>JANUYF010000008.1:23473663-25873663 GCA_026167975.1 Phrynosoma blainvillii
CACTGACGCCCGATCTGGCCTCGGTCACCTCCAGATCTCCTTTACGGACTCGACTCGAGGGAGGCAGAGGCAGAGGAGGGGGCGTGGCCCCCAGGGAGGAATGGCAGCCCCTGGAGCCAATCAGAGGCGGGAGGGGAGGAAAGGGGCGGGGCGGGCCAAGGGGATACGCCCCCCTCCGGAGGTAGGCCACGCCCCCAAGGTCTGCTCTCTGAATTGGAGCATTTGGGAACAGGACTTTTTAAAATCATTCAGCCTCATTCTTTTCTCCATTAAAAGGGGAAGGAGGCCGACCTTTCCATTGATGGCCTCCAAGGAGGTTGGATTGGCCAGAAATGTCCATGGAGTTACTCTGTATCTTGGCCCTAGGGGGTAAAAAAAGTATCACAACTCCCCAAATCCACAAAGGAGGGGGCCTTTTATGGGTGGGGCCAGTCAAAATGCACACCAAAAATGATGATGATGATGATTATTATTAATAATAACAACAACAATATGTTGCATGGTTTGGAAACCAAACAGAGGTACCTTTATGGGGTCTACCAAAATGCACAAAATACACAATGCAAGGTTTGAAAACTAAACAAGGATACTTTTATGGGATCTACCAAAATGCACAAATTACACAACGTAAGGTTTGGAAACCAAACAAAGGCACCTTTATGGGATCTACCAAAATGCACAAAATACATAATGCAAACAGGGATACCTTTATGGGATCTACCAAAATGCACAAAATAATACAATGCAAGGTTTGGAAACTAAACCAGGGATAGCTTTATGGGGTCTAGCAAAATGCAGAAAATGCATAATGCAAGATTTGAAACCCAAACCAGGGATACTTTTATGGGGTCTACCAAAATCCACAAAATCCACAATGCAAGGTTTGGAAACCAAACCAGGGATACTTTTATGGGCTCTACCAAAATGCACAAAAATACATCGTGCAAAGTTTTGAAACACAGTCTAATAACTTAGACGTGGGAAGGGTCGGCTTTTCCAGTTTCCATTTCCATTGGGAAGTCCCGCAAAAGGACTCCCAACTTTTGGGGCAAGGATGCGCAAGAGAATCTTAGGCTGCCTCCGCACTGCAGAAATCATCCGGTTTGACGCCACTTTCACTGCCCTGGCTCAAATTCTGGGAAGTGGAGTTTGTGGTGCCACCAGAGCTCTCTGACAGAGAAGGTGAAATAGCTCACACAACTACAAATCCCAGAATTTCATAGCACTCAGCCAGGGCAGCTAAAGCGGTGCCGAGCTACATTAATTCTGCAGTGTAGATTAGATCAATATCATCATCATTATCATTATCGTTAGGTAAAGGCAACCTCCTATTGCTGCGAGGTCCGGTTAAGGAGGAGGAAGCGGGTTCGGCTTAGTTGCTGCAGCAAGACGCCCCCGGCGGGCAGCGGTTTGAGGACGGGGAAGTCTGGCCACAGAAGTGAAGAAATGGCAGATGAAAGGGGCCTTTCAAAGCAGCCCCGAGGGCTAGAAACCGACCGTCGGGGCTGGGGAGAGGGAACCATTTCCCAACCGCAGCCTTTCAGAGACCGACAGAGGAAGCAGAAGCAGAAGAAGAACTCTGTTGGAGCCGGAGTCCTCCCTCCTGTTTCCCACAGTGGCCAGACAGATATTATTATTATTATTATTATTATTATTATTCGGTTAAGAAGTCAGTTAATACGTCAGCAAGTTATTATTATTGTTAATAATATTAATATTATCTCGCCTTTCTCCCGATATAAGGACTCAAGGCGGCTAACAAAAAAAATTAAAACATTATAGTACAGTACAACCAACTATTTTATTTCTTTATTTATATCCTGCCTATATATAGGGATTATATATATATATATATATATATACACACACATATATAATTTTACTTATTTATTTATTTATATCCTGCCTTTGTTCCGATATAGGGACCGATATATATATATACCATAGATATAGATAGATAGATATTTTATTTATTTATTTACATCCTGCCTTTGTTCCGGTATAGAGACCAATATATATATATACTATAGATATATAGGTAGATATTTCATTCATTCATTCATTCATTTATATCCTGCCTTTGTTCCGATGTAGGGACCGATATATATACTATAAATGGATAGATAGATATTTTATTTATTTATTTATTTATATCCTGCCTTTGCTCCGGTATAGGGACACACACATATATATATATATACACACACACACACACACACACACACATATATATATATAATTTTTTTAATTTTTTTAAAAATATATTTATTTAAAGCCTGCCTTTCTCCCAGTATAAGGACAGATATACACTACTCTGTATGTGTGTATGTATATGTATATGTTTGTGTGTGTGTGTGTGTGTGTGTGTGTGTGTATATATATATATATATATGTATTTATTTATATCCTGCCTTTCTCCCAGCATAGGGACCGATATATATATATATATATATATATATATTGTATATCTGTCCTTATATATATCGGTCCCTATGCCGGGAGAAAGGCAGGATATATATATATATATATATATATATACACACACACACACACACACACACACATACACACATAATTAAAAAATATTTATTTATATCTTGCCTTTCTCCCAGTCTAGGCACATATGTATAGGTCCCTAGACTGGGAGAAAGGCAGGATGTCAATAAATTTATATATATATAGTTAAAACAATACAAAAACATGAAAATGTAGATTCTGGGGTTGGGAAGAGTGCCTCCCCTCAAAAAAGGAGCAGGGGTCAGAGGTGTTATTCCTGCCACTCCCTCTAGGGGGCGTGCTTTGTGTGTGTTGGGGGGGGGTCCAGGCAAAGAACTGCTCCCAGTTCTCCATGGATTGGCAGGGCAGTATTTGCTTTTTCTCTCGCAGGCAGGGACTCAAGGCGGCTTCCATCCCTTGGGTCCCAAGAAAGCCGTCCGCATCCTGTGCGATCCTAAAATCCTCAAAGTACACAGGATTCCATTGCGCAGCTCCTCTTTACTCCTCAATGGGTAGTATAGTTCCTAGGAGGAGGAGTATAGTTCCTAGAGTAAATCTTGTGTGCCTTCAAGCCGTTTCTCAACCCGATCGTGGGGTTTTCTGGGCAAGTTTCTTCCGAGAGGTTTTGTGTGGTTGTGCCATTGCCATCCTCTGAGGCTGAGAAAGTGTGACTTGCCCAAGGTCACTCAGTGGCTTTCCATGGCCAAAGTGGAAATCGAACCCTGCTCTCCAGCACGCTCAAAGCACTACACCGGGGTGGCTAATAACAATAATAATGGGGATGATGGGGATAACAACTATCATCTTCATCATCATCATCATCATCATCATCTAAGCTCAAGATCAGCAGGGCTGCCGTGGAAATAATGCTGGTTTCCCCGCCATCCCAGACCCCTGGCAGTTGTCTGAATACTGAAGACACGTGAATAGCTGGATGAAAATGGATTGACACGGATCGCATCCTCTGAGCCTCAGGCCAAAGTACGACAGTCTAAAGGCCTTTGCAGACTGCCAGAAATAGTGCAAATTGAGTCTACTTTTAGGGTTAGGGTTAGTGCTAGGGAATCATGGGAATTGTGGGGTTTTTTCTGAGACATTGAGCCTTCCCTGTCAGAGAGCTCTGGTGCCACAATAAAATACAGTTCCCAGGATTCCCTAACCCTAAGCCTAACCCTAAAAGTGGACTCAATTTGCACTATTTCTGGCAGTCTGCAAAAGCCATCAATTCTCTATTAATTTTCAAGTACACCATGTTCTTTCTGCCTTCAGGTCTTGTCATCTTGGCTTCCAGGGAGATCTCTGGCTTGATCTTTCCTAGGACCCACTTGTTTGTCCTTTTGGGTTTCCAGTTTGATCTGCTCTAGGACCCACTTGTTTGTCCTTTCGGTTGTCCATGGGATCCTCAGCACTCTTCTCCAGCACCACATTATCCCAAATGTTTTCTTCCTATCCTCTTTCTTGACTGTTCAGCTCTCACATCTATTCATGGCAATCATAGGGAATACAATGGCTTGATGATTCTGACTTTTGTGCTGAGTTGTTTATCTTTGCATTTTAGGATCTTTTGTAGTTCTTTCATTTCCACTTTCCCCATTCTTAGTCTTCTTCTGATTTCCTGGCTGCAGTCCCTATTCTGATCAATGTTTGATCCCAGATATGAGAACTCTTTTACTATTTCTATTTCCTCATTGTCTAGTTTGAATGTGTGTAAGTTCTCTGTGGTCATTATTTTTGTTTTCTTTACGTTCAACGTTAAGCTTGCCTTTGCGCTTTCTTCTTGGATCTTCCTTAGTAGGTGTTCCAGGTCTGGGAGGTTCTCTACTAGTATTATGGTGTCCTCAGCGTATCTCAATTATATATATATATATATATATATATATATATATATATATATACATATATACACACACATACACACACATATATATATATACACAGACACACACTATATATATATATATATATATATATATGCACACGCACACACATACACATACACACTATATATATATATATATATATATATATATACATATACAAATACAGAGAGAGAGAGAGAGAGAATGGCATAGTGGTTTGAGTGTTGGACAATGACTCTAGAGGCCAGGGTTCGAATCCCGGCTGGGCCATGAAACCCACAAGGTGACCCTGGGCATGTCGCACTCTCTCAGCCTCAGGGGAAGGTAATGGCAAAGCCCCTCTGAAGAAATCTTGCCAAGAAAACCCCAGGATAGGGTCGCCATAAGTCGAAAACGACTTTACGACACACAAATAAAGATGGTGTGTACATATGCGTGTGTGTGTGTGTATATGTGTGTGTGTGTGTGTGTGTGTGTATATTGTGTGTATGTGTGTATTATGTATATAGATAAATATTGTATGCTTGTGTGTGTGTATGTCTTTATTATTAGAAAAACATATATTGGAATATATATATATATATATATAGGGGGGAGGATTTATTTTATTTTATTTTTTTAAAGCGGGCCAGATTCAGGTAAACGCGACCTCTTTTCCAACGTTTTCATACCGAGAATTCAGTGCTTCTGGGACATGGACAGCTTTCACAACGGAGTAAAGCGGTCTGAGAGATCAGCCCTTGGGATTGCAATGGGAGAGGGGTCGGTTTCCTTAAAAATAAAGCCCAGGGTCTTCGGCTGGGACTTATTCCCCCTTCAAGACCGGGTGAAAAAGCGTTTACTGCAAGCCAACGAACGAGGAAGAAGCCGATCCAATTGTATTGATTCTTTTCCTTTCCTTTTTCCTTTCTATATATGTCGCCTTTCTCCCAGAAAAGGACCCAAGGCGGCTTACAGATCAGGTCCTACTCACAGTCACTCTGCAGGAAGCCTCCTTGTTGTCAGAGGGATTCCCTTCCAAATCAGACAACGTTGGGATCGTTGTCGTTTTTAAAAAAGAGGATTTAAACGTGGGTCTGGATCGTGGCCATCCTGTGCTGAATAAATAAATCCACTCCTATGGTTGCTTTGGATCTCTGGAAGGAGTGCAAATTCCAGGACTGGAGGAAGGAAGGATTTACTTCCGAGTAGACACAGGGACTTTTGGAATATTTCTCCCCCAAAAATTGGGACTCCCTCATTTTTCTGTCTCTTGATCTGCAATCCTACAACCACAAAGACCTTAAATCCCCGAAGAAAACACCGTTGTAACGAAGAAGCCAGTAGAGCTTCGAAAGCTTGCAACGTGTATTTTGTGCATTTTCTTTTTTTTTGGCTGGCTCCAGAAAGGTATCCCTTTTTCTTTTGTGTGTGTGTGGATTTTGGATGCTGTTATACTTTGCGACCTCTGAATCGGTTCTACAGAATGATGGGATCGTTCTACTACTAGATCCTACAAGAAAGAAGATCCCACTAGATCCTTCAAGGAAGAGATCTATTGAAATCAATGGGATTTTTGGCTCGATCGGGGCTGACTTTAATTTTTTCTGTGTCTACTCTAAGGACGAGGGGAAAAGAAATCTAGCAACCGCGTTAAGGCTGGGTTTTTGCTTTGAATCTGAGCACCAGCTTTAGGCTAAAATTAAAAAAAGGTGCCATACTAGATTTCTTCTTCTTCTTCTTGCTTCCCTCCTTCTCTTTCTTTTAATGCCGCAACTAACTAGAAGGGCTGCTCCTTGGAAAAAACTGGTCAGATTAAAGCCGGATCCAACCCTGAAAGGTTTTGGGTTTTTTTCCTATTGCAAAGGAAGGGACCTTAAAAGGGCAGCCCAGTCCACTCTCTAAACTGGGAACCAGTGAAGAGTGGGACGAATCCTCGAGGAAACACTGGGAAGATGCGATCAAGAAACTGGACACAAAGTCCGATAGATAGATAGATAGATAGATAGATAGATAGATAAAACGGTGTGTATGTATTGTGTGTGCATATGTATATAATGTTTATATAAATAGATAGATAGGCAGACAGACAGAGGTTATATATGTATTGTATGTGCATATATGCACATGTATATAATATGTATAGATAGTGTATATAGTGTGTGTGAGTGTGTATATATAGTTATAAATATATAGAGAGTGTGTGTGTGTGTATATATATATATATATATAGTATGTGTATAGATAGACGGGAGAGAGAGAGAGAATATATAGAGAGTGTGTATATATATGTATGTGTATATATATACACACATACCATATATATATATATATATATATATATATAGTATGTGTGTAGGTAGATATATAGTATATTTAGAGAGAGTGTGTGAGTGTGTATATATAGTTATGTCTATAATGTGTGTGTATACATATATACTTCTCCCTCTTCCATGTCCAAGCCTGCTTTCCTTATAATATGCTAGGATATAATAGGATAATATAATATAAGATAGATATATAACATAGGTATATATGGTATGTGTGCATATATAGTGTGTGCGTGTATACATATACATATAGTATGTGTATAGATAGAGATAGATGGTATAGTGCATGTGTGTGTGTGTGTGTATATATATATATATATATATATACATACACACACACACACACACGCATATATATATATATATATATATACACATGCACTATATCATCTATTATATATATATATAATAGAGTGTGTGTGTGTGTGTGTGTGCTCAGAATGTGCATAGATAGAGTTTCTCCCTCTCGCAAAGACCTCTGCTCTGGTGCCACCACAAACAACCATTCCCAGAATTCCATAGCATTGAGCCATGGCAGTTAAAGTAGTGTCAAACCGGATTATTTCTGCAGTTACCCTAAGGAGTTCTCCTCTCCCAGCCCTGTGAGATGGGATGCATCTACATTGTAGAAATAATGCAGTTTGACACTGCTTTAACTGTCCAGTTAAAAGCGAAGTCAACCTGGATTATTTCTGCAGCCAAGGGCGTGTCAAACTGCATTGTTTCTATAGTCTAGATGCACCAATCGTGTATGCTTAATAATAATTAACTAGGGTCCAAAGCACACTGCAGAAATGATCCAGTTTGAGACCACTTTAACTGCCCTGGCTCAGGCTTAGGGGATCCTGGGAATTGTAGCTGTGGCAAAAGAGCTCTCTGACAGAGAAGGCTAAATGTCTCACAAAACTACGGACCCCAGGATTCCCTAGCATTGAGCCAGGGCAGTTAAAGCGGTCTCAAACTGGATCATTTCTGCAGTGTGCTTTGGTCCTAGAAATTAGTCCTAGAGGACATTTCCTCCCTTGGCCACTAGTTGGCGCTTAAACCACATCCTTCAAGGCTGCTGCTGCTGGATGCTAAAGAGGCTTTGCTTTGCTACTGGATCAGCCCCTTGGGCATTCAAAGCAAAACCTCACTGGCAGTGGAGCTTTGCAGAACCCACAGCCAGTTTACCTCCCACAAAGTACAGAGTGAAAAAAGCATTAGGCTGGCATCCCTGCCTACAAAACTCCTCCTTCTCTCCATGCTTGCATCCCCTTCCAAAGTTGCAGAGAAGATGACTTTGTCTGAAATTTCCAAATCAGAGTTAGTGGAGCACAGGGCTGAATTTGAAGTCAGGAGGGCCCCAGTTACCTCCCAGGATTCCTCACTATTAATAATGCTGGCTAGGGCTGATGGAAGTAGCAATCCATATATATATATATATATATATATATATATACACACACACATACACACACACACACACACACACACACACATATATAGGGAAAGCCTCACTTATTGGGTAGCATGTGGCTTTCCCAAGATTTTTTGGGGTTGCAACTTTATGCTGGATTGGATTGCAACTTTATGCTAGTGCAAAGCATATGTATGTTAATAATAATAATAATAATAATAATAATAATAATAGTGTAAAGGTTGTGTTGTATGCCCCTTCAAGTCACCTGGCAAAATATGGAGAACCCATGAGATTCACAGGGTTTTCTTAGGCAAGAAGGACCCTTATGTGGCCTTTCTTTTGCCAGCTCCTTCCTCTGAAATATAGTATATAGTACACAGGCATTTGTTGGTGGTCTACCATCCAAGTGCTAACCAGGGCTGACCCTGCTTAGCTTCCAAGTTCAGACAGGATCTGGTGTCTTTAGGCTATTTAGGATGAACTAGTAAGTATGAATTGCTTTCATCACTCCAAAGCAGGATCCTATGATCTGGCAGCCTCCAGATGTTTTGGATTTTGGACCATCACCCACATGCAACAAAACTGATTGGGGAATGATGGGAGTTGCAGTTCAAGATAAGGGAGGGTCCCAGAGTAGGATTTTAAAATGCTGTAGAAATGCTGATTAGAAATTCTGTAAATTCTATAATTGGTATACTTTTTCAATGCTGGAGTCTCCTACCCTTCAATTATTTACAGGGATTAAAAATGGCAGATTTCCCACTTAACTTTTTTCTCCCAATCTTTTATTCTGCACAGGTAGGACTCCCAGGATTTCTGCAAAATGGTCAGTTGGAATTTGCCAGAAGAAGATGTAAGAAGCTGGCATTCGAGTTTGGAAAACATACACCGAACGGAAAGCAACTCTCACCAATTCCAACAGGCCACAATAATCCTAAAATAATCTGGAGTGTGGCTAAAAAGCAAACCAGAAAAATAGGAGGAAAGAAGGGAGATCTCATCTTTCCCTGCAGGCTCCTGCTTCTTGTTTAAGGCTGCAAATCTAAACAGATTTGTAGGTTTCATATAGTGGGGTACGAACCCAAACACACTGGACAGACTGAACTGGAAAATGAATGAAATGAAGGATGGATTGAAGGGCCCCATAAATATGTTGCCATGCAGAGCTCCATTTCAGAGGGAAACACAGTGAACAGTTTGGAAGGAAGGGCTGCCAAATCCAGTCTGTTTTCAGATGAATACAGCTCGGTTTAATTGGTCTTGGATTCAAAGTATATCTGGCTACGATCTCCTAATTGTTTCATTTAAGGGAATGAGAACATTCCAGTTATTAACCAATTGGCCTTGCTAATACGATCGGACTATTTTACTTCCTTCACTGCCTTTCCTTGCCAGTTCACCTTGGATGGCTAAAACCAGATTAGGAATAATATTGGAGGCATGTAAAAGCAGGTATTTTTTTGTCTCCCCTTCCTTCTCAACATGAAGTGACCCAGAAGTTGATTTTCATTGGGGGGAAAAGTCCAGAGAAGCTCAAAATATGGAGAAATGGTTATGGCACTGAATAATAATAATAATAATAATACATTTTATTTATAACCTGACTCTCCCTGCAGATCGAGGCGGGTTACAACAAATAAGAATAACAATAAAATACAAATATACAATTAAAACTCACATTTCTAAATCATCCCCTACCCCAACCCCCCTCCCAATCATAAAAAAGAAGCAAACTAAAAACAATGACAATATAAGAGGAATAACAATATAAAATACTAATTAAAAGTGGAAGAAGTAACAAATTAGCTAAAATTAGAGGTAATTAGAGGCGAGACATCTATCTTTCTTGGGGTAGACGGGGTTACGGCTCTATAGGGAGCAGGATTCGAATCCCTGCTGGGCCATGAAAACCTATTGGGTGATCTTGGACAAGTCGGCCTCAGAGGATGGCAATGGGAAACCCCCTCTGAAGAAACTTGCCAAGAAAACCCTGTGATAGGTTTTCCATAAGACTTGAAGGCAAACAACGCACATGCACAGATCCCCTGGGAGGATTTGCGGAATCAAATAAAATTTATATTTAAAAAAAAACAGAATTGTAAAATGGGGGTTATGCAGCTCTTCAAGGTCCACTGGGGGCCAATGTGTCCCCCAAACTTTCTGTAGAGCTAATATTAGCCAATGAGAAAAAAATATGTGAAGTCGAAGGCTTTTATGGCCAGCATCCATAGTATTTTGTGGATTTTTCGGGCTGTGTGGCCATGTTCTAGAAGAGTTTCTTTCTGACATTTCGCCAGCATCTGTGGCTGGCATCTTCAGAGAAGATCATTCTCAGAGGATTCACTCTCTGAAGATGCCAGCCACAGATGCTGGCGAAACGTCAGAAAGAAACTCTTCTAGAACATGGCCACACAGCCCGAAAAACCCACAAAATACTATGAGAAAAAATAGTTTCCCCTCTGTACCTAATAGCTACCCCAATGGTCAAGTCATGGAGGGAAACAATTTGCATTTGGAACTGATGTGCAAGAAATGTCTAGAGGACCACATGATGCCCCATCCCACTTGTGATGGGGAAGTTAACCCTCTTCCCAAAGCTTTCCTGCTGTGCCCAAAGAGGCAAGCAACCATTGATGGGAATGGGATTTGACAAGGAGAGCAATGGGAGAAAGGGTAAAACCTCTTTCTGTGCACCATAGAGCCAGTCCTGCTTCAGACATTGGTGTCTTGTCCCTCCAGATGTTGTAGATTCAACTCACATAGTCCCTTGCTTTTGGCCATGCTGGTTGGGGAATTCTGGGAACTGAAGCCCAAAATATCTGGAGGGCCAAAAGGTCCCCACCTCGGCCTTATATAGTGTTGTTGTGTGCCTTCGGGTTGCCATTTTATCGCTTTTTATATATTGGGTCACAACCATTTTATTCTAGGTGTTATATATAATTCTGCTTTGGAGATGTCTGATAGTAGATAACCATACGATTATGCTAATGCTTTATTATACACTTTATAATTTGTGTAATCGTTTTATTTCATTTTTTTTTCTTTCTACGCCGGCCCTGTGCCGTAATAAATTTATATATATATGTTGTGAACCTTCAAGTCATTTCAGATTTAAGATGACCCTAAAGTGAACCTATCGTGGGGTTTTCTTGGCAAGGTTTGTTCAGAGGAGGTTTGCCATTGCCTTCCCCTGAGGCTGAGAGAGTGTGACTGAGAGCCCAAGGCCACTCAGTGGGTTGCATGGCTGAGATGGGAATGAAAACCTGGTCTCCAGGGTTGTAGTCCAACACTCAAAGCACTATGCTCTCCAAACCCCCTGTAATGTTACGTACAGTTAACTAGTGGCAAGTTTTATACCAAATGGCAGAGGAAACTCACTCCAACCAACATGATGGTAGAGTCACCATCTCCGACTGGGTCCATGAGCCAGCCATGCATTTAGAATCATAGAATCATAGAATCATAGAGTTGGAAGAGACCACAAGGGCCATCCAGTCCAACCCCCTGCCATGCAGGAACTCCCAATCAAAGCATCCCTGACAGATGGCCATCCAGCCTCTGCTTAAAGACCTCCAAGGAAGGAGACTCCACTACTCTCCGAGGAAGGAGTGTGTTCCACTCTCGAACCGCCCTTACTGTCAGGAAGTTCCTCCTAATGTTGAGGTGGAATCTCTTTTCTTGCAGCTTGCATCCATTGTTTCGGGTCCTTGTCTCTGGAGCAGCAGAAAACAAGCTTGTTCCCTCCTCGATATGACATCCCTTCAAATATTTAAACACGGCTATCATATCACCTCTCAGCCTTCTCTTCTCCAGGCTAAACATCCCCAGCTCCCTTAATGTTGGCCCTTACGAATGTTTAGACTGGATTGTGCCCATTGTGCCTTAACTTTGTTGTAAATGCCCAGCCACCCTTTGTGGATCTGCTTTCTTAGTCTGTACAGGCAGGACATAAATTCTCAAAACAAATGTCTGCACTTAGGTAATAAAATACTCCAACGTTTGCAAACAATGCAGCCTGAAGTTAGGCCCGGAAAGCAACTAACCAACCATTGTAATTTATGACCTCTTTCAATCTGTAGAAGACAGAGTGCTTCTAATTCAAATCTCAGAAGTCCAGGAGCACAAAACACACACATACACACACCTCTCTATTTCCAAGCTGCAGGTAGGGGACTCTATTGATTTCTGAAGAACAGCCCTCCTGTGCATGTTGAAATGTATTTGAGACTGGAATGGGGAGCTTAGCTAGATTTCCAACCCAAGCCACATTTTACAATACATCTCCAAGTTCCCTCTGTATTCAAAACTTGAGTTTTGCAAACGGAAGGTCTCCATGCTCCTCTAACTCTCAGGCAATTTCCGAAAGCGTTGCAGAGCGGTCAGCTTGTCCAGGATTCAGGACAGACAGATTAGGCACTTGACTATGATAAATAAGAGCCATTAAAAATAAAATGTAGTTGTGTGTGTGTTGTGTGTGTGTGTGTGTATTTTGCTGGGTTTGAAAAATTGTATACGTGCTCTGCTAGAGTGGAAAAAAGTTGGCGGCGGAGAGGGCAACTTATTTTCTTCCCAGAGGGAAGGTTTTTTCCTTCCCCAGACTAATGTTAAAAAAAACAAAAAACAAACCATAAAATAAAATTCAAGAACAGATTTTTATCTCCCTCGGTGCATTGTTAAATTCCTTTTATGGTATTTTGGTATTTATACATCTGGTGTTTCACAAGTTTTGTTACCTGAGGAATTGAAGACTTCCTGCAACCAATTGTTGCAGCATGGAATATTTCTGTATATTGTCTGTAATTTGATAACTGGTATGTCTTACAAAGATTAATTTAGTCTAAATTTTCCACTTTGAGACTGGATCTCATGCTACAGTTCAGAGATGCTGGCTACAACATTTGGAATAATTTTTGGACTCTGCCCCACTGCAGGATCAATGCAGTTTGATGTTCCTTTAACTGGGTTCATCCTATGGAAGCTTGGGATCTGTAGTTTACTTTGGCATCAGGGCTCTCTAACAGAAAGGCTAAGTATCCCATAAAACTACAAATCCTAAAATTCCATAGCATTGAGCCATGGCAGTTAAAGCAGGGTCACACTGTGTTAATTCTGCAGTGTAGATGCAGCCTTTCTGATCTCGATTTTTATTTTGTTTTGTTTTTGTTTTGGTTGTATCACCTGGACCGATGGATATTTCCGTAGAACTCAAAAAGCTTGCACACTTTTGTGGTATTTTCGTTGATGCTAATGCAATTATCTGGTTTGTTGATGATATGTTCAGCTCAATTTTAATTGCTTAAAACTATAGGTTGTCACAATATGTTGATGATATGGGTTCCTTTGTCTCCACTGGGTGTCCAAAAACTAAGACTAGGCATCCATTTGGACACAAAACTGTTATTTAAAAATGTTTTGGTGGTTGTTTTTCCTCCTCGACTTTTTTTACACCTATATTTTTTTTACATCTATTTACATGATTGGTGATGGGATTGTAGCAGAGCTTGTTGGGACTATAACTCCCAAAATCCTCCAGCCGATGTGCTTTAAACAGTGAGATCAGAGGGATTGTAACATACAGAAAAGTACTCAGTGTAACCACTGTATTAAACAGTCATTATGTCCATTTATTCTTTTTCACAGAGTCTGATTTTTTGCCCTCTCTAGAATAATATTTATTTATTTATTTATTTATTTATATCCCACCTTTTGCCGAATATAGGCAGCATTACTGACAGATGGTGTATCACATTGTAAGATGGGGAAAAAGTTCTTTTAAATAGATGTATTTTTAACTGATATTGCATGTTGTATATTAATCTATTGTTTCCTACCATGGGGAGAGACAGGTAAGAAATAATAATAATAATAATAATAATAATAATAATAATAATAATAATTCTTACCTATCTCTCTGAATGGATTGAGGCAGGGAACAACAACAGATTAATGTACAACATACAATATCAGTTAAAAAGAACATTTTTTTCATCTTACAATGTCATGCACCATCTATCATTAATACCTCTTATATTCTAGAGAGGGCAAAACGTATTATTATTATTATTATCATTATCATTATTATTCTATTATTATTATTATTATTATTATTATTAATATACAATTGTTGTTGTTGTTATTTCTTGCCTGTGTCTCCCCATGGGCTGAAGCAGGGAACAACAGATGATGATGATTTGTCATCATCATCATCATCATCATCATCATCATCATCATCATCTGTTGTTCTCTCCTCAGCCCATGGGGAGAGACAGGCAAGAAATAACAGCAACAATAGCTACAACAACAATTATGTAATAGTGTTTATATTGTTAAATATGTTATAAATATGTGATAACTGAGTGAGGACAGAAGTGGCATTTAGACTGGTTGCAGGGCCAGCTCAAGATATTTTGCTGCCTGAGGCAAAGGGCAAGATGGTGTCTATTCCTACATCAAGAAATTACTGAAACATCCATGCTCTCGTACTGTTTAACGGTCGAGCCAGCTTCAAGCACTCAAGAAAAGATAGCACTTTCAACATCCTACAGTATATGCTGCCTTACACAATATTTTGTGTGAGATACCATTAAACGTTTTATTAGAAAATTTAGAAAAGGCAGACAAATTGTATTAACCGAGGGAGCTGCCCTAGATCACTCAGTTTTCAGGAAGGAGCATAGCTCATGGAAGGCGCAATGGTAGAACATGAGCTTTTCATGCAGACGTTTCAGTCCCTGGCTGCCTATGACAGATGGGCTGCATCTGCACTGCAGAAATAATGCATTTTGACACCGCTTTAACTACCATGGTTCAATGCTATGGAACGCTGGAGCTTGTAGTTTGGTAAGATATTTTGCCTTCTCTGTCAGAGAATTCTGGTGTCACAATGAACTACAAATCCTAGAATTCCATAGGATGGAGCCACGGTAGTTAAAGCGGTGTCAAACTGGATTATTTCTGCAGTGCAGATGAGGTCCTGGAGGGCTGCTTCCAGACATTGTAGATAAAGGATAGGGAGAAGGCAGATTACATAGATTTAACTAGTAGCAGTGGCAGGCCCTGGCTCCAAATAGGTCCAGCACCTTGGATAGCGTCTTTAAAGTTCAGACCCAGAGCAGATTCACCATTTCAATATAAATATTTTTATATTTTAATTCTTGTTTGATATTAGTATGATCTCTTTGTTTTATACTGTGATGACCCATGGTTATAAGCAATTAAAATTGAACTAAACTGAATTTTCACTGACACTGAAGCTACCAGCTGCCACTGCTACTGATCACTATCCAGCAGAGTTTAGAACCAATGCACATAATAATAATAATAATAATAATAATAATAATAATAATAAATGTTAAAATTCATCATAATTTTGCAAATTGTTTTCAAAAGAATTATTTTAATTATTTGAACGTTGGTAACACTAATAGTCTGAGTAATGTTTTTTTGCTTCATGCTACCTAGATTTGCGGGGAGGAGTACTTTGGGGCGGGTAACTTGGAGGGATTTGGCTATTTTTGGCCATTTTAGTAATTTTATTGGATTTTATTTTTAAAAATTGAAACTGAATTAAAAATAATCTGAAATTTAAATCAAATCAACATTTTAAATGTTTTTTTAAAAAATGAGCATTATTAGTTATTAATGTCACAAATTATTTTTAATGACCCCCTAATATGACAGGCATTAATGAATTAATTTTTTGAATTAAAATTGAAATCACGTTAGCTTTAACACAGATATTTCCACACCTTCAACTTTAGGTGCTTTGAACTAGATTAGCAAAGATTTCTGAATCCAAATCTTTTTTTTTTTTAAATAAAGTTTATTAAATAAAAAAAAACATATATATATATATATATATATATATATTCATACATATATACATGCATACCGATGTTCCTACATGTATACAACACATAACATATACATAACATAACATGTCATAACATGACATGAAGACAAAAGACAAAGAAAAGAAGGGGGGGAAAACCCGTCAAAAAGTTCCTGGATCCTTAGCCTAGTCCTTTTCCATGTTCTACACTAATGACTACCTTTCCCTTTATTTTAAGATTAAAACTAAGATCTAGTCTATATATATATATTATAAATAGGCTATACATAAACCATACACATCCAAAGATTATGTTTACCACACACAATTATTATTCTACAGTTTCTTAGTTATCTCTCCTTAATTTACTTCTTATCCTTATTCTTATCCTTATCCATCTTCTTTTGTTCTTGATATAATTAAGTAGTGGTTCCCAAATTTGAATCCAAATCTTTTAAAGTGTTATACTACTGAAATTTAAGTGGACGAAGGTAAACCAGGATGGATTTTCATGCAGAAGGGGACAATAAACACACTTCTCTCCAGGGATAATATTTCTTGTGCTTAGAATTCTTTACTTTAGTCCGGTGCACTAGACTCCCTTTGGTGAATCTTGGCCCTGTTTAAAAAATGTAAAATAAATCCTGCCAGCCTGAACTCTGTACTCTTCCTGCCTTAGGTGGACCAATGGTCTGATGTGGCATAAGGCAGCGTCCGAGATATTCACTGGCATTTTTGAGCAGAGGGTTCTGGCTGAGGGATAGACCACATGCTTTGCATGCAGTCTAGTCCTTGGCATCTCTAGAGAAGGTTTCAAAATGTTGCCTGAATTCCTGATGAACCAAGTGTCTCATTTTATGCAGGATGAGGACTTCTGTTCCCAACAAACAGTAAATCACTGCAGCGGTGTTATCATACCGTACTATTTCCAGATCTCAGGGCCCTGCTGTGATGCTCAGGGGGAAGGGGAGGAATCTCAGGGAGAGAGCATCACTTTGAAATACAGTGGGCCTTTGGTAACCATTAGGGTTTAGTTCCAGGATCACCACCACTACCCTGTGGAAACCAAACCTGTGGATGCTCAAGTCCCATTAAATACAATGGTGTCATAAAATTGTATCCCTTATATAAAATGGGTGGTGGCAGCTTTTATTGGCCCCTATATTTTTTCCAAAGCTCCCAGCAAAAGGCACATGCATAAATTAGTGTTTGGCAGTAGAATAATAGAATCATAGAGTTGGAAGAGATCACAAAGGCCATCCAGTCTAACCCCCCTGCCCTGCAGGAACTCTCAATCAAAGCAGCCCTGACAGATGGCCATCCAGCCTCTGTTTAAAGACCTCCAAAGAAGGAGACTCTGGCACTCTTCGAGCGAGCATTTTCCACTTTCAAACAGCCCCTACTGTCAGGAAGTTCCTCCTAATGTTGAGGTGGAATCCCTTTTTCTGTAACTTGCATCCTTTGTTCCGGGTCCTATTCTCTGGAGCAGCAGAAAACAAGCTTACTCCATCCTCAATATGACACCCCTTCAAATGTTTAAACAGGGCTATCATATCACCTCTTAACCATCTCTTCTCCAGGCTGAACATACCCAGTTCCTTAAGTCTTTCCTCATAGGGCATAGTTTCCAGACCCTTCACCATTTTAGTCGCTCCATGCTCCAGTTTCTCAACATCCTTTTTGAATTGTTTGTTCTCTGTGTTTTTTTTCTTCCCACTGCACACGACCCCAAAGTGCTGGAACCAAGGAGATGTTTTCTGCCCAGAATTACCTGTTAAATTTGCATGACTTAGTAGGAATCTAAATTGACAGAGAAATTGACAGAGACAACCTCATTGAGACATTGACTGAAGATCCATTGGCAAGGTCCCTGAGGGGTGATCACACTGTGAGCCAAATCAGAATGGACAAAATCTATGGATTCAGCTACAGTAAAGCCTCAAAATGTTAGTATTTTTTAAGACTAACTCCCAGATTCCCACAGCTAACCTGACCAAAAGACATGATACTAGGGATTGTGCTGTTGTTGTATGCCTTCAAGTCATTTCTGACTTATGGCAACCCTAAGGCGAACCTATCACAAGGTTTCCTGGGACTGAGAGTGTGAGATTTGTCCATGGTCACCCAGTGGATTTCCATGGCCAAGTGGGGAATTGAACCCTGCTCTCCAGAATCATAGTTGAATGCTCAAACCACTATGGCACAGTGGCTCTGAATAGATGACCACACCTTCAGCTGGCTAGGGATGATGGGATTCATAGCCCAATACATGCAGAAAGTACCCAGTTGGTGAAGTTGCTCCAAACTCTATACCACACTTGATCAGTGTGGATCCAAACATGTGGTGCAAAGGACCATGTATCTGTCTGGCTTCCAAGTGCCATCGGTCATTTCTCACCTCTTCCCACCAAAGTTGCTCCCCTCACTTTTGTACAATCCACGCACACCCTTCCCGACACTCACTTCCATCTAACACAAAGGCCTGCCTGTTCTTTGAATATTTACGACTCGTTTTTTTTATCTCATGCCATGCATACAAAACATACTTGATTCCTTTCCGAAGAGGGGGTCCCCCCCCCAAGTGCAAAGTCTTAAAAACATGTGGTTTTTATTGGAGGCAGGAATGAATAACAGCATTCCTTCAATTGCCACATCAAATGGAACAGTAATACTCATCCGCATCAGGGCAAAAGCTGCCTTGTTTCCGATTTGCAATCGAATTCTGAGATTAATTAAGAAGCAAAAGAAGAGGGGAAGAGACAAGATAGAAGGGAGTTTGTGTTTTTTAAAAAGCAGAATGAATAGATGACTTTTACTTATTTCCTGCCTTTCCTCCAAGGAACTCATGCATGGTTCATTCCTGACCTGTATTTAATCTCACAACAACCCTACAATTCAAAGATATAGCTGTGTTCTGTAGAATCAGTATGTAGAGAGATCTTGTGGCTCCTTTGAGACTAACTGAAAGAAAATGGCAGCATGAACTTTCGTCGACTTTAGTCGACTTCCTCAGATGCATTAATCTACCTACAGGGTAGGTAGATTCACTCTTTTCCCCAAGGTAGCACTTGGGTGATGCATGGTTCTGTGATCTGTTTCCCATACTGCCAAATGCCACAAATTCCAGGAAGGAGGGGAGAACAAATGATCCTGGCTGCCAACTGCTTCTTGAAGCTGGCTGCTGTGTGAATGTACACACAGCAGCCTGCTTTGGGATGGTGTTGACAACTGTGATTGTCATGATGGGAGAAAAGCAGAATCACACCCACGTACACCACATGATTTCCTGAAAAGCAGAACTGCAGCTGAAGAGACTTATCGTACAAAGGCAGTAATGGAATAGCAGCAGGACCGAGAGCCTATAGATGGGTTTTGCCCATCAATCAAAAGGTGCACTACAGTAACAAATGGAATGCAAAGCATGCGCACGATGCATTTTGGAAAGAAAAATGGCGCCCGCGCTCGCGCACACATGTGCACAATGGCAGGCGCCATTTGGGAATGGCAAACAGCACCAGCACTGTGCACATGCGCACGGCGCCGGAGCTGTTTGGCCTTACAAAATGGCGCCCGCCACCATGTGCATGCATGCACAAGCACACCATGGTGGGCGCTGTTTTGGAAGGCCAAATGGCACCCACCACTGTGCGCATGTGTGCGCAAATGCGGGGCGCCATCCAAAATGGTGCCCCACGCTCACATATGCAAGCGCACCATGGTGGACACCGTTTTGGAAGGCCAAACAGTGCCCGCCGCTGTGCACATGTGCGCACGGGCGCGGGGCGCCATCCAAAATGGCTAAAATGACTGGGGGCATCGGGGGACAGGGGGACCGACCCCACCCCCCAAAAAGTTGCTGACCCCTGTTCTAAAGAGACAGGTAACCTTCAAAGCAGGGGAGAATTGGGAAGGATTCCATTGCTTGCTTTTGGCTTCAGGTTAGCTTTCCCATTGTGAACTCACTTTAACTCTCCCCCTTTTCCCACTGAGACCAGTTGGAAGCAAACATCATCTTCTCCATGTTACACATCCTCCAACATTTTACTGATGAAAATGGGGACACATCTTGCCAAACAATTTGATCAAGATGACAAATGTTATTAAGGAGAAAGAACAAACAATGAGGCTGCTGCAGATTGCTTTTGTCAGAGCCTACAAGAAAGGACAATTCCTCTCTGCTGAGTTGATGTGGCCATGTTCTAGAAGAGTTTCTTTCTGACGTTTCGCCAGCATCTGTGGCTGGCATCTTCAGAGAAGTGCAAACTGCTTTTTCACTCTGCACTCAGTTTGCAGCAATTGATGTAAGCTGAGTGCAAAGGGGGAAAGTGAGAGAAGGAGCAATAAACTGGGGCATTTTAAAAGCAATAGAAAAAGTGGGACAAGATAGAATTGATTGGAATTGTCCCTGCCAAATGGGAACAGTTGGAGGGTATGATGTTAATATTTGCATCTGCTCTCATAAAACAGACCTGGGCAAATCATCACCACCACCACAAACACATCCGGATATCCATGACCCCTGCTCAGACACCTCCTCTTGAGAATCTAGGCAAAGGAATTTGTGATGAATTTTTAATAGAAAGTTTCCTCTAGGTCACCCATTTTGTTTCCTTGGAGCTCAAGTGAATGGGTCTCCTGCTAAAATACCAGCTGAAGTGATTATTATATTTTTAAAAACCTGCTGAGCCTATTGTGGATGAAGTCATCCTAAAGGGGGGAAAATCACTCAAAGGGACTGCTGATCCCACCAGCAGAATCCATTCCATGATCAGCATTGTAGGACTGGTCATGTGGGTCTTGACTCTGGATCCTTATTTTCAATTAACCTTTGGTCGATGGTGCAGAGGTTGCCAGCAGGGGAAAAGATGCCATCATGCTAAGAGCCTTCGAAAGCTATCCCTTTCCACTCTGGTAGTCCTGACCTGCTCCCATGGTAGATTTCTACACCCATCATATTGCAAGGGTTTTATTCAGGGCCTGGTTTAAGCCACAGCTACATATTATGTGTGACAGAGAACCCAAGGGAAAAAGAAACGGGGGAAGGAATAGGCAGAAGCCATCTTAGATGGAGTCCGAAAAGAAAAAGTGCAAGTGAGGTCAGCAACAAAATGTTTCACTGTGAAATGATAAGGTTTCTAGCTCTCTTTCCAGAGGTTGGAGAAATTATTTTTTTGAATTACAATATTACAATATCTTGAAATCCCAAGTCTGCAAAGTCTGAGATAGCCACAGATTCATCCCCAGGGCCTGAGGTTCTCTACCTCTGTGTCAAACTAACCTGCCCAGGCAACAGTGATAAAGAAAAATTGCTAATATATTTTATTTCTCCATGTAGAAGTGATGGAGGGGTGTTAGCTTGTCCTCTGCCTCAGACAAAAAAGCCTCTGGATCTAATGTAGGACACTTGGCAAAGATTTCCGATCCAGACCATGAGCATCACTGCCATTCAGAGTACTTGTGGGTCATTTCCTTTGTTCAGTAACGGGTTCAGCGAAAAAAACTCCAAGTCTAAAATTCGAAAGCTCAGGCCGAATCTGGTAAAAGACTTTGCATTAGACAAGATGTTTTTTGGTGGGATAAATGTGAACCCACAGCACTGCCTTGGAACAGGGAGCAATGAACCCTTAGACCAGAAGCAATGTTAGGGGATATCCTTGAAACCACAGGCATGCGGGACAATGTTGACATTGCCTTCTCTTTTAAAATTCTCCGAGAATTTTATTTCAGTGTCCCCATGAAAGAGGATTCTCTCAGCATGCTGGAAAAAGGCTACCTGCCTTCTTTTGCTATGGACCAGAGTCAAATATAGAGTTGTGAAAACTGCCAGATAATAATAGACGCAGTAGCTAGAATACTATTTGGTGCAGTACGCTAGCGGTTGCACATTTTCCAGGGTCACACAGCCCTGTGTGTGCCTGACTTCCTTCACTGCTGCTATGAAGAAGCCAGTGGAGCTTGGAAAGCTTGCATTATGTGTTATGTGCATTTTGGCTGGCCAATAAAGAGATCACTCTTTTTGTGGATTTTGTATTTTGTTTTATTTTGCTGTATGGCCACCCCTGAATATGATCCATGAGCTACAAATGTAATCATACGGTATCGATGGCATGTTATCTGTCAAACAACAACTGCCAAGTATCAAATACTAAACATTAATTATAGGTATATCAAACCATTTGTAAATATTCCGCACATATTCCCTGCTCAGAGAGAGTGAGTATTCAACATCAATATTGACAGAGGGGAAAAAATGTGGGGATCAAATTCACTTTGGCTCTTGTTTGCAACAAGAATATACTGGCAACTGTTACTATACAGGAAGCGGTCCGGAAACAGCCATGTAACCACATGACAAACTGTTCAGATGTGAAAGTAGACACATGGACACCACATGTTTGTCAGATCACACGGTCTTCATCCTGGGTTATTTGGGTGGCGAAGAAAATGAAGTACACTACTGGAGGGGAAATCTCCAGTGGGAAACTTTGGGAGTGCTAATAATCATGAAGTTGCCAATTAAACTGCATCACGCAAGAATTGAACCCAAATCACTGACTAGACAGTTTTGGAAAGTGATGGAAAGTATGGATTTTTGTCTGGCTCTGGGTTCCCCATACATGTGTGTTTGTAGATCCCCTGCCTCTGTCAAAGGACTCCACAAATGTTTCCCAACAATCACACAAGTTACAAATCAAACCATAAAATCACAGGCAAATGCTGTTTATTAAGACTACCTTGAAGCCATTTTCTTACTGTGCTGGGTGGATAGTTTGGAACCATGCGAGTGCAATAATTCTCTTTATATTGTTGTTCTGTTGTTCGGCATGAAACAATGACCTTATTTCAGGTCTGGCACAACCTATTAGCTCCTATAGGAAACATATGCAACAACGCTGAATGGTGAGGAACCAGAAGCATCCTCAAGTTTCTGAGAGTCTTTTGCAATCATTTTCACTAATATTGACTTTTTATTTCATGCAGTGGGTTGATGGAATTCTGGAGAACCAGGAAATTGACCTTATATATACTTCCATGGAGTAGCTTCTTGTGTTTGATCCATGCCGGGAAATTGGAAATAAATGTCTATTTGTTTGTACACAGTGTGGAGAAGAAAGGGATGAAAATGGGAAAATTTCCAGGGTCATTGCTCCAGATACAACTGCTTGAACAGTGGGAGGAGGAATGTTTAGAAGTGTGCCCTTTGCTGGGAGCTTGCAATGTGGGATAAATTCAAAAGAAATGCCATTTGGAACATTGATGCTGGTGTGAAACCAAAGCAGGTTGCCATGAGAAGGCTTTCCCACCCACAATTTTTTTGAGATATTTTGATCCCTTTTTTTTTTTTTTGACACTCTAAAACCTCTCATGCAGAAGTCTAAAGTGGATTTGGTAACACAGAGCTTCCTATTTCTGATTAATTTGTTTCAGACACACAAATAATTTGGTGTTCTACAAGTTTCACAAGTACAAATTCATGTGGGGAAATTTGAACTTGAATCTAGCTAGACGTAAATTTGCATCCCTCTCTTTGTCTTCATTTTTAAAATTCCACCAAGTTTAGATTTGATCTGTATGTTCAGAGTAACCAGACAGCCCAGCTGTCTTGGGATTACACCAGGTCACGGGTTTTTGCAAATTAGTCTAGCCTTTTCTTAATGTGCAAAGATTCCCTTTTCAGGCAAATGTTTCCCTCACCCCTGGGAACCCTGAAGTTGTACAATCTCAACAAGGCTGTACCAGAAATGCTCTTCATTTTGATGGTTAGGCTGTAACCTAAGGGATGAGTTCCTGCATTGAACAACTTTATGTGAATTATATTAGGTGCAATGCATCCTATATTTTTATGCAAAGGGTGGGCTAAGTGCAGTCAGAGGGGTTACATGCATCCCTTGGGGCCATTTTGTGGCTCCCAGTCTCCCTGGAGTAAAATAATATATTTTAAAAAATCAAATTTTGTCCCCAAATACCCTCTGGGGCATGGGGAAATTTTGCCATGTCTCCCAAGCCCATTTTAGGGTTAGGAAAGGCTCTTTTCAAAAACATGAAGTGGTTTGGAGTCACTTTCTGTTGCTTAACAGGCTTATCCTTGATGTAAAATGGCCCAGGAACCTGCATGAATATGGCAAAAATACTCTCCACCCCTTAGTATTAGCTTGGGAGCATGGGGGGGGTGGGGGTTAAAAAAATTTTTTTTCCTGTGGGTACATGGGGTGTTTGGCTCTCCACAGTCTCATGGCAGGTTAATATACCCCCATCCTCCCATAGTTGCACCTCCCTGTCCTTCACACAGATATATATCCACACCACACATAAAGAATGGAATCCTTCTCAATGCCATCTGGAGCACCCAGCGTCTACCACTGGTTTTGCCCTGACAGTTGTCAAAACTGAATTGGAGTAGGTAGCTGATGACTGGGCTCTAGCAAACAGGATCTAACCAACAGAGAAAAATTCAAGTTGAGGGTCAGAGCTGGGAGATCAAGTCAGGTATTCAAGTCAGCATAGACCATTATAAAGGAACTAGAGAAGGTGCTAAAGTACAGAACTGTCCAACTGAGCACTAAAGTGAGAATCATCCAAGCCACTCTATTCTCCATCATCATGTATGGATTGAGAGCTGGACTGTGAAGAAAGCAGATAAGAAGAAAATCAACGCATTTGAAATGTGGCGCTGGAGAAGAGTGCTGAGGAAACTATGGACAGCCAGAAAGACAAATAAATGGGTCCTAGAACAGCTCATACATGAACTCTCCCTGGAAGCAGAAATGACACAACTGAAGCTGTCATACATTGACCACATCATGAGAAGGCATTATGGACAAAAGACCATAATGCTAGGAAAGCAGAAAGAGAGAGACACCACATGCCAGATGGATGGACTCAATCACCCCTTAACCATCTCTTCTCCAGGTGAAACATACCCAACTCCCTAAACTGTTCCTCATATGGCATGGCTTCCAGACCTTTCACCATTTTGATCACCCTCCTCTGGACATTCCTGGGTCTTCAATGGATGTATAGGAGAAGGAATGTCAACAGAAGTCACTTGTCATGCAACCAGGTAAGAAGCAACACCTGCTCTTCTACACAACCATTAAAGGTGCAGGAACCATCTCCAGTTTTCATCCTGACAACCCTAGTTGCTACACACAAACATTATAGGGTGCATTGGGCAAAATGGTCCTCTTTTTAACAAAGAGGAGGGGAAAAACATCCTCATATATATATATTTTAAAAAGCCTTCCAAGATATGCTGGACATAGCCCTCACTCTTTATGGTTTTCTAGATGACACACACACTGAAGTAGGTGTGTAACAGCCATGCCACGCAACCAGGTTTCTGCAATTGATGAGGGAGTGTGAAGAGAATGAGTCCTTTGTGTTCCATTTCGACTTTACGGCGAGTTGCATATTGGCGGCACCAGCCACACTTAAAAACCCATTGGCCTGGCTGCAACTGATGTTCTTGGGTGGTTCTGCCATGGATTATAAATGCAAAGGAGCTCGGAGGCTCGACCAATTTCCTTTGTACTGGTAGCTTTGCCAATTTCTATGGAAAAAAATAGACCAGCTTTGCTGCTGGGCAGATTTTTCTAAAGCTACCTAGACCCAATAAAAAGGTGTTTAATTACAGGGTTAGGTGTAATTGGGGAACAAAAGTATCCAGTAAAACAGAGCCTTGCACAAAAGGAGCTCAGAGGAAAGAATCTTGTTTGGGGTAAGTCTGACTTTCCCGTTATTGCCATGTTGGCCTTTTCTATCCCCGTCTCTAGCTAATGAGGGAAAAAGCCCTCTGCTTTTCAGAAATCCCCCACGAGGTAGTTTATTCCTGACTTGAAGTTGGGGAAATCAGGGCATTGTAGTGTGTCCCTAAATTATCACATTGCATATGCTTTGAGTTTAAAGCAGACATTTACAATCTGCCCAGGCATTATGATGTGTACCATTCAGCCCCCTGCTTTTTAAAAGAAAAACCTCTTGTTTTCTGGTGCCTGGACATGACAGCAAGTGGTAATGACTAAAGATTGTGGACTAGGACTGGGAGCAGATGGAGGGAGAAAGCTGGCTTACTCCTGGGGTTTCATGATTTGCAAGGAGAACACACTGACCGCACCCCCGGCTTCCACGATGGCCTGACAACTGACACACAACCTGCACCACCACCTCCCTCTAAAATGAAGAATCTACCATAATGGAGTATAGAATCATAGAATCATAGAGTTGGAAGAGACCACAAGGGACATGCAGTCCAACCCCCTGCCATGCAGGAACTCATAATCAAAGCACCCCCCAAGAGATGGCCATCCAGCCTCTGTTTAAAGACCTCTAAAGGAGGAGACTGTACCACTCTCCGAGGGAGTGTATTCCACTGTCAAACAGCTCTTATTGTCAGAAAGTTCCTCTTAGTGTTTAGGTGGAATCTCTTTTCCTGTAGCTTGCATCCATTGTTCTGTGTTCTTAGTATTTGCATCTACATGAATGTACCATTTCACCACAAATGCATGCACGCAAGTGCACAGACACTCTAATGGCAGCTCCCAAAGACGCTCTAATGGCAGCTCCCAATTGCAATCTGCATCCTGCCCAGTCATTGGCCCATTGGATGCCCCATACTACCAGCCAGGCTGCTCAATTGCAAGAGACACATCGGTGCATCCAGTGACACATTGGCACAGGACAATCATGGTGGCCCCCCCTGCACTCACCCCCTTTCCTCCACGGCTCACTGTTGGACCAGCCAGTTTGTTAATGTTTTTTATTTAAACCATTGTATTGTTGGTAACCTGGCATGTTTGTTGACATTTCACCTTGTGGGGTATGCAATGGGTCAATGGTGGAGCTTACCACTCAAGCGCTTGTGTGATCGATTCATGGGCCAGTGATAAAAAAACATTATGGCCAGCAATAGTGCTGGGGGCTTGCCTGGCCCAGGGTGCCTGCTCCTGACCATTTCTGCTACCTGATGCCTCCTCCTGTCTCTGGATCGGTGGGCAGTCAGCATGCCAATCCAATAGTCTGCTCTTTCTAGCTTGAACTGGAGCACAGCCTGGGTCCCTTTTCCTCTCATTTTGGCCATGTGCATCATCTAAATAGTTATAAAACAGGCTAGGGCCATTTCTTTGAGCCCATGTGGCCAACCCCTTGGTATTATAAGATGGTGGTTTGCTTTTGACACAGTATTGAAATTGAAGCTGGTGACGGGAGTAAAATCCTACCAAATGGAAATAGTGCAGTTTGTTATGAGACCAGCCTTGAACCCAATGGGATCCTGATATGCTCCTCTAATATTCTTAGGAGTGTACTGGAATCCAAGTCCTGTCTCAACTGATCTGCTTCCCTCCTACATTTCCACTCATGTGAATTGCATAGATAGTGCCTGGAGGTCGGGTGGGTATGTGGGAGGACCTCCATCACAGCTTAAATCCAAGTCAGAGGAAAATATTCATATTCCAAACAAGTATTACAAGATACTGAACTTCACATTCCCAAGCCAGGAAACATGAAAATTTGGGATATCACTGAGGGAAGTAAAAAATCTCAGTTGAGGATGCCTATTCTTCTTTTTCTTTTTTTAAAAAGGCTTTTCTGAATTTAACAGGTCATGCAGGTCCCTTGGTGGAATTAATGGTTAGATGTGCAGAGGCTAATCGTTTTTAGCAACTGTACCTCCAAAACGGATATCTGCAGTAGTCTTTAAAAAATTCAGATGAGTCTAATGAGTGACTTAATTTTTTAAAAATTACATGCAATTTGAGCTTTGTGAGCTTTGTGGCCTTTCCCCAAGTGATTCAAAAGCAATTTAACAAAACAAAACAAAAAGATACTCTTCAATGTTATGAATCAGATGGGCAAGTTGTGGGCTTTAAAGAGAAAACTAGGGCTGGAATTTGCTGGTCTCCTATTCTGTATGAGTTTCCTCGATGGAGTGGTTGGACATTTTTGTCTGATGCTGAATGTCCTCATTCAGTTCTGGGTTGCATAGATGGATATTCACATTGGTTTTTGCATTAGATTCCACATTTGGTGTCTGGTTCAATTGCACAATGTTGCAATTCAATACAAAGTTTGCCTCTCACAGTTAATCTATAACTCTGTATAGGGAGATTAATACTATGTAACCCCAATGTAGGATCTCAGCCTAGATTTCATTGCACAATTTCATCCCCAATCTTGAAGGAACCATATGCGAAGGCCTGCAGATTGCTATATTTCCAGATCTGATGTGCACAGATATTCCAGTGGCATCCTAAAGAAATGCTGGACTACAACCCTCACTTTTCTGTACCAATGGACCTGCTGAGCGATGGGAACTGTAGCCCCAAATGTCTGCAGGTTAACAGATTGTGGAAAGGTGAAGTTTAGAGGGAAAATAACAGTATCAAGTTGGGTATCACTTATCGGAAGTGCTTGGGACCAGAAGTGTTTTTGCTTTGCTTTGCTTTGAATACTTGTATTTGCATATACATACAAAACAAGATATCTTGAAGATGAGAGATAAGTCTAAACACAAAATTCATTTATGTTTCATATACAACTTATACACATAACCTGAAGGTAATTTTGTAAAGACATCCACTGGGGCTTGGTTCCAGGACCCCCTATAGACACCAAAATCCATGGATGCTGAAATCCCATTATATATAGTAAATTATATAGTAAAATGGTGTCCCTTGTATAAAAGACAAAACCAAGGCTTGCTTTTTGAAATTTATATTTTTTAAAAAAATTCAAGCTGTGGATGGTTGAATCTGTGAATAAGGAATTTGTGTACATGGAGGGCTGAGACAGCTGACTATATTTGCTTTCTACTGTTTCAGAGACTAGGACACAGAGCAATGCATGCAAACTAGGAAAAGAGATTCCACCTCAACGATAAAGTTAAAATGTTATTGTATTAATAAAGCTGAATTTTAGAGACTAATACTATTTGGATGTATCTTTGGCTGCATCTGCACTGCAGAAATAATGCAGTATGACACTGCTTTAACTGCCATGGCTCAATGCTATGGAATTCTGGGATTTGTAGTTTTGCAAAATATTTAGCCTTATCTATCAGAGTGCTCTGGTGTAACATCAAGCTACAAATCCCAGCATTGAGCCATGGCAGTTAAAGTGTTGTCAAACTGCATTATATCTGCAGTGCAGATCCAGCTTTTGAGACAGTGTGGTGTGTGTGTGTGCGTTTATGTCTGGTTTCAGTAATATAGACTCCTTTATTATTTGTAGAAATGGGTGCACAAGGATCAGTCACTGAGGCTACTAACCCCAAAAGCCCCTTGACTCTATTCATATCACTGCAGCCACGGTCGAATATGTGATTTAGGTCTTGTGACCTAACCCTTGTAATTCCCCATCCCTGAGCAACCAACAATAAGCAAGAAGTAATTTTGCAAAAATTCAAGTACCAACAGGGCAATGCAAATTTTGTTCATTCTTTTCCATTGTTGCTCATTTTAAA
This sequence comes from Phrynosoma blainvillii, assembly GCA_026167975.1. Lineage (NCBI taxonomy): Eukaryota > Metazoa > Chordata > Lepidosauria > Squamata > Phrynosomatidae > Phrynosoma > Phrynosoma blainvillii. The sequence continues at coordinate 23,503,020 of JANUYF010000008.1, forward strand.
AAAAATTACAATAATAATAACACTTAACTCTGGAAAAATATTTATGTCGAAACCTCCACTTGAGGCCCTATTCAGACATCAGTTTTTTAAAGCACAACTATCTGAACAATCTCACTAATGCATTCTGGTTTTGTTGTTCACATTATTATTATTATTATTATTATTATTATTATTATTATTATTATTAAAAATGCATCTCTGCAAGTTCTGTTGCTTACACATGTCAGCACTCAAATAAAGATGGAGCCAATGATGCAGATGTATTTGAAACACATTCAAGGCATGCAGAATTTTATCTCGGTTTATCTTGGGTCTATTTACATCGCTTACTCACACAACTGGCAATGCAAATCTTTTAGGAAAACTCAGAAAAAAACCCAAAATTGATTATTCTGCATTAAGTGGGTGTTGTTTTTTTTAAGCAGCCCCTTAAATACATAATTGAATGCATTTGAAATGCATGTGAACAACAAAGATTCAATTCACATTCTACCTGGATTATTTTCACCATCTGAACAACCCCTGAGTCAATCATCTCCATTATAAAAAATAATAAATTTAATGAAATTGACCCTTTAGTTCATAATACTTTATTTTATTTAACTAACTTCCATTACTGAGATAGAGTGTACATCTAGATTCCATGGTTATATTTGTTTGATGTTACTATACTTGTCCTTTTATCTTGCACAATTTGTTTGGAGCGGTGTTGGTTTGAATTCTCTGCTAGATTGTTGTAGTCAGGGAAGTATACTAGAGCTCTGTCAGAGAAAATTCTAAGTGACTCAGTAAACTACAGATCACAGGATCTTATAAAAGGGAGCCAAGGCAGTTAAAGTGGTATAGTCAGCACTCTGTGAACACGTATTCCTTAACTGCAGATTCAACTTTATATGTATATTCCAGAAAGTAAACCTTGATTTTGTCATTTTATATAATGGACACAATTTCTATACCATTCTATTTAATGAGACTTGAGCACCCATGGATTTTGGTATCCATGGGGTTCCTGGAACCAAACCCCAGTGGAGATCAACGGTCCACTGTATCAAACTTTTATAACCATGTAGTGTAGATATGAGAGCTAGTGCAGTGTAATAGCTTAAGTGTTGGGATAGGACTCCAGGAGATCAGGGTTCGATTCCTAGTTCAGCCATGGAAATCCACTGGATGTCTTGGGCAATCTTCTAGCTTACGATTCACACACAATCTTCCAACTTAAATATCCACACTCTCTCAGCCTCAGAGGAAGGCAATGGTAAATCCCTTTCATCAGGTCTTGCCAAGAAACCCCCCCATGATAGATCCATCTTTGGGTCACCATAAGTTGGAAATGACCTGAAGGCACCCAACAACAAGGACTGTGTATGTGTGTATGTAGGGGAATTAAAGAGTAGCAAGCAAGTAGCAGATCGGTACATGGCAGGAGTCACCGAAAACTTCCCCTACGGAAATAAAATCAAGGTGAAGATGTCACAGTCCTACACAGATGTCATCAACTGCATCTGAAAAGAGAAACAAAACCTGCCTTCCGTCTCGGCTCTTGTCTTGTGCGTCTTTCACACTCTTCTGCTTTTGCGTGAGAATCTGATAGGAAACCCTTGCGAGTCAGAAGGGACCTGTCCTGTTGTGACACATGGGGTCCTTTCTGAGAATTTTGCACCGTTCCCATGGATGGATGGAGGGGGGAGCAAAACCACTTCCCCTGTCTGTGAGCACAGCTACCTCATTTGGAAAGTGGCTGATGTGCTCAGACTGGAGGAGATGCTCATTCGGTTTCTAATCTTGAGCATACAAAAGGGGGGGGGAGGCGGAGAAAGAGATGAGTGGGAAAGATAGACGTGAAAAAGAGGTGTCATGTTGGGAGGAGAGATAGACAACAGCTTCCTGAAGAAATTAAAGGAGTCATCTTGAAACCCATCATCCAAGGCACCCGGAAGCAAGACTCATCGTGCATCACATCCATCCAATTCAGTACATACTGAGATCTGATGAAGATTTTCATTTTTTTCTTACTCAGAAAGTTACCTTTGCCTCCCTTCCCAACCTGCCCTGATTGAGGGTGCATCTACATTGTAGAAATAATGCAGTATGACACCACTTTAGTTGTCATGGCACTATCCTATAGAATCCTGGGTATCGTACTTTTGTGAGGAACCAGAACTCTTTAGCAGAGAAGGCTTGTAAAACTACACATTTCATCGGTTGGAACTACAGCACATAAAGTGGTATCAAACTGCATTATTTCTACAGTGTAGAAGCACCCCTGTTGGCTGATTCTTCCACTCCTTCACCGTGTTTTGGCTAAATACAGTGGGACCTTGTTATCTGCTGGGATTTGGTTCCTGTGGATAACAAAATCCGTGGATGCTCAAGTGCCATTAAATATAATGGCAGAGCAAAATGGTGTCCCTGATGTAAAATGGAAAATCAAGGTTTGCTATTTGGAATTTATACTTTTTCTGAATATATTTCAAGCCATGGATGCTTGAATCCATGGATAAAAAAAAATATGTGGATAAGCAGGCCAACTGTATAAATATTCACCAGATAACCTAGACCAGTGATGGCAAACCTTTTAGAGACCGATGGCTTTGCATGCCAGAGATGGCACACGTGCCATAGGTTCACCAACACAGACGTAGACCAAAACACTGGGAAGGTATCTATGCTCTCTAGTTGTAGCAATTCATTGTTCCTTTAACTGCTATGGCTCCATTTGTTATATTCCTGGGATTTGTATTTTTGTGAAATATTTAGAAAACTCTACTAAAGAGTTGTATGGAAGCCAGCATGGTGAAGTGGTCTGAATGCTGGATTTGGACTTTGGGAGACCAAGGTTGAAATCCCTGCTCAGCCATAGAAACCCACTGGGTGATCTTGGCAAGCCACACTCTCTCGGCTTCAGAGGAAAGCAGTGGAAAGCCACCTCTGAATACATCTTGCCAAGAAACTGCTGTGATAGGGTCACCATAAGTAAAAAAAATATTATTTGAAAGTACACAGCAACAACAACTAAAAAGTTCTAGTGCACTCCCCTGAATCTTAACTCCCCAAATTTTTCTGCTCTCAATTGTCAAGCATTTTCTCTGCCATTAGTTGTCCGATACTCTGCAACTGCTGGGCAGGAAGGTTGGTTGGTTTGCTTATTTGTTTCAAATAACCCTCTTATGCTGCTTTTGCACTTTGAAAGCCCTTGAGACAGTTGACAAAACCCATTAAAACAATATACAGGGAATTCCTTCCTTCTCAAAATTCAAATAAACAAACCAATGAGGCCAAATATATATATATATTTTAAAAAAGCAGTACTGTCAGCCCTCCATATCCACGGATTTTTTAATCCACAGATTCAACCATCTACAGCTTGAAAATATTTAAATATATATATATATATAAATTCCACAAAGCAAACCTTGATTTTGCCATTTTTTAAACAAGGGGCACCATTTTGCTACGCCATTGCATTTAATGGGACTTGAATACCCATGAATCTTGGTATCGGGGGGGGGGGGTCCTGGAACCAAACCCCAGCAACTACCAAGGGCCCACGGTATTGCTGTAGCCCCCAGAAAAACAACCCGCAGAAACGCACTATCAAGCATCCTAGTCCGCATTGAGTCTGGGCTCCTTTTGATGTTTCTAAAGCTGGCAGTTTTCACAAACCAAGGGGAGCATCTGCACAGTATTTTTTAAAAAAGCCTAGGCAAGAATAATGCAAACCAATTCATCAACCACATCCTGAGAGTGTAAAAGCAGCTGAGTCATTTGCAGAAGGCATTTGGGCTCACGGACTATTTGGTGGCTGTAAAGGTAGGGCCGGGCTTTCTACTATGCACTTTATTTTCTGTGAATCTTGTGCTATCAGGAAGCAATGGGGGGGTTTCATATCATCCTCAAATGCCTATGGCTAGCCACTGATGAAAAGAGGTTTGGAGTCATAACTTGCCTGCAAATTAAACCAGTTGTGTTCATTATTTGGTTACTGGGCAGTGTAGCCTGGCTGCATTTACTCAGACGTCAGCCCCGCTATGTGCAATGGGGCTTACTCCTTAGCAAGATCATTTAGGATTGCAGCCTCAAGGGAAATGAGTTTGTTACAGGTGCTTTGTGGAGCTGTTGGGGAGAGTGCAAGATGACTTTTACAAAGGACTAAACTGTACACAACGGTTGCATCTACACTGCAGAATTAATGCAGCTTGACACCGCTTTAAATGCCAACCCAATATTTGATAGGATTGGAATGACATAGAGAACTTCATATGTTGTTGATAGGATAAAATTTAGACATATAATGAAGATGAAATGTAATTCAAATTTATTGTTATGTGCAAAAAAGTAGCATGACGAAAAACTTAAACGGTAATAGATAAGAGAAGTAAGACGACTACGGGCAGATTAGCGAGTCATGATTGACAGGGAAGTAATTGTATATGTTTTGTATCTTTTTTTGGTTTAATAATGAAATGGATATTTTGTCTATTTTTTAATCAATAAAAAATTTTAAAATTAAAAAAAAATTAACTGCCACAGCTCAGTGCTGGGATTTGTAGCTTAATGTTACACCAGAGCATTCCCATAGAGAAGGCATTTCGGCACAGCATAATTTCCGGTAACAATTTTGGGAAGTGTGACTTCCCAAAACTGCATAAATTCTCATTTTTTAAATATTCTTTCTGACCAGGGCTGCATCCACACTGCAGAAATGATCCAATTTTACATCACTTTAACTGCCATGGCTCAATGTTATGGAATCCTGGGAATTGTAGTTTTGTGATGTAGCCTTCTCTGTCAGAGGGCTCTGGTGCCACAACAAACTACAAAACCCAGATTCCATAGCACTGAACCTTGACAGTTAAAGCAGTGTCAAACTACATTAATTCTGCAAAGTTGCAGCAGCCTACATTAAATGCGTAGCATGAAGCTTAATGTTACTATCTTTTTTACTTATAGATCAGTGCATGAGAACCTAATCTGGAATGGACCCACTACACATGAGTCTTAGACTTTCGTCATCATCTGTTTTTCTTCTAAATTTGTCTTCTCCCCTGCATACAAACTAAAAAAACAAAAAACCCTTCAATTTAGCTAAAGGAATTCCTCTGTTTTAAGCTTCTGTGTGTGGGTGTGTTTTAGACTGCAATTTAAAGTAAAAGAAACAAGGCACAGTGAGTTCAATCCAGATTTGTTTCTCACTACAATCAGCAATATTTGCCTGTGTGTTCACTCATTCAGTAGTTGATTCAATGGGTCTGCTCTGGTTGGGACTGACTTATAGGATTCAGGCACATAGATCAAGCTATTGCATCCCTTCAAAGCAAGTGATTTTCAGTGGAATCAGTTCAAAAACATGGGAGTGCCAACACATCTGGTAGTCCTGATGAGGAATCTGTACTCAGGACAAGAGGCTACTGTCAGAACAGAATGTGGAGAAACAGAATGGTTCCCAACTGGCAAAGGGGTCAGACAAGGCTTCATCCTATCACCCTATCTGTTCAATTTGTATGCAGAAGATATTATAAGAAAAGCAGGCTTGGACACAGAAGAAGGAGGAGAGAAAATAGGAGGAAGGAATATCAACAATCTAAGATATGTAGATGAAACCATAATACTAGCAGAGAACCTCCCAGACCTGGAACACATATTAAGGAAGATCAAGGAAGAAAGTGCAAAGGCAGGCTTAATGTTGAACATAAAGAAAACAAAAATAATGACCACAGAAAATGTACACACATTCAACCTAGACAATGAAGAAATAGAAATAGTAAAAGAGTTCCCGTATCTGGGATCAAACATTGATAGAAATGGGGACTGCAGTCAGGAAATCAGAAGAAGATTAAGAATGAGGAGGGTGGCTATGAAAGAACTAGAAAATATTCTAAAATGCAAAGGTAGACAACTCAGCACAAAAGTCAGAATCATACAAGCCATCGTATTCCCTATTCCCATGTGCAGATGTGATAGCTGGACAGTTCAGAAAGAAGATAGGAAGAAAATAAATGCATTTGAGAGAATGTGGGGCTGGAGAAGAGTGCTGAGGATCCCATGAACAGTCAAAAGGACAAACAAATGGATCCTAGAGCAGATCAAGCCAGAGATATCCCTAGAAGCCAAGATGAAAAGACTTAGACTGTCGTACTTTGGACACATCATGAGAAGAGAGGACTCTTTGGAAAAGACAATAATGTTAGAAAAGTTGGAGGGAAGTAGAAAGAGAGGAAGGCCACATGCTAGATGGATGGACTTTATTAAAGAGATCACAAATATGAGTTTGCAGGAGCTGGGCAGAGCAGGAGAGGACAGGGGGCCTAGAGATGTCTCATCCATAGGGTCGCCATGGGTCGAGATTGATGCAAACGCAGTTAACAACAACATTCAAGCTGTCAGCCCTCAAGAGTATAGTAACTAGGTGTAGAAAAATTATTGGAGATAGAACTTTTAGCATGTTCAAATCTAGCAGTAGCCAATGGAAGATAAGTGTGCTGATTTTTAGCTGTATTCCTCTGACAGTATAGGAAGGATCAGCTCTACATTGCCCTTCCTTTCCCCTGGGATATTTTCTGCCAGATTGCTTTTTAGGTTCATTGTCAGTCCCAGCCAGCATGGCAGGTGGTTGAGGATGATGGGAGTTGTAGGCCCACATGTGGAGGGTACAAGGGTGGGGAACCAGTGACCAGTGATGTTGGCTAGGGGATTCTCAAAGCTGTTGTCTGAAAAGTTACTTTCCCCAAGCTCTGGGTGAATGTCATGAGCATACAGTGAAACTTCACTCCAAAGCTCTGTAAGGAGTTTCTACTGAATGAGATGGTCTTTACTGGAACAAATTTGACACCCCCTCCATTCATACTCTGCACTGCAAATGAAGACATTCTTGGAATGCTGAAATATTTGCTGAATCTTCATAAATAGTTGATATCTTTGGATTGCAGTCCCAGAGTTAGACTTTCTAGCTTTTGTATGTGTGTGTTTCACATTTTCTTGTAATATTGTTTCATGAAGGGTTGCATTGGACTGCATTGGCATTTAATATTTGACAGATACTTGATATCAGGAATATTCCCATACTGGTTTCCAGGTTTGGTTGCACCAATAAGGTTTGTTTTTTAAAAAAAAAAACCTCTGGACTTCTGCCATAACATTCCTGCTTGCTTCAAAATATTCTGACACAAATTTTAGGATGTGTTCCCAGTTCACACAGAACAGCTAAGGTCCTCTTCATCTCAGCTGGACTGATCAGCGTTGATTCTTGAAACACTTGGCTGAGAATTTTAAATCCCTCTCCAAAAAACTAGAAACCCCAAGATTCCATAGGATCCCCCCATGACAGTCAAAACATTATCATAGTGCCATAATGTAGTAGTGTAAAAAGGCCCAAGATTATCACTAACATTCTTTTGTGAATGGTCATCATTAGAATATGTCTAGTGTAACTGGCAACATCTACCTTTCCTCTATTTTTTGTGTAACTGCATTGCTTACACACACGTACACAATGTCGTGCCTAGTATATTTGACACCCCATGTGGATAATTTTTTAATATCAACCCCCTGTTGATATTCAACAGCCTTTTCCAGGTCTGACAAAGCTACTGGCCGGGCAGAAAAGAAATAATAGAATCATAGAATCATAGAGATGGAAGAGACCTCAAGGGCCATCAAATCTAACCCCTTGTCATGCAGGAACAAACAATTAAAGCACCCCTGATAGCTTTGATTGTGTATTCCTGCATGACAAGTGGAGACTCACTTTCCTTCCCAACCTGCAAACCCACTATTGGTGGTGCTGGGAAGGGGCCTGGATCTGGAGTCTTCTCCTTCAGCAGCTCTGCCAGACCTGGAAGGGCTGTGGGGTGGCAACAGAAACCCACTCCCATCAGCAGCCAGTGGTCGCTGGTGGGAGTGGGTTTCTGCTGCCACCCCACAGCCTTTCCAGGTCTGGCAGAGCTACTGAAGGAGGAGACTCCAGATCCAGACCCCTTCCCACCAGCATATCAGGTACACACACCTTGCACATCCCAAATGATGCCCCTGCAATACCCTCCCTCCCTTTATATATGCTTGCAAATTAGGATAATGCCTTATCTGATAGATAAATAAATTAGGATAATGCCTTATCTGATCAATTGCACTCTGGTCCCCCCACCATGGATGCTGTAATAGAATTTAAAGACTCCTTGCTGTTTTGAACAAGTGATGTGTAAGGGCCATATGTGATATTTCATAGTATGTCAGCTGTTAAAAATGAATTAAAAGAAAAGAGCTTCCATCTAAACATTAGGAAGAACTCCTTGACTCTTCGAGAGTGGAATAGACTGTCTTAGACTGTTGTGGACTCTCTTTCTTTGGAGATCTTTAAACAGGGGGTGGATGGGTGTCTTTCAGGGGTGCTATAGCTGCATTTTCTTGCAAGGCAGAGAGTTGGACTGGATGGCCCTCGTGGCTCCTTCCATCTCAATGGACGTTATCACACCAGCGGCAAGAAAAGCGGCAAGGAATCAATCCAGAGCCATACCGGAATGATTCTGGTCGCGCAGCCGTAATTCCTCTTTGAAAGGGGAATTCAAAAGAGCTGGAATGATGCAGCGATGGTGCAGGGATGATGCAGGGATGGGCGGGGTTTGCCGCGACGTCGTCTGATCACAGGGCAAAGGATCCAGAATGATGCAGCGATGGCGAAGGGATGGGGCTGCTTTAGACCCCGTGTGATAACGTCTTAAGATTCTTTCATTCTATTTATTGTTGCATCTACACATGGGTAGTTTAGATACCAGACAACACTAGGGAGGTGATTAATATTTGACTATGAACACCTTTTGAGATTTTTGTATTTAATGCCAAAATCTCAACAATCTTCAAATATCAGCAAGTCTCTAGCATTCAAATTCTGAGCCCAATCAATCAATGCAATCCCAAATGCAAAGTTAGACTGTCAATTCAAAATTTCTTATTCAAACTTTGAAGAACAAAAATGTGAAACTAATAATTTTGGAGGGGCATATGTTTGCTTCTAACTCTACTAATGGATTGATCAGCCTACTTCAACTTGGTGGTCTCCATATGTGGTAGACTACAGTTCCCCTTATCCCCAGGAAGTTGAGCCAGATGCCTCTGGGGTGTGATAATAGGATAATGGTTGTACTCCAACCAAACCAGAGGTTGGATTAGGCTGCAGGTTTGAGGATGATGTCTGTTACAGCCCAACACATCTGGAGAGCACGAGATTGTGGAAGGCTGTGGTAGACAATTGAGTCCCAATGATTAAAGCATCCCCATTGCTATATGTGCATCCTTGTTACAAGCATGACTGGCAGCCACATTTGCTCACATCATGGAAGTCAAAAACAGGACCATCTGGTCACTTTATCTGTTCTGAATTTCCCCAGATGTGCTGAACCACCAGGGTCGATTCCACCGTGGGGAGTGCTAGTCATCTGTTTCCGAGGAGCTCCTAGACAGGTCTTAAATCTTCTTCTCTTCCCTCCACAGGATCAATCCATCTCAATTGCTTACAGCTCCACTGAAGGATGTTTTGTTATGTTGCTTCCCTCTCCTTTCAAAAAGAAGGGATGAGGCATTTGGACTCATAATGCCTTCCATGTGCAAGGGGGGCAAACCTTGCTCATAATATGTAACTCATTCTCTCTGTGTCTTTCTCTCTCTCTCTCCCTCTTCCCCGCAACTACCACCAAGCTCTACTTGGCCAAAACAGTTGGACCACAAAGGCTGATGACATAATCAATGAACACCGGGAGATCAAGCTCAGAAATCATCAGGAATTAAGAACTACGAGGAGGAAAAGACCGTTGCCTCCCTCGCCCCATTATAGCATAATGAGGTGATGAGAGGCTCATGGATTTATGTTCACTCCCACACAAGTACCAGGCCTCTGGCAAGGCAGCAGGGTGCCCTTAGGAAAACAAGACGTGCTGACACACAGCCATTCCCCCAGTCAAGAACTGACACAAGCTGGAAAGCAATGCATGGAGAGTGCACAACAAGGTAGACTCATCAGCCTTGTGCTTCATCTCTGTCGTGTGGCAGATGGGAAGGTCAAGCCTTTGCACAGATGACTCACTTCAAGGGGGATTGTGCAAGAGATTGTGTCCTGGCCAACCATGCTGTCTCTTAAAAAACCTAAGAACAGCAAGCCTTGTAAATGCAGCATTCTGTTTATACATTGGCCAACTGTAGGGGACTGCCAGAAGGAGTTGAGCGTTAACTGTGCCCTCCCAGCAAATTCAGTTATGAAAGAGGAGAATCCATTGAAGAAGCATTTAGTGTCATTGCATGGCATTTAGGGGCACCTGCCAAGTCTCTAGCACAGGGGTAGGCAACCTTTCCCCTTTAAGGGCCGAGGGACTTCAGCTCCCAGAATCCCAGGAGCTATTGACCAACATGGGACTATTGGCCAACATGGCTGAGGCTTCTGGGAGCTGAAGTCCCTCGTCCCTTAAAGAGGAAAGGTTGCCTACCCCTGCATCTAGCATAACATTTCTGCTGCATCACTACACTGCCAACTGGCCAGGGTAACACATACTGGGCAGCTGGGTCTACTACAAAGCACTCTATGTGGGGCTGCCCTTGAAGATGACGTGAAAGCTGTTGTTGTTGTTGTTGTTGTTGTTGTTGTTGTGTGCCTTGAAGTTATTTTTGACTTATGGCAACCCTAAAGCAAATCATTCATGGGGTTTTCTTGCACAATTTGTTCAGAGGTTTGCCATTGCCTTCCCCTGAGGCTGAGAGCATGTGACTTGCCCAAAGTCAGCCTGTGGGTTTCCATGGCAGAGCTGGAAATCAAACCCTGGTCCCCAGAGTCATAGTCCAACATGGTAGTGCTAACTAGAATCCCATTTAGTGAGACACCTGATAACACCAGTCTTAAAGGAATCCTACTGACTCCCGAATAAGCTTCCAGTCTAATTTCATGGTGCTTGAGACAACATTCAAAGCCCTAACAAGTTTGGGATGCTAAAACCTGAAGATGTACCTCTCCCTATATACTCCTGCCTGAAGATTCAGGCCAGTTGGGCTTCAATGTGTCCCACCAGTGGGGTCAATATGGTAGGTAGAACATGGGAGAGAGCCTTCCTGGCTGTGGAATACCTGACTGGCACCAACACTGGCATTATTTCATCCTCAAGTAAAAATATCACTTTTTAGAAAAAGCCTTTGGAGCCTCGTTGATTTGTTCTGAAATGTGCATGGTTTTAAACCATTTCAACTTTTAAATCTTGTTTCAATCTGTGAAATGGTTTAATACGTTTTGAATCTATTCAAAGAATTTTATGGCCTTAAACTTTAAAATGTTTTAAATCGTTTAATTGATTTTATCTGTATGCCCCCTTGCAGTCCAAGGATATATAATGTCATATAAATATTTTGAGAGCCAGCGTGGTGTAGTGGTTTGAGCGTTCCACTGTGACTCTGGAGATGACCAGGGTTCAAATCCCGGCTCAGCCATGGAAACCCATTGGGTGGCCTTGGACAAGTCATGTTCTCTCAGCCTCAGAAAAAGGCAAATCCCTTCTGAACAAATTTTTCCAACCCCCCCCTTCCACAAAACCCCCAAAGCCTGTGATAGAGTCTCCATACATCAGTAATGACTTGGAGACAACCAATAAAACATAAATTAAATTAACAATAAAATAATAAAATTAATAAAAAGTTTTAAAATGCTGCATCATTTACCCCTTGTTGTTCTTGTTGTATGCCTTCAAGTCGTTTCTGACTTATGGTGATCCTAAGGCAAACCTATAATAAGGGTCTCTGGGGCTGAGAATGTGTGACTTGTCCAAGGTCATTCAAGTGGGTTTCCATGGCCATGGAGGGAATTGAACCCTGATCTCCAGAGTCATAGTCCAATGCTCAAGCTATCACACTGTGTCTATCATTTACTCTTATAACATGCCTTTTCTCACTTCTCCTCCTTCCCACTTTGAGAAGTAAAATTCAACATGCGTACCAGAAAGAATGTGGGAACACACACACATGCACACCTCTATAGTGAGGGCTTCCTCTTTTGTGGTTAAAAAAATGCAGAAATCCATTAAAAGGATATTTTGCAGAGCGGGAATCTAGAGATAGTCTGGAGAGTTACTGGAAGTTTATAAAAAGAAACTTTAACCTGAGTACATTGAAGGCACAACTGGAGCCAGTTGTCTCACTATAAGAAATAATGCAAGTGTCTCATCTTGCAAACCTTTGGAAAGGCCCCATAATGATCATATCTGACTTTCTTTGGAACCATAGGAAGCAACAGTCTCTTCCCACTAAAACAACGACCTCATAACACTTGACATGCCGAAGATATTATACATATCTACTGCAAACATATCTATCATTTTTATACAAAGGGCTATGCAGGACTTTTCTAAATATGAAGAAACTTTAGAAACAATGGCCTGCACCTGCAAAATCTCTAGGCTTCCATCAGGAGCAATTTAATGGAGGAACAATTCTGCATAAAAATGATATATCTGCCATGCAGATGACATCATGTATATTACAAATCTCAAGTGTTAGGCAGTCATCATTTCAGTAGGGTTAAATTTCTTGCTTCCTACAGTTATGAATAAAGTCAGAAGTGGCTATTGGGAGAGAGCAACATGGATGGGAAGCATACATTTAAATTTGAAGATATTTATCCAATGATCACACTGGCTGAACAGAATAGGGTGTCCAAGACAGCCTGCTTTGAATATTGGAGCAGGGAGCAGGGCTTCCCCGAGAAATTTATGTGAAAAGGGTGGCATAGAAATGAAATAAATCAATAAATAAAATTAAAAGTTTGCTGCCTAAGTCAGAACAGCCAGTGGAATTCCTCGCCCTGAAATCTGTCATGATGCATAGTATCCAAGGCAAGCTAGTTATTTGGGCACCTGAATCAGAAAATCTATATATACCATTTCCCCACCCAATCAGGAAAAATAAATTTTGGCAATTTTCATGGTTTTGCCTAAGGCAGCTCCTTCATTCTGCCTCATGATAGGGCTAGCGCTGGCCAAGATATCAGATCAATTTGCCTGTGGACAGAAAGTGCAGCTGAGTGAAACATCCCTGGTTAGAAAGTACCCCAAACTGGGAAAGCAGCAAAGCCACCATAGAGAGGAAAACCAGAATGAGAAACAGGATTTTAAAATAGGATTCAAGTGATGGAATGCTGCTAGGACATAGGATGCCAAGAGTAACTGAAATCTAGGGGTTAGTCTACCCGTAAGTGTACTATGTGAATTGTTGCCCATTTTTGCACATTCCCATTTACGGTTAATTGTCTTCACTTTCCTGTGCAAATTTGCATCTATTCACTCTCCCTTTGCCGAAAATGCACAGCAATTTGAATGCATGTGAAGCACATGGACAGCCGTGCAATAATGCACATTTCTACGGATTTGAAGCAGATACACCAGAAAAAAATTCAAATACTTTTTCTGCAGCGTTTAAGGAGTTTTTTTGGGTGTGCAAAAAGCCCAAACTCCTGCGAATCACGTGTGGTCAGATCAAAGTCTATTTGACTGGAATGAGGAGAATTTTAAACATGTAGACTAGCCTTAGATCTATTCCAAAAAGACTGGAAAAGATTAGAAAAGGTATTTCCCCCCCAATGACAGCTCCTTTTATTCCTTGTGATCTGAAAAATGTACAAAATAAAAACCTAGTTTATTCGTTCATATTAGAGTTAACAACATATGAATAACAAACTTGCTAAACTGAAGCAGAAATATGCCTCCTGATATATTAATAGTGTGATATAGTGGTTTGAATGCTGGACTTAGAACTGTGACTCTGAAGATCAGGGTTTGGTTCTCTGCATGGCCATAGGAACCCACTGGATGACCTTGCATGAGTCACACACTCTCAGCCCCAGAAAACCCCACGATAGGTTCACCTTAGGGCCGCTATAAGTTGGAAATCACTGAAGGCACACAACAGCAACAAAACATGCTAAGCTTCAGATTTTTTAAAAAGTTTCTGTGTGGCTCCAAAGTGAGACCAAAACTTGACTGGCTCAGCAAGTGTCCAAGAAATGAAACACTGTACCTCACAGAATGGCAGAGCCTGAAAGCAGCATACAAGCAAATCCGCAAAGAATTGGGGTCAAAGATTAGAGTAGTTAGATAAATGTGAAATACTTGAAACAGAGGATGAAACTAGATGTTCAGGATTTGACATGAGTCTGGGAACTTTTCACTGCAACACAACTCCAATGCAACAAGGTGCAGGTGCAATCGGGGAAATTAGAAGTGTGTGTGTTGGGGAGAGAGATTTTCTATTTTCACCAAAACCAGTAGAATGGAACATGACTTGGAACATTATTTTTCAAAAGTTAATATTCTACTTATTATTCATTACATTTTGAAAACTGCTTATTAATGTTATCTGTTATTTACAGAGCAACATATTACAAATGCATTACTAAGACATTACTGTTTGGTGGACTCTGGGAAAGTCACATTCTCTCAGCCTCAGAGGACAACAATGGCAATCCCCTCCTGAAGAAACTTGCCAAGAAAACCCCATGAAAATTTCACCTTATAGTCATCATAAGTCAGAAATGACTTGAAGGCACAAAACAACAACAACAAGCTAATCGAAAGAAGCAATGAGTGAATGTTACTTGAAATGTCCTGAATCCTATTCATTAGTCCCAGCTAGAAGAGATCTACTGAGTAAACAGTGAGTCAACACATCCATTAGTCACACAGATTTAATGCAGTCACTCCAGTAGGGATTAACAATAGGATTCAACCCTTTAAAAAAACATCATTACTCATTGTTTTATTTTGCAGAAACAACATCGCTTTGCCCTCACTATCTCCAAAAGTAACGCATTGCAGATCACATAGGGTTTGTGTAATGCAGGGGTAGGCAACCTTTCCCCTTTAAGGGCCGAGGGACTTCAGCTCCCAGAAGCCTCAGCCATGTTGGCCAATAGTCCCATGTTGGCCAATAGCTCCTGGGATTCTGGGAGCTGAAGTCCCTCGGCCCTTAAAGGGGAAAGGTTGCCTACCCCTGGTGTAATGTGTTACTTCCAAGCTCCGTCCCTGCCCACAGCTGTGAATTTTCCTTTGCAAACTCCAGCCTATCCCAATTGGGTTTTTCAGTTATTACTATTTCCTCTCTGATGCTCCAAGCACACTACTAGAAAAACCAATGAAGAGGAAAGCTGTTGGGGAAAAGAGTATTGGAGGAGAAAATACTAAGCAAAGAAAGGGCTAAAGGGTTTCCCCTCCAGAATACTCCCCCAAATCTTCTGTACCCCATCAGAGACGCCTCCCTAATCCGGGTCCGCCACCTAATGTCAAGTTTGCCAAATGCCTTGTTTCCAAGAAAATGTGTTTGGGACTGAGTAGCTGCTGCTGCTGTATACCAGATGTGTAATAGTAGTAGTAGCAGCCGCAGCATCAAAGTAAAATAAATGTTTAAAGTCATTAGATGTTGGAGATCATTCTAAAGATCTGATCCTGCCAAGTTGAATGAACTGAGCTTGGTCCCCAGATGCTACAGAAGGAAGCAGAAACATGTGTAGGTGATAGAATGGAGTAGAGCAATGCAAACTCCATATAGACAGCAGTGCAGTCCATTGGTGTAGTGAAGCCAAGTCTGAAGAACTGATTTGCAGGGACTATGATATAATCTGACACCCACATCAGGTTTCCTTGATCCGTTTTACCAGCAATTCTCACAGGAGCTGGGGAGAATGTTTCCCCCCCCCCCCCAGGACACATACATTGTTGTGAACTATCCCTGTTGTAATGCAATTATTTGGGGTGTCTGGTTGCAAACTTGCTAGATTATAATAAAAGCCTATCTGCTCCCAAAGGAAAAAAGATTTACTAGACGTGGCTTAACAAGGCTCAACACGCCTGCTTCCGATTATGGATTATAGGAGTATGGCTATGAGACCTAATATGATTTGTACCCAGGGGATCTTGTAGTGCCTTTGAGATAAGTGAAAGAAGTTGTAGAATCAGCATGCGTAGTAGACTTGGCCTACTTCCTCAGATGCATCTATTCCCCCCCCCCCCAGCCATCAGTTTTTCCAAGTCTATGACAGCTGATGTTACAACATCTTTCACTCAGTCTCAAAGGTGCTACAAGATCCCTTTGCACACTGATATCCTAGACTTAACACAACTGTCTGAATTCTGCTGCCATGATGTGTGCTTATAATTCAAAATTTACCACTATCCCATTGAAGCCGTTACATTTTTAAATATCATTAAACAGCTTGCTATTTTAAAAAGTGCACAAATAGACAAGCAGTATGTTCAGGAAAGAGCTGGGTCATAGACTCATAGAGCTGGAAGCTACCACAAGGCCATTCAAGTTCAACCTCCCTCTCATGCAGGAACGCAAAACTCTAGCAATCCTAAAAGTTGCCCATCCAACCTCCAAGGAAGGAGAGTGCACTTCCCTCCAGGTAGTCTCTTCCACTGTCAAATAGCTCTTATAATTTAAAAAAAAAGTTCTTAATATTTAGGTGGAATAAATTTTCTTGTAATCTGAATCCATTGATTCATGTTCTGGTCTCTGTGGCAGCAGAAAACAAGCTTGTTCCTTCTTGTAAATTACATTATTTCTGGTATTTCAAGAAAGCTATCATGTCTTTTGTTCTCCAAACCAGATATACCGAATTCTCTAAGTCATTCCTAAGTCATTCTATCTGCAGGGGAAAAAATGTTTTTGTTTCATTTTTGTTTTTGTTTTAACATGAGGGAAACATCTAAAAGTTGTAACCCTCTTTTGGACGGTAGACCAAGCTTGTGCAATTCATTTTACTATCTTAGCATTTTGCCAGTTCATTCTATTGCGTGGGTAGAGGCAGCCAAAACATTTATCACACCAAGAGGCAGCCCACTCTTCCTAACAGTGCTTTCATAAATCTGACCAGACAAACGATTACCCATTCAATTTTTCTTGGTTGTCATTTATTACCTTTCCTGATGTACTTTAGGACATGATTCCTGTTGCTTGTGTAGTCAAAACAACAGTCTCATACAAGCAGGAGTGTAACAGGCCACATTCTTTGACAGCATCCCATTGATTCCTAGACCCTTCAAAGGCTTCTGCCACACTGCAGAATTAATGCAGTTTGATACTGCTTTAAGTGTCATGGCTCCATCTTGACAAATCCTGGGATTGGTAGTTTGTTGTGGCACCAGAGCTCTCAGACAGAGAAGGCTAAATATCTCACAAAACTACAAATCCCCAAATTCCATTGCATTGAGCCATGGCAGTTAAAGCAGTGTCAAACTGCATTGATTCTGCAGTGTAAATGCAGCCCTAGTCACTGATGGTTCAAAAGTCAATTTTATAATGCCTAGTAGATTCTGCAGGGAAGCCAGCATGGCATGGAGATTTGAGTAGGACTCTTGAGACCAGGGTTCGAATCCCCGCTTGGCAACGGAAACCCACTGGGTGACCTTGGGCAAGTCAAACACTCTCAGCTTTAGAAAACCTTGTGATAAGTTTGCCTTAGGGTTGCTGTAAGTTGGACATGACTTTAAGGCACATAACAACAGCAACAGCAACAAGAGGACCGTGCAACCAATATAAGTATAATTGTCTGTTAAAAAAGGAAAACCATAAAAATTGAAGAGAGAAGAGATGATCGAACTGACCTCATTGATCTCACAGAAGATGGTATGGTTGACTGGCATTAGTCCTGAATGATAGTTTAGAAAAGAGCTTAGAAACGTTACTTTTTGGGACCATAACTCCCAGAATCTCTAGCCATGTGGTAGCCCAAATCTGAAGTTTTTGTCCCCCAAGACCATCATTTATTTCCAAGCTCCTGGTGAGAATATATTAAACATTTTGTTTCTGGCCTCACTGGCCATTTTCTGTTCCTTATGCTTTGCAGCATTGCGATTTCACAGCAGGGAATGCTTTGGTGTGTCTAGCTTTAGGAGTTAAAAGGGCTAACATGGCATGTGTAATTCTGAGTTGAAACAACACATTATGGAATCCAAAAACAGAAACATTATCCCAAAATCAACAGAGGTTTTTTCCCCCCTAGATTTCAGTGGGAGCAGGAAAATGCCCAACTGAGATCAGCAAGGGAAAAAATGCACGCTAAACAACAACAATGTCTAGAAAACAGTCAGTGTGAAACTGATGACTAATCGTCTCTGGGTGTAATTTCAGTTCACGTCTATGATGTTTGCTTCTGCAACTTTGCAAATGAAAAAACAGCAAGTCTGGCAGGGTTGGGAATGGCTGTTCTCAAGAGATAGGTTGGGAAGATCACATGGATAGGTAAAGAGAAAAAGAGCAACAGATTGAGAGAGAGAGAGAGAGAATGAGAACTAAGCAATAATAATAATAATAATAATAATAATAATGAAGAAGAAGAAGAAGAAGAAGAAGAAGAAGAAGAAGAAGAAGAAGAAGAAGAAGAAGAAGAAGACCTGGACTGAATATTGTGTGCAAGCATTAGCAGCATTTGCTCTTTGGTCTCAGCATTGCACAGCCTCCAAATCAAACCAGTAAGAACCCCAATTCTGCGGTATTAGTTCTAGGAAGCCCATCTGGTAAACAAAGAGCTTGCAATAGAGAGGTTACCTGTAGTTAATTCCTTTTGGAAACAACTGAATTGCATGCTGGCAGTTGTAAAAAAATGGAGGATAACGTCAGTGCCTTGTAGCAGTCTGGGTTTTTTAATGCAACTGCACCGTAACAATTTTAGTTATGTTTGCATCACAAAAAAGGGGAAAGTTAATTTTTAAAATCTAAATTAAATCTATGTGATCTCTGAGTCACTTCTTGGTTCATACAGAGGGGCTGGTGCAGCCCCTGGAAGGTCCTGGGTCTGAAGAAATGCCCTCCTGATCTCCTGGCCTTGCCACGTGCAGCACTATGTTTGCATGGCAAAGGGCAGCACATGGGCCACATGCAATCCCTGTGCCTCCACCGGTCCGCTTGTGCCCCTACTCCAAACCATTTAGTGCTGTTTTGGGGTGGTTTGCCTCCAAACCACACTGAAAGCTCCCCAAGCATGTGCAAATATTCTCCTCTCCAAAGAATCTCTTTGTTGTTGTTGTTGTTAACTGCCTTTGCATCGCTCTCAACCCATGGCAACCCTATGGATGAGACGTCTCCAGGCCCCCCATCCTCTACTGCTCTGCCCAACTCCTGCAAACTTATATTTGTGGTCTCTTTAATAAAGTCCATCCATCTAGCATGTGGCCTTCCTCTCTTTCTACTTCCCTCCACTTTTCCTAACATTATTCTCTTTTCCAACAATTCATGCCTTCTCATGATGTGTCCAAAGTACGACAGTCTAAGTCTTGTCATCTTGGATTCTGGGGAGAGCTCTACTGCCCCCCAATATTTCCATTTTCCTCTGCAGTCTTTCTCAAAATATGACAGAAAATGATGTCACTTCCCATCACCATTTAGAGAGAGACTGCAGAGTTAAAATATAGATATTTTAGGCTTGCCTTGGGGGTTGGCTCCCACAGATAAAGAGGAACATGGACCCTGAGCCCCACTCTGTATGCATGACTCTTTGGGGCAAGCTAAACATGTTTCCAGATTGATTGATTGATTGATTGATTTAATATCCTGCCTTTCTACCAAGAATGGTAGTTAAGGTGGCAGGCAATAATAAGATATAAATTCAACATAGATATCAATTAAATCATAACATTGGAATGAATTGAAAACAAAACTAAAAATGTAAAAATAAAATATTTGGACACCGTCCTAGCAGTTGTTGTTGTGTGCCTTCAAGTCATTTCTGAGTTATGGAGACCCTAAGGCAAACTCATCATGGGGTTTTCTTGGCAAGGTTTGTTCAGATGGGGTTTGCCATTGCCTTCCCCTGAGGCTGAGAGAGTGTGACTCACCCAAGGTCACCTAGTGAGTTTCATGGCCAAGTGAGGAATCGAATCCTGATCTCCAAAGTCATAGCCAGATGCTCAAACCACTACGCCATGCTGGCTTTCTAAGCAGTTAGACCCCTTTTGACAGCAGACCAGCTTCTGGAACAAAGGCCAATCTGAATGCAAAATGTTGCTGCCTGCCATTGGAAAGACAACAAAGTGGGAGTGAACCTGGTAGGACTGAGAAGATATACATGGCAGACAATTTGCAGAGTCAAGGTTGCACTGGGACCATGCCTCTGCAATTCATACTGGCTTTTCAAATGCACACATGGCTTAAAGCAGGGTTAGGCAACCTTTCCCCTTTAAGGGCCGAAGGACTTCAGCTCCCAGAAGCCTCAGCCATGTTGGCCAATAGTCCCATGTTGGCCAATAGCTCCTGGGATTCTGGGAGCTGAAGTCCCTCAGCCCTTAAAGGGGAAAGGTTGCCTATCCCTGGCTTAAAGCAATCTCTCTTATAAATTTTCCTCTACCATTTGTATGAATTTGTTTGACAGCTGTTAGCTCATAAGACCATGACTAATGTCTTAGGGAAAATATGGAGGTGAGCATCTGTTTGCATTTAAATATGCACCCCACTATAAGCTCAGTATTAAATAAGTTATATACTCTATGTAAAAGAAACAAATAGTGAGAGTCAACATGATGCAGTGGATGGAGTCTAACCAGAGCTTGGGGAAGTTATTTTAATGGATTATTATGTGATCTGTGTCTTCAAGTCACTTGTCAATTTATGATGCCCCAATGAATTTCAGAGGAAGTGTCATTGGCATTCCATCTTCAGTATGAAAGAACCTGGAAAGCCAGTTTGAAACTAGTGCCTACTCAAGTAGCTGTTTACCATCCAAAAATCATTTATGTTTTCTCTTGGGAAAGTGTGTATATCCTCATATGCACATGTGCATGGTTTTGTTTAATCAGTTAATCACCTAGGATTTGTGTAACTGGATGACAGCACTATTATTTTATCTAAAAAGTGATCATAACAAGCCAGAACAACTTGGAAGACCCCATCAGGTTTTTCAGATGGGAAGATGCCCTGCTTTAATGAGAACATGCTCTATTTGAAGGACTCTATGGTGGTGTTTTCTGTTTGAAGAGCTGTCCAGTTTAGGTATGTTTGAAAGATGAATAAGAATAAGAATAAAAATAAGAATAAGAATAAGAATAAGAATAAGAATGGCCTTGAAGCTGGCCATCAAGGGCTACTGCCTGAACAGTCTTCTCCAGCAGAGTGAGATGTACTAGATTTCTATTTAGTGATTATTTCAGAACAGATATAAAGTATGAGAGGTACATTTTATATCGATCTCCATTTCCTTTTATCCTCTTTTTGGGTGATGAGTTTTCTTTTTCTTAAAGAGGTGGCCAGTCTATCTAGACTACCTTCCCACCACTACCACCAGTGTATGGCTGGTGACCTGCCAAGTTTTGGACCACCTCTCTTGTTTGCGTACTGCTTGGTAGGCAGCAAAAACAGGAGGTTTATCAGCCTCCTTGTGGGCCACCACGCTTGACGGATGGAATTCACTCGGCTTGAAGGCTCACTAGTTATGCCCGGCTAGCCTACACCAGTGTACATGGTGGTGAGTTGGCTGCACAAGGGTCTTCACCATTGTATGTGCCAGCCCGTACTCTATCTATGTTTTATGTTTCCTGGGATTGAACTATAGATGAAGGCACTTGTATGTGTGCATATGTCTCTCTCTCTCTTTGGTGTGTGGCACAGGCAAGGAGGAGCAGGGAAGCAAACTAGCTCAATGGAGAAACTCCAGAGAATCTCAACAGTTTCCTTGCCGAAGAGGTTGCCATGGACGTGGATGCAATCTGTGGTTAGCCATTTGATCTTTGCTTGTAAGATCCATACTGGTGGGCTGTTGTTTTCCTTTGCCTCTTGCTTCACGATCCCCAGGGGCATAACCTTAGCATTTCAATTAGGGTAACAAGGCAGTTAAAGGGAGGTCTTTCTCTTTTTTCTCCCTCCTCCCAGTCCTTCCAGCAACAGCAGACAGTCTCCAGCATATAGAGCAGCAGTTGTTTACAAGATGGATCCAGATGGGGCGGGTGGGGAAAATGTTCCTACTGAGGCAAGGAAATCAGCCAGGACTGTGGGGAACATTGAGTGATCACAGGAACTGGTACATTTCTGCACCTTTTCTCTCTGTGGCGGTGGTTTTGGTCACATAGGGTGGTCTCACAGCCTGGACGATTTAGGAGTAGTTTAGAGCTAGAATCAACAAGCGATTATTAGATTCCATGCCAATACTTTAAAAATTACTGAGGTCGGCATTTGATGGGGTAGGAGGGTGGTAGGGTTTTGCTTCTCATAACATCCTTCAGGAGCTGATGAGTGGCTGCTGGTATCTGAAACTATTTTTCTATCTCCCTTTCCAGGTGGTCTTTCTTCTGCAATGGGGGCAAAATGAGAGATTGGCTGCTCTGTCCAAGACGGCAAAGATCCAGGTGCTCCACTGGGATGGGAGGATGGCATGGGTCAGGTACAGGGATTGTTGCAGGAAAAAGGGAGCAGAGTTACTTATTTTGTTTTATTTCAAACATTTGTACCCTGCCCTTTAGCCAAAAATTTATTTTATTCTTATTTTATTTTTATTTATCTTTCAAACATACCTAGACTGGACAGCTCTTCAAACAGAAAACTCCTACGGTTCTTTATGGAGGTCTAGAATAATGATAGAAAGAATATTGAAAAATATTCAAAATAATGGTAGAAAAACACATTTTTTTACTTTTTTATTTTATTTTATTTTATTTTTAGTGTTGAGGGATCGTGGCAAGCAGAAGCCTAGATGGATGAGAATCTTCAGAGGTCAGGCGTTATTGTGCATAAAACTTGCATATTTTTTCCCCCACCGAAAACATCATTTTCTGCCCAGGAAAGAGCATTTTCTGTGTATAAATATTGCTCTCTGTGCAGAAAATGCTGTTTTCTATGCAAAACAACCACTTGCAAAATTTGCATGCTGTAAGTCCCCAATTACAGCATTTTTGATACAGGAAACAATATTTCAATGCAGAAAAAGCTGATTCCCGTGCAGAAAAATGCTGTAGTTGAGCACTTTTCCTGTGCAAAATTTGTACGTAGCTGATTGCCAGACAAAATTGCATTTTCTGCACAGAAAAAGGTGTTTCTGCATAAAACACACTGCTTTCCATGCAAAACAACTGCATGTGGATTTTGTGTATAATAAGTATCAAATTGTGAACAGGCTTCAAAAACTGTATGGTTTTCGTTTTCACATGAGGGGAGGAAAGTTAACATTACTCTCGGCTATCTTTGAGGAGAAAATGAATGAAGAATTAGATCCCTGCTCTACAGACAGTCCCTGCCCTGTGGGTTACAATGTGAAAGATATCAGAAAGAGGGCAAAGCAAACTTAGGCATCAATTCTCAAAGTTACAGAGGTTGGCACCACCAGCTGGAATGGAAACAGTCCAGAAAATCTGATGGAATGACTCCTAGTGAGGTTCCAGATAAAAGAGAGGCAAAGATAGAGATAGACATGGCTGATGCAATAGAGTAGTCCTTCTCTCCTTCTTGCTGAAATGGTTGTACATGTCTGTCTCCCCTACTATATACTTTGCTATATGTGGATCCTCATTGCCATCTTCTTATCTCCATCGTTTCTAAATGAAACCAGCAGCTATTTGCTGAAGGATGGGCTTCCATGTGATGGGGAGGTGAAGTTCTGGTTTCTCAGTAGGCCTCCATCATGGACCCTTTCAATTCCATGCTTTCTGGAAGAAAACTGGAAGAGTGAGGAACAGACCACCAAGTGCAAAATTCTTTTCTTTTATCTCCATTTTCTAAGGTGGCTTCCAGAAAATCGGCCTGGATCCTAGACCCCACCTTCCATGTTGTTGCATCCCAGGTTAATATGAGTCCATTGCAGAAGTAAATTATGTTTGTTGTGTCAGTCCTTTCAGTTGTCCTTGCTGAGCAGACTTGGCTCATGATTCACTGTTCAACATGGAAAAAGTAGCATTTGTGTTGGGAATGGTGGGAGGCATGATCAGGCACCCAGTTCAGATCCCCCTTGGCCATTACATATCTGCAGGTTTCTAATTGTAGGGATCCATATATTTGACATACAGAGACCCACATCAGAAGGGTGACATTCCACATCAAAAAGTTCAGGGAAAGATTCTCTCAGGGTATGGAGGATAAATTTGTCGTTGCTGTGAAGATACACATCCAAGGGCCAATCTATAATGTGGATATTCCCTTGCTAATGATCTAGTGAAGGCACTGAAAGCTGACAATTTTGGTCAGATGGGTTTTGTAATGTTTAGAAACACCCCACAATTACTGCTTCATAGAATTCCCTTGAAGTTGATGCTTCCCTAAGAATGCAGTCATACCCAAAAAGTCAACTCATAGTGGTGTCACTGCATAAAAAGCTCCAAGTGAACTAGACCATTATAGCTACAGTCTGTTAACAAAATCCATGTGCAATGGGGAAGACCAAGGACTTTATCACACGAGCCTCGGTCTTGCTGCAATCACATTATTACATACCATTGTTGCCACAATTGTGTTATTGCATACCAGTTTTGGAGCTTTTATGCCTCTCACCAACAGTCCCCACACTCTCTCCTCCTCATACCTTTCTTTTTGAGTCCACTTTAAGGGTTAGGGTTAGTGCTAGGGAATCATGGGAATTGGTTTTTTTTTCCTGAGACATTGAGCCTTCTCTGTCAGAGAGCTCTGGTGCCACAATAAAATACAGTTCCCATGATTCCCTAACCCTAACCCTAATCCTAAAAGTGGACTCAATTTGCACTATTTCTGGCAGTCTGCAACCCCCCAGAGAGAGAGAGAAAGCTCTGAGAGCCCTGGGTGACAGCCAACTCAAACCACTCAGAAGGAGTGCTGGGGCAAACCCTAAAAAAGCAACTGTGCACTACAGCTTCCAGAATCTCCTAGATTCTTCCTACAGCCTCACACTTTGCCAAGCATTATCATCTTTCCAAAGACTCGTGTCATTTCATGATATGTCCAAAGTACAAAAGCCTTTGGGGGGTTGCAGACTGCCAGAAATAGTGCAAATTGAGTCCACTTTTAGGGTTAGGGTTAGTGCTAGGGAATCATGGGAATTGTTTTTTTCTAAGACATTGAGCCTTCTCTGTCAGAGAGCTCTGGTGCCACAATAAAATACAGTTCCCATGATTCCCTAACCCTAACCCTAACCCTAAAAATGGACTCGATTTGCACTATTTCTGGCAGTCTGCAACCCCCTTTAGTTTACAGAGACATGGCCATGTTAGTCTGCAATATCAGTATGCAAAGAGATCTTGTAGCAAAGAGATCTTGTGAGATCCCTTTTCATACTGATATTCCAGATTAACACAACTATGCTTCTGAATTTTAATCTAACATGTCCATTTGTAACCTGGACATCTTCCCCCCCCCCCACCCATTAGCTGACATTTCTGCAGGTGTCACCAAGGCACAGATAATATAAAATACAAAGTGAGCAACAGGAGACACCAGCAACCCTGAATTCCATTGTGGGAGCTAATTTTGCATTCTCAAAATTTACCACATTCCAAAATTTCCAAACAAGTCTGAACAATTTTGCAAATATGATTTTGAAAACCTCCAGATATTGAGATCATCTTTTATGAATCCACCCCATGTTAAGCAATTACTATTTTTAAAAAAAAAAAACCACACAAATGTAGCTTTCCGGATAAGTTCACCTGCTGAGCCGTTCTTTCAGATAACACACAGTTCGAGCCAGCACACCTGAAGATCACAGACACTGGTCCACTATAATATTTTCAGCTCTTCCGCGCTGCCAAAATAAAGCAGTTTGCTACCACTTTCACTGTCATGGCTCCATCCTGAGATTTGTCGTTTGGTGAGGTATTCAGGCTCGTCTGTCAGAGAGCTCTGGTGCCTCACCAAACTACAGATCCCAGGATTCTGTAGGATAGAGTCTTGTCACCTAAAGAGATCACAAATTGCTTTATTTCTGCAGTGTGGATGCACCCTTAGTCCACTGGTCAGAGGAGAAATCTGCAAGAGTTTCAGCCCCTGCACATCTGTCTGGCATTCTCAAGACCAGAGTATTAGGTGATACTAGAAAACTAATCTCATGCCTTGAACTGATGGAAAGCTCCTGAATCATGCTGTGCTCCCTTAGTCAAGGCAACATGTTGCTTTAGGCCTTTGTGTCGCTGGACTACCATTTGCCCCTCATTTGCCACTGCCACCATGATCAGACATCTGCATAAGTCCCTAATATATTTATTTTCCTCTCAGGTTGGAGCCCCCAAATAAATGTCTGGAATATTATAGCAGTAAACAAATAATAATAATACAAAATAAGTGGAGCATCAAATGCCCACGTGTAGTAAATGCTATTGTAGTAAGTGCCACAGAAAGTCATTCCTTTTTTTAAAAAAAAAAAAATAGAAAGTGTGAAGTAAATAAAGCATAAATATCTACAGCCCAACATGCCATAATTAATAAACTGCTAATATAATTCATTAGCAAAAGTGTAGTAGTTACAGTGTGTGTCATAAATGGATGAAACCAATATTAATCAATAACCTTCTATCAGTTCAGAACATCTCTTCATATAGCAATGCATTAGGAATGTAAGCCCTGACTAAATTTCTTCTGAAAGGTACCATTAAGGGATTTCAGCAATTTTCTTCCTGCTTTGAGAAAGTCTTCAAAAACTGTACTATTTTTGAGAACTATTCGCAATTCAGGACTTGTTCCGCCTAAAATTCGTATATGGTTGTTTTGTGCAGCATTTTCTGCCCAGGAAACAGAATTTTCTGTTTGGAAAATAATATTTCCATGCACAGAAAATGTAGTTTTCTGTACAGAAAATGCTGTTTCTATTTAAATCAACTATGTGTGAATTTTATGCAGACTAAATCCCCGATTATAGCATTTTCTGTTCAGAAAGCAACAACATTTTCTTTGGGAGAATTAACATTTCAGTATTTAAAATTTTTTACCATGCAGAAAATGTAAAATGGCTTGGACAATCCTGACCTTAGTGTTCAGGTTTTTAAATACTAGTCTCTGCCTTTCTGTTCTTTAAGATGTGTGAATTTATCAGGATGACGACATTAACAGAAGACGACATTAACATCTGCAGAGAGAGGGAAGATATGAGTTTGGTATTCATTGTATACATTGGAGGCATTTGCCAAAAATGCATGATCAAGCTCAGTATTGTTTTCTAGCTGAGTCAGTGGAGCTTCCATTGATAACCAAGCATCTATTTGATCATTATTAATTATTCTGTTTAGTTGCTGCATTTCTATGGTAAGCTCACACAAGAGCTTTACACACAGGGATGTTTTAATTCACACAAAAATTTGGGTGGGTTTTTAGCATATTTCCCTCCAGAAGCTATATTTTTGGGTCCAGTTTTGCTGTACTGTATGCATTTTATAAACAGTTTTTGCAAATGTGCATATCTTGTCCCCTTAAATAAAACATCTTTGGGTGCCGGTTGGCAAAGAAAAAAAAAAGTTTTTATGTGCACATTATTTACAAAGGAGGAGGAAGAGGAGTATCTGCAAACTTGATCACAAACATCAGAAATGTATGGATTTCAGAGACAAACAAGTCCCAGGTTGTATTTATGTTTGGGAAGTGTGAAAATTGGATAAGTTTGCACTGAAATACAAGTGATTTACTCACTAATCCCTACTATCCATATTGGACTTAGATGAGAGACAAGACATGACTTTAGATTTTTCACCCCTCCAAAATCCATACAGAATCACTAAGTCCAACAACGTATCTTCAACTCCTACAAATTTTGCATTGGCCTTCCTAGCAGAATGTGCCATGCGGTTGTTAATATAAAATCAGTTGACAAAACTTGTTGCTTTTATGGTAGATTTTTACTCCTTTTAGACTTGATTCCAGCCACCTGTAGTGGTTGAGGTAATGTAGGTTGAAAAGCAAGATATACATCACAAGACCAAATAAAAATTCTCCCAAACGAAGCAAACAAAAACCTACAAAAGATAAATCTTTGCATATCGGCAATCCCAATGGAATGCAATTAAAACGTGGAAAGCAATATGGGTTTCTAGAGAATGTACACAAATAATCACAAACTCTTAGCTATGTCATGCATCCAATGGGTACATGGATGTAACTTTTCAAAGTTACTAGGATTTCTTCCCTTAACATTCAACAAACGTCTTGCAATTTGGCACCACTCCAGTTTTTACCATAAAGTTTTCTTTTTCTTCCTCCCCTTCCTTCCCTTAATAAAATTATGTCTGAAACAAAGATGTTTATTGCTGTATGGGTCTCTATTCATATGGAAATAGAGTTCAAGATGTGATATTTCTTTCTCTCTCTCGTTTCTATGTTTTTTATTTTATTTTATTTTATTTTATGAATGATCCTAGTTAAAACCTAGCATTTATTCATCTTGCTTGTGGAGGGGAAAATATAGATTAAAAAGAACTGTGTGTGCAAATGTTTTTTATTTTCCTCTTCTTATTTTCTTCCCATATGTCTGCCTTTAATTAGCAATATGGAGTACAAAGGCTATATTTATAGTGCCACCATCTTGCAGGGGATGGTATGATGATCCACCACATGTATTACTCACTGGCCTCCAGTGCGTTCTGGCTCCTAGCAAGGTTGCGGAGTGGGATTTACGTCCAGTTACACCTTTGTAAATCCCATAATCCTTCACGAATGTTTATTACTTGTTTTTATTATAAACTGCCCTCAGGCATGATTCCATGTTTAAGAAGTGTTTACAAAATAGTTCAATAAATAAATACATAAAATACTATGTGACATATACGGTTGTGCTGCAGTGCTACACAACTAGAACTAGGAGGAATACAGTTAGGTTATTTTTGACCAGTGGTTCCCAAACTTTGGTCCTCCAGTTGTTTTGGACTTCACCTCCCAGAATTCCTGACTGTTGACCAAGCTGGGCTGGGGCTTCTGGGAGCTGAAGTCCAAAACTCCTGGACCAAAGTTTGGGAATCACTGTTTTAGACTCAGGATTTAATGGGCTTATCAGAGGCAAGGAAGGACTGATGATGATGATGTTGTTGTTGATGATGATGATGATGATGATTATATTTATTTGTGTCCCACTTTTTTTCTAAAACTGGGACCCAGAGCAGCTCACAATATTAAAAGAACAGTACAATTAAAAGCATACAAAAGCAATACATTAAAATAGAATTAAACTAGAGTTGGGCAATACCTTTAGGGGAACTGCAAAAGTGGTGCATAAGTGACAGAAGTTTCATGATGATGAGAAAAATAGAGGCGCTTGTCCTATCTCTTAGCTTTTTACTGATGAAGGCTGCATCTGCACTGCAGAAACAATCCAGTTTGACACCACTTTAACTGCCATGGCTCGGTTCTATGGAATTCTACGAATTGTAGTTTTGTGAGACATTTAGCCTGTCTGTCCGTGAGCCCTGGTGCCACAACAAACTACAATTCCTAGAATCCCATAACATTGAGCCATGGTAGTTAAAGTAGTGTCAGACTTGATTATTTCTGCAGTGAGGATGCAGCCTTCATCAGTCAAGATAGTTAAAAGCTAAGAGATAGGACAAGTGCCTCTGTTTTTGTACCGTTTTACCTGATGCCAGGTGGATGTTTACGTAGGTATCCTGTTGTGTCACCCAACACTACCACCACTAGTGTGAGTCTCTCCCTCTGAGGTCACAGTGTTACCTGCCATGTTATCAATAGCATCTTATCAATGTTATCTCATAGCAGGACACCTGTGTAGGCAGCCAACATCTATTGCTATGGTGTGTGGAGGTAATGGGGGGGGGGGGGGAATCCAGGTCAGCTCCAAGATCCAATACTCTGGGAGCAGCCCAGCTTATTTTGGCCACTATAGATGAGTACTAAGTTATGCTACAATTGGATGCCTGGATACTTGGAAGCATTTCAGTCAAAACCATTAATATCAAAGGATCTCTGTCTCAGGTCACTGTGCATAGCAGTGGCAGCTGACTCCCATGTTAATGGAGGCATTCTCTGCTCTGGGTTATAGTCTAAATTTTTAAGGAGCTGTCCAGGGTGCTGAATCCATTTTGCACCTAGTGTTTAGTGCCTTGGGTGGTTAGTTTAAATACTAGACTAAAACTAGTTGTGGATTTACCCTCCACCAGCTACCAGTAAGACATGGGGCATGCACCCTTCCAGCATTCAGCCTATTTAGAAGGAAGTCCCACAGAGCATCGGGGTGCAAACAGCCCTAAGCCTACTTACCAGAGAAATACATTGCATTGAACTCAGTTTGTGGAGTAAGACAGGTTGTGTGGGATGTATAAGATTTTGCTACTAGCCACCTAATGGCCACCATAGCTATCCTTGCTGTGATTCCTTGATCATATTATACATTTGAATTCCTGCCTTCTCAGACCTGATCCACCTGAGCTGCAGCACAATAAAGCAAGACTAAGATGGAAGGCTTCTAAAGCAAGGGCTGTATCATTTCAGTCTTCAGGAGGCCAACAACCCCAACCCATATAACCAATCAAATAGTAAACCAAGCAGAGGAGTGCCGGCATCACTGTTTTTCATTTGTAGAGAGTTTATTATATTACATATTTATTAAAAAAATGGTTGATGTATAAAATATATCACAGTAGTTTTGGAGATAGAATCCTAGAATAGAATCATAACATTTGGAGAGATCCCAAGGGTCATCCAGTCCAACCCCCATCTGCCATGCAGGAATACACAATCAAACCACTCCCAACAGATGGCCATCCAGTCTCTGTTTAAAAACCTCCAAAGGAGACTCCGCAACACTCCAAGACTGCATGTTCTACTGCCAAACAGCTCTTACCATCACAAAGTTTTTCCTAATGTTTAGGTGGAATCTATTTTCTTGTAGTTTGAATCCATTACTCCGGGTCCTAGTCTCTGGAGCAGCAGAAAACAAGCTTACTCCATCCTCAATAGGACATCGATTCAAAATTTAAATGTGGCTACCATGTTACCTCTTAACCTTCTCTTCTCCAGGCTAAACGTACCCAGCTCCCGCGACAGCCGCTCCTCATAGGGCATGGTTTCCAGACCTTTTACCATTTTGGTTGCCCTCCTCTGGACATGCTCCAGCTTGTCAATAGTCACATCAGAAAAATGATGTGACACAACCCTCATTTAGCAGGAGAGAAATCACTGAATGCACAGGGAATCACACCCAGATTTTTAAGAACAGAATATTCAAAATCCTTCTACTTAAATGTATAATTCTATCAGTTTCACTTCATCACATTCTAAATGTTTCAATCTCAAGTTCTCTCCATGTCATTTATGAAAGAAAGTGATCTTACCAAAATAACTCAAGCCAAACAGTAACCTCGCACTGCTTGCGGTGGTAGATCAGAATGAGTGCAAACATCATGGCTGGGCTGCATCGTAATTTTGAACTCTATCGGCTTTCCTCAATCCTGGCTGAGTAATAAAACTGGTTAACAGTTTTTATAAGGAAAGCTGGGGCAGAATGGTAGCATGCATGCAAAAGGGTCTAGATTCAGTATCTGCTGTTTCCATGTAGAGTCCCTGAAGAGCCTCTGCCAGGGAATACAGACAAGTGCTGAGCTACACAGACAAAATTTGCTCCTTGAAGGGTTATGTTCCCAGTCTAATCAGATTCACAGGTAACAAAAATTGGGGAACAAAGAAATTAACATCTTTGTAAATTGCTGGGTAGAATAGGCTGAATGGTTCAACACTCAAAGACACACACACATTGAGTATCGTTTTCACATTGCTCTGAACTTGTGGAGGGACTCCAACTCAATTAAAAGCCAACAGAATTACAGATATTTTTTATTGATGAATGCATTGATTAATCAGCTAATCAAATTTGGAGAAATCTACATACAGGGAAAACAACAACCTATATCTACTATAAGTTCCAGTTAAAGCAAAACCATTGAACCAATAGAACTTACAAAAGCATGGACTTAATCAGATTCTCGAGGATGTTTAGGAGTGACAAGCAGATTCAGGCCAATATTTCTGGAACAAACCCCCTACTTTTTGAGATAATGCACAGCCGTGCTGTAGCAAGCACTGCTGTAAGAATAGGCATTCCTGTCTTTGGGAAAGATGGTGAGGTCTGGCTTTTAAGAGGATGCTTTTATATAAGCACTTTTAGGGGGGAAGCATTTTTTAAAACATTTTGCCACATAGATAAGGTATAGCCACAGATGCTCCTATCCTGCTCTGATTCCATTTTTCAAGCCTGGGTTGATAAAGTCTGTTGTGTGGAAGGACCCTTAATAGTCTTATGCTTCGGTTGCCTCTTCGGATAGCAATGTCTTTGCATTCACTCACTGCAAAATGTGGTCAACCACCTCTGCTGCCTTTGGCAAGCCGCCTGCACATTCCGCTGAGCGAGGCCCTGGGCTTCTGCATTACAGAAGTTACATTGCATTACAACCCTGATGATTAGACAACCTCAACAATCGAATGAAAATGTGCACACATCAGAGGTAACAACATTTGCTGTGCCGCTTGAAGCTAATTTCCCCTAAGGTACAACCTTGAAACATGACAGAAAACTCTCTATTCAGCCAGAAATTGTGCTTGAATTGGCAGGGAAGAGGCACCACATGTATGGCTGCATCCACACTGCAGAAATAATGCAGTTTGACCCCACTTTAATGGCCATGGCTCAATGCTATGGGACTCTGGGATTTGTAGTTTGCTGTGGCTGACAGAGAAGGTTAAATATCTTACAAATTACAAATCCCTGAATTCCATAGCATTGAGCCGTTGCAGTTAAAGCAGTGTCAAATTGGATTATTTCTGCAGTGTGGATGCGGCCCAGATCACACTGGCAATGACAATCCTTTAAGAAGTCTTCCACACCTGGCAAGTGCTCTGAAAAGATCTAGCCAATATCCACAGCTTCATGCTTAAGTATATGAAACAGAGATATCCAAATGAGTAACTCATTACAAGTTGTATGGGTTGCACACCATAGCCAGGGTGAGTAACAACATCTCTGGAGATCCAGTTTTATACCCAATTGAGAATTGGTAGAACACGTCTGAATGTGCTAAATTCAGTTTGCATTCTCTCTCAGTTCAAACTGTAACAACACATGAAGATACCTATACACGATATTGGATATGATAAATATAAATCATAATTCATTATATCTCCAAGCACATGTTTTGAGTTGTGCACAATTTAAGAAAAAAGAATATTTCTGTCCAGCACAATATTATTTTTATCATTGCTGGTGAGACTGCAGGGATGCGAAGAGGTACAGAAGCCAGATTTTGGAGACAGTTCATAAAATTTTGAAGGAGCTTCTTCACCTTAGATTTCAACCCCATTTTTATTTACTCTTTTTAAGGGACAAGTTCCCAGTGTTGCTATTCCACATGGTGATGTGAGTATTGGAAAGCAAAGCAGATGGTCAGATAGATGGAATAGTGCATCAAATTTCAGGATTTGTCTATCACGCATGACCAAATGAATCTGTTTTGTTGTGGTCAGACAGAGAACTGTCTGCTGCTCACATTACAGGACTGGGAATTGCTTTAAAACTTCTGGAACAGCAAGCCGAGTGAAATAAATTGGTCGTCTCTTTTATACCTTCCAGCATTTCACAGATGAAAACCAGGAAATGCATGGCCAAGCAATATCGGAGCGTGATCAAGATGCAAAAAGATATCAATAAGGAAAAAAAAATAGACAAGTTAAGAGAAGCTGCAGCAATTTGCTTTTGCCTGAGTCCGCAGGGAAGGGCAAGATTTGGTCCCCTCTGTCCCCTACTAAGTTAAGTGATTGCACACTACATTTGCACATTGAAATTAGGTTGCAGAAAATGAAGTCAAATGAGGACCAAGGGGGGAAAGGAGAAGGAGAAGAGAAACTGGAACAATTTAAAAGCAGTAGAAAAATGGGATGAGAGAGGAAAGTGAAGGAGAAGACAAACTGGGACATTTTAAAAGCAGCTGAAAAGTGGGATGAGAGAGAATTAATCAGGACTTGTTGTTATGTGCCTTCAAGTTGTTTCCAACTTATGATGACCCAAAGGAGGACCTCTATGGGTTTTCTGGGGCTGAGAGAGTGTGACTCACCCAAGGTCACACAGTGGGTTTCCGTGGCCAACTGTTTTTCTCCATAGAATAATTCCTGCACACTCTTCAGGACGTCGAATACCAGAAGAAAATTGCACAGAATGCTCACTCATCTATGATTCTTCCTGAAGGGAGTTCCCAGCTGTTGGGAAATCTTTTTTTATTCTTATTATTTAGGAACAAATAGTTGTGAATATTCTTTCTGATTCTTGCTGGGATTGAGGCTAGAGAGGCTGGATTTTCTTGAGGTCAGTGCCAAAAGTGAGATTCAAAGCAAAAACTTCCAGACACCGTTCCTAATGTAGTATCTGGGTCACCATGCTATGCTAGTTTTCACTTCACTCAGAACTGTTTTATTGCTGGCCTCTCAAAATGGATAGACAACATGCAGAAAGTTCAGACTAAAAATTGAAAAACACTATTGTCTAAATTCAAAATATGGTTGGCTTTTTAAAAAACAACTGGAGAGGATTAGAGGTAAAACATCAAAACATGAAAATGTTGAATATTTCAAAGTGTAGACTGATAGCTTTAATGTGTATGTTAAAACTTTTTTAAAAAAAGGGGGAGTAGTGACATATTTGAAGAATACATCACTAGACTTTGGACGACTTACTTTTTGGACTACAACTCCCAGAATTCCTCAGCTAACTAATAACTAACTGCTCTTAAGCTCTGTTCTACTATTTCAGCTTTTTCTAACACTTGCAAAAGAACAAATTCTTTTAGACCTTGCAACACTTGTCCAAAATACTACAGAGATCATTTTGATGATGCAGGAGAAATCTGAGCATATTATAATGTAGAAAACATTTTTGCACCTTTTACAAACCCTAAATGAGCTGAAAAAGTGTAGAGAACAGTGAACACCCCTCCCACTCTCTCGCACATATAATTTCTAAAATGGTACCTAAAACCTGGATGCTTCAATCTAGTCTTAAATTAATTTTGACACTAGCAAGTCAAAATTGGTATTAGCACATTTTATAAAGTGCTATTTGAACTTTTGTTGGTCTTTTCTCCACAGAAGAAAATGAAATGCAAACTTGAAAGAAATGAAATGAATATATATATATATATAGAGAGAGAGAGAGAGAGAGAGAGAGAGAGAGAGAGAGAGAGAGATTATTTGTATTTGTATTTTTGTTGTTTTATATTTTGAATTTTGTAAACCCTGGGAGGTTTGTCTTGAAAAGAAATATGAACATATTTATGAACATATTTAAAATAGCATGCAAAAGGATCTTGTAAACTAAAAAGATGCTACGAGATACCTTTGTATACTGATACAGACTACCAAAACTGCCTCCCTGAATATTAAAAATAGGTTTTTCATTTAAATATGAGATATATGAGGTGGTTGCAGAGAAACGTCCTTTTCTGAAATTATTCTATGGCCATCACCCACTCCCAGCAAATCAGATCTTGAAAGTTATCATATATAACATATATTATAGTGACCTGCACATTTATTATTATTATTATTATTGACATAACAATTGGACAAGGAAGCCACATTTCAAACAAATAAAACAGGTGGGAAAGAACTCTTTTTATTGGTATAACAACAAGTGAGGCTTACTTTTAAAACTTGCTGCTGGGATGAATTTTTAGAAGCATTCTGACCTGAATTTTTCAAGTTTTATATTATTGTCTTAGCCATCATACTTTTCTTTTTAATTAACAAAAACCAAAGAAAGCAACAAGCAACTCAATGAGTACCATAACAAAATGCTTTTAAAATTCTAACACAAGTAATGTAAATTAACCATGCCAAGAAACAGGAACAAATTATTGTTGGATCGTACGCTTCTATACTATACAGAGAATCTGGCCTAAAAAGCCTTGTTATGCCTGGTTTTTTGCTATGTTACAAGATGACTTTGAGTCCTATTGGTAATCCCAACTAGAAAAGACCCACTAAATCAAAAGTGAATGGTAAAATATGTAAATCTAATTGATTCAATGGATATATTCTGGACGGTACTATCAATAAAATTCAGGCTTTGGTAGTTTCTTCCCCAGCAATTTAAGATTACATTAGCAATGGGCTTGGTACCACATCTGGGTTTATATCCAGGGTTTTTATATACAAAAACTCATGCTAAAATAAAAACCAGTTAGTCGTAAAGGTACTACCACATTTCATTTTTTCCCCTCTCTATTTCCCTTCCTACTTTTTATGCTGCAAGAGACTACATCTTTGAAAGCTCCAATGAAAATACCTTCCAGATTTAAAACAGAATGCTTCATACTTCTTATTGCATTCAAGGCTACTGTTTTGATCTTTTCTTTATGTTTGCTTTGTTTTCGCCCTCCCCAGGTTCCCCAGCATCTTCAGGTAAAGGAAAGCTTGAACTATTGGATTTCTTCTTGATATTTAAAATAATTATGTATTTAAAATGATCTCAGTCCAATTTCATTTCCAGCAAGAGCAGACCATTGCTATGATAACAGGACTTTCTACTCGTCCCCACTGAAGTCATTCCCATTGATTTCAATAGGCCTATTCTACCTGGGAGTAAAATTGGCTGTAGCTCAGTATTTTTTATACCACCCTTCATCAATACCAGAACAATGCACAAAATATAATTTAAGAAACAATCCTAATAAAACCACACCCAAATACAACAACAGGCAGAAATTTCATAAAGCAGACAGTGACACTCAGCTTCATTGATCTACTTTTACACATCTGGGTAAGCAAAGAAAAAGGCTTTGTCCTGGCATTAGAACTATTCTAATGCCAATTCTAGTTTCATTTCTATAGAGAAGGTGTTTCATTGTCAGAGTGTCACAACAGAGAAGACCCTTTCCCATATATATATATATATATATATATATATATATGTGTTATCATATATATGCAGGATAGGATGCCATACAATTCAGTGGCTAGACAGGTCAAACAAAATCCTTTGCCTTTAGAGATCATGGTTTAGATGCTTAATAAATATCAAACACCATCTTGGTGTTCTATTATTATTATTATTATTATTATTATTTATTATTATTATTATTATTATTATTATTATTATTTCTGAAGAGGAATGGGGGTGGTATTTCTTAGTGATTTCTCTACTTGCATGACTACTTAGATGCACTTCAGCAGGGAAATGACGGTTCCTTTCTAGCCACCTCTATAAATATTGTGTAGAGTTGCATTTTGAATATGTGTATTTTATGAAACAATTGTGTTTTTAACTATGTTGTAACCCGCCTCGAGGCACGAGGAGAAGCAGATAAAAAATTATTATTATTATTATTATTATTATTATTATTAGCCCACCTCTGTTGCAAGTACAGAAGTTAACTGGAACAGCAATGTAATCTCCACCATTCCTAAGTAAATTAAGTTTGTATAGAGAGCCCAGGTTCAGAACAGATTAAGAAAGAAGCACAATGTCAAACAGTGCGCAATTCATTTTCACAATTCATCGACAATGCACAATTCATTCACCACTGGAAGGTGCGGGGATGACCCCAGGTTAAATGGGTTTTAAAATGGAATGAGACAACCTCACAAGCGAGGAAGAGGAGGGAGAGAAGGAGGAAGAGGAGAGGTACATCCAGGGTTGTTACCCATGATGGCAAAATGGAACCCATGAGTATAGCAGCAGAATACCAGACACTGTAGACATCATCCTCATCCTCATCATCATCATTGTTATTATTGTTATTGTTATTGTTGTTATTTTAATGGAAAGAGCTGTCAAATGTATGCCCTGTTAACAAGCTTCCTCCTAGAGGATTTGATTCTGGCTGCTGAAAGAAAGAATGTGAAACATCTGACCTAGCATGTTCTAAACTCCATGGATAAAGGATTTACAAAAGGAGAGGGGGAAACAATAAATAGTATATGCTCTAGAAAGCTGGATAACTCATTCTCTAATGACAAAGGGGCTTTGGACTTTTTGTTTCTAGTGAAGTTGACCTTAGCACTCCCTGAGATGAAAGGTCTGTTCTCTTTCTTCCTCCACAAATGTGGAGAGAAAACCCCATATATTAGATGTGGCATTTTATTTGCCTGAAATGCCACTTTGGGCAGTGGGGGACAAAATCCATACATGCATTAGGCAAGACACAGAGAAAGAAGAAACCAGATTCTTGAGACAGTTGCTACTAAGGGATTTACTGTATTTAGGCATGTATAAGTCTAGAAATGTTAGTTAAAAAATTGCTCTAAAAAACCTGAGTCGACTTATCCACAGGTCAATGTAAGTTTGAAATCATCTCCTGGTGAAAGATAAGAGCATAATTTATCCTGGAAGCAGTGACATCCCCCCCCCCCCCCCCCATCTCTCTGCCATCTAGCTTTTAGGGCAAACACAGTTATGTTTGCTGGATTTTTAAAAGTTCTTTGGCATTGTTTTCCTTTGCTTCATCCTTTAGATCCTTTGTTACATCCCTCTAATTTATACCCTTGGCTTATCCATGGTTCATATCAAAATCCATAATTTTGGCCCCAAAACTTGCCCTTGACTTATACATGACTTATAGTCAAGCATATACAGTACTGAAGAAAATCCTCCAGAAGATTGGAGTCTCATGTTTACACTTCTGCAGGCACATCTTGGTGGAGCAAAAAATACTACACTCGAATTGATCCAAATATCACAGTTTTAGACTGAAATCCAGTTTTTCACGGGGGGATGATGATAGATAGATAGATAGATAGATAGATAGATAGATAGATAGATCAAAGGTAAAATAATTAAGGCAAGCCTTTCCATGAGGGTAACTTCAATGACTGGATTCAGAGACAACTGCTTTCCATTGCGAATACTGCAGGAGAATAATAGCTTGAGCAAAGGTGAACTACCCTCTGGGAGTTTCTGTCATTCCATAGCTTTTTTCACTGGGGCTTTTGCAGGAGAACTTTCCTGAAAATATCAGCATCAGGCAACCTAATTGATTGGTTGGTCAATGGGTTGCTTGGATATTCTTTTTTTTTTTTTTTTTGCCAGAGCGGGACACATAAGACAAATATATTTTCTAATGGCTGCAAAGGCAGTTCTGTACTGTAGCAACTGTTGAAGTTCTTCAGCAGACAAGTGAATACTAAACCAAATATTGCATCAAAATTATCAACTCCATTGGCCAATTTATTCAGCCACCACCGGGCCAAAGTAGGAAAGCAACAGATGCAAAAATGTGTGTTCGGCAACATGAGGAATTGTTGTTATATCACATTTGTAGACCTCACCTGGTTGCGTGATATTCTGAGCAATTCAACAAGACTGTGCAACCAGTGTCTGCGATAGGAAACATTCAAGCACAAACCAACAACAACTTGGAAAAAAGTGCTCCAAAAAGCGGTAGAACATTTGCTGTTCCTTCCTGCTACGGATTTCCCTTAAGCATCATCCACACAGAAGAGGAAAAATTCCTTCCTCTACCACCCGGTTTGCAATGAGCTAGCATCCAACTGAAGATGTGCCAACAGGATTATTAAAAGAGGCTGTAAGTTTAAGCTCCTTTGAGTGACAAACAACGGCGCTTCCTGCCTGGAAGGAGAGGAGGAGAGATCTGTACTCACCGCGCAAGAAGGTTGAAGGATAGGTTGTAAAGGAATCAAATATGCTGTTGGAAGCCATGACCCAAATTTAAGACCCAGATTGTCTTCCAGCCCGTCTTTGTGGTTTGCTTGGATCGCCCTACTCTTTCTTGGGAAACAAAACAAAACAAAACAAAACAAAAAACATAAAAAGGAGATTCGACTGAAAGGCAAAAAGAAAAAGAAGAGTGAAAAAAGATGGGGGTGGGGGTGATGAATAAAAATCCCCAATGAGATTTTGTGCCTGTTTTATAACTGAGAATCTGATTCCACAGTACCACAGGAATGTTCAGCCACACGAGTTTCTCAATAGAAGCATATGCGTGCTGGATCGTCATTAGGATGAAAGGGGAGGGAAAAGCAAACCAGGCTTTCAAAGAGATAGATGCCTCCATCCTCCCAGCCACCCCCAAAAGGAGCATGTCTTGGAAGCATGAAGAGCAAAATGAATGAATGAATGAATGGAACTCACCCTACGCAGACCCAAAATACACAGATGGTGTGGAAAAACACAAGGAGGAGGTAAACCTCCCTGTTAAGGTTCAGGTACTCTTCTAAATTGCAGATTGCAGTTTGCTTGTGGTTCTGTGGTTGCCTGGTTATGAGGCCTGAAAGAGTCTAAAACTCAAACCCTACTTTCTGAGACTCAAATGACTCCAGATCATTATCCGTTGACTGGAAGAGGAGAGTCACCTGATCCGTGATGTCACCGGGGCCTGCAAGATCTTTGTGGGTTCTTCGTCTTGCTCTCCTCCGATAAAAACACACACAAATTAAGGGTTGAGAATGTTTTTTTGGTCCATAAGAGGCCTTGTTGACTCATTCGCAACTTAGAACAAATGATAGAGTGAGGCAGAAGCTCAGCTGTTCTGGAAGGCTTCCTTTTTTTCGCGGATCAGCACTGTTGCCCTTGCATCAGAAGCAGCAGGAAGAACGCTGCAGATTGTTGATTGAAGTAGTAGCCCATTTCATATTCGGTGGTTTTCGCTTTCTTAACTGCTTTTTTCCCTCCCACATTTACCACTTGTCTGCATCTTTCTTTTCTTTCTTTTTTTCTTAAAAAAAACAAAAAACAGACCCTTCTCTCTATGGCTTTCTAACGCCCCCAGCTCCACGAGTGGCTATTCTTGCTGCCAAGACTAGTTCCATATGTGTTGATGGGTGGTTCCTCTTCAGAGGGATTTTCTCTGAATTAGTATTAAGCAAAAAATATGAAGCACATGCAGCAGAATAAACATTGTTGGCTGGAGAGCAGGAACAGTGGCTGCTTTGCAAGTCTTTAAAGACACAGGCATATGGAAGGGCTCTAACTTGGTGGATGAGCATGTGGCTTTGTGCACAGAAAGTTCCAACTTCAACCCTTGGTCTTTCCAGTGAAAGAGGATGTCAGGAAGCAGGTGCTGATGGAAAAGACTCCCATCTAACTCCTGCCTGTTGGGAGACAGCACTTCTAGATTAAAATGTAAGGACTAGGACAAAAATTTCAATAGTTAGTATTGGAGAGATGTATGGTGTATATGCCTTCAAGTCGACTGTCTTGATCCCATGATTTTCACAGGGTTTTTTAAGGCAAGGAATATTCAGAGGTGGTTTTGCCGGTTCCTTCCTCTGAAATACAGCCTACAGCAGCTGCTGTTTGTTGGCAATCTTCCATCCAAGTAGTAAGCAGGGCTGATCCTGTTGAGCTTCTAAATTCAGGCAGGATCTGGTACCCTTGGGATATTTAGATTCCTAGTACTTGTGTGCATTTGCGGTGGATGTTTCCAGTGTCCCCAACCTTTCAGTGAACTGTTTTCTCCAAAGCAGTGCAGTTATGAAACAAACTGTCCCTTGTGACCTGGGGATTGGTCTGTAATCATCATCATCTTTATTTTGTGATGTTCTTCTAACATAAAAGCATTATTACTTTTATACAGTATATACTGCACCTTATCTTGTGTTGGTGGTCAATTGAAAAATCCCCATGATTTAAGGTTAAATAGATGGAGAAGCTATCTATGGGACTGAGCACTTCTGTCTTCTAAAATGAGTTTGCAGAAAGAGACTCACAACTCACAAACTTTATGCTTCCTTGCTACCATAAAATGCCCCATGTGATGGACCCCGTTCTCTCTGTCATTTTAAAATAGGTTACCCAATTATATTTTGTATGCTTTTTGTTTCATAGTTGCCTTTGAGGTCAATAGGTATGTCGAAATCTTGTAGTTATTTTTATGTTTATTGTTTTTGCTGTCTATGAGCCTCCAGACAGGACTGAAAGTCTCGGGTTTTGTTTCTGCAGAGACCAATTTTATTATGGAGACCCATATGATGTTTTCTTCAGCCTGAAGTGTTTCCTGGGAACTCTTGGCATTACCAAGGACTTTGCATTCCTACTTTCCAGATCAGTTTAAATTAAACCAGTATTTTCCAAAATGAAGTCTATCTATACTTGGCTGTCTGTATTATCCTGAAATTGGCTAAGATGACCACCATCATCAGTGAAGACATCTATTGTTTCCAGGACACAAATTCAGCAGTGATCAAATGAGGGAAAGATCAATGTTTGCACCAAAACAAAATCATCCTAATTAGTCTAACATTGCTAAAGCACTTTAGCACTTTATTTTTTTTTGGTGAAAATCAATTTCTGAAATGTTGCAGGAGTTGAAATGTGATACATGATCAGTGGGATGGGGAAGAGGAAGAACACAAGGGAGGGAGGTAATCTGAGACATTTTGAAAAGGAATTTGAATGCAAACCTCAGAATATGCAAGTACAATTTTTTAAAAAGGAACTAGAAATCTTGATACTTCCAGATATCACCCGCCTCGCTTTTCTGGATGAGCTCTATATCACTTTGCAACTGCATCTAGATCTAAGAGGGCTCCAGTTACTATATCTTAGGACTGGAGGGAAAGGTCCCAAAACCAAATGAGGGGAAAGAGAAAAACATGCTCTCTAGCCATTGAATTGCATACAGATCTATGGGACATCCTGGAGCCACTGTTTACAGAGCAGCCACATCATGCTGAGATGTCCAGTTTCCAAAAAATCCATAGGAACAGCAAGATTCTTGCACATCCCTATCTATAACACATTATTTTGGGAGATAACAATGAATTGCAACATTATTAAAAATGGAACCTAACAAGTGGCAATGTCATATATATATATATATACACACACACACACACACACACACACACACATTAGAAAAAAATAAGGCGTAACCTCTTATGCCAGGGGGCCAGGGGTAGGCAACCTTTTTGAGCCGGGGGCTGGTCCCTCGAAGTCGTCCCTTCCAGCGGGCGGGAGGGATGGCGGTGCACGCACACACACGCAACCCCCGCAGCCACACACGCCCCCCGCACACACTGCTGCTGCCGCTGCCACTGCCGCCACCGCACGCGCTGCCGCAGCCGCCTCCGCACATGTCCTGTACTCCTGCGCATGAGCAAATGCACCGCAGCCGCCATTTTGGGGGAAAATGGCGGTCGTGACGCGCGCGGCCACACGGCGACCAAAACGCTCAGTGGCGGTGGTGGCAAGCAGTGGTGGTGGCGGAGGTGGCAGGCGGGGTCCAGTAAGCGTGGGTCTGCGGGCCGTAGGTTGCCAACCCCTGTCTTATTCCTAAAATGTGACTTCAGGAGGGTCATTTGGGGCACTTTTTATAGTTGAAAGGCCTCTTTTTAAAATAAATAAAAGCATCTAAAAGTAACACCTTAGTATCATGCTAGCAACTCATTTGTCTTCTAAGTTACAAATAATGGCAATGTGTAAATTTGTAACAAGTGACAAATGAGGAGTAGTGAATTGCCCTTCAAGAATAATCTTCCAAGCTCTGTTTGTTAGATTGCTATTTTTATATACTGCTCTTCAAAGTAAAGATTGTGTGTTTTGTTATTCACTTCCTTGGCAATCACAAAAATACAACAAGGAGTAAGTGTGTATTTGTTAATTAATGGATTAAAGCTACAAGCCATCACATAAGTATCTGGATTTAAGACCCAATAAATTGAGATAGTAGACTTGTATAGAATTGCACTGTTAGGTGTCCTTCACTGAGTTAAAGCTCTATTTATTATACAAAATTGGCATGTTTCTTAACCATGGTTTTGAGGTTTGAACAAAGACAAACTCCATGGCATTCACATTTCTTCAGAACAGGGGGTCAGCTGTACTCAGAACTTGGAAATGTTACTTTTTAGATGATAGCTTCTAGAATTCTCTAGCCAACATGGTTAAAACATGTTCAGACTGTCCAAACAGTAGTGCTTTTACACAATGAAAGATACATTACAGTGCAGTGCTATACATATATGAATGCTAGTTGGAGATTTTGGGAGTTGTAGTCCAAAAAGTTACTTTTCTTAGCTCTATCTACCTGAAAGCATGGGTGGGAATCATGCAGCCCTCCAGATGTTGCTGAACTGCTTAGCCACCACAGCCAATAATGAAGAATACTGGGAGCTGCAGTCCAACAATATGTGAATGGTTGCATGATTCCCATCACTACCTTAAAGGAATTGAAATTAAGCAGCATTTGGGATTACAGAAACATTTGCATTGAAGTTTTTATAATAAAAAAGAGGGGAAGATGTGGAGGGGAGAGGGAGAGAGAGAGAGGAGAGAAACAGTCAAGGAGTCTTTAGTATATCTGAGCATCCCTTGACTATCTGCCTCCATGATGTACAGAGAAAGGCTTGTGAGTCTTCACAAGGTTTCCTTGTCTCCTGCCTAAACCGCAGCATTAACACTCTCCTCCCAAATCCCCACTTTTCCACATTGTATGTTGCTGGCCAGCCATGTAATGCTATAAAAA
Organism: Phrynosoma blainvillii; assembly: GCA_026167975.1. Taxonomy (NCBI): domain Eukaryota; kingdom Metazoa; phylum Chordata; class Lepidosauria; order Squamata; family Phrynosomatidae; genus Phrynosoma; species Phrynosoma blainvillii. Next base: position 23,547,374 of record JANUYF010000008.1, read on the forward strand.
TGTAGAGCTGCGAGTCATGTTCACGACTCCTTTGATAGACCTTAACTTCAAGCCAAGGGAAGCAATAGTGAAACAAGATGACTGGACAGAAAATTCCTCAAACCATGCACAGCACTGAAAAGTAAGAATTATATCTCCCCTCTGCTTAGATGCCCAGGATCATAAAACCCAAAGATATAAATACAGCAGGGAGGGAGTTAGGGAGAAGGAAAGAACAAAAGACTCCCAGGTTTTTCAAGAGGGCCATTTATTCAGTATTGTTTGTCATACCCTCCAATCACAGATGAAAAACTGGACACATGTCGCCATGCATCATCAGAATGTGGTCTGGAAAAAGTTGAGGCAAAAATTATGAATAAGGGAGAACAGACACGCTAGGAAAAGGTGAGGCAGTTAGCTTTTGCCTAAGCCTAGTAGGAAGGGTAAGATATACAGATGACACCATATTACTAGCAGAAAACTTACTGAGGAAGATCAAAGAAGAAAGTGCAAAGGCAGGCTTAATGTTGAACATAAAACAAAAATAATGACCACCGAGGACCTTCACAAGTTCAACCTAGACAATGAAGAAATAGAAATAGTAAAAGAGTTCCCATACCTGGGATAAAACATTGATAGAAATGGGGACTGCAGTCAGGAAATCAGAAGAAGACTAAGAATGGGGAGATTAGCTATGAAAGAACTAGAAAAGATCCTAACATGCAAAGATATGTAACTCAGCACAAAAGTTAGAATCAGACAAGCCATTGTATTCCCTATTTCCATGGATGGATGTGAGAACTGGACAGTTAAGAAAGATGATAGGAAGAAAATCAATGCATTTGAGAGAATGTGGGGCTGGAGAAGAGTGCTGAGGATTCCATGGACAGCCAAAAGGACAAACAAGTGGGTCCTAAAGCAGATCAAGCCAGAAGTATCCCTAGAAGCCAAGATGAGAAGACTTAGGACGTTATCACACGGGGTCTAAAGCAGTCCCATCCCCGCACCATCCCCGTCCCATTCCAGATCCTTTGCCCCTGTGATCACACGACGTCGCACAAAACCCCACCCATCCCTGCACCATCCCCGGCGCATTGCAGCATCATCCCCATTCTTTGCAATTCCTCTTTCAAAGAGGAATTACAGCTGCCGCGACCAGAATCAATCCAGAACCATACCGGAATGATGCTGCTTTCTCGTCTGAAGCTACTGGGTCCATTCCGGTATGGTTCTGGATTGATTCCATGCCGCTTTCTTGCTGCTTTGAGACCCCGCGTGTGATAACGTCCTTAGACTGTCATACTTTGGACACATCATGAGAAGAGAGGACTCTTTGGAAAAGACAATAATACTAGGAAAGGTGGAGGGAAGTAGGAAGAGAGGAAGGCCACATGCCAGATGGAGGGACTCTATGAAATAGGTCACTTTGGGAATTAAAGGATTACAGGATTTAAGCAGAGCAGTGGAGAACAGAGGGTCTTGGAGATGTCTTATCCATAGGGCTGCCACAGGTTGATATCGACTCGAGGGCAGTTAACAACAAAAACTAGGAAGGGCAACCCACTCCTTTCCTCTTCCCCCATCCTAGTTAAATGAGTACTGTTTGAATTCAACAGCTTGCAACAACTGAAGTAAGCTGAAGACCAAACAGGAAAGTGGGAGGTAGACTGACAAACTAGGACTTTTTAAAAGCATCTTAAAAAGTGAAGAGGATTATATTTGCAATTGCCTGAATGAAGTTGCTGCCGCCATTGCACTCTCTTCCAGACTCCTACTTAACCCTGACTCCCTGCCCTATGCCCTACTCAGCAAGCCTTTTATTTTGCCTGTGTGTGTGCGTGTGTTTACTTTTTAACATAATTCTGCAGTTCTGCTAATGTAGTTTAAGAAATGCAATAAATAAAAGGAATCAGGCTGCTTTGTAATAGAAAAGGGAAGGGTGGAGGGGGAGAGGAGGGGATAATGACACCATGGGACTGCCAATATTATAACTGCCATGGCAGTAATATTTTATATATGAGTAATGGGAGTGCCACATAACTGGAAGCTATTGATGGGTTTCCCCCATCAATGAAAAGGGATACCGTACTTGGCAGAAACAGTAGCTACGCATCGGAAGCAACATTATGGGACAAGTACCACCAAAGGTGCTATTTTACAGCCATAAGTACAGTTTAAAAGCCATGTGTGATAATGTCCATAGACTGATGGTCTGATTTGTTGTAATACAGAACATGATTTCTACCAGAAACATACATACTGCAGAATTCATTTTGTTTTTCATTGCATCTCTGAGGCACACTAGCCTGTGTCCAGAACAAAATTGTGGCTCAAGAAAATTGTGTTTTGGTGACCAAAGCAAAATTGTGGCTCAGAACTGAAGAACAAAATGCAGCATGCTCAGCCCAGGAATTCAATAACAGTACCAGAACATGCACTCAAAATACAAGTCTTTTCACATATACATAACTACTCCCATTTTCTTCCAAGTTTTACTCATATCAGCAGCCTGATTATGGTAGAACTTAGAAAAGTTACTTTTTGGACACAAATGTGGCTGTGTTGGTTATGAGACTTTGGAAGCAGTAGCCCCAAAAAAGGAAATGTTCAAAGCTCTGGAATTTGAAGGGGCAAAATAGGGGTGATGTGAATGTTTGGGGTTTGTCTGGGGTTTTGAGGTGATTTTATTATTTAATTGCTAAGATTTAGAATCCTCTTTAGATCTACTTTAAATCACCCAGAGACCTCTTAGTAGATTCTAGCACACTGTTTGCTTTTCCTCACACATACTAAAAGGAACATATGTAATTATCTTGACACTGAGGATTTAAAATAAAAATTCTGGACCCCACCTTTCCCCACACAGATGTGATTTTTGATGCTGTCCTAAAGTGACAAGCTTCAGTGAAAACCCTACTGACCTTGGTAGGATTCATTTTGTTCTGAGTAAACACACATGCACAACTCAGACTATAAATATGTGAACAGATCTGTTATCCATCTAGTAGAGATACGTATGAAATTGGAAGAGAGAAACTTGGGGCTAACTGCTAAATGCCATGCTAAGTTTGCTGGTACAGTATATAGATAACATATGGGATACCCATCAATTTCTACACCACATAATAAACCCTTAGGGTTGACTCCATGAGGAAAACTGGAGTGTTTAGGTTTTGTTAAGACACACCCATGGAAAAAAATGCAGCGATTTAACCAAAGAGGAGGGGATTTCGTTGCCAAGAAAGGGGACGGAAAAAACCCACATGCACGCATAGAAGCTAAGTCCTCAACCACTTAAATACCTTTGAGATGGAACTGAACCAACAAAATTCTCAATAAAGTTTGTGTCTGTCAAATCCAGCAATTCTGAACAGCCCAGGTAGAGAAATAGAATATAAGAATACCTAGCAACAGTATTCTAGTGGCCAGTTTGGAGATGCAAGAGATCATCAGAACAACCCCATAGCTATAACCCCAAAGAATAGACCAGAGATTCAAGCATCTGTGTTGACCCATAGGCAACTGTGTGTGTGTGTGTCTGCATATATATGGATAAGGAGAAGACCTAATTTCATATCCTTAACAGAGTAATCTGCTGACCTTGGACTAGTCAGTGACCTGAATGCTGGTCCAAGGATCCTATCACTAGTGCAATCTTGAATAGACCCATTGAAACAATAGGGTTAATGTAAATGTTGACTTGCTATTCAATAGCTGAGGCAATTAATCTACTATACTAATAGAGATCAGGACACTGTCTATGTAGTTTATTTAATAGTGATCATATCCCAGCAGGGGCTTAGCCTTCACATAATTCATCCACTCCTGCAAGCTTACAAAACTGGCAAATACTGCTCTGTTGACAGATACTGTTGACATTCCTGCTTGAAAAATGATCAAATTAGCATTTTGAACTTCCTCACTTTCCCAGATCTGCTTCTGAACCATGCCAAGGGTTTTCTTCTTCTTCTAATTTTGTTTGTGGGATTATATCAATCCCTCTTTTACAGATCTCTTTTCAAACTTTTGAATTTCATGAATTTTTCAAACTGTACAAATAATTGCCAAACACATCTCTGCCACTGATTAAAGTGTATTTTAGCTGTTCTGGTTCAATGGGGGGGGGGGTTGTAGCATTTTTCTATGTATACCTTTCAAATGCCTGTACTTATCCAAATGTGTACACTACAGTCTGCAAAGGTAAGGATGGCAGAATGGAAATTGTATCTGGCCTGTGTGAAAACTGAAGATGGCACCTGTAGCTTTAACGGTTGTGTAAATGAAGGAACTTCAAGATGCATTGTTTGTCATACAACCAGGTAACAAGCAACATCTGCTGGAATTCCCTCTTCTACATAGCCATTAAAGGTACAGGAGCCCTCTCCAGTTTTTGCTTTAGCAACCCTAATGGAGTAAGACAAGCCCACTGCAGCTTGGACCGAAATCAGACCCCTCACACATTCCTATTCATGTTGGTAAAACTTTTCCTAGAGTTAAAAACTTATATTTTAGGATTACAGTTCTCAGAAATCCACAAATTTGTTAAATTTGCTTATAAAGCTATCATAGATGGTGGCTATCACCATATTTTGTGATAGTAAACTGCATAACAAGCTTGCTCCATTTAGCTGTATATAATGCATAGTTTAGCTGTATATAATGTGTGTGGAGTGCTTCCTTTTCTCTGTCCTGAATTTTGTACCTTTCACCTTCCTTGGATGACCGTGAGTTCCAGTATTTAGAGACATGGAAGAGGGACTGCTCCTTTTTCTATGCCACATATTATTTTATATGACTCTATCATGTTCCCCTCCCCTTACGTTTTTTAAAAAAAAAATTTGGGAAGTTCTTATATTTCCACACAAAGAAGTGGCTCCACTCCTTAGATTTTTGTGATATGAACATGCATGAGCTGCTGTGTTCATTGAACCAATTCGGTTAAAAATAGGTGGATGAACTTTAAAAAAATATTCCCCAGTTAACCAGAGAAAAGACACAGACAGACAGAGAGACCGACAAACAAATACACATGGTGAAAAGTCTGGAAACAGTGCCCTATGAGCAGTGACTTAGGGAACTGGGTATGTTTAGCCTGGAGAAGAAAAGGTTCAGAGGTTATACGATAGCCCTGTTTAAATATATGAAAGGATGTCATACTGAAGACGGAGCAAGCTTGTTTTCTGCTGCTCCAGAGAATAGGAGCCAGAGCAACGATTGAAGCTACAGGAAAAGAGATTCCACCTCAACATTTGGAAGAACCTCAAGAGCTGTTCAACAGTGGCAGATGCAGTTTTGGAGGGTGGTGATGTTTCCTTCTTTGGAGATTTTTAAACAGAGGCTGGATGGCCATCTGTCGGGGATGGTTTGATTTTGAGTTCCTGCATGGCAGGAGGTTGGACATGATGGCCCTTGTGGTCTCTTCCAGCTTTATGATTCTATGATTCTACAGTGGGCCCTTCACATTCACTGGGGTTAGGGGTACAGGACCCATGTGAAAGAGGGGAAAGGGCACATTAAAAAGCTATATATATATATATATATATATATATATATACATGCCTCTCTGGGAATCTCTAGGTCCTCCAGCATGACCTCAGGTGGACATTGTCCATAGAGACACGTGGAAAGACCTAGAGATTCCTAGAGAAAACATAGTAATCAAATCTGTGAATAATCAAATCTGCAAAAGTCAAGACACACATGTGGAGGGCCAACTATAGTTTCAATGCATGCATGCATTTAAAACTATTTTGGTGGCATTTGTCACCTTATCAAATGCATTCCATTCTCTGTGAAAGCATGACGACTAGGGAATGCTTCTACAAAGCATGTGTCTGTTTTGAAATATGTTGACTTAGCAAAAAAGGAAATATATACATTTCTCCTGCTCTATCTTATATGAAAATTGGTGCTAGCTTGTTGATTCAATTGATTGACCAATTGACTAACTAAATGTCATATGATTCACCAGCTAAGACTTTTTGCAATTTTATGTACACTCTAGCAGAGAAGCATCCAGGCACATACTTTTAAATACCTTGACATTAAAATAAAAGGATGAATTCCCATTTAAAGCTCCCCATTTAGACAGATTTCCTAGTGTGCTTTTACAACCTTGTTCAGCTGGTAAATGGTGTCTTTTCTGCTAAAAACAAAGGGGATTTTCCCCCCCAACTGAAAGCAGAGGGGATTTTTTTTATGAACTAAAAATGGTATAAAGCAGGCCTGCAAAAGGAGAGACTGGCACAGAAAAGACTGTTTGCTGTGGCGACCATCCTAACCAATATGCCACAGGAAACCACTAAGTCTATACAAGAGGTTGCCACCAGGCCATGTATTTTCCTCTGCTTTCCCAAAAGGCTGGGAGCCAGACTTCAGAGGACCTGAAGTCCTGTGGGTGTCAGGACAAGAGTACAGCAAATTCCTTTAGTCTCCATTCTAGTCAGTGGGATGGATAAATCGCGGTGTTTCACTTACTGGAAAGTTTGCTTCCTCCCTCCCAGCCCAAATTTATTCCATCCCATTTCTGTTTGTATGTTGTTGCTTTTTAAAGTGGAGACCGCTGCTGCTGCTCTGTAATCTTGTACAGTGAGGCCTTGGTATCTATCTGCTGGGGTTTGGTTCCAGCACTCCCCATTGATGCCAAACTCTGTGGATGCTCAAGCCTCATTAAATACAATGGTATGATAAAATGGTTTCCTTTATATAAAATGGCAAAATCAATGTTTGCTTTTTGGATATATACATATATATATATATATATATATATATATATAAACTGTGGGTGTTTGAATCTGTGGATAAAGAATCCATGGATATGGAACCCTAGCATTTGTAGTTTTACCAGGTCTTTAGCCTTCTCTGCCAAAGAGTGCTGGTGCCTCACACAGCTACAAATCCCAGGATTCTGTAGGATGGAGTCATGGTGGTTAAGGTGGTGTCAAACTGCATTGTTTCTATCATGTAGAGGCAGCCACCATCCCAGTCCAGCCTCCTCTCAATGCTGGAAATCTACTAGAATATAGCCTCCAGTCTGTGCTTAAAAACCACAAGTCCATGAGAGTCCACCACCTTCAGAGGTAATTGGTTGGCTCCATTGCCACCCAATTTGTTCTGTAAGGAAGTGCTTCCTTTTGCATAACTGAAATCCTCTTTCTTGGTTCAGGTACACTTTTGGAATAACAGAAAACAAATCTGATCCACCAAACGTTCTCACTTTCCCCATTATACTAGAATTTGGGGGAATAATTCAGTGAAATTATAAACTGGTTTGGCAAGAAGCTCAAGTCTACAAAAGATAGTGCTCCATCCTTCACAAAACTCATGCTTGACATATGGGTTTCATTACCCCAAGAGCTGTTGAGGGCTTCTTGAGCTTAGGTTGGTTCTTTAAAAGGATCAGGGAAATCCACAGTGGAGGATTTTAATCATGGCTATTGGTACAAGGTAACAGTTCATAATCTCCAAGTCATTGCATGATTTGGAACAGCAGTCTCCATATTTGGAGCAGAGCCTGGAAAAAGTTACTCTCCCCCCCCCCCCCCGTATACCTCCCATTGGCCATGCGGTAAGAGGTACATCAAAAAGAAGTAGCACCAACAATGTTGTGGTACTGTATTTTTGACGTAAGGATTAGGATTGGAGAAACCCAAGCACAAATCCCACTCAGTCCTGAAGTTCATCTGGAAGCCATGGAGCAATAGTTATTTTTTATCCTAACTTACATCAGAGAGTTTCTGTGAGGGTAAAATGGAGCTAAGCTAAGTATGCAGTCCTGAATTCCTTAGTGCAAAGACAAGATAATAATATGCTTCCGGGTAGCAGAAGCTGACAACAAGCAACTGCAGGGAATAGTTACATATTCTGGTTGGGCATTTTGAGAACCTATAAGAGTTCCTTATTTGGAGTCAAGACATAGTCCATCTAGGTTAATATTGTCTACCCTGTCAGGAAGTCTCTAAGGCAGAAATCTTTTCCACAGGAAGCCTGGTGGGATGCATGTCAAGGTTGCAGTGAATCTGACCTGGGTTTTATTCCAGACTTTCCAGGAGCTTTGGAACCAGTTTTGGGAATGCATTCAGCACCTTGGACAGTTCCTTTAAAATAATCCCTCAGGTGAATTCACCACAATCCTGATATGGAAGCCACTAAGTTGCCCCTGCCTCTGCTGCCCAATCTTTTTCACAGGTGATGTTAGGACTAGAATCTGGGTCTTTCTAAAGGCAGGTCACCTGCTCTGTCTCTGAGCCACAATATAACCAGGGTAGTGTTTATTATTTCTACGAAAGAGCTATGAATCCTCCATGACCTGGAGGCAACCTGAATTCAGCCCCACAAACATGGTTGAATTAACAGGGATGAAAAGCCATGTTTGTACAGTGGGATCTTGATATCCACTAGGGTTCAGTTCCAGTACCCCCCATGGATATCAAAATCCATGGATGCTCAAATCCCATTAAATGCAATGGCATAACAAAATGGTGTCCCTAATATAAGATGGCAAAATCAAGGTTTGCTTTTGGGAATTTATATTTTTTGGAATATTTTCAATCTGTGGATGCTTGAATCCATGGCTTAAAAAAAAAAACACTCATGGATATGGAGAGCCAACTGTAAAAGCCAAGCACTCAAAACCTTCTACCTTCTGCTGGATTCTTGTCATATCTGCTTTCTCTCACCCTTGAATTCATTTAGTCACACATTATGTCATATTGAGCAAGATATCTGCACATTTTGAAAAGTTCTTTTTTAATTAAAAAAATGCACCAAGCAAAAGTTTTCATACCTCGATAGTCTTAGCCAAACAAAATTTTCATCTCATCCCTAGATGATATCACCATTACTACTGCCACTATCCAGGGAGTTTATTGCATAAGGTTTCCAAAGCAGAATTAGAGCAGGATAATAGTATTTGTGGCCATTACTAACCCCATGATGTTGTGTCTGTCCTGTAGCTGCTTCATATCCCAGCCGTTCCTGGAGCGTTCCTTTTTATTGATGAGGAAAACCTGTCAATGCTGCCAATCCTGCTGCATTTCCACAATGGATTTACATGTGAAAAGTTCTTCCTGCTGCAGTTTTGCCCTCCCCCTTGCTATTCCTTCTTTTCTTTTCTTTTCTTTTCTTTTCTTTTCTTTTCTTTTCTTTTCTATTTCTTTTTCTTTATAAGCTTTTTATTTTATAGATGTTGTCAATTTCATAGAATCTATAGATTATAGATTTTATTTTATAGATTTTGTCTTTGTTCAACCTAAAGATGTTATGGATACCACAAGTGAAATCCTTTTGATTAGTCCTAATTAGAATAGGTTCATTGAATTAACTGTTGAAAGGTGAATCAACATATAGAGAAATCCAATCAATTCCGTGGGTATTCAGTGAGTAGTCCAGATACAGAGCCAGCGGGGTGTAGTGGTGTGAGCATTGGACTATAACTCTGGAGGTCAGGGTTTAATTCCCCGCTTGAGCATAAAAACTCACTGGGTGACCTTGGGCAAGTCACAAATTCTTAGCCTCAGAGATGGCACTGGCAAACTTGCTCTGAAGAAATTTGCCAAGAAAGCCCTGTGACAGGTTTGCCTTAGGGTCACCATAAGTCGGAAACAACTTGGAGGCACACAACAACAAAAGCCTAGATACACCCAAAGTTCTGCTGAACTTCCATTGAACTTACTGGGTCTTGCTCCTATGTAAACATGCAGAGAGTCAAGCTGCATTTCAATTTGAGTTCAAACCAAGGTGTGAAGTAATATTGGAGCACTAAAATATATGGCTTCTTAAAGGTTAAAATTATAAATACCTTTGCCGAGAGCTACAGGCCCTCTGAGCAGTGAAACAAGAGGATATAAGCATGACTTCTTTGCATCCAGCACTATATAATGCATAAAACATGCACAATAAACAGTAACTCTCATCCTCAATTTCTTTTTTCTTTTTCTTTTCAAAAACCATTTCACCACAGTGTTGTCAGCCAGCCCCCATCCTAAGATAATTCTGTACTCAAAAAGATAATTCAACCCGCAAACATTTACAGGGGAGTTTGCGGCAACTTGACACTGATCACCGTGCCTGACTTCAAGAGGACAGGAGGCTATTGAGAAGTGATATGTTGGCTCTGGTTGACTCACGGAGCAAAGAGAATTACAGGCCCGTTGGAGATAAACTGAGCCAAATTCCACCCTTCTGCAGGAAATGTTCCACGCAGTCAACTGGGTGTGTTAATATCTTCTGTGCAAAGCTCCCAGAACAGAAGCAACAGCCTTCATGAGCCCCCCTGCTTTGGGAATCAAATATAACCTCCCTGCTTCCATTTAAAACCATACCAAAACTTGCAATGGAGCAAGCAGTGGGAGTGGGAGAAGCTAACATAAAACCATTGTAATATTATTAGTATCAAGAGGAGGCCCATTGTCAGCCAATAGCATCTGGAGACAGCTATCCACCAGCCCATGGACCGACTGCTGCCTATTGCCAAAAAAAGAGAGAAGTTATGTGATTAAAACAAAGGGCAAAAGGTGACATAGGTTTGTATAAAATGCACATAGGTTAATTTATATGCATGGTAAGTAAGTAAGTAAGTAAGTAACTTTATTCTTGTATCCCACCTTTTGCCTGTCAGGCAATCAAGGCCACTAACAAACAGTTCCTCACACACACGTAAAGTGCCTTGTGACATAGTAAAATAATTACCCCCCTTTAAAATTAGATATAATACCAACTAATTTAAAATGACTGGCGTATTCACCAGTAATTATAAAACCATACATAACACTTAAAAATCTAAACATAAAAAAATCTAAACATGGGGCAAATGTTGAAGCAATTGCTATACTTTAAAGTCAGAACTTGGAAAAATAAGTTTTTTGGACCAAGAGATGCATGTTGGCTGGGGATTTTGGGAGGTGTCATCCAAAAAGTATATTCCCTGAGCTCTGTTTAGAAATAGACTGTGCTTTAGAAATAGATTAAGGGGGGTTGCAGACTGCCAGAAATAGTGTGAATTCAGTCCACTTTTGGGGTTAGGGTTAGTGCTTGGGAATCATGGGAACTGTTATTTTTCTGAGACATTGAGTCTTCTCTGTCAGACAACTCTGATGCCACAATAAAATACAGTTCCCATGGTTCCCTAACTCTAACCCTAACCCTAAAAGTGGACTGAATTCACACTATTTCTGGCAGTCTGCAACCCCTATAAGTCTCACTTTAGCAGAGAAGACGGTAGTCTGCCTATTGCTAAGACAGTTGTTCGGCAAGTACAAAGCCTATGGTGCTCTCTTTTGATGGTTCTTTAAACATTAGCTGTCCATGAATTGGACAGATCTTCAAAAAGAGGATTGACCTCTGTGAGGTTTGAAAACAGAGAACTGTCCTTTGTAAAGCAGGTCACTTGATCACTCCAACCAGACCTGATCCTGCTGCTGAGGGCTTGCTTTTCTGTTTCTCTGATGAATGCTGGACAGACATTGTTGGAGAAACTCACAATGCCCTCAGGTGACACCATGTTGCTGTGGGAACTTGTGGTCTGTAAATGGCCCTACCATTAGGCAATGGGCAGTAGTGATACCAGAGGGATGTTGTTTGGCATCATGGGAAATTAATACAATTGTTAGTTATTTCATAATTTGATAATTATTTGACAATTATTGAGAATAATAATAATTTGATAACTATTGATCATCATTGATAATAATTCCAGGAAGGGGGAGGAGGTCAGGGAAGGGGAGAGATGTTTTTTGGGATCTCTCGCCTTAAGTGCCACAATAGCATCAATGGCATGAGCACAATGCATCTTCGCTTATAACCGAGTTGCCAATTGCTATCTTTTTAATGGCAGCTGCTCCACCAGCTGGAGGACAGCTGGCAAAGTACTCCATCCCAGGTATCCTCCCACAGCTGGAGCTGGTCCTGGTCAAAAATCAGTGACTGATCTCCTAGTATATTCTAACAAAAGAATGGCCCTACTGCTTAAATTTTGGAAAACATTTTGACTAAAACTCCAATAATCCCCCAGCTGGAATGGCTCCTGGCCATTCTAGCTGCAGGATTCTGGGAACTGAAGTTTTTAATTTCTCTACCCTATACCAATGTTTAGAACAGGGGTAGGTAACCTTTCCCCTTTAAGGGCCGAGGGACTTCAGCTCCCAGAAACCCAGGAGCTATTGGCCAACATGGGACTATTGGCCAACATGGCTGAGGCTTCTGGGAGCTGAAGTCCCTCGGTCCTTAAAGGGGAAAGGTTGCCTGCCCCTGGTTTAGAATCATAGAGTTGGAAGGGCCATCCAGTCCAACTCCCCTGCCATGCAGGAACTCACAATCCAAGCACCCATGACAGATGACCATCCAACCTCTGTTCAAAAACTTCCAAAGAAGAAGACTCCACCACTTCCCAAGGGAGTGTGTTCCACTGTCAAACAGCTCTTACTGTCAGGAATTTCCTCCTAATGTTGAGGTGGAATCTCTTTTCTAGTACCGTAGTTTGAATCTGTTTCTTCTGTGACAAACAGAAATCTAATGATCTGTACTTATTTGTTGTATCTGCAACAAATAGGCCCCCATGATACAGGGACCACAAAGTAACTGATGGAGCTGCCAGACCTAATAGACTGGGACTTTGGCACAGCTATTGTGCCACAATTTCAGAGAGGAAGAAACCAGATGGGATAACTGCTTCCCTGTGGTCCAACTTCGTGCCCAGCAAAAATAATTTTTAAATGCTGTTCCAAGACATGCCATTATGCTATGCATTAAAAAATGGGGAAATGGCTCTGCCTTTCAGCTCTGATATGACATCCTGATCACTGAGGGCAAATAACGGACACCATAGGCATTTAGTCTGGGTTCAGGCTCTGGATTACCATCACATCTCAGACTGGGGAAGTACTGAATTGTTTTGGGATTAGGCTGACAGATCATTGACTAGTGGAAGGACTTCTTCTTCTCCTTCTCCTTCTCCTTCTCCCTTCTCCTTCTGCATTTAAAGTATTTCTAAATTAATTTCTACCCAACAAGGCCTCCAAACTGATGTCCTTCTTGGGACCACTGCCTAATGATAGGGCCATCCACACAAGGAGGATTATTTTGTAGAATGTATGCCTTTGGCAGGCTTATCTTTATTTATTTTATCTATTTTATTGATTGTATGTACAGTGCTGTGTAAATCTACAACATTATATAAATAAAGCGTAATAATAATAATAATAATAGTCCCACAGCAATGTGAAGTTGAAGGCTTTCATGGTCGGCATCCATAGGTTTTTGTGGGTTTTTCGGGCTGTGAGGCTGTGTTCTAGAAGAATGTATTCCTGGTGTTTCTCCTTCATCTGTGGCTGGCATCTTCATAGACTTAACACATTCTCTGAAGATGCCAGCCACAGATGCAGGCGAAACATCAGGAATGCATTCTTCTAGAACACAGTCTCACAGCCCGAAAAACCCACAAAACCCCCCGCAGCAATGTCATGTCATTTGAGGACGTTGTGATTCTTTTACAGTGGCAGATGTCTGGTACTCACCAGAGAAAGAGAAAAGGAAGGGTAGCTTTGCACCTGGAACAGCTGCCTTTTCCCCTTCTTTCATGCGGAGCCTGACAAGGGAGGGAGGGAGGTTTGGGGATGGAGGGCTCCTGGCTCAGCCTTAATAGCTCTTGGCATGTCAGGCTGTGTGCCTTTGAAAACAGGAAAATTATGCAATAAATAGACTGGATGCTTATTCGTCAGTAAACCCGTTGCTCTTTTGTGGGTGTTAACTTAGCACTTAGACCAGGTCAGGGGGACTTACAGCCCTCCAGATGTTGCAGGACTACAGATGTTGATGGGAACTGGAGGGCCACTGTTTCTGGAGGGCCACGCATTCCTATCGCTCTTAGCTTGGTGGGTCCGTCGTCCATTTCTAATGCTTCTGCAAGGGAACAACCCACAAAGGTTGATGGAATGGATGGCAAGCACTTAGCATTGTGGGAGTGGGAGAGAAACCAGGACTAATTTCCTTTTGCAAAAAAGGAAACCATCGCAGAACAGCAGTGGAGGAATAAATAAGCCAGTTAGCACAACAGCAACAAAGAATGTCTCCATGGGAGTTTGAAATATGCTACATTGGGAGTTGTTCTGTTCCACCAGGCTGTCTCTGTGGTTAAACCCAATTATCAGATATGGCAAAATATTTATGGAAGGCCTGCCTGCGAGTCCACAAAGGAAACCATGTTAAAAGAAGCAACATGCAGACATACCCAGGGATATCTTGGAGGACTTGCACTGTTAAGTCTTGTAATCCCTACCCCATCCCGCCACCCCGCCATGCACATCTCATCCCCTGCCACACACATATACCCCACAGTGGAACCAACGGGCTCAGGAAACCATTAAAATCCAACACATTTCCCATTCTTTGGAAGGCAGTCTGGGTTGGCGGAGCTTTGTGGGCATTGCTGCTAGTGGGGGGCGGCGGTGGAAGGAGGGAGAGAAGGAGCGAGAGCTAGATATAAAAAGGTCCAGCATTTTATTTCCCTTAAAAAGTTATAGATATGAGCCAAGAAATGAAAAAAGAAAGAAAAAGAAAACATTATGCAAATGCCATTTCCTGCAAACCCTCCCTGCCCCCAACAGCAAAGTATGCAATTGCTGTTTTCCAAAAGAACCGGGCAGGAAAATAAGGGGTTGTGTTTTTCATGTCTCAGATCCTCATCAAACAACCACCACATTTTTTTGGTTTGGGGAAAACAATCCTATTACCCTCAGCAATAGACTTTCCCCCCTTTCGGTTTTTATTAAAAAACATGAAAACAAAAAATCTTCTGTTCTTCAGCAACACACACACACACACACCCCAATGAAAAGGCTTTGGAAAGAGTTAGCATATTGCGGGGGGGGGGAGCAGAAAAATAAATAAGAAATGGCCTAAAGCTTGGCTTAAAATCAGTTATTTCGGGATATGGCCTCAATTTAGGGATGCTGACAAAAGGAATCCAACCTGGCTGGTTGTGGAGTTTCTGGGGCTTTTGCTAGGCAAAAAGCCTGGCTACCTTTTAAAAAAAAACACAGATACTATTTGGTTTTCCTATTGCATATGTTTATTCCAAGATTCTCAAATTCTCCTTTTGTGCTCTGTGCACGGTCTCTACAGAGTTTAAGTTTTCTTCTCTTTCGCTTCCATGTATGGTGGATCCATAATGAACTCTGAACTGGCTATCTCCCCTTTGCCCACAGCATATTTCCAACCTGCAGTTGTGCTGGAGAGGTGATGAGAGAGGTTTCTAGGACTTGGAAAAGTTACTTTTCAAAATGATGGCCAGAATCTTCTGGATGACTTACACTGATGTAACCAGGTTTTCGCCAATGTTAATACAATTTGGGACATTATGCAAAAAAGCATTCATAGAATCATAGAATCATAGAGTTGGAAGAGACCCCAAGGGCCATCCAGTCCAACCCCCCTGCCATGCAGGAACTCAAAATCAAAGCATCCCTGACAGATGGTCATCCAGTCACTGTTTAAAGACCTCCAAAGAAGGAGACTCCACCAGACTCCGAGGGAATGTCTTCCACTTTCGAACAGCTCTTACTGCCAGGAAGTTCCTCCTAATGTTGAGGTGGAATTTCTTTTCCTGGAGCTTGCATCCGTTGTTCCGGGTCCTGTTCTCTGGAGCAGCATAGAACAAGCTTGCTCCATCCTCAATATGACATCCCTTCAAATATTTAAACAGGGCTATCATATCCCCTCTTAGTCGTCTTTTCTCCAGGCTAAACATACCCAGTTCCCTAAGTCGTTCCTCAAAGGGCATGGTTTCCAGACCCTTCACCATTTTAGTTACCCTCCTCTGGACAGGCTCCAGTTTTTCAACATCCTTTTTGAATTGTAAGTTACAACTGTATAGATCTTGACTGAACATTAAAAAGAACATCTGGAAGGTAAGAGCAGTTTGGTGATTGGACCCATGACTTCAAGAGGTGATGGTCTCTCTTTCTTTGGACAGCAACCTGCTGCGGGTGGTCTAGTTGGATTCCTTGCATTGAGCAGAGGGTTGGACTTCATGGCTTATGTGAACGCTATGATTCTATAACAGTCATGCTTTGATTCAGCATTAGAAATATATAGTTTATGTTATTGTGATTGTGATTATTGTTGTTGTTGTGTTGTGTGTGCCTTCAAGTTGTTTCTGACTTATAGCGACACTAAGGTGAACCTAATATGGGGCTTTCTTGGTAAGATTTGTTCAGAGGAGGTTTGCCATTGCCTGAGGCTGAGAGCATGTGACTTGCACAAGGTCATCCAGTTGGTTCCATGGCCGAGTTGGGAATTGAACCCTGTTCTCCAGAGGATTGTTATCATTACCTCTTATCAAAAATATCACAATATTTGAGTAAAATTAAGAGTTAAATGACCCGTGCAAATTAACCAGTGGGAATCTGCCCTAGCTTCACTATCTAAAATCTCTATAGACTTAAAACTATGTTTGGTCCAGCAAAAAGCCTTTTTTTGAAATAAATTGTGTACTTCAACCAAACGTTGGTAATGTAAGAAAGATAATGCTTCCTTGTGGCATATGAGGTGGGTACGTTCCGTGTTTACCCTTTTGGTTGGATATATTACAATGTATTAATTTCGCTTAAGAGGAATCTTTGCCATTTATAAATGCACATGTTCTTTTAAATTATATTCCTGAAACATGAAATTTAACTGAGGGTAAATGTGGTTGGACATTGCATGCTTTTACTATTGCAAAAAGACTTATACTCCAAGGTTGGAAAGTTAAACATTCGCCATCTGTCATTCAATGGTCAGAAGATCTCATTGCTTTAGCTACTCATGAATGTGTATTTTATAGATGCCAGCTTCAAGAAAATGTATTTTTGGAAATATGGTCAGCATATATGTGTGTGTGTGTGTGTGGCCATAGCTCTTGCTCATATACTCTGTACTTTCTCTTCTATTTTTTTATACTTTTCTTGTTTTATTTCTCTTCACTTTTTATTTCTTTGTAATCATACATTTAGAATTCCAATAAAACTGTTTGTTTAAAAAGAATTTTTTATAATATTTAATGAAAGTGTTGTCTCTTAATCCTAAAACAATAACAACCTTTGTAAAATATCACGTTTATCATTGCATAAGCTTTCATAGAACAAAATCCACTTAATAATAAATTAGTTTTCTACGGTGCCATAAGAGTCTTTGCTATTATGGATACAATGGAAAACCATACAGCTGTTCTGGGAACTGGTTGCTTGAAACTTTGCTGATTCAAGGGGGACCCTTGCTCTCAAACCACCACCACAATAAAATACAACAGGACACAAAAACTGGAGGAAACGAGACCACAGTTTTTATTGATTACAGCCGCCCATAAAATTGGCATTATTATGGAACTGGATCCAGGCATTGGCCAACCCAGCCCAGGATGACAGATTGGGATTCCACATGGACAGATACCACTGCATAGCTTCCCATCACTTGGGAATGCAGCACCCAGACACCTCTCCCAAGTTGGGCATGCCTACATACTGTTGACACCCTGAAAGTCTCTTATGGGGATCTAATGTTCGTTGGACCTTCCAACTTAAAATTGCCACTTTTCCGGATCCAGATCCCATGCGTGCCACCACAAAAGTTGACAGGGGGCATTCCCACCCCCATGCTACCTTCCTCCAACCTACCACAGCAGCTGCAACCAACAACATAGCTCATAGTGCCTAACATACAACCATGCGTCTTGCCCCTTTCCAACAAATGAACCCCATCAACCTGAGACAAGGCTTCCAGCTTGAAGATGGCATGGTGATGGCTCCATCTACTTCCCATGGACAGAACCATGCCACCAATGGTCTTTGTTACCTTGCGTCACACATTGTCTAGCTTTTCCAGGTGCACATTCCCCCTCCAGCAACGCTGCTCCAACGTATCTCACCAAATCAGCATTTTGTCCAGAAATCAAGCCACAAGATCAGTCCAATCATGCTTTACCTTGTCCAATAAGTCTCATCTCGCACAGCACCCAAAGTCATTCTTGCCCAGCTGAACTATGATTGGATCCAGTGGTTCTTCCTGGGATCAGTCCCGAATCTTCGGTAGCAAAGAGTCCCACAGCATTCCCTTCTTGCCGATCCATGTTGTTAATGAGGAAGAATACACAAACTAGGGCAGGCTGCAGCAGCTTGCTTTTGCCTGAGCCTACTGTGAAGGCCAAGCTTCTGTCCCTTCTCCTCCTCTCCCTCTCACTGGGTTAATTGAGTACAAACTAATTTGAACTCAACTTTCATGATTTGAAGGAGATTTTCACATGGACAAAAGTGACGGGAGCATAGTGGGATGCTCCCATCATGATCATGCAATTGCACAAAAAATTTGAAACGATATCACGTGACAACGTAATAATTGCATCATTATCCCAGGAATAAAGAGGAATTCTAGCACCACTTTTAATTTATGTGAAAATCTCATGAATAATAAGCGATGGGAGAATTCTTCTTTGTTCACAGGATAACAACACAATTATTGTGACATCTCATGACGTTGTCTCATAATCTTTTGTGCAATTGCGCGACATTGATGGGAGTATCCCACTATGCTCCCATCACTTTTGCCCGTGTGAAAATCTCCAAAGTAAACTGAGGACAAAGAGGGAAAGTGGCAGAGTAAAGAGAAAGCGGGACATTTTAAAAGCAGGTGAAAAGGCAACATGAGAGAGGATTAGTCGGGACTGTTCCTGCCAAATCAGGACATTTGGAGGATATGCCAAGGCTCCTCTCCCTTCCTGCTTCTCTTGCCTCTCCTCAAGGAAACATGAAATGTCCATTGCCTTTCAACCACCAAGAAAGACAGGAACCATTCAGAATATGAATATAAATCTTCAACTGCTTTCTCCTTGCATGTGAAGACATATAATTTCAATAGTTTTTACCCTGCTGTAGGAGAAAATGAATATTTCCATGAAATTTCCTTCCAGCACATCCTGAAGCATTTCAGGAAATTATGCTGTGCAAAAATACACATGAACAAAAGTCATATGTTTTTTCTGCAGAAAGAAAGAAAGAAAGAAAGAAAGAAAGAAAGAAAGACTGTTTCCAGGAAAAATGTTTCCAGAAAACCCCAACATTTTTGCACTATCTGGAAACAATAGTGTGTGTGTGTGTGTGTTGCACACAAATATAATTTTACAGAAAAAGTGCGTTTCAGCACAGCATAATTTGCAGTAACAATTTTGGGAAGTGTGACTTCCCAAAACGGCAAAAATTCTCACTTGTTTGGTAGTCTTTCTGACCAGGCCTGCAGAAAGATTGTAGTTTTGTGAGATTTTTAGCCTTCTCTAGCAGAGAGCTCTGGTGCCACAACAAAATACAATTCCCAGAATTCCACAGCATTGAGCCAAACTAGATTATTTCTGCAGTGCGGATAGAGTCCTGATTTTCAAAGTGTCAGGAATCCTATTTTTTCAGCCAGAAAAACAAAAATGGTGACTATTCCTTCCATTCCTAGCACGGTCATGTTCTCCAGGCAACATGAGTACAATGGCAAAAAGAAAAAGGAAATGGTCACGTCGACAAAGCGATGCAAAATGAAGAGCAATGCAACTCAAAAGTAAAGCCTACTAGGTTCAATGGGACTTATTTCCACAGCATATACACAGGACTACAGCCCTGAAAGTGTGAATGAACGAACACAAAGAATAAGCCCGGAATAGAATTGGCTGGCTGTGCAGCTACTTATAGTTTTAACTTGAAAGGCCACACTCTGCATTTGCAGTAAATTCTTCCAGACAGGAGGCAACTATTATTTAATAAGCATACAGTAGCTGAAAGAACAGGCTGGGGATGTACTGCAAGAAGTTAAGGGAGGAGCAATGCATGGGAAATTCCACACTACTGCATTTAATAAATACTTTAAATTAGATTTCTGTATTTCCTCAGACTAAGTGCTGAGTTTCCATGTGTGGTTTCATTCGGAACTGCCATACCAACAAGGATCAAGTGGCCTGTTTCGTCTGATGACTTGATTCAGACAAGAGAATAAACTCTGCTTTTAAGAGAATGGATCCTTTTTCAGCATAGGCATATACACACACTCATACTCTGGGTATATTTCTATGTGTATACTAATTCTACACAACACAGAAAATGAATGGTTTATTTGACTGGTACTGAACTCAGCATCCTTCCTTCCTTCCTTCCTTCCTTCCTTCTTTCTTTTTTCTAGTCCTAATTGTTATAATGCAAATATATGGTTGGAGGTATGTGAGCAAGTGTGTCCAGAGATAGGAGAAGCTGGGGGTGATTGCTGGATAAAGTCTACTATAAATTTAGTTGCTAGTCCCAACTAGAGTAGACACATTAAAGCAATGAGATTTTCATAAATGTTGACCTACCATTCAGCAATTGAATCAATGGCAACCCTAACTCCTAATAATTCAGTACGCACTCATCACTCTCTTTTCAATCATATTTACATCACAACTGTAAAGACTAGAAACTTGGGTCTGAATCAATCCTATGGGATCTACAGAAGTGGTGACTTTAACATTCAGGAACCAAGTGAATGTGTCTGCTCTCAGTGGCATCACTAGGAGTGTGCGGGAGATGTGGACCACACCAAGGACCCCCCTAATGGGGGGCTGACACCACTGCTCCTCAAACACCTACCTACTCTACACAGAGTTTTCTTGGCAAGATTTGTTCATAGTAGGCATGTCATGGTCTTCCTCTGAGGCTGAGAGAGTGTGACTTGCCCAGTGGGTCTCCATGGCTGAACAGGGATTTGAACCCTGGTCTCCAGCACTCAAATCACAACACCATACTTGCTCTCCCACAGAAGTGTATGACACAATAACAGTGCACAATATCAAAATCTCTTCTCTCAGCTGTGCTCAGGTCCTTTGGGAAACATTTACTTCAAACAACCAGAACTAGATTGCCAACTGTCACCTGGAGGACATTGTCATCTGCCGTTCCTAGACTGTGGAACGACTGCCACGAGAGATTCAACAGCTAAACATGTTGTCTGAATTTAAAATACTATTAAAGACTTATCTCTTCTGGCAGGCCTACCCAGTCGGTTTTAAACAATGAAATTTAAATTAGTGTAATTTCAATTTTATGCTGGATGATTTTAATACATCCTGTGTATATGTGTTTTAACTTAATGTCTTCAAATGGTTTTATGTGTTTTAATCTATGTTGCACCCTGCCTCAGGGAGAAGCAGGTAATAAAATTAATAATAATAATAATAATAATAATAATAATTTGTTGTTATTGTTGTTACCAGCATCAGAACTTGGTGAAGTTTTCTTTGGGGCTATAATTCTCATTATCTACTGACCACGCTGGCTGGAGAAATCTAGGAAGTGTTGATCAAAATGATATTTTGCTTCATATGGTTCAGAGCATCCCAGTGCTGCCTTTCAGTACTGACAATGTCCATCGATAGAACTGCTTTTCCAACCTAGAGCCATATCTGAACACAGATCTTGATGCATAAGGAAAGAGACAGAGGGCAAGTTATTAATAATAACACTGTTCACAACACTCAAGCGAAAATGAGTTCATCCGAATGAGGAGCTCATATGTTCACTAAAAATATTAATGAACCTGCTTTGATAAATGCTTTTCATTTATTTTAGATCTTTCTCATCCCTAAGTTAAACCAAAGACACTCAAACCCAGTAACATTTGATTTTTAGAAAAATTTGGGGGAGGGCAATCATGTTTCTTGTCCTATGTCCAGAGTCGGCTCTCTCTGAGGTCCTAGCTTGAGATGGTGGGATATGTAGTGCATAAATGGCCAGGAAGGTAGGAGGAGATGTCCTCAGGAGTGGCAGCACAAAGATGTTGCACAAGGAGGTCCCAGATACCTTCTCCTGCAATATCCTTACAAGCGCTTACACTGCTGTAAGCAGAGGTTACACAAACACAAGCCACATACCGGATTCTGAACAAGGTCTGCAAAGTGTGGGTGAGTGAGGGTTAAAATTAAAAATAAGGGCATTGGAGAAACATTTCTAACCCCTGAAAATACAACTCCTTTACATTCATGCTTAATTTGGTGAACTTTCAGTCCTGCCCTGCTATAAAAACTTTCTGAACATATTTAGCAGCAAACTATAGTGGATCAGGGGACAAATCGGTCCACACTTGCACCGACAACAATTATTATTATTATTATTATTATTATTATTATTATTATTATTTTAGATCCCACCCCTCTGTCAAACAATCGGGGTAATGACAACCTGGGCAATCTGTCCACACATGCAACAAGAAATATAGCTCAGTCGCATCATGTCTGTGCAGAGGGAGCTTTGAACACTTCACTTGCAGGGGCTACATTCATTTATGGGAAACAAGCGTCAAACCCTGGGGATGGGGTTATGCCATTTCCTCACTTTTTGGAACTCTTTTTCCCACCCCAAACTTCTGAGAACTTGAGTGTTTGCGTCATTGTTGAGCATTGCCACTGGAAACCAGAACATCAAAGGTCTTCTCACAAATGCTGTCTTCTTGAGTGACTTGTAAAGATACCAAAACTTAGAAAAGGTGGCAGTGCAAGGAGGTTAGGGAGGAAGCGGGAGCGTCTCTGCATTTACGCCAAAGATCAACAGCTTATCTGCAAAGATCAGGTGTGCAAAAAACCGCAGAGACAAATCACCACCAGAAGACTAGGGAGTCAAGATCTCACCTGGATTTCCCCAAGAATGGTAACCCATAAGTTACCATTCATCAGAACCCATAAGTAAACCCAGGACTGAATGCTTGGAGTCATAACAAAAGAGCAGACGCTTTGAACATAAGCAAAATGCATTTCTTTCACGTATGAATAATCACACACTGAGAGATTGTGGTTGTGTGGCAAGGTGAGCTTTTTTGTTGTTGCTGCTGTGTGTCTTCAAGTTGTTTCCGACTTATGGCAACCCTAAGGTCACCCTATCATGGGTTTCTCTTGGCAAGATATATTCAGAGGAGGTTTGCCATGGCCTTCCCCTGAGGCTGAGAGCATGTGACTTGCCCAAGGTCACCCAGTGGGTTTTGTGGCCAAGCAGGGAATCAAACCCTGATCTCGAGAGTTGCAGTCCAACAGTCAAACCAATACGCCACACTTGCTCTCAAAAAGAGCTTGAATCCTCCAAACCCAAAGTGGTCCTGATCTTGTCACATCCCCATGCTAAAAATCCACTAAACACAAAATAAATGTAAGTACAAGTCACTTTCATCTTCTCCATCATCACAGTTCACCTTTGCAGGAAACACCTATGAGGACAAACATGATATAGCAATAAAATGATGTTTTGATAGTATTAGATGTATGTATGTACAATTAGATAATTAGGATGTCTTTAAGTTATACATGTTTATATGTGTGTTTTTTAACAAGTGGAAACAATAAAAAATGATATAGCAATAAAATCCATCTTCACACTGATAGACCAAATTATGCACAGTGCTGAACTGTACACAACTGTCATAGAATCATAGAATCATAGAATCATAGAAACATAGAGTTGGAAGAGACCACAAGGGCCATCCAGTCCAACCCCCTGCCATGCAGGAACTCCCAATCAAAGCATCCCCGACAGATGGCCATCCAGCCTCTGTTTAAAGACCTCCAAGGAAGGAGACTCCACCACTTTCTAAGGGAGTGTGTTCCACTGTCGAACCGCCCTCACTGTCAGGAAGTTCCTCCTAATGTTGAGGTGGAATCTCTTTTCTTGCAGCTTGCATCCATTGTTTCGGGTCCTAGTCTCTGGAGCAGCAGAAAACAAGCTTGTTCCCTCCTCGATATGACATCCCTTCAAATATTTAAACACGGCTATCATATCACCTCTCAGCCTTCTCTTCTCCAGGCTAAACATCCCCAGCTCCCTAAGTCGTTCCTCATAGGGCTTGGTTTCCAGACCCTTCATCATTTTAGTTGCCCTCCTTTGGACACTCCCTTCTTTTTAACCTAATGGAGCTGGAATAATGCAAATGTATTCCTCTGTGTTCAACCTGGATCTCAAAGAAAGTATCTCTTTGATTAGCTAACAGAATTTAAATTTTATTTCGTGGACTTTGTGACTCTTTGTCTCCCAGAAACTACACGGCCAGAAATAGCAGTGTCCTGCCCGCATAGATATCCCTCCATACCATCTTCATGGAAAACAGCAACAATAAAACGCAAGCTTGTGACTCGAACAACATCATCATTTTATTTTTCCTGTATGATTTTTAACACCTTTGCCTGATAAAGAAGCCAGCGGAGCTTTGAAAGCTTGCAACATGTATTTTGTGCCTTTTGGCTGGCCCAATAGATGTACTGCTGTCTTGTAGATTTGGGATGTTATAGTATTGTCTTATAACTGTTTTTTGTAGTATTGTATTGTAACTGTTGCTTTTATGTATTTTCTTTTTAAATTGTGTTTTAACATGTAGTACCCTTCCTTGAGAAGAAGTGGGAAAGAAATACATCATCATCATCATCATCATCATCATCATCATCATCATCATTTTGCTATATGGCCAACATGGCTACCGCTGGATATATAGTCATCCATGTAATATATACAAGGCTGCACGATTCAGTTTTGTTTGACCAAAAATTGTGTCATTTGGGTGAGTTCATTTTTCAACATGCAGTACTGTGAATGTGACCAGTCTGATTGTGTTCAATATGCCATCAGATTTAAATCTGAGTGTTTCTCTGTGGTTTAACATTCTTTTCAATTAGAACTATTAGTCTTTGTTAAAAGGAGCTAAGCTCTTACAAAGATTCTGGTTTGACCTCAAGTCTAGCAAAGAGTCCTAAAAGCCAATGAGGAAACTTGTGGCATAGTGGTTTGAGCATTGGACTGTGACTCTGTAGACCACGGTTTGAATCCTGGCTTAGCCATGTAAGCCCACTAGGTGACCTTGGGCAAGTCACACCCTCTCAGCCTCAGAGGATGGCAATGGCAAACCGTCTCTGAAAGAACTTGCCAAGAAAAACCCTGTAATTGATTCTCCTTAGGGTTATGATAAGTCGAAAATGACTTGGAGGCACACAGGAACAACTAAACTTTGCTCCTCAGGCAAATCAGATGGAAAAAGTTTCCGGGGGTGGGGAGAGTCAGATAAGATTAAAAGCTTTAAAAAGCTTCTATATTTCAACCAGAAAGCAATCTTATCTGTAAGCCAAAGAGGCAGAATTTATAGGCTGGAGGCATTGGCCCTCCCTACCATAGATGACCTCAGATGCTGTCCATAGAGACACAATGTTTTCCTTATTCTTTTAAGGGAAAAGGGTAGGGAAAGAGTTGCAGTTTTCACACTTCTCCATCCCGTTTGAATAAATGAATGTGATCACCAGTTTTCATTAAGGAATAGCCTAAGAGAAGGAAGAGAAGAGTAATAAGGAGGCGGGGGAGGCAATGTGACCAGCGATCTAGTGAGCAAATGGCTGGTCCAAGTCTTTCAGAGACATCTATTTCAAGGACCAACCGTGAGAAACTTCTGCAGACATGCGGTTTCTTGAGAACTGAGAGCTGTTGTGTCTTTTGTAGTCGGCTGGTGAGTCACACTCAGAACTAAGGATGGAGACGGGGCTGGAGGGGAAGAGAGATCGAGAGAGAGAACAACCTAAACATTTCCTTCTGCATAATTTTCTCTGTTCCCAAAACAGCATGGATCTTGGTTCTGAAGCGAATTGGGTCACAAAGAAGACAATGGGAATGTGGCCTTCATTGGAGACCTCAGAAGGGTATAGTTCTTGATCCTGGTTTCTGTGGCAAAGGCTGCATATCCGCACTGCAGAAATAATCCAGTTTGATACCACTTTAACTGCTATGGCTCAGTGCCATGGAATTCTGGCAATTGTCGTTTTGTGAGACATTAAGCCATCTCTGTCAGAGAGCTATGCTGCCACAACAGGATACTATAGCATCAAGCCATGGCAGTTAAAATGGTATCAAACGGGATTATTTCTGCAGTGCAGGTGCAGCCATTAAGACATAACCCTGAAACATTCATACAGAGAGAGAGAGCTAGAGAGAATGTTCAGTAGCACCTCTGAGCACACGCAGAGTGACTTATGTCTACTGAGCCATTGTAGCCCACAGCCAAAAAGAAGGCAGTAGATCATGAAGCGAAGGCTTCAGCACAGCCTTTCGCCTAAGAAAGTAAGCCACTAGGGGGATATGGCAGATATTTTTTGGACTGCAACACTCAGAATCCCCCCCAAGCTGGGGAATTCTGAGAACTGTACTAGGATGTCCCAAAAAGTAACTTTTCTAAACACTGGCAAATAGTGCACAGAGCCAGCTCCTGAAGGTTTAATGGGTGCCCAAGACAACCAAGGAGCCTACTAACACAGCTGCAATACTGTTCTTACTTTGATCAGAATAACCAAGGAGAGCAGCAGCAAAACCAAAAAATTCTTATTTTCTACACCCCGAGTCTTCCAAACTCCACCTCTGAGGATACTTTACCCGGGAGATATTTTGCAAAACTTGAAAGTTTCCTAAAACGGAAAGGAAGGAGATGGTGCTCCAAACCTGTTCTCCGAAAGGAATACATCAGAGTGAGGAACAATCTACCACTTTTCCTCTAGCAAATTTTTACCAGCCAGTGTTTCTCTGCCTTTTAACTTGGGATCTTCTTATGAACGTATGGATATGAAATCAGACCTTTGAGCCTTCTACTCCAATATTTGTCTATATTCACTGGCATTGAAAGTATGGCTCAACTCAGAATAGTTCAATGCAGGACTGAGGAACCATCATTCCTCCAAATGTTTTGGACTTTAGCTTCTAGAGACCTCAGCATAGTCAATGGTAAGTGATTGTAGAAGTTATCACTCAAAACATCTACAGGGATAAAGATTTTCCATTCTGCCCCACTTGGTTGCTCTCCAGATGTTTCAAGCTGCAACCCACATCATCCCCAGCCAGGATGGCTACTGGCCACATTGTCTGGGGATGATGGGAGTTGCAGCCCAACACATCTCCAGGGCACTGGGTTGGTGGTGTCTGGCATAGTGGCTTGAGGATACATCCAAGTGGTCCATCTGGCCAAGTACTCACTCTTCTGACTGGCAGCAGCTTACCAGTGACCCTGGCAAGGGTCTTTCCCAACCCCTATAACTTTTTTAGTATTATAATATGAAAACCAAATTAGTCTTCTGGAAAGGAATTCATACATCTAATGGTATCGTGAGATTATTTTCTGATAATCTTTTAAAACGATAAAATTATGAAATGGCTCATGCTTTCAAAAGGACGACTGACCTCTTCTGTAAGAAGCTGAAAGGCAACCGTGAAAAGCAAGGCAGAGATGTCAGTAAAAGTAAATGAGAAAGAAATGTGAAGTTTTTCAGAGGCAGCAATAGAAAAACTCATGCAGAATCTGTAGAATGTGGATCGAACCCCATTCTCTGTTAAGACCACGATCAATACCATCAAATTTCTGTATGAATATCCATTCGGCTATCTCACATTGTAAGTGTCCACCCATTTGACCTTTCCTGAAACTGTCGTGTTGAAATCTGTAATACATTGTCCAGGCAATTAAACTAGTCATCCAGTGGTTTCTTTGTGCCATTGCTCACAATATAAAAATTCTCCATGATCTTTACTATTACTGTAAAAACCTTAGAGTCCTTGTGGTCAGCAGTTGGCTGCCTTTCCTCTTGTGCTTTCTCCAGTTGCAAAGCAGTGACGTGCAAAATAGGCTATCACTTACAAAAACATGGCAGAGCCCTGAAAGTTACTTTTTGGCACAACAAATCCCAGAATCCCCCAGATGATACAACCAGTAGTTGTCTACAAATAGAGCCATCATGGTGATTTGAGCAACCAGGATTCGAATCCCTACTCAGCCATGGAAACCCACTGGGTGACCTTCGGCGAGTCACACACTCTCAGCCCCAGAAAAACCCATGATAGGTTTACCTTAGGGTTTCCATAAGTCAGAAACAACTTGAAGCCATACAACAACAAAGTCTACAATTAGCATCATATCCTCTAACTGTCTCAATTTGGCAGAGACAATCGCAATGAATCCTCTGCCCTCCCACTTTTTCAGCTGCTTTTGAAATGTCCTGGTTTCTCTCTCCTCCTCCCACTTTCCCCATTTGTCCTTAGCTTATTTCAGTTCCTTCAAACTGAATTTGAAGTACAAACGTAGTTTGCACTCAGTTAGCTCAACTAGCGAGAAGGGGGCAAAATCTTGCCCTTCCCAATAGACTCAGGTAAAAGTAAACTGCTGCAGCCTCTCTTAGCTTTTGTGTTCTTCATCATTTATAACGTTTGCCATCTTCACCCACTCTGATGTTGCATGGGCATATGCGTCCTGATTCCAGCTGTGAAATGTTGGAGGATATATAAATTTTCCAAGTTCTACCAATATGTAATTCTAAAAAGCTTCTCTTGAAAAAAATATCCTCCAGGTGTCATTTTAATAATAATAATAATAATAATAATAATAATAATAATAGTTTTTATTTGTATTTTCCCACCTCTCCCTGAGGATCGAGGTGGGATTACAGCAAAATATAAAATAATATACAAAAATACAATATATAAAATCGTGACAATAATAAAAACCCAACAATCCATATGATAAAATCCAATACCCAATCATATATCCATATATCATGCTTTCTCCCAGGACTCAAAGCAACTCACAATATGATTAAAAAATAAATATACAAAAACACAGTAATAACACAATACAAATCAATCATTGTATTGAAACTACAAATAGATTAAAATAATCTGAAGGTGAGACAGTCTGCAAAAAAGAATAGTATCCCCCTCCCCGCCCCTTCTCCCATCTTCTCCAACAGCCATTCAATTGCTGAAAGCCTGCCATCAATTTTTTTCTTTCATTATGAAGGTGGCAGGAACTGAACCCAGCACCTTCTTCATGCAAAGCAAGTGTTCAGCCACTGAGCTATGAGTTTTCTTCTTTTCAACTGCCTTAGGGGTTGTCTACATGGGTGAAAAACCCCATCCTCACCCCAAAGCTGGTGCTGCCTGTTACCATGATGCACGGAAACTGCCAGTGAAATAGTGTGGGATTCCCCATTAACCTGACTTTGCACTGGAGCTGGAAAAATTGGGGAAACCCCCAGTGTTTCACCAAAACCTTGGGGTGAGCAAGGTTATGAACAGCTGAATTGGGACTAATTTGGGCCAAGCCAGATGTTCCCATGCCAGATGTTCACTGTGCTGCCACCCCTTCCCCATGCTGAGCAGTACAGGCAAAGAGGATGGTCTACCCTGGGACCACCACCATTGCTTCCTTACCTGCAGAAGCTCCATAGACAGGTCACTGACTTCTTCTCAAGATGTGGACCCATCCATGTGATCAACAAGAAGAGAGGGTAGAAGGACACACACCCTGAACATATGATCAACGGGTCCCTCTACCCTGTCTTCTCATTGAACATACAAGTAGGCCTACCTCAGGAGAGGTGGTGGTCCATTGCACCGGGCTGCCTTTCCATGGACGTCCTGCAGGTAAGGAAGCAGCGGTGGAGGCTCTGGGGACCAGAGATGGGCCAGCAGACAATGCTGCATCATCGCACTGGATTCAGCCCGGTGCATGCAAGCCATCATTGTGGCGAATCCCAGGTCAGGTCTGGAGGATAATGCTCCAGACTGTCCCCTGAGGTATGGCCAGTGTGGGCAAGCCATTAGTTTATGCCCAGCACCACCAATGTGTTCCCCAACTCAGCATATGCTGGCCCTGTGTGTGCCTTCAAGTCACCTGTTGATTTATGATGACCCCATGACTTTCATAGGATTTTCTTAGGCATGCAATACTCAGAGGTGGTTCTGCCAGGTCCTTCCTGTGAAATAATAGCCTATAGGGAAAGGTTGCCTACCCCTGGCCTATAGCATCTGGTATTTGTGGTGGTCTTCCATCCAAGTGCTAACCAGACTCTGCTACTAAGATTTGTAGTTTCGTGAGACACCATCACTCTTTGACAGAGAAGGCTAAAGAGCTTGTGAAGCTATAAACCACAGGATTCCATAGGATGGCCCTACAGCACTTAACGTAGTTTCAAACTGGATTATTTCTACAGTGCAGATGCACAATTACAGAGGCTCACATTATTCAGAGGAAACCATATTAAACGAATGACAGCGTTTATATACTGGTCCTGTTGAATTCAACAAGACTTATGAAGGAGAACATCAAGATAGCTTATCCTGCACTGTAATTCACAGAAGATGGAATATTTTGGGGATTTAAAAAAAAAACAAAAAACACCACAGAGCTGTTTTGGGGAGACCTTCATAAAATGAATTTCTTCAGTGGTGAAGATAGAAGAAAAATGGCTTGAAACAATGGCCTTATGGTGCAAACAATGAGAATTCATAATAGGAGTGTTAGAAGAATTTATAATAAGAAAAGGCGAAACAGAGAATCAGTTTAGCAGAATCAGGATAGATTCGATAATAAGTCAACTATTTATTTTATTTACTACACTCATAAAATCAAAGATAGGAAAGTGGTTAATCTAAATAGTTAAGAAGAATAAACAAGGAAAAATAAAAACATAAATAAGAAGAAGATATAGTAGTTATCAGAGAAGTTTAAGAAAAGATGGAGACTCATATCATGAGAAATGATGAAGATGAATTTCCAATCAGGAAGGAAGAAAAGTCAATCTAAACTTCATTAGAAGTGTGAGGTTTTTGAATGTTATTTTAAATGTGAGTTAGTATTATGTGAGAATTTATGTTTATGTTTGGGGGGATTGTCTATGTCGGGTGGTGAGCAAGGGTTAAAGGTGGTCTATACTACTGTTCTGTATATGTTTTCATGTTTAAATATTAGTTTTGTATGACTGGAGTGTATGATTATGGATGTATTTTAATGTGTAAAATCAATTTTAAAAAATTAATTTCTATGCTTATGTCCTGGGCTGTCATTTTGGGGAAATTCCAACCACTCGTCCCCTGAAAGAAGGAATCTTATTATTTCCTGGATACGGACAATGCACAGACATGACAGAAGTAGCTTCCGGCATAAATTAAATAAATAAATAAAGAGTGGTGGTGAAGAGAGCCACCGCCAGACAGCGAAGGCTCAGTTCCAGCACGCAAGGCTGTTTCTCAAAGAGGCCACATCTCCTTTTTCTGCCTCGGAAAGAAGAAGTCTACGCAGAGGGGGGAAGTCATCAGTTTTTTGATGGCCCTTCGAGCGGTTCCTGTGCACCTGTTACCTCAATGCAATCTCAGAGCACCGAGGCTGAGACAGGATGCTGACTGAGAGACAGAAAGGGGGAGGAAGGAGGTATTTTGTCGGAGATCCCTTTAGAAATGGCAAAACTATAGGTTAGTTGCTAGTAGGCCTAAATACCCCAAAAGCATAAGATCCCACCTGATCTGGGAAGCTCAGCAGGGTTAGCCCTGGTTAGCACTTGGATGGAAGACTACCAAGGAATACCATGTGCTGTAGACTATATTTCAGAGGAAGGAACTGGCCAAACCACCTCGGACTATTCCTTGCCTAAGAAAACCTTATGAAATCCACGGGGTCACTATACGTCGGCGGACTTGAAGGCACACACACAGAGACACACACAGAGAAAGAGAGAGGTGTTAGTTGCTGGATTTGTTCCACAAGAAATGTTAATGGTTTTTTGCTTTTTACTTCTCTTTCCCATACCTCTTTCATATGCAGCAGAACGAGGCGCATTGTCCCAGGGTGGTAGAAAGAAACTGTATAATACAAATAGTGCTACTCAAAGTAGAGGTCCCTGGAATTATGATAGTCCATGGCACGTTTCGACAAAAGAAACAGTTGAACTCAATGGGTACAAATTTAATGCCGTCTCATTTCAAATGCAGGACCAGAAGATGAAAATTCGTGATCACAAAGCCAGATACACTGCTGGTTTCTCAGACTGTTTCAGCCACTCTGTTGGGGTTTTGTGGTCCTCCAAATGTCACTGGATTCTAGTTCTCATCAGCAATAATCAGCCTGGCAATTGGGCTGATATGATGGGAACTGGAGTCCATCAGACTGCTGTGATTTGGTTCTTTGCCCCCGCCCCTCATGGTAGGAAAAACCATGGGAGCCTGAGCCCATATTAGTCAATGAATTGCAATGTGCATGTGCCTACATCAGTATGCCCATGGGCACATACCACCATTGGCTAATATGGGGCAGAGCGATCCGTGGGAGCATGAATCCATGGATGGCTAGCCCACTGATATGGCAGGTTCGCTATACATACCTATATATCACTGAAGGTGTTTCACACATGTATAAACTACTTGATGACTGCAACATCCAGCGATGGACGTTGTGGCTCAACACTTCTGGATGCCTCATTACTCCTGTGCAATAGTATGTCAAGGGTATTGTTGATGTTGTTAGCTCCCATCAAGTCTACTTCAAGTTCTTGTGACCCCATGAATGAGAGTCCTCCAAGTCACCCTGTTATCAACAGCCCTGCTCAGGTCTTGCAGACTCAGCATTATGGCTTCCTTAATTGAGTCTATCCATCTGTAATGCAGTCTTTTCTTTTCTTACTTCTTTCTGTTTGCTGTCTTTTCTAATGAATAGTGTCTTTTCATGGACATAGTTCAAAGTAACATGAGAGCTCTGAGTTGCCCAGTGTTGAGTCACCACTGCTACTTCCAGGTAAACTGGGATTACCACTTCTGCATCAAAAATGGGGACAAAGAAGCATACATTTGCATAAAATTTGCACACAGCATGTCATTTCCAGATGAAACTTTAGAAATAACTACTGTCACTTTTCTAGAAATATTGCATAATTACTATTCATATAAAACTAGGACTCTTCCCTTGAACACTTTTCCCAGACCTCTTTCTTCAGATACCTCCTCCTACGTAAACAGAGGCATTACTGGCTTCTAGGACGCCTCCTGAACTTCAAGGCTGACACACACACCTACCTCCCACTGGGGCAGGGACATGCTAGAGTCCAATCCACATTGCAGAAATAATCCAATTTGACACCACTTTAACTGCCCTGGCTCAATGCTAGGAAATTCTGGGAATTGTAGTTTTGTGAGACATTTGGCCTTCTCAGTCAGAGAGCTCTGGTGCCACAATAAACTACAATTCTCAGGATATCCTAGCACTGAACCAGGGCAGTTAAAGCAGTATCAAACTGGATTATTTCTGCAGTGTGGATTGTACCTAAAACATCTTGCTGTCTTAGGCAAAGCAAGAGAATGGCTTTCCCTACTTACTCAAGC
Source organism: Phrynosoma blainvillii (assembly GCA_026167975.1). Lineage (NCBI taxonomy): Eukaryota > Metazoa > Chordata > Lepidosauria > Squamata > Phrynosomatidae > Phrynosoma > Phrynosoma blainvillii. Next base: position 23,580,532 of record JANUYF010000008.1, read on the forward strand.
CAAAGTATGTGGTACCTAAAGGCAGGCCATAAATAAATAATCCCCCAAGCACCTTTCTCCTTCACTGGTAGTAAAAATCCAACAATAAGAAAGAAAACAACTAACAGTTTGTTGACCATGGCACCCAACATCTGTTTCTTGAGATGGTTACCACATTTTGCATAACTGCACATCCTTCAATGCAGTGATTCCAAAACTCTGGTCTTCCAGGAGTTTTGGACCTCGGTTCCCAGAATCCCAGACTGCTGGCCAAAATGGCTGTGGCTTCTGAGAGATGAAGTCCAAAACACCTGGAGGATCAGAGTTTGGAGTCATTACTTTAAAGATACAAAAGGCACATAATCATTTGTATTATAATGCCATGTAGCTCACCAGAGTGGAGAAGACTGTGAGCAGATAACCTGCTGAATGTGCTGTTGTCCCAGTGCAATTTCAAGGGCCTCACTCTTCCTTTGGATAGGTCTTTCAACTGGACTTGGATCGGGTGGCTCTTCAAATAAAGGACTGTCCTTTTTAAAATAAACATAATCACTCTAGATAAAACCTACGAAGTTCCAACAATACAGCAAGTCTCCCACCACAAAGCACTTTTGCCTCAAACCCAGAGTTTAGAAAACCTCCTTTGGAAAGCTAGAACTCCAGAATTTCCCAGTTGTGCTAGCTAGGGGGATCCTGGATGTTGTAGTCCTAAATTATCTTTCTCAGGTTGTGTTGTCAAACCTAGAATTGGCCTTTACAAGCTTAGACATGGACCCTTCACCCTACCATGCTGTGTAGAGAGTAGCAGTTGCCACCAGATGCTTTGCCTCAAACTTTGCTCACTTCAGGAAACACACACCGCAAGTCAGCCCGTTCCACCTTCTCATACCCACAGAGCTTTTCTGTGTGCATAAATCTGTGGCATTGGTGTCATGCACCAGTCACCCCAATATGCAAGCTTCAAAGAGTCTGGCTCCGTCCTTGCACTCTCAGCTGAGGCATTGGCTTCTGAAAAATTCACCTCAAGACCACAGACTCAGAAGGGAGAGGAGTGAAGAGACCTCTAGATGTGCAGAGAAAGGAGGAGGAAGCACAGAACCCAAATGAGCAGCAGTATCAGGACACTAGCTGTGTTAGTTTGCTGAAGCAAAAACAATGAAGTGTCTTGCGTTGTTTTAAAGACAAACAGATTTATTTAAAACACTATGATCTTTTAAAATGTGCATCTCATTAATATATCACAAGGGGGTCCTAGAGCAGATCAAGCCAGAAACCTCTCTGGAAGCCAAGATGACCAAACTGTTGTACTTCAAACAGATCATGAGAAGAGGGGACTCTTTGGAAGACAATAATTCTGGGGAAAGTAGGAAGAGAGGAAGGTCCCATGCCAGATGGAGGGACTCTATTAAGGAGGTCATGGGTATTAAGGGGTTGCAGGATTTAAGCAGAGCAGTGGAAGACAGAGGGTCTTAGAGATGTCTCATCCATAAGGCTGCCATGGGTCGAGATCAACTCGAGGGCAGCTAACAACAACACAAATATATCACTCACATCTCTTGATTCCAGAGAATCAACAACATTTTCAAGTTGTTGTTGTTGGCTGTCTTTAAGTTGCCTTTGACACATGGTGAACCCATAGATGAGACATCTCCAAGACCTCCTGCCCTCAACTGCTCTGCTCAGTTCCTTCAGCCCTGGTGGCGCAGTGGTTAAATGCCTGTACTGCAGCCACTCACTCATAGACCACGAGGTTGCGAGTTCAATACCAGCCAGGGCTGAGGCTCGACTCAGGCCTGCATCCTTCTGAGGTCGCTAAAATGAGTACCCAACTGTTGGGGGTCAATCAGCTCACATTTGTAAACTGCTTAGACATCCCATGCGCGATATGAAGCGGTATATAAATGAAGCTGCTTTTGCTTTTTTTTGCTTCAGGCTCATGGCCATAGCCTCCTTGACTGGGTCTATCCATCTAGTGTGCAATCTACCTCTTTTTCTCCCACCCTCCACCTTCCCAAGCATTATTGTCTTTTCCAGTGTGTCATGCCTTCTCATGATGTGACCAAAGTAGGACAGCCTCCATTTAGACATCTTGGCTTGTAGGGAGATTTCAGAGTTGATCTGTTCAAGGACCCATTTGTTTGTCTTTTTGCCATCCATGGTATCTGCAGCACTCTTTTCCAGCACCACATCTCAAATATATTGATTTTCTTTCTACAAGCTTTCTTCACTGTACATGGTACATGGTGCTCTTGCATTGTACATGGTGATGGGAAATGCAATGGTTTGGATATGATGTGTATGTATTTTGTTGTTTTGCGGTACTGTTGTTTGCAAAGGCCATTGGCCAAAAGCAATTTGACTGATATTGGCAATGGTTTGGACAATCTTTACTTTAGTATTCAGTGTTATATCTTTGCTTTATATGATCTTGTCTATTTCTTTCATGTGATGGCCAGTGTGGTGTAGTGGTTTGACCATTGGACACAACTCTGGAAACCAGAGCTCAATTCCCCATTCAAACATAAAAACCAATTGGGTGACTTTGAGCAAGTCACACACTCTCAGCCTCAGAGGATTGCAATGGCAAACCCACTGTGAACTTGCCAAGGAAACCCTATGATAGGTTTGACTTGGAGGCACAAAACAACATCAAAGTTCTCTCATGGCTGCCCTTCCCAATCTAGTCTTCTGATTTGACTGTCAAGCAACAGTAAAATTACATAAAAACAGCAGCAATAAAAATCTTTCTTTCTTTCTTTCTTTCTTTCTTTCTTTCTTTCTTTCTTTCTTTCTTTTATACTCAGCTATGCCAAAAAAAAAAAATGTTTTTCAGGCACCTTAGAAACAAAGCTATGCCCAAAAAAAAAATGTTTTTCAGGCACCTTAGAAACAAAGAAAGCCATAAAAACACAGCAGTACAGTCAAAACAATGGCATATAAAAGGAGCAAATAAAAACAAAGTGGCACAGTTACTCACACTTTAGTCACATCCAAACTAGACTGCAGCAGTTTGTGCTACATTGGAATGTGTTTTAAAAGCCTGTGGAAACTACTGATTCGAAATAAAGGTTCTTGGTGCTTGACTGGGCGGGCTGCAAGGAACAGATGATGACAATTTTAAAATAACATCATCGGCTTCTAGTTGGTTTCCGGGCATATTTCAAAATGCTGTTAATGTATGTCTTTCAAGCCCTAAACATCCTGGGTCCAGGATATTTAACGGCTATCTCATAATCCACCCACATATCAACATATGGTATTAAGTGGAACATAGCTATAGTTTTAAATCCTAGGCACTTAATAAGATTCTGGAACAAGTTAGCTGTTGGGACTACATGTTCCAGAATTTCCCTGCCATTAAGGCCAGTGGGGGTTTCTGGGAATTGTAATCTCAAAAGTAACTTTCCAAACTCTACACACAGTGGTCTGCGGCAGTAAGTTTTTGGCTAGGACCCTCTTGCAAAGAAGGATCACTCTTTACCATCTCTACTGGCATTTTGATGCCTGGGCAAGGTGGCAATTTTTCAGAGAACTTTTGGGCCCTTCTATATTTGAAGTATTTCCCCCCTCTTTTAAACTTCTGTTAAATTTCTTTGGAGTTTGTCACATGGAGGCAAAGTCTCTAAATCCCATGCAGAAACAGGATTTAAACTCCTGGAAAAAAAAACCAGCAACAGTGGGTTGATTTTCAGACAATGAGCAATAATGCAACATTAACCAGGACAGAAAGATGACAAAACACACTTCTTTTTACTTTTGCCTTTCTGTCCCGGTTAATGTTGCATTATTACTCATTAACCCCAGAATCATCTGAAAAAAGTGCAGGTTTTTTCCACTTTCTGTGTGGATTAATCTCAGATGTCATCTGAAAAACAATCTGCTTTTGCAGATTGTTTTCAGTTTAAATCCCGTTTTTGCACAGAATCCTGTCCCATGTGATAAGCTGTTACTTTTATGCTTTGCTCACTCCTTGTTCGTTTGTAAAGTTGTGCTGGCTAATTGTTTTTTGTTTAAATGTATAAATTGTTGCGTTTACTAAGAACTTTACTTAGGTACTTTATAGCACTGGAAGGACCAAAAACCTGTGTGCATTGTCCTAGTCACTCACTTACAACTAGCTTAAAAAGAGATCTGCCATTACAAGTGAAGGTTGTCCACATGAACCAAAGACCCTTTTTTAAAAACAACAACACTGTATCCTTATTATGTGCAAAGCATCCACACACAGAGGAAGTTCTTTTGGCATTTGACTCACTTGTCACTCTCCATGTGAGAAGAGGTGAGGTTAGTGGTTCTCCACTTTCCATTGCAATTCAATCAACTTTGTAAATGAGAGGCTAGGTGATAAGATCAGAATCTCTATCCTGATCTTTTTACCTCCAAGGGGCTTCTGAAATGATGCCTGTATGCATAGAAGAGCTGAGCGTTACATTTTAAGGATTGGCAGAGCTTGGAAGGGTTACTTTTTTGGACCAACTTCCAGAGTGCCCCAGCCAGTCTGGTTGCCAGTAAATATTTTGCCAATTGTGTGTTATGCAAGGCCTTGCCTGAGAGCAAGTGGTAGACACCAGCTTATAGATGGAAGGAATTTGCATTGCTTTAAATATTTATAGAATTATAGAGTCATAGAATTGGAAGAGACTACAAGGGCCATCCAGTCCAACACTCTGCCATGCGGGAATACACCATCAAAACACCCCCGACAGCTGGCCATCCAGCCTCTGCTTAAAAACTGGAAAAGGAGACTTCACCACACTCCAATGCAGTGTATTCCACTGTTGAAGAGCTCTGACTGTTATATCTTGACCTAAATCTTGAAAGGCTCTTAGGGTGGCTTACGTATCAATTTTTAAAAAGACAAGACCATCCCTGTTCCTCTGGCTTGCAGTTTTAAAAGACCAAATACAAAAGGAAAGGGGGGTGGGGGTGAGGAAAGAAAAAGAAGACAAGAAATTCTTTAAGTCATGAGGTTCCTTAGCCTAGATTGTGATGAAGCCGACCTGATTTCCATGTCAACCACTTCTATCATCTGGTGAAATGTTTGCTTTTATGAATCCCATATTCTCATAACATAGCAAACATTGACTTATCATATTCATAAATAACTATCTTAATATCCTAAGGCACCAGAATGTGTCTGATCTCAGAAGCTAAGCAGTTCAAGCCTGGCTAGTTCTTGGATGGGAGACCGCCAGGGAATACCAGGTGCTGTAGACTATATTCAGAGAATGGCAACAGCAAAGCACCTCTGCGTTTCCCTTTCTATCAAATTCATGGGTTCACTATAAATCAGTAGGTGACTTGCAAACACACCTGTTCCTTTTGTCACCCTCAAACAGTCCATCCATATATATGCAATACACAAAAAGGACAGTGCGTGTGTGTGTGTGTGTCTGCATGTAGGAGGTGTGCAACATGAGCAGCATAGCAGACCTCTCCCAGCTGATGTCTATTACATTACCACGCTGGCAAAGGCCTATGAGCAAGGATCATGCTGGAGCACTGGCTTGTGGTTGGAGCAAATAGATTTTACAGGAAATATAATCATTTGCTTTCTGTAGACTAATGCACAACGTGGTTACTGGAAAGCCCAAAGTGAAGCAGGGTGGCTGGGTACTATATTTCAGGAGGAAGCTTAGCCTGAAACACAATGGTGTGGGGAAGGGGCCTTCGGAGAGTCCAGTATATTCAAGTTGTGTGTGTTTATATAGACAGGGAGAGATCTAGAATGAAGGGGATAGGGAATGATGTCTTAAGTCTGTAGTCTATTTTTTATCTTGGTTATCTATCTATCTATCTATCTATCTATCTATCTATCATCCATCCATCCATCTAGTCCTGTCTGTCCGTCCATCCAACCATCCAACCATCCAGTTTCATCTATCTATCTACTTATCTTCATTTTGACATTTCCAGAAACCTATGACTATTTTCATTGCATTTCATGTGTTTAAGTGTTTAATGTGTTTTAAGCTGCTGCCACCCCCTTGGGAGAGATGGGTAAGATCTATTATTATTATTATTATTATTATTATTATTATTATTATCCCAGTTCCATACTGAGTTGCAAGACTCCTTTTCTTTTCTCAAGTACTATATACAGTTGTCTCTCCCCATTTGCAGACTTCGAGTCCATGGTCTCGCTCTTCATGGGGGGGACAAGTTGCTATAGAGAAAATGGCAGTGCATGCCTGCGTGTGCACCATTATTTTCAATGGGACTCAAATATTTGCAAGCCACCATTTTTGCAGAGGGGTCCAGAACAGATCCCCCACGAATTGGGAGGGGTAACTGTACATATTTTTGTTTGCATTTTCCTAATCTACATATTTTTTTACATATTTTCCCACTACGTAAAGCATGCCTGTGTGCATTTTTTCCCAAATATATACCTTTTGGGTGTATATTTTGGTTATATTTTTAAATATTGAGTATTGGGAATGTACAGAGTTCTGAGGCAAGACTGTGTTTCATCCTGGATGGGCAAAATGGATATTTTCATAGGGAAATGCAAAACAAATTCTCCAACCCACCCATTAGGCCAATGACATTCAAAGAGCAAGACAAAAAAGATGCTGGACAGCTACATGCTGGTGATGTTTTAGCTGGAGATCCAGCACTGAGCAGGTGGTTGGATTCAATGATCCATGAGGCTCCTTCCAACTTTGTGAATCTATGATTATGAACCTTATTTTCATTTTCTCTCCCCAGAAAACCTTGGGAAGCATAGTTCTAGACTACTAAAGTGGGGGAGATTAGGGATTTCAAAGTAAAAGTTATTGGTATGTTCATCGAACAACAATTGCCAATATTCTTCAGCAATTCAGTATTTGGTCATTATAGTGAAGTTAGAATAAACTAATATATGTTTTAATATATACATGCCCTTTAGTGTATTTCACTTATCCCTTGCTGTCCAGATAGTAACCTACATGGATTTCCTATAAATGCACATGTTTCTGCCTTCTGGAATGGCAAAATCAAAATGCATTCCTTTTTAATTTTCTTCTTAATGGATTGCCAAGTTTGCACAATACAGTGGGCCGTTGGCATCTGCTGCAGTTAATCCATGGATGCTCAAGTCCCATTAAATATAATGGCATAATAAAATGGTGCCCCTTATATAAAAAGGCAAAATCAAGGTTTGCTTTTGGAATTTATTTATTTTTAAAATATTTTTAAGCTATGCATGGGTGAATCCATAGGTAAGATAACTGTGGATACAGGGGACCAACTGTACAGTATTACAAACCTCAGTGAATACACTTTACACTCATATATTTCTCTGGTCCCTAGCTAAGACTCTGAGGACAATTCCACACAGGAAAAAATATTCATGACTCCCTTGCAGCATCTACAAAAGCATCCACAGAAAAAGTGCTAATATGCACACCACTTTTTGTTGTTTCTGTTTGTTGTTAGTTGTTTCACTTTTGTGAAATAGGTCATTTTTGACTTATGGCGAGCCAAGCGACAAATTGAATCATGATCACCAGAGTTGCAGTCCCACACTCAAGTGTGACTTACCCAAGATCACTCAGTAGTTTTCCATGGCTGAGTGGGGATTCGAACGCTGGTCTCCCAGAGTCCAGCAATCAAACCACTATACCATGCTGGCTCCCATAGATGACAACACAGTGCTTGCTAACCAGTTACGAGCTTGATTCAGCCACAAGTCTGCTTTGTCTTATTTCCCCATTAACCCATAAGTTTTGAAAATTAACATGAAAGCATGCTTCTTAACATATTTGTTCCTCAAATGTACTGTCTCATCTGTCAAAACATGATATTTTTTTAAAAAATATATTGTTCTTCTTTTCTAGCCAAAAGAACATCTAGGAAATACCAGACCCATCATCATTTTGGTGTCCAGAGAAAGGTGACCAAAATGGTAAAGGGTCTAAAAACCATGCCTTATGAGGAGACACTTAGGGATCTGGGTATTTTCAGCCTGGAGAAGAGAAAGTTAAGAGTTGATATGATAGGCCTGTTTAAATATTTGAAGGGATGTCATATTGACGATGGAGCAAACTTGTTTTCTGCTGCTCCAGAGAATAGGACATGGAGTAATGGATTCAAACTACAGGAAAAGAGATTCCACCTCAACATTAGGAAGACCTTCCTGACAATGAGAGCTGTCCGAAAGTAGAAGACATTCCCTCAGAGAGTGGTGGAGTCTCCTTCCTTGGAGGTCTTTAAACAGAGGCTAGATGGCCATCTGTCGGGGGTGCTTTGATTTTGAGTTCCTGCATGGCAGGGGTTGGACTGGGTGGCCTTGTGGTCTCTTCCAACTCTATGTTTCTATGATTCTGACTCTACTGTAAATGGTGGTCCAATCTGCACATTAATCTGCAGACTGAAGACTGTGCCAATGGGTACTGAAATTGAGAAAGGCTGTGGTCTGAGTGTTGGACTATGACTCTGGAGACCAGGATTCAATTCTCCGCTTGGCTATGAAACCCACTGGGTGACCATGGGCAAGTCACTCTCTCTCAGGGGAAGGCAAGGGCAAACTTCCTCTGAACAAATCTTGCCAAGAAAACCCCAGAATAGGTTCGCCTTAAAGGTAAAAGGAAAGGTAAAGGTATACCCCATTGACAAGGTTGTCAAGTTGTGTCCGACTTTAGGGGGTGGTGCTCATCTCCATTACTAAGCCAAAGAGCCCGCGTTGTCAGAGACTACTCTGTGATCAAGTGGCCAGTATGATTGCACAGAATGCTGTTTACCTTCCCACCAAAGTGGTACCTATTTATCTACTTGCATTTGCATGCTTTTGAACTGCTAGGTTGGCAGAAGCTGGGACTAGTGATGGGGAGCTCACGCCATCATGCCGCACCTGAGCTTCGAACTGCCAACCTGCCGATCTTGCAATGAACAGAGTCAGCATCTTAACCACTTGAACCACTGCATTCCTACTAGGTTCGCTTTAGGATCATCATAAGCTAGAAATGACTTGAAGGCACACAACAACAAGAAACAACAAGCATTCTTCTTTTTAAGGGGAATGCAGTGGCAGCACAGTTCAGCTGCAAAGTCAAGGAGTTAAGCATCTACATCAGTAATGATGGAGAATGTGCCTTTTGCTATTGCATATGGGTCGAGACCTACGCGAAGCAGTTAACAACAAATGTGGAAAAGTGCCCCCTTGTGGCTCAAACATCCAGCGCTTACCTCTGTTTCTTAACTAGAATAGCTGGTTGATTATAATTAACAATCCAGCTATAGAGAAAGGGGAGAGGGATGTCCAATTGCTATAATTTAACCATGACAAGTGAGGTGATGGGGGGGGGGTTGGAAGGAGAAACCACACTTCCATTATTTCAGACATCCTAAGTTTGGTCAGTATTTTTTTTCCCTCTTGCTCTCTTCCCCCTGTTTCATTAGCCGGCTCTCTCGCAATAAGTAATTTTCCCTCAATGCCTCAAATCACTCTCAATACCGCTGTGGTGCATGTGTGGCCGGCGTGAAGTATGAGGAGGTCACAGCCAATGTGTCTTCCTTTTGTGTAGGGTTTTCATTAGATGGGAATGACCACAGAATTAAACAGCCTGTAGGCCAGCAGAACTGCCCACTAATTGCTTTAGTGTGTGTTTTATGGTATCACCACAATTTCCCCTCATCGATACTGGGATTTCTCCACTTCATCCAACGGCCTTCATCAGGATTAAATGAAGACACAAGACTCTCTCCTTAGATAAAGCTCGTTGTTGATGGGGTGGGTGAGTTTGTTGGGTTTTTTTAAAATTTATTGAGTCTTTGTGGCCTCTTCAGCCATTTAACCTCAGAGGCTTGTAAAAGTACAGAGAGATATCTCGGCCTATCGGTGCGCCAAACCAAAATCTCTAATTACAGGAGAAATGTTGACAAAATGGTGATTTCAGGAGCTAGATCATTAGCCACTGAGAAACCACGAGAACTTCACTGGCATCAAGGGATGTGGGTCTCTCCACAAGGCCCTTTCGGCAGCTAGGCTATCCACAGATACCACTTGCAATGGTTCAGTCACAGAAGGTCCCAGATTCAATCTTTAGCATCTCTAATCCTGGACAGATGTCGCCACTCAGTGTCAATACTGATCTAGATGGATCAATGATATTATTCAGTATAAGTCAGCTTCATATCCTGAGAAAGTAACTTTTATGGACTATAACTACATGCTGGTTAGGGAATTCTGACAATCGTAGGTCAAAATGTTACTTTTCCAAGCACTGGGCAGCTTCTTGTGTTTCTCTGCTCTCCCTAACCTTTTGTTAGGGGTGGCTTTGTGAGACCTTGACCTTTCAATAGGGTTCTAGGTCAAGTCAGGAGGAATTTATGGACCAGGACAGGTCATTCAACAAGATCCAGTCTTACTGAAAAGGGAATCAAAAGAGTAAAGCAGACATGTTTTGATGTCACTGCGATGCATTTCTGGAATAGGCATTGCATGAAAATGCTGTTTTAAAATACTATTTAAATCATATGTGGAAATTGTTTCTTTTTAAAAAGTCTGCATCGCCATTAGCAAGATATTCCTGTTCTTCTGTTGCAGCAGGTGTCCTACAGAATCCAGTCTGTGGAGAGACTGAAGAAATTTAAAAAAATGTTTCAAACAGAACAAGAAACAAACTCTGTGCATCAAAAGGCAATGTGCTAAATACAATTGTTAGTCCCAACTAGAGCAGAACCACTGAATCAATAAAACCTACATGCATAGGTGTTGGTTTACCAAGTCCCATTGATTCAGTGTGTCTTCTTTTGTTGGTTTACCAAGTCCCATTGATTCAGTGTGTCTTCTTTTGTTGGTTTACCAAGTCCCATTGATTCAGTGTGTCTTCTTTTGCTGGTTTACCAAGTCCCATTGATTCAGTGTGTTGTTGTTAACTGCTGCCAAGTTGATTCTGACTTATGGTGACTCTATGAATGGGAGACTTCTAAGTCACTCTATCATCAACCACCGTGCTCAGGTCTTGCAAACTCTGGGCTATGGCTTCCTTGATGGAGTCTATCTATCTGGAATGTGGTTTTCATCTTTTCCTACTGCCTTCTACTTTGCTAGGCCTTTTCAAGTGAGTTCTGTCTTCTCATGATACGGCCAAAGTACAACAGCCTCAGTTTATTCATTTTGTCATCTAGCGAGAGTTCAGGTTTGATTTGCTCTAAGATCCATTTATTTGTCTTTTTAGCAGTCCATGGTACCTACAGAACCCATCTCCAGGACCACCTCTCAAAGGAGTTGATCTCCTTCCTAATAGCTTTCTTCATTGTCCAGTTTTCAAAACCATTCAGAGCAGCTATACCCTGTATAGGACATCCCATCCTAACGTTAGTTTTCAGTTATATATCTTTATACTTCAGGATCTTATCTATTTCCTTTATAACTGCCCTTCCAAGTCCTAGTCTTCTTCTCATTCCTTGCCTGCAGCCTCTATTCTGATTAATAATTGAGCCCATGTATGGAAAATTTGAACTATTCAATGTTTTCATGGTCTACTTTAAAGTAATACAAGTCATCTGTCATCGTTATTTTTGTTTTCTTAACATTCATCTGTAAACCTGCCTTTGCACTTTCTTTCTTGTCTTCTCCAGTTGGGACCAGTTGGATTTAGTCTTAAATATCTGGGCAGAATTAGTAGTGTGAGACCAAATGCCTAGGTTCAAGACAAACCACATTAAACAGTATGATTCCCTGTCTGTCCAAGATTCATGGTACATTATAGAAAATAGGAACCATGAGGAATAATACTTAGTGGGAATATCTGCCTGAGTCTGCAAATACTAGTGGGGTTCAAAAAAATCCCCACAAATGTGACCATGTAAGAAAATCATTGGGTTCCCCATTCTTCCATATTTCCCACCAGTAAAATATTGAGGGAACAGGAGAAGTAGCCCTCTCCACATCCCTGGTTGTTCCAGGACCCCCCACTTGTTCTAAGAACATATCTTTATACTTTGGAGGATGAATACTTTCCTTCCTCTTGCCCTACAAGCACAAAGCTGGTAGATGCAACCCTATATCCTCAAAAGTGTAAGGGATGGGCATTTGAACACTTCTACTCTGTGCCATTAAAGGTGACTGGTTGCAAAACATTCAGATTTGGCTCAGATTTGGGGTGTGTTTCATCAGGACCATCTCCTTCACAAGCCCCTTGGAAATGAAATGCATAGCACCCAGTTACGTCAACAGACTGGGTGACTTCCCAGTTGAATGCTCCTACCTCCTAAATATATGGATAAGTTCCACTGAGATTTTCTGCTTTGTGGCACTGACATACCTAAGGTTTGGCTCCTGAATGGAAGAAGCAGAAGTCATGATTAAACTGTAAACCTTTTAAGCTCAAAGGCTGGCATTGTTATTTTAAGAGGTTCCCAGCAGTTTCTGGAACACCTGTACACTGTCGTTCCAAGATACCCATTGCCTTTTTGCATTTTGCTTTTGCTTTAACCAGTCCAACACATCCATCGTCATAATGCCCTGTTCTGCTGCAAGCCTTGCATTAGCTTTAAAACCTTTCTTAAATTGCCTACACAAAATGGGGCTCCATGCGGTTTCCAGGGCATTTTCTGTTTAACTTGCCTCAAAGTGCTCCAAAGAGTTGCGAGTGCATTAGTGGTCTGGCTTCCATGTTGCTGCTCTAACCCTTAGACCTCTGCCAATCAATCTTGCTGACACCCATTAACATGAGCTCATGGTGCTGATTTTATGGCCGGATTAAGTGGCATATCTGTCGATCAGACCGTCCAGAAAGCGCGTCACGCTGCTAATGATTTTGTTATTGATCTTTAATGATTTCCTACATTAGTACAAGCTGAATTAGCTTCATCAACAAGCTCTTGGAGAGGGAGGCTGGCAAAATAATTGATTCAGTCCCTCCACGATGGGACAGCACAGTTTTGGCAGCTGCCCTCCCTCTTCTGTTAACAGGAAAAGAATCCTGCATAATTACCTTGGTTGATCAAACTATATTAAAACCTTATCCCACCTGCAGCTGTTCCTTCTGTTCATAGTGAATATACTTGGAGAAAATGTCTGCTTACAATTGCAATTAATACCTGAGTGATAGGGGACCAGTGGCCCTCCAGATGTTGTTAGACTACAGCACAGTACAGGTATATTACAAATATCACAAAGTAGTTAGAGGAGTAGGGAGTGAGTGACTTCTAGAAGATGTTGGGTTGAAAGTCCCATCACCCCTCATCATTAGCACTAACCAGAATAGTTAACAATGAGGAGTGATGGGACTTTCAACCCAACATCTTCTAGAAGTCACTCACTCCCTACTCCTTTGGCTACTGTGTGATATTTGTAATAACCTTGTAGCAAAGATGGAAGCAACAGATATCAAGATGGAAACACTCAACCTTTTTTAGAACACTAACCACTGCTTCAAAATGTTGGCCTGGACAGTAGCTGGTGTTTTGAATCATCAACAAAATGTTATGTCTTAGAGAGAAACACATATTTTGGAGCAAGAAAAGGTGGGGTGTGCTACCACTGGTTGTATAAGTAAAAGAGGAGGAAGAGGTGTGTGGGAGGAACTGAAGTCAAGCAGAACATTGATCTATAGGTAAGAAAGCAACAAAACAGACAAGAGAAAAAGAGGATACAACAGGAAATCCTAACTACCTGTCTCTACCAGTTGCTGCCCAGTATGTCTAATTTCATCACGGTGGCCATCTTGCAGATATTGAGCACACAGCTTAGAAAGGCTATGCACTGAGATTATGAGTCCCAGAATTCCACAGTCAGCATGGGGATTTGGGGAAGAGCAGTCCAAAAAAGTAACTTCCCCAGCTCTGACTGAACCAGTATTAGGAGATAGCCCCAGACCTTCCATCCAACCCATTGAGATCGGAATCCATTCTGAAAGCACATTCCTACAGTTTTTCACTTTGTTCCTTTCCAGATGTAACACAAAGCAAGCATCCTTTAAGGAAAAGTCTTGTTGGGCCAAAACAGCTGGCAAGAATCACTCTTCCTTGGCCGGTGTCTGTGGGTGCTACGCTAAATTCTCCCGGCTGGCACTTTGGGGACACGTGGACATTTGAGACATTTTAAGCCACCAAAATCTGGGACAGTACTTAGGAATGCTTAAATGCATAACAGATGACAATTTGAAAAATACACAAAACCCTTTCTTTTAGAAATGATGGTTTCCAAGCCCCTCAAGCACTTGACTTTAGGCTGTCACAAATTAGCATCAAGAGTTTCCTTGATGATGAACACACGTGGTTAACAGAGAAAATATCAAAGGAAGCAAGGAAGGAAAAGAAAGTGAAAAGAAGAAGAGGTTTTAACATGATCATCTTCTTGTAAAGCATGAACACCTCAGAACTTGGCAGCTGAAGTTACTTGTGTCTATTTGTTTTATGACCACCGATGGCTATTTGATGCTTCTAGATTAGCGGTGGATAAGGAGACAGCATTCAATTCCCTGCTCAGCCATGAAACTCACTGGCTGACCTTGGGCAAGTCACATGCTCTCAGCCTCAGGGAAAGGCAATGGCAAACCTCTTCTGAACAAATCTTGCCAAGAAAACCCTATGATAAGTCAGAAACGACTTGAGAGCACACAACAACCAACAACAAGGCAACTTTGCCAGTTCTGGAAGCAAACTTCCCTCTTCCCAAGATTTGCTGTTGGCTACACCCTTGGCCATCAACCCAGTACTGAAATCCAAAAATGGAGTTTGCAAGTGTGCAAAAGCAGCCTTGGGATTTGCATGCCGTTTGCAAACAGCCCACCTCTGCCTAAAGGCTGGAATAAAGTTCACACCTACATCTAATAAGGGAAGGCTGATATTAATGCCCAGGACTCAGAAGGAGAAGAGGGAGATGTCTCAGAAGAGTTGGTTTGAATCTGCCAAAAGTAAAGCCATTAGGAAGAGTAAGGCAATGGCCAGTATCCTAAATAGTATATCCGGAGTCTGACCTCTCTGTGCATGCAGCTTCATTTTTCTCCTACCACCAGCAAGCACACCTGTATGACCACTGCTACAGTTTTAAGGGGTGTCATCTGCAGATGCAGGGGGTGCGGATGCCACTGGGTGAAAGCCTAAAGGGGGGTGAGTACCCAGTGAGGCAGTTGCCCACCATCCACCTTAAACTACATGCCACTGCCAGCCAGGGCATCTCTGCAAAAGGGGGAAGGATGCTCCCACTGCAGAGCATTTCCCTACCCTACCCTTCCCTCTTTAGAAAAAGATTGTGTCCAGAAATTTGGATTAAAAAAAAAATAGCATTTTTATTTCCTATTACCATATATGGATGTGAGAGCTGGATAGTCAAGAAAGAAAATAGTACTTGATAATACATTTGAAAAAGAAAATAGACGAGTTCTACTATACATGGTGACTGTTGCTAGAATCTTGTATGCTGGAAAGTGGAAACAGCCAGTAATCCCTAATATTAAAGAATGGAAGGATAAAGCATGGGAAGCCATGGAATCAGATATATTAACTGGTTTATTAAATGACAAAGACGAAGAGGAAGTCACTAAAGACTGGATAAGATTTAAGGATTATTGGAAGGACAAAGATTAGAACTGGAAAAGATAATATAGGTAATACATTGTTAGGACATGAATATGGGAAACAAATAAAAATAAAATAGATAGAAGTATAGTTTTGAAAAATTATAGAGATGGAATAAGGTGATGTCATAAAGGCAGATTTATATATAAAAACATAGCAAAAAAAGATTTATTTCACTATTGGGTTTAAAGGGAATGGTAGAATTAAGGCAATGATTCATTTACTAGGAAGAAAATAGAGCTTATTAGATAATATAAAATATTGAAGATATATTTTTTTATTTTTTTCAATGTGTTGTGATGTTACGTTATATGTAGTGTAATGTGATTGGAAAGAAGGAAAATATTATTATTATTATTATTATTATTATTATTATTATTAAACTTTATTTCTAGAGCGCTGTAATTATACACAGCGCTGTACAAAGTAAAAAAGTTACAAATATAAAAAAGCCTGCCCACGGCGTACACTCTAAGAAATAAAATAAAATAAATAGATAAACAAATTACCATATAGAGGAAAGAAAATTAAAAGATCAAATATCAAACAAATAGGAGGAAAATCAACGCATTTGAGAGAATGTGGTACTGGAGAAGAGTGCTGAGGATCCCATGGACAGCCAAAAGGACAAACAAATGGGTCCTAGAGCAGATCAAGCCAGAGATCTCCCGAGAAGCCAAGATGACAAGACTTAGATTGTCGTACTTTGGACACATCATGAGAAGGCATGAATCCTTGGAAAATACCATAATGTTAGGAAAGATGGAGGGAAATAGAAAGAGAGGAAGGCCACATGCTAGATGGAGGGACTTTATTAAAGTGACCACAAATATGAGTTTGCAGGAGCTGGGCAGAGCAGGAGAGGACAGGGGGCCTGGAGATGTCTCATCCATAGGGTCGCCATGGGTTGAGACCAATGTGAAGGCAGTTAACAACAACAACAATTTTTTGTTTCAATTTTTTGCTATATAAAAAACATTTGCAAGCTGGTATGGAATTAGGACAGAGTCAATTTAGTAAAGGAGAACATGCGTGTAACTGAGCTTGACAGACTGTTACCTCAATTCACATAATGCTCCTGCAAATTAAATGCTCACCTGGATGAGTTACATAAAGAGCCTATAAGTTGGGTAACCATTTTGCTGAATCGGATGCTGCTCTAGATCAGTTGCCTATCTAGCTTTGTTCTATAAGACTTTTATAATTCCGCTGACCAATGCACTAAATAACATGATGTTCCTACTGGATATCTGCCCATCTGGTTTCATAACATAATGGCATTATGAATGACAACACCTCCTCTGCCTCCTCCTCCTCTTTCTCCTTTTTCTCCTTTTTCTCCTCTTCCTCTTCTTCTTCCTCCTCCTCTGCTTTATTAACATCCTGCCTTTTCCACAGCCTTGGAAATCAAGTTGGCTTAAAAAATTAAAACAGATACAGATAAAAGTTCACATCATTAAAACATGAAGGAGTTAAAATATAATTAAACTCTCGATTACGTTAAAAGCAATTCAAAAGCATAGCCATTTAAAAACAACAAGTACAGACAATACAACACATTATTAAATCTCTTTCTATATATGCTATCAGTCCTCACAGGCCTATTGAAACAAAAAAGGGTTCACCTGCTGGAGATATACAACTGTACCAGTCTAAATTCATTTGGAAAGCAGCTCCAGAGTCTGGGAATAGCCAGTGAAAAGGTTATCTTCTGTGTTTCCATCAGATATACCTGTGAGGCTGTTCTGATCAAGTCAAGGCCTCTCTGAAAGTCTCAAAATCTTGGCTGGCTCATGTGGAAAGATACACTCCTTCAGGTAACCTGGACCCAACCTGTATAGGACAAGAAGACCAAGGCTGGGGGGAACAAGTTAAAGGATGGTCACATTCCTGAGGAAACCTAGGAAGGAGTAAGAGGCAGAAAGGCATGGCTGGAGCTCAGCAGTTTCTTTTCTGCCCCATGGCCAAGCAAAGGTCAAGATCCTCATAAATCTCCATAACCCATGACCACATTATGGCTTCTTAAACCTCAGTGGAAATCAGTGGTCTGGATGAACCTCTCTCTCCCTGGCTGGTGTGGTTTAGGCAGGGAAGCCACTAAAGCCACTCTTTCCTGGACCCAGAGGTCTTAATGCCTATTGATCAACCAAGTGGCATCGTGTCTGGTATCTACAGTACTCCCTGATGCTCCTGGTGGTTCACCTCGTCACTTACAATTGTGCTGAATTTGTACAAGACTGTGTACAATTGCTCACTTCTAGCAAACACTACCAGAAGGCCAAAGGGTATAATTCCTTGTACCAACTAGGCCAGGGGTAGGCAACCTTTCCCCTTTAAGGGCCGAGGGACCTCAGCTCCCAGAAGCCTCAGCCATGTTGGCCAATAGTCCCATGTTGGCCAATAGCTCCTGGGATTCTGGGAGCTGAAGTCCCTCGGCCCTTAAAGGGGGAAGGTTGCCTACCCCTGAACTAGGCTATGAACCTGTGGGACATTACAACAGGCTGAGGAGGACATAACTTTAGCTTGGGTTGCTAAAGCATACTCTATATCCCATTTTCAGTCCTCAGCATTTCCAGTTAAAAGGATCAAGTAGCAGGTGATCGGAAGATCTCTTCATGAATTCTGGAAAAGATATGTGGAGACAGAACTGGTAGAAAATGTCCTTAGTCAAGATGCGCAGTACCCAAGATGCACAGTACACAAGGTTACCCATCAGAAAATACTACAAATTCCTCTCCCTGACAGTGAAAAGAGAAAACTAAAACCAACTGCTCTTTAGTTACAATATCTACTATCTGAGGTAGCAATCTCCATGGTGACATGAAAACAGAAAATGACTCCATAAAAAATACACATAGAATACTGTAATTCATTGTAATCCCAGCCTCAGAGGGCAATCTGGAAGCATTTCCATTGCTTTCAACATCTTCCCTGCCACCACTTTAAAATGGAGAGCAGTGATGAGCTGGTATTGGAAGAGACCATAACTTGTATAATTTATAATTTTGTTTCCATTTGTGTTTTATCCAATTTTGCCCACGTCTGTAAATTTCTTCATAGTCAGGGTGGAAAGAACAATCTGGGAGAAACAAAGTTGTTAGATTTTCCCTGAACTTCAAGTGATTGACTTTTAATCCCTGTTTATTCAACTATTTCAGTGCCATATTAATATTAGCAAGAGGTGAGACTAGGAAGAGGTGGTGTAGAAGTAAGACTAGCAAGTGTGGCCCTGTCTCTCCACCTTCCCATGTTATTGCTAGATCTTGTTGGGGATGCTTTGCTTGGCCATTAGATCAAATTGTATTTCTTATTTAGTTCCACCAGTTCTGGAAGTACTCTAGAAATAAATAACAAAGAACTGTTTAAAATTCTGTCTTTATCAACATATGACTTTACTTCCAGAGGACATTATTAAAGGATTGTCTATTATCATCATCCCTTTTAAATTTTGTACATTGACTTTTCCAATTGGCACTGTTAACCAAATGTTCCGGCTCCTGTGTAGGATGACCTCTTAGCATTGCATTATAATGCCAAATCCTCTGATATATCTATTATTCATTGGGAATTTAAAAGCAATCAAAAGGCACTCGGGGTCATTTTGCTATTAAAGCAATCTTCTTCAGCCTTCCCTTCTGTAAATGCAAAGTTTTCACTTGCACTTAAAATACATTAATGACCCATTACAGGGATGGGATCTGAAGCAGTGCTTATATATAGGAATGTCTTTGGAGATTTTGACATAAACAGACTCATTTTAATGTGTTCATTAAGAAAGGAGTTGATAGGGACAAACGACACGACATTTTTCTGCTCTGTATTCCCAAGGGTATGAAGAGGCGGGCAGGAGGATGTCTGACAAGATAAGACATTTGCTTCGAGACATTAATAATTTGAATTCTATTTTGTACTATATATAACCAGGATGATCATAGAGGAATCACCTCCCAGAAAAATGGAACCAATTCTATTTTTTCCCCTCCAAAATAGTGGTCATTTGTCTTCAGATTATGATTTCACAGAGCTGGAACAAAGATTATTTTATCTACCCAATTTTCTGATAAAATATTCTTTTCAGGCCCTTCAGGTAAGTTAAGATCTTATTCAATTTACTATTCCAAACTGCATTGTAAAGATAGCCATCTGTCTTCTGTTTGTAGGCATCCTCTATGACTGGAAATCCCCTTTGAAGATAAAGATCACTAAGGAAGGAGAGCATCAGTGGTCTTGATGTTTACCATGAAGAGTAAACGCATTAACAGGTCATCTTATTCACTATGGTGGCAGGCTATCCATTTCTATTTAAGGTTTTCACCACTCATTTCCAAATTTGCTTCTATGAATTTAAATTAGCATATCCAGTTTTTGGTGTAATGGTTTCAGCATTGGACTAATACTCTAGAGACCAGGGTTCAAATTCTGATTTGGCCTTGTAAACCCACTAGGTGACTTTGGTCTAGTCACACTCTCTCAGCCACAAAGGATGGCAATGGCAAACTCCCTCTGAAGAAACTTGCCAAGAAAACCCCATGATAGGTTCACCTTAGGGTCACCATAAGTCAGAAATGACTTGAAGGAACACAACAACAACAAAATCCAATTTTTATACAAATTGCTCTCTTCTGTGGTCTCCACCTTTCCAACTGATGACATAGTTCTGCTGTTACCATATGTGGCCATAACTTGAGGTTACATTTGGGTATATTTTTTAAAGTTTGCTTGTACAAGAGAAACCCAGTACATCCTCCCAAAATATCTTGTCCCCTGAACAACCTGCTTCAAGAGGCAGGTATTCATCCCTTTGGCCTTTTCTCCACCACACCAGTCTCAGCAAGTACCACTTGACACTGGAGAAAGGTTCAAGAAATCCATTGCCAGAAAAAGGGAAGCAATACGTTTTTAAAAAGTGGGAGTTAGTGCTCTTGAGGCCCCCAGATGGAATAAGATCAAAAGTGGCAACAATCTGACTTGGGGCTTGTCCACATTATTAAAATACTCCTCATTCTATGAGAATAGAATGTGATCCTACCACAAACAATTCGGAGGAGTACAGGCTTTGTCAGGGGGGACTCCACAAACTCCGCAGAAAAAGGCTTCTTAGTTTTTACTGCCATATGCATGTGTATCCACAGGGCTGCACATATCAAATATGAGGCCATCCGTCTGCTGCTTGGATTCATATGGCTGTGCATTTTCGGCAGAGAGAGAGCAAATAGATGTGAAAAGATGCAAATTTGCACAGGACAGTGAAGACAATGAAATGTCAATCTGAATGTGTGAAAATGCACAGCAATTTGCATAGTACACATATGTAGACTAACCCTTGGATACTTTATTCCTACAAACATGCAATACCAAAATCCGTGGATGCTCAAGTCCCATTAAATACAATGGCATAGTAAAATGATGTCCCTTATAGTAAATTAAGGTTTGCTTTTTGAAATATATATATATATATATATATTGTAATACTTTCAAACTGTGGATGGTTGAATCTGAGGCTAAAGAATCTGTGGATACAGAGGGCCAACTGTGCTTGGAATGGCAGTTGCCATCTGTTTTCACTGAAAAGCCCATCAGGTAATGATGAGTTGAATTCACAGCCTATATAGCAAATGGAGGACAATGGCATTCCACAGTTTGTCCTTGGTTTTACAAGTAAATATATTCAGGGGGAGCCATGTTGGCCATGTAGCAAAATACAACACAATCCAAAATCTACAAAAGAATGATACATTTTTTTGCACAAAATACATCATGCAAATTTCAGAGCTCCACAGGCTTCTTCATCAGGCAAAGGATTTTTTTTTAATTATACAGAAGAAAAAGTGATGATGATAGAGTCACAGGCCTACATTTTGTATCAGATGTGGCTTCTGTTGTAGTGCAATTGTTCTGGAGGGATCCCAATGGAGGCAGAGACGACTCCCCTTCTTGGCATGTGGCGAATGAAACAAAGGATAGTAAAATTTAAAGTCCATTGGCAGCAGTAAAGCAACTCCTCTTTGGATCTAGGGTGTTTGTGCCCTTTGAGAATCCACAGCCCCCTTTCTTAGGTAAAGAATATTGAATTTCCCAAGTAGTCTGTGTATTGCTAAAAGATTTTGGTGCTGTCTAGGTAAAACTTGCCAATTATAGTCCAAATGAAAAGATTTTACCTTTGTTGCAGTTAGAAACCTCAATGAGTTACGTCTCAGCCCTTATCTCCCTTTTGTTTAGGATTCCCCTGTTGGGGTATCTTCAAATCCAGGAAACATATTTGGGGTAGTTGTGTTGGCCATGCAGCAAAATATAACAAAATACAAAATCCCCAAAAGAGTGATACTTTTATTGGCTAACCAAAATGCACCAAATACACCATACAAGCTTTCAAAGTGCCACTGGCTTCTTCATCAGTAAACAATGTTTAAAATCATACCGGGGGGGGGTGACAATAGTAGAGTCACAGGCCTACATTTTACATCAGATTTTGTTTCCATTGTAGTGGAGTTGTTCTGGAGGGATCTCAATGCAGGCACATGGTCCCCACATGGTCAAGAAGAAGGGTGGCCTCTGCTGTGAGTCATAGAGCATTCAATAAATGAATCTCCCTGCTTCATCTTTGTGCATTAGTCTGCTATTAAAAGAGAAGGAACAGAACTAAAGAAAGAATGAAAAATGTGGCAACACTTCACACGGTCTTGACTATGGAAATATTTTTTTCTTCATTCCTCTGATTTCTTGTTATTAAGACAATACTCTGGATACACTCAGAGCCAGTGTGGTGTAGTGGTTTGAGCATTGGACTACAATTCTGGAGATCAGAGTTTGATTCCCTGTTCTGCTGTAGAAACCCACTTTGGCAAGTCATGCACTCTCAGCTCAGAAAACCCCATTATAAGCCCACCTTAGGGTCATCATAAGGTGGAAGCAACTGGAAGGCACATAACAACAACTGGCAACACCATGCAATCTGGTATGCAAAGGGATCTTGGCGCGCCTTTGAGACTAACTGAAAGATAGAAGTTGGTAGCATGAGCTTTCATAGACTTGAGCGTACTTCTTCAGATGCATTTGGTGAGTGAAAAGTCCAGGGACAGATCTATATAGCAGTCTACATGTGAGAGAGAATGTCCACAGGAATGCAAAAGTTTGTGGGTGTGGAGATTAGGTGACCAATTTTAATGACAGTTTTTGGAGGACAAGGCAAGGCTGTTGCCTAAAGCCAAGGTTAGTAGATAACCATATACATGAGTATTGGGACATATAGTGAGGGAGCCAAAAAGAAGATGTGATGAACTGGCCAAGAGAGCCCCATGAGGCTGGGGGGGTCAGCTAGTGTTATAATGTGTGTAGTGTGCCAGAAAACCATTGTTCTAGAAATTTATTTTTCCTTAAACTAAAAAGACAGATTCTAAGAGTCATAGGAATGGCACCACTTCCATGTTGGGAAATAGGATTTCATTGTAACACTAGTTTTCCTGGGGTACATGCTATAAACAGGCAGGTCCAGGGAGGAGAACATCTCAGGCCATCTCATGCTTCCAGCTCATATTGAGAAGGGAAGGCAAAGGTCTTTCACAGGATGCTCTTCTTGGTCTCAAAAGTACAAGCCACCTAATTTCAGGGGTCTTGTTAATAGGCAAGAAATCTACCCCTGGAGACATATCAGAGGAGGACAGTTTAGAGATAACATATACAATCAACCCTTTATATCCACTGATTTTTATCCACAGATGAAAATATTTTTAAAATATATAAATTCCAAAAGGAAACCTTGATTTTGCCATTTTATATAAGGGAGACCATTTTACTATGCCATTGTATGTAATGGGACATGAACATCCATGGAATTTTGTATCCATGGGGGGTTCTGGAACCAAACCTCAGTAGATACTAAGGGCCCACTGTATATACAAAGGAGACCTTTTCCTGCCAGACATTTCCAAAATGGGAAGGGTGTTCCATCAAGGATAGGTGGTTTAGCTGTCGGCTATTTTGCATAGCATTTTGTGTTATTTATCATCTATAGCATGATTAAGTGAACAATTACTATTTGACGTGAAATGAAAAGTGAGTTGCGTAGGATCACTGGGTGTGGAGCAGAGGTGACTGATCCCAGGAGGGAAACAAGAAGTTGAGGCTGCATGAACTTGCACAAGTGAGTTGCCAGCAGCCAACCACAGGTGAGAGAAAACAGCATTGTCAAAGGGAACAAAAACCAAAGTGAAGAGCCACAGAACCTGAGACAGACATTACAAATGCTGTCTGAAAGTAGTGTCTCACCACACTGCAATGAAGTAGCATAAAAACACTGTTGATATTGTGGAATTCCACTTTCTAGCATATATATATATATATATATATATATATATATATATATATATGTAGAATGCAATATATATATTGCAAAGATTTCCACTTTGGTCCAGTTACATCCATAAATACTGGGAGGAGAGGTGAGAGCTAAGATTGTTTTACACATTGTGCAACACAAATACATATTTGCTAGAAAGCACCTCTTCTACTGGAAGTCTTTGCTTCAGATTAAATGCCTTGCTTGCTTCAAACCCAAATCTTCTCCAGTCTGTGATAAAAATGGAAAGTATAATTTTTAGTTTAATCCTCTCTGGTTTATATCCCTATAACCTCTGCCTCCTCCCTCCAAAATAAAACCATTTTTACTCTACTCCTAGCTCACCTACCTATCAGTATTAGAAGTTGGCTGAGGATAACCCCACTCCTAGTAGGTGTCTCAACACGTTGAGAACTTTTCTTTTAAAATGGTAAACTGCCACAAGATTTTTCACATTTGAAAACATTTTGGCCAAAACACTGGGTTTTTGTTTATTTATTAATTTATTTATTTATTTTATTTGCTTTTTAAATTTCAATTCATTTTAGAAACACTATCATCAATTCAAGACTTTTCTCAGCAGCAGCATTGGTCTTCAGCAGTCCCACTCGCTTTCTGCACATGACACAGAATCAACTATTAATATCTCTCCAATACGGTTCCCAGTGCTGAAAACCTAAAAAGACAGAAGAAAACATTGCTTGGCATCAATGACAATGTCAAGGAAAGAAGAGAGAAACATTCAATATAGTTTGTGAACTTAGGAAATATACACACAGAAATAGACAAGGACTGGAAAACCCAACAGCGCCATCTAGTCCGCAAATGACAATATTGTGACTAAAATGCAGGTGATGGGGGGAAAACAATATATGAAGTTGCCTTAGAACACCTCCTGATGAGAAAAAAGTCTTTGAAAGTCCCAGGTTTTATTTCTGTATAAATTTATTTTGGGGATCCACATGACTGTCAGACTTGAGCAAATTCAGGAACTCTGTGTATCAATAAGTCCAGTGAGTTGAACCAACAAGAAGTTTATTGAGAACACATAGTCAGAAATTCACCAGTCAGCGTTTAAGCCAAAACTGCCCCCTCCAAGCCAAATGATATCTTAAAACCCCCAAACCATTAAACTGCAGGTATGGCTCTGACAATGATACTTTCTTCATTCTGAAATATTTCTTGGGGACTCCATCATTACCAAGGACATTTTCCTTCCTACGTTCCCAGGACAGTGTTTTCCAAAATTAAATGTTATCTTTGCTTGGCAGTCTGCATTGTCCTGCTACTAGCAAAGATGGAGAGTTGATCAAGAGTTGAAAGTGGGATGTGGCTCAGATGGAGTCTGAAGGACACAGTGAGTGGAAGGGTCTCTTTGGGCACCCTGCGTTCTCTGTTCTCAGAGAGGCTAGGTTTGGGATTGATATTTATGTCTAAGTTCCTAGGGGTGTGCTATCCTGCACTGGAATGAAGACCTGATGGTTTTCCCGAGAAGTGACAATGGGATTCTGGAACAACTGATGAGTAACAAAAATATTGATTGGATTTATGACAACTCCAAAATAGATGGATAGTGACATTGGCTGGGAAAACGGCAGGGAGTGGTTAGGAGGTGTTAGCTTACTCGCTTTGCCTTTGTTTTTGGTTCAAGAGGATATGTGGAGAGCCTGAGAACAGAGCGATTAGCAAACCCATTCAGCTTTTAATGAAATCAAACTGGAATAAATACAGAATGCCCTTTTGTTCCTTTCTATTATTTCTGTTTTTATTGTACTGCCATCCCAATCCTGCAATCCTCAGTAATGTGACATGTAAACCTTTCACAGTTCACAGATTAATAAGTAGTGAAACAGCCTTGGTCTTTTCATGGCACGCCAATTGTGTACGGAGGCTATCACATTAGGTTATAAACCGGTTTACCTGAGGTGGCTTAAAATTAGAAGCGGGCGGCATCCTGATATTATCAGATGCATTTAGCCGCCAAAATTGCCTCCTGGGTGCAGCCCGGCTCCATTGCCGCTCCAAGGGGAGCTCCTTGCGCCTCTTTTCAAAGCCAGGACTTTTCCGGCTTGAAAAAATGGCCGCTGGAGTGCCCCTCTGAGCGGCAATGGAGCCGGGCTGCACCCGGGCAGTGATTTCAGCAGCTAAATGCATTTGGTATTATTAGGATGCCACCCACTTCTAATTTTAAGCTGGCTCAGGCAAACCGGTTTATAACCTAATGCAATAATCTTCTACATGTGTCTTCAACTCATATGGAGATTACTCTTGAGAATAGAAAATTTTCTAAAAAGCGAAGCAGACAAATTGATCCCACTGTGTTTTCACAACCAGGAGACTAGTTTCACAACCCCCGACCCAAAAGTGCTGGAGAAATCTTCTGTACAAGGTCCTTTGTTCAGAGCAAGGCATGAAGGCTGCCTACAACCCCAGCCAGACAAAAGTTGTTAATTATTACAGTAGTTACGGGTATTTCTTAAAATGAGGAAAGTCTCTTCCAAATGGCACCAGCATTATGGGCTAAGTTATTACTTGGCTTGTATGTTCAAGTTCCTGAGCAAGCCTGCATAGGTAATTTGGGTTATAATTAACTTCTTTAGGGCTAATAGGGCTTCGGTCCATTGGATAAAAGGTCCATTGTTTGCAACAGTAACTCCTGGAGTTTCTGCCATCCAGGCTGAGGTTAGAATGACCAGGAAACTTTAACTTTCATCTGCCATTAGCGTCAAAGCAACAGCTATACCCAGGAAATTAAACTACTCACCGTGGTGAAGTTTTAATGTCCGTAGCTGTATTTGACATCTCATGACTTATGGGACCCGTAATTCCCTTTCTCCAAGACTTCAAGTGTTTAGTTCATCATACAGTCTAATCTGCAACCTCAATGAAGCTTCCAGATTAGTTTGTTGCATAACTGTATGCCGCTAGTAGCAGACTTTTTAGACAGTTAGTGGGCAAGGGTAAGATACAGCCAACTTGTGTGGGCTGACTTCAGATTTTAAAAGAAAAAAACTGGGTAGGGGGGACAGGAGAGAGACAGAGAGAGCCCCGTTGACATGCTTACTAGTACAGAGGAGGTTGGATTTTATACAACTAGATGATATTGTGAGTAGATATTGTCAGGATTACAAATTACAGGTACAAACTACACATAAGTACAAGTACTTCCCCGACAGAAGTGGTTTAATGTGAAGTCGTAGGCTTTCATGGCCGGCATCCATAGTTTTTTGTGGTTTTTTCGGGCTGTGTGGCCATGTTCTAGAAGAGTTTCTTTCTGATGTTTCGCCAGCATCTGTGGCTGGCATCTTCAGAGAAACTTTCTCTGAACTTTCTGAACTGAAGATGCCAGCCACGGATGCTGGCGAAACGTCAGAAAGAAACTCTTCTAGAACATGGCCACACAGCCTGAAAAGCCCACAAAAAAAAAAACTTATAGAAGTGGTTTAATCCAAAATAAATTAAGCAGTACATTTCCAAAAAAACAAAAACCACTGTCCATTTCTCCAGTTCAGAAAGGCTTTCGTATCTAAGGGAAATATTGCTGCAGCAGTAACGCAATTCAAATTGAATGCTCACATAGGAGCTTTAGGCTTCACTCTTTCCTGGTTCTCAGACAGACCCAGATCTGGGCAAATCCTATGTCTCTTCCACCAAGCAGATGGACAAAAAGATGCTCTCTGAACACATCTCCAACATCCATGAAGTGCTAGTACATTGACTCTTCACATGATCCATGTCCTGATCAGGTGCTTGTAGAATTGGCATGTGGTAGCTAACAATTCACTGGCTGCCCTGCTGTGTCTCCATCATATCTGCTTCTATGATCATGGAAGTGATAAGGGTGGGAATAAGAAAAACAGTCACTGTTTCAAAAGGTATCCTCCAGATGTGTTGGAGCCAGCATGATGCAGTGGTTTGAGCACTGGACTATGATTCTAGAGACCAGGGTTCAAATCCCTGTTCAACCATAGAAACCCAGTGGGTGACCTTGGTCAAGTCATGCTCCCTGAGCCTTAGAGGAAGCCAATGGCAAACCTTCTCTGAACAAATCTTACTATGAAAGCCCCATGAGAGTGTTGTCATAAGTCAGAGTTGCCTTGAAGGCACATAACAACAATAAAGTGCTCCAGCTCATTGAAATGTAACTTCACAGGCTCATATAAAAGCACCCGACACCCCCTGTTCATCCTTCAAAGCAGTGGTAGAAAATATAGAGCAACATATGATCATATAATCTATTGTGCCAGACCCAGTAGCTGACGAAAGTCCCTTCAGCCATCCCAACTACCATTTTGGTCTCGCTTCTGCGGGAGAGAATAGCAGCCAGCATTTGCTGGACGTAATCCTCTCCCCCACTACCATTCCCTTTTCCTTGTGTATTGTGTCTTTTTATATTGTAAACCAGAGGGCAGAGACTGTTAAATTTGTCAGTGTGTGGATGATGGGTGTTGCAGTGATGCTCTTTGACACCCAGCAGAATCTGCACTGAGAAATGTTATGGGTCCAGCACGCTTCCGCTGTGAGACTTTTTGGCTGAAATATGGAAAATAAATCCTCTAAATAAATAAAATAAATAAAAATAAGAGTACCAGGGTGGAAGATAGACACATCTGAATTGTAGTATCCCATTCTTTGGGACAAACATCCTCAACATGTCCTTTTGAAATGAACAGTAATCCTTTTGTGCAACTCCCATCCACTTCAATAACCATAAGCAAATCCTGGTGGACCCTTTTGCTCCATCAGTGGGACAGCATCCATTAGGATTTTCTGGCCTAAACAA
This sequence comes from Phrynosoma blainvillii, assembly GCA_026167975.1. Taxonomy (NCBI): domain Eukaryota; kingdom Metazoa; phylum Chordata; class Lepidosauria; order Squamata; family Phrynosomatidae; genus Phrynosoma; species Phrynosoma blainvillii. The sequence goes on from JANUYF010000008.1 coordinate 23,609,142, forward strand.
CCCAACTATCTAGGGCCTGTTCTCTGATCATCATAGGACCTTATCACACAGGGGAAATCCCATGCAGAAACGGGATTTAAAAGGTGATGAAAACCCGCAAAAGCAGGTAGATTTTCACACACATCGCTGTTAAAGTGTACTTAACCCAAACGGAAAGTAGTCAAAAGCCTATCCTTTTTACTTTTGGGATTTTCCGAAAGGAAAAAGAAGCGGCTTTTGACTATTTTCCGTTCGGGTTAACAACAGTTTAACATCGACGTCGTCTGAAAATCTATCTGCATTTGCAGGTTTTTTCCTATTTAAAACCCTGTTTCTGCATAGGATTTCCCCCGTGTGATAAAGTCCATAGTGACTACAGGGACAGACACCCTGCTGTTAGACAAAGGGAGGCAGCTGCCTCAAGCAAAGGATTCAGAGGGGCAAGAAATAAATTTAAGGTGTTGGGTGCTATGTGTCAGAGGACCTTCGCTGTGCTCCCCAAGCTTACCTGCTGCCTTCAGATGCAGTGAAGGTCTCACTACCAGCTGTAAATTTGAAGTCCAGCCAGCTTCTATATACTAAATAATGTGTGTGTGGGTTTATCTTGTCCTTTGCTTCAGACGGCAAAATATTTTGGGCTAGAGAACCTACAGCCCTTATACCACACAGAGCTGCATCAGCAACAGATGGTGTGGAAGAAAATGCCAAGTCAGGAGGACACACTAACTGGAAAATGCTAAGACAACTGATTATAGCTTACTTTATACAGTGGTTAATACACCCTCGCAACTATGAAAACAACAGGTCCTCTGTCCAAGAGGAAATTTAACGCACTCACTGCCACGGTGAAGAATACTCCTTCTCCTTTTCATAGAGCAAAGATCTGTTGATCTCTTTTGGCATATGGATGGGTATCTGCCATTTTGAGTCAGTCTATGTGGACCTCCAACCACTACTTCTAAGTGCTAAGACGATTGGCATGTACGCCAATAGCATCTACTGATGAGATGAGAGGTATGAAAGGTATGAAGATTAAGTAGATCTGGCTTTGGACGCTACCTAAAGTTAAAGACCATTGGAGAACAATATATCAGCTGCTTTGGATACCTTTCTGAAGTAATATGTATGTATAAGTAATAGGTGTTATCATAATCTCCTTTACTCTGCATGTCTCTAGAGTTGAACGGAATGTGCATTTCTGAAATGTCATATTTTTGCAAGAAGACATATCAAGCACCACTTTTCTTTCTCATGGTGTGTAATGTTTTATCTACTAATACTCAAGGCAAGGGCAAGGATTAATCATTTAGGGTTGTTCCAGATTAGTCTAAAGAAGGAGTTTATTACTTGGTGTTTTAAATCGAATTAAGCTTCCTGGGCTGCAGCCGGGAGGCGGGATGCAGGCAGGGATTATCGCATGCTAAAAACCCAAACAATCAAATGCCACAATCACATAACACATTTGCTGCATCTGGAGGAATCCCTAGTTATAGAATGAGGACACATTTTGCTCCAACAGGGATATATTGATGTGTTCAAAGACAGAGCTTATTGCTTGGCGTTTTAAATCGAATTGTGATATTTTCACATTACTGTGTCTCCAGTTTCTTATGCTTTTCATACAGGTTTGGATAGACAAACAAGCTTATGTGGTTTCCCATAGTCCAAATACAGTGTCTTGGCCATCCTAGCTAAAAGTGTCAGGCATTGCCTGAGTCAGATTGCAGATACTGTGTTTTCAATTTTGATTCCTATCATGTCTATTGCATAGCCTGTTCTCAGTAGGTAAATAACTAAACTGCTGCTTGCTGTGTGGCCTTCTCCTCACATGGACTTTATCGTAGTAATCATTTAACTATAATGGTCCCAGTGAAGTTTTCCTTGGCACCTGTGTCTGTAAAAATAACAAAACAGAATATAAAAATAGGAAGAGGAACAGCTTCTTGAAACAAAATGTATACATGGGTAGCGCCCAAGAGTGACTCCAGTTGCAGCAGGGATGGTAAAACTGCTTTGTCCTGGATCCCAGTTTGGTGTTTTCGGATTTTTCTTCCTTTGTTCTCCAAAACTTTGGGGGAGATATTAACAAGCATCTCATTTTGGTTCCTTCTCCAATATCTCACCCAGCTGTAGTGCAAATATTCAATTCACCAATAGTTAGGGAGATGCATGACCCAACGACAGCAAAAAATTCTTAACCATTGTTTTCTTTATGTATGTGTGCTCACTTGAAGTACATTAGATTGTTAAGCATCACAGCATCCTCCACAGCCAAGAAACTTCACATAGCTATACAATGGAATTTATGTACAATTGTAGGTATTCTAAATTCCTTTCCTTCCACTTCACTGGTGTCTTCTCTTTGGTTGTTGTTGTTGTGTGCCTTCAAGTCATTTTTGACTTATGGTGACTCTAGGGCAACCCTATCACATGATTTTGTTCTTGACAAGTTTGTTCAGGGAGGTCTGCCGTTGCCATCCTCTGAAGTTGAGAGACTGTGACTTGCTCAAGGTCATCCAGTGGGTTTACATGGCCAAGCCAAGATCTTCTGTACTCCTCATTAATAGTTTTTAATAAAAGTTTGTAAAGGCTTTTGATCAGAAGTTCCCTTCAGGAACAGCTCTTCTGTCCCTATTGACATGCCAAGCGCTGGATTCTTTTGAGGGAAAAGAGCATCTTCAACATTTGCACATATAATTAAACATAATTGGGATCTTACATGACAATTAACAAATTCAAAAGAGAAAGCCTTGCAACAATATTGCCTCCCTGTTTTAGAACTAGCCTTAACCCCTGGTAGGAATAAATCAATCCCTTATGAGTAGCAAGTGCTCTCTTTTGGGAACACAAGGGTATAAATAATATTTGCAATGCACCCTTTCACACCTGGCTCTTAATAATGGCTATAATAGTATGGGTTACACAAAGGCTGTTGAGCTGTCTCCTCCACCTTTCACCCCTACCACAGATAGAATTGCAACTGCCACTAGCTTCTGAGTGGTTCCTGCTCTTGTGTGAGACTTTCTGTAGGCAAAATTGTATCATTTCAGCTGTGACAGCCATGCTATGTCGCTCATCCTGCTACCTACTTGGGATAACACTCTCCCCTCTTGTTCCCATAAGGGGACCCCCCTCCACCATCTGTATCCTTTCCATAGTCTACATACTAGTTTTGTTGCAACTAATGGAAGAGAACACATCCACTAGCAACTTGTTCCAGTAATTCAGTCCCCAAGCAAGCCATCCAATAAAGTTCAGAAACCCAAACACAGCTTGTCCATAGAGATGACCATCCAGAACTGAGGCTAAATGTTTAGAGCAGTGGTTCCCAAATTTTGGTCCTCCAGATGTTTTGGACTTCAACTCCCAGAATCCATGCCTGTTGGCCAAGCTGGCTGAGGTGTCTAGAAGCTGAAGTCCAAAACACCTGGAGGACTAAAGTTTGGGAATCACTGGTTTAGAGAAAGGAAGTGAGTGTGCACAATAGCTAGCTGCTGCATAGACGAGAATTCTGGACCATCCAATAATGTGTGTAGTAGTGAGAGAAACTCTAAAGGTACTCCACCCCTCAGATATTGATGAGACCCTACCTTTGTGTGGTGGTGGGATTGCGTGCCTCTCTGAGACAAGAGGATATCTTGATGATAGCAGTGTTGCTGGTAGGGTTCCCCAAGTCAGGCAAGTTTTTTGCAGAGGAGCCAGACTAAATGCTGTGATGGATCCCCTCTCCAAGCTAGTCCCACTGTTCCAACCTGTGGGTTTCTGTCACTCACTTCGCCTTTTTTGCTTCAAGATCCCTCCCTGGATTGGGTACTTGGACCTTACGGTGATCCCCATGTGGACTAAGTGTGTTAGTCTATGGGTTCACTGTGGCGAGTGTGACCAGACTCTCTCTTAAAATTAATAGGAACATCCAGACACAGTTGTAAAAACAGAATGTATTTAAATGTCTTTTTCTCAGGTGGTGGTCCATCACATTCATCAGATTCTCAAAGGGATCTATGACTTCCCAAAAGGTTAAAAACTGCTACCCTACATCCAATAAGAGCCAATCTTTCTTCTAAACAACTTTGGGAAGCATCCACAGTGAGGGAAGGTGTTTATTCCATTGTAGTGATTTGAGTGTTAGACTACAACTTTGGAAACCAGGGTTTGATTCCTCACTCAGCCATAAAACCAACTGCCTCCTTTACAACTTGCCCTGTTTATAACTTATGCTCTCAAAAGAAGCAGGATCATGCCCATTACATATTACATTTCTGATAGAAGTGTCCATAGATTTTTTTTCTCCAAGGATTTTTTGATTTACAATCTATTTTATAAATCTATAAATGCATCCATTTTGTAGGCAAATGCTAGCTTCTTCATCCGTGGTGCAGTCTGATCCCACCCACACCCCAGATTTTAATTCTTTTCCAAGCCTCATTTGCTTTCTTCAACTGAGACAATAATAGCGCAGAAGAGAAGACTGAAGGCAGGAGTGAAAAAATCATTAATATTTACCAGGGAGCAGACTACACCAGGCGACAAAACGCTGCACTGTGGATGGATTTTGCTTCCACGCTTAAAGCATCTCAAGTACGCATGCAAGCCACAGGGTGCCCTTAATCCCACAACAAAATCAAGTCAAAGAGCAATTAATATTCTGATACCTGTGGCCAGCCAAAGTGATATAGAGCTGATGATTTCTTTTTCCATTTTACTTCAACTGTGGTTACTTTCCTCTCTGTATTCCCTCCTCCTCGCCCTTCTCTGGGCAGTGGTTTTAGGGGCACCAAGGTTCACTTTTGTGGGTAACCTGCACTGATAGCTGTTGATTTAATTAACTCAGCCTTCTTAGCTAGTTGACCATATTGAGTCTGGCAGAGCTGAATGGCCTCTACTGATTCCAGCCATAAGACATATTTCTCATTTATAGGAGCATGGAAAAGACAGGTGGGAAACACTTCCATATCTGTTCCATATTTCTTCCATATTAATAATATCCAGGAGCACCCCCAGACTGCGAACACAGTCCTTCGAGGAGAGTGTGACCCCATCCAGGACTGGATATTGTATCCCAATACCTGTCCCAATATTTGTCCCATAAGGACAAAATCTAAGAGCCGAGGTCTTCAATTCCTCAAAATGATAAATATTTGGAGAGACATCCTTTGGTTGTGAGCATATAAAGACAGGTGTAATTTTTAGAGGATGGCATAGTGATTTGAGCATTTGACTATGACTCTGGAGACCAGGGTTCAATTCCCAGCTTGGCCATGAAACCCATTGGGTGACCTTGGGCAAGTCACATGCTCTCAGCCTCAGGGGAAAGCAATGGCAAACCTTCTCTGAACAAATCTTGTCAAGAAAACCCCATGATAGGCTTAGGGTTGCCATAAGTTGGAAACGACCTGAAAGCAAGGCACACAACAACAATTTTTTCAGAATTTTAAAACCAACAAGGAGATTTTATTATTTATTTAGTGAACATATATCTTGCTTTATAGCCCCCACAAAAAAACATGCAGTCTGTAATGGAGGTCATCTTGATAAGAAGAGCTATATGGATCAAGTTAAAGGCCCACTGAATCCAGAGTCCTGATCATGAAATGGTCAACTGGTTGTTTATGGAAACCCATAAGCCGGTCGTGACTTCAATAGCACCCTCCTGCCCATATTGCCCAACAACTGGTATTAAGAGCTTTTCCTATGGTAGAGCAGGTACTATGCACTTACACAGATGGATTTTAGGCGTTTTACTGAAAATATTTTTTACACTTTTTAAAACATGTTTACATTTTTGGCATGTTCTATTTTTTATATATATATTGAACAGTTTTGCGGTGGTGTCATAAACTCCTTCATGATCTATCCAAATGAGATGTGATTTTTAAAAGTATTCCTAATAAATAAATAAATACATGTTTCAGTAAACAAAAAAATATATAGCTAGTTCAGAACCACAAGAGTTTGGACAAAAGTATTAACGTAAATTAATATTGACATTGTTGTTTTTTTTAAAAAAGGTGAGAATCAAAAGTAAAACAACATAGCATCAATGTAATATGAGAAGCTTACCTCTACTGCATCTGATCATTGCTGAGAAAGATAATTTTCATGTTCTTTTACTTTAAGCTTACAGTTTATATGATAGACCAGAGGTCAGTTATAGAATAATGCATTGTGTATAGATGTCTGCAGGACTTCTGAGAGAGATCTTTGAGAACTTCAGCCAACAGACAATATTAGAATAGATGAATCAATTGTCTGATTGAGAATATGGCATTTTATATGCCCATGTTATGGTTTCCCCTGTTTAAGGGGTATATCCTTAATGTGAATAGAAATGGCTGGAAATGAAAACTTCAGTCTGCTTCAGAAACTAGAGCTATGCTGTAAACCCTGTTATTTTTCATGTTTTTCCTAAAAACAGAAAAAGGAGGCATAGCATATGCATTGTCTACAGGGTGCCATTGCAGTCTGTTGTGTTTCCTATTCAAAGGACCTCAGAATGGAAACACACTTTTGAGACTTATTTACACACATCATCACAACATCTGGCCAAAATTTCTCTTCCTCCCCCCCCCCCCCGATACATTGCTTTTTGCAACATAATTTGGGGAACTATCATGATGAACACTGGGCACTTCAAAATATATCACTGCAACCAAGGAGTTTTATAGCTGAGTCAAGAGCCAACAAAAAAGTTCCCAGTTTTGTCAGTCACAAGAGTATACTAACTTAACCCACTTCCAGATCAATAGCCTGATCTGATATTAGACAGTTTCCTGTGTTTGGATTTTCCTGGGTAGGTTGTGTACAGGAATGCTTCTGAGTATGTGCAAATCCTTTTCCTTATCACTTACCTACCCTCTGTGATCACAGTTCAAGACATTTTGCTATGTGAGGCAAAACGCAAAATGTTATCCATTCCACATGCAAAAGCTAGTTGGCCTGGCAGTTGATCGGAGACCATTTTCTGCCAACTTGAAGGCACCAGGCTAGATTAGGGGCTCATGGAAGATATGAAACTCAAGTCCTTTGAGGAACAGTTGAGAGTGTTGGACAAGTTTAGCCTGGAAAAAAGGAGACTGAGAAGTGATCTGGTAGTTAAATTTCTCAAGAGCGATCATGTAGGTGATGGACCACAGGTATCACTAGGGGAGGTGCAGGAGGTGCAGATCACACCAGGTGACACCATTGCTCCCCAAACATCTGCCTTTAGACAAAATCTGTCTTTGGCAACCTGAATCCCTTTAAAACACTGGAGCTCAGTGGAAGAGATGGGGTGAAGGTCAGTGGGAGAGAAAAGGAGAGGCCTCAGGGTTTGGAGATTATCACACACGTTTTTCTCCTGAGCTGGGCACGGGTGTAAACCACTTAAAAATTGATGTTTTTGCAAGCCTCCGTACCATTTCAGAGGCATCATGTACTGATCTGGACTTAGCAAAGAATGAGACTTTCCCATTCTTTGCAAAGTCTGGGAGAAGTCCAGATCGCCTACGCAATGCCTCCAAGCTGGGCATGGAGGCATGCAGAAACATGCATTTTTCAGTGGTTTATGCCTGTGCCCAGCCTGTGCTGAGCCCAGGAGAAAAACCATGTGTAATAATCTCCTTTGTTTGTTTTGTTAATTTTAAAATTAAAAGTTTCTTCTTCTTTTTCTTTAAAAACATCATATCTTACCAAATTTTCACTTTAACCACATGAAACTATGTACATGTAAATGCATTTAGGATGTGCATATGATATTGTAATTTAAAGGTGCAATTTTAATTTTGCTATGTCACAACTGTTGCCATTACATTCAGTGATATACGGGAATACGATTTATGAGTACCAAAAAAAATACGATTTATTAGTACAAAAAACATTACTAAGGATTCTGTAAGGTATGGTATGAGAGGAGGTCAATGTGTGTAGGGGAGGTGACACCATAGTTACTGCACCGGGTGATGCCAACCCTAGTGACGCATTGTGACAGACCAATCTTACTTGCTGCTACAGAGGATAGGAAATGAATAAATTGATTCAAATGCTTGATGGTATGAGAACAGATACCCTATCTTGAAAGATTGTGGATTCTTTATTAGAATTTTTCAAACAGAGGTTAGATGGCTCTTCTCAAGAGTGCTTTAGCAGTAGCTTGCTGCACAGCAAGGGGGTGGTCTATATGGCCCTTGGGGTCCCTTCCAACCCTATGATATTATGAAGCCTCCAACAGAGGGGGAAACCTGGAGAACTTGGAATAGCGAGAAAGGCTACCGCGACTGCTGCCCTGTAGTATCTGCTACCAGAGGCAGTTTCCTCACTCTGCCTAATGGCAGAGCCAGTTTTATCCTTGTTTTCATAATCGTGGAGTAGGTGCAGTGCAAGTAGCCTGAAACTCCAGCATCACTCTTTTGCAACTAGCAGGCCTCAGAAATAAAACCAAACAAACAAACAAATTAAAACAGTCACTTTCTTTTAAAGAGGCTGCAAATAATGCAAGCCTCCTTCCCAAAACTACAGGTAAATTACCTTTACTCTCCTAAGTAATCGCTTTCTACTTTTCCTTGGTTGCTAAATGTCGCACTTATTTGCTCACCATTGCCTCTGCCTTTTAAAAAAAGCTCCTTGAAATCTACATTGATTTGTTATTTATCCAGCTGACAACAAAGGCAGCAACAACAAAAAATAGGTTGTAATTCTAGGCACTGGGGAGATTGAATTCCTGTATCACTGTTAGCTACATTAACTTGCTTCCTGGATCTCAATTCAATTAGGACAGCATTCCCTAGCATTAATAAATCAATATGGATGCCATTTTGATACATACGTTTCAATGTCTTTCATTATATACTTGATGGGGTGGGAATTAGAGTTGAAGCTGAAGTTAATGGGACATGACAAGGCAGATCAGGTTGGGTGAGAGTGAGCTCTAGACCCGTAATTGCTTTCAATTGCAAAAAAATGCACTGATAATACATGGGGACTGTTTAAGTCTGGTGATGGTGCTGCTAGTCTTTAATTTAAAATATGCAGATGACACCATATTACTAGCAAAGACTCTGAATGGCAACTGTCTAAAATTAATGAAGAGAGTGCACCAGCAGGGTTACCGCTCAATATGGAGAAAAGCAAGATAACTGCATAAAGAAGATTCACATAACTTTAAAGGAGATGGAGAAGCCATTAAAATTGTTAAATATTTTCTATAACCTTGGTTCAGTCATTAATAAAAAGAAAGAGAACAGTCAAGAAATCAGAAGACAACTCTGGTTGCATCTGCCCTGTCATGGCTCCATCCTGCTAAATCCTGGGATCTGTAGTTTTGTGAGATATCAGCACTTTGGCAGAGAAGGCTAAAGACCTTATATAACAGGGGTAGGCAACTTTTCCCCTTTAAGGGCTGAGGGACTTCAGCTCCCAGAATCCCAGGAGCTATTGGCCAACATGGGACTATTGGCCCACATGGCTGAGGCTTCTGGGAGCTGAAGTCCCTCGGCCCTTAAAGGGGAAAGGTTGCCTACCCCTGTTATATAACTACAAATCCCAGGATCCCACAGGATGGGGCTCCAGCACTTAAAGTGGTATCAAACTGCATTATTTTACTGTGTAGGTGCATCCTAAGATTTGGATGGGCAGCCATGAAGAAACAAGATAAGATCCTCAAGCATAAAGATACAGCATTGAATACCAGTCAGAATCATCCATGCCATATGAGTTCTTTACATACTAGTTTATATGTAAAGATGTAAAATCTGGACAGTGAAGAAAGCTGATGTGGGGAAAAATAACACACTTGAAATCTAGTGCTGGAGGAGAGTTCTATGGATACCATGGACTGCCGAAAGGCAACATTTGAGTCGGAAATGACTTGAAGGCACACATCAACAACAATCACACTGGAAAATCAGTGTGTAAAGGGATCTTGTAGCACCTTTGAGACTAGCTATGTAGAAGAATCTGTAGCATAAGCTTTTGTAGACTTCGGTCTACTTCCTCAGATACGTGGAGTGAAGATGCATCAGAGGAAGTAAACCAAAGGGGGTTGCAGACTGCCAGAAATAGTGTGAATTCAGTCCACTTTTAGGGTTAGGGTTAGTGCTAGGGAATCATGGGAACTGTTATTTTTCTGAGACATTGAGCCTTCTCTGTCAGACAACTCTGATGCCACAATAAAATACAGTTCCCATGGTTCCCTAACTCTAACCCTAACCCTAAAAGTGGACTGAATTCACACTATTTCTGGCAGTCTGCAACCCCCCCAAGTTTACGAAAGGATATGCTACAGCTTCTTTTTAAGTCTCAAAGGTGCTACAAGATCCCTTTGAATGTAGATTCCTGTTAATTTGTAAAAGTATTCACAGTGTCTACACAGAGAACCTATGTTCCCTAAATGTTCTTCTAGACAGAAGAGAATAACAACTTTCTTGAGATACTAATCCCTTTTATGTCTCCAGACCTTATCACACGGACGCAAATTGCTTAAATCCCATGCAGAAATGGGATTTAAAATTCCGAAAAAAACCCACAATAGCCGGTTGTTTTTCAGACGTGTTTGTGTAAAGGAGAAATAACACAACATTAACCCGAACGGAAAGTCACCCAAACCCGCTCCTTTTTACTTTCGGAAGTTCCCAAAAGTAAAAAGGAGCGGGTTTTGGTGACTTTCTATTCGAATTAATGTCACGTTATTTCTCCTTGATGCCAACATCATCTGAAAAACAACCTGCTTTTGTGAGTTGCTTTCACTTTGAATCCAGTTTCTGCACAGAATCCGTCATGTGTGATAAACTCCTCCTAGCAGTGTAAGGAAGCCACCTTGCAATGTCTCTGAGTCTCTTTGTGCCTCCATATCTCAAACTGATAAGGAGTTTGGACATTCCTGACTGCCAATCAAGTGACTCAAAACCTTTCTACCCATTTATTCCCTCTGCTGTTAAGTTGCTTAAAAAGATATGAGCCAAGTCATTTATCAACCTGGCTCTTGGAGACAATAAAACAGGCACCTAGCAAAATGCAGCCTTCATCTTTTAAAGGTCCTAAAAGCATTTCTCAATTACCAATGGCCTGGAGGGAGTTATTCCTAGTGCATCCAGGGATAAATAAAGATGGAAAATAATAGCATATCAATAGTATTACAGCTTGGCTCTCTGTGTAGACCGGGACATTTTATATCCCTTCTCCAAATTCATTAAAGGAAACTATTACTGTACATTAGGTGCTTAAAATATAATATGTATGCACATATGAATATTTGTATTTATGTTTGATGTATTAATGTACGTATCTATCTATCTATCTATCTATCTATCTATCTATCTATATTGTCCTTTTTTTGTTGTGGGAGTATTTGAATTCAAAATTACTCATTTTCTCTGGGATTTGCTCTTAATGAAAATGCCCAAAACATATGTAACAATAAAATTTTAAATCCAATAACCTCCAAACAATGATATCTTTATTGGGCCAACCAAAATGCACAATTACATGTTGCAAGCTTTGAACTTAACACTGGCTTCTTCATCAGGCAAAATTTTAAATGCAAGTTCAGTGTGTTCATGCACACACACATGTACACATTCAGGCACAGAAATGTATGCAAAGCTCATGAAGTTTTAAGTTCTGCAAAGAGCGACATTCATCTTCTCCTTTCAAAAGATGCCTATTGCTCTGTTGTACTGGCTTGGAAAATGAGTAGCAAATATTTTTGTTTTAATTAATAAAATATGTTTAAACCATTCTTCCTGAATACATATCGCTATAAAAATGCTATATTAAAAAATAGTCAAAATCAGCCCCGCCATTAGGCAGCATTAGATGGGTGCCTCAGGCAGCAGACTTTGGGGGACGTAAAGAAGCAGCAAATTGCTATTTGCTTTAGTTATATTTTTACAGCCAGGGATGGCAGGGGAAATATAGTGTACTTGTGAGATTTTCTGTCTTATGCATGGAGATTACCTGGCAGACTTTGAATACGATTCACTATAAATGGGAGCAGCAGCACCATTTGCCATTCTGCCTCAAAAAGCAGAATGTCTTGAGTAGATCCTGGTGTTAAAACCATACCATTATCACAGCAATAAAGACAACAAGAAATATACGACAACAGACAAACCCTGTGCCTTAAAAAAAAAAAACTGGATAAATTAAATAGTAACTACATACCCATCTTAAATCTGTACCATCACCTGAAGTTCTCTGAAATGCCTGCCTCCTCACTCTGATAATATCTAGTATTTTCATAATAGGTAATATTATAATTGTATTTGTGTATTACTCTCATATCTTGCAGGAATTTAATAACTGTCTCTGTATCACATACACATACACACACCACACACACACCTACCTCCATCACTGAATTGGACGACATGACAAATTTTGTTTTGTCACAAATGATATATTTAAAATGATACTATAGAGGTGATTTCCAAGCAACAGACTCATAGAATTTTGCAATTCTATGGAAGGCCAGGGCACATCTCCTGCACACTCACTTTGGGTCCTGTGCAAAGAGTAAGGAAGGATATAAATTTAATAAATTAATTAAACACTGTTTCTTGGAAAAAATACTCTGGAAGAGGCCATGCCCATTAAGCTAGCTCCACGCAAGTTTTAAATTTGACATACAGGCTGCATCTGCACTGCAGAAATAATGCAGTTTGACACCACTTTAACTGTCATGGCTCAGTGCTATCGAATTTTGAGAACTGTAGTTTGTTGTGAAACCTCATCTCTCTGACAGAGCAGGCTAAATGTCTCACAAAACTACAATTCCCAGAATCCCATACCATTGAGCCAGGGTAGTTAAAGTGATATCAAACTGTATAATTTCTGCAGTGTGGATGCAGCCATAGATACAGCCTTAATAGTGTCTTGTGTTACTCTAAAGAAAAGCAAGAACAAAAGGTATAATAAATTGTGCATTCTTTTACTATTCTTTTTTAAAATGCAATTTTATTTATTTCAGACATTTACAACCAGGATCAAAACTGTTGCTCAATAGCAAATGATTCCCCCTTCCCTAAACCAAGGTGAGTACACCCAAATTATTTTGGCATATATGGCAGAAAATGTGTTCCTGTCCCTGGCAATAAAAAATAAGGCAATCACACCACCATCATAAGCACGTTTGACTAGGATGTGTGAGAAAACCTTCTTGGGCTGCATCCGCACTGCAGAAAGAATCCAGGTTGACACCACTTTAACCGCCATGGCTGAATACTATGGAATCCTGAGAGCTGTAGTTTTGTGAGACCTTTAGCCTTCTCGGTCAGAGAGCTCTGGGGCCACAACAAATTACAAATCCCAGGATCCAGCATTCAGCCCTAGCAGTATCAAACTGGATTATTTCTGCAGTGTGGATGGAGTTTTGGTGACTGCTTCTAGGCTGTGAAACTTCGATCAATGGGACGCTAGGCTGGTCCCTTCTCTGCTCTCCTTCCTCCAACAAGGAAGACCTTTCTGTTCAGACAGGTCACCAATTGTTGCTGAAGAAGGGTCTTGGTGTTGTATTTTCTACTAGCTTTCTTTCATTCTTAAAATGTATTTAAAGTGTTTTAATTCAATGCTTGGTTTTCACATGACAGCTTCTTCCATTTTCAATTGCTCTCTAATGTTGTAACGTATCGGTTTATAGCTGTAATTTGCTTTTATTCCTATTGTAAGCCACCTTGGCTTCTGCACTGGGAGAAAATTCAAATATAAATAAAAAGCTAAGAAAGGACTCAGCTTTCTGTTGGGTTCATCAAGGTAGAAAAATAACTCGCGGATGTTTAATGGACAAGCATTGCCGTCAGCTTTTTGGTAACTTTGATAGTTGTTCATTTTTGTACTTTATGCCAGAACTTTTCAAGGACCTTCCCCTGACTTGTGCCTCCATCCCACCCCTCCTTTGCAAGTTTCGTATATTCAAAGCCAAAATGGAAAAGCTCTGCAGTTTCCATGCCTTGCCAGGTTAAACATGATGACAGCTGCTCTTTCTGAGCTACCACATGTGAGTTCATGACCTCCGGAGGTACACAGGACGTTAACCTCCTCTGGGCCCTATTTAGTTTGGGTATATTGGATTAAAAGAAATAAAACATCTATTCAATTAACAAAACTGTGAATGAGACATTTTCCGCCTCCTGGTTGTAAGTTTCCCAAGGAACAAGATGTTTGAATTAGTATAAAATTTTAGCACTATGGCCTTAAGGTGGATGACTCTTGCTTCTATAGATCTGTTTAATGTTTCTCAGCCACAGATTTCTCTTCAGTTTATATGAAGGAAAGTCCAATTATACCATGGATTTATGCAAAAATCAATACAACTCTGGTGTTGTCTGATCAAATATGGTGCGCCTTTGGCATCCACTGAGGTTTGGTTCCTGGACCCCCTGTGGATACCAAAATCCATGGATGCTCAAGTCCCATCAAATACAATGGCATAGTGACCTGGTGTCACTTATATAAAATGGCAAAATCAAGGTTTTCTTATTGGATTTTTTAATATATATTTTCCAACCATGGATGTTGAATCCATAGATAAAAAAAAATCTGTGGATATTGATGGCAGACTTTATGTGGTGACTAGGGACACGTCACTGCAAAATACAAATAAGGAGATTATCCCACCGCTCTAATAACCTGGCTTACCTCTTCCAAATTGAAGTCTAATCCGGGAGGCAGCCAGGTCCTATCACAAGGATTTTGCCACCGAAGCCGTTGGGTGAGTCCTGGGTCCCCAGTGCACTTTGGCAGCCTATTTCAAAACCGTGAGCTTTCCGACTTGAAAAAAATGGCCACCGAAGTGCGCTGGGGACCCGGGCTGAAGCTGGGCTGGACTCGCCTAGCAGCTTCGGTGGCAAACTCCTTGTTAAAAGACCTGGCTGCCTCCCAAAATAGACTTCAACTCGAAAGAGGTGAGCTGGGTTATTAGAGCAGTGGAATAATCTCCCTAGTCTCCTTCTCCTATTCTTTACTCTTCTCCTCCTCTTCTTTATTTACCATGCCCTTTCTGTTGCATGTACAAAGAATGTACATTCCAATAACATCTTAGGCCTTCTTGGGCTGCATCCGCACTGCAAAAATAATCCAGTTGCATATTAACTGTTGTTGTTAACTGCCGTCAAGAGGGCCTCGACTTATGGTGTTGACCCTATGAATGAGAAACCTCCAAGTCAGCTTGTCTTGAACAGCTCTGCTCAGGTTTTGCTGAGACAGGGCTCTGTCTTCCTTGACTGAGAGCCTTATCGCAAAAGGAAGGTAAACCAGAACTAGTACTGGATAATTCTGTCTTTGTGTGGGGCTTACTGCATGACGCCGTTGCTCTTCTGTTATTCCCCCATTGGGGAAAGTGTATTTGTTAAATTAGTTAAGGACGACCTTTCTTGGAACTATCCAGTGCTGAAGTTAAATTCCATTTTAATGGCAATCTTGGGTGATCAGGGTTGGTTAGTGTATGTGCAGTGGGCAGGGGAACATGTCTGGGGAGCAGGAAAAGGGGAGGTGGGCAACTGTCAAAGTAACCATGAGAAACTTTTAAACTTTTTTGTCTTAAAAGAGATCCTTTGATAAATGATCTCTCTCCTCCCACAGCGATTGTCAAAAGCAAAACTTTGCTCATCACACCCCATGCCTCCTTTCCCAGCCCCGTTGTGTTGCAAGAATGCTACAGTGCTATGGTGATCTATCTCAGTCTGTGGAGGTGGCAAACATCCACACCGATATGGAGATGTAAGGCGGGGGAAAGGCCTTTTTAAAGGTAAGATTATTTGTCATTTATAGTTCTGTGGGGGGAGGATCTGTGTGCATGGGCCAAATAGAAAAAGAGGCAAAACATGGTGAGCAATGCCCAATGCTGTGTGGGATAGGTTTTTAGCATGAGCAAAGGCTGCAATGCCAAGAAGATTCTGGATGTGCAATAGGGAAGAGAACAGTCCCACTTGCATTGCACCTTTGAAAACAGTACTGTTTAGTGGAAGAAGAGCCTAATGCAATAAGGCCCTCTATCCATCTGCAATATGATCTTCCTCTTTTCCTGCTGCTTTCCACTTTATCAAGCATTATTGTCTTTTCTAGGGAGACATGTCTTCTCATGATATGGCCAAAGTGTGACAGTGTCAGTTTAGTCATCTTAGCTTCCAGGAAATGCTCAGGCCTTTAGTTGCTGTGCGCCTTCAAGTCATTTCTGACTTATGATGACCCTAAGATGAACCTATCATGGGGTTTTCTTGGCAAGATTGGTTCAGAGGGATTTCTCCATTGCCTTCCTCTGAGTCTAAGAGAGTGTAATGTGCTCAAGGCTACTCAGTGAGTTTCCATGGCTGAGAAGGGATTAGAACCCTGGTCTGCCAGAGTGAAAGTCCAACATTCAAACCACTACACCATGCTGGCTGTCATGGACCCATGTTTTTGGTTTGCTATTTATTTGTCCTTTTGGCAGTCCTAGGTATCCATGTAACCCTTCTTCAGTACCACATCTCAAATGAGTTGATTCTCTTCCTGTCATTTTTCTTCATTGTCCAGCTTTCACAACCATACATAGAAATTTGAAATACAATGGCATCTGACTTGATTGTCAGGATGGTTATTTTGAGGCTGTTGTATGTTGGTCACATCATGAGAAGGCATGATTCATTAGAAAAGACAATAATGCTAGGAAAGTTGGAGGAGAGAGTAGAAAGAGAAGAGGTTCTCATACCAGATGGATGGAGTCAACCAGGGAGGTCATGGGCATGAATCTACAAGAGCTAAGTAGAGCAGTGGAGGCTTGGAGATGTCTCATCTACATGGTCACCATGAGTCGAGGTTGACTGGAAGGCAGCTAACAACAACAAACCTTTTCCAGAACAGAACCTTTAGCAGAGGCAATTTTAACCAGGAAAATCAGACTAAGTGTGGGATGCCTAATCCCATCTGCTCTGACATTCTTGCCCCATTCCAAAGTACCACCACCACCACAATTGGCTACTCTTTACAAAATTTAAAGAGACCTAAGATCCAACTAAGGCTGCATCTACACTGCAGAATTAATGCAGTTTTACACCACTTTGACTGCTATGGGCTCGATGCTATGGAATTATGGGATTTGTAATTTTGTGGGCTATTTAGCCTTCTCTGTCAAAGAGCTCTGGTGCCACAATAAACTACCAATCTCAAGATTTCATAGGATGGAGCCATGACAGTTAAAGCAGTGTCAAACTGCATCCATTCTGCAGCGTGGTGCAGTAGTCTAAGGACTTTATTGCACAGATAATAAAACTGGCTTACCTGAGCCAGCTTAAAATTTAAAACAGGTGGAATCGTGATGTTATCAGAAGGATTTAGCCACCGAATCTGCCGCCTGGGTCCAGCCCAGATCCAGCACCATTCACAGGGGTGCTCCGGCAGCCATTTCCTTAAGCCAGAAAACTCCTGGCTTCGAAAAGAGGCATGCAGGCAGGGATGGACCCAGGATGGACCCGGGTGGCGATTTCAGAGGCTAAATCCTTCTGATAACAGCAGGATGCCATCTGTTTTAAAATTTTAAGTTAGCTCACATAAGCCAATTTTATTATCTGTGCGATAAGCTTCTAAGAGTCCCCATATCTGACCCTGTAGTTATGACAAAGAACAGCTGACATCTCTTCAGAACTAGACAGCCCCACTCCATTCCAAGAGCCTCTGAATCAGAGCCATGTCATCATCCCAGTGGACATCTGGCAATACTAATTTAATTTTCAACCAAAGCATCAGTTACTATTTAATACAAACCTGGAAGGGAAACAGCAAAAAATAGGAAGTGAGTTGTGGCCCATCTGGTTGCAGGTGCAACAAAACAGTGGTGGGAGAGGCTTGCTGTCACATCCTTTTTAAAATAACCAAAGCAGGGAGTTGATTTACAGGTTATTCTCCTTTGTATATGTTTCTAAATTCCTTTATACTACAAGGGGTCTTTACATGCACCAACTTGTAGGGTGGACAAAACTATTCTGACAGACACAACATTGTTGCAGAAAAAAGCAGCAGCCACAATGCCATTCATTGTTCCACCACATTCCCTTAATGTTTAGAGTTATCGAGTTATCAGTGTGTGATGTTAGATCACACAATGTTTTCAGCCAATGCACATAATAGGAGAGGATGCACAACTGGAGAAATTCAAGAACACAATAGCATCCTATCACACACTCAATATCCCTGGATGTTTCAAAGAAGAAAAGAAACATTGAGGTAGGACCATTATTTTCAGTGGCAACTTTGTGTCTGATCTTCCTTGTGGAGAATTATTTCCTCTCTTCTGATGATGTTTAAGGGACCATTGTATGTATGTAGGTTTGCAGTTGTCCCACGTGAGGCAGCACAATATTGTTGTTGTGTGCCCTCAAGTTGTTTCCGACTTATGGCCACCCTAAAGCTCATGGGGTTTTCTGGGACCGAGGGTGTGTGATTCACCCAAGATCATATACAGCAATACAGCGTGCCTTTTGCCAAATGGGAAAAATCTGTTCGGCAAAAGGCATACTTTGACAACCATCTCCCCTCGGGAAGAGAACAGAAGTGTTAAGAGATCATGTGGAGTGGCAAGTAGAAAACTGCTACTATTTCAGTTAATTTCACATTTCTTCTCTCATGCCGTAAAGTCCTTATTCGCAAAGGCGCTACAAGATCCCTTTGCATCCTGCAAGGCAGGTCAGTATTACTATCTTCTGTACTGCAGAATGGGAACTGAGGATGAGAACCAAGGTGGCTGACCTCTTCCTAAACTTTTCATGGATGTTTGAACTGCAGAGTTTCTTGGCTCAAGGTTCACAGCTGCTTAGCTGCTCCAGATCATGATCTGTACGAAGTCACAAAAAGTCAAACTCTCTCAAGTGACAAAAATACAGCATAGGAACCCAAGGCAGGGCAGAGCAAGCCAGAGGTCCACTCTCTGGCTCCACATCACTTGCTGCTCACTTTTAGACAAGCAGCAACATCTTTTTTTATTCTGGTGAGCAGCTATTTGCAACGTACCATCATTAAACTAACTTTTGTGTTGCCGCTGAGTGTCAGTGGTTTCTTTTTTAGCCCTTTTAGACTGCTTTGTGGTTTTACAGATATTTTTTGTTTGTGTGTATGATTGCTCTCTGTTTTGATTCTTGGCTGCCTCAAATAGTTGGACAAAAAGCCGAAGATAAATCAATCAGTAAATAAATGTTAGGTGTTTGTGGTGTCCTTCTGCTCAGTAGTGGAGTGGATTCTTCTTCTCCTTATGGCCAGTGTGGGTATTCAGGTTTCAAAGTTGTGCCTGAGCTGAAAAGCATGCTTGAAAAACTCTTGTCTGTGGTATTTGCTTCTCCTTCCTCCCAAAAGCTTCACCTTCTTTCTTTTTTTGCTGGCTTATTTTCCTCCCTTCTATTTTAAGCCCCGGAATGAGAGAAACATTTCCATCCAAAACCCCATTTCCTGCCTCACAGCTGCAAACCAAAGGACAGAAATCACCCCCACATAACATACACACAAACACATACACATACACACACACAAACATCAACCCAACACATAGCTCTCTCACACACTCCATCTGGCCACCCACCAGCATGCGTGCCAAGAAGTGCCTTTGGAAGAAGAAGAAAATAGTCTTTGGGGGTTTTGCACCCAGTTCCTCTTTTGATTGTTCAGCAGAATAAGAATAATATTCTGGAAGGAAAGTGCAGCAGGAGATAAAGGAGAAGACAGAGAAATAAACATTTGATAAAAGGCATCATAAGTGCTACGATAGCATGTGAGAGGCATGCTCTCCCGCTCAGTTTTGGCTTTCTTTTCTCATGCAATGAGGTTCTTTATGAAAATTTATGCCACCACTTCTTTTGCGCAGTTAGTCTCAAAGGTTCTGCAAGATACCTTTGCATACCAATATTCCAGATTAGTATGGCTATGTCTCTGAATCCTGCTCTCGTGGAAAGCCTTAATGTTGTTCTTGTTATAGTTAGGGAAACTCAAAATATTTTAACATCATGTGGATACAGTATGGCAGGGTGTGCAGGTTACTTTTTCTCTCCTGTATCATTCCCCTAAATGTGGAGCAATCACACATAAACATATCCAAAGCTGCTATTTATCATGTGCTGAATTTTCATTTTTAAGGTCCCCTATATCTTGGACCAAATAGATTATATAATTGGAAGCAAAAGATGGAGAAGTTCCATTCTAGGGCCAAGACTAGAATGGCTCTCACGGCTAAGCCATGGGTAGCAATCTGAGATGAACCAGAAACCATAAGCTCTGGAACAAAGCCAGTAGAAGTATCTTGGAGATGGGACCCAAGTCTAAACAAAAAAATCATTTATGTTTCATTTGTACCTTATACATGTAGCCTGGAGGTAATTTTATACAATATATTTAATAGTTTTGTGCATGAATCAAAGTTTGTGTATACTGAACTATCAGAAAACAAAGGTGTCACTATCTCTTTTATTGTTGTTGTGTACCTTCACCTTCGACTTATAGTGACCCTAAGGTTAACCTACCATGGAGTTTTCTGGGGCTGAGAGAGGGTGACTCGCCCAAGGTCACCCAGCAGGTTTCATGGCTGAGTGGGAAATCAACCTCTGATCTCCAGTGTCACAGTCCTAGGTTCAAACTATTACACCATGCTGGGTCAGCCACCTATCAAGAAGAGTTTGGAGTATTTTGGATTTCAGAATTCCAGGTAAGGGAGACGCAACCTGTGTTATAATTGTTTTATGTCATAATTGCAAACTACTCTGAATTGAAATGAGGGGCAGGGTATTAGATTTTATCAACTAAATAGAGAGAGGAGTACATGATTTATACCCGATTCCCTTCTTCTGAAAATCACGGCAGGTTTGTGCAATGGATTGAAATTGAGGAAACAACGAAGGAGGGTTAGTTAATTCTTCCCCCAGCCCTGCAGCCATCATCCAAATGCCCCTCCCCAGGGCTACTTTTTCTTTTTTAACAATTATGTCTAATTTGGCCCAGAGTGAGCACCTATACAGCCACAGAGAGAGCACTCATTTATTTCAGACATGACCTTTTGAATTCTCGGGTAGAGTGTAAATTGCATGTCGCCAGCATAAAATATTAAATCCAATTTATATTTAATTATTGATGTTATTATGAATTACATAGTAATGGATGTAAGGGGAGGGGGAAAGGACCCTTCTCTCCCCTCCCCACCTCCACAACCCCAACATTAAATAGCTTTGTTGCATTAGCACTTTCTTGAGGTTAGCCAACTCCCTCCGTTTTCTTCTGAAAGGCCTTGATTGATGGTTATGGGGAAGTTTGTAAATAGTCTTCCAGATATATTTTATATAATTATTGTGCCAATAAAAAAGATTAGGGGCTTCTTAAACCACTACTAATTATTTTACTCAGAAAGGAGTAGGAGCAAAGGCGGGAGGGGGGAGCATAATATGCGTTAACTCTTTTGACCCTCCTCTTTGGAGGCTTTTTGCTGTGATGACTTTCCAGTCAAAGATGCGCTTTATGGAAACCATCATGGGTATAGTATTAAATAAAGGAGAAAGAAGAGTGGGGAACCACACTGGTTTTTCTAGTTGAGAGTTTTAACCAAACATTCAGCTTTACTCTGACATGCCTTTGACCAAGGATTAATTTATTTCCATCGCTACTTGTTGGTGGTGGTGTTGTGTTATGTGCCTTCAAGTAGTTTCTGACTTATGGTGACCCTAAGGTGAACCTATCATAGGTTTTCTGGGGCTGAGAGTGTGTGACTCACCCAAGGTCACCCAGTGGGTTTTTATAGCCGAATAGGGAATCAAACCCTGGCCTCCAGAGTTGGTGTAGTGGTTTGAGCATTGGACTACAACTCTAGAAATCAGGAATCAATTCCCTATTCAGCAATGGAAAGCCATTATGTGACCCTGGGCAAGTCACGCAGTCTCAGACCCAGAAAAACCCATGATAGGTCCACCCTAGAGTCACCATAAGTCAGAAATGATTTGAAGGCACACAACAACAACAACAACTGGCAACACCATGAGAACTAGAAATTCATTTTTTCTTAAACTGAAAAGGCAGACTCTAGGAGTTATATGAATGACACTGATTCCATGCTGAGAAACACGATTTCAGGCCAAGTTTTACAGATTCATATCAGTGATGTATTCAAGTCTTTTCCTCTGTCTCAAATTAAGCCTCAAGTCTCTACTATCAACTCTCAAATCCAGTTTCAAGTCCTTGATAGATACTTTCAGATCAAGCCTCAAGATGAGTCTCAAGTCTGGGAGCCAATTTTTAACAGAAAGAAAGGAGGTGGAATGGATTTCTCAGAGGGGAACAGCAAACATGTTAAGCAATAGACTTGAGGCAGGGGTAGAGGTCTGCTTGGCAGCCTGTCCTTGCTGCACATCGGAGGAGCCATGTAAAGCTTTTCAAAAGTTTTAGAAGGATCCTTCCACCTCAAGTCTATCGCTTAATCCATTTGCCATTCCCCTCCAAGAAATGTGTCCTGGGTTTTGCCTACTGCTCAAAGTGAATGATTTCAGTAAGTCAGTCACTAAAAATGTACACGTCGAGTCAAGTCAAGGCAGTTGATCATTTATTGTGGAGTCCAAGTGGAGTCACTGAAGCAACTTGAGTCTGACTTGAGTCCAAGTCAATCAACTTGACATCACTGATTTGAACTGGAGTAGCTGAGGCTTGTACCTGTGCTGGGACCCTCTGCAGGCATGAAAGCCAGTGTGGGGCTCAGTCACACTACAGAACTATAATGCTATTATTCTACTTTAACTATCATGATTCCATCTTTTGGGATCCTGGGACTGGTAGCTTAGGGAGAGGCATCTGCAGTTCTCATCCAGCATGTTACATAGCCTCATGAAATGACAAACCCTAAGATTTTATGGGAAGTTGCCATGGCAGTTAAAGTGGAATAATAGCACTATAATTCTGTGGTGTGAATGGGCTCCCAGCATAGTCATTAGAATGTTGGGCTGGGACCTGGAAAATCCAAGTTCTAGTCCCCATTGGGCTAGAAAATAATACCATGGTGACTTTGGGGCAATCTTTTAGGTTGACCTACCTCCCAGGGTTGTTGAAAGGATAAAAATGGTTAGAAGGAGATCCATGTGCAGAGTGGGAAGACAAGACAGAAATAAAATAAATAAATAAATACATGCTACCCTGAACATATCCGACCTCAACTGATTTTGGGAGTGAAATATGGTTAGGCCTAGTTAGTACTTGGATGGAAGGCTACCAGGGAATACCAGGAACTTTCAAGTAGATCTAGGAAAGAATCATACCCCAAACCCTGGAAAGGCACTGCTTTTCAGAGATGACAGTAGAGAGTTAGATGGACCCAAGGTCTAGCTCAGGGTAAGACAGGTTCCTATGTTCCTAAATAAGGTCTATATGTGATATGTGGATTCCTAAATATGCTTTCTGTGGAATTGTGATTCACAGCCAACATTTTCCCTCTTCATGTTTTATTTCCATCCACTTTTCTTTCTCTTTCCTGTCTACCTTTAAGTGAAAATGTTATAATAAAGCTATTGAAAATTGGAAAACTTGCTATAAACTTTTTTAAAAAAAGAAAGAGCAAACATAAAAGGCTGGAGTAAGAGCACTGCCATCTGGCCTGCAAGATAAATTCCCTAAGGACAAAGAGTGCCCTGTGCTTTGACGGGTTTTAGATACTCTCTGTGGTTCAACTTGTGGTTCTTTCCCTCACTGTGGCAATGGTGGAGAGAGTTCCCTGCCCTCCTCTTGTGGCCAGTTCACACATTCTGCACTAACCAAAGGGAAACCCTCTCTGTATAAATGTGCCACATTAGAAAGGGCTTACCCAAACAGCCAAGGTTGCAGCTAGTGCTGGGCCTTTGAGCCAAAGTCCAAGGTCCTTCAGGAGTCTTTAAGCACCATCCAGAGAACAGCAGATAACTGGGCTGTTACTGGATATGTCCACAGCATCCATTCTTGCTTTTGATTTTACAAAACATTTTATAGTATAGCATTAAAATAGTCATGTTAGTCTGCAGAATTAGAGTGCAAAGGGATCTTGTAGCACCTTTGAAACTAACTGAAAGAAAGAAAGCTGGTAGCATGAGCTTTTGTAGACTTCAGCCTGGTCATATATTTGGTTACAGGTGATCATTTTATTATTTCTACTTCTAAAACCTATTATCCTTTCTTATTTAAAAAAAAAAAAGGTGTACTTATGCCCTCAAAAATGTGCTTAGCATCAGGAGAGTCTGTAGCAGAAGCAAATTCTATTTGATGTCCTAATGGTGTTATGATTTAAGTCAGTATAAAATGCAAAGTTGCATATGCTCAGTGTGCATGAGTGTGTGTAAAACAGCTGAAGTGTTTTTGTTCTTATATGTTGGGAATGTAGAAACAGTTACAAAGCATGGAACATCTGTGTGGGGTGCTGACCATGTGCGTCACAACTGAGGTAATAAACACAGCTTTCTAAAATGGTGTGGGGAGGTAAGACATAATCTAGGATCTAAAATAGCTTAGCAGTACCTACAGAAACAGCAAATGATGTTTTCTCTCAAAGGACTTTCTGGCTAAGAACTTTTCACTGAAAAGCTGTAGAAGTTTTAAACGTAATGAGATCAACATATGGTGACCCTAAGGAAAATCTATTACAGGGTTTTCTGGGACTGGGAGACTGTGACTTGCTCAAAGTCACCCAATGGATTTCAATGGCTGGTTTGAATATTGGGCTATGACTTGAGACCATAAGCCTTGGTCTCAAGTCATAGCCCAATATTCAAACCACTACTCCACACTGGCTCCCTCTTACTATTTACCAGTAAATAGGATTTGTAGTTTGTTGTAGCACCAGAGCGCTCTGACAGAGAAGGCTAAACAAATCCCAGAATTCCATAACATACAACCATGACAATTAAAGAGGTGCCAAACTGCATTATTTCTGCAGTGCAGATGCAGCCATAGTTTAACATCTCAGTTAGGTGTTTGTTTGTTTTTAAAAAAAATGTAACAGCATGTTTAGAAATATTATCCCATCAGCAAACTGGATTGCTATGGAGCAGCCTACGATCCTAGTACTATATCATCTCATTCTTCTTCTCCACTACATCAGATTGAAGTAACTTCCCTAAGCAGCTTTCAACATGGCTATCTGCTCTCGGGGAAAGGACCTCTGATCTGATACAGCAGGAGCTGGTATTACGTCCTAATACTAAATCTTGACAAAAGCACTGTTATGAATGGGGAATAAAATATCTAGTTTGCATTTTAGTGTGAATTCATGTAATTTCACCCTTGGGAACCTATAGCCAAACTGAAATTCAGCCATCTTTCTAAAAAAATTCTTTGAATTTTTCATTTTGAGTAACTCCAATTACATAGTGCATACAAAAATGCACTTATCATGGAAAGCGCCCACAAACAATGTGCATTTGCGAAAATAACAGTAAAATACATTATTTGGGGAGGAAATGCACATATTTGTCAAAACTGCATAGCAAAATGCGGGGAGGAGCAATTTGCACACAAAAAAGAGATGGAAAGTTTTGTGCAAACTTGCAAGCAAGTCCTCAAACTGTTGAACTGAAGTGAACATAAGGCTGGAAAAAATTAGAAACAGAGGAAAACAGAAAATGGGAGATATGTTAATCCCTGCTTTCCATCTACGCTTCTGTTGCTGTCTGGCTACTTTTGCTTGCCACAGTCCATAGTTCACTCACGCTTCTGGTCACCTTCCGGTAAGCCCCAGTTCTTGGGTACAGGCGACCATTTATTCAGCCAGCACTTCGCACCCCTGCCTGCGTTCCAGCGAAGAGAGCGTTAGAGTCGGATTCGTTTCCCTTCCACTAGTCTGTCATTTTTCAGAAGTAAATTAGCAAGAGCCATACACGCCCCTTGCCCTCCAGAGAATTTTGTTAAAAGGCTGTTCTATCCCAAGAGCCTGCCTCAATTGGCCTTTATGAATGAACTGCTGGAAAAAATGATCAATAAATGTGTCAGTCAGGTCAAGGAAACAACGGCAGTTTATTCTCCAGCCCTCACTTACACAAAGGGTATCATACTTTGTTAGCAGTGGTAGGGATTTCTTCGGGCAAAATTGCACATTACAAGCAGTTTTCTCTAGGTTCTCCCAGACTTGCTTTTCAAAAATGCTATCAGACCAACAGAAATCATCCACAATAAGCCACTAGCCAACACAAGGCCTAATCCAGGTTTGAGGGCTTTCTCCAATAACAATAGTATAACTACACAATTACATTATGCTTGTACTTCAGTCCTTTTGTAGTCTTAGGGGTGAAACAGATGAGCCAAATAAAGTGGTTTCCATCTGCTTTGAAGGTGGGGCATTTAGATCATGCATGCCTCCAAAGAAGGCAGAATCCAGATTGAAGCTGCGCTCCAGGGCTAAAAAGCAGAGCAAAAAAAGCTGAGATATTCCAATTTAGTCTGGAAAATGTGCACCTTCGTCCCTGCATGTCAACAGCCCCATGCAAGAGCAGTTCTGAAGGAGCAATCTATCCTAACCCTAACCCTAAATCTGTATAGAAATGCACTGGTGCAGGTGTGCATTAAAAAGGATGGGGCCACCGTACCCAAGCAGTTTGGACAGCAATGCAAAAAAGTGAAAGCGTGACACCTCCAATGGATGCAATTACAACTTACACAAACCAGACAGTCCAAGAGGTGGCATGGGGTGAAGGGGGGTGAAGGAGGCATGTAGGGGGGCATGATTGTTCTTTGCCAGTACTTCTCCAGTGCCCCGTACCAGTGAAGGATTGCAGGTGCGACTGTGTGGCCTGTCAAAGGGGCGGCCATCAAATGGATGGCATCTAGGGAGCAGGCAGTCACTGGTGGTGTGTTTGTGTGATGGTGCACATGCATGGTGGGGAGGCGACAAAAAAAATTACATAGTGGCGCAGATTGACCCTGTGCCATGTGGTTAGGCTGTGCACATTCAGTCTGCCTTGGGAGCACCCAGAGTGGACAGCATGGTTTTGACCCACTTCTGCAAAATGCAGGTTCTAGCCACTTTTTCCTGCCTGTCTGTTCCACCCCTGACTGTGCATTTCAGTACTTTTATAGTTACAGGATATAGCCTTACTACTGTACATTTCTCAGTGGCAATGAACAGCAGCTCATTTGCTCTTTTTAGCATATAGTTGAATTCAGCAGTGCTTCTTAAAAGTGACACAGATAAGAGTAGTTGAAACAAGTAGCACAAACACTGGGTCTTAATCCGGATAGCTGGCAACACTCTCTGCATGTCTGATGGTACAGCTGGCCCGCCGTATCCATAGATTCTTTATCCACGAATTCAACCGTCTACAGCTTGAATATATTTTTTAAATTATAAATTCCCAAAAGCAAACCTTGATTTTGCCATTTTATATAGGGGACACCATTTCACTATGCCATTGTATTTAATAAGACTTGAGCATCCACAGATTGTGGTATCCATCTGGGGAGATGTCCTGGAACCTAACCCCAATGGATAACAGGACCCACTGCAACTGAAAGCCAACATGGTGTAGTGGTTTGAGTGTTGGACTATGAGTCTGGAGACCAGGGTTCAAATTCCTGTTTTATCTTGTAACTATATATCCTAAATTCTATTCCTGGAACACTGCTGCATTTTTGTGGCAGCAGTCACCTGCTCTGCCTCAGTATTCACATCTTTGAGGGTATTGTTGGAAAATAAGGTGGTGACTGTGAACAGCCCTCACCATCCCAGTAGGAATATTTGGAAATGAGGAGGGGTTTTTTGTTGTTTTGTTTTTGTTTTGTTTTGTTTGAGCCTTATCACACAGGAAAAGAATGCAAAAATGAAGGTGGAAAGTAGCAGCTTTCTCCGTGCCTTACCGCATGACGTCGTAGCACTTGAGTTCTCTTCTCGTGGGAGATGGTTGTAAAAGAGTGTCTTTTGTAAAAAGGATTTTTTCCATCTAGTTAGCTGGTTGCTTTTTTAAAGGCCCTGGGCAAGCATGCTGAAACTGGGCATCCTTATTTCCCTTGCAGGGCTGTTGTAAGAATTATTGAGAAAGTGTATTGGGCACCTTGAAGAAAACACCAATAGAAGTAAAGTTGATCATTTATTATGTCCAAAGAACTGTGCCCTTTCCAGAATGTTTTTAAGCAAACACCCTGATTTCAAAAGTGCTGCTGTAAGCCAGACCATGATTTTCTCTCCCCTTCAGCAATTAGACATTTCCCCAGTTTTCCAGATGGCCTCGCTCTGCTCCGATGAAGGAATCTTGTGATTCTCAGAGGGGAGAGGAAGCATGAAATGATCCTAGCTTGGATTTACTCTGGCATGTGCACAGGAGCCATTCAGGTGTCATTGTCCCAGTTCACCCGTTACTCTATCCAACATAGGACTGGCTAGTTCTTCCTCCGCTCACAAGGGCCTATGTTAAGTGGTGAAACACAGTTCCATTCCACTTGGCCAGGAGCTTGATTATGTTATTAATTAAAGCAAGATGCCATGCCTGGAAGATTTATTTTCTTTTCCAGATCTTTAGCCATAAACGCCACTTGGGGAGCTCAAAAGCCCATGTCAGATTCCATCAGACTCTGAAGGAGCTTTTTGTTCCTGGCTGCCTCCCCCTCGATTTTGGACGCTCCCTCCTTTACCCTTGCCCAGGAAGGAAGTGAGTGTTGTGAGACGCCTGCCCAACTTCCTCTTAACTCTGCGAACAGCACCAAACATTTTAAAGAAATATTCATCAACATTTCTGCCTCTGCTGTGGAGTTGTGGGCAGGGTGGGTGGGTGGGTGTGAATGGCCTTTTGTTTTTATCTTTCCTTTCTTTCCTTTTTTCCTTCTTTTTTTCAGCCAGTTGGATTATGGCCAAAGCTTCATTTCTCCTGTTTTGCAGCCAGAATGTGCCAATAAGATGTGATAGTGGAGACCTTTGCTCAGCAGATGTATTTAAATTCACATAATAAATAGTTAACAGCATGCAAATAGACTGCACAGGTGATGGTCACCATTGACAGGATGTCCCAGCGTGTGTTTGCTGTGTCAACAGAATATATTTTAGGATTAGTTGAGATAGCCTGGTTTGTCATGATTTATTGGGATGCCTCGGGAAAGTTAACCATTTGTGAGAAGGCTGCCTGTCACAAGTGGCTCAGAACATCATGTCTGCCAATGCCATGTTAGCCAAAATTAGTCCTCAAAATGGCATCTGGCCAATTCATGCTGCAGGGCCTTCCCTGGACCTCATTCTATATACCAGATGTAATAATGGCGATCTTCATATGGAGAAACTCTCTCTGTAGTGTCATGAACAGATCATTACCTGGTGGGCTTTGGACTCACTGGAACTCAGTCAATGGAGGAAAAAAAGAAATCCCTCCATTATTCTCCATAAGGCAATTTGATTGATCAAACTGATTAATCATTCTCCTCCCATGTGAGCCTGACTCCATTCTTTAAGATCTACAACAGAGATTCTTCTCCATCTCCCTGTTATAGACAGAGGCATGATTAACTGCCATGGGAGACATCCTTCTCTATGGTTACATCTAGGCTAGGCTAGATCTCACAGGGCTGGCCCAATACATTTTGTCTCTTTGAGAAAAAAGATAAGACAGCTTCCCCCTTCCATTTCACATGCAGCACCTAACTGGACAGAACAAATCTCACCTCAGCACTAGAGATGGTCTCACTTCCTCCACTACCCCTGAAGCAATGAGCAGTTTAAGGGACCAGGAGGGAAGCTGTAACCACTGCCCTATGCTCAGCATCTTCTGTCTAAGGCAGTGGTTCCCAAACTTTGGTCCTCTGGGTATTCTGTACTTCAACTCAAGGAGGTCCAGCTTGGCCAACAGTCAAGAATTCTGGGAGCTGAAGTCCAAAACATCTAGAGGATCAAAGTTTGGGAAGCACTGGTCTTAGTTGACTGCTTTGTTCTGCCTAATGACAGGGCTGTCCCTATCAGTACATTCCCTGAATGAGCAGCCATCAAAGGACTGTCAAAGTGAAAAGGTTTCCTCCTATCTAAGAAAGGATAGTAGGGAAAGCACCAGTCTAATCTCTTTCGGAAGGGAGTTCTAAAGTCTGGGAGCAACCATCAAGAAAGGTCTCCCCTGTTCTCAAAACATGGACAGACTCATATGAGAGCACAAGGTCGTTCAGATAACCTGGACCCATGTAGAGCTTTATAGAGCTTTAAAGCCCCATATAAGGCTTTATAGGTCACCATAATTCCACTTAGTAATCCGTCTGCAATTCTTTGGATCAGTTGAAATTTCTGAACACTCTTCGAAAGCAGGCTCATGTAAAGCATGTTACAATAATCTAAATGGGATGTAACTGTATCATGTGTCACTGTGGCCAAATCTGAGGATCGTCAATGGAAAAGTGCTCTCCATCAATAATTGAAATCCAAAGCAGCAACAGGAAAGACGCAAAGTCATATGAAAAGTACCTGCTATTATATATAATGAGGTCCAGAGGAAGCCCTGCATCATGAATGGACTAGATGCCATTTGAGGATGCTACGTATTATCCTGCTCCAATTGTGCTTTACTAGTCTCATGTGATAAACTCCTAAATCGTTTGTCTGTCTTTTAATGCGTTTTCAGTGTTTTTCACTGTATAGGGTAAGAAGAAAGATATTAAAACCAAGCACTAAATTAAAAGTCTGAAACATTTAAAACATAACAACAAAAGGCAGGTGTAAAACACCCCCAGTTAAAGACCCATCCACAACAACCAGTAGATGGGCAAAAACCTGCCTTAATAAAGAGAGTTTTGCCTGCTTTCAGCATGGGAGTGTGAGAATAATAATAATAATAATAATAATAATAACTCACCAAATGTGCCTCAGACTGTGGTGGGACCAAGATCTCTTGTATGGCAGATATAGTCTTTCAGATATTTTGGACCCAAACCCAACAGGATTTTATAGATCATAACCAATTTGGCAAGAGCTATGCTGTCTCCATCTGCCTTTTGCCTTTCCCCCTCAGGTGAAATATTAAAGCATTACTCCACTAGAACAAAATTCCTAGACATGAACATCTATTTAAAAAAAACAAAACCCTGAGCGTCATGGGTATATGGTGAAATGAGATTAAGGAATTGATGTTAGCAAATGAGCAGTCCATTCAACAGTACTGATTTCATTTTAATGAACTGGCTCAAAAGCATTTAGGGTAGAGGACTTAATTTAATAGAATGAAAAGGCCATTGCTCAACAGGACAAGACCTTCTTATTTTTCTCCTCCTATGGATGTTGCATGCAAAAAGGCATCATGCTTGAAACCAGAAGGCTCTGATTTACATGGCGACATACCGTAGCTCAATGGCTTTGTTTGTTTGTAGATAACTTTAAATTACCACTTCCAAACACAAGGAATCACAGGAACAATCTCATCATCATTGTACATGTGCTCATTTATACACATAAGATTTGACTTGTGCCCCAACAGCTCAGACCTAGGTGTCAAACTACACATTACATTAAACGCAGAGTTTTCTAAGATCACAGGCCATACCAGCTGAAGGATTCTGGGAGTTGTAATCTTAAAAAACAATTTTTAAGGCCTGACAACATGCACAGTTTCAACCTGTCCTCTCCCTGGTTCCATCCGCACTGCAGAAATAACCCATTTTGACACTACTTTTACTGCCATAGTTGAATGCTATGGAATTGTGGGTGTTGTGGTTTGTTGTGACACCAGAGATCTCTGACAGAAAAGGCTAAATGTCTCATAAAACTGCACTTCCCAGAATTCCATAGCATTGAGCCATGGCAGTTAAAGTGGTGTCAAACTGGATTATTTCTGCAGTGTGAATGGAGCCCTTGTGACCTTTTCATTCTAGCATGCTTGCTGATTCCCAGCTGTCTTGTAGTATTCAAAAGCTGTTGGTTTTTTAATCATAATGCCATTCTGTAAGCCTGATACTTTCGGCTATTCTTGGTAAGTTACAGGTATGCAGGCTAGGGGTTTGGAGTGATTCCTCTTCTCTTGGCAAATACCAGCCATCATTATGGAGTTTATCACACTGGAGGGATCCCATGCAGAAATGGGATTTAAAACAGGAAAAATCCACAAAAGCGGATTGATTTTCACATGACGGTGAGCATTAACCCAGACAGAAAATGAACAGAAAGTGGGGGAAATCCGCAAAAGCAGATTGGTTTTCACACAACGTTGGGGTTAATAATCATTAACGCGACATTAACTCAGACAGAAAGTCGACAAAACGTGATTCTGTTTATTTTCGGAAAATCCTGAAAGAAAAAAGAAACACATTTTGTCGACTTTCTGTCCAGGTTAATTGCTCATTAACCTCAATGTGTGTGAAAAATCAATCCGCATTTGTGGGCTTTGGGGGAGTTAAATCCCATTTCTGCACAGGATTTGGGCACTTTGTCCTGGTGTGATAAACTCCATTGTTTGTTTCCTCTTTTATAAAGAAGAAGCTACAGGAAAAGAAGTAGCTGGTACCCAGCTGTCACTGTAATATGTATTGACAGCTAGAGTATGTTCTTGACATAGATGCTGGTAGCAGACAAATGCAAACAGAGCAATCATTAAAGGTTATTTTTTAAAGGGTTTTGTTTTGTGGGCAACTAAAATGCTCAATTTTTGGCTATTTTCTGTGCCCTCCTTACAATTTGTGTCAAATTTCTATCATGTACCCAGTCAGGGAAGTAAACTGTGGTCGTATTTTCAAGAAAGGGGCAGAGTTTGAATGTCCCTGGGTCAGAAATGGCAAAGCACACAAACTAGTTCTTATACCATTAGAACAGGCAGAAAGGGTAGGGATGGAAAAGAAATCCCCATTAATTGAGGCTTTTAAATAAATATATCCAGTTCTTGGACTGCAAGACCATTAACAAAAGCATGCACTTCCCATCATTGGAATGAAGCAGGGAGCACCACATTTCCCCATGTACCCCTTTTCAAATTATATGCAATTGATACGCACACATAAAAATACGTATTTTGGGGAAATATGCAGAAAACAGTTTGGTCAATATGTTAAAAATGCCTATGTTAGGAAAACAGCTTTTATCAAAATATGCACAAATTTCTATACGGGAAGAAAAAACAAATTCTTACACTTCAATATGAAACGAGGATAGGAAGACAATGCAGAATGGGTTCCGAGAAATGCAATGAAAATGAGACTGATATATTTTCATATCCCTGATGGGGAAATAGCTCAAAGGATAGCGTATGTTTCTTCTCTAGTGATCCATTAGTGTTATTTTTCACCGGCACTGGCAAAAGATGGTAATCAGTTTCTGGAATACGGTGTGGCAAGTAGGGAACCTCACATTAATGTGTGAAGTGTAATGGATTCACACAATATTTTGATTTACAAAAAAAAAAATCTATAGTAATTTCCTTTTCAAATGCAATAAAATGGCTAGCATTTTTACATCTATAAAAATAAATTAGGAATGTATAACAACTAGAATCTCTCTCTCTCTCTCTCTTCTGTTGCTTTTCCAAATAGCTCAGGTGGCATGTGATGTTCTCTTCCCATCCCATTTTTATACTAACAGTAGCCCAGTGATGAAATACAGTAATATCCCAAATCCACAAAATAGTGATACCTTTTATTGGGCCAACCAAAATGCACAAAATACGTGTTGCAAGTTTTCGAAGCTCGACTGGCTTCTTCATCAGCCAAAGGTGTTACAAACCATGCAGGAGATTTTGACACCTTTGCCTGATGAAGAGGCCAATGGACCTTTGAAAGCTTGCAACATGTATTTTGTGCATTTTGGTTGTCCTAATAAAAGGTATCACTGTTTTGTGGATTATGGATATTACAGTCCCTTTCCAGACAGAGACGGAAAATAATTTCATTGTGGTTGACCCCATCACTTGAAAATATAATACACCACCCAGGATTTCTTGTGAGACAAGGCATACCTTGCCTCAGAAATCCACTGAGGCTTGATGTGCATATCAGAGAAATAAACTATGCACAAAATCACAAATATACCTTAGGAATACAGGGGGCTAAGAATGCATACAACTGAAATACAAAAACACTCTAGTCGAGGAGAGAAAACTGTACAGAAGGGGAAATGTTATTGTAAGCCCCCTTGAATCCCATTTTTTGAGGGGGGAAGCAAGATATAAATCACATAAATAAATAAAATACAAATTTCTATGTGCAGAGGAAAAAACCCAAGTCTCACAACCTAGAGTTTTCCCACATTCCTCATGCCACAGTTTGCTAAAAGGTTCATCATCTGGAGCAATTTTTGTTCAATGAACAAGCCTTTAGTCCCATTACGTTGCATTTCCAGAAACAAAAAGGCAACCAAAGAATCAAAACTCATTGATATATATTCCAAATCCCCCAGTTCTTATTTTTGCACAGGAAGACATGGCCCATGCACTATTATTGAATAGGTGCCGAAGGGTGCTTTTGGTCTGAACGGGAACAGGGGAGCTGTAAAAGTGAAGGAGAAAAAATAACATGAAAAGGCAGCACAGGAGATAAAACAGAGATTTATTCTTTGAGTTTACTTTTGTGGTTACAAGGGTTGTTTATGACCTTGGCCTAATAACTCACAAACCAAAATCCACATTGATCTGGGGGAAGCATTACATTATCCTTCCCTGAGTGCTCAGAGAGTTTACTCTACTTTCGTTCATTTCCTGTGACACTATGCCCCCAGTTTGGAGACGGAGTGGGGAACTATACATCTAACTGTTCTCCAAGCACACATGCAGAGCTGCACTACAGCACCTCTGTACTCTTCTTTTTTTCTTATTCCAGAGGCCCTGTGTCCAGGAAGAACAAAGGATCTTCTGGATTAGGAACATTTGTCACATCGGCCAGCTGTCAGGAGTTGCATGTGCACCTTGTCTGTCACAAAATGTTCGGAAGCTGGTGTGATGGGTTATGCAGTAGAAATGGCTATTGCTGAGATGAATGATTTCAGATACAGGTGCTCCAAACTGGATAAGACTGGAGGGAAGTTAAGCATGAGTCAAGGCTGTTCAAAGTGTTTGTTTTTTTCTGTGAAAGAATCTCCTGGTAACAACAAAGAAAGGGGTGCTGTGAGAATGAGAGGAACAAATGTATTTACTAATTAGAAGAATGAGAATTAAGCTCGCCATGAATTTGAAACTGTGTAGTTCAATTAGGCAAGAATTAACATGTGCCATTCAGTTATGACAATGAATGACTCTGGGTTGGATCTATAGTTACTGTATTTAATAAGAGGTTTTATTAATTTTAACTACTAAGCCTAAGTTTCTGAACTTGGTATCCCACTAGACTTGACACCTCCTTGGATCCATTCAACTCCAAACAACAAGCACAAGTATCCTCTAACATATAGCTAGTCATCCATGGAGCAAAGCCATCAGCAGCCCGATTCTCCTTCAATTTTGCCTGATCCCTTTTGAAAGTCATCCAAGCTGGCATCTAACACTAGTGCTTGTGGTAGCAAATTCCTCCATTTAACTATGTGTCCAGTGGCTCCCATCACATTAGGGTGGTGGATCTGATCTTGGTTTTAGTCCAAACTGTAAAGGAACTATCCAAAGTGTTAAAGCTGTTTGGAGGATAGAGTTCAGCACCTTGGATAACTCCTTTGCAGCAGTTTGGGCTAAAACTCAGAGGTGATTCATAGCCACACTAACACAGGGCCTTTGCAGACTGCCAGAAATAGTGCAAATTGAGTCCGCTTTAAGGGTTAGGGTTAGTGCTAGGGAATCATGGGAATTGTTTTTTTTCTGAGACATTGAGCCTTCTCTGTCAGAGAGCTCTGGTGCCACAATAAAATACAGTTCCCATGATTCCCTAACCCTTAAAGTGGACTCAATTTGCACTATTTCTGGCAGTCTGCAAAGGCCCACAGAAGCCCATTGCCACTGCCACAACACCCCTGTGTGAATACTTACTTTTCTC
Source organism: Phrynosoma blainvillii (assembly GCA_026167975.1). NCBI lineage: Eukaryota > Metazoa > Chordata > Lepidosauria > Squamata > Phrynosomatidae > Phrynosoma > Phrynosoma blainvillii. The sequence continues at coordinate 23,644,926 of JANUYF010000008.1, forward strand.
TGTCCGCTGTCTCCTACAATTCCATTTTGTTAGGCATCCCTATGTTCTAGTGCAATGGTTCCCAAGCTTGGTCCTCCAGATGTTTTAGACTTTAGCTCCCAGAATCTATCATCAGTGGCCACACTGGTGGAGGCCTCTGGGAGTTGAAGTACAAAACAGCTGGAGGTTGGGAATCCTTCTTCAACTGTGTTGAGAGAGGAGGGAATATTCCGTTTTCCCATGCTATGCATAATTTCATACACTTCTATCATGCCCCTCCGTACTCACTTTAGTTTTTAAAACTAAACATCCCCAAATGTTAGTATTTCACCATAAGAGAGTTGTTCACTGTTGAAAAAAGAGACATGCCCACAACACTCTTATTCTCATATCAAACATGACGGGCTAAGCACCAAACCACCACAGCGCCAAAACCACATTATGTTTAGCTAAAGCCTTAACCCTATCAGATTTTCCTCCCAAAACATCCTGTCTTACTCTGGTTCAGTCTTTAGATCAAGACTGAGTAACGTGCGGCCTTCTAGATATTGTTCGTTCTGCAGCTCCCAGCACACCTCACCATTGGCTCTGCTTGTTGAGGAATTTTTATTCTAACATTTGGAGAACCACACATCTGCCACCCCTGCTTTAGCCGAAAGGTATGCTCTCTTGGGGAAACAAAGAAAAAAATTCATAACCAATGTTATTGTTGTATGATGAGCACAATAAATATTTAACTTGGCCAAAATTATTTCTATTTTAAAATAACTAGGTGAGTAAGTGGGCAGAGAGCCAGCATGGTGCAGTGGTTTGAGCATTGGACTATGACTCTGGAGATCAGAGTTCGATTTCCCGTTCAGTCATGGAAATCTAATGGGTGGCCTTGGGTGAATCACACACTTCCAGCCCCAGAAAACCCTGTGATAGGTTCACCATAAGGTTGCCATAAGTCAGAAATGACCAGAAGACAACCAACAACAACAAGAAGAAAAACAAGAGCAACAACAGGAAGTATGTGGGCAGGCTAGAATCCCAAATGTCTGCACCAAGATGTCTCGTCCTCAAACATTTTATTGCACACAGCAAAATCTCACATGAAGTCTTTATGAAGAAGATTATGATGCACAATCAGCAATCTCAGCAAAGCTTTAGCACACTTGCATATCCTCCACAAATAACACAGGCTCAGTAATCACAATGCTAATGAACTTGGGGTGGTGGTGTTCCTTAATATAAATTTGCATTGTTTGCAATGCCCATTTTATTAAATGTCAGGCACTGTTGCTTGAACATTCTCACTCCATTTGTCATTCTTTAAAAATCCACTTCCTCACCTACTGGGCTTCCCATTAAAATAGACTCTATTACTTTGGGTACAGCAGCAGGATGTCATCCAATATCCTCATTCACAATATGGTTGGTTTTGTACATTCCTTGTTTTTGCTCTCTGTGCCAGCACTCCCCCCCCCCAGGCATTGGTGGCATTGGGCCAGATCCATTTCAGGGTACTGGGAGACCCAATTTTTTTAACAGGGATTCCTGTATGATCTTGAGATGGATTTTTGGAAGCCACCCTAGCTTGTGTCTGGCATGCCTATTGGGGGGGGGGGAATTTTATTGGTTCACACTGTGGTAAGCCTAAGGCTGCATCTGCACTGGAGAAATAATGCAGTTTGACACAGCTTTAATTGCCATGGTTCAATGCTATGGAATTCTGGAGCTTGTAGTATGTTGTGGCACCAGAGATCTCTGACAGAGAAGAGTAGATATCTCACAAAATGACAAATCCCAGAAATCGCATGGAGCCTCGGCAGTTAAAGTGATATCAAACTGCATGATTTCTCCAGTCCAGATGAGGCCTGAGACTTCAACCATCCACTGTTTGGACTGGATTGATGAACTGAGCAGTAGTTGGGCTGCCCAGTGATTACATCATAGGGTGTATCTACACTGTAGAAATAATACAGTTTGACACTCCTTTAACTATCATGGCTTCATCCTACAAAATCCTGGGATTTGTTGTTCAGTGAAGCACCAGGACTCTTTGGCAGAGAAGACCAAAAGCCTTGTAGAAGTAGAAATCCCTGGATTCCACAAACTGGAGCTACAGCACTTAAAGTGGCATCAGACTGCGTTATTTCTACAGTGTAGATGCACCCTGAGTTCATGCTTTGCCAGTCTTTAAATTGTCACCAAGAAAAGTTGTGGCCATTGATGACCTACTTCTATGCATATCTGGTGATCGCTTCTTCCCTACTCCAGTTGATCCTCTTGGCATAAGATGTATTTGAAGCAGATGTGGCTCTTTTTGATGTGTGGTCATCCAACCAGAGTAGTCAGACCAAAAAACTTCTCTTGGCTGGTGCTGAAGAAGACTTGATTTGCAAAAAGTCTTGGGCTTAAATTGGTAGGAATCATGTGATTCTCCAGATTTGGTTAAACTGTACCTCCCAATCCCAGATCCCATAGTCAACATAGCCAAGGGCAGGAAATACTGGGAGTTGCCATTCAACAACATCTGGAGGGCACTATGATTACCACTCCTGGCCTATATATAATGGTTAGCCTCAATGAGAATAGAAAAATTGAATCAATGGGAGAATGGTAAGGTGTTGCAGATCCTTCCAAGCCCATGATTCTATAGGTTTACTTACCAAGTTCTCATCAATTCAATGGGTCTACTCTACTTGGGACTAACAAATGGATTTAGGTTTTGATTACTTTTTGAATTACCAAATCAGGGATTGCACCAGCCTTAAATAATTTTGGAGCTGCTCATGAACCTAAATGGAAACACCACCCGCCATGTTTTAGGATTTAGTGAAAACCACACCTTGCTGCTTGTTCAGCTGTAAGTGGTGGATCAAGAAAGAGAAGGACAGCACTTTTAATCTTCCCCAACTACAACCGATGTCTTCTATTTCTGTGATATATACTGTAAATCTGCTTCATTTTAAATTCACAGCTAATGGCTTCAGTCCCTCTTCTTCAGGAAACTCTGCAAGGTTCCGGCTTTTAAAAAGGAAAAGAGTTTTACCAACCAGAAAATGAATCGCAGTACTACAAAGCAAAAACTCTGCACTTGAGCCACTTAAAGACATCACTCAGCAACAGCTCAAGAATACCTTTAAAATAGCATAATAATTTATCAGCAACAGGATGGGGAGATTATAGCAGATGATAAAATATTTGATGATGTGAAAGAGGGAGACAAACTAGTTGCAAAACTCAGCCATAGTGCCTTTAACTAACTTTGTACTGTGGATGAAGCCTGGCAACATTTCTTTCATTCCTTCGTTCCTTCTTTCCTTCCTTTTGGGTTTGCAGCTCCAGAAAAAAACTTTTGCTATTATTTTCTATTATTTCCCTTTAAAATGTGATTAAGTAGTACTGTTGTGTTTCAGATCTCTCCTGCAATAATTATTATTATTAAAATTATATATACTTTTATAAAAAAATTATATAAAATACACACACACACACACACACACACACAATTGTTGTTGTTGTTGTTGTTATTATTATTATTATTATCATTAAAGCCTTAAACATGTAACTCAAAATCCTACCCTGGTGATACCATTGAAAATGAGATTTATTAACAGTGTTACAAATTCCTTGTAGCTTCTTTATATCAGATTCAGTAAGACTCTAAAATATACTGCTGTGTGTTATTTCTTTTACAAAATATTTACACCCTGCCTTTCAGTTCTAATAGCGGTTGTTGTGTGCCTTGAAGTCATATCTGACTCATGGCAACCCTAAAGTTAACCTATCACAGGGTTTTCTTGGCAAAATTTGTTCAGAGGAGGTTTGCCTTTGCCTCCCTCTGAGGCTGAGAAAGTGTGACTTGACCAGTAGGTTTCCATGGCTGAGTGGGGATTTGAACTCTGGCCTCCCAGTATCCTAGTCCAACACTCAAACCACTACACTACCCTGGTTCTCTAATTAGAATAAAAATCAACTTGTATAATTAGGATTAAAACAGAGAAAGTGAGAGACTGAGAGAGAAACAGAAAGTTGAATGGGAGGATCTAACCTCTCATTGAAGAGCCAGGATGGTGTAGTGATTTGAGCATTGGACTATGACTCTGGAGAGCACTCAGCCATGGAATCCTTGTGGGTGACCTTGGGCAAGTCACACTCTCTCAGCCTCAAAGGATAGCAATGACAAACCCCCTCTGAAGAAACTTGCCAAGAAAACCCCATGATAGCTTCACTTTAGGTTTGCTATAAGACAGAAATGACTTGAAGGCATGCGACAACAGCAACAACAATGACAACATCCATAGAGCAGAATTCAACCCTAACCAAACACTAGTGAAATATGTGAAGTCGAAGGCTTTCACACCTGGCATCCATAGTTTTCTGTGGGTTTTTTGGGATGTGTGGCTGTGGTCTGGAAGAATTTATTCCTGATGCTTCGCCTGCAACTGTGGCTGGCATTTTCAGAGGGTAATAAAAGTAGTGAAATAAATAAGTGAAACCGTGGCTGGCATCTTCAGAAGGTAATAAAAATAGTGAAATAAATAGGTTTTTGCAGCTCACCTGAACAGAGGAGATTATCACACTAGGGCCAATTTAGCAATAATCAACTATAATTGCAGTAATGAAAATGAAAGCAACAGTAGCGCTATAGCGCTCATTATTTTCACACAGTCGTGTGGTTGCGCATTGAAACCCAAAGAATAGTGCAATCGCTTTTCCCACATACCTGTGAATGAATCAGTAGTAAATTGGAATTATTCGTTTTGTGCACGCGGTGTTGCTTCCCACAGTTCCTGGTTTCTTTGGAGTCCCTTTAAATTTTAAAGAGCCCTGCTTGCTTCCTGCAGCCCCTTTACACCTGGGATGCTTTGATTTATAGTCCTCATAAACTTTACAGAGCCCTGCTTGCTGCCCACTGCCCCCTTAAACCTGGGATGCTTTGCTGAAGTCCCTTTAAATTTGACAGATCCTGGAGGGTGATTAGTTTTCACACCATCACAGTCATGTGGAAATTATGACACAGGGGAAAGTTGGGGAAGAAAAAGACATATTCATGGGATGATCATGCGATTGCATGGAAGATTTTCACATGACGCTGTGATCAATCGGAACTCACCCCAGGAAGAACCAGCAAGGATCCAGCAACAAGCCATTCATGGGAGAATCCTGTGAATGATTTGTCAATAGCGCGATTAAAGCACAATTGTGAGGTGTGAAAGCTAATCACGCTTCAATTGCACCATTGAGAAGCCATTCACAGGCTTGTTGCTGGATCATTGCTGGTTCTTCCTAGGATGAGTCCCAATTGAACGCGGCGTCATGTAAAAATCTTCCACGTGTTCGCACGATCATCCGGGATGTATGCCTTTTTCTTCTCCGATTTTCCCCCATGTGATAATCTCCAGAGACTTACTTGCAACTTGTGTGCTGTCACTGCAAGACCCTGTCCCATGGTCCAGTGACTTGGACTACTGATAGCAATGAGATGAAGAACAAGGAAAAAATAATCTTAAAACATGACTGAAATTTCCAGTGCAAATGAAATCAGACAATCAACCCGGGCCTTGAACCTGTTGCCAGGGACTGTTCATGCATTTGGCATGGCAAGTCAATGCACTAATTGATTAAAGTGTGAATTTTCTTTACTTAAACATATCAGATCTCTGTTGACACTGGGTTATATGAAAGTTCTGTTAGATTTTGCACAATCTTTGATTTGTGCAAGCCAGTCATGGAGTAACACTACAGTGTAATGAACCTGTTGGTTAGGGTTGAGTTCTGTACTATGGTTGTTGTCATTGTTGCTGTTGTTGTGTGCCTTCAAGTCACTTCCATCTTATGGCAACTCTAAAGCAAACTTATCATGGGGTCAAATTAGCCAAAATATGTTGTAGGTAAAATGACAAGTAAAGGTTTTTTGGGTGGGGAAGGGGGAATACCTGCAAACTCTCTCACTTTTTGCCTGGACAGATAATGGAGATCTTCAACCATTTCCGACATAAGAGGAATCCTTTGTTGGAATTAGCTCAGATGTCATCTCTTGTTTTCCTTGCCATCCACATCCAATCCATCAGATTAGCTTCATCTGAACTATCTGATCAGGGGCCTTAATATAACACAATTAGGCTCCTGGTTTTAAGGACATTTAACTGAAATTCAAAGCCTTCCCTGCAGTCATTTGGCTGTGAAGGAATTGATTTTGGTCCTCAGCACTCTCTCATTTTCAAGAGAGTACCACTGTAACCAGGTTAATTTCTGTTAAGCACATTAGTCAGGTACTTTCTGCTCCCTGGCCAAATGATTATGTGTCTGTGTGCTTTGACCGATTATCATTGCAACCCAACAGGACACCAAAAAAACCCACCAACAAAAAGTCAGAATGTGATTTAAAGAGGTATTGATCCAACAAAGAAAGAATCCTTCTTCTTACTTTTCAATTTCTCCCCTTCCCATGTTCTTCAGGATTAAGAAAACCAAAGAAAGCAATCCAAACTCTCTTTTTTTAAAAAAATCCAGAAAATACAAAGAATGGGATTGGGAAAGGAGACATCTGAGTAACCCTTTGCCCAAACTCCTTTAAAGATAACATTCAGGGGTAGTTATAAGTTGGCCATTTAGCCAAATCTCCCTATAGCCCAGTACTTCTCAAATAGTGGGGCGCGCCCCCAAGGGGGGGCACGAGGCTCCCTAAAGTGTTATGCAGATGTGTGCTTATAACAATTTTATACACCAATGACACTATTTACAGTCTCGTGGGGGGAGCAAAATGTTTTCTTCTTCCTAGGGGGGGCATGACAGAAAATAATTGAGAAGCACTGCTATAGCCACAGGGCCAGAAGGAGGAGGATCCAGCCTACAAAAGATATTTTCCCCACCAGATACCATCTTAACTAAAGACTAAAACAACATGTAGGCATCTGACTAACATCTCCCATTGTTTTTCTCCTGTTTGGTTTGTAACATCTTGCCTGATGAAGAAGAAGCCCATGGAGATTCGAAAGCTTGCAACAAGTATACATATTGTGCATTTTGGTTGGCCAATAAAAGTGTCAGTGATGGATTTTTATCCTTTAAAGATATTTTAATGGATTGTTAGATTTCATAGGAGGCCAGCTGGCCACCATTAAAACTCGGGAGCTTTCCGTTTTTGAAAACAGATGTCTTTTCCCAAGGATAAATTGCAACTAGAGTCACTCAAAAACAAATCTGACCCCACGTGGAATTACAGGTAGCCCTTGAAGAATAGCCCTATGGATGAGACCAAACGCCCAATTAATCTAGCATTCTCTTCACACAGTGGCATCCATGAATTTACCCAATTCCCATTTAAATATGTCCATACTGGCAATTGTCTATAAAGCCGGGGCAACAGAAGTCCTGAGGATGCATTAATGGTGGCAGTGTCTGATCTCAAACGTATGCTTGAAAGTGCTATAAGTTGAGTCTCCCTTATCCAAAATGTTTGGGACCAGGAGTGTTCGGGATTTCAGATTTTTAAAAAAATGGATTTTGGAATACCTGTATTTGCTTACATGTACATAATGAGATATCTTGGAGATGGGACCCAAGTCTAAACACAAAAATTCATTTATGATTCATGTACACCTGATACACATAGCCTGAAAGTAATGTTATAGAATATTTTTAATAATTTTGTGCATGAAACAAAGTTTGTGTACACCGAACCATCAGAAAACAAAGTCACTATCCTGCCACCCACAAAAAAAGTTTTGATTTTAGGAATATTTTGGATTTTGGAATTCTGGATAAGGGAGACTCAAGCTGTATATAAAACAGCAATAGAGCAGATGTTGTATCATCCACTAGGGTAATGATACCAAGTCTATGGCCGCATCTCATAGTGGTAAGTTTATCACTTTGATGGTAAGATTGCCATATAGAGTGATATCTACCTGCCTGGCTAGAATGCCATTCTGTATGCCCTTTCCTTTCTTAAACAGGTTTCTAAAATTGGTTTTTAAACCTGCTTTAATCTGTTTCCAAGGAATTTTTTTTTATCCCCTTGAGCAGATAGGTCAATGAAAAATACTTTTAATAAGAACAGAAGTTTTGCTTTCTCTCCTTTTTTTAAAAAAAGCTCATATTCTTTATCAAATTGATGAAGACATTTTTGAAATGTTAATTACTTTTTTTCCAAAAAACGAGCCTAACAAATTCTCAATCATTATATTTCCTTGCTTTGACACCAGCGGTTTCAAAAGAAAGCTGCAACTGGATGCAAAGAGGTGCAGACTTAAAGCTGGCCAAGCTGGCTGGGGAATTTGGAAGTTATAGTCCAAAAAAGTAACCATTCCTAGCTCTGAGCTTAAAACTATACATTTTCTTCTCTTGACTTTTACTTATTTCCAATCTATTGATTTATTGATTAATTGATTAACATGTTGTCCAACTTGGAGATTAAACCCTCTTGTTGATTTATCAGTCAGCTGCTTGATATGCTTGTTTTTTGTCCATTGATTATTTACAGTGGTACAGTTAACTAATGGATTTTAAAGAAACATTTCCTTCGCCCTTATTAGATGTTTTGTAGGATTAATTGTATTGCTGGATTGCTTGCTGAATAATTGATCTAGTACCGTCAAAATGAGTTAAAGGTATTAACTCATTGTATTATTAGGTGTTGAGAGCCAGCATGGTGTAGCGGTTTGGACTACAACTGGATATGAGGGTTTGATTCCCTGCTTGGCCATGGAAACTCATTGGATGATCTTGGGTGAGTCCACATATTCTCAGCTCCAGAAAAACCTTAGGGTTGGCATAAGTCGTTTGTCTGTTTGTTAATTAGTTAATTATGTTTGTCAACCATTGGCCAAGTGAATGTATGAATGTAAGATGGTTGATGGAATTTTTTGTGCAATGAATAATATTTTTTTTGAAAAAAAAAGAAATTACTTGAAGGCATACAACAATGATTAGATGTTATTGCTTGAAGTATTATCTATATATTTTGCTGTTAGTCTTACAGAGAGACAAGAAAAATCAGACGTGGATGGATAAGGTCATAATAGTATATATCCAGTTGTTTTCTCCTATCCTGCTAGGACTCCAATAGCTGATCACATTGTTTCTTTGATCTAAAGCAGAGGTGAGGAACATCAAAACCTCTAGAAGGTACTGGATTTGTTTCCATCAGCCTTAGCCAATTTAATCAGTGGTGATATAGGTAGGCTAGGCGTTGCAGGACATTACTACATGAGGCTCTGGAAATGAAATTAGAGCTAGATGACAGTACCTATTTCCATTTATTATCACACAACGTTGTTACTCTTTTGTATGTGCCCTGTTTTCTGAGCATCAGTGTGATGATATGGGAATACCCATGAACAGCTGTCAATAAAGCTGTCTTTCCATGATTACATATATGCATTGCCGCTGCAGCCCCCAAAATTGCAGAAATCATGTGGTGTAAAGTGGGTATAACTGCAAAAGCATGCCTTCTCACCCTCTCCTGCCACATCACTATACTTTTGGTGCAGGGACGAATCATAGAATCATAGAGTTGGAAGAGACACACAAGAAGGACACTCTTCATGCACAGATATGGAAAAAAGGAAAGGAGGATGGTGTCGACATATGCGGTGCAGCAAAGCAGGACTGTAAGCATTCACAACCAAGGCAGGGCTATCATGCTATTAACAGGAAAGTGCAGTAAGAAATGTTTTAACATTATTTTCAGGCAAATATGAATTGCCCACTAAGAGCTAAAGAACCCTTGTGTGGTAATGTCCACAGTCCAACAGCATATGAAAAACTACATATTTCCCCTCTCTAATGTAGATCTTTGCTATAACTCCATTTCTCTTATGCAAAGAGGTTAAAGGAAGTGGTGAATCCAGATCTTTAGAAGAATAACATACTGTCAGACCTCCTTATCCATGGATTCTTTATCTACAGATTTAACCATCCATGTCTTGAATCCGTGGATGCTGAAGCCCCATTAAAAACAATGGCATAGCAAAATGGTGTCCCTTATATACAATGGGAAAATGGAGGTTTGCTCTTTGGAATATATATATATTCCAAAATCTCTTTAAATATATTCCAAAAAGTAAACCTTGGTTTTGCCATTGTATATAAGGTTTAGTGTGTGTGTGTATGTGTATATATATATATATATATATTCCAAAAACTCTCTATATATATTCTAAAAAGTAAACCTTGGTTTTGCCATTGTATATAAGGGAGACCATTTGCTATGCCATTGTATTTAATGGGACTTCAGCATCCACAGATTTTGATATCCACAGGGAGTCCTGGAACCAAACTCCAGGGGATACCAAAGGCCCACTGTATAGATATTCTCTTCTCTTGGTGTCACATCTCTTTAGAAATAAACATGACTGGTGGAACACTGAGTGATTAGTTTTGATATGCATTGTCAGAGTGTTTTGAACCCAGCACATATATTAGACGTCTTCTGATATGTTGGTCAAAATCAGAATTAGTTTTTGAAGGAAGAAGTTTATTCTCAAGTGTGGGGAAAAGCTGCAGGTGCTCTTGGTTCTAGAAGTTTGAAAAAGAAAAAGTGGTTTCTCTGCAGCTTAAAACTTCTAGTCCTCTCTGTGTGTATATTTAGAACTATACTGCCATCACATGTTCAGTTGCAAAAATAGCTGGATGTAAAGAGATTATGCTACATAGCTTCTTAAACCTTATAGCTGTGTAGAGATTTTGAAAGGGATACATAAAAGATTGTGACAAGATTAGAAGCAAAACCATTAAACTCAAAGATGTTTCAGCATCCACAAGTGAAATATTAAAACTCTCTTTTTAAATTGATACATCCATGGCAAAAACCTCTGGAATCACAATGTATATGTACACAGACACAACCATAGCACAGGGAGGACTGAACATGATCACTGGGAGATGGTTGGAGGAATAATAATAATAATAATAATAATAATAATAAATTTTATTTCTTTCCTGCCTTTCCTTAAGGTTTGAGGGAGGGTACAGCATGTTAAAATAGAAAACAAAATTAAAAACAGAAAACGCACAAAACAACAGTGAAAATACAATACTATAAAGCTGTTAAAGTACATTCATCTGAGTACTATCTTTTAAATAAGCAACTTTTAAAGTCATGATTTAAAATTGACTGGGTAAGCCTGCCAGAATTGATCTGGCATGTGGTCTTCCTCTCTTTCTACTGCTTTCCACCTTTCCTTTTCTAATTATTCATTTTTCTTTATGATGTGGCCAAAGTATGACAGCCTCAATTTTGTCACATTGGCTTCCAAGGGGGAGTTCAAGCTTGATCAGACCCATTTCTTGGTCTTTTTGGTCGTCCACTGTATCCTCAGCATTCTTCTCCAGCACCACATCTTAAATGAGTTGATTTTCTTTTGATCTGCTTTCTTCACTTTCCAACTCTCACATCCATACATGGTGATGGGGAATACGATGTCTTCCACAATTCTAATTTTAGTGTTCAGAGTTACATCTTTACACTTTATGATCTTGTCCAGCTCTTTCATCACTGCTCTTCCTAATCCCAGTCTTACTCTAATTTCCTGCCTGCAGTTTTAATTTTGATCAACAATTGAACCAAGGTATGGTTCTATATGTTTATTAATTAATTTATTTATTTCAAAAGTAAGCCCCACTGAGTTCAACAGGATTTAAGTTACTATCTTCAGCATTTTTACTATCTTTGTGGGAGCATCTACATTGTAGCAATAATGCAGTTTCACACCCCTTCGAGTGCTGTAGCTCCATCCTATGGAAGAATGGGATTTGCAGTTTTCCTAGGTCTTTAGCCTTCTCTGCCAAAGGTTGCAACTATAGGACCGTAGCAGTGATCTCCCACGCAAGCAAAGTCATGCTCAAAATTCTGCAACATAGACTCCAACTATACATGGAGGGAGAGAGATCCCAGAGGTACAAACAGAGTTCAGGAAAGGAAGAGGCATGAGGGACCACATTGCAAACATACAATGGGAAAAAAAATCTCAAAAATAAGCCTGAGTTCAATAAGAGTTAAGTTACTATCTGCAATATCACAGACTCTATGGGTGCATCTGCACTGTAGCAATAATACACTTTGACACCCCTTTAAGTGCTGCAGCTCCATCCTATGGAATAAAGGGATTTGCAGTTTTCCCAGGTCTTTATCCTTCTCTGCCAAAGGTTGCGAGTGCCTCACAAAACTGCAAATCCCAGGATTCTGTAAGGATGGAGCCACAGCAGTCAAAGCGGTGTCAAACTGCATTATTTCTACAGTGTAGGTAGATAAGGTAAGGTACTTCACTGTACAGTATTGTACTTCACCTGTGGAGGAGGTGGGCGACGCAATTCCCCTCCTGGCCCTGCGGTGGCGCTGCAGCGCAATCTTCCAGAGATACGTCCGCGTAGTCGCGCATGCGTGGTCTCTAGATTGGCTTCCTAGTCCGACGTTTCCTCCTTTCACACTCTATGGTTCGCGCGGTTGTTGATGTTTTTACCTGCGGTGACGTCACTGAGAGGCCGGAAAGCGGAAGCGGGGAGAGTCAGAAACAGCGAGAAAATGGTGGCGGAGGAGGAAAGTGGCGCTTTGGAGACTAAGGTGGGGAGAGGAGCGGGAATGAGGGCAGGGCTGTCGAGGGAAGGAATGAAAGGGAGGCTAGGCGCCTTAAGGCAGCTTCCCCCCCCCAAAAAAAACCGGCGCCTTCCAGAACTGCTGGACTACAACACCCCTCATCCCCAGCCGGCTCTCTCCGTGGATGGGGGGTGTTGTAGTCCAACCCTGCTGGAGGGAACCGGCTCAGGAAAGGCTGTTTTAAAGAGGGGTCTGGGAACTGAGCAGGGTGGCCCTATGTCCTAACCGCAGAGGAGGACAAGGCACCGCAAAATGTAGGACGTCCATAAGGCAGTTCAGAATAAAAGGTAGAAACGCTTCTAGAAATATATACTGTAAATTCATGCTTTCTGGGTCAGGCTCAAAACGGAGGTCGTTTTGAATGGGGAGAAATAAAATATATAAGATTGCTATAATGACCACCGAGGAGGACCTTCACAAGTTCAGCCTAGACAATGAGGAAATAGAAATCGTAAAAGAGTCCTCATACCTGGGATCAAACCTGGATAGAAATGAGGACTGCAGTCAGGAAATCAGAAGACTAAGAATGGGGAAGGTGGAAATGAAAGAACTAGAAAAGATCCTAAAATGCAAAGATATACAACTCAGCACAAAAGCCAGAATCATACAAGCCATTGTATTCCCTATTATTCCCATGGATGGATGTGAAAGTTAGACAGTTAAGAAAGAGGATAACAAGAAAATCAATCCATTTGAGAGAATGTAGTGCTGTATTCATGTGGTACATGTGGTGCTGATGTTCAAACTGAGATGAACTGTTGGTTCTTAGGGCCATGTTCATAAATGTTCTGTTTTTCTTATGCTTTCTTTGCAGTCCATAAAGCACTAAACAGATCTTGACCCCTTCCTTTTTTCCTACAACTTGCCCACAGTTTTGTTCATGTGAGATAGTCAGTACCAATGAACAATATTTCTTCCTGTTACTGTCACAGCTAGGGAGGGCTTAGGAAGACTTGCTGAAACATACTTTCTTTGAAGCCTCTGTACTGAATAATTCTTGTGGAAATATGCGTGTTTAATACCATTGAGATCTCTCTGTAGCACGTTCAGCTGGTGATAATTAAAAATGTTCTTTATACTGTGATACTAAACAATCACAAAATTTGTTGTTTATCTTTTTATAAATATGGGTGACATTCCAGGCTGCTTCTAACATTTCGGAAGATCAGATGACAGCAGAAGAGTTGGCTGAACAAAAGAGAGAGGCACGCCTTCGAAAATTCAGAGAACTTCATTTAAAAAGGGTAAGAGCTTCCATTTACAATATTGCTGTTCACCATTCGGATCCCTGCTTGCCATCTGGGGTGTGCATGTGGCAGAAAACCAGCCTGAGGGTTTCTCAGTGGGGTCTTCTGCTGACAGAGAGAAAAAACATGTACCCTATCTTTAAAAACAGCCTCATTATTTTCATGTTATGTCAGTATTTAATAGAATGTTGCTGAAATTTATAAGGACTTTCACATTGGTTGTTTGCTTAATGGTTGATTTCTGTCCAGCTCTATACCATGAGTTTCCCTAAGTCTTCATTATGTATCATTGTGAATATCTTACAAACACAGAAGTATAAAACTAGAAGATCAGGGTTATGTGCATATTTATTTCTCTCTCTTTCTCTCTGGTATTCCATGTGAAAAATTGTTGTCTTTTAAGAATGTTAGGTTCATTACAGCTTCCCAGATTTGCTTATTCCTTGTAAAAAGGTAAATAGCCATTTTTTCATGGTGTTGCTGTTGTTTTTAAAGAATGAAGCCCGCAAGTTAAATCACCAAGAAGTTGTGGAAGAGGATAAAAGGTTGAAGTTGCCAGCAAACTGGGAAGCAAAAAAGGCTCGTTTAGAATGGGAGCTGAAGGTGGAAGAAAAGAAAAAGGTAAGTAAGCAAATTATACATCTGAGATTTTCCATCAGGACCAGTCAGGATGTTGTATCCTCTACTCTTGCCCCAAACTTCCATTCCACAAAAGGCCTAGGGCATATTGTAGGCCCATGTAGTCCTTATCTTCATGCATTTCTACTAGTCAAAAATAGGACAGACTAAGGTTGTCTGTCAGGTGTTTTACAGAATATGAGATGGGTTCCTCCCAGTTGCCAGGCCAGGTGAAGACTAGCTGGGTCACATGAGGCAGACCAATGTAAGGCTGCCTCAGTTCTAGTGAGAAGAGGACCTTTCACTGAGATTGCATGGCTCCCATGAATTTCATATCTTGTGGGAACTCAAAGGAAATCTCATGACATGCCAACCATAATCAGATAAAAAGATCAGGTGTTGCACAATAAAATTTGGAAACTGAGTGGTTGAATACTTCTGCAAGTATTTAATGCCTAATAAAATCATAATTATTTGATGTTATCTTGCTTGCCAAAGGCTGTCTAGTGATACTGTTGGTGATACTTGAGCCAAGCGTTCCAGAGCACAGATTTTTGATAGGCTCCTCTAAGGAGAAAACAAAAGGCGTTAAGTTACCATCTACAGATATTAGATGAGCAATGTCTATACACCAGCTCACAGTGCATGCTATTGCTGGCTTCAGTTATCTTTTAAAAGGCAAGGCACTTAGTCTTAGGAAAGTTCAGTATTACAAACTTTGAGAATCTGTCTTTTAAAATATTAATACCTGCTTAATATATACAAGGAGTGTATCGCAAAAGGAGAAGATTATGAAAGAGTGAAGCTGTTAGAAATCAGCGCAGAGGATGCAGAACGATTTGAGAGGAAGAAGAAAAAGAAAAATCCTGATCTTGGGTTCTCAGGTAAAAATGAAAGTTTGTCCATGTCTTTTTCAGCCATTAAACATGAAGAAAATGAAAGCAGGCTATGTGATAAAGCTTTCCTGTTCAACAGTTTTCTTTGTCCCTAGATTATGCAGCTGCTCAGTTACGCCAATATCAAAGGTTGACCAAGCAGATCAGACCTGACCTGGAAAAATATGAACAGCTAAAAGAAGAAAGGTGAGTCTCACTTTCATTTTGTTTCCTTTATGGTGTTTTCCCTGCCATGTCATCCTGTTTGTAGAGTAACCTCTGAACCAGCTTCACATAGAAGTCTCCAAATGGCTAAAAGGTGAATGACCTATACAGGGAAATGGACATGGAGTGTGGCTTTGTTGGTCCTCCTGCCAACTTTCAATACCATGGTATCCTTCTAGGTTGCTTGCCTGGGATGGAGCTCGACGGAACTATTTAGAATGGGTCTATTTTTTTCCTGGAGGGGTACTCTCAGAAAGTGGTGCTGCAGGTTTCCTGCTCCGTTCCTTGGCCATTGGCCTGCAGGATCCTTCAGAGTTCTGTCTTGTCCCCTGTGCTATTTAACATATATATGAAACCACTGGGAGAGGTTAGCAGGGTCAGGTGTCACCATTATGTTGTTGATACCCAGCTCTATTTCTCCTTTCCACCTAATTCCAAGGAAGCTGTTCCTGTGCTAAACTGGTGGCTGTAAAGGACTGAATGAGGGTATATAAATTGAAGCTTAATCCAGGCAAAACAGAGGCACTCCTGGTCAATTGAAATACAGGTCTGGGAATAGGGATTCAGTCTGTTAGATGTGGTTACATTCCCCCTGAAAAATCAATTTTACAGTTTCAGAGTACTTCCTGGATGCTCCTGGAATTAATTTTTTTAATCAGATGCATCAATAACAATAGTCATTATTCTTCTTCATCCATTCAGTGGTGAAGAATTTTACCCAACTTCAAATAGTCTTCTTCATGGAACTCATGTGCCCTGTAAAGAAGGTGTTGACAGAATGGTTTCAGATCTTGAAAAACAGTAAGTAACAAACATTAATGGTTCTTAAAATTACTACATTAGTATTTGAACTTCTAGTGTATTATTTTTCCCTAGAGAGGACCTATATGGCCCTGCAGACATTAAACTTTGCCTCAGGCTCCATACCTATGCACTGTTAGGTTCATATTTACTTCAACTAGTTTTTACAGTCTGTCTCCTGGGACTTCAAAAGACCATCCCTGGAAGAGCCATCTATCTTTTTTTGTGTGTGTGTGCTTCTCAAAAGTAAGTGAAGGCTTTGGTGGTCAAGGATTTTCAATTGTATTTGAGATTTATAAACCTGTTAGGACTTGATTTGATCTTGACTATGTTACAGTTGCTTTAAAAAAAAGTGGTGGGTTTGTATGTAGAAACCAGATGTGTCCTAGAACAAATGTTTCTGTTGAGTATAATCCTGATAACAGAGGTAGAATGGTTTGGAAGAGAAAATGGAGATCTTGTTGTTGCTGGATTTCATGGAATTCTTTACTTTCTTTTGCCCCTTTACTGTACAAAGCTAATGTAAGCTGAACTGGGCTTCTGTTTACTACATACAGCGAAGTATGAGGTTACATATTTTCATGTCAAGTGTCTGTGTATCAATTTCTCTTCCAGAATCCAAAAACGTGAAAAATACAGCCGGAGACGTTCTTACAACGATGATGCAGATATTGACTACATCAATGAGCGGAATGCGAAGTTTAATAAGAAGGCTGAGCGTTTCTATGGAAAATATACTGCAGAAATTAAACAGAACTTGGAAAGAGGAACAGCTGTCTAAGGAGATTCAGGATATAGCCAAGAAACATAGCCATCCATGTTTTTCAAAAATTTCTGCATGTGAAACCTGTTTTACAAAGAGAGCTTGGCTTCTAATACAAGTTAATACAAAGATTAAACTTACCTAAGACTCTTATTACTTTAATATCACGTAATTTCTTTAGACCCAGATTTTGATTTTCATGTATCTGACGTTTCTACACAACCACATTCAGTACAATAAGACATTAGATGTTTGAGTATAAAATGTTAAGTTCATTAATGTAATTAAATTAGTTAAACTATAGTGCAAAGCCTGAAAAGTTTCTAGCATCTAATAAACAAAAATTTCATTTATAGTGAAGAATTCTTGGAAAAGTTAATGAGGCTTAATTCAGTCAAATGTGCTAGTTAGGCAAAGCAGTATTTCTTTTACAGCAGAGCTGGGAAAAATAGTCCCAAGGCTGTTAAGCTCTAAGGTACTACAGAGCTGCATTTTATTCTACATGATGTTTAAAATTATTACATATTTAGTGTGGGATCATAAGGTATTTTGGGTACCGTTAGTGTACTTTCGACACTGAATGCTACTCCTTTTTGAAGTCATTTGGAGATCAGCAGCCACTGGACCAGTCCCTGGATGCTGAAGTGAACTGAATGGGAAAAGTAAAGTGAAGCTGAATCTTTTAAAGATATGGAATTGGTGGCTGCAAGCCTGGGAACTAGCTACACTTCTCCTGAAGGGGCAGTTGCATAGCTTAGAAGTATTCCTGGGCCCATCTGGGTCACTGGAAGCCCAAATGCCACATTGGGTTCTTACTGTGAAGATTCATTTTGGATTGTTGAGGAATCCTCACATGCTG
This sequence comes from Phrynosoma blainvillii, assembly GCA_026167975.1. Taxonomy (NCBI): domain Eukaryota; kingdom Metazoa; phylum Chordata; class Lepidosauria; order Squamata; family Phrynosomatidae; genus Phrynosoma; species Phrynosoma blainvillii. Next base: position 23,662,882 of record JANUYF010000008.1, read on the forward strand.
GGTTTCTCCCATCACTCCCCAGATTGAATGAACTCCTCCTAGCTTGGCCATCTTAGCCTTGTTGAAGCCCTAGCCAGGCCTGCAGATAGCTGAGTCTGTTACCGCCTTAGGTAAACCAGTGCTAGCCTTACAATCTGCAAGGGAGGGCTTTCTCCAAGTCCCACCACCTTCATAGGCACAATTGGTGCGGACTAGGTAGATGGCCTTCTCTATAGCTGCTCTCAGACTGGGGAACACCCTTCAGTAGGAGGTTCGGTTGGCCCCCTTCCTGCATTTAGGTAGGTTTTTGAACTGAGTTTGATGAAACTAGTGTGTGTGTAAATGGTATGCTGTCCATGCTTTCTAGCATCTTTTTAATAATAATGAATTCCTTTTTTACTTTTGTGTCATTGTTTTAGCTGTACCTTTTAAATTGTAAATCATGAATCCCACTTGGGAAAATATAAATGTAATGAATAATTTCTAAAAGGTAAACCACCACAGTAGAGAAGCCACAAACCATTGAAAAAAAATAAAACTGTCAACAGCACCTTCATGGTAAATAACCAATGTGGCAGTCTCTTGAGTTGGTGAAAGAATCCATAAATCCTATGGCTTAGCCAGGCCACCAAAAAAAAAAATGGGTGGGAAATGACTGCCTCTTAATCTCTATAATCATTGCTTGGAGAACCTTCATGCCAAAAGTGGCATCCATCAACCTGCATTTGTCAATTTGTCATGATGGATAAAAGTCTACTATAGGTGGCAGCCCCACAGCTATCAGCGATGGGAGTGTCTGGATATAACTGCAGAGGTGGCCAGTTTTGGTTGAAAGTGACATTTCTGGGTTGATTAACCCTGGTGAGGTCATATGCCATGAGAACGCATGCTTTGTTCCAAGTCAACTTTGATCAAACGAGACACCTACAAATAAGTGCATGATAGCACCTGAATGAGCTACAGTAGTTCTGCTGATATTTTTAATGCTCTATGCACATCTGAAATGTGCCATAATTTCTCGTGGGTGCAGTGGTCTGGGACAGAAAGAATGGAGAATGAATTTCTGAGAGGTATAAAAGATGACAAAACTTGGTGGAAAGGAAGTCTGACCAGAGAGATAAGTCTTCAAAAAAAAAAAAGCAAAGGTGCTCCCTCACACACAGGGCCACTAGCTCCAATACATGTATGGTGGTAAACCAACTGAACTGGAACAGTGGTTTAAAAAAAAGGGCTTTTTTTTCCACAAGCAACATCAATTGTCATGTGTGCAAGCTTTGAATTCATCATACTAGTTAATACAGAGTCCAAAAAAGATGCTCAGTCTGCAGCAACTGAGGCAGTTATTACCTCTACTGCAGTAGTATTTTAGCTAAATCTCACCTTGCTCCACACATCCCATTTGATAAGATTGGAGTAGTAGTGTCCTCTTGTGTTTCCAAGTAGCAAGGATAGGCCGAACAGACAAAACACCACTTACTCGTGCCTCTTCCACCTCTAGTATCCCATTCACTTTATAAAATTCAATGAAATGCCACACAGTATTGAGAATAGGTTTATTTCAAGGTCTTTTTGTACATATACTCCAGTCTATGCAAATTTAACGAATGATGCTAGTTGTACAAAATGATCCTTAATGCTAGATTTTGAACCAGGTTACATACTCCAGCACGCTCCTTAAATGTCATACAAATCAATCACTTAAGCAGGAGTAACATCTATACAACCTATGGATTTTCTAATGCCTAATCTTCAGAGATCTAAATTGACAATTTTAACTAATATTGCTCCAAAGCTGCCCTTTCTGCTTTTGGCCTGCTTCTCTCAGCCTCACATGGTCCTTCTAAAGTCTGTGTTACAACATAAGCCTTTGGGGCAAAAAGCTAAGGAAAAAATCTTTGATTTCAAGTTCTAAGAACAAGCTTTTACCTAATGACAGTTATATGTGAAACATGCACAATTAGCTCAGAGCTTCATGTGTGACACTGCAAATGCTTTTAAGTTGCATCAGAAGTGAGTAATTATGCAGATTCCATAACAAGACAGTAAGCAAGAGTAAGTATTTAAAGAACTAAAGTTGCTTTTTTAAAAACTGGCTTTATGCCACTTGCAAAATATGACAGCATTAAGGTTAAAAGGAAGTAAGGGAAACTACATAAGACAACTGAATTACCACCTAGAGCCATAAATCACACCGCTTAAAGCGCTGACTCAAAATATTGAAAGTGTAGACATCAAAACACTGAATGCTACATGACTCACACTTAGATTATTACCCACCTGTAATTTAATCCACTACAATAACAGAAAGGTAAAGAAACACAAATTCCCACTTCTGTTTTCTGAATGCCATTCTACATCTGGAAAACAAATCTCATCACAAATTAACAGTTTGCGTTTCCTACATTTAAACCCTGAATTCTGAGAGTATTTTAGGTCTCATAATGCCTCAATTAACAGAACACAAATATTAACGTGCTCTAAAGGATGTGCTTTTGGGTGAGAAGTTATGGAATAGAACATTTTCCTCATTCTTAACAGGAATCCACTGCCCAGTTGGGCTTTCCTTTTTTTCTTCTCTTCCTGGAGACCCTGCAGTCTCTTTAAAAGGAACATTTGTGGGCTTCAGGGCCACAGGCCTTGCCAATGTTTTCTGGAAAAGAAAAAGACTAATTGTAAGAATAAATCTAAATTAGAACCAAGACAAAAGATGTACAGTTGCTCAAGGATCAACCTGTATCAGCTTTAATATTCATTTTTTTTCTACGTAAAGGACTACCAATGCTGAATTTCAGTCTGAGAACTGTCCAGATAATTTCCCCTTCTACTGCTTTTAAAAAAACTGAAAAGTTTAAATCCTCTATAACCTCAACCTCTGGCCATGCAGCTAGTTTGGATTTCCCAAAGCCTCAGCCAGCATATCCGATGTTCAGAGATTGTAGAAATTGGAAAACAAAAGTTTAAACCACCCTATTGTTTGTGGTTTTTAAAAAATACAAACCATATTAGAATCTTGAAAGAGATTTCACATATCAAATAGAATCTCTATAAAATTGGAAGATCATGGCAAAATATATCCTATTTATTGTTGTGCTTTTTACCATTAGTAACAAAAAGGCAGTTCTCTCTTGTGTTATGTGAATTTCTAATTTATACTTTTTGGCATGAAAGGTTGCAATCCTATGCATGTTCATTTGGGAATAAGTCTCACTATGTAGAGTGGGACTGGCTTCTGTCTGATTCCAAAGCAAATTACAGAAAATCTCAGTTGTATGAACTCACGTTAGGACTGCAGGCTATGCTTTTTACTGCTGAAACAGTCTGTTCCATTTTTGCCATCTTCAATTTGTTTTCTGGATTGCTAGAGGGGGAAGGTCTGTATTTTAAAACCAATGTAACCTAGATGCTTGCTTGTTCTAGCCTCTCAGTTAACATGCACATACTATAGATTCAATCCTAAATCTGCTTACTTGGAAATAAACCCCAACAAAGCTATCAGACCAGCTATCTGGTTTTAAGTGCAAATAAATTACTGTGTATTTTCCATGTTCATGCTTCCTATTTTCAGGATTATGCTAAATATCTCTGTCCTTAGAAGTGTTTCCATTAACTTCTTTTCATTAAAATAACGGTGACCTCATAAACTGATACAGAACAAGACTGCAGATGTTTGAAAAAAAGATCAGTACCTTTTGTACAAGAGATAGAAACTACTGCTTCTGATTTTCCATGCCTGTAATGTATTGCAATATGAGGTACACCCACATAATTTTACAATTGTATGAAATTCTTGCTAAATTTAGAAAATATTTGTTACCTACTGATATATGGCAACAAGTACTATTTACTATATTTATGAAAGTTTTCCAACCATCCAAATATGTGCCTTTATTAACTTGGCTCATATTTCCCTCCCCTAAACACAACTAGAGCCCACAATCACTTAATTACCACCAGATTTTCTTCATCAGTGCTGGAGACCATATTCATGATTTCTATAAGACAGAAATAAAGCACGTAAAATGCGCTGTGTGTCTAAATAAAGGATTTCTGGGAACAATCTGTTGCACAACAATTTGACAGGTATTACACACCATTTGAAATATAACAACCATGAATTAACCTTATCTGGGTGAAGAAAACATATGAAAAACAGCCCAAATTGAAGGGCTCCTTTTATTAAAACTTTATTTTATTATTTTAACAGGTATTCTGAGAACACGTTCACCAAATCCAATTTTTTCTTGATCATTCTGTTTTTACAAGCTAAGATTTGGCATCCACCACTTTTAACTCCAAAGGTGAGGGCAGAATTTTAGAAATATTTATTTTCTAATAATGAAGTAATATTAGTTTTACTTTTCATGCTGTTTTGAAAAAAAACTGTACCTTCAGCATCTGAAGATCTGTTTCATACTTACCTCAATCCCCATGCTGTCTTTTAGTTTTCCATTTTCAATTTCATTTGATTTTGCAGCAATTTTCAAGCTGGCTGGCAAGACTATGTTTGTTCCAAATGTTTTGGCTGCATTCGCTTTTGCTATTTCCAGTAGTTCTCTCTTTTCTACAGAAAGTTAAAGCATTAATCAATTTTTCATTTGATAAAGCTCATCCTTATTCTTCTTTTTCTACTTGTTTGATAGCCACTAACTTCCCCTCACCTCATTTTCAATTGTTTTAATTGTCCTCCTTGTTCATAACAGCCATAAACAGATTGTTACATAAACAGATACTTAATGTTCCCCTTTACACGTAACAAAATAGAGCTTCTGAACCCTCCAATATAACTACAGTAGTCCCTCTCAATTTGCAAGGATCTGTTCCGGACCACCCCCCCAGTAAAAATGGCAGCTCGCAAATATTCAAACCCGATTGAAAATAATTGCGTGTGCGCCTATGGTGCGCACAGAGGACCCGCGCAGGTGCACGCCGCCATTATATCCCTCCTTGCTTGTCCCTCCCACAAACAGCGGGACCGTGGAGTTGAAGTCCATGAACAGGGAGGGACAACTGTACTTTTCTTGTGCAACAACATAGCAAGGAATAGTTTCCAGAGACAGGAAAGCTTTGAGACTTCATACTGTCAGTATGGTGATACTTTCCATACTCTCTTTGACTGCCCAGTATCCCCACCATACCTTTTTCAGTCAAGCGCAGAGGAGTTCTACTGCGAGACCTTGATCGCGAACGGCTTCTCCAGCTTCTGTAAGCCTCAGGATATATGGTTCTTCCAAATCCATAGTATCTTCGGCTTCTTGATCTGCTTCTAGAGTAAGACCTCCTATAGTATGATCTCCTAGGAGAACGGCTGCGCGATCTGTATCTTGGAGGAGAGCGACGGTATCTCCTGCTGTAGTATCTAGGATGGTACCTTTCCCTGTATTTGTAGCTGCGGGATCTTGAGCGACTCCTGGAATAAGATCTTGAGTATCTTCTGTTCCTCCGAGAACAATTCCTTTTCGGACGTGATCTTGATCTGCTCCTAGAGCGACTCCAGCTTCTTGAGGAAGATGAACTGCTTGAACTAGATCTTGAACTGTAAGATGACCTGCTAGATGATCTTGAGGAGGATCTTCCACTACAACTGCTCCTTGACCTTGAACGAGATCTCTCTTCTGGTGAAGTCAAAGTCAAATCATCCATGAAGTCAGTCATCTCATCTGTTTTCTTGCTAGCTCTCTCAAACTCATTATTTTTGGAACTTGTGCTTTCTGTTTTCTGCTGGCCAGATACGATTACTTCTTGAGAAGAGAGAGGGTGAGAACAAAATGAAAGTTAAAACTTAGCGTATGTTTTACAGCTCTGAACTTACGAGCTACAACAAAATGTACTACTGGACTTGTAACTTCAAAACATTTTAAAAATATAGTGTGGCTTGAATTTTCAGTTTGACAACGACCATGGGTGCTACTTTCCCACTGACATGTTCAAGCCCTAGAGTCTGACGTTAAGAATTTATGCATGCTTTTTTGGCTGCAAACTCCAATGACAATCCAGAACGTTGAGACACTATACACAAATATGGTCTGAAACATATTTCAGACTCTGTACAAATATGGTCACAATGGTCTGAAACTTATTTTTAATCTCAACTGAAGCAAACACAATGAAACAGTGGGATATACACAAATATTTATTCACCATTCAGCAGATCTCTTGGACTTCAAACAAGAGAGATTCAGGCCAGAGAGATAAGATTAAGCATGGGAAAGAGTAAATACTAACAGTTAAAATGGCTGCTATTATATAACAGCAGCCATTTTAGGTAGCCTAAATACATATCATCGTCCAATTTCTCCAATTTGTGACCCTATTCTGTGAACAGCTGTCCTACTTAATGAACTGGCACATAAATGAATTATCACAAATTAAAAACTTGAAACATTCCAGTTCTTTCAAATCCTTTTCATGTTCGAATGTCCTAATTACTGGCAGCTGAATCATTAGTATAGCAAAGCCTGTTCACAGAACAAAGATCTGCTACCACTTTCCTTTCGAAAATATATATAAAACATATAATTTATATATTTCCTTGCCTAAAATATAATTTTAGGCAAGTTATTAAATGGGGCAAAAGTATTTTAGACATAAAACAGAACTGGGGGAAATTCTAAACATATTACATATTAACTCCATGAAAAGCTTACTCTCTGGTGCTGTTGAACCCTCATTCTGCTCAGGATTTCCATGGAAGTGTTGTAGGCTCCTGCAGAGAAAAAGTATATGGGTTTCAGCTTTACAGCAATATAGTATCCTAACACTCTTTAAGTCTCTTCTTAGGACTAGTCTCTAAAGGAAAGGAGGGACCGTTCAAGTGCATCCAAGAGGGTTTTATAAGCATCTAGAAATAAGCACTGTAGTTTTTGCTATTTAAACATTTTCTCCCAACAATAAGGGATCCTGAACTTTCGATCTGTTTATCAGTAACCTAGCAATCATTCAGCTCTTCTCACTGTAATATAGGAAACTAGCTTCCTTCAGATGGGCTACTGTAATGAATATGTGTAATAATAGTATATTAGACATCCGAAATGTAGAGGCTGATTCTATACAGGTTTACTAAGCAAAATTCAGTGAGGCTTATTCCCAGTCTGCCTATGTGACATCATGTTAATTATGCCTTACGTTGGGAACATGTTGGAAACATGAGGACATACAACAACAAACATACTCCATGCTTTAAAAAAAGTTTGAGGATTTTCTTTAAAGGGTTCTTTAAAATGATGCTGCTCACAAGCGATATAATTCAGTCAACATTAATCACTATTAAGTACCGCCAATTACAATACAAACATCCAGACACACTCATGGCTGTTACCCACACTACCTGGCAATAAAACTTGATGTAACTCATTTCTGAGTGTGCATGAATGGACTCAAGCTTTAGCAAGGCAGACTTTCTGTGAATTACTTCCAAGTATGGCTACAAACAAAAGCTGATGGGAAATATTTTAATTTACCTTACACCTCAAATACAGCTGGCTTTACAAAGGATTCTTAATGTTCTGTGGCTGAAACAAGGTGTGCATACAGACATGCACTAACCATGTAGCGCATTTTACTATATTTGTAGACCCTCCTGTATCCTTAATTGCTGCAAAGCCATCAAAGACAAACCACCAAAGCAACATAACCCTGATGGCACTCAGTAACTCAAACATCTTTCCTTTCCTCCAGGAGGAAAGAGATCTTGTAGCATCTTTGAGACTAACTGTGAGAAAGAAGCTTTCCTACTTGGTCTGCTTCCTTAGATGCAGCGACTGAAGATGCACCTGAAAAAGTAGACAGTCTTTGAAAGCATATGCTACCACTTCTCTCCCCCCTCCTAATTAGTGTCAAATGTGCTACAAGATTCCTTTGCACGAATGATATTCCAAACATGGTATATCTTTGAATTCTTTCTTACTCCAAGAAGTTCAAGACTGTTTGCATGGTGGTTAAGCTGCACACTTCCACTTCCCCCTCCCTACCCAGGGTTGTACCCTTTTTATCAGCCACTAGCATTGTTTTGTTTTGTTTTTGTCAAAACCACACCATCTCAGTAGGCTCTTTGTTTACAGCATGTGTGTGTGTTGTGTGCCTTCAAGTCATTTTTTACTTATGGCGACACTAAGGCAAGCCTAGTACAGGGTTTTCTTGGCATTTTTCATCAGAGGGGGTGTGCCACTGACACCTTCTATGGCTAAGCAGATATTCAAACCCCGCTCCACAGAGCCATAGTCCAATACTCAAACCACTACACCCCACTGGCTATCTAATACTATAGCAATATTAAGTACGTTTCTATACTCATCAGTGAACTAGCACTCCCTAAGCAGTCTACAATATATATGTAAGCCAACTGCCCCCAACAACCTTGGTACTCATTTTACCAACACACAGAAGGATGCAAGGCTGAGTGGACCTCGGAGCCCTCTAGGATCGAACTCACAAGACCGGCATTTAAGCACTGCGCCATCAGGGCTCCCTATGACCCAATGAAGGCAATATAACATACTGCTGAGTAACCACTGCCAAGTCCCTGTTCAAAAAACCAAGGTAGAAAACTAAAACTGAGAACAGGTGCAAGATTCTAACAAGGAGAACGAAAAACATGAGTGGGAAGCTGGTTTGTTCCAAGTGAGGACTGGGGTGAGGCCACACAGAAAAGACAAGAGCATTTGAATAGGGAGAAAGGGGCATCCCAGAGCTCTAAGGAAATGATAAACTGTTTCTCTTCAAATCAATCAAAACTTTCAAGGGGGAGATTTATGGAGGCTGAGGAAGACAGGTTGTTGTTATTGTCAAGCGCCTTCCAGTCGACCTCCACTCATGGCGAACCTATGGATAAGGCATCCCCAAGCCCCCCTGTGCTCCGCTGCTCTGCTCAGGTTCTACAAATTCATACCCATGGCCAGGCTAATAAGAGTCCTATCCATCTGGCTTGCGGCTTCCTCTTGACTGCCTTCCATCATTGCTTTTTTCTAATGTGCCGTGTCTTCTCATTGTGTGGCCAAAGTAGGACAGCCTCAGTTTTAATTATCTTGGCTTTAGTCAGGCATCTAAGGGCCTTTGCAGACTGCTAGAAATAGTACAAATTGAGTCCACTTTAACTGCCCTGGCTCAGCTAGGGAATCATGGGAATTGTATTTTTTTTCTGAGACATTGAGCCTTCTCTGTCAGAAACCTCTGAACCCATAATAAACTACAGTTCCCATGATTCCCTAGCACTGTGTCAGGGCAGTTAAAGTGGACTCAATTTGCACTATTTCTGGCAGTCTGCAAAGGCCCTAACTTACAAAGGGGGGTTGCAGCCTGCCAGAAATAGTGCAAATTGAGTCAACTTTTAGGGTTAGGGAATCATGGGAATTGCTTTTTTTCTGAGACATTGAGCCTTCTCTGTCAGAGAGCTCTGGTGCCACAATACAGTTCCCATGATTCCCTAACCCTAACCCTAAAAGTGGACTCAATTTGCACTATTTCTGGCCGTCTGCAACCCCCCTTACAAAGTTCCTCTCAGACAGGGTGACGAGACTTTTCCAGGAGACGCCCTCCATTTCACAACCTTTCAGCTCAGAATTAAATTTCAAAATGTCCTCCATTTTGAGCACGACTCGGAAGCATAAACTTGGGTGCGTTTGTATCTTTTTATTGAACGTCCTCGATTTAGCGGCACCTTGTCCTCCTTTGCGGTTATGATAACATCTGGTCACCCTCCTCTCAGATTCCCTCCCACCATTATTATTGTTTCGACCCTTCCCTTCTTTCAAGGCCACCACGCGAATTCTGCCTTCCTCCTCCGACTTTCATTTAAATAGATCCCTTTGGCCCAAAACAGATCCACGAAGGCGGCCATTTTCTTTGGTGGCCATTTTCTTTCCACTTTATCGCTGGGTGGGCAACTAATACTGACCCACTTCTTGCATCTCTTTTGAAGGCGAAAAATCGATATACACCCCCCCCCTTTTAGCCAGTCTGAGGCTGTATCTACACTGCAAAAATAATCCAGCTTGACCCTGGTTTAACTTCCATGGCTCAACAGTATGGAATTCTGGGATTTGTAGTGGTGGCGCGAGAGGTTCAATGCCTCACAAAACTACAGTTCCTACCTTCCATGCTCCACCCAGACAACACCTGAACTGCAGACGACACCGCTTTACTGCCATGGCTCAATGCTATGAAATTCTGGGAATTTGCAACATACTAAAAGTCCATGGCATTCAATACCTTTGCCCTAGCGCCACAACAAACTACAACTCCCAGAATCCCACAGCACTGAAGACCTTTCCTCTGGTGCCACAACCAACTACAACTCCCAGAATCCCATAGCACTGAAGATCTTTCCTCTGGTGTCACAACCAGGTCCAGTTCCCAGAATTCAATGGCATCGAAACATGTCAGTTAAAAATCGGTGCCAAACCGGATTATCCCTGCAGTGCGGATGCAGCCCAAGATAACCTTCTCTCCTCCCCCCGCAGAGCAAATTTAAAAATAAAATTCTCCTCAAACTCACTGGAACCAGGCGGAGGAGGGCTCTTGGCTCTGAGGAGGCGCTTGAGGGGAGAGCCCGGCTTCGTTGGTCACCGCCATGATGAGGAAAAGAGAGAAGATGGAAAAGGACAAACCCAAAAATAAAAAATTAAAATAAAAAAATTAAGAGCCCGAAGGGTTTGGGCTAATAGGCGTCGACGGGTGTTTAAACAGGGAGAGAAAAAAGCCACCCGAGCAATAAAACGCGTTATAAAACGCCCCAGTCAACAGCCGCCGCCAAGTCAACCGTCTCTCGATGGCGTCCCGACACCAACTGAGAAGAAAGCAGAAGGTTCCAGAAAAACGACCCCGCCCTCAGCAGGAAAGGGTGATTGTTATGTAACAATGGCAGCAACGCGCATGCGTCACAGGGGGCGGAAGGGAGGGGGCACGGAGCGCTCAACGGTCGCCATGGAAACAAGGAAGCGCCTCCGCAAGGCCTGGCTTGGCCTTAATTGTTGTTGTTGTTGTTGTGTATGTCTTCCGGTGGTTTCCGGCTTATGGCGGCCCTAAAACGAAGCTGAGCCATCATGGCTTGAGTCTTGCTTGGACTATGACTCTGGAGACCAGGGTTCAATTCCTGCTCGGCCGTGAAATTCATTGTTAAAAGCCACACTCTCTCAGCCTCTGAATGCCCATGGCGAACGCCCTCTGAAGAAACTTGCCAAGAGAACCCTGTGATAGTCACACACTCTCAGCCTCAGGGGAAGGCAATGGCAAACCTCTGGAGAAAATTGCCAAGAGAACCATGTGATAGTCACACTCTCTCAGCCTCAGGGCAAGGCAGTGGCAAACGTCCTCTGAACAAATCTTGCCAAGAAAAACCCCACGATAGCTTCTCCTTAGGGTTTGCTATAAATCTCAAACGACTTCAAGGCACCCAACAACAACAAAGGAAAACTACTGTGGGGTTTTCTTGGCAAGCTTTTCTTCAGAGGAGGCTTCCCATTGCCATACTCTGAGGCTGAGAGAGTGTGACTTTCAAGATCACCCAGTGGGTTTCATGAACGAGCCAGGATTCGAACTTTGGTCGCCATGGTCCTAGTCCAACACCCTTCCAACATGTATTTTGTGCATTTTGTTTGGCCAATAAACGTATCATTGTTTTTGTAGCTTTTGAATCCGTGTCTTTATTCCTAGCGCAGAAAACATTTGCTGGGGCGTTTTAACCACGTTTTCCAGGCTAAACATGAATATAAATTATGAATATAAGCACTTTTATTTTCTTTTTTAATGTGCTTTTAAGACAAAATGGGAAGCATCTGTCTTGCAAACCACACCGAAGCCATTAATCCCTCAGTTGCTATTTGTCTTCCCACCAGTTACTATGAATAGCAGACCCAAGCGGTACAAAGAAATATAAAAGCGCATGCGCGGACTTTTCACGCCATAGAGCAGACGCCACCCAAATAAGTAGCGCATGCCCTTCTTCAATACTGTATCGAACTAAGGAGCGCATGCGCGGCCCTTTCCTTCTTCAATGCATAGAACGGACTCACCGAATCAAGTATGGCGCATGCTCAGACTTTTTCCTCTCATAAAGCGGACTCACCGAACCAAGGAGCGCATGCGCGGCCCTTTCTTTCTTCCCTATGTAGAGCGGACGCCTGGGAACCAGGCAGCGCATGCGTATTGGGAAAGCCACTCTTTCCGCTTCAGCGCAAGCTGTCAAAACAACAACACGGCGGTTACCCATCACCCTCTGCGCGTGACTGCTTCTAACTTTCTCTCCGCGAGCGTTAGTCACTCCGACGCGCTTGCGCACAAGGGCGTAGTCCGCAGCTGCTGTTGCTGCTTCGGGCCTTCTTATCATCCGGGTCCTGAGGCCGTCCGTTTCCTTTGTTTACTCGGTGGACTGAGGCGGAGCTAACGGAAGGCACTGTCCGGCCGAGGCAGGGCGGAGTTGGCTTTTCCTCTCCGAGCCGGTTGCCTCGAGAGAGACCGTGAGGGAGAAGGGGTAAGCGGGGAGGGAAGGGCCCTAAATAAACCATTATCCCCGGGAGGAGTTTCGGGTGGCGGAGCGCATCTCTTGGGTGTGTCTGAGGCGAGCATCCCTTGCGCCATTCTAACGGGAAAGTAAGTGCGCACCTCCAGGGTTAGTTTATAATACATTTCCTTTTGGACTGCATTTCCCATGATGCTCCACTCCTGGGCTGGTTGTTGCTCTCCGCTGCAATCCAAGCTTCTTTGTTTTTGTGTGCCTTCCAGTCGTTTCCGACTGAGGGCGACCCTAATGGCTATCCTCTGAGGCTGAGACAGTGTGGCTTGCCCAGTGGGTTTCATGGGCGAGCCGGGATTTGAACCCTGGTCTCCAGAGTCGTGGTCCAGCACTCAAACCTTTACATCAAGCTGGGCCTCAGGTTAGCTTTAGGGTCGCCACGGGTAAGTCCCATTGAAGGCCGAGGACTATTTGTTGTTCTTGTTGTTATCCTCCCTCCAGTCGACCCCAACTCATGACGACCCTGTGGATGAGACAACTCCAAGAGCCCCTGTCCTCCACTGCTCAGCTCCTGCAAATTCATACTCAGTGACCTTCTTAGTAGAGTCCCTCCATCTAGCATGCAGCCTTCCTCTCTTTCTACTTCCCTCCACCTTTCCTAGCACTATTGTCTTTTCCAATGAATCCTCCCTTCTCATGATGTGGCCAAAGTACGACAGCCTCGGTTTCACCATCTTGGCTTCCAGGGAGAGTTCAGGCTCGAACTATTCAAGAACCCACTTGTCTTTCTGGCTGTCCATGGGATCCTCAGCACTCTTTTCCAGCACCACATCTCAGATGAATTGATTTTCTTATCTGCTTTCTTCTCTCACTTCTTCCATATGTAGTGAGGTACATACATACATCACATACACTCCACACATACATGCATACATCATGTATGTATGGAATGTGTGTATGCAAGGAATGTATGTGATCAATGTACATATATACATCACATATATGATGTATTATGTACATACATGACATACATTCCATACATACATACGTACATTCTATGCATACATTACATACATACGTACATCACATACATTACGTACATACATACATGGTGATGAGAATTGGACAATTCTAATTTTAGCACTTCCTCTATTATCCATTGTTTTTTCCGAGGGATTTACTTGGTAGTAAATGTCTTATGAGTCAGACAGAGTGGTGTAGTGGTTTGAGTGTTGGATTATGACCTGGGAGACCCAGGTTCAATTCTGTGCTCAACCATGAAACCCCCTTGGGCAAGTCACAGCCTCAGGGGAAGTCCATGGCAAACCTCCTCTGAACAAATCTTGCCAAGAAAACCCCATGATAGGCACAGAACAACAGCAAAAAGAACAAAATGTCCTACACAAATAGGGGAGTTGTTGTTGTCGTATCTTTGGACAGTGTCACACCAAACTATTACAGTGCTATTTTTCCACTTTAACTATGCTTTACTATTACACTTTACACTTTAATGTTAACTGTGGCTGTCTCCTGTGGAATCCTGGGATTTTCACTTGAAGGAGGGGTATTTTGACTTCTCAGCCAGAGAGCTGCTGTTGTTGTGTGCCTTCAAGTCATTTCTGACATATGGCATCGCTAAGGATTTGTTCACAGTAGATTTGCCATTGCCTTCCTGTGAGGCTTAAAAAATGTGACTTGCCCAAATGGGTTTTACGACCGAGCAGGATATCGAACCCTAGTCTCAAGTCTATTTACTGAGCATTTCATTATGTTTGTATCTATCCATGTGTATATCAGTGGTGGGTGTTGTGTGCTGCTCCAGATGTTGAACTGCAGCCCTCAGCATTACTATTGGCTATAGCTGACAAATGTTGCTGGGAATTGCAGTCCAACAATATTTGGAGGGCCATGCAGCTCCCAGCCCCAACGTATATAAATATAACCATCCATCCATACACTGATGTATGTTACTTGCATATGGTTATTTAGAGAATTTATATTCTTTTCCTTAAATGCTTTTTTTCAAATTCCGGTAATCCATTAAAAAAAATGCACTTTTAAAAAGCCAGAGGAAAAGAAATGAAATTCATTTTCTCTTGTAGATTTTTTAAAGCACTGAAACATGTCTGGGTTCCTTGAGAACATGAGGTGCTCAGAATGTGTTGACTGGGGAGAAAAACGAAACACAATCGCTTCTATTGCCGCTGGGGTCCTAGTATGTATATTTAATTATTTTTTAAACTGTCTTATTTGTCGTATTCTTGTTCCTTGAGTGTTTTTGTTAGCCTTCACTTGAAAGCTGGTCAGAATTCCCCTTGGTTTCTGTAATAATTTCACTATATCCTATAAATATGTGCTTTATTCATTCATTCCTTTATCTATTGAATTTATACCCCACCATTCTCCTGGGATGGGACCCAAATGCTTACACTAACTACCAAGATTTTTTTAAAATGTTATTGAAAGTCTGCTTAGTTTAATTTAATTGAATAGTTCGGTATATGTACTAAATTTCTGGCGGTAACTTTAGTACTGTGTTGCAACTAAAACAATATGGTCCTATTTCACCTAATAAAAATATATTGTGGCATAAGGTTTTGTGGGCTACAGCCTACTTTGTCAGAGGCGTGAAATGTTAACAGCTGTGAGAAGTCTGATACCCAATGTTGCACCAAAAGGCCATAGAGTGTAAGATTTAAAGTCTGTAAAGTTGTATATCAGCTATGGGCAACTTGTTGCTTTTGGGATGCTGTTGGGCTGCAGCTCCCTACTTCCCATTTCATTGGGAATCCTGGCTAGGGCCTGATAGGAGTTTCAGACTTAAGACACTTGGGTCCAAAACATACTGCAGAAATAATCCAGTTCGAGACCGCTTTAACTGCCCTGGTTCAGTGCTAGGGAATCCTGGGAATCGTAGTTTATTGAGGCACCAGAGCTCTCTGACAGAGAAGGCTAAATGTCTCACAAAAATACAGTTCCCAGAATTCCCTAGCATTGAGCCAGGGGAGTTAAAGTGGTCTCATACTGGATTATTTCTGCAGTGTGTTTTGTATATGTGCTGCCGAAGCGAGCACATTTCTGCAGTGTGTTTTGGACCTCGGGCCACATGTTCCACTCCTGTTACATACAAAGCCAAAATGTGAGAACAAGATGAATAAGCAAACTATTCCCAAGGATAGCAATTCATGACAATGGTATCTTTCTACAAAGTCTTCATCTTTCCTTCTTTTGTTTGGAAGAAAGCAACCAGTCCAAAAGACTCAGAAATTTGCTGACAAAACTATAGTGCAGCAATTTAACATAGTAGTTTCTCTTTTAGAGCCTTTCAAGATTGTTATTTCTGGTCAGCAGCAGAGCGTCCTTGGCAACTGAAATGTTTCCTCCCTGGCTCCTTATTGTAGCCACTTTCAATGAATATCTGATAAGCATGGTGATAGCTTTATGTTAGCATTGTGTTGATAATTGCATTAAAAAGTGTTGTGTTCAAATAGTTTTTTACAGGTTGGTGGATTATCATAGATGCAGCTGTTAAATATCCAGATTCAAAACAGTTCAACCATTCATACCATGCATGTGGAGTCATAGCTACGGTTGCATTCCTAATGTAGGTATAATACATATTTGAATAATATTTTTGTAGAATCTAATTAAAAATATAAATTAAATTCTATAATCTGAAACATCAACTAGATTTCCTATAGTTAAACAAATCATTTATTGCTCTTTGTTTTGAAAAAATGAATCCATTAGGTCAAGTGATGTAGCTCAGTGCTTCTTCAACTGTCTGATGTAGGAGAATGTGGTTATTTCCCATTGTGCCAGGGATCACTACTATCATTGTGCCCACTGGGTACAGTTATTTCTTTACTGAAAATGCTCCTGTGATGGTCCATGGAGCACCACTTTGAGTAGCAGTAACATAAGTTATTGGAGAGATGTTGAAGATGTAGAGTTGAACTAAAGTATTTTGTGCTGTGTTATAACCTCATTGATGCATGTTTACTCAGATACAAGTTTGATAATATCATTGGGCTTATTCCAAGCAAATGGGCATATGGTTACTGACAGTTTTATTTAGTTCAAGAGAATTCATATTTGCCCTTTTATTTCACTGTAATTTAAAATTGCATATTCTTGCATAGAATCTGATGTATTTGGGGCCCAGATCATGCCTTGCTAGAGAAATGAGAACATACATACTGGAAAGATATGGACACAAAAAAGCAGTTCAAATATCTCTACAGTATCAGAATTTATAAACAGGTAACTGTTTTTTTAAAAAAAAACTTATCCCAAATAGTCACTTTTATCTTCCATTCTGCAACCTGGCACAAGTGATCCCAGGTCAGTCTCAGCGATTTCCACATGCAACATGGTCTGGGTTGTCTTCATGATGGTATGATGGCATTCTGTTTTCTTCATATAGGATCAATGCAGTCTCCAATGGACAAGTGCGTGGGGATAGTTACAGTGAAGGTTGCCTTGGACAAACAGGTAATCTAGTTGATTAAATTTTTCAACATTTATTAAATTCAGTTTATGGTTCACCACAGAAGCAGTCTCATTTTGACAGACATACCTGTCAAATGGTATAATTCCCTTCATACAGCTTAAAGCTAGCTATTTTCCCTCTGGATTCACATCTCCTTGTTTTGGCAAGACATACTGGGCAAGTTTAGTGTCTTGTCTCACATGTCCGCTATGGACAGCTGGACTGCTTTTTTTTAAGAACAGCATGCATTACTGGAATATTCATTTGGTGCCTTATTTATAGGGCATTAAATTTCAAATTTTTATTTAAAAAAAACTATGTGAAGGACAGGGAGAAATTAAGCTAGTAGTATCACATGGGGCAATTTGCAACACTCTGCACAGCTGGCTCCTGCAGAAATGAAAATAACTGATTTACCCTTAAATTGTTTTGCTGAAGAAACTATATACGTGTGCAAATTACATTATGCATATCTTTATGCAGCCTTGATGGTTATGCAGGGGTCTAAACTTTGATGTCCCTGGCTCCACACACACAGCTACACTGGGCACTAAAGAGAGGAGGGTGTTGTAAGTATTGTAATGGGGAAAAAATTTCACAAGACAAGAGTTTAAAGGCTGGACATAGCTTTGAAACACTACATTATGAAATTTTCAGACACGAAAAGTATAGACTCCATCTAATACACAAATGTTTTATGATACTCAGGTAGGCATCTGTGTTTGTCCTGGTACAAAAAACTCAGTGGAGTTACTAATCTTAAAAATAAAATATTTATGTGTGTGTTTGTTTTTGAAGGTGCTCGTATCTGGTTGTTCATCGGCTTCATGTTGGCTTTTGGATCTCTGATTGCTTCCATGTGGGTCCTCTTTGGAGGCTATGTTATTAATGGTAAGGGTCAGCCTTTAAAATGAACACCTTATCACAAGGTAGGCAATGTCTGGGTGTTGGACTGCAATTCCCAGCAGCCTTAACCTGCAGCATAGCCAGGGAAGGTGAGCTGTCCAGCTGACCATTTCTGCTTTCGCATCTAAATGTTGGATTATAAATTTTGGTCCAAAAGATCAAAATACAGTGATCTTGATGAAACAATTCATTTGTTGAATTTGACATAGTACCATCAGTATAAATGAGAACTTTAGAAATATTTCAAAAGTCTTGCTTTTGAAATACTTCTAAAGTTCCCATTTATATTGATGGTACTATGTAAATAATAATGATATGGGATTTCCCTGGACAGATAATGGCCCTGGAGTGTTCCTGTTCCAGAGGTTGAGTTATGCTTGCCATGGGGTTTGTCTTCCTTTTTGGTAAAGTTTTGCCTATGGAGGACTACGGTCCAAAAGATCAAAATACAGTGATCTTGATGAAATTAACTGGTTCTGGATCTTGCCAGTGACTGAATAGGAAAGTCCTGGGAACTCTGTTCTCTTGTTTTAAATGATAAAGGCAGACTATAAATGTGGTAAACCTAGGTTACTCAAGCTACAATCGTACACACAATTACAGGGAGGAAGGCCTCATTGATTGCAACAAAATGTAATTCAATGCATAGGAATCCAATGTCAGTCCAGTCATGCACATTTATTGAGAATTTCCATGAGTTTATTCCTTAGTAAGTACATTTAGGATTGTAGCCTCAGTTTGGTTGAAGGAACTTGTAAAACCACACATGAGATAGCAACCAATTATACATATGGTTTATGGTATATAGTTTATATATTTTATAAATTTTAATTTGCATTTGTTCCGCCTTCTTGCATTGTTCAAACATGACTGGTTTTAAGTGGACTGTTTTAATCAATGATTGTTGTTACAATGAATCAGCCTGAGAACCAATATGACAGAAAGGAGCATAAAAATATTGCAAGTAAATATGTAAAACAAAAGCTGCCACCTGGCAGTGCCTTCAGAATTTACAAAATAAATCAGGTGGACATTGGTGGGGTATAGGGCTAGGAATAAATGTCTGGCAATCAAATTAAACATTTTTTTCCTTCACAGACAAACCAGATAAACCAGCAGTATATCCAGGAATAGCAGTGTTTTTCCAAAATGCTTTTATCTTTTTTGGGTAAGCACACATTTGTTTCTTTTCTTTTTTTTTAATTACATAAGGCAAACCACACAAAAATAATTTGCAACATCAAAACCAGTAATAAACACAGTCCAAAAATAAAATGGCAAAAGTACTATAAAGATGAACTAAATCACCAAGAGAATCCAATGAAATGTTCAAAAAATATTTGAAGCAGTTATAAAAAGAAAAAAACATACTGAATGAAAAAGTTCCAGAGAAGCTGATTGATCAGCTTGATCCCTGAAATGAAATAATGATGGTGTCAGGCTGACAGCTAGGTATGCAAAAGGGGGGTGGTGATATGGCAGAACCTCAGAAGGGTAATCATAGAGTTGCATGCTGCCAGTTGATTTGCCCCACTTCATTATTGTTGTTGTCCCTTTTTCTTCATCATTGTCCACTGTGTGCATGGATGAACTAGTCTTTCACATGATTTAGCAAAACCCTACACAGCATACTTACATCTGTGTACCAATGCCAGCTTAAGTAAATTCTCATGCAAGTGCTGCTTTGGGCTACATAATTCCCACCTGGTCAGCTACAGGGTACACAGTTTAATCTAATAAAACAAGCTTTTCATTAGAGTGGGATGGTGTGTTTGCTCAAGAAGGTGCATATACAGGTATTCATTTACACAAAATTTAGTCACAGTTAAATTATTTGAAATACCTCTGTTTCAGAAAGGATGAACTAAGTGCATGCTTAACTCTTCTACTGAAATAGGTGAGATTTAAAAGTGCTTTAGCTGTGTTATTTGTGGTTCAGCAGTGAAGTGGGGGGAGCTCCCCTTTTCACCACATGTAGGTCATAAATGATAGGATGTGATGTTATTTGGTTATCTTACCAAAACATGAAAGATAGCTCTGACATCCCCAAAATGCCTACCTATCTCGCATAGGAAATACCTCTTTTTGTGTCATGTTTTCCTGTTAAGCATCCCAGTTACTGTTGGAAGCAATCTCTGAAAGCAGTTTAAGCCAATTTATTTTCACTCTTTATTTCACTAACATATTTTAAAACTTGTGTATCTTTCATTTACAGAGGTTTGGTCTTCAAGTTTGGTCGTACAGAAGATTTGTGGCAATAAGTGACAAAGTCTGCCCTACTATTTTAAATCACTGACTTCCATTTTGTAACATTTATCCTCTGATATCACTGAAAATGAGAACTGACTACACTTTAAAATCATGACACACATTTCCATTTT
This sequence comes from Phrynosoma blainvillii, assembly GCA_026167975.1. NCBI lineage: Eukaryota > Metazoa > Chordata > Lepidosauria > Squamata > Phrynosomatidae > Phrynosoma > Phrynosoma blainvillii. The sequence continues at coordinate 23,683,085 of JANUYF010000008.1, forward strand.
TTTATTCTGTTCTCTACTTCTAGTTTATGGCATTAAACATTTTATTGTATGATAGATGTAAAACTGAGAAGGAAGAGGGGACCTTATGAAGTCCTCCTGCTGAATGTTTTTGTTATAATGAATATTAAACTATATAAATGTTTCCTTTATAGCTCTTTTATGCTGTGCCTTCATAGTATAGTTACTGTTCTTGAGTAATGGATAAAATGTAAGGGTTTTGTGGGGGTTTTTTAAAGGAAATTGGTATAAAAATGCATGGACTTATTGGAATCATGCATACTCTCCATAATCAGTGGTATAGTGCAGCCTTTTCCAGTCTGGCATCCTTCAGATGTGTGGAGCTATGTCTGCTAGAAATTGTAGTCAACACATCTGGAGGGCACCAGGTTAGAGATTCAGGAGCTTTCCAACTGTGTATGGGTTCTGTACAACGTTAACTAGAAGGTCATTAATGAGAAGTTTAATAACAGAGCAATTGTCCTTCAAGGACAACTTGCTTACGCTGCCATTCTGTCCCCTACAACTTATTTAAATCATTTATGTTCCACCTCTCAACTAAAAAGATTCCCAGAGCAGGTTACAGGTGAGTAAAAACAAGATGGGGGGGGGGAGCAAAACAAGAAAATTTAGGCAGTAATATTTAATAGCATTGGGTTCTTAGACGCAAAGAAGCTGCTCCCATTTTGAAAAGAGCGCTTGTTTGGGCCTCAGACACTGATGCACTAACCTCTCTTAAATAGCTGTATGAAGCTATTGGTTTTGTGGAGTGGAATATCAGCCTTCCAAATTCTTTGTAAGACCTACTAACATCTTGTCCTGCCATTGAATGGAAGGGCTAGAGGGGCCAGGTAACACCACCACTCCTCTGAAACTAGGATCCTGCTGCTGTTTATCAGAGGGCAGCCAATTCCAGTGATCAGTGTCAGGGTGAAGAAAGGATCAAGCCCAACCCATGGAAGGAGCAGAAAGTGGAGATGGTACAGTTCCAAGCTGTCTGATAGTAGTTTTAATCATCACAGGGTAGTTGGAACCAACAGCTGGTGAAGACAGAGGCTGTGTGGCTCATGAGCAATTCTCATCAGCCCTAAGGGAGGATGGGAGTTACAGTCAAACAACAACTAGAGGGCAACAATTTGGTACATAAGATGCAGGAGTTTTTTCCTGCATCCTGGGAAAACCACAATACTTGTTTGTGTGTATGCAAGGAACTCTTAAAAGATTCAAATTTAACTTTTGTTATTGTACCTCTCCCACAAAAAAAACTATTAAAATATAAGCCATATACACAGTGTATATTAAAGAAGAGAATGAGGATCACAAACATTCTTAAAGGAAGCAGTAACATTATTCATTTAGCCTTGCAAGCAATTCTTTCCTGCAGAAAAATGAAAACAGAACTTCTGGCAGATTTTAAAAAACATACAAAGTCTCACTTTGCACATTCTGGTGACAGCAAATAGAAAATAATTCTGCCTAGCTTACTTGAAACTTGATGCCGTATTCAGTATCCAACAGCTAAATGTGGGAACTAGAGAAAAGAGCATAGTATAGCATGAGAAATCAACAAAAAACATTAACAACTATCTAGTTTGCTCTTTTATAGAACTCTAAAAGTATTTAGAGAGGAGAGAACCCCTGCTTTTAATGCAGCCTAACAAGTAAATGATTTGTGTTCTGGGTTTGGGGCAAGAAGTACAATCCTGGTGATTTTTACAGTGCGACACTACAATTAATAGAAGACATCACATAACTGTGCTCAGATATTTTCTCCAGCTTATTCTTTGGAGAATTAGCATGGTGTAATGGTTAGAGCACTGGTCTATGACTGGAGTCCTGGGTTCAAATCCCTGCTCAGCCATGGAAACCTACTGGGTGTCTTTGGGCAAGTCACATTCATCCTCAGAGGAAGGCTATGGGGGGAAAAAAACCTCTGAACAAATCTTGCCCAAAAAACCCTCTGTTACAGGTTTACCTTAGGGTTGCCATAAGTCAGGAACAACTTGAAGGCACAGAACAATCTTTGGATTCTAGCCTAAGTTTAGACACATCCCAAGTGGAGTTGTAATTTTCTTATATCAAAACATGGTGTGATCCTAATATGTGCAATTAGAATCAAATCCCATTTATGTCCAGGCAAGTATACACAGGACCAGTTTTCAAACAATTTTGGAACTGGAATTACAACATTGGTTGATAACATGCTTAGGGATAAAAATAGTTGTTTTTTTTTTTTTTTTTAAATGTGTGGAGTGAAAACACCTCTTTTGGAACACCTCCCAAGGACCTAAACAGTTTAAAACAAGTTAGTAAACATGGAATAGATAGTTCTTCCTTGAAATATGCTTTTTCAAAAAGTTACATTCCTCTTTGCATGAATCTAAAGCTAGGCATGTGGAGGTCCACGCCATTCCCACCTCAGCATTAAGCAACCATCAAGGCCAGGGGTAGGCAACCTTTTTGAGCCGGGGGGCGGGTTGCTGTCCCTCAGACAATTGGGGGGGGCCGAAGCACCAAAAATAAATAAATAAATAAATAAATATGCATGCACACTCAGCCCCAGAAAAGCCATGGCAAAACCCTTGTGGAGATTTTGCCAAGAAAACCCCAAGAACAAGTAATAACAACAATAATCAATATCATCATGGCGGGCGGCGGCGGCAAGACCAGCCTGGGGCCGGTCCAAAGGCCTCGGGGGCCGCATCTGGGCCTTAGTTTGCCTACCCCTGATCAAGGCAATTGATTTAGGCAGGAGCTACAGCTATATTTTGCCTGATGCAGTTGCCATTAAACCTCAGTTTTCTGAGCCAAAAAATCTTTAAAGATGTGCCTACACTATTAGAATCCAGTTTACACCAGGGAATGTCTTTTCCTAAATAAGTCTGAAGGATCTATCCATTTATCAGTTTAGACTGAATGTATCCTATAGTTTGGAGAGGGTGTTAAATTTCCATTAGAGATCTTTTGACTTCAAAAGAACTTCAATTTCTACAGCTCCCTGAGAAGAGCGCATGACCAATTGAGGTCAGTGATAAGAAGATTGTCCCTGTATTTCAGTTTGACTTTATTAGCTCTTTTCTTTGCTGCTGCCAGAAGGATGAATCTAAAGAATTGGTCATGTGAATGAATGGCTGTTGAAAAGCAAAAGGACTCCAAATTGCTGCCCTTATAATTCCTAATCTTCACTGTGACCAAAACCTAATATACATTTGAATCTTACCTCCCAATAAGCTTGATCATCAAAGTACTTGGTTATAGGAGGTGCTTTCCAGAACTTGCAAGTTAAGAAGAAGCCTGAAAAAAATAAGCAGTGAAAGCATACTGAAAAAATAGTGGAAGTAAGCGCCCGTAATAACAGATTCCTTTATTGCTGTATGTCTATAGCTGTGTTAGATGTGGCTCACAAAAACATCACTGAAGTACACCATAAAACAAAGTAGTTAAATTGGAAATTTAAATTAAGATAAGTTAAAAATCCTAGGTGACTTAAGAAAACATCTGGGGCTGAAAATATCATAAAGAGGTTATCAGGTAAGCCTTACCATGTGAATACTGTTTTATATCACCGGATGATGACTCAGAAACCCTGGAAGGGAGATCCTTTCCACAACTTCTCACAAACCAGTCCTGGTTTCCATGTCAGTTGGACATACTGTGCCACAATTCAGGAAAACTATAGCTTTGTTTTTGGAGCATGCCTTCCCACTGTATTTGGCTTCTATGTTACCCTTTTCCTTAGTAACATAACAACTACTTTTAATATATTTTGAGGACTGATGTCCTGAAAATTATATACAGCGGGCCCTTGGTATCCACTGAGGTTGGGTTCCAGGACCAAATTTTGGATACCAAAATCTATGGATGTTCAAGTCCCATTAAATACAATAGACAGGAAAATGATGACTTATATAAAATGGCAAAATCAAGATTTGCTTTTTGGGATTTATATATTTTTTGAATTTTTTTCAAGCCATGGTTGCTTGAATCTGTAGATAAAGAATCCATGCATATAGAGGGCCAACTTTAATTAGATGCAGACAACTGAGCAGCTCCAAATCTCAATTTGGCCAATCCATTCCCAGTCTGAGCAGACCTGGATCAGTATGGACCAACCAGGTTTGGTCCAGATTTTGTTCCCAAACCCTCCCTTTGATATAGTACACACAGTCATACAAATGTGTATTTCTGCTCTATAGCAAACTATAGAAGAGTCTTTACAACACTCACCTGTAATGAGACCGCCAATCATACCAAGGGCCATACTCAGACTGAGCGCACCACTTTCAATCAAAGCTTCATAACCTAATCTGAAAATGTCCATACCATAAAATGAATAATTTGCAGATCAGTAAATCTCTAACATGAGAACCTATCAAGACAGCTGGCATTTCAACATACTCAGTAGAATTCCATATCTATGCTGTGCAAACCAGTGGCAGTTGGTGACTCCCATGCCAGTGAGCTGGTGAATCCACTGCAGGCTTTCGAGCAGTGATTCCCAAACTCTAGTCCTCCAGGAGTTTTGGACTTCATTTCCCAGAGGCCTCAGCCATCTTGGTCAATGCTCTGGGGTTCTGGGAGTTGAAGTCCAAAAGACCTGGAAAGTCAGAGCTTGGGAATCACTGCTTTAGAGGAACTGTCCAAGGTTCTGAACACTGTCCCGCAAATAGGCCCATCACCTTAAATACTTCCCTTTAGCTTTCCAAAATCTGCCTTAGTGGCAGGGGAGACATGAACTACCAGTGGTGTATACACCCATACTATACATTTTCCATTTGTTCCAGAGTTATTTTCTTCATTTCCCCAAATTGGGACTTAAAGCAGTTTACAACAATTTTTTTAATGTTATAAATCCACAAAATGCAAAATTTAAAACACAATTAAACAATAAAAACATATCATTACAACACACACGCACACCAGAACAATTAGCAATATCCAGCACATTGTGTAAGATGAGTCTTATATAATCACTCTCCAAATGCCTGTAAGAATGGAAAATCTATGCTTGTCTGCAAAAAGAAAGTGAGGAAGGTGTCACTCTAACTTCCCTGGAAAGGGAGTTACAGAGCCTGGGGACAGACACTGAGAAGACCTGCTCCTGTGTTCCTAAGGATATATCTATGAGGGAGGTGGGACAGAGAGAAGGGCCTCCTTGGCAGACCATAGAGCATAGGCTGATCCATAAGGGAGAACTGTTGTTTTGTGCTTTCAAGACATTTCTGATTTATGGTGATCCTATCATGGAGTTTTCTTGGCAATATTTTTTCAGAGGAGGTCTACTATTGCCTTCACTTGAGGCTGAGAGCATGTGACTTGTCCAGTGGGTTTCATATCTGAACAGGGAATCGGACCCTGGTCTCCAGAGTCACAGTCCTACATTCAAACCACTATACCATGCTAGCATTCCTCCTGGTTATGCCCTTTAAAGCCCCACACAGCTCAGGTTCAGGTTATTCGAAGGACTGTATTCTCAGTTAAAAGTCATAACCAGTACTTTGAATTGTGCCCAGAAATGGACTAGCAGCCATTGGAGCTGTTTCTTGAGCAGTGGAGACAGACCATTTAAATCGGATTATGCACTGTCCACACTTCTGGTGGCTAGGAAGGATGGAAGAGATCATGCACCCTTGCCTCTCCAGCAGATACTCAAGTACAGTAATGTGGAACCAACATGATAGACTGTTCTTTGGCTCAGTTAGGCATTTAATTATAAGGGGCCATACTACAATCTCTGTGCAAGGGAAGAGTACAGAGAGAAAGTCAGAATTAGATGATTGCACCTATTCTTGACTTTGGCTTCCCTTTTAGTGGCCACACTCCCCTATCAGTGTGGATGTGGACCAGTTACCACTGTCTCTTAGGTCTTACAACCCATATAAGTGGTTTTCAAACCTTTCTGGAAGACTAGCTATGGTGTGAAAAGAGTTCCCTAAAAATCAAAGGTCTCCTTCACATTTGCTGTGGAAACCCAGTACCTTGCCAAGGCATCCTGGGCTTACATTCCCTTCAGGTGGGATACTGACTGAGACTGCAGGATCTTTCCATTCCATAGCTGCCTCGATTGTACTCAGAGGGGTGGGGTATAAATAAAAATGTATTTATTATTATTATTATTATTATTATTATTATTATTATTATTATTATTTCATCTATTTGGATTGAATGTGTCCTAGAGTATTACTGCAGAGGTGCTTGTCTCTCAAGTGGGCATGTCTGTCTCTCGAGGACTTTTGCCTGCCATTACATATTTCAAACTGAGGAACTTTGATAAGCTTCTATTGTTTGAAAGAATGGTTTTCCAGAACAGGACCAGCTCTACATTTGGGGAGTGGGGGATGAACAAAGTATCTTCTTGCTGTGTTGGTGGACCTCTTAATCCAATACTAGCAGGCTGGCTCAAGCCATCATTTTAAACTACCCAGAGTGCTCTGGAATGACCAATGTAGTGTCACTTACAGCAGTATGGAAATTTAAAATGGCATCTCAAAGCCATACAGCAGCTGGCTTGGGGAAATCAGCAAAACTGAAAATGAACAGGAATCAGTTAGAATGATCAGCTGTCTGTGGATGCTAGGCAGTTTGAAAATCAGTGGGTTAATCTTTGTGGTCATATGCTGGATCTTGTCTACTCGCAAGCAATTAATTTGAAGTAGAGGGGAAGGATGTCAGGTAATCAAATTAATGCACGCCAGTTTTAGAGGATTTTAAGCATAGGCTGCATGTTCACCTAGCAAAGGTGCTAGAGTAGTAGATTTCCTGCATTAATAGAGGTGAAAGGTTGGGTTAATCTTTTGTGGGGGGGGATACATTCAATGAGATGAACCAAAGATAATATAAACAAACAAGTTCAACCTACGCTGATAAGTTCTCCAAACTGTTCATTACAATCAGAATAATGTAGACAATTCCTCCAAGCAAACTGGGCAAGCCAAATGTGTAATGAATTCCACAGGTATCATGAATCCTGAGTGCTGGATCCAGGCGTTCCTGGAGACAGTGCAAAGGAACATGTGAAAAACAAAGGGACACAAAATTAAATATTTAACAGAAGCTGTCTGTCTAATGGAATGGGGCTGGTTGTACAGGATTGTGGGTGACCCATGATGACCTGGAAATTTAGACTGTAGAAAGCCACCATCAACAGCAGCTGATGGCTTTCATGTTAGTAGGGGCAGTGCATCTGCTTTGGATTTTAGTTTGAACTTTAAAGGAACTATTCAAGTTGCTAAACCCTATCCCTAAAATAGACTCAGCATCTTAGACATATTTTTAAAATTGACCCCAGAGTAGCCTTCGGACATGATTTAACAACCTTGTCAAAGGGGAAACCTTTACCTTTACATGCCACCAACAAGATTCCAGCTAGCATGTACAGTCTTCTCCTTGTTCATAATCAGAACAGTTCAAAATAGGGACCATTTACCTTTAGAAAGGCAAACCCAAGCACAGAGACTGCTCCAGCTGTCAGACCCAAAGTCATTGCAATCCAAGGGTGCTGGATGATGGAAGCTGAAAAGCCAAGCGCAACTCCACCTGCCAATGTAGCATTCTGGATGTGAGCCTGGTGAACAAAGAAAAGACAAAAGTAAATAAATAAGGGAAGTTGACTGATGACTTATTGCTAGATATACATTGGTGGGGTCTGTATAAAAGTTTGGAGAAGTTCCCTTTCTGGACAGCGATACCTAGAAGCCCCCAGACAGATGGACAGTGACACTATCTAGTTTGCAGACACTATCTAGTTTCCAGTCTGAGAAACAAAAACAACTCATTCTTAGGCAGCCAAAAGCAAAACAATTAGTTTTGTCTTCTGTATGAAGACATTGTCTTAAGCATCTATGCTCTTTCCCCCAAGTGCTGCTACCTTGGATCTTGAACACATACCTGCTTCTGGCCCTCATGAAGATAATTATTTGCCACTCTGGAATTCAAGCAACATCTCCCTAGTTTTTCCCTCCCATCCCTCACTCACTTGTATGCTCTCATTCTCTTGCCTCTTCCCTCCCCAGTTCACTTTCTACATTTCTTGTTCTCTCTTCATCTTTCCGTCATTTTTTAAAAAGCCATGTTGTCAGCCCATGAGCCCCTGGACCTGAGCCTAATAGGGCTCTTGGCCTGTTGGTGCCACTGATGATAAGAGGCAGATCTTCAGTAGACCTCTTCAGAAGCAAGAACCTCTTATCAGTGTGCAGTACTCTCTTTTTAGGAGAAGAGCCCCACCAACTAAAACTTATGTCTCACCATGCTGAGCTTTCCATTTCTGCTGGTAGCCACTGAAAGTGAAAAGGCAGAGATGGCACTTGCAGCAACTGCAAAATAGGTATTGTACACAGCAATCCATTTCTCCTTTGCCTCCATTATCAACACGGAATTGAAGCTGGGCCAGAACATCCAGAGGAAAAGAGTACCTGGAAACCCACCAAAATGTACAATTGTTAGTGTTTTCTTTCCTTCTGCCTGATTCTTGGTTTCAGAAGCATCGCTAGGGGGGTGTAGGGGGTATGGGACACACCAGGTGACACCCTAAGGGGGGGATGACAGCACTGCTCCCCAAACATCTGCCTTTTGGCAGAAAAGGATGTGGTGCTTGTCTGCATCCTTTTAAAACACTGGAGCTCAGCAGATGAGATGGTATGATTGGGGTGAGGCTCAGTGGGAGGAGAAAGGAGAGGATGAGATGTAGGGGGAGTTAATTACTATTTTAAATTTTTAAATTTACAAATATTTTTTTAAATTATTCTTTTTAAGTTTTCTTAAAAAATATCACATCTTACCAAATTTCCACTTTAACCACATTAAACTATGTACATATAAAAACATTTAAGCTGAGCGTATGATATTTTAATTTAAAGGTATAATTTTAATTTTGCTAGTTGTTTATGTCACAACTATTGCCATTACATTAAGTGATATATAGAAATTACAACTGATGAATAAGATTAATACAAAAACCATTACTAAGAATTTTATATGGTGTGGTATAGGAGGAGGTCAATGAGGGGGGTGACATCATAAGTTACCACACTGGGTGATGCCAACCCTAGTGATGCCAGTGCTTTGTTTTAATAGCCATCTCCAGTTTAGATAACACCCATGTCCACAAACATGAACTCAGCATTATTGATGTCCCAGCCTTTCTCAACCTTTTCATCCTGGAGGAACCCTTGAAATATTTTGTAGGTTTCAGGAAACCCCAGCATAAACATTATTATATTTACAGCTCAGATAAAAGGTGGCTTTATTTTCAGTCACAATCTCTTATGGAATCTCTAGCTGCCTATCATGGAACTGTAGGGTTCCAGAGAAGGCTGTTTGAGAAACCCTGGATCAGATCTCACACTCATATCCAAAACTCTAAGCGCTGGTTCAATGGAGAATATATTGTTACAAAAAATCTTCTAGATGGGAAATATACATCTTTTAGGGGACAGAATAAGACAGTACTCCCTAAGGGTTGGTTTGAGCTGAAAGGGAATCACAAAGCCTTCAGCAGTGAGAAAAAGCTACCTTCTCAGAGACAGATTTGACAGCTGTTAATTACTCCATCAAAGACAAGTGATTCAGCTACCTCTGGGAAGGTAGCAGGGGGGGGGGTTACATAACCATGAATCCAGGCTGATTCCTTTATTTTTTAGTTAATATGTACATGGGAAGCAGATTTTCAAGGCAATTATGCAGTGGGACGGATGCCTGAAGGTTTCAGATGGCTCATTTGGACAGGTTCCCTGAACAGGCACCTGTTTCCATTTTGGAATCCAATGAATTTATTTTACAGTTAAAAACTGGCAAAGCTCCTGGAGATTATAATATCCCTTTAGGCCTGCTTAATGCCAATGTAGAGTGGTAGGCATGAGTCCTTTCAGCACTGTTTAAACTAATCAATTGTATAATCTGTATTTTGGACAACTAGTGACTGGTAGTCATTATTCCATTTTATAAAAAGGAAATCATTCTGATCCCACCAAAATACCTTCCAGCCTACTGTGTACTGTTAGTAAAAATGTGTGTGAGCATGAGAAATTACTGAATTACATCTCAGAGGATGAAAACATGAGGCTCAAAAGAGGATGATCAGCCACAGACCAGGGTCTTACCCTACATCATCTGGTAGATACATATGCTGGTTCAATCAGTAGTGGCCTTTACATGGCCTACTTTAAGCTGGTGCTTGACCTAATTCCTTGAGGCACACTATAGAATAAATATGAGACCATGAATGCTTATAGATGCTTGTTAATGATAGGGTTGCCTTAGAGATGGAAACTACTTGAAGGCACACAACAACATCATCATCAACAAGACTTAACTGACATCTGTATGAAAACACATGATTACAAGTAAAGTGTCATCGTATAAGCCAATGATATGGTCTGTGTTTTACAGCTATATTATTTAATTTTTAAAAAATATATTTAGTTGGTTACATTGCAACTTACCAAAGTAATGGATTTTAAAGTATAAATTATAGAAAGACTAAAGTCTTGAGCTGGGGCATTACAAGCAACGACGCATAACTTTACAATGATGGAGATACATTGCTAACACTACCATATGCCACTGTGCTAGTGAATTATGGCAATGCACAGTGGGGCACCGCACAAGAGGTCCAATTGCACAAAAGGGGCTTCACAACTGGGGTGCCTCACCTGAGAAGACCCTTTTTCACACATTGTGTTGCCCTCACTGGTAGGTGGAAAAGGGTCCCTCCAGTAGCAATCCATTTATTTATTTATTAAAATATTTATCTCTGCTCTCTATGTTGGGATTTTAAGGCACACAACAACTGCAAAAAGACATCCTTTGTTGCTTTTGATCTTTCATAGACTTCAGGCTAGCTCCTCAGATGCACATTACTTTCAGTTAATCTGAAAGGTGCTGCAAGATCCCTTTGCATACTGATTTTTCAGACTAACACGGCTATGCTGTGAATTCTGCTTTTGATCTAGCAGTCTATTCCTCTACACCAGAAATGAAGCAAGTAAACTGCTATTGTTTACCGGCTTTGCTTTGGATGCCCCCCCACACACACACATGCAAATATATATAATTTAGACTCTGGGACTAGCATATCCATCATCTAATGGATGGCAAAACAAGAGTTGAGTCAAGGAGATATGTAACAGGATCTCCCGCTGCATGTCATGTTCAAAAGAAAACAACAGGTGCAGGCTGCTTGTAATTTATTACAGGGATGGGAGGTAAGCAGGGAACAACCACCGCAGAGTGGGCTGTTATGTCACCGGCTTGTCTATCAGCAAGTTAAAGGAACCGAACTCTGACGCAGATGCTGCCTCTGGAAATACTAGCAACAGAAGTTCAAAGAATAATAGAGTTGGAATAGACCCCAAGGACCATCCAGTCCAATCCCCTGCCATGCAGGAAGATACTATCAAAGCACTCCTGAAATATGGAACTCCAGCCTCTATTTATAAAACCTCCATAGAAGGAGATTCCACCACACTTCAAGACAGCATATTCCATTGTCAAACAGCTCTTACAGTCTTTGTCCTCCTCCAGTCTGCTGTGACCTCTCCTGTTCTCCAGGCATTCTCAAAGATAATTGCCAGCGGTTCTGAGATGACTTTTGCCAGTTCTTTTAATACCCTTGGATGAAGTTCATCTGGCCCTGGAGACTTGAATTCATGAGTAACCAGGTATTCCTGTACTACCTCTTTACCCATTCTATGCTGCATTTTCCCTACTGCATCATTTGCTACATTTACCCTCAGGTTGATCATAGTTCTATTTTTGTATTCCTTCCTCTCTTTCTATATATTTTTCAAACACAGGTTTGTAACAAAATTGCACAAAATGATAATGAGGTTTTAATAACCTCTTGATGGATCAGAGAAAATGAGCAAACTACATACAAGAGCAGACAGTCAGCTAAAATGATTTTTTCCCCTTTTGGCTTAGAAAAATAGCTAGGGGGTGACTCCACCACCGTTTCTCCATGCCTAATTATCCCTCCTTCCCTAGGCAGTGAAATACACAGCTACAGTCGTATGATAAATTTATTGCCTTGATGCAAGCAATCAAAAACAGGATTTTTATGTGCTATGTATTTCCTTTCTCCCCTCTTTTCCAAAGGGAGCTATAGCAAATGCTGAAGCTATGTAAATCATGATGCAGCATAGAGTATGCTGTCATACACTCCAATATTTTACAGATGACAACTGGGACATGTGGCCAAGCAACATCAGTGTGGTCAAGATGGGGAAATGTGTTAATGAGGGACAACACACAAGGTAGGAGAGACTGCAGCAGTTTGCTTTTGCCTGAACCTAATAGGAAAGAAGATTTTGGCCCCCTCCTCTCCTTTCTTCCTTGTTGAGTTAATTGAGTTTAAATTGCTTTTGCACTTGAACTCAGTTCACCTCAAAATCTGCTGGAGGGATTTCTGGAAACATAATTGTTTCAGGTCTAGTAAAATAAAATATCATTTTGTGATTTCTCATCCAGCTTTAGAAGACTAACCAAAAAACTTACCTAGCATTGCAAAATTATCCGAGACTGGCTTTGATCGTTCCTTCTCAACTCTTGAGCTCAGAGAGGAATGGTAGAGCTTCCAGGAGACCATAATGCCAAAGTAGGCCCCAAATAAGTGTACATGCATCAAGCTCACATGGCTTTTAATCTGTGGATAACAACAAAAAAAGATGCTGTTTCAGATATTGCCAGGGTGGGGTGTACTCTGTGCTAATGTGGGGGCTAGTGAATGAAGCTGCGGGGTGAAACAGTGGGAGAGGAGTTTTTAACCCTTCTTCCTTACAAGCATCCTCCAGTCCATCTTAAATCTATTCTACTTTATAAATGCCTGCCTGGACTACTACTTAGTACTTGTTGTAATTAATTAGGCACAATAAGGACTGCTCATGTCTTGAATTGATAATCACACCTATGACTGTTGCCACACTGTACAATTAATGCAGTTAGACACCGCTTTAACTGTCATGGCTCTATCCTATGGAATCCTGGGATTTGCAGTGGTTGTCACACCAGAGCTCTCTGACAGAGAAGGCTAAATATCTCACAAAACTACAAATCTCAGCATTCCATAGCATGGAGCCATTGCAGTTAAAGTGGTGTCAAACTGTGTTAATACTGCAATGTAAATTATTTCTACAGTGTAGTTGCATCCTCAGAGAAAAGAGCTAGTATAGAACAGTCTTCTCCAAAATGGAGACCTCTAGATTAGTGGTCTACAACCTCCATCATTCCCAAAGAGATTTGAAGTGTCCTGGCGGGTAAGTCATACTCTCTCAGCCTCAGAGGATGGCAATGGCAACCTCCTCTGAACAAATTCTGCCATGAAAACTCCTTAAGGTGGCCATAAGTTGGAAACGACTTGAAAGCACACAAAAACAACAAAAGTTGCAGGACAAATGGATCAGACAAATTCAAGAAAGGCAGTAGGTCTATCAATAGTACAATACAATAGTACAATAGTTAAATAGACCCTCCATAGTTCAGAGACAGTAAGCCATCAAATTCTGTCTCCTGGGGAGCAGCAGAAAGAGAGGGTTATCAGTTGACTTCATATCCTGCTTGCAGACTTCCAACCGGTTGCTCCGCTGGTGGGAAAGAGGAAGCTGCATTAGGGGAAACATTTGATTGAAACTAGCAAAAATCTTTTTATGTAGAGTTCATTATAAGAGGCACCAAGGTAGGCACTTCTCTTAACACGGTGGGAGAGTGACTGTGTAAAATGCTGTCCTGAAACTACTCTGTCAGTTAAGGAAATATAAAGTGCAATGCTGGGGAAGCTGCTCATAACATAAAGCCACAAAAAGGGACATCTTTCTCAGAAGATAAGGACTTTGGAAAGATAAAATTGTTGCTTCTCCTGAATGGCTTTCCATGTCCTGCCACTATCTCAGAAGTACCTTGGTAACGTGGCTTTTTTGGACGTCAGCTCCCAGAATCCCCATCATTTTAGCATGCTGAGTTCTGGGAACTGCACTCTGAAAAAGTAACTTTGCCAAGCTCTGGCAAAGAGGTTGATTATACCTGCAAGATATCCACAGCAATCCATCTGTTCACAGCGAAGACTGTCACTTCTACCACGGCCATCCAGATCAACTGCATTAGGTTGACTTTGCCAAGAATCGCCCCAGCTGAAATCAGGACCGTGGTTACAGTTATAAGGGCTTCTAGGATGCTTGGAAGAAGAAAAGGGGGAAAAATAAGCACTAGCATCCCTGTGAAACCTGGAAGCCATATAGGCAGCTTACACCTGTACTCTCTCTGGTTCTTATGATGTTGCTCCTCTCAGTTTTTTAGAAAGGTTGTGTTCTCTCTTCATTCCTCAAAGCAAGAGGGCTTGAAACTAGCCTTGTGGTAATACATGGGGAAGAGAGAAACTAATGGCTACTTGTGTCTTCCATGTCAGTGAGGCTCTTAATCTGTTCCAGGTTTTAGCCTTAATTTTACATGATACCTCCCTGATTCTTAGATTCAGCATCTGATAAACTGTGAAATTTAGTTTAGTAGAAATGATGTCCCTTACATAAAATGGGAAAATCAAGATTTGCTTTCTGAATATACACACACAATATTTTCAAGCCCTGGTGATGCAGTGGTTAAATGCCAGTACTGCAGCCACTCACACACAAACCACAAGGTTGTGAGTTCAAACCCAGCCAGTGCTCAGGGTCAACTCAGCCTGGCATCCTTCTGAGGTCACTAAAATGAGTACCCAGCTTGGTGGGGGCAAATAGCTTACACTTTGTAAACCCCTTAGTATACTGATAAGTGGTATAGAAATGTACTTGCTATTGCAATTATTGAAAAAATGGATTTAAAAATCTGTAGATACGGCGGGCCATTTGTAGTAGCAGTAGTTCCAGCTTTCCCCAGGGACTCAGCATATTGCCTGGGAATAGTGGGAATTATAGTCCAACATTTTTGGAGTACCAAACCTTCAAGAAGGCTGCCTGAGCACCCTATGACAAGTGAAATACAAACTTCCCTAGCATCTTTTTTGGTAATCATAACACACAGCAACGGGGCACACCATTGTTCCCCACCACCAACTTTATCTAAGCAAACTTTATCTAGGCAACTTCAGGAATGTGGCTATGATCCGATAACATGAAATGCTGCCCTTCTCATGGCACCTGGAGGCTACTTGAGAGGTTACTTTCATTTTCAGATGCATGGAGTTCTCCTTTTGGCATCCACTTAATGACAGTGATTTCATGCCACTCCATCAGCCTTGAGTGTCTTACAAAGGAGGCAGGCAGAGGGCAAACTGCTGATGACTCAGAAACAGTGTCATTCATGGCCATGGCCATGTGTTAGTTATGTGTCATTCTTGGCTTGTCTGATAGTCTGGAATCCCAAGAGGTTGCCGCTAACTAACAGAAAGGACTGTCTAGTCAGCAGCAGGCTTTTTGAGTTTAGTGACTCCAAAGCATGCACCCAAACCAGACACAGAGCCAAAAATGTTGGGCTGGGATAAAGCCTAGGGATACACAGTGCTTGGAAAAGTTGAAGAGAAGTGTGGTAATAAAACCTCCAAAACTGGTATATTTTCATTCTCTTTTAATAATGCAGTTGTGGCAAGACTGAGGAGAGATTGAAGCTTGTGTGATAATGTCCTAAGTGATTAATAAGGGCAAATGAAGAACAGAAACTTTTGTGTCATTAACATTTTGAAATGTATTCCCCTGAAGAAAAACACAGAAACCATAGTCACTTCCAGACAAATGGCTCCTAGCATTAACAATCAGAAGTCACTGTGCAGCTATTCTGTCTTTCTTTTTTTTCCTTAACAGATTTACCCTGGTAAAAGACATAAGAAACAGCAGGGAAACACTGGATAGCTACGAATGGGAGACAGTTTCAAAAATATAGAAATGTTAGTCTATTTCAGTATCAAGAGAGGGAAGGAGGAAAAAGAAGTCCTGTGGCTGCTTTAAGACTAACCAACTTACTTTGGCATAGACAGTCATTGACTATAGCCACTTATATGTGTTGCATCTGAGGTTATCACATACCCCCAATTCTCGCTATGATCACATTAAGGAAGGCAAGTGCATACGTACTGCTTTGAGAGCACTCCCTACTGCATATCCCTTCATAAGCACAACTGGGGTGTTGTTGGCCCCTTCATGCTCTCTTCCACCCTTGTCCCTAACCCTGCCTCCCTGCCCTATGCCCTACTCAGTGTGCCTTGCATTTATGTGTGTATGTGGTTTGTTGTTTTTAAACACAATTCTAGAGTTATGTGACTGCGGTTTAACAAGAAAGAAAAGAAAGAACGTTTTTTAAAAAGGCTATTCTGGCACAGCAAAAGGGATGGGGAACTGGGGACAGGAGGAGACATTGGCACCATGTGACTGTTCAATTCCGGAACTGCCGTGGAAGTAACTTACCACACCTGAAGACTAGTGCTATATCAGCACTATTAGGATCTTATTAATGGGTTTTTCTGTCAATGGCAAGGTGTGGGCTAACCATGCAAGTATGGTCAAAGGTGCTATTATTCAAGTTGTATGGCAGCTTAAAAGCCATGTGTGATAAAGTCCTAAAGAAGAGGAATGTTGCCCAGAAAAGCTTATCCTGATATAAGTTGGTTTAATTTTAAAGGTACCACAAGTCTGTTCTTCCTCTCTTAAGCAGGTTACAGTGTCATCTGAAATGTGGAAGCACAGCATTCCATAAATTACGTTAATGTGACCAATCAGTGGCACAGTCAATCTGCATCTGGAAGAACCCCATGAATCACCAGAGATAATATAAGGAGTGTTCCTGGTAGATACTGATACTTAGACCTTGAGCTTCCATTGGGTCCAAGTTGCAGAATAAGCAGAAGGCCCCAGACAAAGCATGGCTGATTGCCACATTTTGAATTAATACCCATGGCCATCTAAACCAGGTGCAAGCAACTTGCTGCGGGCAAGGTACCCCCCCCATTAGACTCCCTCCTTATCAACCTCTCAGGTGTTGCACACTGTTTCTATCACTTGATTTGACACCATGCTATCTAATTATAGTGGAATAGTAGGGGGACACATGTGTCCCTTGGATTGTATGTTACCCATCTCCATAGGACTTTTTGACATAACTGAAGTAATGCATACTATCATTGGGTGTGTCAGGGAGCATAAGACCATGATGTCCAGAGTCTGAATTAGCTAAACATAGCACTGCTGTGGGCCCAACCTTTCAAAATGTAGAAATGACAATTACTTTTTAAAACAGGGCTGGGCAAATGCATAGGTGAAATTCCCCAAATATGTGAAGGGGAAAAAGCAGCATGGGAAGGAGGTGTTCTGGCTGATGGAAGGTCATTTGGGGGTGTTTTGTACAGTTTTGGCATGTTTCAGACAAAAATCACCCAAAGATCATTCATTTTTTAAAAAGAGGGGTGGATGGGTGGGTGGGGGACTGTTGAGGATTTCAAGCCCTGAAAGAGGAGAATTGGGGGGCTGGGGCAGGCCAGAGCCCACACTTCTCCCCACCCCCAGTTTAAAACAACTGGTAACCCATCAATTTTTTAGAAAATGTTGCTAGGTCAGAACCACCCCAGGCCCAGTGGCGTCCCTAGGATTGGTGTCACCTGATGCAGTCAGTCACGGCAGGGGCAGGACTTATAGAGCAGGACTTCCAGTGTGAGACTTCTGGCATGTGTGAGAGAGCATGACCGGAGACGCCCCATATGCCCCCAGGAAAAACTGGGGAGAAGCCACTGGGCCCCAGGAAGACCTAGAAACGCCCCATGCACCCCCCTGGGAAAGGCCGGGGAAAAGCCACAATGTGGCTCACACCCCTCCAGTGATGCTACTGCCCAGACCCTGAGAGTTCAGGGTCAAAAGCTGATACCTTGGGACAGTTCCATGAGATGTCATGGTGTAGACCCTCATGATGTCGACGGTATTGGGGGCATAGTTATCAAATTTGCAGATGACACCAAATTAGGAGGAGTAGCTAATACCCCAGAGGACAGGATCAAAATTCAAAATGACTTGAACAGACTAGAAAGTTGGGCCAAAGCTAACAAAATGAAATTCAACACAGAGAAATGTAAGGTACTGCACTTAGGGCGGAAAAACGAAAAGTACAGATATACGATGGGGGACACCTGGCTGAATGAGACTACCTGTGAAAGGGATCTAGGAATCCAGGTGGACCACAAGTTGAACATGAGTCAACAGTGCGATGCAGCAGCTAAAAAGGCCAATGCAATTTTAGGCTGCATCAGTAGAAGTATAGTGTCTAGATCAAGAGAAGTAATAGTGCCACTCTATTCTGCTTTGGTCCGGCCTCACCTGGAATACTGTGTCCAGTTCTGGGCACCACAATTCAAAAAGGATGTGGAGAAACTGGAGCGTGTCCAAAGGAGGGCAACTAAAATGGTGAAGGGTCTGGAAAGCAAGCCCTATGAGGAACGACTTAGGGAGCTGGGGATGTTTAGCCTGGAGAAGAGAAGGCTGAGAGGTGATATGATAGCCTTGTTTAAATATATAAAGAGATGTCATATCGAGGAGGGAACAAGCTTGTTTTCTGCTGCTCCAGAGACTAGGACCCGAAACAATGGATGCAAGCTGCAAGAAAAGAGATTCCACCTCAACATTAGGAGGAACTTCCTGACAGTAAGGGCGGTTCGACAGTGGAACACACTCCCTCGGAGAGTAGTGGGGTCTCCTTCCTTGGAGGTCTTTAAGCAGAGGCTGGATGGCCATCTGTCGGGGATGCTTTGATTGGGAGTTCCTGCATGGCAGGGGGTTGGACTGGATGGCTCTTGTGGTCTCTTCCAACTCTATGATTCTATGATTCTATGTCATTAAACATACATTAAGCACAGTATGGAATTAATTAATAAAAAAACAAATCTAATAAATGAGGAAAAATGCATATACTTTTCAAGACAGTGCTCTTGCCTTGAGAACCAGAGATGAGGGGCCAACCATGACTCAGCCCACCCTGGGAATTCTAGTGATAATGGTATTATAAAGCATGTTAACTACCTTTGTAGGCTTATCTTCACTGCACCATCCAAGAAATGGAAGAGAAATCCATTCACAATCACAGCCCACTGCACTCCAAGTGCAGCAAGACAGAGGCCGAATCCAATGCTGCTGAATCCATACCTCTTCAGAAAGGCCAGGAGGAAGGCAAAGCCGAGGATCACCATGACATTGACATCTTGAAATACTGTGTAGTAAAGAATATTGATGAAGCACAGATAATAAAATTCAAGAATGAGTGCTCATATGTGATGGAAGCTTGGCACGTTGACCAAACACAGGAATATTACTAGAAAAGGTCAATATGTTTAGTTCACTATCAATATGCAAAGATCTAATTCAACTGCCTTTACAGCAGAAGGAAAAGATGTGCTATTATACGTATATTAAATTGCCGTTTAAACTTCAGTTAAATACCTGTAATCAGTAAACTAAAGAAAGAGTTGGGTATGTAGATGAGATTATAAGGGAGGGAGGGAAATGTAAATAGAAGGGTTTGGGTGAGGTGGACAAGAAGCATAAAATGAAGTTGAAGTCGAAGGTGGAGGTGGTGGAAACAAAATCAAGGATGGCATGTTAAATTTTTCCAAGGCTTTAAACTGAGACATTTAGATTTAAATGCCAATTTAATATAGCATCACAGTTAATTTGCCCCTTCTAAAGTAAATCCAATTGAACTAGATTTTTAAAAAGTTATTGACAATTAACCCTTTTCTGCTAACTCTCTTATCTGATCTTCAGTGATTCTGTAAGTTAGGTTTGGCTGAAAGATAGTAAGTGACCAACTGGTTACTTAGTGAGTTTCATAACTGAGGTGATGTCTGCATGGGCCAAAATACCCCAGGACCAGTCTGGAGTATCCTGGCCCCAAAGCTGTCCCAATCTTCCCCCATTACTCGGAAGCTTCTAATTAAAATTACAGAAGTCCTTCAATGAATGGGACTTTACAGATGAACAAATGTTTTAGAAAGATTTTTGTCATTGGAAAGGACATTGCTGTGTTGAATGCTATCTGAAATGACATTTTAGAATCAGCTTCAAGCTGGTTGAAGAAAAGCAATGCCTCTACAATGTTAAAAGGCATTCGTGAGGAAGCAGTCCTGTGGGTCTGTCTGGACACTTCTCTCTAGGCAGCATATTGCCAACAACCTAAAGGCTTTCAGAAGATAGCACAGACTCTACCCCAGTCTGGACTTTGATAAGTAGGCATTATCATATTTAGCAATCCTGTTTCAAAGAAACAGTTTCTTAGAAA
Organism: Phrynosoma blainvillii; assembly: GCA_026167975.1. Taxonomy (NCBI): domain Eukaryota; kingdom Metazoa; phylum Chordata; class Lepidosauria; order Squamata; family Phrynosomatidae; genus Phrynosoma; species Phrynosoma blainvillii. Next base: position 23,703,314 of record JANUYF010000008.1, read on the forward strand.
TTAAGTTGGAAAGCTAGATTGTTCACAATCAACATAATATTGTTTAAAATGTATGGTACTCATTTGTTGATAACAGTTAGAAGGAAACTTGGTAATTATCCAACCCAGGAAAAAATGCTGGCTTGAGGGACTTTACAAGTCCTAATACCAAAAGCTGTGGAAAGGAAAGATGCGTTGTTGTTGCTTTCTTTAGACAGATCAAATTTGGGAAGAACGAGACAGAGGAAAGATGGAGAGTTCTCCTTTTCCCAACCCCATTCTCTTACCTCCACTTCCCAAATATGACTCTCTTGTCCATAATTTGAGACTCATTGCCACTGACGGAGCACCGAGCAGAAATAACCCCCAGCATCCCCTGCTATTTTTGCACTCCAATCCAGTGCTATTACCACTATGCCCCCAACTCTCCATGAATGTGCATGGGTGCACAGACCTACGTTGGCCCTCATGCTCTCTACCATGAAAGGAGGAAACAGCAACAATAGCAGCTTCTTTAAAAGGCACTCTTTCACACACATGCCCCTGAGAGAGAAGGGATTGGGACCAAAGTGAGCTTGGCCATTCTTCTGAATGCCTGCTGGATCTAAGCACAGGTAATTTTCCCAGTCCCCTTTCTCACAGAGCCTTGGCTTCTGTAGGCATTCAAAACATTTGTGGGACTTTTATCACTTCTAATACCTCCTGTCCTCACAGCATGGAGAAGCCATTGTTGGGAAAAGGAGGACAACCTGCCACCTCCACGATCCTTACCCCCCACCTCTTTTTCCTTCCTTGGCAGGGGCTGGAGAAGTGAGGCAGACAGCTTGCAGCAGCTGATTGATTGGGAGCCCTGGGGCCTGCCCTGTCCGAGAGTGCATCTACACTGTAGAAATAAAGAAGTTTGACGCCATTTTAACTGCCATGGCTCCATCTTACAGAATCCTGGGATTTGTACTTTTCTGAAGCACTAGCACTCTTTGGCAGAGAAGACTTGTAAAACTACTAATCCCAGGATTCCATAGGACAGAGCTACTTCACTTAAAAGTGGTGTCAAACTGCTTTATTTCTACAGCATAGCTGCACTCCATGACTGGCCTAGCTCTAGCTCTGCTCATCACACTGCCAAGGTTATATAATGTACAGCCTGTGGAAGCCTGGATCAATTAAATTAACAAATTATCACATCTCTATTGAAGAACATTTCAATCATTCTTTAAATATTCAAAGTAATATCAATTCCTTTTGTAATAAGAATAACATAAAATAAAAATGATGGATAAAAATAATAAAATGGTGACCCAAAAAACACACCCTAATAAGGACAATAAAACAATTCATTAATAGTAAATAATTCCAAGACAGGAGTAAATTACAATCTAAATAATGGGAAAACAAGTTTTAACTGACAGTAGAAGACCACCTCACTTTTTTTTTTTCCCAGTAGGGAAATCATTCCACACGCTAGGTGCCACAAATGGAGAAGGTCCTGCCCTTCTTCACAATGCAACTAAATTAACCTCACAACTTTGTTTCTTCTAGGTGTGTAATAACTCTACAGCTGCAATTGGAACTGGCTGTCTGCAGTTTCAGACAGTGATCTTTTACATCTCTACCTGGAGATGTCAGAAATTGAAGCTGCGGGTTTCCTTATGCAAAGCAAGTACTGAGCTACAAATCTGATACCCAAAATGCTAACATTGCTTCTGCAACCATAAATATTGTAGTTGAGTTTCTCACATTTTAGGAAACTGCAGACACTACTATACCTGAAGTGCCATGGAGAAACCTCAGTCACAATCTCCTCAGCTACAGAAGAATTTACTTCATGTACCAATATAACATAATAAAATCTGCAGCTCTGACAATAAGCAAACATACCTGGGTAGACAGTAAGGTCTTTTTGAAGATGCTGAGGATTATGGTCATAGGAAAAACAGAAGTAAAATATCAGGATGAAAGTAGCTTCCAAAAAGAGTATGAGCACAGGCAGACGAATCTGGAGACTTGGAGGATACTGGGAAGCCATTTTCTTTGTTCACTTCACCATTGAAGACAAGCAGGCATTAATATTTTCGCTTCTGTTGAAATGTTCCACAAGCCTCAACTACAAGAAAAGAGAGAGACAGACAGACAAAGTTTGGATACGATAAGAGATCCCAGACGGCACAGAGTCCTTATCAAGGCAGCCCAGAACAGCAGGCCAAATTGTAATGACAGATGCTTGACTGCTGTTGAGCAGACTTGTGATCTAGTGCCTTGGGAGAGAGTTGTGCCAGGATGGGGTGGTTAGCAGAGGTGCAACTGTTGGGGAATGTCCTAACCTTAGACAATTTACATATGCCACTGGTTATAATGGCATTGGTCAGCCTCAAAGTACTCAAAGTAGCAAAGCTTGGGAAAATATTTTGGACTACATTTCCAGCAACTCCCTAGCATGGGCAGTGACCATGTCGTCTGGGGGCTTCTGGGAGTCAAAACCCCAAATGTCACATTTCCAAGCTCTGGTATTGGGTGAACTGTCTGGAAGTATGATTCATCCTGCAAGGAGACAACAATGGCACCACTGCAAGCGTTTACTACAGTCATCTTAAACCAAACAGAAGACTTGGATTATGCCTTTCTAAATAAAATTGTTAAACATTAAAAGAAAGCTATAGTAGTGGTGAGAGACTTCAATCACACTGATATTTGTTGGAAATCAATCTCTACAGAAAATGGAAGGTCCAACAAATTCCTCACCAGACTTACATACCAACTTTCATTGTCCAGATGGTGGAGGAAGAAACCAGAGGATCAGCTCTTTTGGATTTGATCTTAACCAATTAAGACAAACTAGCCAATATGGATGGGAATGGCCATTCTCCTGAGATTTGATATACAAATGAAGAGGAAGCCAGATGTAGTCAAGATATGCACTCTGGACTGATGTCTGTAAGCATAGGGAAATACTGGGTAAGATTCCACAGTCAGAAATGCTCAAAAGGAAAGTCATGCCAGACTAATCTGATCTCTTTTTTTGATACAATTGCCAGCTTGGTAGATAAAGGAAATGCTGTAGATATAGCATATCTTGATTTCAGGAAAGCCTTTGACAAGGTCCCCCACGATATTCTGGCAAACAAGCTAATAAAATGTGGGCTAGACAAGCCAAGCGTTACATGGATTTGTAATTGGTTGACCAGCCAAACCCAAAGGGTGCTTAGCGATGGCTCCTCTTTATCCTGGAAAGAAGTGACCAGTGGGGTGCCACAGGGTTCTGTCCTGGGCCCAGTGCTATTCAACATCTTTACCAATGACTTGGATGAAGGAATAGAGGGCATGCTTATCCAATTTGCAGATGACACCAAATTAGGAGGAGTAGCTAATACCCCAGAGGACAGGATGAAAATTCAAAATTACCTTAATAGGTTAAAAAGCTGGGCCAAAGCTAACAAAATGAATTTCAACATGGAGAAATGTAAGGTACTGCACTTAGGGCAAAAAAAAAAAATGAAATGCATAGATATAAGATATAAGATGGGGGACACATGGCTTAACAAGACTACATGTAAAAGGGATCTAGGAGTCCAGTAGATCACAAGTTGAACATGAATCAACATTGTGATGCAGCAGCTGAGGAGGCCAATGCAATTCTAGGCTGCATCAATAGAAGTATAGTGTCTAGATCAAGGGAAGTAACAGTACCACTTTATTCTGCTTTGGTCAGGCCTCACCTGGAATAATCCTGTGTTCAGTTCTGGGTACCACAATTCAAACAGGATGTTGAAAAACTGGAGCGTGTCCAGAGGAGGGCAACTAAAATGGTGAAGGGTCTGGAAACCATGCCCTACGAGGAAGACTTAGGGAACTGGGTATGTTTAGCCTGGAGAAAAGAAGGTTAAGAGGCGATATGATAGCCTTGTTTAAACATTTGAAGGGATGTTATATTGAAGAGGGAGCTAGCTAGTTTTCTGCTGCTCCAGAGAATAGGACCCAGAACAATGGATGCAAGCTCCAGGAAAAGAGATTCCAGCTCAACATTAGAAGGAACTTCCTGACAGTGAGAGCTATTCGACAGTGGAACACACAGCCTTGGAGAATGGTGGAGTTTCCTTCTTTGGAGGTCTTTAAACAGAGGCTGGATGGCCATCTGTTGGGGATGCTTTGATTGTGAGTTCCTGCATGGCAGAATGGGGTTGGACTGGATGGCCCTTGGGGTCTCTTCCAACTCTATGATCCTATGAACCCTGGTCTCCAGAGTCCTAATCCAACGTTCAAACCGCTACCCAATGCTGGCTCTGGGCACAAACTACACTCGAGTCCCTCCACATTTGTGGCTTTGACTTTTGCGGATTTGATTATTCACAGATTTTATTAGTATGTTCTCTCTAGGAATATTTAGGTCCTCCAGCACAACTCTATGGTCAACTTGAACAAAAATCTGCACTGAAGGACCTAGAGAGATTCCTAGAGAGAACCCTCCACTAGGCCTTTGTAGCTCCTCCAGCGCAATTCTAGGGTCAATGTCTGGCAGATGTTGACCACAGAGTTGCACTGGAGGACCTAGAGATTCCTAGAGAGGTGTTCTCTCAGATAAAAACACAGTGTTTTGTTATTTGAGGGAGAAGTGTATTTAACCAGGGAGTGGGCCTGCCAGAGCAACGCCGGGCTCCTTAACTATCAATACCCTCCTTCCTCCTCCTCAAAAAAGAGCCTCTCTGTCAAAGGAGCCCGTGCCAGGGGCGGGGCCTCTCCCTGATTGGCAGCCTCCATTTCCCAGGGCGCTTTACGTGTCCGTTACGCCCCGTCTCACCTTCCTCGTTCCCTTTTGGCCTCCTCAAACTCATTTTCTTTCACGCTCCGTCTCTATTGGGTAATATCCCTGTCAATCCCCACTCGGAGGCGCGGCGCTCGACTGCAGCGCCTTCGCCTTTTTTTTACCTCCTCGCGTTACCAGAATCCTTTTACTCGGATTCCATTGGCCAAGAGCCCCGTCAGTTAAGCTAGAGGGGGCCGTACCCAAATGTCAAAGCACACACATACCAAAAAAACCCCCAACACACACCCTAATATGTTTCCTTTCCTTACATTGGATGATAGTTAGACTTCCCCGCCGCCTTAATTCTCTTTTGCACAACGATTGGGTAATGTGGCCATCAATCTAGAAGCTCCTTGTTGTCACGGGCTGCGCCGGACGCCGTTCTAAGCAATGGGCGGGACTCGTTCGATTGGAAAGAGGCGGGCTTCTCAAACTGGGTCCTCTCATTGGCTTCCCCGCCCGCCTTTCTTCCTTCCCTCCCAGCGTTGATTGATCTTTGCCTGGTAGGCCTCCTCGTTTCCCTAACGCGGATTGGCCGACGCTTGAAAGGAGGCGGGGCGGCGGGGACGCGAAGGGAGAGATGTGAAATTATTTTTTATTTCTTTGTTTCCTTCTCGTGGGGGGAGGAGGCAAAGGCGTGCGGGCGGGAGGGACGGGGGCGAGGAAAGAGGCGACAAATAGGAGAAGGAGAAGGAAGAGGAGGAGGAGGAGGCCGCCGAGCCAGCGAGGGTCGGTGGCTCCTCTGCCGCGGATGTGGCGGCTGTGACCCGGGTGGGGCAGGAGCGGCGGTGGTGGTGGTACCAGCACTACTACTACCAGGCGCCGGGCTAGGCCTGGTGGGTTCGCGTCAGGCCTGACGGGAGGATGAAGCGCCGGAGCGCCGACTGCAGCAAACTCCGGCGGCCGCTGAAGCGGAACCGCATCACTGAAGGCATCTACGGCAGGTAAGGCCCGCCGCACCTGCCCCGCTCGCCTTGCCCCGCCCCGCCCCGCTCGCCTCAGGAGGAAGGCCCTCCCGCCTCAGTCAGGGGCCGTCAATAGGGGGGTGCGAGGGGTGAGGGCCTCAAGGGGTGACGCCGCTGCTCCCCATGTTATTATCATTATTATTGTTATCATCATATACTACAAAGGGTTCTGTATGGGGTGTCACTATGGGGGGGGGTGCAGGCCACAGGGGGTGACACCTTTGGTCCCTTATTATTATTATTATTATTATTATGATATAACAAAGGATTCTGTATGGGGTGACACTAAGGGGGGGTGCAGGCTGCAGAGGGTTACACCATTGCTCCCCTTATTATTATTATTATTATTATTATTATATACTACAAAGGATTCTGTATGGGGTGTCACTAACAGGCCGCAGGGGGTTACACCATTGCTCCCCTTATTATTATTATTATTATTATTATTATTATTATATACAACAAAGGATTCTGTATGGGGTGTCACTAAGGGGGGGGTACAGGCCGCAGGGGGTTACACCATTGCTCCCCTGATTATTACTATTATTATTGTTATATACTACAAAGGATTCTGTATGGGTGTCACTCACAGGGGGTGACACCATTGCTCCCTATATTATTGTTATTGTTATTGTTATTACTATTATTATATACTACAAAGGATTCTGTATGAGGTTTCACTGGGGGGGTGCAGGCCACAGGGGGTGACACCACTGCTCCCCAAATGTCTGCCCTTTGGGAAGAAGTTGGAGGTGGGGTACACTGCCCTCCCTTTAAAATGAAGAGGGACTCATTATTTACAAGGAACGTGGGTACAAATATTATATATAAAGCATGAAGGACTCAGTATGGTGTAATACATGGCAGGAATGTCACTAGGGGGTGCGGGAGGTGAGAAGCCTCAAGGGGTGACACTATTGTTCCCCATATTATTATTATTATATATTACAAAGGATTCTAAATGAAGTGTCACTAGGGGGCGAGGGGCCTCAAGGGGTGACACTATTGCTCCCCATATTATTATTATTATTATATTACAAAAGATTTTGTATGGGGTGTCACTAGGAAGGATGCAGGCCACAGCAGGTGACACTCTCAGGGCAGTGACACCACTGCTCCCCAAATGCTCCCCAAATCCTTTGGGAAGGATGTGGGGTTCACCTCTCTCCCTTTAAAATGCAATGCAGAGGGACTGATTGTTTATGTGAGTACAGTATATATATGAAGGACTCAGTATGGTGTGGTACATGGCAGGGGTGTCACTGGGTGTGCAGGGGGTGAGGGGCCTCAAGGGGTGACACCACTGCTCCCCTAATATCTGCCTTTGGGAAGTGGGATGTGGGGTTTGCCTCCCTCCCTTTGAAATGCAGAGGGACTCATTATTTACAAGGAACATGGGTACAAACAAAGTACTCAGTATGGTATGGTACATGGCAGGGGTGTCACTAGGGATGGGGGGGTGAAGGCTGCACCGGGTGACATTATTGCTCCCTAAATGATGATTATGTTAATGGTAGTGATAATTATTACTATATACTAAAAAGGATTGTGTATGGGGTGTCACATGGGGGGTGCAGGCCACAGCAGGTGACACTTTTGGGGGTGACCCCACTGCTCCCCAAATGTCTCTTTGGTTAGAAATGGGATGTGGGGGTCACCTCCCTCCCTTTAAAATGCTGATGGGAGGGTGTGAGTGGGGTGTGGATCAGTGGGAAAGAAAAGTGAGGCCTCAGGTGGATTTAATTTTTTTTAAAACAATTCTTTTACATTTTTCATTAAAAACCTCACACATTTTCACTAGAGCCACATGAAACTATCTGCCTGTAAATAGCTTTAGGTTACTACAGGACCTTATTGTAATAAATACATTTATGAGTGATAATGCCATTCAAAGGTAGAATTTGAATTTTGTTTGTTGTTTTGTGTCCTGACATAGTGATAGATGGGAAGGATGACTTGTGAGGACCGTAAATACAAAACAATATAGGGTGCAGGCCACACTGGGTGGCACCCTCAGGGGTGGAGGTGACACCATTGCTCCCCAAACACCTGCCTTTGGGCAAAACTGGGCTGTGGGGTTCATCTGCCTCTCTGAGGAGATGGGGTGATGCTCGGTGGGAAAGAAAAAAGAGGCCTTAGGTGGTGAGGGAGTTATTTTTTTAAAAAAATATTCTTTTTCAGTGTTTGTTAAAAACCTCACCAATTTTCATTTGAACCACATGAAACTATGTACCTGTAAATTAGGCTAGTAACGACTTAATTGTATGCAATAAATACAATTTTGATAAATCTTGCCATTTAAAGGTAGAATTTGAATGTTGCTTGTTGTTTTGTCCCGACATAGCAATAAACAGGAACGATAAGAATATGCATGTATATATATATGTATATATATAAAATGAAGGAGTCTGTATGGTGTGGTATGGCAGGGGTGTCATTAGGGGGGTGCAAGCTACACCGGGTGACACACTAAGGGGGTGACACCACTGCTCCCTAAACATCTGCCTTGGGGTAGAAACGGTCTGTGGGTTTTGCCTGCCTCCATTTAAAACGCTGAAGAGAGGGTGTGAGTGGGCCAGAGCTAGGTGGGAAGAGAAAGGCGAGGTCCTGGATTACAATTTTTCAATTTAACTCCATGAAAATATGTACATGTAAAATACATTTTTAGGCTGTGCATATGACATGGTAAATTAAAGGGATAATTTTAATTTTTGCTAGTTGTATATGTCACAGAATTCAGCAGTGTACAGGAATTATGATTTATGAGCGACATGAGTACAAAAAGAATTGCTAAGAGTTCTGCATGGTTTGGTGTGGGAGGAGGTCAAGGGATGGGTGACACCATGAGTTACTTCAGGGATTGAAGTATGGCTTTTGCAGGGAGGCATAAGTGCCCTTCATGAGGGGTGAAGAAGGGACCCCCTTCCTGCCCACTGCCTTCACCCTCCCAGTCTATCCACACACACCCCATTTCTTCAACCCTCATTTTTCTCTCCTCAGGCCACTTCCTACCCACCAGGCTCCTTCAGGCTTCTTTTGCATAGGGTTGCCATTTTTTCCACAATATCAGGACCAAAAGTATGCAGGCCTGGATTGGGAGGCTTATCGACACCGCCCCCTTCCAAAAAAATAAAATCTACACACATCACATTTTGACATTTGACATTGAAATACAGTTGCCCCTCCATTTTCGTGGACTTCAAGTCCACATCCCTTGCCCATTTATGGGCAGCAAAGAGAGGGGGACAAAATGGGGTGCACACCCCCATTCAAGCCTATGTCAAGTTTTCCATTTTCACGGGGGGTCCAGAGCCTCAAGGAAAGGATGATGTGTATTGTTGTGAGGTGTCACTCCTACCTTGAGGAATCCAGGATCTGCCTCAATCGGCTCTGACATGTTTTAAATCTTTCAATCCAGGATTTTCCCAGTTTTCCAGGAGAAATGACAAGCCTACTCACTTGACAAATATATCCTTAGGTTTCCACACATATGTCATATCTTTCCTTTAGCTTTCTCACACGTCCATTGCTGTAATATATAAGTCCAGATAGTTTGGGTCTTTTCAGGGGTTTTAGCAGAAACTGGAGAACAGCAGTAAATAAAAATTAAATTTTGTGGTGTTCTCCTGATTTTCCTTGGAAATCTCATTGCTGGCCCAATTGCCACACACACACACCACAAAAGGTTTACTTTGTAATCTCTTCCAACACACAAACACATGTTTGCTTTTTTAAAGAGAAAATCCCACAGATAGTGCTGTGCATCCTACTGAAAGATCCCCATCTTAGTTACCAGTATGTATACACACGAGTACACTGGTAGTCTTGTCAAATCTTTTCTTAGAACCACAAGTGTTGTTGACTTGCAATTTCTGTTTCTGTCACTGAAAACCATTATTCATGCTGATTGAGGCTTATGAGAGTCATAGTTTGGCACCTGAAGACCTTGTGTTGATGAAGGGCTGCTCTAGAATTCCTCTAAATTTGCACGTTGATTACTCTGCACATTGTGCTCGCAGCTTTTCCTTTGGTTCCCCTACTCCACTTACTGTGCCCAGTTATGTTAATAGCCCTGTCCTTAGAGGCCCCATTCAGTTGTTTTTCTCCTCATGAACATAAATCTTTTCCTATTCCCTCACACCATCAGTTGTGTGTCATCACTCCTGGCAATTTTTGACCTTTATAATTTCCCACGGAATTTTTTTCCCTTCTCTGAATTAATGCTTTCCATGAACCACAACAGCTTTTGCCAAACAGGTGTCCTTCAGGTGTGTTGGATTACAAGGCCCATCATTATGGTCACTGAGGAATAATTCTGCTATCCCATAGGTTTGTGGTACTGGTGAACCAAACTGTTATTTTGAAGCCGTTTTAATTTCTGCTCCATTTCTCTTTTGACTAACATTTAGAGGCCTCTGTCCATTGTGCTTCCTTCCTCAGCTTCCTTTAGAATTCTCACAATGATATATTTCGTCCTTAGTCTTCCACTATGTTGTCTCCTCTGTTTCTCTCAATAGCTTTCTCATACAAAGCTTACTTTTAGGATTTTTCTTTTTCCATCTTTGACAGATTTTTCTGCCACCTTCTTCTAGTTACCCCCATACTTTGTATTATCTCTTTTTTTTTCCACCCAGGCACTGCAGACTCAGGAAGTCATCTTCAAGTGCCACTGCCATAAACTCCCTCACATTCCATCCCAATGTACTTTCAGCATTCGAAGATCTTACTGTGTCCTTTCCTAGGGAATATACCTCCACAATCGTGTGGTCAAAACACATTTTGCCATTTCCTTGCTTTCTTTCAAATGACTTCCTTTTCTTTGTGCCACTATCCATATTTCCGTTTTCCTCTTGTGCCTCATTCCTTTCTTTCTTTGCCCCATACACACAGTGTTGTGCTTCTTCATCAATCAAAAGTTTGCCCAAGATGTTCCCTACCTGCCTGTTTGTAAGTACTGTACTTCTCCAGAGGAGTCTTATTTCTCCTTCTCAAGTCATCAAAATAGTTGGGCTTCACCTTCCATTTCATATCTTGCTCTGTATCCCTCTCCCTTGTGGTGCTAAAATACATAACAGGGCAATTACAGCTGGCCCTCTGTTTTTGTGAGGGATCTGTCCCAGACCCCCCACAAAAATGGAGATTCATGAATATTCAAGCCCTATAGGCTTGAAAGAGGTGCGCCTCTGCAGGCACACACAAGTGCATGCCCTCCGGGGCGCCCCATTGTTTTAAATGGAGGTCGCCCCTCCATGAATATATAAAACCGCAGACATGAAGTCCACAAGAATGGAGGGGCGACTGTATTTTTTTAAAGTTGTGTGAGAGTCAAATTCTGTATTCAGAGAAAGGTTTAAACTTTGAAGGTTTCTGTGGCAATTTAATTTCTGCTAGTTGCAGAACCGTGCTTACCAAAGTTTTAGCTTATTCTGTTCTTAACAGCCATGAATTATGGTGGTGTGGTTCATAAACTTTTAATATAATGCTTTGCTTATGTAATCATTGTGATATTGTCAAGTTGTATACTTACAAGGGGCCTATTGATGCAAAGTTGTGGCAGACAGATCTGCACTTGTCATTGGTCTAACACAGGGGTAGGCAACCTTTCCCCATTAAGGGCCGAGGGACTTCAGCTCCCAGAAGCCTCAGCCATGTTGGCCAATAGTCCCATGTTGGCCAATAGCTCCTGGGATTCTGGGAGCTGAAGTCCCTCGGCCCTTAAAGGGGAAAGGTTGCCTACCCCTGGTCTAACATAAAGAACTGTGCTTTCATGGAGGCTTGGTAAGGTGGGGAAAGGATGGAATTAAATTAACACAGTGCTACACAGAGTATGATGTCTTCCTTCAGATGATTTCAGTTATTATGCTAATAACTATGAGGGGTATCGTAAAGTTCTACTTACCACATTTTTAAACATTTGATAGAAAGTTTGTTTTGATTTGTAGTTGTTAACTTATCTTTATGTAGTCACCATCCAGATTTACACATTTTTTCCAGCATTTCTTGACCCTCTGAATATCGTTATTGTAGAAGTCTGCAGATTGCGCCTTAAACCACTCTTTCACTTCATGAATGACATCATCTGTGTTATCAAATTGGTGATGAGAAAAGAAAAAGAAAAAATGGTGATTTGGGAAAAGAAAAAGTCACCTGGTGATGATGACACTGACAAAATTTCATCAATATACCATAATAACATCCGGGTGATAATTATTACAATATCCCCTTGTACTTCTCCATCATAGTCACTTCCAGCACAACCTGTAACAAAAATAAAGGACACAATGAACTGATTTTCTCAATGCCATGCACTTAGGGATCCATGATGACAATGACAAATTTTCATCAGTATACCGTAATGACCTCTGGGTAATAATTATTACTTTACAATACACCCCCCCCCCTATCTTGAAAAATGAATTGGGATGAAACTAATACATGAACATTGGGTTTTTATTATAAGAAATATTCACCTGAAATCGTGGTTCTGTTATGAAGTATCAGATATTTTTCCCCACATTAATTTATTCTTGCATTAATATCCTACATTTGTATTGTGTTGTATCATGCATGGGCAAAGCAACCTATCCACTGTATGTTGTCTCATGGACTTTGTTGTAGCCAATATATCCCATCCTTAGGCCAATCTTTTTCTCTAAAAATGGAATTGCTCCCCTAGAAATCTCAAGGGGATGTCAGTAATCATTTTCATTCACCCCATACTATTGCTGTATTAGGTGCTAGGGTTTTTGTGTTTATGTTGTTTTTTCCCCAAAAAATTGGAGGTTAATTTTTTTTTGGTGGGGGGGGGAGCTGAAAATGGTGGGTCTAGGAAGCAGCCCACAGAACGTGGACATCCCCCTGCTACCTGAAGGCTGCAGACAAAAGTAAATAGTACTCCTTAATTTTTTTAAATGTTGAGGTAAAGGATTGACAGACTGTACAAAATCCTATCAGGGAAGTCAAGAAAGTAGTGGTTTAAATATTCTCCCTGAGCATTCTTGTTACTTTTAAGATCTCTAGGACAGGAACCCTAGAGAAACAAAAACCTTGGTATACAACGAAAGAGTGGTCTATTTGTCTCCTGTCTTTAAAAATACAGCTGATAGGTTTGTATCCTCCTGGACAGAATTTTTTGTGTATATGGGGAGCAGATAATATTGGCACTATTCTTCTTAGCCTGAATGCCAAGACTTTTCATGAAAGCTCACAGGAGTAGCAACAACCCACTTAGAAAATCTTCAAATTTGTATGCGTTGTTGGATTGTATTAGACATGTGGTTGTCGACACCCCTTTGCACGTTACAATGCTTGCTCATGTTTGCTGTTTGTGCACATACACAGTGCAGAAGTGACTCTTGCAGGTAGCACCAGGAGCACAACATAAGTGGACAATAGACTTCCCAGAAACTTTGCTAATGCTGATCTGCATCTATATAGATATAGCTTACTTTTGTGTTGTTAGATCTGAGTTGTGAGCTGGACCCTTTTAAGCTCATGATTCTGTAGACAAGCTGTTTGTTTTAAATGAGCAGTCTCAAAAGTATAATGTTTTCAGGTGTTCAGAGCTTAATGTATGGAACACTGAAGGCATGTCTGGGTTTATACATATGGAAGGTTCATTTTTGTTGTCTCCAGAACCAGAGAAAACTGGAGCAAAGCAGAGGTTTATCAAACGTGCTATGGATCATGGCCCATGCTACAGCAAAACCCCTGCTCTGCTACTTTGCCAGGTCACAGGAGTCTAGCTTTACCTACCATTTACGCCCTTCCTGCAAAAAAATTGGACCAAAAATCTCAAGACTCACGGTCAGCTATTACATTGAACGTATGTAGTCTGGGCAACTTACACTGTTAGTATTTGATAAATTTATTAATCAAATCATTTGTGGCTTCAGCCATTTTCATAGGTTCATACATTGCTTTAATCCTAACTTGACAGAAGGTATTCACATTACTTTGCTTTTTATTATTCTTTGCCAATAACAAAATACATTTGTTGACTTTAGTTTGAATATTCCTATAGAGATGTTGGGAGATGGCAAACACAATACAATTTCCTAAGGGAAGGAAAGAAATACTCCTTAGCCAGAAAAATGAAATGCTATGGATTAGAGGGGAAAAACATTGTTAGGCCTGCCATTTCTCAAATTGATGTTTGTGGTAAACAGTAGCATGTTGAATAAGCTATCAGATTTCTCTGATCTTATTTCTAGAGTAGTTTGAATTTACTTCCAGTGGTGGTGATGGCTGCATTGACATATCTACACTATAGTTATATTGAGTATAAAACAGCTAAGGCTATATGAGAACCCATTGCTTAATAAGTTTAAAATTTGAGCTATTTGTTTAAAAAGTGTTTGTTTTTAACTTTGGTAAGTTGACATATACAAAAGATTGTAATAATCTAACAGATAGATGACAATCAAATAATTAAAAAGTACTACTCATTTAAGTCCACATCCCTATCATTTAAATGATGAGTGGTTAGCTTTTCTTTTTCTAGAACTGTTTATTTGTGAATTGGTTTGTTTTTTAAAAAGCAACCTGTCCCTTTATTTGTTTCTTTTTTGTGACTTGAATCCTGGTAATATTTCTAGGGAATCCCAATGTCTAAGCTCTGTGACTATCTTGAACCTGCTCTCAGAAGCTTGTTGCTAGCCTCCTGCTGATGCAGCTTCAGGAATGACAAAAAAGATAATGTTTATGTTCTGTCATTAATGCTTTGTTTTACTAAGACATAGTGTCAGCTAGAAAGTTGTCTTTGCATATCGATCCCATCCTTCATTCATTGAGATCAAGGATGCATACTAAAATGTGGGTTGCCACACAACAGCCTTGTGAAGTAAAGTACTCAGGGAGTAACTGACTCAAATAACTGATTTAGGGCCAGAACAGACCGACAAGAAAGGATGGATTGGGGCCACAGCAAACACACGCCATGGCCCCAAACTACCTTGAACCTGGCCAAAATAGGAATGGAAAAGAAGCCGACCCTTCTGAAGACATATTGGGGCTGCGGTGAATACCGCCTTGAAGCGAAAAAGATCAACTCCCTTTTCAGCCAGGGAAATAGGGGATTTTCCCACCCCACTGTAGCCTAAAGCCGTCTGGGCGGCTGCCCCACTTCCAGGTGGCTTCAGGGTGACGTGGGGGCATGTGGCGTATAAATGCTGCGCTCCCAAGCTGCACGGATGATGGCTTTAAAGGGCTGTCTGTTCCGGCCCAAAGAAGGCTAAATGTCTCATAAAACTACATTCATGGAATTCCTTAGCCTTGAGCCAGAGCAATTAAAGCAGTTTCAAACTGGATTACTTCTGCAGTGTGGATTGGACCTATGTTACAGTAGGCAAAGATCTTTCTCATTTAAACAAGAGTGTTGGCAATTAGTCTGGGTTGCTGCAGATGGGATTAATTAGTTGGGTGGGTTTCTTTGTGTGATTTAATTGGGCTATTTTTTGTATCTTATGTTAATCTGTTTTATGTTTTAATTCTGCTTGTTTGATTTTATTGTTAGCTGTTTCTCCTTTTTCCTAAAAATGTGTCCCTTTTTGCTAGAAAGACAGGTTTCAAACCTAATAAAATAAAAAAATATGCATATGTATTTGCCACTGACACATTTATCTGCTTACTGATTTAGATTTTAAGTGCCTTGAGACTGGAACTTCTCACCCCCTGTCTCTAAGATACATAGATGACATATGTAAACAACATAATGGTAAAACTTGCTAAAGTGACCAGATGGAATGGTAATTGTGGAAGACGGTGTTGGGAGGGAAAGAGCTAAATGACAAGTTAGTTCCAGCTAAGCTGATGGGCTGTATGCTTTGTCATCTGCTGCCAGGTTGGTGTACCTTGGAGAAATTATTCATTTTAAACTGGTGACAGCACCCAACCTCCATTTCACCAACTGTTTTGAAACTCCTTTCAGTATAGCAAATCAATTTGCTATATGGTCTAGAGGGGAATAGTGTAGTATTGTCATTGAAGAGCAGGGGTAGGCAACCTAAGGCCCGGGGGCTGGATGCGCCCCCCCGAGGCCTTTGAACCAGCCCCAGGCCGGTCCTGCCGCTGCCCCCCGCCGCCGCTGCCTGCCATGATGATATTGATTATTGTTGTTACTACTTGTTCTTGGGGTTTTCTTGGCAAAATCTCCACAGGGGTTTTGCCATGGCTTTTCTGGGGCTGAGAGCATGCATATTTTTTCAAATTAAAAAGTTAAATGTTTTTTTTAATTTTAAATTTTTATATTTATTTATTTATTTATTTTTGGTGCTTCGGCCCCCCAATTGTCTGAGGGACAGCAGCCCGGCCCCCGGCTCAAAAAGGTTGCCTACCCCTGTTCAAGAGGAACAAACTGGCTCTTGCTGATAGGATTTCTTGAGCAGAAGATTGTCTTATATTTACCCCCTATTTTTTTCCATTCAAGAAAGCATAGATTGACTGCTGTGCTTGACGTGATTACTTTTATATTAATACATACAAAAATGTTAATGATTTCAAAAAAGAAATGGATGTTCTGAGACTGGTGATAATTTAAAGAAATGAGTGGTTTTGCTTGCCATGTCTTTCAGTTGTTCTTTATGGTGCAGATACTTTCATTTGATTGCTGCTTTTTTTTTTCCTGTATCAACAGCATGAGTGGATGAAAACTACAGTGTCAAAAGTAGAGAAGCAGAGTACTTTTAAAAATATGTGTGTATGGCTGTCCTTTCAGCAGGAAACACTTAGACAAATGCATGGCTTGCTCATTAACTTTGTATAATGTTTTTATTTCTTTAAGAATTACCTCTGTTTCCAAGGCTCTTGAGACAAAACTTAAAGGTGGGAAAACATGTAATTTGCTAATGGTACTATCATGAAAATCCAGTGAGGATATCCAGAACAAAAATCAAAACTGTTGATATCAGAACTGTACCATAAAACGATACAAGCAATAAAAAACAGAGTAAACATATTAAAATAGACAACATGTTGAAATATTTCAGAGCAATGATTGTGTTCATAATAATTGTAACTCTGATAGCTACTATTTGGGCAAGGAAACTACCAGTCTCTGTGATGCATGCTTCCTAAAAGGCAGGGTCTGTGCATATGAGTTTCTATTCTGGTTTTCTGAGATGAGGAGTAAATAATGCAGTGCTGGAGAGGGAGGCAGACATGTTAAACTGATACCAGAGCATCTTGTGCAGAAAAGCCAGAAACCCCATTAACCTCTTGGCACTTGTTGCAACCATTGCTGCATACTAGGCATTATCATTTTTAGATTTATTTATAAAGATCTTTGAAATAAAATGTAATTAGTGTTTCAACATTACATGCAATTGTGCTATAAAATGATTGTATTCTAGACCAGCGGTTCCCAACCTGTGCTCCGCATGCGCTTCCCAGGTGCTCTGTGGCCACTCCAGGAAAATGAATGAAATGAAAATTGAAAAATATAAAATTGAAATTAAATAAAAAGTAACACTACTCCTAAACACCATTAACTTGTAAGACATAGGGTAGGCCTCTTCGGGGCTCTGCTATAGAACTTGATTCAAAAAAGGGCTCCGCAAGTCAAAAAGGTTGACTCTAGAACCCCTGTTCTAGAACAGTAAAATAACTTGACATAGACATGGTGTATCAAGAGGAAATGTTAATTATGATTTGTTTAAAGAACTAAAATTCTCCTCCATGACAAATATTTTAGGCACCAGCACAGAATTCTTAACCTACTGCTCAAATTGGGGTTTTTCCAGTCATGTTGATAAACTCAGGACTTCTTCTTTATCAGAACAAAGCAATAAAGATGTTAAATCTGGCTGCACAGCTGAAATGTTCTTGAAGAATTTTCAATGTTCAGAAGAAGCTGAGAGCAGATTGTTAAAAATCATAGCCTGTGCTATGGTAGTGCTACTATTTATAGTTCACTTGTGTTCTGTATATATAATGGGTAGAACGTAGAAGAAAATACACATAAGATAGATATTAGTGTCTTCTGAACAGCCTTTTATGGTGAACACTAATGCACTGTGTGGGTATCTCCAGTGCAGTATGCAGACTGCAGTTATATATATATATATATATATATATATATATATATATATATATATGACATCCTTTTAAAGTCTGAATTCCTTCATGCTGAAATCATTGATGGCCAACTTCTTCATCCTAGATGCCCGTCCCAACAGTAATTGAGGACTAGCTAAGTGCAGTACATCTACAAGTTGGTTGCCTTGTGTAACTGACCCTCTGTATGCTTCTGCCAAAAATTACTTGAACCATCTCAGACCTGGCAGATACTGGAAGGCTGGATGTAGCACACAGGCTGCCTGTTCATCATCTCACACCTAACTCCTCTTGGTACAGGTTTGTAGTTTGAGATACTGTGGAAACACCAGCTATACTTTTCCATATGGTGTTTTATGTTAGGCATTGAGATATTTATATTCTAAAATATTTATTTTCTTGTTTGCATACCAAAAGTGTTTTAGGGAATAGCTACATAGACAGGTGAATAACTTCAGAAATTACAAAATACTTTGCATAGCAGCTGCGTCTTTATAGAAGCATTCTCCTTAATTTCCAGTCACTTAATTGAAAGAACCTTTTACAACACATGCATTTTAGGAGCTGCGTCACAGCTCCTTTGTTATGAGGAGAGATTCTAATGGACTTTGGTCCTTGGTGTCATTTTCAAATGTCAAGCGTCTTTTTCATGTAAGTATCCAAAACTGAAGCATGCTCTTTTTAGGACTTGTTTTACTTGGACTGGTAATCTTGTCTACGCTTTGAATCTTCTTAGTGACAGTTTCTGCAAGTGTGTCTGTTTGGCTGGTTGCCATTCTAGAAACAGGAATGGTGGGTTAATGTGGATTAGCCTCTTTGATACTTATAAAAGAAAGTGTTTTATTTTTATTTTTGTTTTGAATGTTCTCTCTCTTTTCACCTATACTGGCTCAGTAGGTCATGGTATGAAAGAGATGTGCATGTAATCAGGTTATTCATGGTTTGTTCACTTTCAAGTTGGATAGGATATATTTTTGACCTGCCTTAAAGTGGCACAATTTTTATATAGTAACATCATAGTTATATATTAAATGCAGTCCTCTCAGTAGGGGAGCTATTTTGAACCATGTGATAAGAGAGAAGAGAACCTTTTCGATCCTAGTTACAATTGAACAAATGTCTATAAGAGCCTTTATTAAATTCTTCAGACAACTCAGTCCTAAGGGACCACTTTAGCTATTGCAGAGCCAAAAGGATGTTAGCAGAATGACTTCTAGCCCTGTCTGTGAGAGAACTGGCCAAGATTTACAAGAAACTCTCAGCAGAATTCAGAAAGGTGGGATCATCTACATTTCAATCTGCACCCTATATGCAAACACAAGACAGCCATAAAAATGCAGCTAGAGTGAAAAACCGAATCTATATTTAATTCTTAGAGATTCTATAGAATTGTGAATTATATGTTGAAAGATCACTTTCTCTTTTTTTCTCATTGTGCTCACATGAACCATATACAAAGTTTGGTGTTTTCTAATCTTACTGGAAGCACACTTAGCATCAGGGCCTTGGCAGACAACCATTTTTATGGCAATGCTAACAGTTATATTGGCTTAGTTTGTCAAAAATATTTATTTATTTTCCTTTCCTCATATGCCGAGAGTTTTTTATTGCTCTGAAAGCTCCTTGCAGTGAAGACTGTTTCTTCTTAAACGTTTCCAAAACGTGAAACTGTATCATTCTGATACTGCCATGAAAACAGTAGATCTCACACTGTTTTTAAAGGTCCCGAAGCTTTACAAAATGTGGCATTGACATTTCAAAATCAAACCAAAGTACAAAAAATAAGGGGGGGGGACGGACTTAATTATGGATTTTTTCTTAAGGATAGCTTAAAGAGAGACATTATTTTCTACCAATGTAAATATTTTATTAGAGGATACATCTTTGTGGCCTATGTATTTTAATAAATATACTGTATAAAATACTAAGTAAAACAGAAAATATAATAATGAGGATTAAGCCTGAACTAACCATTAGAAAGATCTTTTTTCTTGTTTACAGGGTCAAGATTCTGAAGCTAGCTATAATTTTGCCCTAAAATCCTGTTTGTACTCCTCCTTGCTATATCAGTGCTATGACAATGTGAAAGGCAGTGGCACATTTAATAGCGTAGTGACTGTCCATGATTACTCTCAGCACTGTTTCTCAACCTTTGGCCTTCCAGATTTCTTAGACTTCAGTGCCCACATGCTGCAACCAGCGTGACCAATGGCTAGGGATTCTGGGAGCTGGAATCCAAAATATCTGAAGGGCCAAAGGCTAAGAACTACTCACTTACTGTGTGATAGGTAGGACTGCAATATGTCTGTAGCTGAAGAACTACTTCATAATAAAGTTTCCTCTTATCCCAAAACTGGACCTTGAATTATTGAGGTGGTTATGTTTTTGTTTTGTTTTTCAGCTTTTATTTTTTTTATTAAAGAATTTTTATTACATCGTTAAAAATGTCAAAACATATATAACAACTATCCTAATCTTATTATTTTGTTCTATTTACAATATTGTATTTACATTTACAAAATATTAAGTGGTTATGTTTTATCAAAAGGATGTTGAAGACTTTGAGCACCACATTGTCATTTGTTACATTGATAAAAACCTATTGATTTTTTCCTCTTCACTTCAATCATTAACCAGCAGAATAAGCATGTATGTATGTTACAGTTTTTCTTGGCAAGTTTCTTCAGAGGGAGTTTGTCATTGCCATCCTCTGAGACTGTGAGAGAGTGACTTGCCCAGGGCCACCCATTGGGTTTGCAAGGCCAAACTGGGATTTGAACTCCAGAGTCCTAGTCCAACACTCAAACCACTACACCATGCTGGCTGCCACTGCTATATATAGGCTACCAACTTGTCATTATAATTCCCATAGTTTTATTAAAAGATGTAAATCATATCAAAGCCCAGTAACTTTGGATTATTAATGTTAGAAAGCATTAATAGTGGGGTTCCAATGCCTGGTGACACCTGGTGTGGAGGGTGGGGATTCTGGGGTGGGGAGCACCAAGGAGCCCCCCACGCTGTCCCTGCGAGGCCCAAAAAGTCTCCGTACCACCCACGGGAGGCTCAAAATGCCCCTGTGCTGCCCACGGGAGGCCCCAAATGCCCCCATGCTGCCCTCAGGAGTCACCGCACCAGGCCTAGTAGGCCCAAAAAGCCTCCACACTGGGCCTAGGAAGCCCAGTGCAAGCCAAAACAGTGCCCACGGGGGTGAGGAGCCAACCTGGTATCACCCGCCTTCTGGGGTGTCACCTGGTGCAGTTCACACACACACACACACACCATGACGTTACTGAGTATTAAAACATAGTTGTCAAACTTTCTAACAATAAAATAATATTTCACAGGATTAATATAATAAACAAGATTCTTTTTTCTATGAAATTATTAATGAAAAAAGCAACCCACCTCACTCTGTTTTTTAACAAAAAACCCTCAGTACATTGGGTTAAAAAAATGGGCTTTATTTTCCAACCCCAGGCAACATTCCAACATACGAAGGATGTTGCATCCCTAGGGAACATCCTCCATACAAAAATTACATGCTTTAAAGCCCACCGAAAAATTGAGAGGCAAGCTACTTACTTACTCTACTTAAAGTCTCTACCTACATGGTGAAACATAGGACTGTTGGATAGATAGGGAGGAAAGGTGAATCTTGCCCCATTCCTCTTTATATGTATGAGTTAGGTGGTGTGCAGGAAGTCACTATAGAATAGATTCCTATGCAGTGTAGTTGATTATGTTTAAAACATCCAGATGTTTTTATTGTCTCCTTTTTATTTATATCAGGGAGCATAGAATTTAAAAAACTTCATTCAACCTTACTCTTACTTTGCCTTATTTTTAGTTGAAGACTGGAAATGAAATTCTTTACAATATTCTGTTACACCAACATTGTGAGTAGCATTTCTTCATATACTGCTTTACTGCATGAGTATTTTATCTCCTCTGACCTCTTGGGTAGTTCAGTTGAACTGCAGTTTTATCTAATCAGACCTGCTGCTCATGAACATTTATGTCAGGGGTAGGCAACCTTTCCCCTTTAAGGGCCGAGGGACTTCAGCTCCCAGAAGCCTCAGCCATGTTGGCCAATAGTCCCATGTTGGCCAATAGCTCCTGGGATTCTGGGAGCTGAAGTCCCTCGGCCCTTAAAGGGGAAAAGTTGCCTACCTCTGATTTATGTGGTACTGAATAAGCACCTCTTACTCTAACATAGTGTAAGAGAGATGGAAAAGTTTTTCTTAAGTATCATGCACACAAATATAGATCTTTTTGATCCTCTGAGTATATTTTGGTACTGTTATAGTAATTTTTGTTCAGAGCAGGTGATAGGACTCAATTGGAATGGTATAACCATAATTATCTATATTATGTGCTGTGTATGCATCTGTTTTTAACCTATCCTAAAGGGAGATATTTAAATAAATATGAGAATTAACAGCTCCTGTAATCTGCTGTCCAAAAGATTGCATAAACATATTGCCAGTGGGCTTTGTGCAATAGGATATTGCCTGCCAATTCTAATTTCTGCAAAAAGCTAATGTAATTTTTCAGTTTCATTTTTCCCTAGGCTTGTAAACTGAAAAGGCTCTAACTGATCTGGTTCAACTCCAGTGCTCTGAATTAGCAACTTATCTACTACAGTTCCTAGCTTATGGCCTGATGTAATCAGTAACATGCAACCTACAATATCCGCCATATAATTTAGCAATAACTGCGTGTAGGAGGAATATTCTATCCTGCCAAAGGCGCCTCAGGATAACAAGTGTAGTCGTTTTATTCATATTAGATATACCTCCTTGTAATACTAAAATAATGGTATTTATTTTACCCTACTTTATTGTTCTAAAATACCCTACTTTATTGTTCTATATATTGCTTTTGTCGTTATAAAATAGATGTTTTATATTGATAGCTAATTACTTTGTCAAAACTATAACCACAAGCACTTTTCCAGTGCTTCAGTGAATTCAATGAGTTAAAGTTCAAAGTACTTACCACATTAGTCCCGGCAGAGTATGGTGGAAAGAATGAGGTCTTGAAGGATTTCAAGTCTTTGTTTCCAGTTTCTCGTTAACAAATCATTCCTCAATACTATAGGGAGTTAATCATCCAGAAAGCTTTGTGGAAGCTTCACAGTACAACTTCAGGCTCCAAGGTCCTCATCTTTAAGATAGGTTTAGAGAGCCAAACCAAACACCCCCAGCCTCTCCACTGCCATCTTGGCACCCATATACAGTACCGTTATGTTGTAGTTGTTAACTGCCTTTAAGTCAAGCCCACCTCATTCCTGTGGATGAGACACCTCCAAATCCCTCTGTGTTCCACTGCATTGCTTAGTTCCTGCAAATCCATACCCATGACCTCTCTGGTTGAATCTATCCATCTGGTGTATGGTACCAGAATACAATTCATTGATCTGTGAACATGGACAAGACAAATCTTGAAAGCTTTGCTTATTTGCTTCTAGCACTTGTTGGATTAGTTCAGATATTGGACTAATTCATGGTTTGATGTTAAATAAATATGGCTTGTGCTCATGCCCTCCCTCCTTAGTGTGGACTAATTCAAGGTCTCAAATTCAGGCTTTCCAGAGTCATGCAAACTCTTTACATAGACGTAAGCAAAATGTATTTTGCTGAAAACCAGGATGCTACTTACTAAGCAAGTGCCCCATGTAAGGAAGGAGGCAGTGCACAAACATATTCATGCTTTAGCTTCTTATCTGAAATGACTTGCTAACATCAGGCACAGCATCTCGAATTCTTTACTTCACACTTTATCACAGATTTTGCTCTGTTGCCTGCCATAAGTCGCAGGTGATAAATGGAAAGAGATGATGGATTTGCTCTCCTTTCCCAGAGAGACAGCTAGGATAAAAAGCTCTGTCTTAAACTGTATGCAAATAAATAAATAAATATATGATTAAGTGCATGAGCTGTATGGAAGTGCTGAAAATTTAACTGAGCAAAGACATTTACGGGTAGGAAAGAGAATAAAGTTAAACTTTTAGCAGACCCTGCCTTCTCAGTTCCTATAAACTAAAATCTGGGAAAGAATTAAAATATTAATAGTGTATGAATACACAAAAAGCTAAGTCTTTGAATGTGATTTCTGTTGAACCATATTAGTCATTAAATCTCACAGTTTTCCAGATGGAATTTAGGCTGATTGTTTTTGTTTTGAATCATCATTGTTCTGATCAATATTGCAATTCTTATGTAAGTTTTCCCCTCCCTCTAGTAACTGGACACGCTATGCAATGAGTTGCATATTCTGTACTGAGACAGTAGAATTGAGGACTGAACATTGTTGTAATAGGACATGATGGAGTTTTTGTAAAACTGTGAACAGGGTGAGGTGAGTAGAAGTAGAGAAGTAGATTGTTTCCTCCCAATTATAGAACGTGGGACATAATAGAACTCAGAAACATACAAGGAATGGATTTTGCTGTAGGTTGAGAACAGACTAACCAGAAGTACTTCATCATACAATATATAATCAGTACTGGATTAGATCACTTAAAAAAAAAAGATTAAACAAATTCATAGTTTGATCTACCTATAATAGCTGAGAAAGAAATTCCTTATTTACGGGTAGCATATATCTCAGTACTAGATGTTTGGTGCCAAAAGAGGATGGATGTAATTTTCATGCCTTGCTTGTGAGCTTCTAGAGGCCACTGCTGGCCGCAAAAAAGATTATATCTGTTTTGAAAAGGAGATGTTTCTTACACTTCAATTCTAAGTTGCCATTTAAATGTATATTATTGCCCTCAAAATCTTACCAGAATGTTAGTTGTTTTGTTTTAATTAATTGTTTTAATGTTGTAATAGTTTAATTACATTTTAATTGTCACTTTTGTAAGTTTTTAATTGTACTGTGCTTTTAGACTATAAGCTGCTTTGAGTCCTAATTTTGTGGAAAAAATGGAATACAAATAAAAATAAGAAGAACAAGAAGAAGAAGAATGATGATGATGATGATGATGATGATGATGATGATGATGAAAAATCCCATTTTTAGTTTTAGCCCCTTGATCCTCATTTTGAACTTGGAAGAAAATGAAACAGCTGTATGAATTCTGTCAAACTCTCATCTACCCACTGAAAAGGAATGAGGTTAAAAAGAAATACAGACATAGAGATAATATACATGGAATAAGAATTTTTATTTCAAAATATTAACTAATCCATGCTCACCCCATCAGCAATACCCCACAATAAAAATAAAAATATTACATACATTATTGATATTATTTTAAAGAAACTACAAAAAGGCAGAGTTGCAGAGAAAAGGTGGATGCAGAGGTACAGAAGCAGCAGCAGAGAATGAAAAAAGAAATACTGTCTCTGGAGAATTGTAAGCTTCAAAGCCCATAAATTCAAGCAACAACGGTGTGTAGAAAAAAGTGCTGCTGTTCAGTGTGTCTGCTTTGCAATGGGTATGACTGATTTCTGTGACAGAAATGGCTATCTACTCAGGGAAGGATTTTTACATTTATTTAATTAGGCTAGAGAGTGTAACAATATTAAGTGACACAAACAGGCAAATCAATCTTCTAACTCTACTTGGGCTTGCTTTCCTGCCCAAAGGAGCTAGTTCTCACTGTGGTGGCCTCTTGAACTGTGAGCAGACATAATTGCAGGTTCATTTAAGAGGTTGATTTCTTGATCATTTGAAATCTTCATTTGATGCTTCTGTTCATGGTCTCTTCCAGTGATTCCTTGCAGTTCCTCAGGCAGGCTTCCTAGTATTGCATTCCTGAAGATGCAAATGGCCTTTTTCTATCTCCTTTTTAGCATTCCTGATAATGTTCATTTATTTTCTTCTGCCTGTCTTTCATTCACTCTCCCCCCTTTTTTATTTTTATTTTTTATTCACACTGCTAAATAAGTAGCAGGACAAAAGACTTCAAGTGATATTAGGTCCAAGTTGATGATTAAAGAGACTTATTCTTCTGACTGAAACATAGCAGGAGCACACTACAGAATTTGTCCCTTCTTTCCAGAGTTTGCTTTAGCCAAGACATTATTTGAATATTTCCAGGATTACCCTCATAAACAGAGCTGAGATCCTTTCCAAACTGGCTCCAAAGATAATTTGTGGTAAGCTTTACCATATTTAAAATGCACCTGGGAAGTGGGTGACTTTGTGGCCACTCCAAATCACCCAACACCATTTAAGAAAGTGGGAATATTACATCTATCTTGGACCATGCACTTCATGGTGTTATTAACTTTATCAAATACATTTCACCATCTGCTTATACTCTAGCAAGATAACAGCTGTTTTAGTGGGTTAGGACAAATTCTCAGTGTAAATGGAACCTGAATGAAAGAGGGGGCTACATTTGTCCAGGGATGATTATGGCAAGATCATTCTTCAGTAAATACGTGATTGTTTGAACAAAACAATATTAAGAGTTATATAGTTCTAATGCAAATATATGAGACCTTCAGTTCTGACTGTTTGGCACTGATACAACCATCAGTTCTTTTCAAACATTTGCACATTGTCACTTTCTGATGATGGCTAAACTGAGTTCCTCTTTGCATGAAACATTTTACTCTTTATTCCTAATAGGCTTAATGGAAAGCGTGCAGATGTAGTATGTAACAATCTAAGATGAGTGAAAAGGGGTAGAAGAGAAGAGCACTTGAAGGAAAATATTTTTAAGAATAAATCTCTCTCAACCCCATGGGGAATTATTAGTTCCACTGAATGCAGTGTTTGGGCACAGGAAAAGGGAATTTTTGGCTGATTTGGACAACTGGTTGGGTTAGAGAACATGATAAATCATGCTATGATATGATAGATATGAGGAACACCAAGCTTTTACAAGAGCCAGCATGGTGTAGTGGTTTGAATGTTGGACTATGACTCTGGAGACCAGGGTTCGACTCCTGGCTCGGCCACAGAAACCAGTGAGTGACCATAGGCAAGTCATACTCAGCCTTGGAGGATGGCAGTGGCAGAACCCTTCTGAAGAAACTTGCCAAGAAAACCCATTAGGGTTGCCATCAGTCAAAAAATCACTTGAAGACACAGAATAGCAATGAACAAAACGTTTATATATTCGTCTAGGTTTAGTTTATTTGTTTTTAATCGACTGCAATACAGTGTTTCATTAGAAAACTGTGATTAGTCTTGGCTATAGTTTCTTGAGTTGGGCCAGGTTCAAACCCTGGATCATGAAGCTAGTTGTCTGAACAGTTAAGATTAACTGTGGTTTAGATATAAATTGGGTTATTTATGGTGTTGTGGTGGTTGCTAATTACGTCAAGTCGACTTCGACTTATGGCAAGCCTATGAATGAGAAACCTCCAAGTCACTCTGTCATCAACAACCCTGCTCATGTCCTGTAGACTCAAGGTTGTGACTTCCTTGATTTAGTCTGTTCACCTGTCTTTTCCAACTGTCTTTGTTGTTAATGTTGTGTGCCTTGACGTTGTTTCTGACATGGCAACCTTAAGGTAACTCTACCATGGAGGCTTCTAGGGCTGAGAGTGTGTGACTTTCCCAAGGTCACCAAGTGGTTTTCCATGGCCAAGCAGGGCACTGAACCTTGATCTCCAGGGTCATGGTCTGACGCTCAGACCCCTTCACTACGCTAGCTCTCCACTTCCTGCTTTACTAGGCATTATTGTCTTAGGCAAGTCACACACTCTCAGCCTTAGAAGAAGGTCATGGCAAACCCCGTCTGTGTAAATCTATCAAAGAAAACCCAGTGATATGGTCGCCTTAGGGTCACCGTAAGTCAGAAATGACTTGAAGGCACGCAACAACCAATTGTTTTTATTGCCTGAATAATATTTTCACCAAAATCCATTTTCTCCAATACATGAAATAAATAGTTCCAAGAAATATGTTGCCTAGCAACCACTTACTTGTATGCTTTGCCGAGAAAGGAAATGTAGATTACTGATGTAAAATGTTTAACTTCTACATCCAGGTTAGGACTGAATCTCTGCCGCCTTCAAGGAAGCTGGTACCACTCCTATTCCTACTGAAGTAATAATATCTGCTAGATAGATGTATAGCCTGTCTTTCCTTTAGCAAGCTTGCTTTATCCTCACAAAATACTGCAAGGTAGGTCAGGCTGAGAGAGCCAGCCCAAAATCACTTAATGAGTTCCATAGCAGAATGGGAGCGTAAACCTGGATCTCCCAAGTCCTAATCCAGTGCTCAGGGGTGAGTGACATAAGGACAGTTGTTCCCCCTATCCCTGACAATTAGCTATACTTGCTAGGTATCCTGGGAGTTGTAGTCCAGCAATACTCGAAATACAATAAGTTGCCCGCCCTTGCACTGCCAATTGCATTGCATTACGTAGCTACTTCTTGGATTCCACCAGACATTTTCTCTTTATTAGATGTGTTCAGTCATGGTGGGCAAGAGTTAAGTATATAGGTGGCTGTCTAGGCTTATCTGAGCATCTTGCCTAGATCCTTGGATTTCAGTAATTGAAAGTCATCTGTATGACTGTGACTTGGACACCTCTGTGGATTGAATTGTTGTTAATTAAGACCCTATTAACCATGACTTCTACTAGTGAAACACCGCTGCCGCCTAATTATAGTGTAAATAACTGATAATTCTATTATTAATTTGTTATATCTTGAGCCAGAATAGCAATTTCCTGGATTTTTAATCAGTAAAAGATAAGGAGTTGCTGAATAAATGAATCTTACATAAGGAAGAGTTGACTGTAGAGAAATCTATAATACTGTAAGAGGCTAAGGAAATTGTCATTAGTATCAGAATGAGAGTGTTATGAGTGTGTACTTGTTTTTGTCTGTGAACTCCTGAAGAACAAGGGACCCATACATAATATTCCAGATTTTAAAATGGGCAATATCTGATATTGACCCATCCCCGATGTCTATGAGTTCTGGCATTTACTAATAGAATGGAAGGCTCGTAACATACCTAATGAAATCAGATGCTGTTGTTAACTAGCACAGTGAAGACACAATATAGTGTCTTATGTTATAGACCACAAGGTTGCGAGTTCAATACGAGCCAGGGCTGAGGCTCGACTCAGGCCTGCATCCTTCCGAGGTCGCTAAAATGAGTACCCAGATTGTTGGGGGGCAATCAGCTCACAGTTGTAAACCGCTTAGACATCCCATGCGTGATATGAAGCGGTATATAAATGAAGCTGCTTTTGCTTTGCTTTGTTAGATATTCGTTATTTGTTGTTAAGACACCAGATCCTGACTGATCTTGAAACATAAACAGGGTCAGCCCTGGTTATACTTGAATGAAGAACTGCCAAGGGGTGTCACGTGCTGCAGGCCATATTTCAGAGGAAGGTACCACCTCTGAGTATTCCTTGCCTAAGAAAACAATGTGAAATTTATGGCTTCTCCATAAGTCAACAGGTGACTTAAGGGCAATTACTTTACTTCTGGTAAACAGGAATTGCTACTCTGGGGAGGGATTTATATCCTCATTCTTAAGTGAGCATCTGTATGCATCTTAATGAAATAAAGTTGTGTGTATTTCCTACCACCCAGCTAAGCACCTTTTCACATTAGTACCTTTTCACATTTGCTCTTCATTGCAGGTATGAATCATACTAGTATTGCAGATGTGCCATTCACACCAACTTAATTCTCTTTTATGAGAACTGAGATTATGTACCATTCTCAACATTGATTCTCTCAACTATATGACTGCATATTGATTTGTTACTTCTGCACAGAGATTTTGGCAGAGTCATTTTCTGTATTATAGATTACAGTTGCTCCTCCGTTCTTGCGGACTTGAGGTCCGCGGTTTTGAATATTCACGGAGGGGCAACCTCCATTAAAATCAATGGGATGTGCTTTTGCGGGTGCCCTGAGACTATTGCTCTAGAGGAAAGTGATGATATGATATGATATCTTTTTTGACACAGAGCAAACATTTTGCTCTGCTTCATAAAAATACCTTTTATTCTAGTTAAACATAGATGGTTAGCTGAAAATGCATGCCTCTGTCGACCCTTGTGTTATAGTGTGCTTTTAACTTTGACAGAATGTAGTATGATTTTCCAAGTCATTCTGAATGTTTATTTGAACATTGCCTCCTAATTTAGTAATACTGCTGTTCCAATGTACTTATTTTGAATCATCAAAATATGTTTGACTGCTTTGTTTTCCTATGTCTGTATTAAATTACTATTTTGGCTTCTTTTCCTCTTTTCCAGTACTTTTCTGTACCTGAAATTCCTGGTAGTTTGGGCCCTTGTACTGCTGGCTGATTTTGTTTTGGAATTCAGATTTGAGTATCTGTGGCCATTCTGGCTTTTCATCAGGAGTGTTTATGATTCCTTTAGATACCAGGGACTGGTATGTATAACAGAAGTGACTTTATTTTCTTTTAAAATTTGTAGCATTAAAATAGGCAGTAATTTGATTTTTAAAAATTTCCATTGGATCCCAGGATCCAGTGTGCACCCGTGCAATGTGGATCCCTATGTGCACAGGTCCAAAGTGTTTTGGTGCACATGCATTATTGCTATGTGGCAGTGTTCTATTCTGAGCATATCCCCTTACACTGGGCAAAGTATGTTCTGTGAGGAACCACAGCCTCCAGGGATGATTTTGTGGGTTTGGGGGGGTTCCCAGTTTTCTCCAAACATATTTTTTGCCCCCAAATGTCTCCAAACTCCATTGCAGGGATTTTGGGAGGGAGGGAATCTCACCAGGTTCCTGCCAGAGCCATTTTAGGCCAGGAGAGGCTTTTTAAAAAAACAGTAAAGGAACTGGAGAGAGCCAGCATGGTGTAGTGGTTTGAATGTTGGGCTATAATTCTGGAGATCAGGGTTTGATTCCCCACTTGGCCATTGAAACGCGCTGGATGACCTCCTGCCTATGGAATCCTGGGCTTTGTAGTTTTGTGAGGAGCTTAGAATTTTCTGCCAGAAAATTCTCATCTTCAGAGTTCCAGTGATAGGTTCAACTTAGGGTCACCATAAGTTGGAAATGACTTGAATGCACACAACAAAAACAAGTGAACTGTGAAAGTGACTTCTGGATCACTTTCTGTTTTCAGTAAAGTGCTCTCCTAGGCCTAAAAGCCCACCACTCTGCAAAAATGCTTCCTGCACCCCATAGAGGAGTTTTGAGAGCATTTGAGTACAGCAGTGGAGTGCAGCCCTCCAGGGTCTCCTGGCAGGCCAGTGCAGTTGGCCATCACTGCCTTACAGTGTCTTGAATGCTGGTTTAAAAGTTCTCCCAGCTTTCAAAAATCACTTTTCAAAAACTACAAGCAGCTGCAAGGAGAGAAAAATCCTACTGTTTGAGCATCTTCTTGGATCCCATAGATCAAGTAGGAAGCGTTTGAAGAACTCAGAATAATATACAACATATTAAGAGGAAAAATGTGTACTGCCTGTTAGCTAACAGTCCATTGTATTTTTTGCCCCTACATAATGAGGCCCTAGCTAGTAGTAATGAATTGTAATACTGAGTTGGTATCAAAAAGTGCCGTTTCACATGTTGTAACCCATCATAAAAAAAGAGTGGTCAAATGGACCACATTGATTTGGCAGATACAAGTGTTGGATCTGAATTCACATTGCTGCTTACACAACAGTGGGTGACCTTTGATCAAGTTTTGTTTTGTGTTCTGCAACTGTAACATAAAAATAGTATGCTACCTCATGGAGATGGAGGTGGAGATATTATTAGAACTGCAGCACAATCCCATTTACTCACAAATAATACCCACAGTATTTACTAGGTCTTCTCTCTAAGCATGCTTTGGATGGTGACAGAAGACTTCACACAGTTTCATCAGTACTCTTAAAAGCTCTGACAGCTAAGCTACGCCATTAATATTGTCCCTGTATTACAGATTTTAAGGTTGCATAGTGAGCTCTTGGCTGAGACAGAATTTGAACCAAACAGTTTGTGCCTGGTGAAAGAAATTTTATAAAATACTATATATCAGAGCAATGCTTGATCTGCATCGCGAAATTGATCTGGTATGTGAAAAGAGAGCTCATTTTCATAATATGCAGTTGTAGCACTTTGATTCCACTATAATTAGCTTGACTGCATCCTACAGAATCCTGGGATTGTAGGTCGGTGAGACACTAGTGCTCTCTGGCAGAAAATTCTAAGCTCCTCACAAAACTACAAAGCCCAGGATTCCATAGGCAGGAGCCATGGCAGTTAAGATGGTACTGCATCAAAGTGTTGTAACTGTTGTGAAAGAAACTCAAGAGGAAGCTTGACATTAATCTATATACAAAAAATCCCTCTTCCAAAAATAGCACTAAAAGTAATATTAATAAGTTATTGTTCTGCTTAATTACTAATGTGCATTTTATGTGGTTTCCTTCATAATGCATGTTTATAAAAAAGCTTAAATAAGTAATTGCTATGCACTGTTTGAATGGAAATTTATTTTAATAATTAACACATATTTTCCTCTTTTCTCCCCCCTTTTCCTCTTTTTCTTTAGGCCTTTTCAGTATTTTTTGTTTGTGTAGCATTCACATCAAATATTATATGCTTGCTCTTCATACCAATACAGTGGCTATTCTTTGCTGCCAGCACATATGTTTGGGTACAGTATGTCTGGCACACAGGTAGGCTATCTTAATCGTTACATTTAATTTATTGAATGAGTCATAGAGCAAGATACTCAGTTATGCCTCTTGGTTATTTTTACAGGTGTGACAGTTAGATTAACCTCTGTCCAAAAGTACAGATTGCAGTCTTAACTTGTTAATGTGTGTTGTTAGGGTTGCTGGATTTCAGCATCCCAAAGCCTGAGATTTAAAAGACAAGGCTAGATCATTCAGCAGCTGGCATCTGTATGACAAGTTATTTAAAAAAGTGATTTTGACCTAGAAGCATAGCTTATGGGTAGAATGATTGAGTTTAGCACATTAACACTCCAAAATGAGAAAAATTAGAAGGCAGAAGCTTCTGTTTTTTGTTTGAAACACTTAGGAGTGAAAATTAGGAAACAGAAGATCCCAATTTGATATGCTTTTCAATTTAGAAAGTTAGCAACAGTGTGCCAGGGCAAACCATTGTGCTTGTGGAGTTCTTCTTTTTTAACTGTTGGTACTGTATGAAGAAAGCCAATGTGGTGTAAGTGCCTTGATTGTTGAACTGGGACCCTGGAGACTAGGATTAGAATCCCCACTCAGACACTGGGTGACCTTGGGCAAGTCACACTCTCTCAGCCTCAGAGGATGGCAAAGACCCCTTCCCCCTGAACAAGTCTTGCCAAGAAAACTCTGTGAAAGGCTCGTCTTAGGGTCGCCATAACTTGGAAACAACTTGAGAGCATACAATAATAACAAGCTGCATGTGAAAGCTGGTCAATGAATTCAGTACATCCATGCACTTAGAAAAAGGCATCAAGTGTTCAAATGTGCCTGACTAACTGGCATAATAGGTTTTGATGCTCTTCATTACAGTTCTGTAGCTACACCCTCAAGAAGATAAAAAATGTACAGCTGTGTTGTTCCCTATCAATAAATCAGTTTTTATATCTGCTAAGCATAAGTTTTTGAAAAGCTAATGTATAAATTGCCCATTCAAGACCAGCTAACTCCATAATGCTTTGCATTATAACACAAATAGTTCCACAAGACATTATTATTGGGAAAATCCCATTTCCTTGCTAGTTACTGTGGGGAATGTTGCTAACTCACAGGGAGTGGAAGAGCCTGAGAGAGGATGATAAATCAAAAAGTCCTGGTCCTATTTCCTTCATAATTCATGCCTTCAGGGAACACGAACCACCACCAACTTTAATGTATTGAAACAAAGCTATAATGTGCAAAAGGCAAAATATTTTTATTTTCTTAAGACTACCTTAAGAATTCTGATACATTTTTATCTGTTAATAATGCTTTCTTTTTATCAACAGAGAGGGGTGTGTGTTTACCAACAGTATCACTGTGGATACTGTTTGTTTATATTGAAGCAGCAATTAGATTTAAAGATCTTAAAAACTTCCATGTAGACCTTTGTCGACCTTTTGCTGCACACTGGTAAGTGTTCATCTCAATTTTTTCATTTACTTAGATTTTGGTGTCAGATTCATGGCTTCATCTGTCATTTCTAAGCAGACCATCATGTCCTTCAAGAATACAACAGCTACATTTGTAGAATTAAATCTCAAATTGCCTAAGCTAGATGTAGGAATGTTTTACCTGAGATCAGTATGTTGGTGTTCCTAGACCTTCATAAAGGTTAAAGTTTCAGTTGTATACAAAGTACAAGAAAATGTAGTCTGTAGTCTCTTGCCCAGGAATGCCCTTCTATATTGCTGCTTCTGGTAGAAACAGTTGTGATGTTGCATCTTCATGTACTAGTTGGGAGGTCCTGTTTGGAGGGCAATTCTTGACTGAGAAAGAAGTATATCATCACAATACATAGAGTTAAATGGGAATTTGCTGTTACAGCAAAAGTGATGTCTGCAAACTTGGATGGTTCTAAAAGAGAATTGCATAAATCCATGGAAGATGGGTTATCATATGTCTCTGTATACCAGTTGATAGGAATTGCAAGCAGGAGAAAGTTGTTGTAGTCATGTCCTGCTTGTTTTTTATAAGGAACTAGATGACTACAAGATGAACAGAATATTGCATTAGTTGATTCTTGGGTTTGCTACAGCAGATCTCTTTGTATTTTTGTATATTCTTAAAGCAGATATTTAAGCTGAGCCCTTAGGAGCTCTTTGTGTGCATGTAAGGGTTTTTCTAGGGCACAGCCAGCAAACGGGGGGAAGGGGGGCTGGCACTACCTATAGTATCTGCTCATTCTTCTATAGGATTTCTTTCTTTAGAGCATTTTATGCAGTTTTGTTTGTGTATAGTTTGACCATTAACATTAAACAACAGAATCACTGTGCTTTGAATATGCATTTCTGAAAATTGAAAGATCAGATGCAGTACCATCAGTGTGCAAAGATAATTATGAAGTTAGAGATTTGACATTAAATAAGTATATTCTTTAATCTCATTAGCTTATCAGTAACCTTTCAATGAACAATGAGCTGGGATGTGAGGCATATATATTGATAAAATAAATTAATGGGCACTGAACCTATACTGCTTGCTTTTGTCTCTAGTTAACAAGTTTCGATAAGAGTACTCTTCTGCAAGAGTACTGCCCTAAATTTTAAACCAACTTCCTGTTGTGCATACTGAGAGTGTTCTCCAGTTTTTCATGTTCTATATTTTTGCCCTCACTAACAGAAATATGAAAGATCTTTTCATACCATATTTGTGTCTGTAAATATTGATGAGAGGGCTAATCAGAGTCCTGTGTTAGGAGCCAACCTGTGGTTTCTAAGACCATGAGCTTTTTCACTAATGTAGTATAAATTTACTGGCATCAAGTGCCACATGTTTGTCATCTTAAGAGGAGACTGTCTTATGGAAATTTTTTCAGGGCAGCTTTATTCCACATGGTTTCTCAACCAAAACCACTATGTCAACCTCCTCTGCTGCTTTAAGACTTCCAGAGATGCCAGTCCAGGTTATCAACCTGTCATACCCAGCACTCATTTTATTATTGAGTTGATGCAAGCATAGATTTTCAATATCATGTTTGAACTTCTCATGACATGGTGGTTCTGCAGTATGGATCTAAAAAAATTAGTAACATTTTTGTAAGCCTAGAGATTTTTTTGTTTTTGTTTGTACTGGATATTTTGGAAGTTGGTATAGGCTTGTACTATTGCATTAAATTTCTAGCGAGTGGATTCCTTTTTCTTTGCAGCTTCATATTGCTCAGTTTAAGGGCCAAGGTAGACACTGAATGGTCCAAAAAGAGGAATGTTGACATTGCTGTTGACATTACCATGGTGATGATCACTTCTCCTATAACATTACTATGTCCAGTTTGAGAGAGCTGTTCAGTGTTTACTCTTTTAATTAATACATTTGTTTCTTTAAACGGTTCCTAGACACTTATTTTGTTAACAGTTGTAACTGTGAAAAACTGGGTTACAAAACTTAATTTGAATTTCATAGAGGTTAGAATTGTATTTATTGCCAGCAGAGTTCTGCTGGAGTCAGCAAGGTTATTTGGCAGAAGTGAGCCAAGAGTAGAGTCTTTAGTAAGTTTATTGAACTGTAGAATTACAGTTTTGTGCATTGAGTTTGTCAATAAAAGTATCACTCTTTTGTGTGGATTTTGAATTTAGTTTTAACTTGAATGTAGATTATAACTTCCGTGTATGAAAACAATCTCTTGATGAAGTGACCGTGGCACTAGGTCACTTATCGAAGAAACTGCCACTACTGGGGTATCTTGTACAGTCTAAACTGCAGTGCCTAAGTATTAAAGATAAGGGTAACCAGTCAGAGATTGCTGCGTTGTTCTTCTGATCTATGAAATGTAGAACTGCTGAAGCTCAACATCTTGACTTCAGAGAAGCCTATCAGGATAATGAATAAGGACAACAGTAACTTCATTGTCTATTAACTCTTGAAAGCACTTGGAGGTTATGCTTTTGAGCCAAATCATGGGGGAGTGAATGTCTCAGTTTCAGATAGAATCACATGAATTAGGCTGTTCTCTCCCCTATTGTATATGTATTTCTGTTCAGTTATTTCTAGCAGTCAGATATGAAGTTCCTCCCCATCACTGATACAGTTACAAACCCACCCACCCCGAATAATAAAATGATACATGTACAATATCCCTCTGTCATTTCTCTTGATAACCTATGGTGGTATTAATTCATGACTCTGCCTTCATATATTTATAATTACACATTACATTGTTAATTCAATATCATTGTCATGCTGCTTTTTTCCATCAAGAATTCTTAATCTATGACTCTGTCTTCATATACATAATTGCACATTATATTGTTAATATCATTATTGTGTTGTCTGTTTCCATTAAGAATATTTTGCTGCTTGCTGGGCTTCTTATTAGCTTGCTTTTTGATTCTGTCTCTATTAACAAAGTCATCACTTTTTTTCTAGTATCGGTTATCCTGTTGTGACTTTGGGCTTTGGCTTCAAAAGTTATGTTAGCTATAAAATGCGATTAAGAAAGCAAAAAGAAGTGCAGAAAGAAAACGAATTTTATATGCAACTTCTTCAGCAAGCACTACCACCAGAACAACAAATGCTACAGCGACAAGAGAGAGAAGCAGAGGAAGGTAAGTTCTTGATTACCACAGGCCTGGGCAGACATAGTGATCTGGAAACAATCTTGTGAATGCCCCTCTTCTTTTCCCTTGCTCATTTCTGGAATAGCTTCCTCTTCCAATGGTGACTTTGCAATGCTCATGCAACAATGGTTAATGGCCATTATGGTTCTTTTTTTTATAGTCTTTGGAAACTTCTTTCCTTCCCTGTATCTTCAGGAGGCAGCCACAACTTCTTATATTATGTCCCAAGATACAGGAACAAGTGCTATCCCACTTGTCTAATCCTCCACAACTATGACTTATTTAATTTTGGATTGTCTCATCATCATAGGATTTTTATGATGAAAGACATTTAGAAGTGGTTTGCCATTGCCTCCTCAACAGTCCTGATCAGGTCTTGAAACTCAGGGCTGTGGCTTCCTTAGTTAAGTTAGTCCATCTCTAATGTGGTCTTTTCTTGCTTACTTCCATTTTGTTAAACATTTGCCTTTGGGCCCTTCTGTTTTGGGCCTTAGTCCATTAAATTAGTAGTATAGAAAGCATTTCTCAGTAGTCACAATAGTGAAACAGATATTGAGAGATTAAATATATTCTGTAAGAATAAGACTAGAAAACGGGTTGATGAAACCGAAGAAGCCTTACACAAAAACTTTCAAGAGTTCTCCAAAAATATATTTTGTATTTTTTTAGTATTATTCAGTTTGAGTTTTTTACATTATCTGGACAAAGAACTCCTTTTTGTTTCAAATTATAAATGTGAATACTGCATAAAGGGCTGTGAAGCATATACAGGTTGAGTCCCCTTATCTAGGAAATCCAAAATAAAACTTTGTTCATTGGTAGCTAAGATAGTGACAGCTTTGCTTTGTGGTGATTCAGTGTACACAAACTTTGTTTCATGCACAAATTATTTAAAATATTGTATAAAATTGCCTTCAGTCCATGTGTATAAAGTATACATGAAAAATAAATTTTGTGTTTAGACTTGGGTTCCATCTCCAAGATATCTCATTATATATGTGTGTGTGCCTGTGCATGCAAATACAGGTATTCCAAAATAATAATATAAATAAATAAATCCCAAATCCAGAATATCTCTGATCCCAAGCATTTTTAATAAAGGATACTCAACATGTAATAAAAGTTTTGGTTTAGATTTTAAATTCTGTCTTTTCTTTTCATATTCTAGCAGCCAAAGGATTGTCAGAGATGGATTCTTCAATACTTTTGCAACACAATGGAGGTATTCCAGCTAATAAAAAGTTATCTGCAACATTACCGGAACTAGAATATAGAGAAAAGGGGAAAGAGAAAGACAAGGATGCCAAAAAACATAACCTTGGAATAAATAACAATATATTGCAACCTGTAGACTCTAAAATACAGGAAATTGAATACATGGAGAACCATATCAATAGTAAAAGATTAAATAATGATCTTGTGGGAAGTACAGAAAACCTCTTAAAAGAGGACTCATGCACTGCCTCATCCAAAAATTACAAAAATGCAAGTGGAGTTGTGAACTCCTCACCTCGCAGTCACAGTGCAACTAATGGGAGCATCCCATCCTCATCTACTAAGAATGAGAAAAAACAGAAATGCACTAGCAAGAGTCCAAGCACACACAAAGACTTGATGGAAAATTGTATTCCTAATAACCAGCTGAGCAAACCAGATGCACTGGTAAGGTAAGTTTGATATGTTAGTGATTTAGATTCTTTTACTTTCTTGGTGTTTGTTTTCTGAGTAAGTTAAGGTGCTTTTTAAAAGATAGGCTATTGGGGTAGAAACCATGTAAGAAAGAATATGTAATTTAAAGATGGGGCAGATAAATATGTTTGCTTGTATTTATATGCATGTGTGTGAGGAAATGCTTGACACACTTTGGAGTTTGTTCATTAAGGCTTCCAGAAAATACTACAGTATTTGCCTATTACTTGCACAGCGTACTTTATGGGAACTGGAGAATACTGGATATAGTGATGTACAGTGGTGATGATGATTCATCTTTTTAGGATTCTGGATAAAGAGCCTAGCTTGAAATACAACAGAATTTTGACATATTGACATGTTCAAAAAGGAAATATTTCTCTGCTTGTTTATTTGTTTTGTTTTAAAATCTTTCTTCCTGGATTTGTAACACAGATGATGCAGAACAGCTTTTGGTGTAGGGGGTAGATGGTCCAGGTAAATCCATACCAGGGGTGGAGGGAAGGAGAAGTTAATTAAAAGTTACAATTATTAGGTTTGGAATATATGTCAGAAGTTATCTACACTATCTAAGACTTAAAACTTGGGTAATTGGAGATGAGAGACTTTGTTTGGAAACTTTTTGACTGTTGTCAAAGTAGCTTTTTGTACAAAAGCTGAAAAACAAGTTCATAGGGTAGTCCACAGTTCCATTTACCCTTTGTGTTTCTTTTGTTAATAGGTTATCAAAACTTGTGGTAACAAAGTGTATATAACTTCACTGGTTACAAAATGACTTTGTTTCAGTTCACTCAGTAGCTTCACACACCTTCCACTAAAGCTTATTTATTAGGAGTATAAGTCATATGAATCTCTAGCTTTATTCATAAGTTACAAATCTACAGAATAATGTGGATCTGAACCTTCATTTTACTGGCTCTCCACTGCTCAAAGAACTTTACACTGATTTTACAAGACTCCTTCTATCCTTTCAAAATCCCTCCTCCCTACATGGGAATCTGCTATTTAGTCCCCCTCAAGACTAAATAGCAATAGCAAGTAAATTTCTAATACCACTTATCAGTGCACTTAAGCACTCCCTAAGCAGTTTACAATGTGTAAGCCAGTTGCCCCCAACAAGTTGAGTACTCATTTTAGCGACCTCAGAAGGATGCAAGGCTGAGCCCCTGGCTGGTATTGAACTCGCAACCTTGTGGTTTGTAAGTAAGTGGCTGAAGTACAGGCATTTAACCACTGTGCCACCAGGGCTCTTAGTTCCAACTACACTCTTGTTTCACTCTTGAACCCTTCGTTCCAACTACACTCTTGGCAGTTCTAACAGCTCCTCCTTAATGGCTCCTCCTCCTTTTTTATAGCCACTCATCAGGCAGGTCCCCACCTATTTGCCAGCCTGTCTCCAATTGGCTGCTCTGACATTCTGCCAGTGACTCTCTACAACCTGCACTATGGTGGTAATGTTACTTCTATCCCTAAATATCCAATCCGGTGGGGAGCAGAGCATTGTTCCTGATGTCACTCAGAGATGTGCCATTAACGGGGGACAGGGCATTGGCATGGAAATGTTTTGATTTTGCTATTGAAGGCCAATCAGAATGAGTTGTGGGGGTTGCAGACTGCCAGAAATAGTGCAAATTGAGTCCACTTTTAGGGTTAGAGTTAGTGCTAGGGAATCATGATAATTGTTTTTTTGTTGTTGTTTTTTTCCTGCGACATTGAGCCTTCTCTGTCATAGAGCTCTGGTGCCACAATAAAATACAGTTCCCATGATTCCCTAACCCTAATCCTAACCCTAAAAGTGGACTCAATATGCACTTATTTCTGGCAGTCTGCAACCCCCTTTGGACTCCATCAAAATAAGAATTGGTCAAACAGTCAAACCAAACCTAGAAGCAGTAAATTCATGAAGGGAACTCTGGAAAATGTTCTTTGTGTGTGTTTTAACAGTACCTAAATGGTGAGAGTACACTGCAAAATTGCTTAATTCCTCTTTAGGTGTATGGTTTTGCTCTGTTGTGGAATTTTTTGCCACTGTTGCTGTCAGCCATATTTCCTATTACATCTTTGCTATGCTGTTGTAGTAGCTGACATCTTACACTTGTTTGTGCTTTTATAAGCTGAGATGAAAACTGGTGTGTCTAATGCAGGGTTTCTCAACCAGGTTTCTGTGGAACCCCAGGGTTCCATGAGAGCTCACTAGGGGTTCTATGAATATTGTGAATAATTTAAAAAATAAGATTTTTTTTTGAGCTGTAGATATAATCTGTTTTACGCAGAGATTCCCTAAGACCTGAAAATTATTCCAAGAGTGCCTTCAGATTAAAATGGTTCAAAAAGGTTGAGCTAATGTATGATGATCAGAAACTAAAATAACAGTAATACTGCATAATTCCTTAGGGCTAAAGTCTTGTGTCTAGGCGTTTGGAAGTAAATCTTATGAAAGACTTGAGGACTTGTTTCTATGCTAATGAAATAATAATGATGAAGAACAGGTTGAAAGGGCCAAACCTGAGACCATACAACCAAGATGCTGTTCAGCTAGCCAAGCATCAAAATAGCTTGGCAGGTGATACAGAAAAACATGACCCTTGAGATTATGTGGTGTTCTCTTGTATTAACCTTGAAGTTCAGTCTCATAATACTTACTTTCAAGTGTTCTCCTACCCTTTAAAATTATAGACATATAACTACCCTTTTCTATAGTGGTACAGGGTATTTAAACCAAAATATCATGGAATAATAACTGTTTATAAATCTAAAATAGTTTAACATGGCAAAATCACTCTAATGAAACACTTGCCCAAATAAATGTTTTGCAGTAGTACCTCTTGAAAATAGTCTTGGCTGAGAGATGCAGGCTTTGGTGAATCACAGGATGAGGAGAGAGGGGTAACATGGTTTTTGAGCCACTCTAAACTCTTATTTGTAAAAACAAGCAAGAAGACTATCCCAAAATTCTTGGAATAAGTCTGCATTTGTTCTGTGTGTTTCATCAGTATTTCATTTCTTCCTCTTTTTAGCCACCGATTATTAGAATACATTGGAAACGGAAGTTTTTTCTTACTCTTTCTAAATACCCAAGGCCATCTGTCTCTCTGAAGGGGAAAGAGGATGAACACACACCTTGCTTACCCAAACACGTCCTTAGAAGCAGCAACTTTAGAAAGATCAAATCACCATTGTGAAATATCTTGCCAAGAGACCTTTCATAATGCATAACACCATTCAGAACTGGTGTAAGGCACATGTATTTTGTGTGTATCCAGGCACATGTATCCAGAACCCCAGTAAAACTAAGGGCCTATGCAGACTGCCAGAAATAGTGCATATTAAATTGAGGCACTGCCCTAGCTTAGTGCTAGGGAATCATGGGAACTGCAATTTATTGTGGCACCAGAGCTCTCTGACAGAGAAGGCTCAATGTCCCAGAAAAAAATACAATTCCCATGATTCCCTAGCACTGAGCCAGGGCAGTGCCTCAATTTAATGTGCACTATTTCTGGCAGTCTGCTTAGGCCCTAAGTGAGAAGGGGCCTTTTGCTGTCTGTTACAACAAAGATTCACAACACATTTTCTCAACACAGAGAAATGCCTGTTTTCCTGAAATGATTAATCTGAACTAATATGAAAGATCTTCCATCTGTGTGATATTATTATTATTATTATTATTATTATTTAAAAATCCAGTTTCCAAAAGAAAGATGCAAAACATAGCTTAAATACAATAAAATTATATTTGCTTTTGTTGTGTGCCTTCAAGTCATTTCCAACTTATGGCAACTCTTAAGGTAAAACCTATAATGAGGTTTTCTTGACACGATTGCTTCAGGTGAGGTTTGCTATTGCCTTCCTCTGTGGCTGAGAGAGTGGGACTTGCCCAGGGTCTCCCAGTGGTCTTCCATGGCTGAGTGGGGATACCCCTGACTCCAGAGCTGTAGTCTTAAACATGGAGCTCTACCAATTTATTCCACATTGTATAGTTCTGAGTCATAGGAACCAGGGAAAATAGCTGTAAATTTGAAGAAAGTTGCTGAAAACTCCTGTTTTGACATTTGTAGTATAGTCCTATATTGCCAAACACTATGACCTGATGGACTGCAAACCTTTATCTGTGTGTTTCTTATGATTCATAGACATAAACCAATTCTTGTAGAACCTATTTACTTTTTTGTTGTTGTGGACTGGAAACATTGTGACGGTAAACCAAGACTTGCTTTCAGACAGATTTAAGGAGACTGTAGAAATGATCCACATTATCTAGATTGTGCCTCTCATATCTTAAATTTTATTGGTTAAGTTATTTAAGTAGTTTAAAATTCTGAAAGAAATTGCTTGCGAATGGTTATTATTTTAGTGTTATTCTTATAATTAAAAAACCTATCACTTCCGTGCAGGATCACAAAACAAAGCATAATATACATGAGGTTTAAAAATCACCATAAAAATAGATAAATCTATATTTTATACCAGCAGAATTTAGAACCTATGAAGAGCCACTTTGGATCACACCCAAATCCTATGTGGTTTAGCATTCTGTTCACATTGTAGTGATTCAGGTATCCTAGGAAATATGCAGGCAGGTCATGAATGCAATAGCACCCTCATATTCATGCTCCCCTACAACTGGTATTCAGATCTTTCTGCTTCTGATACTGGTGGTAATGTATAGCCACCTTGACCTTTATCTTCCATGAATGTAGAGGGTTGAAACTGAATTCTTTTTAGTGTGAAGTAAACTGTTAACTTAAGCCTCTTGAAATACTGTAATCTTAACAGTAGGAACCGCAGGTGAAGCAGACAAACATCTCCA
Source organism: Phrynosoma blainvillii (assembly GCA_026167975.1). Lineage (NCBI taxonomy): Eukaryota > Metazoa > Chordata > Lepidosauria > Squamata > Phrynosomatidae > Phrynosoma > Phrynosoma blainvillii. Next base: position 23,746,758 of record JANUYF010000008.1, read on the forward strand.
GTGACAGAAGTGTCAGTGGAACAGGTAGACCTTTGAGTATAACAGATGGAGATGGACAAATCTGTGTGTTTCCAGTCAGTGTCACATGTAGCTTTATTTCATCTTATTCTACATTAATCTGGGACTTTTTAAAAAAAATCAAACTACACATTTCAGTATATATGTTGAGGTGTTTAAATGACTGAAAACTCTACAACAACACTCAGAAGTGCAAAATCTGCTTGAATAGCTGTGCAAATAAGGACCTTAGTCTGAGAGGTGAGGATCAGGACATTCCGTACAGAATTTTTTAAAGCTTGGACAAGTACGAAAAGGACTTCTAGGACCACAAATCATAACATTGAGAGGATTCTCACATTAACAGTTCAAAAAGGTCAACTTTTCCAAGCCATGGGAAACACATTTCTCAAGCATTGGCAGCAGCAGTATATGGATGAATGGGCACGTTCTGTAATATTTCCCTTTAATAGCCTTTTTGAATCTCTTGCAATAACATAAAAGAGCAGGCTTGCATAGTTACCTGTAGCGAGGAGTAAAATTCCCCAACTATAACCAATTTTAGAGTAAACCAGCTGTGGTAGCCTGATCACTGCAGAAAAGGTCCGTGCTACCTGATCACTACAGTTAACACTTGGACAAGGAAATCAATTTCTTTTTGGTATGTCATTTGTTTTTAAAGGAACCCCATGCCTGCCTGGTTTGGCACTAAGGGCCATGAGTTGCATTTTTACATATAAACAGGACTATTCTGTTGACAGAGTAAGCATGAGGTTGTTATTCATCTCCACACCCACACACCTGTTTGGAACAAGTTGAATTCTGAAGGGCACCAGAAGTATTTATTTTAAAGAGTGGGGGAGTCATAGGCAGGACTCATAACAAGTTTCACATATAATCAACTTGAAGGTAAAAAGGACATATGTTTTGTTTTGGGTCCCCCCCCCCCCGCTTCACCTAGCACTTAATTTCTAAAAGGAGAAATAGCAACACTTAACTAACTAGAAGTCATATTCTTTGGCTCTCAAACCCAGCCTGTGAGGAATGGCTCTGTGTGTGAGAGAGAGATATACTACAGGCATTCATGTATCTTGTTCATATGTCCACCCATTTCATGAACAGTCAGCCCTCCTTATGCACGGATTCTGTATCCACAGATTCAAGCATCCACGGTTTGAAAATATTCAAAAATACATAAATTCTAAAAAGCAAACCATGATTTTGTCATCTTTTATACAGGACACCATTTTATTATGCCATTGTATTTAATGGGACTTGAGCATCCACGGATTTTGCTATCCATGGGGTGGGGGTCCTGGAACCAGACTCCAGCGGATACCAAGGGCCCACTGTATAAAACAGAGTGCCCCATTTTTACTGAATCCTATCCTTTCCCTACTTCACATCCCAGCTAGACGGTGGGGTCTGCCAGTTAATGTCTCCACAGTTGTTGGAGAGTTGAACTTACATCAAGGGAATTGTTAGAAATTAAAATCCCAGAAGCTGTACAAGAGCGCTGTGTGCTGATGCCTTGAGCAGCAAACAATTTTAACAAAGCATACGATAAGCAGGGAGCAGGATTTATTTTTGCTCTTCCTTATATCCTGTTTACTATTTAAACTCAAGACCTTTTTCACTGGGCATGAACACAGAAGACATACAATAGACAAATGTAGCAACCCCCATCTAATTTGCCTTTAGGATTTATAAACAGGTATTCTCCATCTGCTCAAAGCTGCTGTCCTTCCATGATGGATTTCACCTTATATTTTAAAACTGCAGCTTGAAAAGAGAATAGAAATGCCAGAGTTTTTCATCTGTTTTTTTCTCTTAAATAGTACTATATATTGTTTAAAACTTCTATAGAACAACAAGATGCCCTTGGAAGTGTGAAAGGACTACATGAAAACCTATCCAACTTAATACTTTTTAATAAAAGTGGTATATAGAGTAGCCCTCTGCTTATTTGACAGCTTAAGGATCAGCACACTCTCAAAAAGCAGAAATAGTTGAAATGCAGAACCCATATTATTGTATAAGTACAAATATAAGTATGAATACCTGTACAGTGCTGTACTATATGCACATGGCGACACCACAAACAACTTCTACACTGTATAGACTGAACAAAAAGATGGCACAGAGTTGAAAAAAAGCAGTATGGGCCTTTGCAGACTGCCAGAAATAGTGCAAATTGAGTTCACTTTAACTGTCCAGGCTCAGTGCTAGGGAATCATGGGAACTGTAGTTTATTGTGGCACCAGAGCTCTCTGACAGAGGAGGCTCAATGTTTCAGAAAAAAAATACAATTCCCATGATTCCCTAGCACTGAGCCAGGTCAGTTAAAGTGGACTCAATTTGCACTATTTCTACAAGTCTGCAAAGGCCCTGTGTGTCGCAAAAGTGTTGTGCAAAGTGCTATCTTTTTGTTGAGTGTGTACTGTGTATCATAGAAGTTGCTCATGGTGTTGCTTTGTGCTTTATAATACAGCACTGTACATGTATTCATACTTAAATTTGTGCTTGTGCTTGTTGAAAGAGCAGCGCACACATGATAAATGGATTCTGGTAACAATTTAATAGCACTGAAATGTGATCTATCAAAAAAGTGGGGAGGGGACACGTGTAGTCATCAGAAGTTTTCATGCTTTGTATAGTTTGTTTAGAAAAGACCTGTGCATAAGAAGCTGTTACAGGCTGCTGTTATGCCACAAATTATTACTATAATCATGTACGGGTAGGCAAGTTAGTAAGGAGGTTTTTTTAATCAGCTGATAACTTTTTATGTACTTGCTTGCTAGGCAGCAGTCCAGTTCTATGCAGAATCATTTCTAATAGCCAGTTTCAATAAGTTAATGAAGAAATATTGGATGTGAATAGTATTCCAAAAGAATGAGATTTAATCAAGCAATTTTGGCAAATAGCATATAGTTTGATGACTTTTAAGTGGCTTTTTATCTCAGAAATGGCAAAAAGACAGTGGGTTGGTGTTTTTTTAAGTGCTGCATTGTATTTTAACATGGCTGGAGATTGCCTTGATGAAGGAAAATCAGATATAGGGGGGAAAAATAATCTTTAATGTGCTCTGATGAAAAATGGTTGCGTGCATAGTGCTATTTTTCTGAATATGGATCCTAATTAGTAACTCATTGAACTTTCAAAATAATTCACACATTTTAATGATCAAATATAAAAATATATCATCTCCGGGTAGTCCAACAACAACATTTATATATTTATTTCCTAATTTCCTGCCTTTTCTCCAGAGATAGGATTCAAGGTTACAAAAATTAAAACATGTTTGATAATAATGCACGTCAAAGTTAAAGTCAATCAAATCATCAATAAAATTGAAAGTAATATAAAACATACCAAAAATAAATAAAATCACTATAGCCCACTGTTAAAAGCCCTTTGCTTATAAACGCTTAGTTCCCAAAGGCTTATCAAAATGAAAACATCTATACCTGCTGATAGGAGGGCACCAGTGAAGAAAGCAGTCTGGCCTCCCTAAAAAGGGAATTCCAAAGCGTGTAAGTAGCCACCAAGAAAGGATTCTCCTGCATTTCCACCAGATGCTACTATGAGAATGACAGGACCAAGAGAAGGACCTACCCTGAAGATCTCAAAGTCCTGATAAGATCATATGGAAGAATATAATCATTCAGATAATCTGGATGCAGTCCATCAGTAGAACATTACATCTGAGATTGGCCTTGGAAGTTCTGTCACTGTCCTGTCCAAAGGTATGAGCATGAGAAGCAAGGCCCTTTCATAGGTGACACAGATACATTCTCAAGCCCAGTTTTCTTTGTGTATCATGAAAAGTGAAGTGGAAAGGGAGAGAATAAAATTGGCTGAAGAAGTTTTAATTTCCTCACCTTTGTCAGTTCTTCCTAGCACATGCCTTCCCTTCACCATGTGTCCTTCAGCCAAGTTGGCTTCTTGTTTCATAGACACGGGGAAAAAGCTATTTTACTTAACTGAGGGTATTTGGAGTAGAATTAACTAAACATGCCTCCCCGCTGGTTCTTTTTTAATTACCTACCTCAATCCTTCACCTGCCTCAAAACATGTGAGTTCCTCTCTGTATTGTAGAGCACTACTACTCAAAGTCATGGTCTGTTTCCCTAGATGTTTTTACTATTCACCTAACAGGAATTAACAACATTGCTAGCAATCAACCAGTAATACAGGGTACCAATACCAGAAAGTTTTATAGTATGAACATATAATATATTACAAAGCTCTTTGGTATCAGCACCCTCTATCACTGGTTGATAGCAAAGTTAATTCCTGTTAAGTGTGTAGTAAAAACTTGGCATGTATATAATCTGAAGCATGTATATAATCTGAAGATGCAATATTTTCTTTAGATTATTTTGATACCCATCCCTCTATATTAATTTGATACAAAACTCCTGCAATTAAGATATGGTATTAATATAACTGATAAATGTGAACAGATCCTGTTTTCAAAGTAAGAGAGTAGATCATTTTCTAAAATCAATTCTTTGTGTGTTACTTACAGTACTTTTCAAGTTATGTTTCTAATGGATGTTCAAGTTATGTTTCTAATTAACTAGCACAACCAAAACAGTTGCCTTCTGTACTGTTGTAATGGTCCTACGGTGGATTCTTACTGTACGACTAATAGAGCCAGTAATATTTGCTTTGAGTTCAAATAGAGGATATTTGGGTTACTACAAAGAAGAAAATATTTAGAATATTTCATTTGATTTAACAAGAACCATGCTCCTTAAATCTGGAATGCTAGCACTTATTAGTATTAGTTACTTATTATGACAGATTTCCCTGCTGTTAGTCTGATTTCCCATGTTTCTCATATGCAGTGTATCCTGTTAGCATCCTGATTCTTATGGCTTTAATAAACCATTTGATTCTCACTGAAGCTCTTGAAAGGCCCAGGAAAATATTCTTAATACTTCATTTTGGGGTTTTCATTGAAATCTACAATATTTTAATTGCACCAGGTAGGGATGGCCTTTTGAATAGCTGTTGAAGCTATAATTCAGGTCCAAAATACACTGAAGAAATAATCCAGTTTGCGACCACTTTAACTGCCCTGGCTCAGTGCTAGAGAATCCTGGTAACTGTAGTTTATTGTGGCACCAGAACTCTGACAAAGAAGGCTAAATGTCTCACAAAACTACAGTTCCCAGAATTCCTTAGCATTGAGCCGGGGCAGTTAAAGAGGTCTCAACTGGGTTATTTCTGCAGTGTGTTTTGGACCTCAGTCTCTTTGCTACTTATACACATATAGTCCAGTTATGTATGTTGTTTTGCTTCCAGCTGAGTCTACATATGTTCTGTACAGAAAGCTACTCATTAGCTGCAGATGGGAAATATTAATATTCAAATTGCTAGTGGGAGTAACATACCATACCATACCATCCATTTCTTCTAGAGCAGGGGTAGGCAAGCTTTTTGAGCCAGGGACCGGGTTGCTGTCCCTCAGACAATTGGGGGGGCTGAAGCACCATAAATAAAAAAATAAATAAATAAATAAATAAATAAATAAAATTTAAAAATAAAAAATATATGCATGCACACTCTCTCAGCCCCAGAAAAGCCATGGCAAAACCCCTGTGAAGATTTTGTCAAGAAAACCCCAAGAACAAGTAATAACAACAATAATCAATATCATCATGGTGGGCGGCGGAGGGGGCGGCAGCGACAGAACCGGCCTAGGCCTTAGGTTGCCTTACCCTGTTCTAGAGCAAAGAGGGCAAATTTAATGGGATCCAGGGATATTTCTATCCCCCATCTAGAGTTACTTGCCATTGCTGCACTGCCCAAATTCAGCAGTATAGTGCTAACAAAATAAAAAAAAGGGTGGGGATGCATCTGCCTTAAAACAAAGTATGCATTAAGCACATGTTAACTTTTAGAGAATTGCTCTCCCAGAAGCATAATTTCCATTTAAAACAGGCCCCTGCTCCTCTAATGCCTCATTTAAGGTGGAAATGTAGTATTTTTTTTACCACTGTAATGCCAGATTTAGACAGTACAACATAAAAATTGGCAGGGGTATTTGTAGTGGGCCTCAGAAACAAACTGCAAATGCCATAAAGGCTACATGTTCACCACCAGTTATAGGGAAATTTTTGGAGTAGAGAAGCTGATGTGGAGGACAGCATTTAATTCTTTACCTTACACACTGATTTTGCCCTGCAGCTCCTCTCACCAGTTGCTTCTCTTCCTCTATCAGCCTCCTGATGCTTATTTTCAAAGGTAATAATTGGGAACTCCACAGGAGATAAAATAGTTGAGGAAAGAATTATAGAGAAGACGCAGTCTTTCGCCAGCTTCTTTTCAACTATATCCATTAAGGTTTGGTTCCAGTCCCCGTCCCCCTGTGGATACCAAAATCCATAGATGTTCAAGTCCGATTATATACAATGGTATAGTAAAATGATGCCCTTTATATAAATGGCAAAATCAAGGGTTTGTTTTTTGGATTTTATTTTGTGGATGGTTGAATCTGTGGATACAGAAGGGCAGTTGTACCAGCAACTTTTCCCAAAGCTACTTTGGCATAGTAAAAGCAGCTATCGGATTTGTTATACACGTTTGTGCATAATGTGTAGTTCCGCTCGACAGGAAAATAGATGTGCTTGTTTTATGATAGGTGAGTAAATAACACAGTAGTGGTCATATCAAATCAATGAGCTCTATTATTAATTTTGTTGGCCTGTCTGCCTGGATAATGTATGTTGCCCTGCCCAGCCAAAAGAGTGTCTGTTTGTAAGTGTTTGTTGTCTCATAACAATTCTTTTACCTTCCAAATACAGAGATCCTATTACTTAAAATGTTGATAGTCACTGAAGTCCAGTTTCTTGTCAAACATGAGAAATTTGTACAGTATTACATTCCAGATAAAATATATGCTAATAAAATATATATGGGATACAGTGGCTCAGCAGATAAGACGTTGCCTCTGATGATTGCAAGATCGGCAGTTTGAGGCCCAGGTGCCACATGACGGAGTGAACTCCTATCAGTAGTCCCAGCTTCTGCCAACCTAGCAGTTTGAAAGCATGTAAAAAGTGCAAGTAGATAAATAGGTACCACTTTGATGGGAAGATAACAGTGTTTCATGCAGTCATGCTGGCCACATGACCACAGAGTAGTCTTTGACAACTCTGGCTCTTCAACTTGACAACTTTGTCGAAAGGAAAACTTTTACCTTTACTTTTAAATAGAATATATATTTTGGATACAGAAAATCTTTTGTTTGTTTCCTGTCATTCCAGCCTTCAAGTCTCCTGTCGACATATGGCGACTTCATGGATTTCTTAAAGTTTTCTTAGGAAAGGAATACTCAGAGGTGGTTTTGCAAGTTCCTTCCTCTGAAATACAGACTACAGCACCTAATATTCTTTGGCGGTCTCCCATCCAAATACTAAACAGGCCTGGTCCTCTTTAGCTTTCAAGATCAGATAGGATCTGGTGCCTGTAGGGTATTTAGGCCCTAATAACAATACATTCACTATATTCAGCACCACCATACCATACTTTATACAACTTTGATACAGCTCAGTTTTAGAAACTAAGCAGGGTTGACTCTGTATAGTAGTATGTGGATGGATTATCAACAGGGAACACAAGGGATCTACAAGTAGTCCAGGAAAGAATCCTGCCTGAAACACTGGAGAGCGACTGCCAAACAGAATTGTTAATATTGCATAAGATGGACCAGTGGTCTGACTCAGCAGAAGGTGCTTTCATATGGTCCCAAATAATGACAGATGAAAACCATTAAAAGTCAAAAGCAGGCAGAGGTAGTTAAATAAGGACATCTATATCAGGCAGTTTACTCAATGTCTGAAAACTATATAGATGAAACAAGCTTTCATGAGGAGCAGATTCCACAACATGAGTACCACCATTGAAAAGACTGAATCCAGTGTTGGTCCTAAATAGTGTATAACCATTGAAATTAATTGTATAGGTCATATTGATTCCAGTGACCTCTGTTTTGGACTCGGATTGGATATAGCTCTCGGTCGTGTGCATCAACTCTGCATAGTTGATGGAAAGGAAACAATTCCTCTCTGGCTTCCAAGATTTCAGCAGGTGTTGCTTAATATTGATGTTAACATGTTAGCTTCTGCTTTCATTATGATTTTGATGTGTTTATCCTTCTGAGTTTTTATACTTGTCTGTGGTTGTTTTGTTATTATAGAATCATAGAGTTGGGAAGGGCCCTGTGGGACAGCAGGTAACTGTCCAGCCTCTTTTTACATTTTGTTAATTTCATTCCAGTTTTCTAGTTTATCTAGGACTTTTTGAATCCTGTTCCTATTTTCTAATGTGTTAGCTTTCCCTCCGAGTTTTGTAGCATCTGCAGATTTAATAAGGATTCCCTCCACCTCATCATCTAAACCATTATTAAAAATATCGAAGGGCATCAGTGCGAGGGCAGAACCCTGTGGCACTCCACTTGAGAACTCCATCCAATTTGAAGCACAACCACTGATTACAACTCTTTGAGCACAGTTTTTCAACCAGTTATGAATCCATTTGTTTCATATTTAGTCAGTTTGCTAATCATAATATCATGGGAGTCCTTATCAAATGCTTTGCTGAAATCCAGATCAGTGATATCCACAGCATTGCCATCTTTGTGTGCTCTCTGCATTGATTGCAGTTTCTGTGTTTGATTTTTTTTTTTTTTTAGTGTTTGTTTAAGAGGAAATGAATTTGTGTTAAAATTCAGAGCTACTCAAAGTGGTGGTCCTTGGACCAGTGCCAGTCTTTGAGCCATTGGCTGTATATCCTGGAAAAGTTATCAGGAAGGAAAAAGAAACAATTATAGTACGTGGGCACAGATATGATGCTGTTCCCTGACATATTGGGAAAAATAATTGTTGCTTTCCCACATTAGATTTTCTGAAAAGAACTGTTTTACTTGTCTTAAATGCTGCATTGCCCAGATAACCCAACTTACACAATGTTTAGTAGATTTACCATTCCACAAAACAAATCAAAACAAAAAAGCAAAGCACCAAGAAGTACCAAGGGCCAGAGATTCACTTATGCATTTCTTTATCAAGTTTTGGCTTGGCCTATACTGAAGCATTTTAATACATATCCTATATTGCTTTATGATTATAAATGCTTGTTTTGTTGTTAATTGCCTCAAGTGGATCTTGACTCATGATGACCCTGTGGATGAGACATCTCCAAAACTCCCTGTCCTTCACTGCTCTGCTCAGATCCTGTCCATCCATCTAGCATGTGGTCTTCCTCTCTTTCTACATCCCTCCACCTTTCCTAGCATTATTGTTATTTCCATTGAGTCATTCTTTCTCATGATGTGACCAAAGTGTGACAACCTCAACTTTATCATCTTGGCTTCCAGGAAATCTCAAGGAGTGTGCTGCTTTTAAAATATAGATTTTAAAGCATTAAACTAATTGTTCTAACCACACCTTGGCATTTACAGCAGGGAAAAAAAAGATTGTGTTATTTTGGACATGGCGTTACACGGTCTCATCCACTGTCCGTGTTATAGTGAGCTACGTGGGTAAGGCTGCAGCTGGCATGGTGGAATTTCCCCACAAGGAAATATTTAGGGAGCATCACGGTGCCCCTGAAAAAGCTGGGTGGGTGCCACAGCAACCACCCGCTGCGCCCCCACTCCAGCTTTTTCCCAGTGCAAAAAGAAGCGGCAAAATGGCACTCCTTTTTGCGACAGAAAAAAACGGCTTTTCCGCTGCCATCGCAGTTTTTAGATGTGCAGCGTCTAAACACCGGAGCATCGGAAAGCTGCCATTGTGTAGTTGGGCAGGCAGCATGACACCAGCTTGGGAGCAGCATCAGAGCATGCGGTGTCTAAACGGCACACTCAAACGACGCCCCTAAGCCGGCGCAAAGGGGCAGTCTACTTGGTTCCTTAGTGATTTTCCTGGCTAGAAACCTGGTTTATGCCACTTACGGAAAGAGTTAAAGAATACAATTGTCCAGATTAATCCATGGAGTCTGCCATTTCTTATATCAAAAACACTGAGGGGAATTTACCTGCTACTTAACTACTTTTCTAATCTGTTGTGTACTTGGACCTTTAAATTTTAATTTCAGTCCTACTAATAAGAACCTAGACAGAATTTGAACACTTGGGTCAAAATTAAATCAGATATGAAAGAACATACAGGGCTCCTGCTGTAAAATACTGAGTTCTCCGTTCTCCTTTCAAACTTCTGACACCTGTCTGTATATGTATATATTTTATATACTTGTGTCCTGCTTTTAAATTTGATCAACACATTTCTAAAGCAGCTAAAAAACAAAAACAAAAAAATATTCTGAATGAAAATTCATGTATAAATATAGATTTGCACACGTTTCTTCACCAAATATACTGAAACATGTTTACAAGCATACTTACCCTAAAATACAGCTTTTATATTTGTTTCAATAGCTTTTTTTAGTTGGGAACTAATTTCCCAAATTTGTAGAGGTGCAAAATTCAAATAATAATTGAGTTCCAAATTGAGCTTGGGTCCAGGAGATGTACATCTGGTCAATTCATGATGCAATTATGGCAAATTTGTCAAACATCCCTAGCAGCAACCTCAAATGGTTCTGGCAACTCCTTTCTGATGATTTCTCAGCACAAAAGAAGACACTCCCATTCCCTATATTTGCTATGCAGTCTGAAAACAAGGATGCAAGAGGATTATCTTACTAGAGGAGACAGACAAATATATGTTTTCTAATTTTTCTAGTATGCACAAAGTACTTTGGGAGGAATTTCACTTAGTATTTTGGCGACACTCAGGAGCAAGTAGAAAGGGTTTTTGTCCTCTTGAAAGTGTCACTAGTCATAAATTGACATCCTTCCTCCCCATTGCCAGTGCATGCCAGGGTCCTCAGGGAAGACATGAAGCCAGTCACAAAAATATCTGGTCGCCAAGCCTAACCAAAATGTGCAGATTCTGCATTTTAAAAGCTTTATTTCCAACTCCTTGAGCAAACAGGATTCCATCCATGGAGAGAGCGAAATGCAATCTGGTTCACGTGAACTCAGAGACAAGTCCCACAAAGCTCACTCAGCAGGACTAATTCCCAAATAAGTCTACATAGTATTGCAACATTAGTTTTCTCAGTGAATGTAGACAGTGTGAGATCGTCTCAAAACTGCTTGGTAGTTTACAGTATCCTTTTCACATTTATTTTGTTCTCCATTTATTGACTAAAAAAAAATCCCTTTATGTACTTCAACAGATAATGGAACAATGACAGAAGAGCCCATGTAATACAGTTTTATCTAGTGATCAGTGTAAGTTTATTTTTAGATATTTGTGCCTGCTAAGCAGCTGTAGCACACATAGCAGAACTGAATACAGTATGATTAAATCATTTCCCAACTGAGTATGGTTTTGGGAAACAATTAAAAAGTGTTTATTGCCTCTTCATTCACACTTTATTTTATTTATTTTTTTAAAATAAATGTTTGTTACGTAAACAATTCTTGCATTCTGAATCATCTGAGGACTCAGCCTATACATCATACACAAATACTTAATGTTCTACAAGCCCCAAATGGCTTTTCTCCTGTTAAATAAACATGTTTATTTATTTACTTATTATCTATGGATAGGAAGGGATGCCTAGTGAAGTTTATATATAATTAGTCTGTAAACCAGGAAAGGGCATAATGTGCTTTCCTGTTGGTTGTGGACCTCTCATATCAGTATGAACTTGGGGTTGTTGAGAGCTGGTAAACAGAGCAGCTGTGATCTGGCAAGACTTCAAGCCTTGCCTCATTGGATGTCCTTAAATGAACCACTTTTCTGCTCCCCCCTCATTAACAATATAGGGGCCAATGCTTGCTTGCCTCTTAGGGCTATTGTAAAAATTAACAAAATAATATATGTGAATGCCTTTGAAGAGTTGAAATAGAGTTATGGAATTGCTGAGGATTAAAATAACATTCCTATAATAATTTTGGCTGTTTGCCAATTGCTAGGTCTGCCTGAGAAAATGTGTACCAAATCTCTTCCTAGGGTCCAAAGCACGCGTCAGAAATAATCCAGTTTGAGACCGCTTTAACTGCCCTGGCTCAATGCTAGGGAATTCTGGGAACTGTAGTTTTCTGAGATATTTAGCCTTTTCTGTGAGAGAGCTCTGGTGCCACAATAAACTACAGTTTCTAGGATTCCCTAGCACTGAGCCAGGGAAGTCAAAGCGGACTCAAACTGGATTATTTCTGCAGTGTGTTTTGGACCTATGAGCTGCTTTCCAAGACTTACCATAGTCCCTGTGTATCTGCACTGAGGAACTTTGGTTTTATGTATGTTAACAAACCAAAAATAATGAACAACTAGGACACTCCTGACTTTGTTAATAGACATTAAGTGAAAATTTCCCAGCTGGGATATATGGCGAGCCAAGATTTCTGTGCCAAAATCAGTATACAAGGCAGGCAGAAAATAGGTGGAGAGGGGAATATGTTTTACAGCGTTTATCCACAGCTTCATGGTTTATGAAATTGCAGGCAATGGCTCAGTGTGACTGAGCTGCAGTTCCTCAAGGCAAGTTGCAGACCCAAACACCTGGTTCAGGAAATCATTCACTTCACAAAAGTAATGAGCGGGATTTGTTGGACCTTGTTTTCAATTTTTTGTAAGTTGCTTTGGCAGGGAAAAAGTGGGGTATTAATTAATTGATGAGCCAGCATGGCATAGTGGTTTGAGTGTTGAACTATGACTCTGTGTAACTCTCGATTCCCAGCTCAGCCATGAAACCCACTAGGTGACCTTGGGCAAGACACATGCTCTCAGCTTCAGGGGAAGGCAATGGCAAACCTCCTCTGAACTAATCCTGCCAAGAAAACCCCATAGTAGGGTCACCATAAGTCAGAAACGACTTGAAGGCACACAACAGCAACAACAATTAATTAGGACTTGACTCAGCAGAGCCACAATATTGGGCCACTTGTGTTCCAAACCCAGAGCTGATTCATTTTGCCAAGAAATTTGTACTCATATCTGCTAAGCATGCAAATGACGATGACTCTCCTTGTATGTTATCCTTATTGTCAGTTGAATGTGATCCTCTTTGAAGGTATTACTTAGTTAACATGTATAATAAAATTGTATATGTCATATGTTATTACTTCACTGTGAAATGAGTGCAGATAGTTCAAAGGCAATCTGCCTCTGTGCTTTGGGTGCTGGAATATGAAGGGCTGGTGCTGTTGGAGACAGAACATTGGCTAGATCTGTGCCTTCCATAATGGTTCATTTAATACAAGTACCATTGGTTAAACAGTACCTGCTGTTTGAATTAATACCAAATTAAGAGGGTAATGTCTTCAACTTTTCAAGATGTTTTAGAGTCTGCTTTTTTCTGTTTGTGTCCTCATACAGTGAATGGGCATCTTACTGTGTTTTATTCTAATCCTCCATCCAGCTGCTTTTTGTAGTACATGTAAGGGATCAAGCATTTTGGAGAAAGAGTTTGTTTTTGTTTTTATTTTTGGGTATGCCCTACTTCTTATTCTACAGGAGATTAAGATCAAGATTGGGAAAACACAATATAGGTTCAGTCTCCCTTATCCAAAATGCATAAGATCAGAAATGTTTTGGATCTGGGATGTTTTAACATTTTATTTTGGAATGCCTGCATTTGCATATACAGTATGCACATGATGAGATGTCTTGGAGATGGGACCCAAATCTAAACCCAGAATTCATTCACGTTTCAAATACACCTTATACACATGGCCTGAAGATAATTTTCCACATATTTTTAATAATTTTGTGCATGAACCAGTTTGTCTACATAGAACCATCAAAAAGCAAAGATGTCATTATTTCAGCCACCCACAAAAAAAAAGTTTTGGTTTTTGGAGTATTTCAGATATTGGAATTCTGGATAAGGGAAACTCAATCTGTACTGTACAAATTGAATCTTTTACCACAATATTGACAAACAAGTGAGTGTGGAAGGCATTTGAGCATCTTTGTCCCTTATTTCTCACTGACTTAGGGGGGTTGCAGACTGCCAGAAATAGTGTGAATTCAGTCCACTTTTAGGGTTAGGGTTAGAGTTAGGGAACCATGGGAACTGTATTTTATTGTGGCATCAGAGTTGTCTGACAGAGAAGGCTCAATGTCTCAAAAAAATAACAGTTCCCATGATTCCCTAGCACTAACCCTAACCCTAAAAGTGGACTGAATTCACACTATTTCTGGCAGTCTGCAACCCCCCTTAGTCTAGGATGGTTTGATAAGTACAATTACTGTTGCCCCCATAAACCTCTAGGATAAGAATGATTGTAAATTAAACAAAGCTAGAATTTTTAAGGAGATTGGGCAACTTCCAGTGCCTGTGGTAGGTCCCAAATACTTTTTTTTCTCCCTTGGGAATCTGTGGCAGAAGGCTTCCTCTGATAAACATTCCCAAGACGCGCCCTACCTTAAGCTATCTAGTGATTAACCCATTAAACTACTTTGTCTTAAACTTTGAACAAAACTCTTGCAGTACCATTAACCTCTTGCCATTTCTGTTCAGTTTGCTCTTCTGTTTCCACACAAGTAAACCCAGGGCAAGACATCTCTTTTTAATGTTCCTTTTTCAAAGATTTATCAGAATCACAGAATCAAACGGAGGTGCAGTGAATGTCCTTCCTGGACTTTATTAGATTTCATTTCTTCAGTAAAGTTTATGAGGTGGCAACACTTTCAGTCAGTGCATCATTTCTGTGAAAGAATACGAAAATATTCTTTCTCCAAGCTCTTCACAAATGCTCCTCCTTTTAAGTTCTTAGTGTAGTGCATTGTTGGCAGTGTCATGGCACTTACTGCTTCATAGTTATTTCCACTATGCACCAAATAAAAGGCTGTTACTGCAGGCCATATCTGTAAGTGAAAGAGCCCATGGTTTGCATATAGGAGGTCCCAGGTTCAACTAATGTCATCTTTTAGACTAGAGTTTAAGAAGGAGCAAGTGATGCTCAGGACCTCTGTCTGAGATCCCTAGAAAGTTGCTGCCTTTCAGAACACAGTGCTAGACTAGGAAGACAAATAGTCTGAGCTGCTATAAGGCTGCATCCTATGTTCAGAGGTAGTCATTGTGGAATGATGGATGTGGGGTTTAGTGATAATTCCACATGAGAAGTAACTACATCTCCCCTCCCTACCATATGACGGCCCTGCTTTAAACATTTGCATCAGTCATATTGGAGGAGCAGCTCCCACATTCTTGCAGATGTTTGGCTTGCCAACCACAGCCTGCGCAGACAATAGTGAGGGACGATGGGAGTTGTGGGCCAAAGCACCCTGAAGGATCATTCAGCTTAGTGTTCTCCTGATGTATTAGACCACTGGTGATTATGAAATTTCAGATACAGCATGTCTGGAGAACACCAACTTGCTAAAAATTGCACTACAAAATGAGAGAGGGGACTTTATATGTGCCTAAGTGAGGTGGGGGGGGGGTGTCAGCAAACAGGTGATGGGTAACAGGTATAATGAGAGGATAAATGATTGAGAGTGGTTCCCAAACCTGAGTCTCCAGTTCATCATCTACAACTTCCAGAATCTCTGACCATTAACTGGAGTTTCTGGGAACTGTAGCTACAATCTCATATGAGGACCTACATTTGGTAAGCACAGTGTTAGTGTCACTTGTTCAGTAATTTTTGATATAACTGTGATTGCCAAATTTTGTGATGGCTTATATATACTATGTGAACTTTCCTTAGAGTGAAATTTCAGAACATGTGTGCACATGTGTATGCATTTGTAAAATGGTGGCTCTTGATATTCTTCCTCAGCAACCTTACGTCTTACATATTTGTAAGACATTGAGAAGGCTTTGCTTTTTCTCATTCCTATATCAGCTTTACTCCATCTGTTGTGCCTTGTAGATGTGGCTGATCAGTGCTGTTTTTTTCCTATCCTTCAAGTATAGAATTCTGCTTGAGAATCAATTTGTTGTAGTAATTAGTCTCTTGGGCTATGGACTAAGTTTAAATTGATTCTCAGCCATGAAAGCACACTATGGTCTGATCACTGTTTATCATCTTAACTTGGTTAAGCTATTTATTATGGGTGATTATAAAGATGAAATAAATTGGGGTGGGGAGAGATAACCATGAGTTTTTTCAAAAGAATTGTAAAAATTATTTGCCTGGATGCAAACAATATCAACTGCTAATACTGGCACTACAAACCAGGGAAAAACTTTGATGGTCTGCTATTTTTATAGATTAACTTACCCAGCCATACAATAAAGAGAAGTTCAAACAATTCACAGTTAAAGCAGTCCAGATCTAAGAATAAAGCCAGATAAGCAAAAAGCCTAACCAAACCAGAGCAACAGAAGGACAATCAAAACAGATAATCAAAATAAGCATATCAGCAGACAACATAACTTGCTTAATCTAACTGCTGATCCCACAGTGGAAGAGGTCAGGTTTCACTGTCCACCAAAAAAAGATTCCATGCCTATTGAATTTTCAAAGTGTGAGAGTTCAAAAGTACTGTCATGTATTTGAATTTCTCTATCCATTTTTAAAAGTCATGTAAGCTAATATCCATCACCACATTCTGTGACAATGAATTCCACAGCAGATAATTGAGGAGGCATGGTACATTTCTATGTGGATGACAAGGAACATTCTTAAATGAATGGGGCTTGCTGCTGGTTGTGTCCCCTTCAAAACCCCTTCAAAAATATATTATTTTTTTCTGCTTTGTTTGTTTCTGAAAAACTGATGGCTCTAACATTTTTATGACTAAGATTTTATCACACATTTTTGTCTGACCTTGATAAACCAACCATAATCTGTAATCATCCCCAGACCTGTTTCTTGTCTAAGCCAAGAAGAGAAAGCATTCCATCTCTAACAATCTAGGGAACTTCAGTTAAACTAGGAAGTAGGTCTTCTTACTAATTCTTAGGACCTCCAAGAGCTAGAGTTAGCATTTGCTGGGCAGTGAAGGCAAGCTGGAAAGTATTCTTGTGGACTCTTAGCTTTTCAGTAATTGCCCCCATCCACACAACTGCTGTCTGGCTGAAAAAATCATTGTGATTACCTATAACACAGTGCAACTCTGTCCACTGTAGTTCCCAGAACCTTGTCATCCATACCTCCAGTGGCACTGCAAGTGTGGGACAATGCAAAAAGACTGTCTTGGGTGCGGACAACAGCGGAGTGCAAAAAAGAGGAATCCACCCTTTTCTTGGCCAGAGGGCAAGAGGGTGATGCTCCAGGCCTTCCTTATGTGCAAAGGGAAGCAAGGAAGGGAAGATTGGGGAGGCCTAGCCAGGGCAGCTGGACAATGGGGATGCTTGCCAAGTGGGCTGCCGATTGTTTGCACTACAAAAACTGAAGAAGTTTCAAACAGCACCCGGCATCAACAGACCCTTGGTGTCTGAAGGAACTGCTTCTTCTAGGTCAGGGGTAGGCAACCTTTTTGAGCCGGGGCCAGGTCGCTGTCCCTCAGACAATTGGGGGGGCCGAAGCACCATAAATAAATAAAAATTTTAAAAATTAAAACAATTTTAAAAATCTGCATGCATACTCTCTCAGCCCCAGAAAAGCCATGGCAAAACCCCTGTGGAGATTTTGCCAAGAAAACCCCAAGAACAAGTAATAACAACAATAATCAATATCATCATGGCGGGCAGCGACAGCAGGGGGGCAGCGGCAGGACCAGCCTGGAGCTGGTCCAAAGGCCTTGGGGGGCCGCATCCGGCCCCTGGGCCTTAGGTTGCCTACCCCTGTTGTAGGTGCTTACTGGAGACAGGGATTGGAACAGGAAGCCACAGTCCCTTCCCAAAGCCAGATGCCTTATTTTGACTGGGGAAGTAGAGGAGCCCACATGCGGAGCCCACATGCACTCACCAGCTTTGCTCCAGGTATCAAATTGTGTGGCGTAGTGGTTTGAGTGTTCTGGGTGCTCTTTAACATTAAAAAAAAAAACAGATTGCATTGCCTGGTATAACTTAGAAGGCCCCAGTTGATCCATATGCTAATAGTAACTGTTTGATATGGTATTCAGCAAGCCAGCCATATTTGTGCAAACATGCCCATTTGCTGGACTGTATATACCTTTATGAGAAGAGTTTGTGGTTAGAATGTATTCTTTAATGCTGGTAAGCATGTGAAGCTTAAATGCTTACAGAAAAAAACAAAGTTCATGTAGTAGTACAAGAAGATAGTATGTATTTGTTTAATATACTATGAGTTATATTAGTTTGTTAGAGCCCAATGATTTTAAATGGTTAGACTTGTTCATATTTAAAGTTTTTTTCCCCTGTCAGAATGTTACAACAAAAGGTTAGATGCTTCTGCTCTAAATGACAATTTATTTCAAAATATGACATATGGCAGATGGTCTCTGGTCAGGAAAGATTAAAACTAAACCTTCCAAACTGCTGTGTGTTTATCTCTTGCCATGTATCTCTCTGAGCCTGTATGCGTGCATGCACACAAGTGAACTATATCTTGGATCTAGAATAGATTTCTCTGTTTTCTGTGTAAAATAGTTTGAGTCTGTAGCTCAGCGCGTGCATGTAGCAGGATAGATGTATTGGCTCTCTTTTAAAAGCCGCACAGTTGGAGTGCATTGAACTACCCCAGTCTAGTAAATGTGCAGGATGAGGCTTCTAAGTATAGATTGGTCTTCCCGATGTTGTGCTGTTTAGGAAAGGAACTTGTAGCCCACAAATGACTAAGGCTGCATTTGCACTGCTGAAATAATCTAGTTTGACACCACTTTAACTGCCATGGCTCAGTACTATGGAATACTGGGAACTTTAGTTTCATGAGACATATAACCTTCTCTGTCAGAGAGGTCTGGTGCCAAAATAAACTACACTTCCCAGAATTCCATAGCATTGATCCATGGCAGTTAAAGCAATGTCAGCCTGGATTATTTCTGCAGTGCGGATTCAACAGACATGTAGGAAGCTCATGACACAGGGTGTGTGCCACCAAAATGAATGGTTGGAGCTAGCAGTACTGACTGAGCATTGGGAAGGGAGTATTAATCCCCTTCCAATTCAGTGATTATTGTGTGCACAGTCCACTTCTGCACATTAAATTCTACATGTGACCCTTATGTATGGGAGCAGCATAATTTGATGTAGTACACACACACATACACACTAGTATTTAATATATTTCTTTCTTGGTCCTGACATGGAGCTCCTGAGGACCTGTCTTTTGCAGATCAAATTCACCACCTCCTGCTTAGTTTCAGAAATTGCCTGTACACTTACATCTACTCTTTGGTGGAGTGTCTCATATACCATTTGTGTTCAAGAGAATTAGGATATGGTGGGGGGGGTGTTAAGTGCCATGTTTAGACTCTGTGGAACTGAGAAAGTATTGATAAATCTAAATCAAGATTTTAAGTGCTGTTGTGTGTACTAATGAGTCGCCCTGGCAAAGAAGGTAAAACATTCATTTATTTGAACATCTAACTATCGTTGTGTGTTGTTGTTGTTTTCCCTTTGCTTTCATGTTTACATTTCTGTTCCCAAAGAGAAAGTCCCATAAGATCTGTACTACAGTTTACCAAAGTCCTTTAATTCTGCTGTATATTTGTTGGGCAAACCATGATATTAAAAGTACAACAAATACCCCAGTGGTATAAAATGTGAAGCTGAATCGCTCTAACATTGAACATCTGCTGTGTTGTTTTCTCTTTATTGCAGCAAAACGAGAGAAAATGGTTTTTTGATATATGCGGGAGTCTGCAAACACCCTCTGAGTACCTGGCTAGAAATATACAGATTTTGATATATTAACAACCCTCTGTTAATATTCTAAGATCTAAGTTACATGTGGCTGTGGCAAACATCTTATTTTAATGTGTGTCTGTAAAGCAAAGTGTGCACTTTTTAAAGCATAAAGGGAACACACAGATTTGTGGAGCATATAGGGTCCTTCCCCAGACTGTTACTCTCTCTACTCCACATCTATCAGCCTGTCAGTACCACAGATGAGGCTGGCTGGGAGGAAAGTGAATGAAGGGGCGATTGTAGGAAACTGACAGAAATGTAGA
The DNA here is from genome assembly GCA_026167975.1 of Phrynosoma blainvillii. NCBI lineage: Eukaryota > Metazoa > Chordata > Lepidosauria > Squamata > Phrynosomatidae > Phrynosoma > Phrynosoma blainvillii. The sequence goes on from JANUYF010000008.1 coordinate 23,766,809, forward strand.
AAGAGGATGATCACCCTTCTCATGCATCCTTTTTTGCAATTCAAATTGTTTGTCCCACCTGATTCTTTTTACATGTGATTGCAACATAAGTCTATCCCAGGATGAAAGCATTGTAATGAATTCTAGTAAAGTGGTTTTGGTGAAAGGCCTAGAAAAGATGATTAAAAAAGAGATAAAAAGACAAGTATGGCTTTGGTTGTTGCTGGGTGGGTTTTTTTGTTTTGTTTTTAAAGATGAAAGCAGAGTACAAAGCTTGAATACACAAGAAAAAAAACAAAACTTACTTTGTTCTGTTTCAGAAATTAATAAACAAGGTAATAATCAAGCTCCTCTTCTTTACCCTAGGTTGGAACAAGATATTAAGAAGTTAAAGGCTGACCTGCAGGCAAGCAGGCAGATTGAACAAGAGCTGCGTAGTCAGATCAGTTCTCTGACCAGCACAGAGCGAGGGATTCGATCTGAAATCGGACAGCTTCGACAAGAAAATGAGCTGCTTCAAAATAAGTAAGTTTAGCTTCACCCCACAATAGGTTTGTCTTACTATGGCTGCCTTCTACACTTGTACAGTGGGTCCTTCAGACCTGTGGAGGTTTGGTTCTCAGACCCCATGTAGATCCAAAAAAGACAGATGATCACGCCACATATTAATAATGGTGTGACATGAATGCTTCAGCATGTTCACGTTCATCTCACCGCCATTTAATAATATAGGGTGTGACAATCCATGGTTGAATTCGGGACTCTGGAGTCTGTGAAGAGCCCATAGTAAGCTGAATTTTAAAAAATGAATTGTGAGTTGTTGTTTTTTAATTTCAGTGTTCAGCCTTTTGAGCTCCATTCAAAGTGCTTGATTTTTTTTATAAAATTTTTATTTTAAAAAATAATAAAAAATACAGTTAAAATATATTCTTTTGTCATTTTTACAATACGCTTAAACATAATTCAAACTTCTCTATAGTTCTTTGAAAATAAGTGCATTTTACACATTTTGCATACATTATTTCTGTATCTCTTGCTTTTGTTATTTATTACATCTCAAACCCATTTTATTAAACAAGCTCTAAAATTACTTGCTGCTTTATTCCCATTTTCTATTTAAATATTCTTTCACTGGAGCCTACTCTTCCTCAATCAATTCCACATTCTCATTGTTCAGTAATCTTGTCAATCGAAGTGCTTGATTTTAGCTTGATTGTGGCCTTATTTTTCTCAGTGTCATGTACATGTAGGTAGAAATGCAATTTGTTGTTATTAACAACCCTCGAGTCAACCTCAACTCATAGTGATCCTGTTGATGAGATACCTCTGAGTCCCCCTGTCTTCCACTGCTCTGTTTAGGTCTTGTAAATTCAGACCTGTGACCTCCCTTGAGTCTATGCGTCTGGCATGCAGTCTTCCGCTCTTACTACTAGCATTATTGTCATTTCTAATGAGTCATGCCTTCTCATGATGTGGCCAAGGTAACACAGACTCAATGTGATCTTTTTAGCTTCCAGGGTGAATTCAGGCTTGATCTGTTCAAGAACCCATTTCTTCATCTTTTTGGCTGTCCTCAATATCCTCAGCAATCTTCTCTAGCACTATATTTCAAAAGAATTGATTTTCTTCTTATCCACTTTCTTCTTTGTTCAGCTCTCGCATCCATACATTGTGATCAGTACATGGAAATGCAATACACAAGTCTAAAATAGCATCCTCATCTTTTAGGCTATATTTTTGTCCTTCTGAGGAAGAATAAAGTGAAAGCTTTAGAATTGTTCACAATGTGAGGCATTATATATAAATTAATAGTAGCTAATTACAGTTGATCTATATCAGGGGTAGGCAACCTTTCCCCTTTAAGGGCCGAGGGACTTCAGCTCCCAGAATCCCAGGAGCTATTGGCCAACATAGGACTATTGGCCAACGTGGCTGAGGCTTCTGGGAGCTGAAGTCCCTTGGCCCTTAAAGGGGAAAGGTTGCCTACCCCTGATCTATATGTAAGCTGTGGAAAATGTCATATATTCTTTTTTTCTGGGGAGATGTTTGATTTAAATACTTTAACCCTTATTTAGCATAGATTCCCTTCCACCCCATTGTAGCAGAGTAGTGCAAACATCCCTTCACCCATCCCTTGCTGAAATAAATTGTGTAGTCTTGAATGTGCCACAAGCTACTTTTTTCTTCCCCCTTTATTCCGAAACAAACCAACACAACTCTGTCTTTGAAAATATCTCTTTAGATTGTTTTTGTGACCTTATATATGTAGATAATGTGCCTCTCTGTTTGAGCCACCATCACCCTTAAGGGCCCCCTCTCTTTAAGTGATAACATGGGGTTAGTTGGCCAACAAGTGGACCTCAGTTTCTTCAAGAAGGCATGCCTTCCAGATTTTTAAGAAGTATAGATACCTAAAATAACCAATCAGAAGGAGTTTTGTATCCTAGGAGCTGATCCCTAGATGCTGAATCCTTTATTGTCACACTTTCACAAGGTATAGTCAGTCCATTACCTGTAAACTTTCAGTTGCACAGGATGGGAACAAGAAGACAGTAAAACAGAACAGGGTTCTTAAAATTGTTGTTGCTGATGGTTTTCCCAACACATTTTGAATACAGGAAAATGTTATATCTTTCTCTTCTCGTCCAGATTACATAATGCTGTACAAATGAAACAAAAAGATAAACAGACTATTGGCCAATTGGAGAAAAAATTAAAAGCAGAGCAAGAGGCACGAACTTTTGTAGAAAAGCAGTTGATGGAAGAAAAAAAAAGAAAGAAATTGGAAGAAGCAACTGCTGCACGGGCTGTTGCATTTGCTGCTGCTACCAGGTACCTGTACTTCCTTTTCTCCTCTGTCTTCACTGTTTAAATTCCATATATATATGAAAGCATAAAGGCTTTCATTTAAATGTTAACTAAATTATTAACAGCTACCAAAATGTCAATAGCTTCATTTTGAAAAAGAAACAAGCATCAGACCTATACTTAGGATTAGGAACATTCTTGTGATGGCAGATCTTGAAGAGGTCAGAAGCATTATGATAAGTGTTCTTGGAATGTCTGTTTTGTCTTGGGATTTCTGGGGTATATTTTCTTAATGACATTTTCCCTTATTCATGGACCACAGTGACTGAACAATGTCTTCTGGGATTCATGAGCTATGTGCTATGCTGAGATCTCTGTGATGTTTTATATTTGTGTACAGTTTATAAATCAGCTATTTTTTTTTCTGGGCTGTATGATTTGAGATGCCAAGTTTGGGATACATTTTTGTATTCCCCTGTGTGGGAATAAAAATCCTTGTATATCAAAATAGCATATTGGTGAAAAGCTAGGTTGATGCCTTCTTCCCCATGTGCTAGACTACTACATGAAGGAAGTGTGTTTTGCCACTGCAGATGTATATATCTTCTTCTCTTATAGTTTGAAATGTAATTGTCCAACACAAACTCTACCATGATTCTGCCAAATCTTTACACTGGCTCTTTATTATTAATAGCAAAATTGGTGAAAATGTTTATAATATACAAATACATAACTACTGTTAAATAGTGCATTATACTATTCAGTGAACGGTGTCTATGCATTTGTGCATTCAGGTTTCTCTTTTGGCAGTGCTTTCTGTCCAAAAGCTTTATGAAGTCTGGGAAGAAAAAGACAGAGAGTTACTTGTGGAATCTCGGACTAAGAAAGTTGCATGCATAAGGGGTCCCCCTCCAGCTTCAGAGGGAAGTTGCCTATATTCAGGGAACAGAAGCTCACATTTGAAATGTAGGTTCCAAGAACTAACTGCGGGTTATGTGATTCACAAGGCCTTTATATCCAACTGACTGCCATTTTTTGATGCTGTCACTGAACTAGAAAGAGCAAATGTAGCACCTTTTCACCTGCAGTGTTAATACTTCTATGAAACTTAACTGTGACACACATTTAAAGTTACTTCTCTTTCTCCTTGTTTTACTTGGTAGAGGTGAATGCACTGAAACATTACGAAATCGCATCAGAGACCTGGAGACAGAGTGCAAGAAGTTAACAATTGACATAAAGGTGAAAGAAGATCAGATACGAGATCTAGAAATGAAAGTTCAGGTAACAAGAGGGCACCAAGACACGACATGCCTTCAATCTTCCTTGACGTTAATAGACATTCTAGGGTGGTCTTCTGTCCATGGTAGAATTTGTACTCTTTGAGATGTTTATCAGACTTGGCAATAAGACTTTTAGCATTTCTGAAGTGCATAGGGTTGTACTTTTTTCTCATCCTAAAGCAAGCTAGCCTCAAAATTAGTTTTTTCTTTCAGAGTTTCCCTCTGCTTATGGGAGACTTTTCTGTTCGCATTCTTTCAAACATCGCTTGCTTAGTCTTTGTGCCCCGTTTTATTTAATTGTGCAGTATCAGTGTACTAGTGAAGTACTAGTTGGCTCCTTTGAAGTCCAGAATGGTGGGGTTTTTTCACTAAAGGATGTATATGAGTCTCTGGGCATAGGCAAGTTATTACACTTTGTCTTGATTACTTGTATGTGTGAATGACTGAGAGGCAGTCCCACTTTCTCTTTGGTTAAATAGTCTTTCAGGATTTTACCTTATTTCAAAAACCTGTAAAGTCTGTTTGTCCAAAGGTAACCATGGAATAAAAGAAGAGACATGTCACATTATGTGGAGAGACAACTCTCTAAAACTTTTTTCAGTTCCCTTGCAAAACATTTCTCTCTCTCCAGCCTTTCACATACATCTAAAAAGATAATAGTAATAGAGCCCTCATTGGTCAGAGTGCTAGATTGCTACAGCACTTTTATGGTCTCTTTTCATTATGTTTGGTTTTAAAAGAAAGCTCATTTAGTTTTAATCTTTTAATTTGTTTATGATGTGTCTTAGCTGCCTTGAGGTTTTGTCGAGTGGAATAATACAAAATATAAATATTTTAATAGACTAATTCCAGTTTTAGATCCTTCTGGAGAGAGAAGGGATGATTTAAAACAGTAAGGAGGAGAGGATAGCCTTTATCGGCAGAGAAGAATTGGTGGAGAGGTTTAAGAACTTTCCTTCCATAAAAAGCCCATAATCTATTAAGAAAGATTTGCACAATGTTCTGTATTTTTTTTAAAAAAAAAACCTACATTTCAAAAAATGTGTATATAAATAGATTCAGGTTCTACATCTATTTTTGAACTTGTTCTCTATTTCCCCCCACTTATCATTCTGTAGATTTGTCATGATACACATCTGCATTTTCAGTAGCACAATTCTTGATTTGATTTGCAGAGAGCTTTGAAACAGAGAAAAAATATTTTCTTAATCTCAAGCTTTTCATTTGTGTGTTAAAAAGAAAAACTATTTGACTTTGTGGGTTTGACAGACATGATAAGTAAAGCTCTCTCCTTTTTTTCCTTTCTTTTTTTAAGTTCTCAAGCACATCCAGCTCTTTGAAGTTAAATAGCTGGAGTAAAAAAATTAAATGCACCCTACACTTAAAATAAAATGTGGACACATTAGGTATGTAATAGAGGTTGTCAGAAACCCATGAGCAAACACAGGAGTTCAGTGTAGAGAGAGAGGCAGTAAGACAATCTCTTCTTATTTTCTAATAGGAGCTACTGAACAGTCGTGTTGAGCACCAAGACCAAGTTCTCGTGTTCATTTTGACTCTCAGTGACACCACTTAGTTCTCATTAGTTCTCTGTAAAGAATCCACAGCTCTGTGTAGGAAATGTATTTTCATGGAGGTGGTCCTAGGTTCAGTCCCTGGTATTTTAGTTCATCAGCCTGGATGCTCTCAAGAAGGACTAAGGGGGGTAGCAGACGGGCGGCCATGGGCCGCCCCGGGAAGCTGCGCCGCAGGGCCGAGGTATCCCCACACCTCGGCCCCGCGGCGCAGCTTCACTGCCCCTGGAAGGAGCGCTAAATTAGCGCTCCTTCCACAAGTCGGCGAAGGTGCGCCGTAAAAGGCTGCCAGCGCACCTTCGGCGACTCTTCCGCTGCAGCGTGTATGGACGCTGCAGCGGGAGGTCATCCTCAGAGCGCCGGCCGTGTAGAGGGCCGGCTGCTCCGAGGACGACTTGGGGAAGGGGTTGGGGCTCCCACTGTGCAGCTGCCCCTCCCCTTCCCTGCCCCCAAAACGGCACTTTTAGCCATCTGCTTCCCCCCTAAGAAAGATGTACTTAAAGCTCTGGAAGTTACAGCAGGTTAGAGTAGTCAGTACTAGGCCATATGGCTAACAGTTTTGTTTAGTGTAAGATGGACCTTGGAAACATAACATGTTTGGACTACATTGTCCAGAATTCCATAGCCAGCATGGCCCATGGTCAGTGCACCAAGTCAGGTAGTTCTTTTTTTTCCAAGTCAGCTTCATGTTCCTCTCCAGTGAAAATGACCAAGTGGGATTCCCACAGTGACCTCACATCAAGGGTGGCCAACCTGTAGCAGAAGAAGTCTTGTATACAGATATATCGTGAATTAAGAGTCATTGGAAGTGTTGACAATTTGCCATCCTGTAAAACTAAATAGTGGTAGATTCAGAACAGATCGAAGTAAGCCCTTCTTCACATAGAGCCTTTGCAGACTGCTAGAAATAGTGCAAATTGAGTCCACATTAACTGCCCCTACTCAGTGTAGGGAATCATGGGAATTGTATTTTTTTCTGAGACATTGAGGACTTCTCTGTCAGAGAGCTCTGGTGCCACAATAAACTACAGTTCCCATGATTCCCTAGCACTGAGTCAGGGCAGTTAAAGTGGACTCAATTTGCACTATTCCTGGCAGTCTGCAAAGGCCAATAGTTAGACTATTCTAATTAACTTTTACAGGATATGGTGATGGCAGCCAACTTGGGGTGTTAATGTTTACTAGGCCTGATGGCTGTGTCTTTCATCAAGGATCAAAAATACTATGCTTCTCAATACTGAGTGCTAAGAAATATAGGGCAAAGGGTTATGGCTCTTGTGTCCTGCTTGTGGGTTTCCTGTAGGTATCTCAGTCATCAATATGAAGGCAGAGAAAGTTAAGGACTAGATATGCCTTTGCTCTGGTTCAAGAGAGCTGTTCTTATGTTCCTACTTAACATGAAGCTTGGAGTATAGAATGGAATCTGAGAGACAGGGACCAAAGTCTAGCAGATCTTCACACCAAACCAACTCTCTTTCTGGGATGGTTATGATTATGTTAATATCCCACAAAAAGATTATGTTGTAATCATTTTTGTGCCCTTGGGAAAGATACAGAAAGTATATAATTGTGCCTGAACATCTTGATTTCCAGGTTGCTGCTTCTGAAAATGTCAGTTACCTTTATATTCAAATTATGTTGGAGAAGCATATATGTATATTTTCATACTGCTTTCATAGTCAAAGGTATAACCAAATGGTCTTGAATACTGCAGATTAGCCCACACAGTTCTCCCACCACTTCTTAGTCTGTGATACAGTCACTTTGCTTTTCCCACCTATCTCAGTATAAAGACCTTATTTGTAACAGTCCTGCTTTAATTATTCTCAAAGGAGCTGCGGAAATATAAAGAGAATGAAAAGGATACAGAGGTGTTAATGTCAGCACTTTCAGCCATGCAAGATAAGACACAGCACTTAGAGAACAGCTTGAGTGCGGAGACGAGGATCAAGTTGGACCTGTTTTCTGCTTTAGGAGATGCAAAAAGACAGCTTGAGATAGCCCAAGGTAAGTGGAATTCTCCAGAGCAGTGGAAAACGAGACTATCCCTTCTTGTTCTAGTCATACATTGTGGACATGTGAAAATGGAAAGCACTGTCATGCACACATAGGACACATCAGAGATGGAGGATGTTTGGCAGTTTCCGACTTTTCGGCAGCGTTTCCTTGTCCTGCAAAGGGGTCTCCTAATCCTCCGAATCACATTTATGCAGAACATAAGGAGGGTTGTGCAGAAAAGTCACAATGAACAGACAGAGTTTTATGCATGGCGCTTGGGATTTTGCAGACCCTTAGCTCCACAAACTACAAAAGGTATGGTTGGCCTCCATATCCATGGCTTCAACTATCCATAGTTTCAAAATATTCCAAAAAATATATACATTCCAAAAAGGAAACCTTGATTTTGCTATTTTATATAAGAGTCACAATTTCATTACACCACTATATTTAAGGGGACTTGAGCATCCACGGATTTTGGTATCCACAGAGGGTCCTGGAACCAAACCCCAATGGATATAAATGGCCTTCTGTGTTTCTTTCTGTTAGGAATGTGCCAGAAAAGATCTCCCCATAATAAAATTGGCCAGTCTTAGTTAAAAAACAACAACACCTGATAAAATATCTAGTCTCACTCAAGCATTTTGGTTATCCATGAAGTTCCTCTGGTTTTGGCTGGCAGAGGAACCTCCACCATCATACTGTTAGCATTTCTGCTTCAGGCAAAATGTCAGTATTTGCTCAGTATAGAGTCCAGACTTAACCAACAGTAAGTAATTTGTTAAATTGGGTTAATTTCTGCTTCATAACTAAACAATAATTCTGAGAGTCTCGATGGAAACAGAATAGACTAGAGAGTACAGATGGCTGGTTCAGAAATTTGAGAAAATTGCATTGGTCCTTCTGAGCAGCAAAGATTTGGCCAGAGAATTCTGATCAAATACCTCATTCTCCATACCAATGAAAGTACCAGGCATTGTGAGTATTTTCCCCACTGAAAACAGAAGCAAGCAGTGCCTGAAAACATGGTTAGATTTTATTGGCTCTCTGAGTGCAGTTTCAATTTGTAAATTTGCACAATATTCAAAAATGTAATATGGGAGGAAGTTAAAAGCCCAGGCACAGTCTGAGTTCCTCATTTTGTATGTTTTGCCCCGGTGAACAGATGGGGTGGAAAGTAGGAAGAGAAAAATAATAAAAACAAATCTGATTGAATAGTTCAGTTTATGTTTTTCACTAGTCCTTGGTTATCATTGTCATTATCATTATCTAAGCTTCGGAAAATAACTTTTTTGTGAGTTATGCCTATGTGAAAATGAAATAATATTCCATAGCAGGAATCTTTAAATTTATACTAAATTTTAAACTTCCATTTTGAGAAGAGTGAGAGGGAATCCAGAGTTGCATATCCCATCCCATACATAGAGAACCATTGTATCGTACCTTTCCTATTATTCTTTGGCACCATTTTTATTTTTTGAGGACATTGCTGATCCAAATTGAGTATGTGACATGAGCATTTTGGAAAGTGGGAAAGACAAACTCAGTTGTCCTTTCCATATATTCCTTCTCACCATGGTAGTATAGGATGTATTGGTAGTAAAGGGGACAAGCCATGACAAACATTTTTCCTCTCTCCCCTTCTTTCACAGTGTTGGTGAAAAGGATGGCCCTCTTTAATACAGAAATATTTGCAAAACTCAGTTGCCCTCTGCTGTGCTCCAGTTGTGATAGTTGTGCATTGCAAATGGCTTCTTTAGCCAGCAGAGGGCACACAAAGTTAATCCAAGAGTAGTTTCTGTCCTGGATCACAATATTGTATTAATGTCGCCATCCAGCAATAATGCAATTGTATCTTTGTACTAAGGCATTTGCTGTTTTTGCATTGTTCAGATACATCCCTGGGCTTCACCTTCATAATACGTATGTAAATTTGCCGTTTTGGTTCTTATAGTTCTTATTGGTTGTGAGTTGGCACTGGATAATGCTTTTCTTGTTTCTTTTTGTTTAATATTGCAGGGCAAATAATTCAAAAAGATCAGGAAATCAAGGACCTAAAACAGAAGATAGCAGAAGTTATGGCAGTAATGCCCAGCATAACGTACACTGCGGCCACCAGCACGCTGAGTCCTGTTTCCCCACATTATTCTTCCAAATTTGTGGAGACCAGCCCTTCTGGACTTGATCCCAATGCCTCAGTTTATCAGCCCCTGAAGAAGTAAACACCAACTTTCAGTTTGTCACACGGAAGCATCACACAGAAAAATCTCTTGCAGTCAAGATGAAATTTGTATTGTGTGAGACTGTACTGATTTATTGTTTAAAAATAAATAAAAAGAGGGAAGTGGGGAGACAGAACCCCAACACCAAGGTTTGGCTAGAACTGCCCTTCAATTTTTTTCTTGTAAATTTTTAGAAAACCTCACAGAACTTTACAGTTTTTTTTCTTGGCCAACACATTAAGGGAAAAACAACCCACAACTCTTGGTTTTCACATAGCAAATTCTGCCTCTATTCTTTTTTTTAGAAAATATGTACACTCTTACAAGGTTCCCTCTTGAAAAGAAAAAAAAGTAACATGACACTCTGTTTGACTCTAAATCTTTTCTTTTGTTTTTTGTTTTTAACATAATGGAGCCAAAATGGCAAATTAAAATGGCAAGGAATAATGATGGAAATTCTTTAAGGTATTTTTTTTAAGAGTGAAAGGGTTTATAGTCAAACAAAGCTTTGATCATTACAGTGTAAAGCCATGGAGTGGAATGGTGGGAAGAGTAATGGGTGCAAGGAATCAGTTTGCTTTTACCCCTCTAAGAACCAGACATATTTAAAAGTGGGCATCAGTTTTAAGGGAAGGCATAAGTAATGCATATGGGGTAGACAGTTACATAAAACCTTGATGGTTGTGTGAAATGTTTAGATTCCCATCAGTCTGTTCAGTCTAGAACTTGGAAAAGTTTTTTTTTTTTTGTATTACAGTTTCCAGAATCCCCAGCCAATATGGCCACTGGCCATGATGGCTGGAGATAATGGGGGCTATAGTTTAAAAGTAACTTTTCCAAGTTCTGGTTTAGTCCCTTCAGAACAGTCTTGTTCATCAGTGCCTTGGGAAATGAGACCTTTCAAGAGGAATCTTGATAGTATAAAGCATTTTCTCCCCCTTTCACTGTCATCTTGCTTATAACATTGAGCTCATTTTACAGAGTCTACTGCAGATCGTAAGTGGTAATTCGAACATCAGTTGTAGTCCAGTTGTAGTTTTTTGTTTGTCTGTTTGGGTTATAAAACCTAACAGGGTTCACTAGATATAGATATGCTGTAGAGGGCTCAGGAGTAGCAGAGGGAGCATTCTGGTAAAAATGGAACTGTGCAATGTACTGTATACAAGAGACTGTCAAGCTTGCTCATAAAGCGGCAGTTTGGAGTTTTTTTGTTTTTTAAAGGCCACTGCAGTTAACACTTTAATATCATCTTGTGTTTGACAATTTAATTTCATTGGAGCTGGTTAAATCTCAGCCGTTGTGCCAAGGAGTTTTTTTAAAAAGGTTTTTAAAAAAAACTCAGAAAAATTGCACAAAGATTTAAGTTTAAGTGTATATTGTGCATTGGTAGGAAAGTGTGTTGCACTGGCGACCTTTAAAGTGTTTAAGGTTTGGACGTGGGTGGGAGGGGGCAGTGGGCAGGGATACAAAATCGTATTAGTAACTAGCAAAATTATAAAATCAAACCATTTTGATTTTGCAAACATGCAGTAGACTCTGGAAGGTTGAGGTTCTTCTTTGAAAACAACAACACTTTTTAAAGTTTCATAAGAATTGGCAGGTATGCCTTGTTTAAAAAAAATTAAGTAGGACAAGCAAGTCAATAAAAATAGGAGTATTAAAGATCCATCATTTTAATCAGAGATTCTTTTGAGATAAAAACTTCTAGCTTTAGCCAGGTGTGCATGTTGCTGTCATTTTGCATTTTTGAATCATCTTGTGTAATTGTCACCATGAAAGTGTTATTCAGAAATGTCATAGGTTTTCATCTTTGTGAAAAACATGGACTATTGTCACTGATTTTCTTTTGTGTTGAGGTTCCCCCATTTTTTATTTTTATTTTTTATTTTTATTGTTTGGCTGCCTTTGGGGCACTACTTTCATTGAAATACTTGGTCTTGGCTGCATTCTTTTTTTTTCTGTGGGGTTTACAAAAAATAAACATTTTCTTGCAGATAAAGTAGCTTTCTGTTTTGTTGTAGGATGCCTAGATTATTGGGGAGAGCCAGCATGGTGTAGTAGTTTGAGCATTGGACTACAGGGTTTGAATCAGCAGTCATCCACGAAAACCCACTGGGTGACTTTGGGCAAGTCATATTCTTGCAGCCTCAGAAAAGGCAAAGGCAAACCCCATGTGAACAAAGCTTGCCAAGAAAGCCCCATGATAGGTTTGCCTTGTTGTTGTTGTGTGCCTTCAAGTCGTTTCTGACTTATGGTGACCTGAAGGCAAACCTATCATGGGGTTTTCTTGGCAAGGTTTGTTCAGAGGAGGTTTGCTATTGCCTTCCCCTGAGGCTGAGAGCATGTGACTTGCCCAAGGTCACCTAGTGGGTTTCATGACTGAACTGGGAATCAAAACCTGGTCTCCAGTTACAGTCCAACACTCAACCATTATGCCACGCTGGCTTTTCCTTAAGTTCACCATTTAGTCAGGAATGACATGAAGACACACAACAAGAACAGCAACAATTATTAGGGCTTGTAAATACACTTGTGGTTTTTTAAAAAAAAAAACACCTAAGATTGTATATTTTAAAAGAAATCATGGTCAGATAACTGTACATAGATTTGTGTTTAAGAAAAAAAAAGTGGACATTGGGTTTTCAGATGGTGAAGGCATCTTGTGAGAGTAACAAGGGAGATCATCGAAGGCAGCATCCTTGAATCCCTCAGAACCCATCAGGTGTTGTACTGTCCATTTTGCTGCTGCCTCTGTTGATCTGTTGTTAAAGTCCAGAGAGTATGTCTTGATTATGTTTGGCTTCCCCTGTTTTCACTCTGTTGACCAGGTCTTCCCTGTTGGATAGGATAAAGTTCAACAAAAGATAAGATCCCTTTGTTGACTCCTCTGTCCTTTGGACAATTAAATTGTTTGCAAGGCAAAAAGGGAATTTGTTGGACCCTGCAATCTAGGCAGGGTTTGACTTCCTGCAAATATGAGGGTGGTTGAAGTCTTCTGTTACTACTCTCAACAGAGTTTTGTATCCTAGGAGCTGATCCCTAGATGCACTTTCACCCTTTCATTTTCTGAATGTCTGCTGCTGTAAGAAAGCATCATACCAAATGGTCTCACCTGGACCCTTATTGCACAAGAAAACAAAGTGGAAGAGGAGCCAGAGAGTAGCAGCTTTCTCCATGCCTTACCACATGACATCGTAGCACTTCAGTTCTCTTCCTGCAGGAGGTGGTTGTAAAAGCATGTCTTTTGTCGGACTGATTTTTCTGGCTGGAAAAACATGCCTTTTTACAACTGTCTCCCTCGGGAAGAGAAGTTAAGTGCCATGTCATATATAAGGCACTCTCCAGCTCCATTTCCACTCAGCTCTCTCATCTAATAAGGCTTCTGGTTTTTATGCTCTAAATCAAAGATCTCCTCATAGGTGTTCACATAACTGACATACAACACCACTCTTCTTCCTCTCCTGTTCGGTCTGTTTCTTCATGTATAAGGGGAATGTGAGAGCTACCTATGTCAATTCTGAAAATTCCAGACCAAGACATCTAAAACCATAGGTCATTCTCTCCAGCTGCTTTCTTATGGGGGGGGGGGAGTTCTCATCCATTGGTTGGTTGGTGTACTATCGTCATCCAGTTTGCAAAGTGCCCAGGAAATATATTGTTACGAACCACTGTGAGGTGCAACTCAACTATTCTGAACAGCCCTTCATGAAAGCATAGACCAGGGGTAGGCAACCTAAGGCCCGGGGGCCGGATGTACCCCCCCCAAGGCCTTTGGACTGGCCCCAGGCCGGTCCGCCTGCCGCCGTCCCCCGCCATGATGATATTGATTATTGTTGTTATTACTTGTTCTTGGGGTTTTCTTGGCAAAATCTCCACAGGGTTTTGCCATGGCTTTTCTGGGGCTGAGAGAGTGTGCATGCATTTATTTTATTTTATTTTAAAAATTTTATTTATTTATTTATTTATTTTATTTTTGGTGCTTCGGCTCCCCAATTGTCTGAGGGACAGCAACCCAGCCCCTAGCTCAAAAAGGTTGCCTACCCCGGCATAGACCATGGACCAAAAAGTAAGAGACAGAAGGTGAGTTTGTGCTTTGGGAGTTAAATTTGATTGTTTGTGTGTTTTGGGCCATATACTCTCCATGAACACTTGGTGTAAAGAGGACAGGGGTTTTTGCTGAATAGTTAGGGTGGAGGTAACAACCACAAGCTTTAGACTGCTGCTGCCTCAATCTCTGGTGCTTAGCAAACTGGAAGCAGAAAACAGGCATTTTGTGTCGGCATTTCACAAGGGAGTTGAAGGGACAGAGGCCTGGAGTACCGTGCCCTTGCCTATACAGGACATGGACATGGATGGTGACAGAACAATTGTGGGGACCTGCAATATCTATGCCATGTTTCCTTTCTTGCAGCAAGTGCGACGCGAGTTGGTTGCCCTGCTTGAAAGAGAAGGTGTGCAGCTTGGGACCTGTATATCTGCATTGAATTTACCAGGGAGGATGAACGTGTTTCATTTTGGTTTGGAAAGAGTGGGCCACATTCTGGAAGGGCAAGATACAGTCCTATAATTATTATTATTATTTATTATTATTATTATTTACCTCCTCTCCGTATGGATCGAGGCGGGATTACACAATAAAATGAATACAATGTGCAAAATACAAACAATAAAATAGTAGAGCAACAATAATAAAGTATAAGAGAATAAAATACATTAAGGACTGGTTATTATACAATATAATAAAATAAAATAACACAGAAGGCAAACATTTGGAAGAATGTGACACATACAAGCAGAATAATCAAACACCATGTTGTGAATTTGTAGCTATTCAATCTATTCCAAACTTTCCCCATAATCAATTATTATGAGGACAATAGTAGAGACAGCAACCTCATTCCTTAGAAGGCATGGAGGTGACCTTGGAGGGTGGTATGGATGAAAGGGCTCCTGCCAAAAGAAAAGAAAATGATGTGTGAGACGGTTGGCGATTCCCCGTTGACAGGAGCAGAAGCAATGATGTGCAGGGCTGATAAGATGTCTTAAAAAGAGTGCTGTCTTCCAGGGTGAAGATCCATGATGTAACAGAAAAGATGACAAGATCCATCAAGCCCACAAACCATTACTCCATCCTTCTGATCCACATTGGAACAAATGATGCTGGAAGATAAACCCTGAAACATATTAGAAGGGACTGTGAGGCTATGGATAGGACTAAAAGACGGATTATTTCATCATTTTTTCCTGGACGCTGCCAATGATTCCATCAGAAAGGACTTGGCTTCTTGACAATGGTCTTCCTTAAAGAATGACTTCTTGGAACACGGGACTTATACGTCACAGCAGTTAATAAGAACACATTTGCTATGAGTTTCACAAAATTGATACAGAAGTCTTTTAAAATGAGTTAGTATTTCGGGGCAAGGGGACACCAGGTACTGAGGACTGTTGCCTCAATGATATGAGGGAAGTAGGCCAATAATAAAAGCACCCAAAACTAGGCAGGGAAAAACAACGACAAGGAACCAGCTGGAGAAAATGAGCCATGGTCTTAGATGTCTACACTAATTTGCACAGCATGGGGAAAAATAGAAGATGAATCTGAATTCTTAACACAGGAAGGCAAATGTGGTTTAATAGAAATCACTAAATTATTTACAAGTATTTTGACTGATGGATTAGACACATTGGCTCAACATTACATTGAAAAGGATCAATTTGGCTTTATTAAAAACTGACAAATTACTGATCATTTTTCATAGACTTTTCAATATACAGTCCACCCATTGTATCCATAGAATCATAGAATCATAGAGTTGGAAGAGACCCCAAGGGCCAACCAGTCCAACCCCTTGCCATGCAGGAACTCAAAATCAAAGCATCCCCTGTGGCAGATGGCCATCCAGCCTCTGTTTAAAGACCTCCAAAGAAGGAGACTCCATCAGACTCCGAGGGAGTGTCTTCCACTGTCGAACAGCTCTCACTGCCAGGAATTTCCTCCTAATGTTGAGGTGGAATCTCTTTTCCTGGAGCTTGCATCCATTGTTCCGGGTCCTAGTCTCTGGAGCAGCAAAAAACAAGCTAGCCCCCTCCTCAACATGTCACCCCTTCAAATACTTAAACAGGGCTATCATATTACCGCTTAAACGTCTCTTCTCCGGGCTAAACATAGCCAGTTCCCTAAGTCTTTCCTCATAAGGCATGGTTTCCAGACCCTTCACCGTTTTAGTCGCCCTCCTCTGGATGCCAGATGGATGGACTTAATCAGGGAAGCCATGGACCTGAATCTACAATACTTAAGCAGAGCAATAGAGGACAGAGGGGCTTGGAGATATCTCATACACAGGGTCACCATGAATCATAAAATCATAGAGTTGGAAGAGACCACAAGGCCCATCCAGTCCAAGCTCCTGCCATGGAGGAACTCACAATCAAAGCACCCCAACATATGGCCATCCAGCCTCTGTTTAAAGACCTCCAAAGAAGGAGACTCCACTACTCTCCACTGTCAAACAGCCCTTACCGTCATGAAGTTCTTCCTAATGTTGAGGTGGAATCTCTTTTCCTGTCATTTGCATCCATTGCTCCAGGTCCTATTCTCTGGAGCAGCAGAAAACAAGTTTTCTCCATCCTCAATGTGACACCCCTTCAAATACTGAAACAGGGCTATCATATCACCTCTTTGAGTCGAAGTCAACTTGAGGGCAGCTAACAACAACGATAACAATCCCAGTCGAGAAAAAAGCTTAACTGGGGTTAACACTGTCGTCCCATTAAGACCTTAACTTTGCAATAAAGCTGTGTTTTACACCTCTAAGTCAAGCGCTTGGATGACGTCTGTACGAAGACACCAGCGTCTCCTCCTTGTCATCTTGCAAGCCAGGATGCTGGAGAGAGAGAGAAACTACCTCAACCATGTTTGTTATGCCTGCTTCCTACAAACCATAGCTAACGTGACATTACATAACATAGCTAACATAAACCAATTTCAAATTTCATATCACATCCTACCATTTGGCCAATCATCAGAAATAAGCCTTGTTTAAAGAAAAAAAACTTTGGTTAAACAATATGTCCTGCATGGAGTTTTTGCGTGTGGCCAAAGATTGCTTTTAGCTCAAAGTAAATTCAGCCAGGCTTCAAACTGCCACCTGATGGCTGTCTTCTACTTTTTCTGCTTATACACAAAGCAGAACAGGCTCTGAATATCTGTATATTTAAACCAATGTTGCAAAGTGTCACAAAGACTCTCTGCAGTTATCCTCTTCCTTTCAAATGGCGGCGGGCCCAAAGACCACATCTCCCTCATAAAGTATGCAAAGAAAGTCAAAAGATCCTGCTCAAAGCATTGTTCAGCCATAAATCAAAGTGCAAGGCAATTTGTCGACTCTGCCATCCTTTGGATGCGGCGGCACGTCACATTGTTCCAAATGAATTTGTGAATTGCCAGACATACAAAGTATGGGTTTGAAGTGTGTCCCTTGTACCGTTTATGGGCGATAATTAAAAGACGTGCCATCTTTTTGTGATAGCGGAAACCTACACTTGGCCCGCCTTTGATCTGCAGATATTTGAACTGCTTGAAGTGAAAAAAGGAAAAAAAACCCTTGAATTAGCTCATTTCATTTCATTTTTCAGCGTTGCCCAGTTGTCACAAAATGCAGGGGCTGGGGGAAGATGATGACAAATTTGTCTTATAATAGACTTCTAACAAAGACACTTCAAGTATAATGTTTGCCCTGATTAACGATTTGCTCCGAATTGAAGAGAATCCTCCTATCAGTTTTGCTTATCACATTCTTTATGCATCCTTGGATTTATCTCAATTAAGCTGTCTTTTTTTTTTTTCCCCCAGCAAAATCTGGAGGATTAGCACTGTATTCATAGATCTGTTTTTTAAAATGTTTTTCCTCCCCTTCCAATCCTTTTCTGGAGGCCTGAATAATGATTCTAACAAAAGATGGGAAAATAAACTGGTTCCGGGGGCGGGGGTATCCCTTCACTCTCTTCCAATTTTTGTTTTAGGCACATGGATTGGAAACTGAGCAAAATCATGGGAGGAAAAGAAAAATTGCTCTATTTCTGTGTTATTTATGGAAGAAGGCCACCAGTCTGTTTCACTGCAGTGCTGGTATTCTGTCTGCCAGCCCAAAGGAGATGCCTTCTCTTGGCCCACAATTCTGCCAAAGGGCCAAGAGGGTCTATTTTAATACGTCATCAAAACATATAAGCATTTTACACTTGCATTTTTCCATTTAAGGACCAATAACCAGTGGCCCAAGTGTGTGTGTGTGACAGTTTAATATCACCTTGTCATTTCAAGGTGAAATCTCCATCTTCAAGGTAGCCAGTGCATAATAAGATGCAACAAGAATATAAGGCCAGAAAACTGGAAATCCACGGGAAAAATAAGCTCCTAAGTACGGCAGATCTCAGGCCAATAAATGGTGAAAATAACATTCTTTGTGCTTTTATCAGAGGAAGGTCAAAAGCGAAGGGACCAAACAAATTTATCCTAAGAGGGACTTCAAGACCCATGGTGCTACTGTGGAAAAAGTCTATCGTGGGTGATCTGTATCCACACTTCAAATGGCAAAAAGAGATGGAATAGGGCCCCTAGAGAACTCAAAAAATGAGCAGAGTTCATGGGAGAGAATGCAGATATTGCAGCACTACCGGCATGGTGGATTGCTTTGATTTGTTTCCTTTTTTCCAATATCTAATGGCTTCTTTGCAAGAGACAGCATGGTGCAGTGGTTTGAGTGTTGGACTATGACTCTGGAGTTTGTGGTGGTTTGTTGTTGTGTGCCTCCAAGTCATTTTTGACATATGGCCACCCTAAGGAATATCCCATAAACCAGATGTGTGTATGAGAGTTGTTCTTGTGTGCCTTCAAGTCATTTCTGATTTATGGAAATCAAACCTATAAGCAAACCTTTCATAAATTGTTGTTAACCCAAACAGAAAGTAGTCAAAAGCCACTCCTTTTTACTTTCAAGATTTTCCACAAGTAAAAAGAAGCGGCTTTTGACTATTTTCCATTTGGGTTAACAACAGTTTAACAATGACATTGTCTGAAAATCTACCCACTTTTGCGGGTTTTTTAAAATTTAAACCCCCTTTTCTGCATGAGATTTCCCCCGTGTGAGTCCTTAGTTGAATCCAAGCCAGGTATTCCTGTGCCATTTCTCTTCTTTGAAAGGAACAGGAAAGCTGGTGTTTTATCACTTGCTGAAAATACTTATTAGTATAGATTTTCTCTTTTTTTTTTTTTTTTTTCCTTTTCTGGAAGAAAGAATCTGGAATTTCTTTGTACCTTAAGTGAATCCCATTTCCTCTGATGCGCTGCTTGATAATCCCACTGAAGCATTTTAGCAAATCAACTTTAATAAGATGGGGAAAGGCTGGAGAAGCTAATCCAATCAAGTTGAAAGGGAAGTTGACGCCCTTTTTTAATTTTAAAATTCCCAATCTCTAGTAGTCGAAGCCAAGCATCACTTTTAGGCTGCAGTGTTAGAACACACAACACTTGTATGAACAGTTTTAAAATATTTGCTTTTCTTTATAGATTGTTGGGAAGCTTCTGGCAGGATAATTATTGCAATTACCTCCTACTAAATTTAAGCTGGACAGGAAAAAAAAAATTTAAATGTTTGGGTTTTTTTTTTTTTTTTGTTTTTTTTTTTTTTTTTGTATTTGGAAAAATCAATTCTTTTGAGATGTGGTGCTGGAGAAGAGTGCTGAGGATACCATGGACAACCAGAAAAGATAAAGACATGGGTCCTTAAACAGATCAAGCCTGAAATCTCCCCGGAAGCCAAGATGATCAAATTCAGACTGTCGTACTTTGGACACATCATGAGAAAAGAGGACTCTTTGGAAAAGACAATAATGCTAGAAAAGATGGAGGAAAATGGAAAGAGAGTAAGATGGACAGACTCTATTAGGAAGGGCACAGGTATGAATTTGCAAGACCTAAGGAAAGCAGTGGAAGATAAGGCATCTTGGAGATGTCTCATTCACAGGGTCACTATGAAGGCTGGATGGCCATCTGTCGGGGATGCTTTAATTTTGAGTTCCTGCATGGCAGGAGGTTGGACTGGATGGCCCTTGGGCTCTCTTCCAACTCTATGATTCTATTATTCTATGAGTTGGGGGGGTTAACTCAAAGGCAGTTAACAACAGTTCTCACACACCATCTGTCACATAATGGTTTGGTCCACGACTCTGGAGACCAGGGTTCAATTCCTCTTTGGCCATAACACCCACTGGGTGACCTTGGGCAAGTCACACTTTCTCAGCTCCTGAGGAAGATAATGGCAAACCCCCTCTTGGCACGAACAATCTTGCCAAGAAAACCCCATGATAGGGTTGCCATACGTCGCGAACGACTTGAAGACACACCGCAACAACAACAACAACTCTCTCGCACACATCTGGTTTATTGGATAGCCCCAGTTTCCCTTGCCTTTGGGTTGTGTTTCTGCATTTTGGCTCTTCCTCTCCATCTGCGTTCATAATAAAGGTCTCTGAAAATTGTTATAGTCTCTTTCGCTCTCTCATAGTGGTAGCTAATAACATAATTCCCCAACTCCCAGCTCCTTTTCTTTTCATTTTGATAAGAGGGATGAAATAACCTTGCCTTTACATTTAACACTTCTAATAATGTCACAGAACGACTGGCTTTAACTGTTGATGGGTGTTACTTTGGGAAGGGACCACAAGCCATAAATTCTCCTTCTTTCGCTTTCTTTCTTTCTGTCCGCCTTCAGGGAATGAGCGTTCACTACTTCACCTCCTGGACCCCCATACGGCAGTGGAATTTAATTTCTGAAAGACTTGTTATGCCAAATGTTGCCTGCGGATTAATAAAAGCATCAATTATTAAAACTCAGCAAATGTTCCCTGGTGGTTGTTTGCTGCAAAGTTAATGTTTAAACAGAGAAGGCGATTTGCAAGCTTAAGTAGAAATATATCTGTTTTGCTTGGTTTTGTTTTGATGGTTAAAAAGGGGAGGAAAAAGAAAAGAAACCCTTTCCCGAAAAAGAGAGAAATCTTTAACTGTGAAATTGCAAGACCACTAATTTTAATGATTGTGGATGTGTGTTTCTGCACAAGCAGATGAAGTTCCACAAAGGGTTACCTTGCAGGGTCAATTTTTTATTGGGACAACAGAATACTGGCAGCTTGTGGCCACGCTATGGCTGCATCCGCACTGCAGAAATAATGCTGTTTGACACCACTTTAACTGCCATAGCTCCATGGTATGGAATGCTGGGATCTGTAGTTTGTTGTGGCACCAGAGTTCTCTGACAGAGAAGGCTACATGTCTCACAAAACTGCAAATCCCAGAATTCGACAGCAAATGTAAAGGCAAGGTCATTTCGTCCTGCTTTTCAAAAAGAAAAAAAAGGGCAGTGAAAGTGCTGTGAAACTGCATTATTTCTGTAGTGTGGATGCAGCCTGAGTTGCATACTTATTTATTTATTTGTCTTTCTGGTGCTGAAAGAGGACTGGTGAAACACAAGACATTTATTGTTTGTTGGGTTGCAGCAGTGTGTCTGCCATAAACTTTGCAATAAACTAAGCCCGAGATGGGAAAGAATGGGATTTTACTTGTAGCCTTGTATGCCGCAGTCCAACAAGCAAATGCCTCCAGAATCCTTTATTGAACATGGATAAAGAGCAAAACAGCTAAAGAAAATGGGAGAACAGATGAGCCTGGCCCCTAGCATGTTACAAAAAGCACCCATCTCTTAAGTTTGGCCAAGAAAAATGGAAATCATAAGAACAGTGGAGGCTTATGAAAGAAAAAGTCATCCCTGGATAAACTGTGGAAGAAGCCTTCAAATGCTCTTTAGAAGGTTCAAAATATTTTCACGGTTCGTCTCAAAGGTGCTGCAAGACCCCTTTGCATACTAATATTCCAGAGTAATACGGTAACCTCTCCAAAATATTTTTGTCTACTTATTCAAAGCTTACCCAACCTGTCTCATTTCAATTGTGCATATTGTTCATTTTCAATAAATCGTTTTATAAAACATGTTGAAGTGCTTTTCTCTTTTATGGGGTTGGAACCTATCCTCGCCATCTTATTTTTGCCTTTGGTACCAAAGACTATGCAAAAGCTGGGAGACACAATGGACATTTCACAGCCTATAAAGATCTATCATACATAAACATCTGGACATTAACCTCGAGGCAAATGCTAAATGTTCCCAAAATACATGTTTCTGTAAGTTTTTGATTTAATGCACTGTCAAAATCGTGGAAGAAAAAAAAAGCTATGTTTCACTGCAAGGGCTTGTCTCAAAACCATAAGACTCAGAAATGCAGTGTCACACTCCCCAGATGTTGTTTGTTATAAATAAATCCATGCCTTCTGTTTGTGGCAGCTGCTGGATAAAACCAAATTGGATGCCAGCAAAAGTTGTTGTGTGCCTTCAAGTCATTTCTGACTTACAGTGACCCTAAAGCAACCCTATCATGGAGTTTTCTTGGCATGATTTGCTCAGAGAGGGGTTTGCCTTTGCCTTCCTCTGAGGCTGAGAGAGTGTGACTTGCTCAGGATCACCCAGTGGGTTTCCATGGCTGAGTGGAGACTCAAACCCTGGTTTCCAGAGTCGTAACCCAATGCTCAAACCACTACATCACACAAAACAAAATACAGCAGCTGAAATGTTGGCTTTCAGTGCCAAGTGAAAAGATGGCCATCTTTTGTACTGAATTATTGCTTGACAACAGCTTAAGCAGCACCTAAAATTTTCCTAATGCAAAAGCATGGCACCTTCTCTTACGAAATTCAGCAATCTCTGCCTAACAAAGGAGTTTGTGGCCTCACAAGGGATGAAGGCATCCTTCATCTCAGATGAAGTACCTTTTTGTACTGGTAATGGAATTTAAATTTCCTGGACTTTAAAATCATTTGTCTCTAAATGACCAGAAGGAGGAGTGACTTGCCTTCATGCCATCCTAATGCAGAACATCTTGACATATCATGAGAAGACATGTCTCCCTAGAAAAGACAACAGTGCTTGGTAAGGTAGAAGGCAGTAGGACAAGAGGAAGACCACTTTACAGATGATAGACTTTTAATCGAGGAAAACACAGCCATGAGTCTGCAGGGATGCTGATGACAAGGTGACATGGAGGCCTCTCATTCATAGCATAGCCATATGTCAAAACTGACTTGACACCAGTTAACAACAACATTATTGGTGGGACACATTTTGCATAAAACAAAAGGATGTGTCATACCCGAGCCATGCCAGTGGTAATCTAGTCAGGCTAAATTTTCAAGTCAAATCAGCAAAAAATCAATTGTCAAACTGACAAGCTTGGCAGCAAGTTTCCAGGATTGCAGGCAGGGGTTCTTTCCAGCCATGAGATCTAAGGGGATGGGCAGGAGCCCTTCCCATTGGCACTAAAAATACCTCGGTGGAGTGTGCAAGCTGAAATATAGGATGAAATATATTAGGTACAGACAATACGAATAGCTAATAGCACATACCAAAGCAGGTAAAGCATGAGGTGGTCAGGATGTACCCAGAATGTCACTTAAATTGCTTTAGATTCCATAGGGGGGATGCCTTCATTTTGACATCCGTAGAAAAGGGGCTCACAATATTCTGACATCTAAACCAGAAGATTTAAATCCAAATCCCTCATATAGGAATAAAATGTAGAACTGTGGGCTGTCCAGAGAGTTTCTGAGAGTTGTACTCCAAACAGGAACTTTCCCAAAGCTCTGGTGCTGTCATGGGACCAAGAAGAGCCATGCTAGATCCGAATGTCCCAGTTTCACACTCAACTGTTTCCAGCTAAAATGGAAATATATTTATAATTTTCAAGCTGGGGATGGCTGAATCTATGGATGAAGAATCTGTGGCTAAGCATATTTGTTTGGACTACTACTTCCAGCATTTCCCAGCCAGCATGGCCAAATTTTCCAATTTCTCCATCACAGCTACCAATTTAATTTTCAATTAAATTGCTCCAATTTAATTTTCCAATTTCTCCATCATAGCTACCAATTTAATTTTCAATTAAATTGCTCCAATTTAATTTTCCAATTTCTTCTTCACGGCTACCCTGAGGAAGTAGGCTTTAGTCTACAAAAGCTCATGCTGCCAACTTCTTTCTTTCAGTTAGACTCAAAGGTGCTACAAGATCTCTCTACATACTGATTCTACAGATTAACACAGCTATATCTCTGAAAGCTACCCTTAATGGCTTCCCATTTTTGGCTCCTCTACTTGTGTCATTATAGCATTATCTGCCTGGCTCTAAAAAAAAAGGAGTGGGAAACATTAGATCCTTTATCCTACAGCCCCCACAAACTCTTCCTATTAGCCATGATGGATAGTGCTGATGGGAGTTGTAGATGGACATATCTGAAGACCAAAAGTCTGTCTCCCCGATCAATGACTGTTTTGAGGAAGGATCTGGCATCAACATGGTACATGACGGACAGCCAGAAAGGTCTGATATTCTTGTTACCGTCTTTATTACTTGCATCTGTGAAATGTAACAAGGTCCCCAAACACATTTGCATCTAAAAAGGAGCAATCAAAGAAACCCAAAGTAGTAGCGACATTCATAAAATGAGGCCTTGATGTGCTCATTTGGTGTTTCTGACATATCTACCAGGAGTTACCTGGGGAGAAAATTATTTGTTTCTAGTTGCCTTAAACCATGAATATTTAATGTGACCCATGTACATCTCAGCGGTGGCCACCTCCACGTGTTCCAGACACACATCGCATGAATGAAACTGGTGTATTAATTATTAGGATGTAGCCATCAGAAACAAATGGAGCCGGTGGTTGCCATGGAAGCTCAGATAGCGCCAGTAGAGCCTCATTTGTAAATGCTTGAAATGTTCCCAGTACAAATCACCTTGCTTTATAATATACGGTACAATATTATGCAGTAATGCCAAGTCCTCATCAGCTTGAGAGCAAGGCAAGAAAGAGAAAATGGTGGGAACCAGAGAAAGCATGTGAGAATTGACTTGGTCCGATGGAAAAGAAACCTAGTGCTCTTCCACAGGTCAGTTCTGATTGGGTACGGACAGACAGGAAGTGCGACAGGAACGGAAAACATCACTTCCTGTTGCAGAGGTGAAAGAGGTGATCTCCTGCAAGTGTTAGATCAACAATGACATCAATTGGAGGAGATTAGGCTCGTCCCTCCCCCAGGGAGAGGCGAGAAATATAAATAAATCATATTATTATTATTATTATTATTATTATTATTTGCGGCTTTGACTTTTGCAGATTTGATTATTCACTGATTTTATTAATATGTTCTCTCTAGGAATATCTAGGTCCTCCAGCACAACTCTATGGTCAACTTTAACCAAAAGTTGCACTGAAGGACCCAGAGATTCCTAGAGAGAACACTCTACTAGGCATTTGTAGCTCCTCCAGCATAACTCTATGGTCAATGTCTGGCAGGTGTTGACCACAGAGTTGCATTGGAGGACCTAGGGATTCCTAGAGAGGTGTTATCTCAAGTAAAATCATAGTGTTTTTGTTATTTACAGTTTTTCCACACTCGTGGGGGTCCAGTGCCCCTAACCCCAGCAAATGTGGAGGGACGAGTGTACTTTTATACCACAAGACCATAGCTTGAAGCATTCACTTTAAAAAAAAAAGTAACCAAATGTAACTATTTTAGTTATTTTTGAGAAACAGGTTACCCTTAAACATTTACCATAAAGGGCACAAACTATCTCTTGGAGCAGCGGTTCTCAACCTGTGGGTCGCGACCCCAGCGGGGGTCGAACGAGCAAAACACAGGGGTCGCCTAAAGCCATCGGAAAATACATATTTCCGATGGCTTTAGAGCCTGGCTGAGCCTCTCTCAGTCAGAAGAGAAGCCAGTTCGGAAAGAGACGGAGCGGAGCCAAGGAAGAAGAAGAAGAAGGAGGCGGCAGAGGAGGTGAGGAAGGCGGGAAGATGGGGCGAGCCTCTTCCTGAAGGAGGGGAGAAACAATGGAGGCTCCCTTCTGAGGGAGTATTATGGCCGGGAAGGCAGTTGCGAATGGGGGGTGAGGGGGGTTAACGGTATTTACCTCGCCCGCTCTTTCTTTCTTTCTCTCTCTCTCTCTGTGCGTTTGTGGCCGTCGTCGTGTGCCTTCAAGCCATTTCCGACTTAATGGCCAGCCTGAGGAGAACCTTATCCTAGGGCAGGGGTAGGCAACCTTTCCCCTTTAAGGGCCAATAGTCCCATGTTGGCCAATAGCTCCTGGGATTCTGGGAGCTGAAGTCCCTCGGCCCTTAAAGGGGAAAGGTTGCCTTCCCCTGTCCTAGGGTTTTCTTGGCAAGTTTCTTGCCTTTGCCTTCCTCTGAGGCTGAGAGAGTGTGACTCGCCCAAGGTCACCCAGTGGGTTTTTCATGGTTGAGCCAAGTTTCGAACCCTGGTCTCCAGTTACAGTCCAAACCCAAATCACTACGCCATATATATATATATATATATACACACACACACACACACACACATATATATATATACACACACACACACACACACACACACACGTGTGTGTGAATACACACACACACACATATATATATATATACACAGACGTATACACAGACAATATATATATATATACACACACACACACACAAACGCACACACATACTGTACACACACACATCCATATACACAGATACATACAATATATATACACATACACACACACACACACATATACACACAGAGAGACATACACAGATCCATACTATATATATAGTATATATATATATGTACACACACACACACACACACACACACATATTCACACAAACACACACATAATATATATACACACACATAGACACACATAAATATTAACAGACATTAATGCACACACACACATATATATACACACACAGACACAGACACACACACAGACACACACACACATATATATATATGTATGTATGTATGTATGTAAGTATGTATGTTGGATCCTGCAGCACCCTTTAAGCTGTAGCTGAGCCTCTTGGAGAGAGGCAGGTCCACCTCTCCTCAGCCTTGTCTACCATAAGAATGTACTTGCATTTACATCTACACTTTCCCTTGGTGTATTATTATTTACATTTGCTGTTTACAATTCCCTCCCACTTTCTTTTTCCCCTCAGAGCTCAGGCTCTGGTGTATGTGGCTCTCTCAACTTTGACTTTTAGAAAAATTGTATAGTGTGAGCTTTTTGAGGGGACGCTTTCGTCTGTTCTCAGTCATGTTGTTTGTATGTGAATGAATGAATGAATATATGTAAAGGTGTCTATCTATCTTGTTGTTGTGTGCCTTCAAGTCCTTTTTGACTTATGGCTACCCTAAAGCGAACCTGTCCTGGGATTTTCTGGACAAGATTTTTTCAGAGAAGATTTTCCATTGCCTTCCCTTGAGGCTGAGAGAGTGTGACTTGCAGAGGGTCAACCCACTGGGTTTCATGGCTGAACAGGAATCGAACCCTGATCTCCAGAGTCATAGTCCAACACTCGACCCATAACACCATGGTGACTTTCACACAGTTGTTTACTGTTATATTACTGTTATATTTAAACCCATGCTATGCCATGGTGAAATGTTATTTATTTGGAATTGTTGTTATGTTTAAACCCATGCTATGCCATGGTGAAATGTTATTTATTGGAATTAGTAATAAATATTTCTCAACATATAATTAAATATTGTTTTTGTGATTAATCACTATGTTTAAATTATGTTTGATTTGTAGCAATGAGAATACATAATGCATATCAGGTATTTACATTCGGAATCATAACTGTAGCAAAATTACAGTTTTGAAGTAGCCACCAAAATTTTTTTTGGGTTTGGGGTCACCACAACATGAGGAACTGTATTACAGGGTCACGGCATTAGAAAGGTTGAGAACCACTGTCTTGGAGCTTTAGAACTATCATTATCAGTAAACATTTTTTAAAATGTTTCATCTTATCACAGGCAAAGAGGATTGTTGAAAGGGTTCCAAGAAACCGCACCATAAGTCAAAAAGCTATTTTTGATCTATTGTTTTGGTACTTCTATCCAAACAGAATCCTAGATGCGCTGAGGTCCAGTCCAAAATGGAGAAAGAGGTCTCTGGCCCAGAATGTGGGTCAGCGTACAATCTGAGGGGTCTTTTATGAGTTTGAATCCACAGGACTAAAGTAAGCACTTTCCTTTGTTCATTATCATTCCTTGCCCTCTTGCTCTAAAATGCTAAATTATCAGCCCCAAGAATAGCATTTGTGGTTATTAACAGCAAGTGTCAATCTCTTTTGCCACTGCAGCTGGTGCTAACCTCAATCCGTCTATTTTGCTCTCCTGCTGTCTTGCCTTTGCACCTTCAAAGCGATCAGTATGGGTTTCTAATTTAAAAAGACAAGAGGCAGATTGACACTGCTAATAACGGAAAATGCCCAATGGCCAGTGATTTTTCCCCCCTGCCCAGCCCCCTTCCCAAAAAAACATTTTTATTTCTCATTTTAAGATTTTTTAGCCATCAAAAAATCCCACTAAACAATACGACTATCTCAGCAATAAAACAAGAACCTCGTTCACTTACATTTGGAAAAAAAAAAATGAACGAAACATGTGATTGTTATGCAAGACAAGAACCAAAGGGGCTCTTATTTTAAGGTTATTCCTTGATTTTAATAACTAGCTGCCATTTTATGAAACCTTCTGAGTCTCTTACCAGCCTTATCGCACCATGACGCTATAGTGCCATAGCAATTTATTGTTGCTGCAAACGCCTCTGCCTTACCACATGATGTCGTTGGTATCCTCCATCCAAGATCGTATTGAAAATGTTTCTTTTCACTTGCCCCCAAAATCTGTTAATGCCCGCCTTTTCCTGCAAGTATCCTAAACTGATTTGCAGTGTGAAAATTAAGTTCCACTTTAATGGCAATGTTGGACATGGTCAGTGTTATCATAGAATCATAGAGTTGGAAGAGATCCCGCAAGGGCCATCCAGTCCAACCCCATGGCATGCAAGAACTCACAATCAAAGCACACTCAACAGATGGCCATCCAGCCTCCCTTTAAAGACCTCCAAAGAAGGAGACGTCATCACTCTCCAAGGCAGCATCTTCTACTATTGAACAGCTCTCACTGTCAGGAAGTTCCTCCTAATGTTGAGGTGGAATCTCTTTTCCTGTAGTTTGCATCCGTTGTTCCGAATCCTATTCTCTGGAGCAGCAGAAAACAAGCTTGCTCCATCCTCAATGTGACACCCCTTCAAATATTTAAACAGGGCTATCATATCCCCTCTTCACCTTCTCTTCTCCAGGCTGAACATACCCAGTTCCCTAAGTCTCTCCTCATAGGGCTTGATGGTTTCCAGACCTTCCACCATTTTAGTCACCTTCCTTTGGACATGCTCCAGCTTGTCCACATCCTTCTTGAATTGTGTTGTGTTGTGAGTTGGGAACCGTGATCAGGGAAGAACGAGGAGAAAGGGGTGGACATTTCAGTTTGATTTCCTATCTAACAGTGAGAAACTTTTTAAAAAAATTATTTCGGAAAAAAAATCCTTTGTCAAATGACACACACACATACACACACACACCGGCCAGGCTTGTCAGAAACTAAATCTTTGCCCACTATCCCCTAACACACCTCCTTTTCCAGCCTTGTTCTGTCACCAGAACACTACAATGCTAAACCACATCACAGTCAAGGACACAGACAGCTGGGCACCTACATAGTTGCAGATGCTTATTTCTACAATTAAAATATCTTATGCTTTTTCTGCAACAGAACAGTGCTTGTTCCCAAATAAATGTGTTTAGCATCAGGGTAGCAGAATCAAACTCTATTTTTATTCCTATAATTATGCTGGTGTTGGAATTTAAGTATGTTTAAAAGGCACAAGAGTACATATGTACAGATGGTTGTTTTTTCCGTTTTTTTAAATCCATACTTTATTTATTTCAAAGCTTGAAACATGAAGTTTGAAAATTAAGTCGATAATGTTAAATGCTAGAAATTGGGAAGTTCACTTGTCGCCACTAACCCTAATAATTGAAATCTATTCAATAGCTAAATCATCATTGTTCATATCAATGTCTTGAAAGTTATTTTCAAAACGGACCACGCTATTTAGGGAATGGCACATTAGGAGCCAGCGTAGTGGTTGGAGTATTGGATTATGTCTCTGGAAACCAGGGTTTGGTTCCCTGCTTGGCCATTAAACCCATTGGGTGGCCTTGGTCAAGTCACACATTCTCAGCCTCAGAGAAAGGCAATGGCAAACCTCCTCTGAACAAATCTTGCCAAGAAAACCCCAAGATAGTTCTGCCTTAAGATCACCATAAGTCAAATATAAAGGCACACAATAACAACAACAGCAACAACAACAATTGTGGAATAGCATGGGGGAGGCCAGCAAAATTCACCATGGAATCCACCGGTACTGGACTTTCCCTGTTCTGAAAGAGGTGACATCCTTGTGATACCAGGTAATAACCTTGTGATTTGTTCCAAGAAAGGAACAAATGCAAAAGATCCACTGCCCTCACAACTTACAGGCCAGCATCCTATCAATTACACATGTAGTTATAATTTTTAATTAAAATGAATGCATTCGTTTAATGATTGCATAAACATATGATCCAACCTTTTCACAAATGGACACACGAGGCCAAGCGACATCGGAGTGTGGTCAAGAAAGCAAAATGAAGAGAACAGGCAAACCTAGCAGAGGCTGCAGCATTTTGCTTTTGCATTAACCTATTTTCCTTAAAATTTAAAACAGGTGCGATCCTGATCTTATCACAAGGATTTAGCCGCCGAAATCACCACACGGGTCCATCCCCGCTTGCAGGGGCGCTCAGCGCACCTCTTTTCAAAGCTGGAAATAGCCGCCAGAGCGGCCCTGGAAGCAGGGCAGGATCCGGTTGGCGATTTCAGCAGCTAAATCCTTGTGATAAGATCAGGATGCTGCCTGTTTTAAACTTTAAGCCGGCTCAGGTAAATCAGTTTTATTAGCGCTGCGATAATCTCCTGAGTGAGGCAGAAAGAACTTATGATTAACCAGTTGTACAATTTCGTACACATTTAAGGTTATCATACGGCACTTGCAGGAACGGGAACGGGAACGGAACGGAACGACATAGAACGGAACAGCACGGAACGAGGCGAGAATGCAAGTTACCGCACAGGAGAATGCCGCCAATGCCGCTGGGAGTCCCCAAGCCATTCCCCAGCCATTCCTGAGCCAGGAATGAGGCATTGAGCCAGGGCAGTCAAAGTGGTCTCAAACTGGATTATTTCTGCAGTGTGTTTTGGACCAGTTGCACATTTTTGGATAGTGTATAAATACTTTACTCACTGGGTTTGTGGGAATATCCACTGTGCATTCCCCATTGCATAATGGAAAAACTATTGGGCACACTGGCAGATATAAAATCAGTTGCACAACGTCGGTATCCAGAGAAAGGGTTGTGATAGTGCAACCCTATCGGTGTAGAATCCCACTCCAACAGCACCATATAGGACCTTGGCCAAAGATATATTTGCATATGTGCCTGTGGAAAATACCATGCTGGTTTCCAAAGTGATAGATGATGATGATGAAAGAAATGCAAATAAAGAAGACAGCAAGAGAAGAATGTTTTGCATATGCAAATCCGTACAAGAAGCTTCATATTAAGGTATCTTGTAGAAAAAAATGTACATTATTTTGTGTACTGTTTTCCGCTTCAAATTTGCTAGCATGAAAAAAAAAAATGGGAAAGAGCATTCTGCACAAGTCAGAGTGGACTTTTTGACCTATTGAAATATATGTTCTTTGACCTCAGTTTGCAACTACTGAAGTAAGGGAGGACGAAGGAGGAAAGTGAGAGGAGCAGGGAGAAAGGGGGACATTTTAAAAGCAGTTAAAAAAATTGGGATGATTGAGGATTATCTGGACTGTTCCTGACAAATCAGGAAAATGGGAGGGTATACCATCCTACCATGTGCACTAGCTGCCGCTAATCTGCTCCATAGGTACCATGCATTTTTCCTACCATGAACGAGTGCTTAAAACTGCCCACCTTTTCAGCCTCTAGCTGTAAGATTTTGTTTCTTTGTTTTCATATTTGCCGTTTAATTTCCCCTGGACCAGCATGTGGCTTGAGCGACTGGCTTGAATCCTCTTGATCCGCCTAGGTTCAAAATAAATAAATAAATAAAATTGGCCTAAAGCCACACAAAGCTGTTGCTTAGCAGACAACTGCATGGCACTTGGCCTGATGCTCATTGCCAAGGGACGTCTTGGGAGAGCCACAGGAATGCTTGCATCTCTCCATCTTGACGGCCACAGACCTTCCCTGTGGTCTCATAATCTGACATTCCTCTGTGTGCATCAGTGGGTGACAGCCATACTTCCTGCCTCAGGCAGCCAAATGTCACAGTCTTGTCCTCGAGCATCCTGTTGCGATTTCTAGTGTTCTCTGATACTTGTTCTATTGGTAACTGAAAAGCCACCGGTGTTCAAAACTTGACTGGAGGCGCGTTACACCGCAGCATGTTTGCAAATACAAACGGATTGCTGAAGCCCACAGGTGACGAAGGAGGTTCAGAGACTCCATGCACTGTGGTGCTTGGAAGATAAGAAAAAGGACTTAGCCGTGTGTTGTCTAACATTTGGCTGCTTGAACTGACTCCCTTTGCCAACATGCCTTTGTAGTGCCACTCTGGCCTCCCACTGTAATTCCCCTCTTTAACGTTATCCTGGCTCTTCAGATGTCTTCAGGGGTATTCATATTGTTGAGGCATCTTCATACTCTGTGGGTCTTCCTCTTCTGATGGTCTTAAGAAAGTGCCATAAACAACCAGGGCCAGAGCTTAGAAAGTTTATTCTTTGTCGCATTACAACTCGCAGGATCTTCCAGCCCACAATGTCTTGTTGCCATAGGCAAGGGACAGGATGGTGCCTCTTCTGTTCTATGTACAAAAATTTGACAGCATTGGCAGTGGAATCTTTATTCAGTGTTGGCGGTAGAACAGCATCCTGCACTGCACCTGAAGGCAGCAGGACAGCAGGAAAACCTACACAACAACACACATTGCTCTCTCCTCCAATACCTTGTGGCTGCTCCTGGCACCTACCGCCTGCGACAACCATTCCTCTCTTTGTCATGATTGAGCTGGTCTTGCACACCAGGCTGGTTTTTAGAAAGGCAAGGAAAGTGAAGGGAAAATATGGGAGACCAAAATCATCAAATGGGGATGCAATATGGTCTGTATCATCTATTTGAGAGCCAGTGGTTTGAATGTTGGACGATGACTCTAGAGACCAGGGTTCGATTCCCAGCTCTGCCAAGAAACCCACTGGGTGACCTTGGGCAAGTTACATGCTCTCAGCCTCAGAGGAAGGCATTGGCAAACCTCCCCTGAACAAATCGTGCCAAGAAAACCCTATGATAGGATCACCATAAGTCAGAAATGACTTGAAAACACACACACAACAACAACAACAGCAATAACAACCTATTTACTAGCCAAGGGCTGAACAAGTTCCAGTCCCTTAGAAATATAAGACACACCAGGATGTGTGAGGAGCCAGTGAAAGAGAGCTAAAATGTGTCATGTAACCTAATTTGTTTTAAATGTAACCTAATTTATTCGAAATGTGTTAAACTACATTAACTATTAAGGCAATGCATTTAAATTTATCAGAAAGCAAATATAAAGGCTTTGAGCTTGTCAGTCACTCTGTGCCTTAGTACTCCAGCACATCAGACTTAGTTTTACTGAATAACTGAGGGGAAAGCTATTTAATATGTTCAACATAAATGCTCTCTTGGCAAAAGACATCTGTTTATCATAGCTTGTTACCAGCCTCGACTGCACATATTGTGTTCTGCTTTGGTGTTGTTTTTTGAAGAGGATGGGGGTCACTGGAAAATATACACACACTTAGGCTATAAGCATGATGCTCATGGAGTGTAATACTCCAAGAGTGTTCTTATGCAGGGCTTCTTTGTCCACACAGCCCTCATGCAAGGCAGCATCTCAGTGACTCTGTATGCACCCACATCCATTTAAGGGTCAGGGAAGGCAAGGGGTACCCAAGCAGTATCCAATGGCAGTTCTGCAGCCAAGAGAAAAGAGGGATCCCAACCTCCAAATGGCAGAGGACCATTACCGAGAAGTTGCATACATGAAGAAGAATCATTGAGCAGGGAGATGCTTGAATACCTCCTTGTGGAATGAACTAAAAAGCACATACGATTGTGTAACCTCTGGTTGCAGAAGTACATGTCTTCAACAGGATTCCAGCCCCAGTTTGCAAATCTCATTGCTGAACAGCATATATCTCATGATACATCATTGTGCAAGAGAAAAATGTGTTGATCACAGGGAATACACATACCTCTTGGGGGTCGTTCACACTACATTATAAACCGGTTTGCAAACTGGTTTAAAAGGGGGTCATTCACACACTTGCACTGGGTTTTCCCAACCTGAATTCAGGGGGGTGTTGTGTTTGCAAATCACCAATGCTTTTGAAATTGAGGCATTTTCTGTGTCTTTTCAAAAGAACCAGGGGTTTTGTGCCAGCCGCAAATGGGAACATGCTGTTAATTGAATTTGGAGCACAGGAAGGGAGGGGTTAATGTGCAAGGGGCAGATCATGCCCACTGCTTTGCTCTTTCCCTAACAGCCAAAGCCATAGCCATGGAGGCGTTTCGGAACATTCCATTAGACGGTGTACTTTTTTTAAAAAAATAAAATTTGACAGATTATGCACATCTGTGCTATTGCATTGCTGCAGTAGACAATATCTTTAAATACTGGCATCGTTGGTATGAGAAAAGTGTGCAAAAAAACCCCAAACCTCCTATCAGTGGGGTTGGGGTTAGGGAAGGGCTTGCCATTGCCATCCTCCAAGGCTGATGGGGGGGAATTCCCCCCGCAAGGAGAAGTTATCACAGGAGTTTCTTGGCAAGAAGTCCCCAGAGGGGTTTGCCATTCCTATCCTCTGAGGCCGATGGGGGGAATTCACCCAAACAGTGTGACATAGATTGACAGTTTTTTAAAAAAAAACCAAGAATGATCGAAATGGCAGCTCCATTTTAAACCGATACAAATGGCAATGTGAACTGCAACAGCGTTAAATTGCCATGGAAAGATTCGATTGGGGTAAACATAGTGGGAACTTTGATTCGGTATTGCATCATCGAATCTCTCCGGATCTACTCAGCACAAAAACGTAAGCGTAACGTGGCCCCGATGTCTAGTTTGACAATGTGAGAATCAGCGGCCAGGTAAGATGGGGCAGGTTAAGGCAGCGGTGGGGCCAGGATACTCCGGACTGCCCCCAAAGTATCCTGACCAGTTTTGCCAGATTATTTCATGGAGGGACTCAGCCCTTTCCCCAGACCAGGCTTAAGGAGGGCTCCAGCTGCCCTACTTCTTCCCAGTGGCGTCACTCGGGGTGTGTGAACCGCATTAAATTATGATTTTTTTCCCCCTCATCTGCTTCTGTGCCTTTAATAGCAGCTCAGCTTGCTGAAATTGCATGCGTGGATTTTCTTTTTCTAATCACTTTATATCCAAATCCTAGGAGAGGTGTCACCTGCATAATTTCTGCAAAGTGGACTACAGGAACTGCACCATTAAAAAAAGGTGGCATGCCAACTATAGGCAAATCTGGCTATGTTTTTAAAAAATTAGGCAAGATTGCAACTTGCCCACCACTTCTTAAACTGCCATACACAAACACACTGGAGCCCTCTTGTGACTAGGCTTGGAACATTCACCATCCCTTTGTGCAAAGTGATAAACTACTAGACAGTATATGTTACAGCGCATGCTTGGAATTAAATGAACATTAGGGGGGAAACGGGGACGATGTGCCTGGAAGAGTTATAATCTTACAATACAAGAGAAAAGTTTTACAGTATACTGATGGCACCTGGCGCTAGAGAGATTATCAAAGATGTACAAAGGACTTGAAAATAAATGTTGAAAATAAGTGGTGCACATTAAAATACCTTTTAATCACATGTGTTCTTGTGGAGAGCCTGCATGGCGTAGTGGCTTGAGCATTGGGCTATGACTCTGGAAACCAGGGTTCAATTCCCCACTCAGCTATGAAGCCCACTGGGTGACCTTGGGCAAGTCACACTCTCTCATCCTCAGGGGATGGCAAGGGCAAATGTCCTTGGAACAAATCCTGCCAAGAAAACCCTTAGTTCTTTCCTTTAACAAAAGGAACAGCTCCATATAGGAATCCATCCTTTAAAATAAAATAGAGAAAGAGAGAGAGAAGAGCTTCCCAACTGGAACTGCCTTTCATTTGGTGCATGTCAAAACAGAGCTGTAAGGAATTTTTGTTTTAACTTGAGCAGCTTTTTGAAATACCAAGTTAAGTGAGCCTGAGGTTATTCTCATTTGTCTTTTTAAAGTAGCATTTAATATTTCAATTGGTATTTTACACCAGGGGCATTGACAGATGGCTGCTTTATCATGTTAGTATTGGCCACAAGCTTTTTGGAAGTATTCTGGGTACTTTGCTGACACCTATGAAACTGAAATGTATTATCTTCTATGCCAATCTAATAAGAACAATAGCTCCAAGACTGTGAAACCTGGACACCTGGAATTTGGCATGGATACTTAGGGGACTGTATATGTGCCACACAGTTATTTTGTTTTTGACATGGAGTAATTTATTTTAGTTAATTAGAAGCTTCCTATATCCAGAAGTACCATTTGTAATCTCTAGATACAGACTTTCCTAGCATTTCCTAGTTATTAGAGATAAACTGGGTGGCAATAAATTTGGGATATTCAATGCTCTTACAAGATCTCAAAATATCAATGTCAATGTTTTCCAAATCTGTGTCTCCTCTTGTCCCCCTGCTGGGCTTCATCTTTTTTGGGGGGTGGGTGGGTTCGTAAATCCTTCTCCTTATCTTTACACAAGATGAGTGGTGAAGCACCATCCACAAGCAGCAAAATGTCTTAGCCCTGCAAAGCCGAGAGGGATGGGGATGCCTGTCATCCCACTTTTTCAGCTGCTGTTAAAATATCCGAGAGCCTCATTGTATGAGAAAAGAAAGTCAAAACAGAGTGAGAGAGTAGTGACTTTCTCCATGCCTCTCTGCATGCTGTTGTAGCACTTCTGCTCTCTTCTCGAGGGAGACTGTCGTAAAAGCATGCCTTTTGTCAAATGGATTTTTCCAGCATGACAAAAGATACATTTATATGGCCCTTGGGAAGAGAACAGAAGTGCTACAATAGCATGTGGAGAGGCACAGAGAAAACCACTACTCTCCCTCTCCATTTCAGCTTTCTTTTCCCATGTGATAAGACTCGCAGGACATTTTCACACTGGCCTTTTTGAGGACGCTAGCCGGCCTCCCGCCGGCCTCACTCCGGCGCCATTTCCCGTGTGTTCAGACACACGCGGCGGCAAACCCCGCCCCTTCCGGTGTAATCCCTGCGTCCGGCCGGCTTTTGGCTCCGTGTGTTCAAACACACGGAGCCCTAAGTCCGGCCTTACTCCGGCAGCGGCAAGCTAATTCCTGGCTAACTCCGGCTTCAGGTAATTCCGGGTGGCAAAAGGAATTAGCCTGCCGCCGCCGGAGTCATTCCGGTGTCAGCGGCACAGGGTCCAGC
Organism: Phrynosoma blainvillii; assembly: GCA_026167975.1. Taxonomy (NCBI): domain Eukaryota; kingdom Metazoa; phylum Chordata; class Lepidosauria; order Squamata; family Phrynosomatidae; genus Phrynosoma; species Phrynosoma blainvillii. Next base: position 23,804,312 of record JANUYF010000008.1, read on the forward strand.
CGGCTTTAGGAGAAGGGCTCCAGCCGGCTTTAGGGAGCCCAGTGTGAAAACGTCCCTAGTTTCCCTATCCTCACCTCACTGGCCCGAATAGTTTGCATTAAATTAACTCAGCAGGGGGGGAAGAAGAAAGGAGAGCTTTGAATCTTGTCCTTCCAAGTAGGCTCAAGCAAAAGCAAACTGCTGCATCCTCTTTTAGTTTATGTTCTTGTCCTCATTTTCCATTTTGGCCACACTCTGACGTTGCTCAGCCACATGTGTCCACATTTTCATCTGTGAAGTGCTGGAGCATATGAAGCTACCATTTTGAGCAGCCAACTTCCAAAATCCCAGTATCCACATACTTATCAGCCATAGCACTTGAGGAATTCTGTAAGTTGTAGCCCAGAAAAAATAATGTTTAAAAGCTCTGGATAGGGAGAACAGTTGATAGGGTTTGGGGCAACTTGATCCCTAGCCTTTTATCAGGGCAAAGGAGAGAGATATATAGAGAGGAGACAACCAATTTTCTTATTTCCATTGAAGGCAGCAGTAGGGGAAGCCACTTTGCAGTCCTCTCATCATCTTCCCGTTTAAAGGAATCTTGACCTCACAACTAACATTAATAATCTTTCAGGCGTAACTAGTCCTCTTGATTCAATTTTCTTCCATTCCTGTTCTGGGAGTGGAGCAGGTCCTATGCCATAATAAAAGGGAAGAAAGGGAGGAGGTTAAACAAATAATTTGTGTATCACCTTTTCATTCCTAAAATGGTTTACAGTATTAAAACACTAATGAAGCAGATTACAAATCTAGGGTGCACCTACACTGTAGAAATAATGCAGTTTGGCATCACTTCAAGTGCTGCAGCTCCATCCTATGGAATCTTGGAATTTGTAGTTTTACAAGGTCTTTAGTGTGGTGCCTCACAAAACTACAGATTCTAGGATGGAGCAATGGCAGTTATTAAAGTGTCAAACTCCATTATTTCTACAGTGCAGATGCATCCCTACATAAACTTAAAGTACATAAAACAAAGACAAATCTAAAAAGCAAGTAGGAATGAAAAGAAGTCAAATGCCAGGGGTAATGGTCTTAACCATCTATCTCAAAATTATCAATGATTTTGAACATCAAAATTCTCAGTTAATGAATGCTCCAACACAAAAACCGACCACAGGATTCTAGATTATCCTTCTCTGAATAATTCCAGACGATGCTTAATTCCAGACCAGCTTTACAATCTTTTTATTTTAATTAGTCTCCTGACCTTTTCTACCATGGCAATGTCTGTTCCACTGCCAGGTTGTACTTTCAGATGCCAGTGGTAGCTTTCTTCTTAGGCTAATCCTGCCTGATCCATATACACAGCGGTCAGAATTGGGATCGCTGCCTACTCTTCTCCTGCTTGACCATGTATCTTTCCTATGGTCAGTGCTCTGATTATGAGCGTCAGTCATTAGGACAGGCCCTACCAATAGGCCAGCAAGTTTTGGGTGACATTAAAGGACAGTAAATTATTAATTAATAGGTTATTATTATATTCTTGCTACTAAGGGAGAGGGAAGTGCTTACAAGATTTGTTCTGTTTGTCGTGTGCCTTTAAGTAATTTCTGATTTATGGCTACCCTAAGTCATAGGGGGTTCTTAGCAAGATTTGTTCAGAGGAGGCTTGCCATTGCCTTCCCCTGAGGCTGAGAGAATGTGACTTGCCCAAGATTACCCAGTGGATTTCCATGGCCGAGCTGGGAATTGATCCTTGGTCTCCAGAGTCATAATCCAACACTCAAACCACTACGCCACGCTTAGGAGATGCTCCAAAATAATTTAGCTGGCTTTAGGTTCAAGGATGGGGAACTTTTGGCTTTCTCTTTTGGTACTGATTGTGGTCAATGGCTCCTACCAGAAGAGGCATGTCTTTCAGATATCTTAGCCCAGGGGTAGGCAACCTTTCCCCTTTAAGGGCCGAGGGACTTCAGCTCCCAGAAGCCTCGCCCCTAGCTGTTTAAGGCTTATGGGTCAAAAACTTGAATTGAGCTCAGAAACACAAGTAAAAGTGCTGTTTGTACAAAGGCAGGTGGTATGTGATCTCTAAAGTTCACATCACAAAATGGCCTGACCTTTGCACATTGGACCCTTGTTATCCACTGGAGTTTAGTTCCAGGACCCCCCGTGGATACCAAAACCTATGGATGCTCAAGTCCCATTAAAGACAATGGCATAGCGAAATTGTGTCCTTTATATAAAATGGCAAAAACACAGTTTGCTTTTGGAATTTATATTATTTTGAATATGTTCAGCCCATACATGATTGGATCCGTGGATTTAAAAAAACAGTGGATATGGAGGACTGACTGTATATTACATACCCTGCAATATTTCTCAGATGAAAATAGGGGAACATGTGGTCGGGCAACTTTCGAGTCTAGCCCTAAGATTTGTCTTAGGGCTGCCATAAGTCGGAAACAACTTGAAGGCACACAACAACAACAACAACAACAACAACAACAACAACAACAAGGGGAATGTATCATGGGGTTTTGTTGGCAAGATTTGTTCAGAGGGGGTTTGCTATTGCCTTCCCCTCAGGCTGAGAATATGTGACTTGCCCAAGGTCACCCAATGGCCGAGCAGGGAATCGAATCCTCTGGTCTCCGGAGTCATAGTCCAACACTCAAACCATAGTCCAACTCTCAAAATGCTGGCTCTCAGGTATTAGATATTACGTGCAAATAATACTCTGGTGCAGAGGGACAAAGAGGAAAGAAATAATCTGAGGCTGAAACCTTTTCCTGCTGACTTTTTCTTAACTCCACATTGAAAGACACCTGTCCCCTCCAAATCTCAAAGTGTGTGTCCCTTGTCACAAAGACAAAGCTATTGAGTGCAGTATATAATGCATGTCTGGCAGACTGCTTTAGCTCTGAAGAGGTAACATCTCTTTCAATCATTGATGTTTGTTCTAGGGTGGTTATCTTTGACTCAATACAGCTGTCAGTATTCCTCAGTCTTGGTCTGTCGGAGGGCTTAACAGCAAATAGGTTTCCAAAAGAGCTGGATTGATTTGGTATAGGCAATGCGAGGAAGATGGATAACCTGAAAGAAAGATGTTATTAAATGCACAGTGTAATGAGATTGTGGAAGAGTTTACTTTTTGGACAACAGTTACCAGTTAGTAGCCATTTGGGGTGGAGAGTCCCATGCCCTCCAACATTTCAGAGAGTCCATAGTTGATTCAATAGATCTACTAGACAACAATATTCCATCCGTGTTTTATTCACAATGCCTCTAAATGAGGCTGCTGTTAAAATCTAGATTTTTGTTTAGTCTCAGGGGAAATGGATGGGAGAGGAAGATCACCCTACAAATTCTGCACCTAGAACATCCCACTAATTCTCAAATTCTGCAGCAAGAGAATGATGCAAATCAATGCATATATCAAGACATTTTGGTTCTTGATGAAAGAAATATACTGGAGGCCCTTGGTATTCGCTGAGATTTGATTCCAGAACCCGCCCACCCTGTGAATACCAAAATCCATAGATGCTCAAGTCCCATTAAATGTAATGGCATAGTAAAATGGTGCCCCTTATATAAAAGGGAAAAATCAAGATTTGCCTATGGGAATTTGTATATTTTTAAAGTACTGAACCTGTGGGAAAATAATCCGTAGATAAGGAGGGCTGACTGTAGTATGCGATCCAGTAAAATAGTATGTGATATGAGCCAAACCCCAACCCGCATTGAGATTAAAATCTCATAAACACATAGCATTACATGCCCTCCAATATTTCCAGGGTGAAAACTGAGACGTGTATCCAAGTAACATCAAGCTGGCAAATAATTACTAGTGAGGAAGAAGACCTAAATTATGAGAAGTGGCAGCAGTTTGCTTTTGCCTGAGCCTACTGGGAAGGACAAGATTCTTTCCCCTCCTCTCCTCTCCCCCTGCTTGAGTTGAGTGTAGCCTATTTTTGCACATTGAACTCAAGTTTGCAGCAACTGAAGTGTGCTGAGAATAAAGGGAGTGAGCTAGGAGGAAGAGAGAAATACAGGGACATTTTAAAACCAGCTGAAAAGTGGCGGGACAGAGGATTAAATGGGACTGTGTCTTCCAAATCGGAATAGTTGGAGGGTATGGCATTACTGTTATGGCAACCTATTCTGACCCTCTGTGTTACTTTCGGAATCAAGTTGGAAACTTGTAATTATTTTAAATCAAAACCAGTATTTTGCCAAATATTATGCAGATGGAGTCAAACTTGCAGCTACAACTGGGACTTCTTCTGTCTAGAAGATAGCCAGACGTCCATAATTAATGTGACCCCGCTGGATACGTTGGCTTGACCACGTCGGAAGGAGGAAACCCAGCACACAAAGCAAACAACAAGCTGGGCTTCTCAGTAAAGGAGATTATGAGGATTAAAAGAAGATGAAAAGGGATGTTTACAATTATTATTAGCTTCAAAGTCTTCCCAACTAGAACAGCCGGCCGACATCCATCTGTTGCATTAAGTCCATGTGGCCACAGAGGTTGAGTGCATGCCAGCTGCACATGAAATGTAATGTTCTGCTGCAACCTGGACTTTAAAATAAAAAATAACGTGATTTTCACCATCCGTGGCTGTATGGACCCTATTAATGCGCATCCAACAAGACTAGCAGGTGTACAACTGTGTGCTGGAGAAAGGATCCAGCCGAGTCCAATGAAGAATGGCTGCTGAATAAGTCCAAGCCGGGACTCGTAAAAGTAGCTTCGGGAGTGACACTACAGCCTCTCTGAAAAATGGCTGTGATTAAGAGTGTGCGAAAATGGAGCTATAGTGCTGCTATTATTAGAAGGCTTGTTATAGTCTTTGGAATTAATTCCCGCCGCACTTGCATTAGTAGTTCCATTTGCCGAGGCAGCTCTCACCTGGCCAGGACTTCATGCTCTCAGGCTGCTCTTTTTTGGCCAGGGAAAGGGGACGCAATACATGAGACTAGAAAGAAAAGGAAAGAAGAGAGTTGGCTGGTTGGATCTAACGGGAGGCCCAAGGCCGGAATCCTGCTGCGATGTAAAGCATTAGCATTAAAAATATACCCTCAAATTGTCCCCATTTGCCAGGGACCGTCCCAGTTCATCTTCTGCCGTTTCACTTTTTCAGCTCCTGGAGCTGTAGCCATTGGGATGCCCAGTGGAAGAATGACAAGATGTCCTCCTTTTCCAGGACATGTCCTATATTTCAACTTTCTGTCAAGGAGGAATGTCCTCTTTTTTCATATTTTATTTATAACCTTTATAACAAATAAAAAATAGCTAATGGTATTATTTACATACTAGTCATTTCTAGTAATTAGTTATATTTGTGAGAATAAAAACCTTCTACATTCATAATGGCTGAGAACCAATTTCTTCCTTTTAACTCTTAACTTTGTTATTTTCTTTTTACCTTAGTATTTAAATCACACTATCAACAGCAGTCTTTACTTTTTCAAGAAGTTTTTGGTGGATCTGCTTCTTACAAACTTACTATAAAGTCACTCAAAGTTACTCTTACTGAGTTGCTAAAATTTCAAAATAAAAGTATAACAGTCAAAGAGAAGGTTATTAAAAAACCAAACCATATGCTTATATCGCGTTTACAGTCTTCTTGTAAATGTTCATTCCCCATTCATTGCAAGACACTATATAATCAAGCCATGCCAGTCTTTTTTCCAATATTTTACCACCCGTATCCAGGAGGAATGTCCTCTGAGCATGTCTAAGAAACATGAATTTATATTTATATTAGTGTTTTTAGTATGTAGAGAGATCTTGTATGTAACAGAGCTGTAAATAAACCATATGAAATGAATACAATTACATCTAAACAATGATATCTTTATTGGGCCAGCCCAAATGCACAATTGCATGTTGCAAGCTTTCGAAGTCACACTGGCTTCTTCATCACGCAAAGCTTGCAACATGTAATTGTGCATTTGGGTTGGCCCAATAAAGGTTTCATTGTTTGGATGTTATTGGATTTGTTATGTGGCCAAAACACCACTACCCCTAGTAGTTCATATGAAATGAATTTGTATTGATATTAGTGTTTTTAGCTTTTGCGTTGTAATATCCTATATTTTTCTTGAATGTCCTACATATTGCAATGATGACATCTGCTCACCCTGATTCTGTCTTAATGGTACAGCTGGGAAAATGGAAAAGCAAAGGAAAGGTGTTTGCAATGGAAGAAGGAAGAGACTGGAAGCCAGTGTAGAATTATTATTTTTTAATTTAAAAGGTTCTGAGTTTTCTTTTAAAAAAATTTTTTTAAGGTTCTGCATTTTCAAATTGTCCTCTGCAACAACCTTCTAATTTAACCATGCTGGTAAAATCCAAAGGCCACAGAAAATGCTTGCCGGATGAAGAATTATTTGCAAACCCATCTTATTTCCAGAGCCGTGACATTATTGTTTGGCTTCCTTGATTTTTATCCCAAGTGCAGAATTTGGATATTCCTGTCCCAGAGGGGTTCAGTGTTGCAGATGCCAGAAATTAGACTCTCTAAGACTTCATAGCTTCCAGCTCAGGTTGTGACTGATGTTAATGCAGACCGACTCATCTACTTTTGGCAGAACAAACTGATTGTTTGCACCGCTGTAAAGGATTAGAGAGCATAAAGCAGAGGAAAACAGAGCTGGCAAACAACCAGGAGGAGACCCTTTTTGTTCATGTGAGCGAGAGGTTTTAATGCAGGAAGGCGTAAATCATATTTTGGGATAGGACAAAGACAGTTATAAAGAATTTCTAGAAACTGAGAAACAGATCACGACTCAAGTCTCAGTTCTATGTCTTTACAGTAATAAGAATTTTCTCACTCCCCAATTCTGTTCTTCTTATACTCTTTTGACTTGATTTGGAAAGGTGTGGGGAAAACATGGGCTAAAGGTTGCATGTAGTCCCATCACCCAATTTTGCTGTTCTCGTCCATTTTTTTTTAATAGGAAAAAGAAATAAATTGTGCTCCTGAAATCCTATAGAAAGTATGTGTAATAATAAAATTTATTTATACCCTGTCCCTCTGCATTGCAATCGGAGGAGATTTTTTAAAAATTTACAAATTTTTAAAAAAAGAAACTGAAGTTGATTTTGGTTTTGGAGGAGGTGCTGCCTGTAATGGGTCAGTGGGGAGAACTGACCCATCCCCGAACTAGGTCTGAATCCTCACTGCAGATATAATCCAGGTTGACGCCACTTTAACTGCTAAGGCTCAGTGCTATTGAATTCTAGGAATTGTATGTTTTTGTTTTTTATAAGACATTTAGCCTCCTCTGTCAGAGAGCTCTGAACCAACTACAAATCCCAGGATTCCATACCAAGAAGCCATGGCACTTAAAATGGTGTCAACCTGGATTATATCTGCAGTGCAGATGACGCCATAGAGAATGGCTAAAATGAATTCTGGAACTGGCATGTGTTTGATCGGCCATAGATTTCAATTTGTTCAATTGGCTGGGATGAGGTGGGGAGTACGAAGTGGTAATCTCTGGCCTTCAGGCCTAATCTGGCCCATGTAGGGCCAGATTTGGGCAGCAGAAGGGTTCCTTGTGCACCCTAATGTTTTTGTTGTGTGCCTTCAGATCATTTCTGACCTATGGCAACCCTAAGGTGACCCTATCATGGGGTTTTCTTGGCAAGATTTGTTTGGAGGTGCCATTGTTTTCTCCTTCAACTGAGAGAATGGGACTTACCAAAGTCACCCAATGAGTTTTCGGGGCTGAACCAAGATTCAAACACCAGTCTCCTGGAGTCCTAGGATGCTGCCACATTGCAGAATTAATGCAGTTTGACACCGCTTTAACTGTCATGGCTCCATCCTATGGCATCCTGGGATTTGTACTTTGCTGTGGCACCAGAGCTCTCTGACAGAGAAGGCTAAATAATTCATAAAAGAACACATTGACCCATGGCAGTTAAAGTGGTGTCAAACTGCATTAATTCCCTAGTGTAAATGCAGCCCTAGTCCAAGATTCAAACTCCGATACATGAGGAGCAGGGGAGAAGAATCCTCATTGCTGCCTCTGATAATAGCCAGAAAGGATGGTTCTAGCCCAGTTCTTGGTCTCCAATGCTATTTGACACATTTCTTTGTGTGTGTGTTTGAAATATTAAATAAATTTATTCCATTCTTCAATCAAAAAGGCTCCCTACACATGCTCATTAATAAATAAGACTGTGTCAAGAAACACGTGACACGAAAGGCTTCACAGAGGGACGAAGGAAAAGGGAAGCCCAGGCACCCGTTCTTAAAGTTAAATAGTTATTATTTTACTTTTCTAAGCAGAAAACAACCTGAAGGCATTTTACAACAGCAAAAGTGAGGAGTATCTTTTTAAAAATCCCCCCTCTTGCGGTATGAAGTAGTACATAATCCCATTTCACCACCTTGAGAGTCCAAACGCTTCATTGTCCTGCTGCATGTGTTGGTCAGTTCTGATGCTGCAAAAAGTTTCTAATTTTTTAATCTAGGTGAAAATAACCACCAAGATCAGAGGGCTGGAGAGCACCGTCTTGAATGAATGTTTGCATAGAGGAAAGGGAGAAATGGGCTAAACTAAGGAGGAAATCTATGCCAAAGATTTCAAAGCAGAGTGAGCCAAAAACAACAGAGAAGTGAACAAGTGCATGTGAGATTTGGTGGCGTCTCCATGTACGGTACATCTTTCCCGGGCGATGCGCAGCTTGCCATTTATCTTCCTCTGTGAAAATTGCACTTGGAGGCTATGGTCATTACGAATCCCCTTGATGCTCCTTGTAAAAGTCACTCTCTTGGCCCCACTGCCATCCTGGCTGAGATGTTCTTGGAAAGAAGGAATGGAAATAGGCCTCATCCTGCCTTCCTTTCCTGGGTGCAAATCCTTCTCCCTTTGCAGATTTGTCTCCATAAACATAGAAGCCACAACCTTCATCCCCAGTTCCTTTTGTGATTATCTGTTGCTGGGATCGCCGGCTGCGTAGGCTCAGGCAAAGACTCCCCAGTGGGCAGAAATATAAAAGCCAAAAACCAAAGTAGGAAATTCAATTGTAAATGTAGCAACAGCAAATAAAATCTACCCGTCGTTTCTCAGCCCCAGCTGGGTCAACACCACAGTACATGTGGAAGGATTATGAAGCGGGATTTTATATTGGGTCACACAACAGGCCATTAAGTGGAGGATGGGGGACACAAATCAAGGTCTGTTGTTGTTGTTCTAGTTTTATGTTTTAAAAACTCACTCAAGTTTGAAACAGATGGGTAAGAGCTGTTTGGAAATCAGCAGAACCTCCTTTTGGTCAGCCAGTATCAGATCTTGGAAAAGATACTCTTTGGGACTGCAGCTCCCAGAATCCCTCTGGCAAGCATGCTTGGTGGTCATGATATCTGGGGAATTTTGGGAGTTGCATTCCCCAGCAAAGTGCTGCTAATAATATAGTTCTCCTATTTAAAACACCTTCTCATCCAAAGTATTTGTCTCATTAGGTAGCCTCCTCTGACCCAGGATCCTCAGATATGTCAGGATAAGACTCCAGTCATTTTGAGCCAGGAATACAGCAGTTCTTCCACATTCACTGAGGTTAGGGGTGAAGGACCCCCATGAATGTAGAAAAACCGCAAATTTTAAAAACACTTATTATTTTTACTGGAGAAAACACCTCTCGAGGAATCTCCAGGTCCTCCAGTGCAACGCTATGGTCAACATCTACCAGATGTTGATCACAGAATCATTCTGGAGGACCTACAAATGCCTAGAGAAGTGAACTTCTAGGTGCTCCAGCACAACTCTATAGTCAATTTCTGGCAGAGTTGTGCTGTAGGACCTAGAGATTCCTAGAGAGAGCATATTAATCAAAACCGCAAATAATCAAATCCGCAAACGTCAAAGCTGCAAATGTGGAGGGCCACATTTGGGTTCTCCCAACCTCACGCTGTTATGACACTTGGGAGAAATATGTTCTGTAATGGGTTTTCTGATCCAACGCATCAGGACAGCACCAAACTGAGGAATGTGGGCATATAGGAAATGTTTTCATTTATTCATTAATTACCAAAAAAAAAATGTCTATACCTGGTGTAGACCAACAGAAATTATTCCAGTGGATCAATTTCAGTGGATCTGTTCAGTTGACCATACCTAGCATGATATGGATCGAAATCAAAGTAATTAAAATACAGTATTTTAAAAACAGCATACAAAGCTTAGAAAAGTTTCTCTCTTTTTTGATGACGACTCCACTGGCCATGCTCCCAATAGGGCTATCAATAGGGTTTTGCTCATGGAAGATCCCTCTGCCTGACCATACCAGATCCCACAACATTCAGCAGTATCCCCTGAACCTTGTGACTCTTTGTCATTTTCAGGAGGAATGGGGCAAAATGGGGCAAAGGAAGTAGAGAAGTCAGCTTTTCCAACCCAGCTGCAAGTAGTTGTTGGGAAATGCCTGTAAAGATAATAATTTGGTATAGTAGAAGGTACAGAATAACAAAAAATTAGGTTCTACCACCTTCCCAGACGTCATAATGCTAGCTCAAACAACAACAACAACACACACATACACACACACACACACACACACACACACAAACCAGTACAAAGAATCTGGATATGTTCCAGTATAACCAGTGCTTGGAAACTTCCAGTATCCCAATATTGGAAATTGTAGCCCATAAAATAAAATAAAATCCTTTTCCAACCACTGGCTATATGTTAGCATGGTTACTTTTTCTTCTTCTCTTTGTTAAAAAAAGCTAATCCTTACTTATGGAGAGATTCTGGAAAAGGAGTGTTTTGATTGATTTCGGCTCTCTTTAAACCCACTTGCCGCTTCTTCACTGTCTCCCAACCTCAAGCTGTTATGACACTTGGGAGAAATATGTTCTGCTACTCCCACATACCTTTCACGCTTGAAAGCTGGCATATTCAATATGGTCAGGGAAGACATGAAAGTCCAGAAAGCAGAGGGAAGCTCCCCAAATGGTGTCAGAAGGGTTCTTATAATGATGGCAAAGTCGGATTTATTCCCAGATCAGAAAGACAAGGCTGATCAAACGCTCAAAAGGCTTCTGGACCACATTGGGGGCCTTGCATTGTAGCAATTTTGTATGTTAAAATAATAATACTAATATGCAAGCAATAAACAGAACAGCAGAGCTTCTTTGATCTTGGAGTAAATCTGTTGAAGCAGAAATCCTTCTATTTATTCTTGTGTCACAGGAGGAGAAAATGAAGGGAAAAATGTCAACATTGGCAGTATGAATACATGGCTGGGGGGTGGGAATCAAAAGAGAAGAAACAGAGCAGCTGAGACATACTCCAGGATATAGAACCAAAAAGGCGTTGAAACCCCAAAAGCTCAGAAGCATCAAATATATGCGTGATGCATCTTAATCTGCACTGCAAAAATAATGCAGTTTGACACCATTTTAACTTCCATGGCTCAATGCTATGGAGTTCCTGGATTTGTAGTTTGTTGTGGCATCAGAGCTCTCTGACAGGGAAGGTTAAATATCTCACTCAACTACAAATCCCAGAATTCCATAGCATTGTGTGTCTGTGTGTGCTGGATGAGGGATGTTGCAACAGACCTGCAGCAGAACAATCTTCACTTGGTCAGTTGCTGGGAAATGGCCTGCAAAGAGAATAATTTCATACAAGCAAAAAGTTCAGAACCACAAATAATTAGATTCTATCATCTTCCCAGACATCAAAATGCTAGCTCAAAAAATAACGAATAAAAAAATACAGTACAAAGAATCTTAGCTGATGTTTCTGTGCTGTAAGTGGGAGGAGGAAAGAGAAACCGGGACATTTTAAAAACAGCAGAAAAAATGGGATGACCGGAAATTAATTGGGACTTCCTCCATCCAGTTTTTAAAAACCTTCAAATTCTTTTTGTTGACCCTGGGCAAGTCACAGGCTCTCAGCCTCAGGGGAAGGCCATGGCAACCCTCCTCTGAACCAATCTTGCCAAGAAAACCCCATGATAGGGTCGCTTTAGGGTTGCCATAAGTCTCACTCTCTCAGCCTTAGGGGAAGGCAATGACAAACTCCTTCTGAAGATGCTTGCCACAAATACCGCATGACAGGGTTGCCTTAGGTTTGCTATATGTCACACGGTCTCAGCCTCAGGGGAAGGCCATGACAACCCTCCTCTGGACCGATTTTGCTAAGAAAAAAACATGATAGGGTCGCCTTAGGTTCTCCATAAGTCGGAAATGACTTGAAGGCGCACAACACACACATACACATTAAGAAATTTAGAAATTTCCTATGGAGAAAAACCTGAATAAATCCATTCCCCATCCCTGCCCCGGCCTTTGCGCTCATCATTGCCTATGGAAGCGAATCAGCATTGGAGAAAACAATGGGCAAAACATGATGCCATTGCCTAGCAACTACCTTCAGCCACTCCTGGGAGTGTAGAGCACCATGCTTCATTAGACATTTAGGTCAGACTGGCAGAAAATTACTATGGGCAACTACAACTCCCAGAGTCAGGGTCCAAAAGGATTTTTTCCAAGCTTGCCATTTATCCAGGATGAGCAGTCTGCATCTTTCTTTTCAGGGATTCCTAAACTTTGGTCCTCCAAGTGTTTTGTACTTCAACTCCCACATGCCCTAGCCAGCTTGGTCAACAGTCAGGAATTCTGGGAGCTGAAGTCCCAAACATCTGGAGGACCAACGTTTGGGAATCATTGCATTAAATGTTTAAGAGCAGCCCGCTATCACTGGTCAATACATCTAACCCAGTATTGTTGTCTCTCAAGACTGGCTGTAGATCAGTGGTTCCCAAACTTTAGCCCTCAGGGATTCCTAAACTTTGTTCCTCCATGCATTTTGGACTTCAGCTTCCAGAAGCCCCATCCAGCTTCTGGGGGCTGAAGTCCAAAACATCTGTAGGACCACAGTTTGGCAATCACTGCTGTAGATATTTTGGACTTCAGCTCCCAGAATTCCTGACTGCTGGCCAGGTTAAATCCTATAATTACTCCTGACCATATACTGTATATATAGTAGTCCAAACTGTGCACACACACATGCACAGTTTGCACTACTATCCCATTGGCCATGCTGGTTTGGAGGTAGAGTCCCAAAAGTAATTTTTCCAAACTCTGATGTCAATATTCTTTTTTGTTCTCATTTTCATTTATTATATTTATTTATTTTATATGTTTAAAAGTAGCATCATACAACAATTCATAGCACAGTCCAATAAAACAATGTTAGGATTTACAACAGACAGCACTGGCAGTTTAACAATGCAGCCAGTCTTTCCCCATAATCCAGTATCTAAGATCTTTTTAACAGAAGGTGAAACACATTCTGCATGAAAAGCATTTGTTCTGCCACTGATCTGTTTGCTTTTTCCACTTACAGTGGCCCTGTGTCCTCTTTAACAGTTCTGGCTCTGAAGGGCAGTCAGAGGACAGTATTCTATTTAAAGGTGTCCTCTATTTGAAGGTCTGTCCAGTCCAATTTCCATTTAAAGATAAAGAACTATAAGGGAGAGCAAATGCGTTAGCCCCTGGACAGCAGACTGTTCCTGTGAATCTTGAGGAACATCATGTGCCCAGGTCACAACTGCTACATGGTGCATACATGGTTTACACTGGTGTAGATAAGCTCAAAATCAGAGTAAGTAATAAGAGTCTCATAGGTAAACACACTTTCCAGTGACAAAGTAGTTAACAATTTTGGATCTCTTTGCCATATGGCAAAGAAAATAATCCACAATGAATTTGCATTAAATTTCCCTTGCTCACACGCATCCTGAATGCACTCACTTATTCTGGGATAGTGATATCAGTTTTTCCCCTGAGTTTTTAAAAAAGATCCGCATCATCAGTAGTGTGAATAACCAATGCAAAAAAATCGGAATTGACCTGGGATAAAATGCTGCATACCAAAAAAAAAAAAAAAAAAAAAGTCCGAATGCATTCGCATCATCTGCTCTATCTTTATTTGAATGCTTCCACGTGTGAGCAACCAAACTTGCAGAGATGTGCATCAATTTGGTTCCATGGTGTGAATAACAAACCCGGAATGCATGAGTGAGATGATTCACATCATTGCTCTAAAAATAACAACATCTGAATGACCCCTAAGATCTGATGGTCTTTGGACTCAACAGAGCCACTGCTTGACTCCTGCTTCTCTGGAATCGTGAATAAAACATGTTCACTCTCTGGTAGGGTGCCATATTAAAGGTCTTTTGGTGAGACTGACTAGGTACTTCCCTATACTCAATAATCCTGTGCCTCTCTGTCTTCAGATGGCAACCTGTTTCTAGTGCTGAATCATGGTAAGTTTAGAAGGAAGGACTATAAGATTACATCAATGTATAACATAGAGCTTTGAGAGCCAGAATGGTGTAGTGATTGGCCTATGACTCTAGAGAACAGGGTTCAAATCTCTGCTGAGCCATGGAAATCCACTGGGTGATCTTGAGCAAGTCACACTTCCTCAGCCTCAGAGGAAAGCAAGGGTAAGCCCCCTCTCAACAAAACTTGCCAAGAAATCCCTGTGATCGATTCACTGGAAGGTCTCCATAAATAGGAAACCACTTGAAGGCACACAGTAATATAACATAGATTGCAATATTCTGACCTGCCTTGGGTCTCATACTGGACTATTCCAGTATGAGACCCAAAGCAGGTCAGAATATTGCAATCTATGTTATGTTACTGTGTGCCTTCAAGTTGTTTCCTATTTAATATATTAAACATATATTCTTATTAAACATATATTCCTATTAAACATATATTCTTTCCATCCCTAGCGGTGATAGCTGAGGGAAGAGCAAAGTTGGTAGAATGAAGGGGAAGTTGAAGGTCTTCCTGAATTGTATTATGCCCATGCCCTTTGGTTGTCCTCAGACCTCTTGTTTTTTTTCTTTGATCAGAAATGTAAAATTTTCAGAAAATTTGAAGCCATGGGGGAGAGGGAGATTTTTTTGGGGTCCCCCCCACAAAAACATGGAAATTGTCAGAAAAGGAGAAATGCTGGAATTTATGGTGCCTGGAATTTTTGTTCATGTAATTTAATTAAAATGTTTTCATGTGCCATTTCGCCCTGTAACACACCCTCAAGGCAATTCATAGTGCCGTATTGTAAAACATGTGCTCTTAACATTTTTAAACCAGTTAAAACCAGTTTTAAAACCAATACCAGCATCTAATGGCACTACAGTAATAAAACTTGTTATGAGAGAGAGTAGTGGATTATAATCACCCAACAGTAACTGGCTCAAAATCCTTAAATGCTTTAATGCCCAAAAGGGGGTTAAATGGTTCTAGGGGGAGGAATAAATTAGGTCCAACATGTTCCTTCAAAACGCGGTTCCACAAACTAGTGCCAGCAGAGACAAGGCCTTGCTTTGGAGAGCAACAGATTTTGCTTCTAAGAGCAAGGGAATAGAATACCAAGCATCTCTAGAAGGATTCCAGTGCAAAGGATCACCTAATTTTGTGTAGATTAAATATAGTTGCCACTTTTCCCCAATCATGCTAATCTAATAGCAGCCTGCTTAACAGGTCAGTCTTATAGATTTTATTTAAAAGTTAAACCCCATTGTATTTCAATATCTGCTTCATGAGCAAGTCCCATTTAACTCGTGTGAGAAACCCAAGTTGGCAGAATTCTTTATGTGGGCTGAGAGTTTTAAGTGTTTGGATCTTAAAGCCTGGGTTGAAATTCCTATGTGTTCAACCTTTACCTTGAATTAGGCTTGCTACCTTCTCCCCACACACCATCCTTTCCACATGGAATAAAATGTGCCTATATCCGCTTTGAACAAATCTTGCCAAAAAAAACCATGATAGGGTCCCTTTATAGTTGCCATAAGCTGGAAATTACTTGAAAAGGTACATAGCAACAACAAATTGTATGCAGCTGGTGCAGATGATGGGGGAATTTTGTTTTGATATGTTTTGGAATAATTTATTAACATTTGCAAATGTCTTCAATTTTTTTAGGTCAAAAGAACCCAAGGCTAAAAAAAAATTAAAATGTGGGAAAAAGAAGAGATTGCTATCCAAGGGCATTACTGCAGTCAAATAGTGTACACACTTTCTGGAATGAAGCCTCATTGAACTCAGTAAGACATTCATTTGCTGAGTAAACAAACAGAGATCATTCTGGGCAGATTCACTCTTCTGTCAACTAGGTTGGAAGAAAGCCCTATTGAACTAATGGGATTTACTTTTAAATAATTTTGGGTAGGGCTGGACTGCATCAGTGTGAAACAAAGCTTTTTGGTTGCCATGCCAAAAGAAGTGTCACTGCCTAAAAGCCTATGTGTTACACTGCTGTGAGGTTGCCAATTTTTGAAGAAGCCCCTGTAACAGTGCCAGTAACAACAGAATGCTGAAAGGTGATCATATTTAAACAGCCCTGCTGTGAGTAGATTTCTAGTGATGTTCTCCAAAAAGCTATCAGTGTTACAGCACAAGTCTTATGGCAATTTAAAAGCCTAAGGACTTTATCACAACATCACACCAGCCTGCTGTCCCACTAAAGCCACGCTAGTTTAAGAATGGAAGCACACCAGTTTGATATCATTTCCTATCATACGGATAGGAGTGATTAGGGAGATTTTCTCCTTTATCTTTGTTATGTCCTTGTTCCAGAGAGTAGTTTATATTTGGGCTTGGGAGAACTGGGGAGGCTGTTTTACCTAATTCAGATTTCTGTAATGGCTTAAGGAGTGGGAAAGGAGTTGTATTTGCAGACCTGTTACGAGTTGTATTGTCTTTGCCGCCAGAAAAAGTTAGTAAATTCTCAATTGTTTCTCTACTTTGAAGGATTCCTGGTTTTCAATATTGTTGTTGGGACTGGTCCGGATTCTTTTCTTGCCTTTGGGTGGCATTTTAAGAAGTATGGAGATGATGAAGCCAGATAATGTTGGAAGGTTAATTCAACAGTTGTTGGTCCCCACATCTTGCCCCACAGGTAGCTGTGATTGCTCCTCCTCCCGCTCCTGAAGCCCAACGGACTCAAAAGACCACCTGTTTGTATATGTACCTGCCTGCGTGTTAATCTTTTAAATGGATTGTTGCTGTGTGCACATTTACACAGCAGCCCCATGCAAATGATTGTGACTAGCTGCTGTATGAATGTGCACACAGCAGCCGGCTTCAGGAAGAGATTGGCTGCTGTGATCATTGCAAAGGGGAGGTGGAATTAGGGAAGAGGAGCAGAATCGTGCCCGCTCATACTACATGAGTGCTGGAGAAGCAGAACTGCAGTGAAAGGCATCTATCACATGAAGGTAGTAACGGAATAGCAGTGAGACTGAGAGCCTATTGACGGGTTTTGCCCATCAATGAAAAGGTGCACTACAGTAACGAATGGAAGACAAGGCAGCAGCTGGACAGTCACAACATTGTGTGATAAGTACCAGCCAAATTTGATCCTGTTAAAATTCTACCTTTTATCCTCCTGTGATAAAGGCTTAAGGAGCAGGTTCTTAGGCTGGCTGTGATAAATATTGAGATCATTTACATTTCGTACAGATTTTAAGGGCTCAAACTGGAAAGAGAAATACTCGACAGTGCAACTGCACTGATAAACACCTTTCCTCATCCATATTCTTCTAGGCTTCAAAGTAATAGTCCTCTGGCAAAACAGGGAAAAATTGCCCCTTTTGCTTTTTCCTGCATTCGATTTTTTTAAAAAAACCAAGTTATTACCATTCCAGACGTAAAAACATAAATGAACACTGGTAAATTCTACAGAAGTACATAGAAAGGTCCATGCCATGCAAGCCTGCTAGCTAGGATATTAAAGATCTGAGGGGGAAAAGGTGGTCATGCTAATTAAGCACTAGCATGGTCGAATACACATAGACATTCAAAACCAGACTTGGAAAAGCTAAATAAATCCTCATCAATAATAAATTGATTTTTCCCCATCACAATGCTCTACAACTAGAAGCAGAGAGCTATTTAGGAGAAAAGATGGTGGCTGACAAAGTTGCATCCTGTTAGCATCAGGACCATGAAAGGTGTGTGGGTGTTGGGGGCATTCAGCATTATAAAATCATAGAACTGGGAGAGACCACAAGGGCATCTAGTCCAACCCCATTCTGCCATGTAGGAAGACACAATCAAAACACTCCTGACAGAAGGCCATTCAGCCTCTGTTTACAAACCTCCAAAAGAGGAAACTCCACCACTCCCCAAGGCAGTGTATTCCATTGTCAAACAGCTCTTACTGTCAGGAGATTCTTCTTAAAGTTTAGGTGGAATCTCTTTTCTCCTTTTCCATCATCCGTTCTGGAGTCCGTGTTTCCTGAACTAATTATATTATAGTTTCTGTACCAACCTTTCTTTTTCCTTTTTGGCTGTTTTTCCTGATTAATTTTCCTAAATACCAGAGAAAGAAATTCCCTGACTAGCCATAGATAGGGTAAAACACATATCCCCAATCTGGATTTTAAAAGAACAAAATAATGTCAACGCACACGCAACCAAAATAAATAAAGTAATTGGAAAATCAGAGCATTATTGAAATCACAGCTGTAAATAAAAAGGTTTTTGCTTAGTATCCAAAGGACAAAGTAAATGAAGTATTCCAGCCCTGATATGCTACCAGCAAGAAAGCCTTGTAGATATCTGCCTCATGTTAGTCAACTGGCAGCAGACCTCCCAGGAGGCCTTTCATTTAAAAGATTAACATGCAGACAGGTACATATACAGACAGATGGTATTTTGAGTCCCTTAGTCTTAACCTGTGAAAGCCTTTAAAGGTCAAATCAGCACTTTCAATTAGATTAAGAAATGACTGGGAGGCAGTGGAGTTGACAAAGCAGAGACATCATATGATCACAGTGCCCAGTCACTAGCAACTACCACAAATGGCAGTTTGTGGTCAGTATTCAGAAGCAATGTTGTGTATAAGCACATTATAACAGTTTAACCTGGAGGTTGCCACAGCGTGGAAGATTCAGTCCAGGCCTATCAGCGTTTGCCTCATTTGACAGGTGTAGTTGTGTTGCTTGTTTGAATACTGTAGGTCTCTTCATTAGATGCATGAAATGTTATCCAGAATTGTGCTCCTGTGCACAAACACACACACAGACACACAGACACACACACAATGTGTGTGATCACATTAGGCTTGTAAACACTGAGGTCAGAGAACGAATAAAAGCACTGTGAAAATGACAGAATTCAAAGATATAGCTGTGTTAGTCTATAAAATCAGTATGTAAGAGATCTTGGAGCACCTTTGAGACTCACTGAAAGAAAGGAGTTCTTTTATACTTGCGTCTACGAAAGCTCATGCTGCCAACTTCTTTCTTTCAGTGTGTCTCAAAGGTGCTCCAAGATCTCTTTGCATACTGTGAAAATGACATTATTGATATTGACCATAAACTGTTGTAAATATGACAAACAATCTGGCGTCACAAGTAAACCAATTAACACAGTGTTAGTCTTTCAGGTCCCTTTATTGTTTTGATGGAGATATTTCTCTGGAAATGTCTTTATATGTATCTGTAGAGAGAATAAAAAATATGGTCAGGGCCTGAATGTAAAAGGTACGCTTGAGATGTGTTTGTTAGATCCAGCGCTATATAAGAAAAGAAGTGTGAAGTGCCCACAGAATAGGTGTCTAGGCATTTCTAGGTCCTCCAGTATGACCCTATGGTCAATTTTCTCTGGAAGCATACTACAGAATCACATTGGAGGACCTAGAAAATGCCTAGAGAACATAATTTTTGGACAAGTGTAAGTGAAAGTGCAGCAGCTAAAAAGGCCAATGTGATTCCAGGCTGCATCAACAGAAGTACTGTATAGTGTCAGACCAAGGGAAGTAATAGTGCCACTCTATTCTGCTCTGGTCAGTCCTCACCTGGAAGAATCCTGTGTCCAGTTCTGGGCACCACAGTTCAAAAAGGATGTTGCCAAGCTGGACCGTGTCCAGAGGAGGCTGACCAAAATGGTGAAGGCTCTGAAAACCATGCCCTATGAGGAGAGACTTAGGGAGCTGGGTATGTTTAGCCTGGAGAATAGAAGATTAAGAGGTGATATGATAGCCCTGTTTAAATATTTGAAGGGGTGTCACATTGAGGATGGAGCAAGCTTGTTTTCTGCTGCTCCAGAGAATAGAACCTGGAGCAAGGGATTAAAACTATAGGAAAAGAGATTCCAGTTCAACAGTAGGAGGAACTTCCTAACAGTAAGAGCTGTCCAGCAGTGGAACACACTCCCTTGGAGAGTAGTGGAATCTCCTTCTTTGGAGATTTTAAAACAGAGGCTGGATGGCCATCTGTTGGGGGTGCTTTGATTGTGAGTTCCTGCATGGCAAGGGGGGTTGGACTGGATGGCCCTTGGAGTCTCTCCCAACTCTATGATTCTATGAAACCACAGGTACTGGTCCCACAGATATGGGAGTCATATTCTAGGTAAGATCTCAGCCTATAGTTGCACAACTAGACCATTAAGTTGCTGAGTTTAACAGAAGTCGTATGCAGGTAAGTATGGAAAAGTGTAGCTATAGGCTGAGGTCCTACTTTACTGAGCATAGTAACTGGTGGAGGGATGACGTCTTCTGCCAAGATCCAACAAGGTTCTCCTGAGGTCTTAGCAGATGACATAGCTTGATGTTTTCCCCATCTTCTCTCCTCTTCTCTCCACTGTATGGCCATGGAAGGGAGGGCTGTTGTAGCAAAACAATGAGATGGGGGGGGGGGGCGCTTTGGTCTTTGATCAAAGTCTTAAAGGTCTAGTGGTGCAATTATAGGCTGAGATCCTACCTACAGTGACTCCCATATCTGCAGGACCAGTACCTGTGGTTTCACTTACACTTGTCCAAAAATTATGTTCTCTCTAGGCATTTTCTAGGTCCTCCAGCGTGATTCTGTGGTATGATTCCAGAGGAAGCTGACCATAGGGTCACACTGGAAGACCTAGTATTCTTGGTGTCTGCTAGGATTTGGTTCCAGGGCCCCTTGTGGATATCAAAATCCATGGATGTTCAGGTCCCATTAAATACAATGTCATAGTAAGGGTGTCCTTTATATAAAATAGCAAAATTAAGGTTTGCATTTTGGAACTTATATATTTTTAAAATATTTTCAAGCTGTGGATGGTTGATTTCGTAGATACAGAGGGCCAACTGTACCAGTCTCTGCAATGACTCAAAATACATACAGAGGCATACACTGGATTTGCTGGCCAATGTCTGACTGACACTGTTAAAACTTGCAACTTTTATTTTATTTATTTATTTATTTTTAGGCTACAAAGTTTTCAATTGTTTGAGGGCAGCCATCATTTCCTGTGAAATAATATTTACAATCTTTCTCTCTCTCTCTCTCTCTCCTCTCCAATAATCTGTGTATCACTTGCAAATGCAATCTTTGCAACTTGCAAGTTTTAAAGGTTCAGGCATCATAGACAATTTGTTTCTCCCATTTCTCTTTCTTTCCACTCACTTGCAAAAGAAAAGAAATGAATTCTGGAAAATGCAAAAGCTTGCTCACTCTTCTGTGACATTTTGTATTATCAAATTGTCTCACTCCTTAGGGCCATCTTAATGGAATTGCTGGCCCTGATGAAGGAGGCCCTCAAAGGTTTTAAGGTCAATGAGATCCCCAAACCGAGTGATAACTAGTGCAATTGACGCAGCTCTGGAAATGTTAATGATATGTTTGGAACGGCTTGTTCCAGAAAACAGCTTTGTGGCTTTATTCTACATCGACTGACATTTCTGGACCATCTTCAAGGAGAAACCCACACATATATAATGGGCCCTTGATATCCTCTGGGCTTTGGTTCCAGGACCCCTGTGGATACCAAAATCCATGGATGCTCAAGTCCCATTAAAACCAATGGCCTAGTAAAATGGCGTCCCCTATATAAAATGGCAAAATTAAGTTCTGCTTTTTGGAATTCATATATTCTTAAAATATTTTCAAGCTGTTGAGGTTTGAATCTGTGGGTAAAACGTCTCTACATATGGAGGGATGGAGAGGCCAGTGTGGTGTGTAGTGGTTTTGAGCATTGGACTACGACTCTGGCGATCAGGGTTCGAATGCCAGCTGAGCCATGTAAACCCACTGGGTGAACCTGGGCAAGTCCCACTCTCTCAGCTTCAAGGGATGGCAATGGCAAAAAACCTTCTGAAGAAACTTGACCAAAAAAACCCACACACAACAACACCCCATGGGAAAAAAAACCCACACAAAAACCTATGAAGAAACTTGTCAAGAAAACCACATGACAGGGCTGCCCTAAGTTCCACTCTCTCAGCCTCAGAGGACAGCCATGGCAAAAACATCCTCTGAAGAAACTTGACAAGAAAACCCCATGACAGGCCTGCCTAAATCCCACTCTCTCAGCCTCAGAGGACGGCCATGGCAAAAACATCCTCTGAAGAAAGTTGACAAGAAAACCCCCTGACAGGGTTACCACAAGTCCCACTCTCCCAGCCTCAGCCATGGGGAAAGACATGGGGGAAAACACCCTCAGAACAAATCTTGTCAAGTAAAACCCCAAAACAGGATCGCCTTAGGGCCAAATCATACTCTCTCACCCTCAGAGGACGGTCATGGCAAAAAACAAACCAACCAAAAACTCCACTGACGAAACCTGCCAAGAAAACCCCATAACATGGCTGCCATAAGTCCTACTCTTTCAGCCTCAGAGGATGGCCATGGGGGAACCCCCCCTCCCAAAAAAAAACCCTCTGAAGAAACTTGGCAAGAAACCCCATGACAGGGCTGCCCTAAGCCGCACTCTCTCAGCCTCAAGAGAGCGGCCATGGCAAAAACACCTTCTGAAGAAACTTGCCAAGAAAACCCATGACAGGGCTGCCCTAAGCCCCACTCTCTCAGCCTCAAGAGAGCGGCCATGGCAAAAACACCTTCTGAAGATACTTGCCAAGAAAACCCCATGACAGGGCTGCCCTAAGTCCCTACTCTGAAGGCACCCAACGAGGGACAATATATAATGTTTCTAATAAACTTTTAAAAGGAGGGAGTGTGTGTGAGGGAGAGAAAGCGAGAGAAAAGTGGGAGTCTGTGAGGGAACCAAGGCAGGGCCTCAGAGAGTTGTGGGCCCCTCAGAGAGAGACCGAGCGAGAGCGAGAGCGAGAGAGCGGCCTGTTGCTGGCGCTGAGCGTTGAGGGCAGACAAGGCCCCGCGCCTGGCACCGTCAGGGAGCAAAGCCGGAGAAGGAGGAGGAGGAGGAGGAGGCCGGGCGGCTCTGAGGGCCAAGGGCCAGGGACTGAGGCGGGGAAGGCGGGCAAGGCCTTGGCGACGACGCCCTTGGCCCCCCGGCCTCCTTCCCCCGCCAGAGGAGAGGAGGGCAGGCGCCCCGAGGAAAGGACGGAGCGGGAGGGAGACGGAGCGACGACGGGGGAGCCTCCTCTTCCTCAAGGGAGAAAGAAAAACTTTGCCCAAGAGTTGCTCGCAGGCATGGACGCCCTCAAATCCGCCGGACGGGCCATCATCCGGAGCCCCAGTTTTGCCAAACAAAACTGGGGCCGCCATAAGAGTAAGTCCGAGGACTTGGGGGAGACAGGAAAGGGAAGTTTAGGGTTGCGTGTCCGCACTGCTCAAACCATCCGTTTTGACCCCGCTTTAACTGCCACGGCTCAAGGCGATGGGATTCTAGGAAAGGTGGTTTCTCGGGGCAGAAGAAACTTGCCAACGGGTTGTTTCGCCAGTGCGGATGCAGCTTTAGTTTCTGCCTGGGTTTGCATGTTGTTGTTGTTGTTGGGGAGATTTAATTTGGGGATCCGATCCCAGGATCGTGGGGATCGGAGATCTAGGCTTTTGAGGGGAAGGTTGTAGGGCTTTTTGCGGCTTGTTGTGTTTGGAGTTTAGGAAAAGCTGCCAAAAGTTTGAGTGAACTTTTTTTCTCTTCTCCGGCGGCTGCCCTGCGTCAGCAATTTTTGTTTGTTTGTTTGTTTACGGTCATAGAGCAAAATATAAAGTACAGTTACACTTTGTATACAATCATTTATACACACACACACACACACACAGAGTTATATACAATTATATATATACACACACATATACATAATACACATATACGATTATATACACACACATATACTGTACATACATACATACGCTTATATACAATTATATACACATACCTATACACACACACTGTCATATATGCACATACACACACATATATATAAATATATACAATTATATACAATTATATACACATACATACACACATACACATATATATACAATTATATACAATTATATACACATACATACACACACACACATCCAGGGGGTTGGACTGGATGGCCCTTGTGGTCTCTTCCAACTCTATGATTCTATGATTCTATATATACATACATACATACATACAAGTATATACACATACATATACACACGCAGGCATATACACACACACAAAATTATATATAATTATATACACATACATATATACACACACAGACATATACAATTATATACACACACACACAGGAGTTACAGCTAAAACTCACCATATATAAAACTTATTAAGATTTACATATTTACATATACACAATTTTTTTTTTAAAGGGAGCCACATTGATTTTTTCCGAAAGAAATTGGTTGCCTGAATTTCTGAGCTGCCCAAAGTTTTCTTTTTGTTGCGTTCCTTCAAGTGTTCCTTTCCGACTTGTGGGGTTTTCTTGGCAAGATTTTTTCAGAAGTGGTTTGCCATTGCCTTCCTCTGAGGCTGAGAGAGTGTGACTTGCCACTACACCAGGCTGGCTCTCTGGCTTATTGATAGTATAGGAAAAAAACAAATATCTATAGGGTGGGTGGGAAAGTTCAAGCTGCATTTTTATACCCAACTCTGTGTGTCTGTCTGCCTTCATGTCACCTGTTGACTTATGGATTTCATGGGTAAGGAATCCTCAGAGGATGCATTCATACTTCAGAAATAATCCAGTTTGACCCCACTTTAACTGCCCTGATTAGGATGTTGATTTTTGTCCGTGGAGATCTGATGTTTTATGCAAGTTTTTATTGTGCTATTCATTGCCCAATTGTTGTTTTAATCTGTAATGTGATTTAATAATTTTTTAAGGGGGGAGAGGAATACTGTATACTGTTTTACTTGGTATGATGTTTTAATGTTGTTAACCGCCCTGATTGGGTTACCAAAGGGTGGTATATAAATTATTATTATTATTATTATTATTATTAGGTGAGAACAATGAACCTTGCTGCTGGTTGGAGTGTTTTTAAGAGTAGAACCTTTGTTCAGCTGCTTTGCAAATAAATCAAATATTATAAAATATAAGATAGCCTGTGGTGATCTTGCAAAGGGAACTAAACCTAAATTAGTGGTTCTATCTGAGAATATTTCAGCATTTAGAGAAATGAGTGGAGTATCATAACATTGTCATCATCACCATCATCAACAACCACAACAAACAGTACAAGGTGTCCAAAAATGATCTTTACAATTGAAATTGCCTAAAGATGGTTTTCAGACACCCTGTATATCTCATTACACTAAGGGCCATTCAGTACTCCCAATCACAGTTTCTCATCTGGCCTATATTTCAGTAGCTTTTGAATTGCGGCCCATATCAGATGTGCCTAGAGCATTCGTTCCTTCTTCTCTGTTCTTGCCTTTGCCTTATGAAATATCCAGACTTAATATTCTATAATCGGTTTAACTGGTCTGTACTTTTTAAATATGTGTGTGCATCTACACCAGGGGTAGGCAACCTTTTTGAGCCAGGGGACGGGTTGCTGTCCCTCAGACAATTGGGGGGGGGGGCAAAGCACCATAAATAAATAAATAAGTTTAAAAAAAATTAAATTAAAAAATATGCTGCATGCACACTCTGTCAGCTCCAGAAAAGCCATGGCAAAACCCATGTGGAGATTTTGCCAAGAAAACCCAAAGAACAAGTAATAACAACAATAATCAATATCATCATGGCAGGCGGCGGCGGCGTTTACAAAGTGGGTTGGCCTCGGGGAGCCGCATCCGGCCCCCGGGCCTTAGGTTGCCTACCCCGATCTACACTATAGAAATAATGTAGTTTGACCACACTTTAGGTGCTGTAGCTCCATCCTATGGAATCCTGGGATTCCTAGTTTTACAAGGTCTTCTTTAAAACTGAATTTTAACAACTGTCTCCTGATTTTCGAGACAGGTGAAAGAAAACATTAGTGTGGACTGTTGGACTGGGGAGATGTAAATCCAGATCCCTGTTTAGCCATGGAGCTCAGTGGGTGACACCAGCCTAGTCGCTCTAACCCAGGCTTGGGGAGCATATGGCCTTCCAGATGTTCTTGGATTGCAGCTCCCATCATCCCTCACCATTGGCTGTGCTAATTGGGGAGTTGAAGGCTAACTATACTTGGACAGTCGCATGTTCTCCATTACTCTGCCATCTGCTACATGCCATTCTTGCTCTCTGCTTTCTTATCATAACTTACCTACCCCTTAGTCTAGCCTACTTTTTGGAGCTGGTGTAATAGCATGTGGGTAAGAGGAAAGAATATATATACTGCATTAAATTTCTTGAGGGACAGGTGAAATAGGAAATAACTCCAAATATTTATATGGTGCTTTATCTTCCATGGGACCTCAGTGGGAGGCTGACCATTCCTGGGAATGGTTTCTGGGGCATACATTCAGTTCTTGCAGATTGCACAGATATATCAGTATAAGTCACATTTCCTGAAAATTTGGCTAATTTTCTCATAGGATAACCGTTTGAAAACTCCTAGTGTAGGAACTTTATGGACAAGCCAAAGTTTGGAATTAGGCTGGTTGAGCATTTATTTGGGTTTGTTTTTTAAAAAAGGAACTTTCCAAAATGGAAAGATTTAAAATTGCGATTTAAAAATTCAAGCAGGGGAAAAGCCAACAGTTTCTGCCATCCTTTCCAACAGAAGGCTTTGAGAACATAGGTCAAAAGTCAGACTGAATGTATTTATGTTGGTGAATTTAGAGTTGCTACCTCTCTGTTTTTCTTCCTGCCAGGCTCCTTATCTTGAACAGCTATGCAACAGACAAATACAACATGGCCTTTTTCATGCTTGGAATAGATGCATGTATTGAATTTGGCCAGTACTGATGGTTGCGTTTTGTTCAGTTTTATTGTTGTTGTTGTTGTTGCATGCCTTCAAGTTGTTATGGCGACTCTAAGGCAAGTTTCTTCAGCGGAGGTTTGCCATGACCATCCTCTGAGGCTGAGAGAGTGTGACTAGCCTAAGGTCACTCAGTGGGTTTACATGGCCGAGCCAGGATTTGAACCCTGCAGTTAGTTTCTGGTAATAATTTAACAAAATCTTTAGTTTTCTTTCTAAATT
Organism: Phrynosoma blainvillii; assembly: GCA_026167975.1. Classification (NCBI taxonomy): domain Eukaryota; kingdom Metazoa; phylum Chordata; class Lepidosauria; order Squamata; family Phrynosomatidae; genus Phrynosoma; species Phrynosoma blainvillii. The sequence goes on from JANUYF010000008.1 coordinate 23,831,595, forward strand.
CAGTGGAAAGAACTTGAGATGTAAAGTTTTGAATGTGGGAGAAAGGGAAACAGATGTGTCCATCTGGTCTGAATACTACAAGTGCTAAGAGAGAGAGACATCTCTTATTCTTAGTGCTTGTGTGGCAGATAGTATGAGCTGGGAAGCTCTCAGTTCAAATTTTACCTTAGCAACAAGCACATTAAGTACCTTGAGGGTAAACGCCTGTTCTTTAGCATTGGCCTCATGCTATCTCCCCCATCTGTTAAACAGAGCTAATAATACTATCTGCTTACCATGTTGTAAAGATAATACATTTATTTGTCTTGCAGAAACCATTAAATTCTTTGTTGTTTTGAGTTAAAAGGTGTACGTTTTAATGTACTTTTACAAAGTATTATTTATTGCATCTGTGCATGATATGGCCTTGAGCATTGCCTTATCTGCTATATATGAAGTAAATGTAAGCCTGCTACGCTTCACATGACTTGGACTACAACCTCTCCACTGTGGCCATGTTGGTTGGTTATGATGGGGGTTTAAGCCTAAGGGTTGAGGGACAGCATGAAGTAGCAGTTCGAGCATTAGACTATGACTCTGGAGAAAAGGGTTCTAATCCCTGCTGAACCATAAACCCCATTGGGTTACCCTAGGCAAGTCACACTCTCTCAGCCTCAGAGGATGGCAATAGGAAACCCCCTCTGAACAAAACTTTTGTTGGAAGATCTTTGCATTCTCTTTTCCCCTCCTTAGATAGATAGGGATTCCTGCTTGGAAACTCCTCTCTCTCTCTCATTCAAACTAACCATGTGACTTATGTCACTCCCTCTTTGAGATTAACAGTCTTGTCTTTCAAGATTTGCATCTGAGCTGTTCCATCTTCCTGCCCTCTCAATTTTCTTTGGAAAGATGGTAAAATAAATATTTCTCTCTACCTGAATTATTCACTAGTTAGATTAGGACAGGGGTAGGCAACCTAAGGCCGGGGGGGGGGCGCGGATGCAGCCCCCTGAGGCCTTTGGACCGGCCCCAGGCTGGTCCTGCCACTACCCCCCGCCACTGCCGCTGCCACTGCCCGCCATAATGATATTGATTATTTTTGTCATTACTTGATCTTGGGGTTTTCTTGGCAAAATCTCCACAGGGGTTTTGCCATGGCTTTTCTGGGGCTGAGAGAGTGTGCATGCGTATTTTTTTTTAAAAAAATTATTTATTTATTTATTTATTTATTTTTGGTGCTTCGGCCCCCGCAATTGTCTGAGGGACAGCAACCCAGCCCCCAGCTTAAAAAGGTTGCCTACCCCTGGATAAGGATATAGCCTGTTATGTAAATATAGATTAAACCCATTGTTTTTAAACTACAAGCTATGTGTTTGTTGTTTTTTGAGCCAGTATCAATTCTTAGGGAAGCATATAGTTAGGCAAAGTTACACTTCTACTATTCTGCTGTTTTCAAGCCAGACTCTAATAGGCTTGGCTTTCATATTTTGAATGTTTTTGTTTCCTTACTAAAGGCTAAAGCCTTGGGAAACTTAAATTACCCCACAACTTTGCCAAGAAAACCCCCTGATAGGCCTTGCTTTAGAGTCGCGGTAAGTATGAAATGACTTGAAGGCACACAACAACAACAACAACAACAACAACAACAATCCTAATGGTCACCATAAGTCTGAAACAACTTGAAGGCACACAACAATAACAACAACAATCCTAATGGCCGCCATAAGTCAGAAACGACTTGAAAACACACAACAGCTACAATATCCAGTGAATATAGAAGGCATAATCTGAAGGCCATGATGGTTGATGAAGATGAAGGTTGCATTGTCATATGGTGGAAGCGAATAGTAGGCACTACTAGAAGGAACACTCATCTCCAACAGTCCTTTGGCTTATGCCTGCAGAGCTGATGGGTAGCATGCTCTGCCTCCATCCATTGGCCAGGGTTCGCATGGGTTGCTGGATTGTGTGAATGTGGACATAAAGGCAGGCATGACCCACCTGTCCCAATCAGATGAGATGGCTGAGTAGATGTTTGAAAAGTTACTGTTTCCTTTGTTATGTTTACTATTAGTATGTTTATTGTGTGTATGTTTAATAATGTTTGTGGACATAAGTAGCAACTGGATGTTTGGTTTTTCCTTTTTCCTTTTCTGTGTTGGTGTGTATCCATCTTTGGTTTTAACAATAGTTTCAATAAAAAGAAAATTACTATTTTGGATAACAACTACCAGGATCCCCTGGGGAGGTGTAATTCTGGGAGTTGTGGTTCAAAAAGTATCTCTTCGATAGTCTGATCAGAACCTAATGATCAGAGATGGCTTATGCACTGCTGCTGAGGGCCTTAGGTTGTCCACTCCTGTTTTAAGGAACTGTAGCAGGAAAAGTAGAATAATGACTATCTTGGATGTCATGTGTAAAATCATGTGTAAAATCAGGACTGTGCATACTCTGTTTCTTTGTTAACCTGGAATAAATTCTTAGCTGTGCCTGACGAAAAGCGTTCTTCAGCACTTGGCCTTTGGCATTCTTATATTTCGACTGCAGCATTTTCGCCATTATTTCATCACACCTATATTCCTGGACATTTCACCATTTGTGGGCACAACAAAGAGGGGTTGGAAGTTTCACACAAGATATTCAGCCTCGTTTGGATGCTTGTTGGCACCAATGCTGGCTCCATTTTGGCGTCAAGTTAAAAATGGCTTTTACCAGCTGCCTTTGTATTATGATTTTGGGGAATAGGTGGGTTATTGATGATGATGATGATGATGATGATGATTTTATTAAAGCTTTTGGGGTCTAATGATTTTGTCCAAATCTATACAAGCACATGTATAGATATATTCAATTTGACAATAAGATTTTAATCTGTTTAAATCATCTGATAAAACCAGAAGTGCAGTCTTCCAAAAGTACAGAAAAATGGCACAACAAGATATGATCTTATGGGAGTGTTGCTCAGAGGCACAAGTCTTCACTTGCCTTTCAGAGGTCTTTTGGGGGGGAGAAGATAAAATTTTGATGTCCCACATATAGTCCATGGGCCACACAATTCCCACCCATGTCCTAAATCACATAATTCAACCTTTTAAATTCACTTTTCCATTTCTGATACTTGTACATGTTACATAGCACCCTACTAAGTTGCTTCATTTTCTGCCATATAGCGAACTAACATTTTGGCATATGCAAACGCTTGTGATTGTGCACAGTATACAGTTTCATGGCTGTATTTTTTCAGTTTGGTTGTATCCTTAGGCTTTTAGCATGCTGTCATCAGCTCATCACAACCAGATACATTCAGACAGACAGTTATAAAAAGTTTTAAAGAAATTAAATTCCTTTAAAAATATTTCTGCTACCAAAGGATTTGAAAGCAGAAATTATCCACCTCACCCTGCTGTTTGGCCATGTTTGGATGTTACAACGAAACTAGAATTCAAGAGAGCCCTGGCTTGTTGTAGTTGAGCCCACATGCTGGTGCTTTCTGGATAACTGCAGCTGCTTGCAGTGGGGGCACTTAAACAAAGTGTGGCCCACCAGACTGCTTTGTTTTATGGCAGTGATTAGAAAATACATTCCTTATATTACAGCTACTCCTAGCCAACATGGCCAGTGTCCTTGCTGGCTGGGAAATTTCTGAGAGTTGTCCAAATAATTTTTCAAGGTTGTTGCATTCTGTTTTCCCTGGTCTCTTAACTCTTATTGATTTTTTCCCTGTACTCAGTATTCTGATTTTTAGTGCTGCTTTGATAGATTATTTTTAATGTTCTAAATATTTTATTTGAAGCCACAGTGGTCATGTGTTGTGAAGATGGGGTATAAAGAATGACTTCTGTTTTATATGGTCTTTTGTGATCTGCACTGGCTTCTAGTCCTAATTCAGAATACTAGTATTGACCTTTAAAGTCTCAAATGTCTTGGGTTCTGATTACCTGAAGGATCATCTGCTCTCATATAAACCTGCTTGGATCTTGAGGCCATCTTGAGAGATCTTTCTCCAGGTGCACCTGCCAGATGAAGCAAGGGAGATGGTGTGAAGCGCTCACAGGGTCAAAGTATGAAGACATTTTGATCAGAAGAAATAAATTACTCCCTCTACATTCCCTGTCCCCTTAGAGCTTTGTTGAAGTCTTTGCTGTAGCTGTGGTGAAAATAGATTTTCTTCACACCAGTGTGTCATTACGGCTTATCTTGGGGCCTTATCACATGAGAAAACAAAGCGGAAACTGAGTTGGAGAGTAGCGGCTCTCTTCGTGCCTTACTGCGTGACATTGTAGTACTTAAGTTCTCTTCCCATGGGAGACAATTGTAAAATCTTGCCTTTTTTCTAGCTGGAAAAATCTGTTTAACAAAAGATACTTTTACAGCCGTTTCCCATGAGAAGAGGACTGAAGTGCTAAGACATCATGTGTTAAGGCACAGAGAAAAGTGCTGCTCTCTGGCTCCATTTCTGCTCTGTTTTCTTGTGTGATAAGATTATGTCTTAGCCAAAGTATTCTGATGTGGCTAGATCTTGACAAGCAATTAAGACTTTAGTTTTACAAAATACCTACTCTTGGTGGAGGTGAAAACTGCAAGAACTGGTTTGTTGATTTGAATTAGTGGCAAGCTTTAACTTTGGTGGCTTCCAGGCCATGATTTTCCTGTGATCTGCTTCCTGTGATGGTCAGTGTCCTTTCATAAGGTCACAGTGATCTCTGAAATGTTTGTTGTTGTGCGCCTTCAAGTCATTTCCAACTTAAGGTAACCCTAAGGTGACCCTATTACAGATTTTTCTGGGGCTGAGAGTGTGTTATTCCCCCAAGGTCACTCAGTGGGTTTCCATGTCTGAGCAGGGAATTGAACCCTCGTAGTCCAATGCTCAAACCACTACACACTGGCACTCTTTGAAATATAGAGTGACCAAAATAATCATGGTACCTGGTCTTGATATTAGGGGGAAAGAGAGGACTATTTTCCTTTATGGCAGTGCTAGGCAAGCACATTAGTACCCCAAGTCCTTGTAGAGCCAGACCTCCTCTTTCTACCCTTTGGGTCACTTCCTGTCACACTCCTCCCAGGCCTTAAATGCCCCAGAGGAGACATAGCAAAATTGCTTCCAAATCTTAGGAGGCATTGGGGAGCATTGTAACTCTTTGGGATGTGTCCTGGAACAACCTGGGGACCAGAGAAACAGCCTTGGGGGGCCCCACACAGCACATGGACATTTTTCACTGGTGTTTTTATTATATATGTGGAATCCACATTGACAGAGTCAACTCTAGTGCTAACCAACACATCTCAACAGATATGGAAAACAAAATGATGACCAACAGATTGGAAGTGATCAATATACATTCCCATCCACAAAAAGGTAGACACAAACTACAGCAACTATAGGACCATAGCACTGAGCTCCCACACAAGCAAAATCATGCTCAAAATTCTGCAACAGAGACTCTAACCATACATGAAGAGAGAAATCCCAGAGTCCATGCGGGGTTCAGGAAAGGAAGAGGCACTAGGGACCACATTGCAAACATAAGAGGGCTAATGGAGTGCACCAGGGAATTCCAAAAGAAATTCAGCATCTTCTTTATAGACTATAGCAAAGCCTTTGACAAGAGGCTACTGTCAGAACAGAACATGGACTAGAAACAGAATGGTTCTCAATTGGCAAAGGGGTCAAACAAGGCGGTATCCTTTCACCCTATCTGTTCAACTTGTATGCAGAACATATTATTAGAAAAGCAGGCTTGGACACAGAAGAAGGGAGAGTGAAAATAGGAGGAAGGAATATCAACAATCTGAGATATGCAGATGACACCATAATATTAGCAGAAAACTTCACAGATTTGGAACACCTACTAAGGAAGATCAAAGAAGAAAGTGCAAAGGCAAGCTTAATGTTGAACGTAAAGAAAACAAAAATAATGGCCACCGAGGACCTTCACAAGTTCAACCTAGACAACAAAGAAATAGAAATAGTAAAAAAAAAAAATCCCATACCTGGGATCAAACATTGAAAGAAATGGGGACTGCAGTCAGGAAATCAGAAGAAGACTAAGAATGGGGAGGGTGGCTATGAATGAACTAGAAAAGATTCTAAAATGCAAAGATATACAACTCAGCACAAAAGTTAGAATCATACAAGCCATCATATTATTCCCATGGATGGATGTGAGAGCTGGACAGTTAAGAAAGAGGATAGAAAGAAAGCCAATGCATTTGAGAGAATGTGGGGCTGGAGAAGAGTGCTGAGGATCCCATGGACTGCCAAAAGGACAAACAAGTGGGTCCTAGAGAAGATCAGTCAAGATGACCAAACTGAGGCTGTTGTACTTTGGACACATCATGAGAAGAGAGGACTCATTGAAAAAGACAATAATGCTGGGAAAGGTGGAGGGACGTAAGGAAGAGAGGAAGGCCACATGCCAGATGGATGGACTCTATTAAGGAGGTCATTATTGGTATTAATTAAGGGGTTGCAGGAATTAAAGAGAGCAGTGGAGGACACAGGGTTTGGAGATGTCACCATGAGTTTAGAATGACTCGAGGGCAGTTAACAATAAAATTTCTATTCTGCCTTTCTGCTAGGATGGCAGCTAACAATAAATTCATAAAAACATAATTAGACTGCTATTGCTTATGAAGAATTAGTGCCAGAATTTGCTTCTTTTCCTGTTCCTTCACATGCATATTAGATTGCAAGCCTTGTGTGTGCATATGTGTGTGTATTTGTATGGGACCTAGAAAAACCATCTACAGACTCTTTATCAATTTGGGATGAGTTGTGAAATTTGGTCTGAGAACTGGCATGTGATGTGATCCACGCTGCCTTGCATCCCAGAACTTTGAATTTTTTACCTCTTCAGTTCTAAGGTCATTGGACCCCATTGTTTTACCCCAGTTCTTGCCAGGAAGGCAAGGCTGGTCTGCTCTCATATTTTTTCCTGCCTCCCCCAACTTTGAAAAAAGGCTTTAAAGCCCCCCCCCCCACATTAAAAGGCAAGAATGGAGTGCAAATAACTCAGCAGGCTGTGTCTATTGAGTGACCTCATTACCCAGCTTGCTTTGGTGTCAGAGAGATGGGATGTGTTAATTTAAGTATGCACATGCTTAGATCTGTGAGGCTTGGGGCTTAGGAGCACATGATGCTCTGTTGTCCTTGACCAGAGCAGAAACCAATGTTCACACCCCCTGGGGTTATGAATAGCTTGCTTTTGCAGCTCTTTCCCATGAGGATGCAGTGGCCGTGACACTCCCAAGATAAAATACCTTTTGCCTTTCATTGTGCTTTCATATTAGCCATTCCCAGACTTCCCACACTTCTGAATATAACTTTGTGGTGTGTCAAGCTTAAGTGTATGCCACCTCCCAGGAAATACCTAAATTGCTGATGCATAGAATTACAAAGTTGGAAGTGACCAAGGCTTCTCTATGCTGCCTGCGGGATTTTGAAAGTTGCACAATGGGCTATCCATATTTCCTGCAATTAGGGGTTCAAGACCCCTGTGAAAGTGTGTGTGTGGGGGGGGGGGATGCAGATAAAAAACTACTTTTTTTACCTGAGAGAAAACCTCTCTAGGGGCCTCGGCAGACGACTAATAGAGTCGTCTTGGAGGCTTGGAAGAGGAGGGGCAGCCGCACGAGCGATGCCCCTTCCTCTCCCTGAGGTCGCCCTCGGAGTCGCCGGCCCTCCGCACGGCCGGCGCTCCGGGGATGACCTCACGCCACGGCGACCGGACGCGCCGCGGCAGAAAAGACAGCGAAAGTGCGCCCGCCGCTTTTAGTGCGCACTTTCGCTGTCTTGAGGAAGGAGCGCTGATTTAGCACTACTTCCAGGGACCCCGCCGGTGCGCCGAGGTGCGGAGGCTGCGGCCCCGTGGCGCGCCGGCCCAGGGCGTCCTGGACACCCTCGTCTGCTTCCCCCCTAGGAATCTCTGGGTCCTCCAGTGCAACTCTGTGGCCAACATCTGGCAGAAGCTGACCTTAGAATTGCACTGGAGGACCTACAGATGGCTAGAGAAGTGTTTTCTCTTGGTATCTCTAGATCCTTCAGTGTAACTCTATGGTCAACTGGCAGAGTTGCACTGGAGGACCCAGAGATTCCTAGAGAGAACATATTAATCAAAGGTGTGAATAATCAGATCCGCAAAAGTCAAAGCTGCAAATGTGAAGGGCCAACTGTACTACAGAAAAAGTAACTTTAAAAGCTCTGGAAGAGACCTCAGGGGTCATCTATTCTAAGCTCCTGCTCCTGTCTGAGAAGAGACCACCACCTCCCGAGAGATGTAATTTCTTTTTGAGAGCATATGTAGTGTACTGGATAGATGGTTCATCTGAGACTTGGGAGATCAATGTTCAGGTTTCCACTGACCTACAAGTTAAGTGTAGGCCATTTACTTTCCCATAGACTGACACACGTCATAGGGCTGTTATGAGGGAAAATAGAGAGGAGGAAAGGCACATATGCTGCCTTTAGCTTATTGGAAGAAAGGCAGAATATGAATGTAGTTAACAATGACTTTTTTTTTTTGGGAAACCCCCAAGAAATTTGCCTGACACTAGGCCAGAATCTGGTTCCATGGAATTTCTGCTTGTTGTTTCTAGTCTTGTGGTTTGCAGCAATAGAGAACAAGTCTGCTCTGGCTTCTCTTTCAAGTCTTTCCTTCTAAAAGTCTGATTCTGGGCTGCATAATCTGAACTGAGAAATCTGATATTGCAGAGACGGGCATCTGCAAACCAGAAACCTTTGGGATGCTACAACTCTCATAAGGCCTAGATTGCATAACCTGTGGTCAGATGTCAGGAGAGTTGCAGTCCAAAAACACTGGAGGGTCACAGGTTACAAGTGCTCTCTCTTGTTACAAGTGCTCCTCATGTTTGGTTTCATAAGAAAATAATTTATTGATCAAATTGTTTCAAGAAGCTCAGCATGATGTTCACAGGTTTATCCAGTTCTTTCTGTGCAATATGCCTGTGAGGCAGGTTTGGGTTCAGCTGTGAAATAAGAACTTCTATAAGGCCACCAACTGGACTTTGCAACTTAATGAGAATTTCAACAGCCTGGGTTCCTAAATGAAACTTTCCCCATTAATGGTATCATCCAGATATTTAGAACTTCATTCCCACAGTCCCTTATTTTTTGGACATGTTAACTGGGTCTGATGGAAGTACAGTAGTAGTCCCAAACATCTGGAAGGTTGTATTAATTTCCTATAATTATTTCCTTGTGCATTCTTAAATTATTTCCATATTGGGGATGTAATGTGCTTTCAGGAAAACACCACTCTTGTTTTGTGTGGTGGACAGATGTGTGTAACATGGGGCTGTGTTCCTTCAGGGTACACACAATTGTTGGATCGGATGATGTGGGTAGCAGCAGATTTTGGGTGTCATAAAAGGGGAGCATATTGTTAGTTATTTACTTTGTTGTTGTGTTTTGACTGCCAGAGGGAGAGAGAGAGAGAGACACTTGTAGGACTTTCTGCCTCATGTGCCAAAATAGCTTCGTTGATTTGACAAATGATCTTCCTCAGGCAGCAAAATATCTTGGGCTAACCCTGTCCCTCTTTACCAATAGATGCTGATTTATCTGTTTCATAGGACTTAGTGTTCTCATACAACAGCCCACGTTATACACACACATACGTCTGTCAAGGTGTATATAACATGTGGAATGCATTGCATTTTTATGGGAATTGCAATACTGTTTTATTCAACTTGTACCTTGATAATTCTGTTCAGAGATTATTATAGTCAATGGAAAGATTGGTGGGGGGCTGTCACCATCATAGTGGCAGGTAACATAAAGAATCTTTCTTCACTCTCTGAGTGTCAAATAAAAAAGTGCCAGAGTTTCTTTTTTTTAAAGAAGTCACTGGAACTCAGGATTACTACTACAATAAAAACATGGTATAAACCAGGTACTACCCATCATAATCTTAAACTGCTGACCACTGTATGGTTTGGGAGTTTTCTGGTGGTCACAGACCTGTAAAACCCCAGGTGGGTTACTGACCTAGTGACAGAGCCCCAACCTGGTGCCTTCTGGATGTGTCAGAGTTAAATTTTCTTCATCTGCAGCCAGTGTGGAGATTTTCTTTATTAATTAAAAAGCAGCATAGCAAAAAAGTTCAGGAAGTATGCATACCACAATTAAATAGCGTGTAAGAATGGTTTCAATGAGTACAATCCATTTCCTACATTACAACCAAGGGAAGGCCAATACAATTGTATATTAGAAGTGACAACTGTACTGAGATACCCACATCAACCAATCCATAAAAGCCAAAAATCCATATGTTTGATTACTGAGTATCTTGGTGTGTAACCCAATGGGACCAAAATAAACATCTTAATAAGGGTTGATTCTAATTGTGGCCAAACTTGTGATTTACACTTAAGTTTACATTTTCGTATAAACTTGGGATAATTGCCAGCATGGAAATTGGGATGAAACAAATTTTAAAGATTATAAGTGTTACCAGTCAGTGTTTTGTTACTTTCAAATCATAAGTAAAATCATCCTCATTATCAGGTGACACCAAGTAATTTCCTAGTATAGTTGGCCCTCTGTATGCACAGGTTCCTTAACCACGGATTCAACTATCCACAGCTTGAAAATATTTTTAAAAAATAAATTTCAAAAAGCAAACCTTGATTGTGCCATCTTATTTCAGGGACACGATTTTACTATGCCATTATATATAATGGGACTTGAGCATCCATGAATTTTGGTATCCTGGAACAAAACCCCAGCAGGTACCAAGGGACCACTGTAGTTAAATAATTTTTGAACATGTTGGATTGTCTGTAATTTATACTTTAGTTATTCTGCAGATTCCTTGCCCCGCCAGGACCCCTTAGTACAAAATAATAACTGATTGTAATATTCATCTGAAGTATTTAGTCTAAGGCAGGCCTCTGGTAGCTTCTTCAGAAAGTGGCTACTTCAGCAAAAGGCACGCCTGCTACCTTTATACAGGAATCCTATGGAGTGTAGTGCCAGGTCCTCTGGACTCTGAATTTTCAAGAAAAAAACAAACACTAATCCAAATTTGCAATATTAGCCACAAATAGGTTTCTCTCTGTGTGTGTGAATGTGTTTGTGTCTATCCCAGGCATTCTTCATCAGGCTTTCCCAAACTTACAACCTCTGGGTATGTTTAACAACAACTCTCATCATCCCCAGGTAGCATAGATGGTGCAGCAGGGTATGATAGGATATTATGTCCAATATACCTGGAGGGTGTGAGTCAGAAGGAGGTGCTCTGTACCATGGTGGCGCTTTTCAATCCATTATAAAGAAGCCTTTTAGTTTGGTTTGTTTCATTTGGCCATTTTTCTTTTGCGAATAAAGACAAGGAGGGAGAGAGATTCCTGTTCAGATTATCTGGATCTTATTACGGTATTACAAGCAGGTAAGATGAAAAGGCTTGACTCTCCCTTCTGACGTTTGGATGAAGCACTATGTGAACCTTGGAAAGGATTATCAATCAATCAGTTTCAGTATTCTGAAATTATAGGGTAGCATGTGCTGAGCTCTGTGTTGGCACTAAACAAAAGGAACCTTCTTTTTTTATTGTTGTGTATGTGTTATGGAACATGGATTCTCAAGTGCTGGATAATAATAGTTGTATCATTCATTGGACACTCTGTGGGAGGACGCAAAGCACAGACATTCACCTTGGTTTGTGTAATTCTTTAAAAAGTTCCTTGTTTTAGACCACAAGTCCCAGAATCCTTAAGTCAGCATGGGCAGGGGGCATGCTGGTTGCAGGCTTTTGGAAGCAGTAGTCCCCAAAAGTAGCCTTTCTAATCATTTTGTGTCCGTTCCCCCCCCCCCCAGCTTTAGAATAAGAGATTGAAACAAAGTTTTATTCCTGAACTAGATGATTTTTTCAATATGATCCTATATCAGCTATTCAAACAAAGGTATCATGTTGGGTCCCTTATATGAAGGAACACTTTCCACACCCATACTCTGCACACCTATTTGCCAGGATAGCGGCTAACCATTGGTCCTTCAGATGATTTTGACTTCAGTTGCCAGAAAACCAGCCTGTGTGGCCAACAGTCAGAGATTCTGGGAGTTGAAGCTCAAAATATCTGGAAGACCAAAGGTTGAGAACCATTTCCCAAGGGCTTTCATGTGATGCATCCCTGGCTAGTGTCTGATGATAGAGCTGCCTTTGAAGGCACAGAAGCAAAGCAGTGTTGGCAACCCCCAGAAATAACACACACACACACACACACACACACACACACATCTGTTCTTTCTTACCTTTCTGCTTGTTATAAATCGGCCCCAAGGCCAAAAGCACTTCAAGCTAAACCTTGGTACAGAATTTGTTGAAACTTGTTCGTGTGGATGTGAATGTTTTAAAGTACTAATAGATCCCACCCCCCCGGGGGATGGAAACAAAAATTGAAGAAAGAACTGCATTTTATTAGTTGGGAATGATTCTCGTTTATCAAACTGGCATCTTAAACTTGTGAACTATATAGTGCTGAACAAACAATCTGAACCCAGACAACTGGCCACCTCCACTATAGGAACCAATGTGCTCATGGAGTATATTTTAACAGCCTTGCAATATTGCTGGATAATTGCATACTGACCTTAAAGGAAGCATCACAGTGTTTGTTTGCTAGAGCCCTTAAACCTTCACTTTCAGTGTGGGAGACGGTGAGGCTGTTTGTTTTTTGCTTGGTGGGGAGGGTATAAGATAAGGGGCGCCAGACAGTTTGTTATCTTCGAGGCTCGACACTGTTTATGGTTCTTAAGATTTCTGTATAAAGTTTCCAGTCTTCACTGAAGTGCCTTTTATCACTTTTCTGTCATCATCCTCCTCTCTTATGAGCGTAGAATGAATTTGACTTGGTCTGAGGTCAACCCTACCATTAGGTACAGTGAAATGACAATTGCAGGCAGCAAATGATGGGGGGACAGCAATAGGAGTCTTCAAGCTGTTCTTCCTGAACTGTTGCTTCTCTGTTGCAAAGACAGTGTTGTGTGTCTCACACAAACTGTCCTGGGCCCATGAAACTAGTCTGCTGCTAATATTAAAAGTAAGTTGGAGCTGTCAGTCCAGTCACAGGATGGGTCTTGTCTTTTGCCCTAAGATATACAACATCTCGGGCTGAGCCTAGTTGAGTCAGCAGCAATGGTAAGGTAGGTGATGACAGTTCATCCATAAGAAGGCAGATTTCATCTAATTTAATCTAAGCAAAGGGACCCAGACCAGGGACTGTCTTTTGCCAAATCAAAATGAAAGAACAATTTGCAAGAGCATAGTTCATTTCAGTAGTTTGGAGGGGTTCCTCAAGAGAAGAATTTTCCTGGTATTCAGGACACTCGTGACCTGGGGGAAGCCACCTTAACTTTTGGCAAATGTTGATGGTTTTGAGCATTCATCTTCAGCAAAATTTGGAACAATTATTTTTTAAAAACATAATTCATTCCTGTTACTCATTCTAGGAGTTTATCACACAACACTGTTATGTTGCAATTGCATTATTCCCGCCTTTGCCTAAAGCTTATTGCATGATATAGTGGCTCTCCCAGTGCTATACTATATGTACCATTGTTGGGTCATTTGGAAATCAATTCTTTTCCCACTTGAAATAATCCATTAATGATTCCCTATCCCTCTATGATTTTGTAATCACTTTGGGTGTGAATTTCTCATTCTGTTGTATAGCAATATTGGGATCATCGTGGGCACAGCATGGATGCAGTTTTATTTCTCCTTCCTTGCAGAGGAGGGATCTCCCAGAGATCTCCAGCAGAGAAACCCCAGACTACTTCCAGCATTTGGACCGGGAGGATACTAGGATTCCCAAGAGTTCCCAAAAGAACTGCTGGACATTCATTCTGTTAGTTTTTTTACATTATTTTAAATTAGTCTTTTTTAATGGGGTGGTGACACAATGGCACATTTCCAATGTAATCTTATTAAAGATTAATCCCCAGAGGAATCACAGGATTTAGGAACAATTTAAAGAGTAAATCAAGAGTAAATATACAAAAGGTTTTTAAAAAAATTATTAGATTTTAAAGCCATACATTACAAATAAAAAACATTCCATTGCACACATAACATAATCCTACACTAAGATACAAACATATCCTAAACTACGGTAAACTAGATTACCCCACAACACACCTAATTCCCCCTGACTCCCTCTCCTATATAAAACTATAACAATTAATACAATAAACAGAAACTCATTTGTCTCCAGTAGCTTTTCACTTTATCACAAGACCAACGTGCTTCATACTTGTGCCTTCAAGTCATTTCTGACTCATAATTACCTAAGGCAAACCTGTCATGGGGTTTTCTTGACAAGATTTGTTCAGAGGAGGTTTGCCCTTGCCATTGCCTTCCTCTAAGGCTGAGAACATGTGACTTTCCCAAGGTCACCCAGTGGGTTTCATGACTGAGCAGGAATTGAACCCTGGTCTCCAGAGTCATAGACCAACGCTCAAACCATTATGCCATGCTGGCTTTCCACAAGACCAGATGTGATTAAAAAGTACCTTTGTGTGCACCACATTCTCAACATTTATTTTTCATGTTCTTTCTACATCTTTAATAATCTCTCTGGCCTCAAGTGCCATCAGTGTATTCTAAAATTTTCTCTTATAAGATAATAACTCTTTCAGGCCCATAATCCATGTTTTTCCCAGTGTTCCAGATCATATTCTGGTCCCATTTAACCATGCAGTCTTTTACCTGTTCATTTTCCAATTCTAAAAAGTTTCAAGAGCAATATACAAAAGCAGAACTAAGCAAGCATTGTTGATTCATGGGGAAAAGCATGGGGGAAATTGATGAAAGTGACATGGTGTGCTTTCATCGTCCTGATGGAGTGAAGGTGGTTTCATAATAAGATCACTATGTAATTGTGCAATGATGGCTTCCTATTAAAAATCATGGAGCAGGAGTGGAGCAAACAGCATGGTGTAAATTGGTCTTGTCTCATTTCAAGTGAAAGAAAGCAAACACTAATGTCATTGAAGCACAAATATAGTGATAATGTTAAAAGAGTGCATTGCCGTTCTACTGCCTTTCCAGGTGCAGGAGAAGCAGTTTTCAAATGGAATGATCCAAAACAGCCAACTAGTGTGATTAAGCACCACATTGTTTGAAAAATAACCTGTTGCCAGGTTGATGAACATTCCTTATAAGTGTAGAGAGATCTTGTAGCACCTTTGAGACTAACTGAAAGAAAGAAGTTGGCAGCATGAGCTTTTGTAGACTTTCATGCTGCCAACTTCTTTCTTTCAGTTAGGGCCTCGGCAGACGACTAATAGAGTCGTCTTCCGGGCCTGGAAGAGGAGGGGCAGCTGCACATTCGGTGCCCCTTCCTCTTCCTGAGGTCGCCCCCGGAAGCGCCGGCCATCCGCACGGCCGGGGCTTCCGGGTTGGCCTCATGCCGCGGCGACCGCACTCGCCGCAGCGTTTGAGGCAGGGAAAGTGCGCCCACTGCTTTTAGGGCGCACTTTCCCTTAAATCTAAAAGGAGCGCCAATTTGGCGCTCCTTTTAGATTCGGCGGGGATGCGCCGCGGTGAGGCTGCCTTGGCCCCGCGGCGCTGCGGACCAGGGCATCTTGGACGCCCTCGTCTGCATCCCCCCGTAGTCTCAAAGGTGCTACAAGATCTCTCTACATTCAGATTCTACAGACTAACACACCTATATCTTTGAATTCTTACATTCCTTCTTCCTTTTTGATTAGTTTCTGTTGCCTCTTAGGATCAATAGGAGAATGGGGGAGGGAATCATGTCAAAATTCCTCCAATATGAATTTTTAAAAGTAACATTTGATAGCAATTAGAAACTTGTTTCACCAGTAAAGTAACCACTCTTTCTTGTGTTTTGAAATATTTCTATTTTTCACCTCTAAAAGTAACTAGATGTAGATGATGCATTATGTGTAACCCATAATTTTTCAGCTCTGATCTTGATTTGGGTGTTAGTTGAAATAGGAACCAACCTAGCAAGTGGACTTCTACCATTACCAGTTGTCATTGTGCTCTTAATTTTCTCCTTGATATGTTTTTCCCCTGATACCGGACAAGCACTGGGAAAAAAGAAGAGGGTTATAAATGGAAAAATGGGGGGGAAAGCATTATCTTCATCCCTGAAAAATTCTATGAACAAGTCATGGAGACAATAAAAGTCTCACCTGGAAGCAAACCTTAGCCTCACTCAGGCTTTGTCTAGATCACTGGGAGAATGAAGAAGCGCTCTGTGTCTGAGATACAATATCCAATTTTTACACAATGTAGCATGATTTCATTGGATATACATAGCAGAAGCATTCACAGTAATATTGATTGGAGCCTTTCTTTGAATTATGAAAAGGCAATCAAACACAAATTGCATTTATAAAGAACTAGATAAAAAATCTGCAAACTGTCAGTAGATTCCATTTACATAACATTAATCACCTTTTTTGAAAGTAATATATTTGCACTATTAAATTATTTGGCTAACCTAGTATCTAAACTAAGAAGAGCATTCACATTTTAATATCCTGCCATCTGGGTTCTGGAAGGGTTCCATTCCAGGAACATTTGTGCCCTTGTGATGGAGGGAAAGGGGAAACTATTGGACACATGCCATTATACTGTTTCTTTTGTTGTGGTATTTCCTGTTTTGTACTAATTGTTCAAAAAAAAAATCCCAGGTAGATAAGATGTGTTTTACTTTTCCCTTCCTTCGTTGTGACCAGGATTCTCAGACTGAATATAAAGCAGACAGATTTTGTCCAGTTGCTAGTGCTTGCTGAAGCACTCTGTTAATTGGGTTTTTATTGATGTTAATTGCCATCTATAAATAAAATATGAATATAGTAAGTAAATAATCAAATAAATCAAGTAGGTTTCAACTTATAGTGATCCTATGAATAATAGCCCTCCATGTCATCTTGTTATGAACAGAACAGAGCTTGCACACTTAAATCTCTGGCTTCCTTTATTGAGTCTATCTACCTGTAATGCAGTCTTCTTTTCCTGCTGGCTTTTACCTTGCCAAACATTAATTTTTTCTAATAAGTCATGATGTCTCATTGTATGTCCAAGTACAACAGTTTCAGTTTAGTCATCTTGGCTTCTAGGGAGAATTTGGGCTCGATTTGCTGTTGGACCCATTTATTTGTATTCCTGGCAGCCTTTGGCATTTGTAGAACTCTCCAACATCACATTTCAAATGAGTTGTTTCTCCTCCTATCCAGTTTCTTCACTGTGTGGCTTTCACAGCCATACATAGAAATAGGAAATATGATAGCATGGACAATCCTGACTTTGATATTCAATTATACATCTTTACACTTGAGGATTTGTCTAGTTCTTTCATAG
Organism: Phrynosoma blainvillii; assembly: GCA_026167975.1. Lineage (NCBI taxonomy): Eukaryota > Metazoa > Chordata > Lepidosauria > Squamata > Phrynosomatidae > Phrynosoma > Phrynosoma blainvillii. Next base: position 23,848,931 of record JANUYF010000008.1, read on the forward strand.
CTGCCCTTCCACATCCTAGTCTTCATGGTTTATTGACTACAGTCTCCATTCTGATTTATGGAAAATCTTTAAATATTTCAATTTGTCTTCATCATCTGTTTAAAAGTTATATAAACCATCCCTGTTCATTATTTTTTTTTCATTAGGTTCAGCTGTAAGCTTGTTTTTCCATAGGATTTTCATGATAAAAGACATTCAAAAATCTGAATGTGCCTCCTTCTGCATACTACTAAAAGTGTGTTATTGTCATTGAGAGATTCTCTGCCAGTGCCATTGGGTAATGTTGTGGTATTTATCAATCATGGTGCTGATCACAGTGTCAATCATAGTATCCTTATAATATGCTGTATATTTTATATGACAGTTCTTTACTGTAATAAAGGCATTACATACATTTTTACTTGCAAAGAGAAGGAAGAAAATATTTTCAAGTCACTGGCCTAGAATTCTTTTAATGCACTATGCTAGCAATAGTTCCACAGGCAAGGGAAGAAAGACGTAATTTCCAGACTCCAAACCACCCTCTATTTCTTCAATGCTGACTTCTTCATTCATGATTGCTATGCCTGCAGCCTTTTTTCTCCTGCTGCAACTGCCTGTGTTGGCACTGTTACACCAGTGTAGTGCACCAACAGATTCCAGCTGAAATATTCTGTCAATAATTGGACTTAATTGGGATGTAACTGTTTCCATTCTTCACACACAGACACACTTCCCTTCTGCTTGTCATCACTTTCGAAAATAAAAATAGGGAGAAAATGAAGAATAGGTGATAGGATCATTGGTGGGAAAGGGTTTTTGTTTGTATGTTTTAAACCTCCTTTTTCTGCATTTAGAAAATCAGAGAAAATAAAAGCAGACTTTAACCATGGCATAACACAGGGGTAGGCAACCTTTTTGAGCCAGGGGCCGGGTTGCTGTCCCTCAGACAATTGGGGGGCCGAAGCACCAAAAATAAATAAATAAAAAATTAAAAAAATATATGCATGCACACTCTCACAGGCCCAGAAAAGCCATGGCAAAACCCCTGTGGAGATTTTGCCAAGAAAATCCCAAGAACAAGTAATAACAACAATAATCAATATCATCATGGCGGGCGGCGGCGGCGGCGGCGGCGGCAGGACCAGCCTGGGGCCGGTCCAAAGGCCTCAGGGGGCCGCATCCGGCCCCCGGGCCTTAGGCTGCCTACCCCTGGCATAACATCTTCTAGCATCTTAAAGAATAAGAAGTTATATTTGGTAGCAGCTTTTATACACTCTAGCTTGGTTTATGAGATGCATAGAGTGTAGCTTTAGTTTGTAGATGTTTATACACATATAGGGGTGTTGGAGATGGTATATGGAAGAATAGAAATGTGTAAGGTATCAGCGAGTGAGTATCCAAATAATAGTTGCTTTATGGTTATTGAAATGTGATAAAGACATCCAGCATAGACAGGTGGACATATGTATTGTGAAATCCAAGTAGAATTTAACCTCAAAGTGAACTTGACTGGGTGTGGGATAGAAACAGGAAAAACAATGAAGAAAGGGATGGAAATGCAAAAACTACAAGCTAAGAAACTGGTTGAAATAGTGGCCATAAAACTAACAAAGGCTACATTGTACCTCAGACAAACTTGCCTAGCTGAGGCAAGATGGTGTGATGAAAAGCCTATTTCCCTATTCAAGCCCTAGGAGGAACAGCTGAACCTGCCTGATGAATACCATATATACTCAACTATAAGTCCACCTCATGTATAAGTTGAGGGCAGGTTTTGTGGCCAAAATTATGGATTTTAATATGACCCACAGATAAGACGAGAGTAAAACTTAGGAGCATGTAAGAAAGGATCTAAAGGATGAAGTAAAGAAAAATGATGCCAAGAACTTACAAAATTCCAGCAGGCATAACTGCTTGCATTCACCCTAAAGGCTGGATGGATGAGAAAATAGAGAAGAATCAGTGCTTCCAGGACAGATTTCGTTCTTGACTTTCACCAGGGGATGGTTCCTTTTTTAAATAAGAGTTAAGGTATAGTGCATACATTGACCTGTAGATAGATTGACTCAGTTTTTTGGGTCAATTTTTGACTAAAATTTCTAGACTTATACATGAGTATGTACAGTACTTATTGAGCTATTTCTTATTGGAATTTGCTGCCAGTTTGCTATAAATCTTCTTGGGGTGCTAGATTGTTTGTTTATGATTTACTTGCAGGGATTCCACTGTCCCAGACGTTTCCCACACACTTCAGGATTCCTCAGCCTTATTCTCCTACATACAGAGTCCAGGGTTCAGTTAGAACAATGGAGATGAAATGTGTGGGTGGCCATGGGTGAGTGACTCTGTTCTTGCTGGCAGAATGCTTGGTACAGAGATAGACAGTGGCTGCTAAGCTGTGAAGAAGCGTATGCTGCAGTTTTCTGTCTCGAAGGTTTCCAGTGCAGAAGGAAAGAGCCATCAGTCTGCACAATAGGGATTCCTTTCATTGATATCAGGAGGCTCAGAGCCATTTCATACAATACATTAATTGTATCGCTTGCTGGAACATAGAAGCTTTGAGATGAGGCTTCTCCTATTAAAGCAATATTTAAATAGGAGAAATGAGATCTGCAATGTTTGCAGGTCATTTGGAACTTGAAGTTCAGAGGGAATGGATGAGATCTATATAACCTTTCAAACACTGTTCTGAGTGTGGCTTCTTACTTTCAGCCTATGTATGCAGATCTTTAACGCAATGTCGCTCTTTCAGACCTATACTATTTTAGAATATGGGTGAATGAATAGTATGATTGAAAATTTCATTCTGTCAAAAAGTCTTAGTGCCATAAGAATAGCAGCTCAGCTGAAACCCTTCCACTACCCTACCGTATATGCTTTCTAGAGGCAGAAAAGTTTTTATATTGGTGAAAGGTGTCAATCAAGTGTGCTTTTTCTGTTCTCTTCCATTCTCCGAGTTGACATATTGCATTAAAACGTTTTTTCATGTGATACTTCTCACCATGTTCTTTGACTTTTGTGAGTGTTCTGCAATTCATGCAATTAATGAAATAGACGTTGGGCCTGAAATCACTTGCATCCATCCACCAGTCTGCTTCTTTCTTTGCTGCCTGATAGGAAGGGCAGAACAGAAATACAGTGAGTTGGCATATGATGGCCAGAGCAATCTGCCATTCTTCTTGCAATCTGCTTTCCTGGAATTTGTTGTTGCTTATAGCAAGTCTGAGTAGGAATCATGACTGTGGGATATACTTTGTTGTTTTCCCTAGAATCCCCAAATCTACCAGATGGATCTCTAAATACATAAGTTTAGAATTAAAGAATTACAGCCAAGATTCTACATAATGTCACTGGAACATAAAGCTCTGTTAGCATACTTACATAGAGTTGTTGGAGGACAACAGCTAGCTGTCAGTCAGTCAGTGGTGCAACAGAATTCTCCTGGTGGACCTCCAGACAGTCAGCAATCATTTGGGCTGAAAAGGGCAGAGCTGCACCTGGTGCTCTCTGGTGGCTGTTGTGTAACCTGGGGAAAATGTTTTGCACAAGGAAGTATTAGATACCTTCTTAAAGTGTGATAAAAAAAACAGTAGTTGCGTTAGTGTAACTCCAGTTAGAGCCAGTGTGGTATACTGGTTTGAGTGTTGGACTCTGGAGACCTTGGTTCGATTCCCAGATCAGCCATGGTGACCTTGGGCAAGTCACATGCTCTCAGCCTCAGGGGAAGGCAATGGCAAACCACCTCTCAACAAATCTTGCCAAGAAAATCCCATGATAGGTTCACCTTAAGGTTGCCATAAGTCGGAAAAGACTTGAAGGCACACAACACATGCATGTGTGCACACACATACACGCACAGTCTCCAGTTATGCTAGGGTTGTGTTACCAAGAGATTTCCAATTTCTTAGCCTAGAAATTGGTTTTGCGTACTAGGACTGGATACATCTTTCAGTCCTTCCACAGTAGTGAAAAAGAAAGAAGGAAAGGCTTCCACTTTACCCTTAAGGTTCAGCTTGGCATCTTGTGCCAGTGTTGTATCAGACATGGCTGCCCCCTCTGTCGTGAACCTTCAGATCTTACATTGTTGTTTTTTTAATTACAGCTCCCAGCATCCACCAGCCAGCATGGTCATGTCGGGTGGGGGATTCTAGGAGATGCCAGATCTGCAGACAGTGCCTCTACAGACAGCACTAGAGTGTTTTGGTACCATTTGCTTGCTGCCTCTCTTGAGTTGTTCAAGATCATTGTGTTTCTTTGGAATTACAAAAATGTTCCCACCACTGATAGACGTTTTGCGCCTGTTTATAAAGAGTTCATAAACCAGGGTCAAAATGAAGATGGAATAGGAGCTCCTGATATCGCAAGGGCTTTTGACTCTCAACTTCCGTTAACCTCTTGTTCTGCATGTAAACAACCACAGGCCAGGAATATTTCTGGTGTTGTTATAGCAGGAGAGCCTACATTCTGTGGAATGAAAAGGAAATAAAATTATTTCTTGGTTGTTGTACTCTCAGTTTAAAGATTGCCTGTGCATGTGTATCTTATTAGCGTTTCTAACTTTAAAATGATAGCACACTTGAGCATGTAACCTGAATGCTTGCTAATCTTTCTGCCGCATAGGAGCAGATATAGAGGCTTGTCTCAAAAGGTTCCAGTGAGTGGCTGCCTATTGGAATGCTTAGTGATATCCAGACTGTTCTCTGAAGCTTGCCCCAGTCAAACTGAAACCGATAGATTTATTCTCCGGATGTTGTAGTGAGCTTCAGCAAGCAAGCTACAGACAACAGCTCTGAGTCTTCTTGCTATATTTTTTAGATGCTAGAGTTTTCCCCATCATCAGGATTTCAAAATATCCCCACAGTGTTCTGTGACTCAATAAAGTCTTCCTTTAAATCTGTTTAATTGTCCTGTCTCCTAACTTTGGAAAGAGAAGGCCATAGCTCAGTGGTAAAGCACATGCTTTGCATGTAAGGTCCCAGGTTCAATTCATGACATTTCTGGGTAGGCCAGCAAAGTCCCCTGTCTGAAGAATTGCTGCCATTCAGTGTCAAAATGGCCAACATAAAGGCATTAGGAAAAGAGGAAGGTTGCATTCCAGATGGATAGATTTAATCAGGGAAGCCATGACTCTGGGCCTCGGCAGACGACTAAAAGAGTCGTCTTCCGGGCAGGGAAGAGGAGGGGCAGCCGCACGAGCGGCGCCCCTTCCTCTCCCCGAGGTCGCCCCCGGGATGACCTCACGGCGCAGCGTCCACATGCGCTGCGCCGTTTGAGCCAGGGAAAGTGCACCCGCCGCTTTTAGGGCTCACTTTCCCTTACATCTAAAAGGAGCGCCAATTTGGTGCTCCTTTTAGATGCGCCGCAGGAGCGCCGCGGTCCGGAGGCTGAACTCCGGCGGCGCTCCGACCCGCGCCGTCTCCGGGGCCTCCGTCTGCTGAGGCCCTCAGAGGGCCTGAACAGACTGCCAGAAATAATCCAACTTGAGACCACTTCAGCTACCCTGGCTCAGTGTTAGAGAATCATGAGAACTGTAGTTTATTGTGGCACCAGAGTTCTCTGACAGAGAAGGCTCAATGTCTCAGAAAAAAACTACAATTCCCATGATTCCCTAGCACTGAGCCAGGACAGTTAAAGTGGTATCAAATTGGATTATTTCTGGCAGTCTGTTCAGGTCCTGAGTCTGCAGGACCTGAGCAAGGCTGTTGATGAGTTAGAGGTCTTTCATTCATAGTGTGGCCATAAGTCAAAGTTGACTTGAAGGCGGTTACAATAACAACAACAGACCAACATGCAGACTCAGGGCTAGGAAAGATACCTGAAAGATATTTTGGCCTGCAAGTCCCATCAGCCAGCCATCATACCAGTGGCAAGGCATGATGATGGGAATTTAAGACCAAAATGTCTGAAGAGCCAAAGAGTCCTGCTTTAATCACAACATTACATTGTTCTTACCACCACATTATATTGACCCTCCACACAGAGTGGCAGTAGTTCAGTCTATCTGGAGAGCAGTGCATTGGGGCAGGCTGAGTAAATATTTCTGCCAATAGTTTTAATGTAGCAGATAGAAACCTAACATCCTGGAAAATATAAATATCTGTTGGTTTTATTGTATCGAGTCTTTTGTCCTGCCAAGCCAACCAATGTCAGAGTTTTGTGTTATAACTGATTTATTGTACCCCATGCAAACTTATGCATTTACAGTTTAGCCTTCATATCCACTGGGATTGGTTCCAGGACCCTCCCCCCCTCCCCCCCCCCGATACCAAAATCTGTGGATGCTCAAATCTCATTAAATACAGTGGTGTAGTATAATGGTGTCCTTTATATAAAATGGCAAAATCAAGGTTTGCTTTTTGAAATCTATCTATCTATCTATCTATCTAGATATTCAAACAGTGGGTATTTGAATCCATGGATAAGGAATCTGTAGATATGGCTTTATGGAGATCCAACTATATATACTGCTTATCTCAATTTGGCACAAGCCAAATACTCCAGGGGCAGCCCAGAATATCCTGGCCCTGCAGCTGCCCTGACTTGCCCCATTACTTGGCTCTCTGTTCCCACACTGTGGCAGCTGTCTGTACAGGCATCCCACTAAGCTGCTGGGTGCATCCTCCGCCACCACAGGTTGCTTGCTTCTGAGGTCAGAATGAGGCACCCAGCCTTGATCACATAACTGAGTGCTTCGTTCTGACCTCAGAGTAAGCGATATGCAGTGGTGGTGGACACACTGGGTGGCTCAATGGGATGCCTTTGCAGACAGCCGCAACGGCGCAGGAATGGAGGGTATGTTTTTAGTATGTAAAGGGATCCTGTAGCACCTTTGAGACTTAGAAGTTCACAGCATGAGCTGTTGTAGACTTCAGTCTACTTCCTGAAATGCATATAGAGGAAGTAGACTGAAGTCTACGAAAGCTCATGCTGCCAACCTCTTTATTTCAGTTAGTCTCAAAGGTGCTACAAGATCTCTCTATATACTGATTCTACAGACTAACACGGATATTTCTTTGAATTCTACAGGCATATTTTTAAAAACTTTTAAAAAAATAATCTTTATTTGAAATAAACAACATAGACAATATCGCAACACATCCAGTGAACATAATAATTATAAAATAATAAAAACTAGATAGTTATTTTAACTACAATCCCACTGGAGCTCTTACACATTCATCCAACCACCTCCTACAGAGGAAAGTCTCCACTAATGCTATTATTTCCACACTTTGTCCATCTCTTATCACTCTCTTAACCAATTTCCTTCCTATTTCGTTCCTTCCCATCTCTTACCCTCTCCTGAACTTCTCCTCATCCTCTAACTTCTTTAACATTTTCTAACTGTTTTAAGGGTATTATACCCTGGTTCTGGTGCAGAATGTGCTAGATGTAAATGTAAATGGGATCACAAGGGTTAAAAAAAATTGAGAACCATTGAAATTGATTCTGTTAAATCTGAAGTCTGCCAGTCTGAAGAGCAACATCTTGCAATCTTTCTATCACTGTAAAGCAGTTCTTTGGCAACTGGGCACTTGGTTTAAGATCTGAGTTGTCCTCACACCAATCCTGCAAAGTAGGTCATGTGTATCTCTGCTGTATAGTCGAGGGATGGGGGGACAGAGAAAGGGAATTGCAGAAAGTTACGTGCAGAGTGTGTGACAGTGGCAGGATTTTAACTCACTGCCCCCCTGGCTCCAGCTGGTAGTCAACCGTACATAATGAGGGTATTGGTTGCTGTCTTCTGCTGCTAAAGCACTCCTAGCTCAAATGACTCACTTGTGCTTTCTGTGCTCTGCAGTTCTTGCTGGGTTCACAGCTGAGGGGTTTGGAAATGCAAGACACCAATCATCCTGCTCCCCTTGGAGGTCCAGGTCTTCAGCATTCATGTTTTGTACGGCAGGGCTTGAGTGGAAGAGGAACAGAGCACAAAGGTTAAGTGGCTTTCAGAGCCTGTGGAAATTGTCAAAGCCGAGATCAAAAGGCAGGGTGCCTGACTCCTAGCTCTGGCACTCGTTCTTTTCTAGCCCACACAGCCTTGCATGCTTGTACAGTATTTTTGAAGCAGGCAGCAGTGAAGAAAACACCACCAAACTGTTTGCAGATTTATGGAAGTTTCAACAGCTTTTTATTTGTACAACTGAGAAACCATGCTGCACACAGACCTGGACTTTGTGCTAATGTGTACTTCACCTTCACTGGTTCCCAGTCTTGGGTCCCAGGTGTTAAATTGCAATCCTGAAGTCACTGATATGCCAGCCTTAGGTCTCCTGTGTTCTCATTCACCATTCAGTGCCCTAGTTTTTAGTTTTGGGTCCCCCAGTTTTGCTAGATTACAGCACATATGATCCCGCATCATTGACCATACTGACTGAAGATTTCTGGTGCTTGTGGGTGCAGGGCTCAGGAAAGTTATTGTTTTAAGGCTGGCTGCTTAGTGAATTCTGGGAGTTGTAGTCCTAAAAAGTAGCTATTCCCCTGAGCTGAACTGCAAAACCACATTTGCAAATTAGCGGTTTAGTGCTTAAAATGAATTTGGCCTCTTAGCCACAAGGACAAGCTCAGGAGAATCAAGACAAGCCATTGACCATGGTTTGTTATGTCACCCAAACCCAACAAGCTATAGTTAATCTCAACTATGGTTTGTTTGAAGCAAGCCACCTTCAAATAAATTTAAACGTGAATTTATCTCACCTGAAAAAAGCTGTTTCTTTAATGGCTTGTAAAAAGAAGGTGCTGGGGGGGGGGGAATTAGCCCTGATCACCTATGTGTGGTGTCTATTTTTTGTGGCACCTAGGCATTTTGATTAATTTTCCTGCATTGTACAAAGTGTAATCCTTCATCTTGAATTATTTTCTATTGGTAAAGGACACATTTTAGGCCTCTGCCCAAATATAATGAGCCAGGAATTTTCCTCAGAAATGTTCTTTGCCTTCTCTTTCTCCTCCCATGCTTTGTTTCATGTTGTTCTTTGTACTGAATAATTGTTTCTGTACCATTTGAGTACACAAGCTTTCCTTTTTAAGCTGATATAAGAGCCTGTATGGTCTGGTGGTCTGAGCGTTAGACTAGGACTTTGGGAGGCCAGGGTTCAAATCCTCATTTACCCCTGGAAACTGACTAGGTGACCTTGGGTAAATCACACTCTCTCTGTCCAAGAGGAAGGCAGTGGTAAGCTTCCTCCAAATACTACCCCCCCCCAAAAAAACCCCCACAACCTACACTAGGCTTGTCATAAATCAGAGTCAACTTGATGGCACAAAGCAACATCATCTATATGGACTCTAGTGAAACAAGCTAATCAAGAGACCCTGGTTGCAGACAACTGGTAAAAACTGAAGAGGACCCTCTAAAAGAGGTGAGCAACTGTGGCCCTGTAGATGTTTTTGGCTTACATCTTCCATCAGCCCTAGTCATCATAACTGGTGGTGATGGTTTATGGGATGTCCAGTCCAAAAAATAGTATCCCAGTTACCTACCTTTGCTCTAAAATGAAGGGGAAACATTAATTGCCAAAATTACTGAAAGGGTATTCTTTTTACTAGTTCACAAGGGGCCAGTAAGAAGAATTTCTCTGAGGTGGGAGTTCCACAGAAGTTGATAAAGTTTAGGGCTACCACTCCCAGGTCCTGGGAGCCATGGCACTCTTACACAGAAGGCCCTCCTGTCATCTCTTGCCAATGTTTTCACCTCTCTGGGAGGTGAGGTCCATAAAACAGCGAGGCTCATTCATCAGGACTGGCTGAACAAGCCTGTTTCCAAAACATACTCCTTTTGAGTGTCATCTATGATTTTAGCCTTTTTTAACGCTTCATGACTGAAGAATCCAGGAAGTACTATAAGTATGCTTGTGTGGCCTTCTTCAGTGTGTTTTGGACCACAAACTCCATTGTGCCCAACCAATGCTCATGCTGATCAGGACAGGAGGGAATTATAGTGCAAACTGTCTATAGAAAAGGTGGCACTAGTCATGACACCAGGGTTGGAAGCTGACATACGTAAACCACTGCTTTTGTTTAAGATAATGGAACATGGGAAGAGTTAAGATTCAAATCTTGCCACCTCTTTTATCTTGTAGATCTTTGGCATGTTGTTGTTAGGAGTGTGTCCTCTGTAAAATGAGTATAAAAGACTTGTGATCTTGGAAGCTAAGTAGGGTCAGCCCTGGTTTATGCCTGGATGGGAGACCACCAAGGAATACCAGGTGCTGTAGGCTGTATTTCAGAGGAAGCAACTGGCAAAACCACCTCTAATTATACCTTGCCTAAGAAAACCCTATGAAAATAATAGTACCACCATAAGTCAAACAGCAACTTGAAGACACACACACACCACTGGGGAGCTACCTTACCCAACTATTGTGAGCCAGTAATGGAAGCAGTTGGAATTGTGTTATGACAAGAACTTGGGACAGTTAGTTTTTTGGACTACAGTGCCAAGCAGTATTGCCATTGGGAGTTTTTGCCCCCAAAGTATGATGTTTTCATGGTCAGGTTGTATGTCTCTATCCTACTTTCTTAAAATCACCCTTGATCAGGCAGGTTTGGTGCAAATGCCTCATGACTTAAGAAATGGCCACCTTCCCCTCTAAACATTGAGGGTGATGGGGAAGCACCATCTTCCCCAGTGACTCAGGCATGTTGCAAACAAATCGGCTTGTGGTTGATGGTTTTGTTCCCACCCATTCAGTGCATGGGATAGTTCTTATCAGTGGTAACAGAACATGCAATAAGGAAGTAGAGTTCTGTTCTGGGATGACTTGTATAAATGACATGACGATGTAAAAATGGAAAGTGCTGTTTTTAAAAAGCATTAGGTGAATCTTGAATTTTCAGTCCAGTATTAGCAAGAATTTTTGGTTTCTTTTAATCATCTCATATGTGTATAACCCCAGATCAATCCCTGTTTAGTTATGAGACTCACCAGTGTGTCCTGCTGGAGCCAATTATTATTTATCAGACTAACTTTCTTTGCAGGGTTGTTGAGAGACTTGGATTATCTTGCAATACACCCAGAGCTTTTATACAGGAAGAAAATCTCAGTTGATCTTCTTTTGTTCTATCTTATTTTATTTTTTCACTGGTGAGGGAGTAACAGTTTCACAGGATTGCAAGGTAGCCCCCCTCTGAGCAAATCTCACCAAGAAAACCCCATGACAGTGTCACCTTAGGGTCACCACATAAATGTCTTGAAGGCACACAACAAGAAAGCTTTCAAATGAGCAGCTGCAGAGCCTGAGGGTATCAATGTGCCCAAAACCTGGGGAAGGTAGTCTTTTAGACTATAGCTGCCAGACTCTTAACCTGTATGGCCAAAAAGTATCTTTTCCAAACTCTCCATATGCCAATGAAGAGTTTGTGGTTGTTATGTGGCTTCAAGTTGACTCTGACTAATGGCAAGCCTATCATTAGGATTTTCTGGGCAAGATTTATTCAGATTTATCCTTGCCTTCCTCTTCATACCTGCTGTTCCCTACCTGCAAGGAACACGATCCTTTCTTAGCATTTCACAACAACCTGCCTGTTATTCCTTAAGCTTCCCTAACTTGTTCAGCAGCAAAACATCCTATAATCCAATGCAGCATGTACTTCTGATTATTATTTACTGTTTGGGAGATGGTGAAGAAAGTTTATTGCTTCTATTCCTTGCCCTTGGGTTCTCAGAAGAATCTGATTGGTGAATGCAGGAATCATGGTGGTGCTCTTTTAAATATACGTGTGCTGATCTTCCTGAACTTATTTTGCCTTCAAAGTGCAACTTTATAGTTCTCATTACAAAGATAGGTTTGAAAGTTTTTGGACAGGAGCCTAGTGAAAGCTCAGGGACCAAAAATAAAAAATTTCCAGTGTTCATAGAATGTTATTTTGTTGTCCAGCAACAGCTTCTTGTCATTGCCCATTAGTAGCGCAATACATTATCTTAAAGAAACTACACAAATTTGAGGAACAATACAAATTTAATTAGGTCTTGAGAGCTGGCTTCTCTTTTTGCTGAACTTGCATTACTTCTGTGTTGAATTTCTGTTTCCTGATGAGTGGAGGTTGCACAGTCATGCCTGGATATTCTTGCATTTGCTGTTTTTACTGTTCTTGTCCTTCATTATTATACTTTTAAAAAATTGTCTATTTTTTATTTCTTTTCTCTGTCCTTTCTTTCCCTCCTCTACTCAGACCGTTTGTACCATTAAGGCAAAAAGTATACGCATGCACTCTGCTGAAATAACTTTGGGTTATTCCACTACAAATGTCCACTTTTAAGTTGCAAATATATAGGCAAAATTCTTGATATTCTGTGCAGTAAAGTTCAGTAAAGCCATAATTTAATGTTGGCAGGAGAATTCCATTTTTGAAGCTTTCATTTAAAAGAGCAAGTTTCTAGCCTACATGGGCACAGAAAATGAGATTAAAGGTAAATCCTGGATGAAAACACTGGGAGTTACTTCTCCTCTCCCAGATCTTTCAGAAACAAAATAAATAACATTAAATATATGAAAATGTGTATGATTTCTCCCTCTGTAATTGTCTCAGGTTGCAGAATTCAGCAATACTGTGTTAAGAAACCAATAGCTTTCAAGGTGTTGTTGGACTCCAACTCTCATCTGCCAAATACAATAATACATCAGTGTTCAGAAATGATGGGATATTGCCTCTGATATGTTAGTAATATCCATCCTGACTAGTAGCCATGAGTAGCCTTGTTCTCCACAAATTTATCTGATCATGCTTTAAAATTCTTGTAGGTGGTAGCTATCACCACATCTTGCAGTAATGGATTTAATAGTTCATCTGTGCACTGTGTGAAGTAGCCTTGGGTATAGTGGCATCTTTGGTGGAGATTTACAGTGCAGCCACTTGGGCTTCCCCATCGTCCTTTATCAAACATAAGATTGACAAGTTTTCTTCTGCAGACGTGTCCTTTGGCAGGCATTTTCTACAGCATGTCATGTCATTATAGTTTTAGGTCTCCTCCCCCCACACCTGATCAGTATAATGACCATTTGTGTAGGTCCTAATATAAGGATTGCCTCGCCACATTGCAGGGAAATGGAGCATTGGTACTTACTGTGAAGGTTTCTTTTCTGCAGTTGTGAGGAGGGGATCCTTCCCACCCTGGTTGGTGGTATTTGTCTCTTTGGAGCCACTGTTGCTGTTAGCTGCCTTTGAGTTGGCCCTGACTCATGGTGATCCTGTGGATGAGACCTCTCCAAGATCTCCTAGCCTCCACTGCTCTGCTCAGATCCTGCAGATTCAGGCCTGTGACCTCTCAGATTGAGTCCATCCATCTGGTATGCAGTCCTCTTCTCTTTATGCTGCCATGTCTTTCCAAGCATTATTGTCTTTTCTGATGGGGCATACCTTCTCATGTGGCTAACGTACAACAGTCTCAGTTTGGTCATCTGGGCTTCCAGGAAGATTTTAGGCACAAACTGTTCTAGGGTTCATTTCTTTCTCTTTTTGCCATCCATGGTATCTGTAGAACTCTTCTATAGCATCACATCTCATATGAATTGCTTTTCTTTCTGTCAACTTCCTTCACTGTCCAGCTGTCACATCCATACATGGTGATGGGGAATATAACAGCTTGGACAATTCTAACCTTAGTGCTCAATTGTATATCTTTATTTTTTTGGATCTTTTCTAGTTCTTTCATCACTGCCCTTACCATTCCTAGTCTTCTGATTTCTTGGCTGCAGTCTCCATTCTTACCAATGTTTGATCCAAGGTACGGGAAATCTTCAATTATTTCAATTTCCTCATTAGCTAGGTTGAATTTATATAGATCCTCCATGGTCATTACTTTTGTTTTGTTTTTATGTTCAGCAGAATGCCTTCCTTTGCACTTCTTCCTTGAGCTTCCTTAGTAATTGTTTCAAGTCTATGGTGTTTTCTGGTAGTAGTATGGTGTCATCCACATATCTTAGATTGTTGATGTTCCTCTTCACTCCTCCTTCTTCTGAGTCTAAACCTGCGTATATCATCTTCTTCTTCTTCTTCTTCTTCTTCTTCTTCTTCTTCTTCTTCTTCTTCTCACATATCCCTCCATTCTCCCAATATAGGGACTCAAGGTGGCGAACAACAAGTATAAAACAATACAACAGGGGTAGGCAGCCTTTCCCCTTTAAGGGCCGAGGGACTTCAGCTCCCAGAATCCCAGGAGTTATTGGCCAACATGATACTATTGGCCAACATGGCTGAGGTTTCTGGGAGCTGAAGTCCCTCGGCCCTTAAAGGGGAAAGGTTGCCTACCCCTGCAATACAATTTAAAAACAATACAATACATATAATTTGAACAGATAAGGTGAGAGGATGCAGCCTTTCCTGACCCCTTTGCCAATTGGGAACCATTCTGTTTCTCTCTATTCTATTCTGACAGTGGCCTCTTGTCCCAAGTACAGATTTATATCAGGACTGTCAAAGTTAGTGGCACTCCCATGTCTTTAAGAGTGTTCCATAGTTTTTCCTGATCTATGCAGTCATAGGCTGTGCTATTGTCTATAAAGCACATGCTGATTTTCTTCTGGTATTCCTTGATGCACTTCATTAACCATCATATTTTTTGCAATGTGTTCTCTAGTGCCCCTTCCTTTTCTGAACCCTGCTTGCTCCTCTGGGATTTCTCTGTCCATATATGGTTGGAGTCTGTGCTGCAAAATTTTGAGCATGATTTTACATGCATGAGAAATTAATGCTGTGGTTCTATAGTTGCTGAAATCTTTTGTGTCTCCTTTTTTGTGGATGAGGATGTACACTCGTCTCTCCACATTCGCTGAGGTTAGGGACACAGGACTCCTGTAAATGTGGAAAAACCGCACATAACAAAAACACTATGTTTTTACCTGAGAGGACAGCTCTCTAGGAATCTCTAGGTCCTCCAGTGCAACTCTGTGGTCAACATCTGCCAGACATTGACCATAGAATTGCGCTGGAGGAACTACAAATGCCTAGTGGAGTGTTCTCTAGGAATCTCTAGGTTCTTCAGTGCGACTTTTGGTTAAAGTTGACCATAGAGTTGCACTGGAGGACCTAGATATTCCTAGAGAGAATGTATTTATAAAATCCATAACTAATCAGATCTGCAAAAGTCAGAGCCGCAAATGTGGAGGGACGATTGTGTATTGATTGTTTTCAGTCTGTTGGCCACTGATTTGTTTTCCATAGTTATCGGCATATTTTAGTTAAGACTAGAATTGTTAACTAAACAAGTCACTGGTGGTTATTTATTTATTTATTTATTTATCTGTCCAGAGTTTGTCATTCCATCACTGGGGAGGAGGGGCTAGCTCTCCCACTTAGGCTGGAAAGTATAACTGACATTTGAAGAAACCCTTTCTAGGAAGTGGGAGGAGCAGGACCCAATGTAAGCATTCCTTCCCCACAACTACAGAAAAGGAACCAGTACCAGTGCTCCATTCACTGCCATGGGATGCAAAATGCAAAGCTGGGTTTACCAGCTAGGCAAAATAAAATAAAGGGATAAAATGCCAGAGTTAGTAGAATGGATTGTACCATTTCCAGTCAAAAGTAATGATACCATTTGTGAATGTTCTTCTAAATTTAAAATAAAAATAAAAGAAACCCAATATAATACTCCAAATAAATAATCAAGTGGAGAACTGGCACACAGGAGAGAGATCACATTCTGCTGGTTTAGAATCTGAGTAAATGATGCAGGTTAAGGGCCTTTGCAGACTGCCAGAAATAGTGCAAATTGAGTCCACTTTAAGGGTTAGGGTTAGGGAATCATGGGAACTGTATTTTATTGTGGCACCAGGGCTCTCTGACAGAGAAGGCTCAATGTCTCAGAAAAAAAAACACAATTCCCATGACTCCCTAGCACTAACCCTAACCCTTAAAGTGGACTCAATTTGCACAACTTTCCTTTACTATGCAGAGCTTGTAAATGTTGCCTTTTTGGACTGCAGCATTCCAAATCTGGCTGGGTAACTTTTTCCAGCTCTGGCTATATGTATAGAGTGAACATAAAGCTCCTAGCAATTGTAGTGTGCTACTGTGATGAATACAATGCTTTCTTCATGAGTCATCTGGCATATTTTTCTTCCGACTTAAATGAGCTTTGCTTTCCATGCTTGTGGCTTGATGATGAGTCACTGAGGATTACCTGACAGGGCATGTTGAATGTAAAGACCCAGTAGTTCTTGTTCACTCCGTAAGGAAAACCTCCTAAAGCAACCACACCTTGATCTGAAATCTGGCTGTAGAAATTGATCTCTGTGTTATGGCTTGAGGTTAGACAAAAAACTTTGAGGTGTGACCCTAGATCACAAGGAAAACTGTCAAAGGCAAAAAAATCTAGGGAAAAGTAAAATGAATAAAAAAACCTCAATTTTATTAAGAACAAAATAGAAAAAAAGGGGATAAATAAAAAAATGAGTTTAAAATGTTGCCAAACTGTATAGGCAAATAAAAATCCAAGGTTCTATATGCAAAAGCTGGATAAAAATACAACAATACTCAAATGCACAACTCCAAATGGGAGGGATAACAATACAAGCCCAATGCAGGACCAAAAGTATTGCCAATCTGTTTAGGCAGATAAAAAAGAAAGGTTCACAAACTGTAAATTAGATTAATGCTCAAAATACATATAGGAAGGATAACAATATAAGGCTTGAGCATTAATTCATGCTCCAGAATTGGGCTTATATTATACATGGCTTGAGGTTAGGACAGCAATATCTTAAAGTTCTTCATAATCAGTGCTCTTATGAAGTCATCTCTTTCCACCCAAACTCTGGTCTATGTTTGCCGTTTCTCATTAGAAATCCGGCAGTGGTCAAACCCACATGGAAAGAATGGGGGAATGGCAAAGGTCACAGGCACAAAGCATTGCTGAGATACCAAAGTAATTATTCCTGATGTGGGATGGTGGTTCCCTCATAAAATGACAAAAGGGTTGTTGTTGTTTTTAACAAAAGCTGAAACTAGGAATGTGAGATCTGTCAATTTTTCTTGCTTTTCTCACAATCCCAGCAGCATGCCCATCCCCTCCTAGTTCTATATCAGTTTGGAAGGCTTTCCTTTCTAGCATTTGTGTATATTTTGGAATGCATTTTTCCTAAAGTACACATTTTTAATACACTGTTTTCATTGACTATAGCGTATTCATGTGTATGTAATACACTGTTTTCATTGACTATGCTTATTTTTAATCCTGCACATTTCCCCAGTTTGGCTCTTTCCAAATTCACTGAACTACAATTTTTACTTATGGTTGGTAGGTAGGCCTAAGTACCCTAAAGGCACCAGATCCTCTCTGAACTTGGAAACTAAGCAGGATCAGCCCTCTCTGAAGATGCAAGCCACAGATGCTGGTGAAACGTCAGAAAGAAACTCTTCTAGAACATGGCCACACAGCCCAAAAAACCCATTAAAAACTAGGCTCTGCTCTGCTTAAGACTTGGATGGGACACTGCCAACAAATACTAGAAGCTAGAGGATATTTTGGAGAAAGGAACTGGCAAAACCACTGAGTATTCCTTGCCTGAGAAAATCCTATGAAATTAATGGCATCACCATACATTGTCAGGCAACTTGAAGGTACACACACACAGAGCTCAGTTTGTAGTTCATCATATCTAGAAACTGATAGTTTGAACAAAGTTGTCCTAAAGTATGGAATCTTACAACCTGCTTATTTAGGTTTTATCATTAAACTGGATCTCTTTTTTCCTAATCCTACCAACATGTAAGCTGCTCAATCACTCTTCAGACGTTGCAGATTTTCCTCTGGATTGGAAAAGGAAATATGGAATGATATGTTCAGTTCTGTTTAGAGGCTTCTGACCCACTACCGTACTACAGTAATGCAAAGCTCAGTTGGTAAATCAAGGTGGAGAATTATTCATCAGAAGTATTTCAGGGGCCCCTGAGCCTCTACAGAACATTTTTTTTTCTGTGCTCTTAACTAACTGCATCTACTACACACACACTGTTGAGAAATCAAGAAGCTTGGACTGCAAAAATCAATAGTAGAGCACATATTTTGCATCCAAATGTTGTAGATCTGAAGTTCAGTTCTTTCCATCTCCAGTTTCTACCCCCGCCCATGCTCTCCATACCACCTCCTCATGTGAACCCCCCACCTGCAGTGAATAATGAGGCAAAACCTTTTTATTCATTGCACCACAGGAACAGTGAATGGTGTTAATCAGCAAATATACCTGAAAAGTCTTCTTGGGAGAACTGGGAAGTGAGCTTGCCTCCTCTTCCAAGCTCTGACAGTGAAGTGCCAACTGACAAATGAGCTAGTTAAGGCTCATTTGTGAGAAGGGGGAACTAGTTTGCATATAACTAGTTATTTAAACAACCTTTTGATAAAGCATCTACCCTGTATCTGTTGCTTAGACTAGCACCTGCAAACCCAGGATTTTAAAAGTGAAAGCTGTTCAAAATTCAGCTTGATTGAAGTGTGGATGTTTAAATGTCCAGGGCAAGTCTCTCATCCATTGTGTTTCCTCATTTCCCTTGTATTCTATTCCTTTCTTTCAAAAATCGATATCTGCTGGAACAGTGAATTGGTGGTTTTGTGTGTTTCACATCAGATCTGTGGGGCAGGGGTAGGGGCAGGGGCAAGATACCTGACACAACAATTGGAAAACCGAGAAGCAGGTTTGCAAGGACAGACTTTCCAAGAGACTTTCCAAGAGAACAGTAACAAAATTCTTCCTTTGCTCCAGGTTCACATCGGACAATAGCCTTATTCAGTCTCTGTTTTAGTCTCCCTGTCACCACCTTGGGGCTCCCTTCTGATATCCTTCCTGATGTCTTTTAGAATGACTGTGCTGAAACTCCAGGAAGGAGGTTAAGGAATGGTAGTACCGTAAGTTCATTGTGCAAACTTCCTGGCTGAGGTTCCTGTGTTTGGAAGGATTTCCATGTTCACAGTGCTGGGGTGAGGTGGGGGTTGGGTTGGGTTAGGTTGGGGAGGGATAGAAGAAATTGTATAATGCCCCTGCAAACATGTATCTCCATTGTCATTTGCTATATTTTTTCTTAATTTTTCACAAGGCACTACTAAAATCAAAGACACACTTGCAGTGAAAAACCAAGAACAAGCCGAAGTGTTATCCAAAAATTTGTGTGGAGTGTGCCTTCAAATTGTTTCCAACTTATGGTGACCCTAAGTCAAACCTTTCATGGGGTTTTCTTGGCAAGATTAGTTCAGAGGAGGTTTGCCTTTGCTTTTCCCTGAAGTTGAGAGCATGTGACTTGCTCAAGGTTACCTACTGGGATTCATGGCCGAGCTGGGAATTGAACCATGGTCTCCAGAGTCGTAGTCCACCTCTCAAACCACTACGCTGCCCTGGCTCAGACATAAAAATAGATTACATTATAGTAGTCTAAAAACAGAGACAGCAACATAAGAGACTAGTACATTTTCAAAGTGGGAGGTGTAAAAATAAAGCTTGGACAAGTTACTTTTTGGCCTACAATATCCCAGCTAGCATGGGTATTCTGGGAGTAGCTATTCAGAATAGTAATTTTTCTAAACTGCCTATAAAATCTGTTAAAACAGCCACGGAGTAGCTGTTATTAGTAGCTATATTTAAACTCCTAATAAAGAGTCTAGAGTGGTGTAGTGGTTTGAGCATTGTACTGTGGCAGGGTCTGAACCCCTGTTCAGCCATGCAAACCCACTGGGTGAAGTTGGGCAAGTCACACTCTCTCAGCCTCAGAGGGAGGCAAAGGCAACCCCCCCCCCCTGAACAAATCTGGCCAAGAAAGCCCTGTGGTAGGGTTGCTATAAATTGAAAACATCTTGAAGACTCACAGCAACAGCAAATTAAGATGCATACAGACACAGAAATAAAAACATAATCTGTTTTCAAATGGTTAGATGAATGAAAGTCAGGAGGATTGTAGATAGTGGGCATAATCTCAATTTTATCTTTCTCTCTTATCTCCAAATCACTTGGTACTAATGCATTCCTAAGATTCATTTTGCTACTTGTTTTGTGCACAAAAATATAAGAATAATCAGTTTCTTATCCCTATGTGCCTTTGATCATGGGCAGAATGCTGTTTCCATAAAGGAAAAAAAGGACCTGTGGGCAGTGTGCCACTGAGCATGTGCTGAGTGCCAGTTCTGTGTGAAGAGAATGCTTCCTCACTTGATCAGAGTCTGTGCTGAGGCAAGTGGTGTTCCACACTTTAACCACAGATGTGTTGCTGGTAAAAGAGTGTGACCTTCATTGGGATGACAGACAATGACTATAGTAGTGTGTTAGATTACAAATTCAAGCCAGATCTCTCACCCACCCCATCCTTTACCTTATAGATGCCACATTATACCATTTCCAACCACAGCTTTCCTCTCCTTATGTGGACTACAATCCCCATCATCCCCAGCTGGCTGTGGATTCTGGGATTTGCATTTCAGCACATATTGAAGGTGCCAGGTTGGGGAGAGCAGCTTTAATGCATGTCCTTGCAGTGTGACAGCGAGCACGTACATATGAGTGAAAAGGAGAGCTTTGGCTAAAAAACTGCTGTCTGTGCATCCTCCAATTCTGGCCACTGGCCAAGGGGATAATACTATTCTGGCTGAGCAACAATCCTAGAAACCACATGGGCCCTGAAGCTGTGAAAAGCTAATAAAGAGGAGAGTATATTTTAAGATCGTACGTAGATGTTTCTTCTTTACGATATCTATTTGGAAAGAGCAGGGACTTGAGGTTGATCGGTTATTGGGGGAAGCACAGAAGCAAGCACGCAGATGATACCGGCTTGACTGCGTTCTCAATCCAGTCCTGTAAAACGTTGCATTCTAAGATGAGATTGCTCTTTATACTTGATCAGGCGGCAAGTCACATCCTCAGGGGAAGGCAATGGTAAACCTCCTCTGAATAAATATTGCCAAGAAAACCCCATGATAGGTTTGCCTTAGGGTCACCATAAGTCGGAAACACAAACACACACAGGCTCAGACTGTGCATTCTGGCTCCCTCCAGCTCCCTGGCTGGTGTGTTTCTCAAGATGTTTCTATAACCAGGGTTGGCAACAAACGGTCCATGGGTCGACCACATCAGGCCCCTGCTTGTTTTTGTAGGCTGAAGAGGATTTTGTTATTGTTCAAAACCAGGAGAATCACAGACTCACAGTCCTGGAAACCTTAAGGAGCAGTATTGTCTACAATCTTGCTTTAGTGAAAATATGCTTGAGTGTGTGTGTGAGTTTAGAAGCAACCAACCAACAAAATCCCATGCTATGTCCAGAGGGAGAATTAGCTCCCAGACCTCTTAAAATCCCCTGGTCCTGCCCTTCAATGTAGCTTTAGAGCAGGGACAAACAGTGGTCCTCCAGATTTCATCCTGTGACAGGATGAAAATCCTGGTGGATCCTCAGAAACACAGTGGAAATGAAACTGACAGTGAGACTTACCTCCAGGGACCTATGTATAGTACTGTAGCCTTAATGGCTACAACTTGTGGCTCCCATTTCTGGAGAGCAGCAAATCCATTCTTGGTTTGGGGGTGAACTTTAAAGGAGCTAACCAAGCTGCTGGGTTTAATTTGGAGATATAGGGGCTAAGCAGACGGGAAAGAAAGTGTGACCTGAATTTGCCTTTTCCCGAAACCGCAGCAACCGCATTGCATGCCCTGAAGGTGCACTATTCAGGGACGGAGCTACCGCATTGGAGTCAGTCAATGCAGCTTTTTCGAGGCTCTATTAAAGCCTCAGCAACCGCACTGACATGCCTGAGGTTGGCCCAAATAAGAATGCAGCCACCGTACGGGCGGCAGCGGCGGCTTTAATTTTTTTTTTTTTGTTCTCTCCGGCGCATGCGCACGTGCGCAGAGAAAGCACGGTCCCTTTAACAGAAATGTTGGCAGTGCTCAGGACCTGCGCACTATGTGCTGCAGAGGAACAATGGCTGCCTCGCCAACCGAGTGCTCGGCGCTACTACTGGCCCTGCAATGCACAGCCACAGCAGCCTCCGCCATGGTCCGTGCCGCAGATACATTCAGGGAAGGCAGCCGTGATGACTGTTGCCCCTTTGTTGCTGTCAAAGAAGTGACAGCCGTGAGACCAGGTGCCGCAAGACGAGTCACACGGTTCACCACCATGGCCTATGCCGCTCTGATGGCCCCCGAGAGAGCCCCGCGCCGGTGGTGGATGTTCCCCAGAAGCACCGACTGGTGGGACGGGTTCGTCACATACATCTGGGCAGATGAGCAATGGAGGATGTTCTTCCGAATGCCCCGTGCCCTCTTCCACAGGTTAGTAGAAGTACTGCGTCCGGAAATGCAGCGGGAAGACACCGTGATGAGGAAGGCCATCCCGGTCGAGAAGAGGGTCGCCATGGCCATCTGGGTGCTCGCCCACAGAGCCAGCTACAAGCAGACGTCAGAGCAGTTCGGGGTCGGGCAAACCACTGTGGGTGAAGTGTTGGTGGAGTTCGCCCTCACCATGGAGAAGCTGCTCCTGTCACGCACAGTGTATCTGGGAGACCACCAACAGGTAAGGACCGTCACACACACACCTGTCACTTTCCCCTGTTGCGCAGGAAATGTCATGGCATACAGTGTGGCTGTCACTGATGAGAGTCAGCTGTTTTAGGCAATGACACTGCGCAGGGATGCCTAGTGGGCCATGACTCCGCATAGTGAGAGTCCTGTATACTCGGGAGCAAGGGCCGATGAACGTGCGCAGGGATGCCAAAGTTCGCCATGCCCATGCAGTGAAAGTCCCGTATATTCTGGAGCAGCGCCCGCAGAACCTGCGCAGGGATGCCTAGTTCGCCATGACATGGCTATGCGGTGAAAGTCATCCTGTATACTCGGGGGCAAGGGCCGATGAACCTGCGCAGGGATGCCTAGTTCGCCATGACCATGTAGTGAAAGTCCTGTATTTTCAGGGGCAGCGCCCGCAGAACCTGCGCAGGGATGTCTAGTTCGCCATAACATGGCTATGCGGTGACAGTCCTGTATACTCGGGAGCCAGGGCCGATGAACCTGCGCAGGGACGGGGAAAACGTCATTAGCAAATACAATGGCTCCTCTATAATTGTCTCCTTCTCCCCCCTTCTTGTCACCCACAGATCATGCAAGGGTTCGGTGAGCTCGGCTTCCCCCAAGTAGTGGGTGCCGTCGACGGGTGCCACTGTCTGATCGTGCCACCCTTGGGGAGGAGGAACGAGTTCGTGAACCGAAAGGACACCTATTCTGTTGTCCTCCAAGGCACCACGGATCATCAGGGACGCTTTGTAGATGTGGAAGTGGGCTGGCCTGGATCGACCCACGACGCGAGGGTGGCGAGGAATTCCATCATCTTTCAGGCCATGGAGGCCGGCATCTACGTGCCAGGGAACCCCACCGTCACCCTGAGGGGCCAGCAGATCGGCCCCCTCCTGCTCGCTGACAGCGCCTACCCCATTCGGAAGTGGCTGATGAAGCCCTACCAGGGCAACCTGAATGCCAGGCAGCATGGATTCAACAGGAGGCTGAATCGCGGCAGGAATGTGGTGGAAAGGGCTTTCGGCCGGCTGAAGGCTCGGTGGAGGTGCCTCACCGCCCCACTCCTTGTGGCAGAGGAGAATGTCATCCCCATCATCGCCTCCTGTGTCATCCTCCACAACATCTGCGAGACCAAGGGAAGGGTCCTGGATGAGGGAGGGCGCTACAGGCGCCGCTTTGTGCTTCCCACCCTGGGGGCACCCATGGAGCACAATGATCTCAGAAAACAGAGAGAAGGGGAGGCTGTGAGGGAGGCCCTGGCAGAGTTCTTTGAGACCAGGAGGTTCTGAAAGCATCCTCCCTTCTCCAACTGTACCCCAAGGTCAGCACTGCAATCTGCCCTGAGCCTAGAAGCACCTCAAGGCCCCCTTGCCCTCTCTCTCTGTGCCTTGCATAAATGCAGGACACCACTGCACTGTGCCCTGAGCCTAGAAGCACCTCAAGGCCCCCTTGCCCTCTCTCTCTGTGCCTTGCATAAATGCAGGACACCAATGCACTGTGCCCTGAGCCTAGAAGCTCCTCAAGGCCCCCTTGCCCTCTCTCTCTGTGCCTTGCATAAATGCAGGACACCACTGCACTGTGCCCTGAGCCTGAAAGCATCTCAATAAAGTTGTACTGGTATCCCCACCCTGTGTGTGGCTTGCATTTTTGGGGGACAGCACTGCACCATCCCATGATGAGATCCTGTGATGCCCACTCTGCATATGGCTGGCAATCCTGCTATCATGACACACACAGACACACACACACACGAAAGGGCATGGAGGGGTCACCTGGAGCCAGATTTCCTGCCAGTAGAAGGATACAGTGCACAAACCACCAACTGAAACCTCTGACAATGTTGCCAAATTCCCAACAGTCAGCTTTCCCAATGGCCCATTCGATTGTATCAATTGGTAGCCCAGAGGGCAACCATTGGGGATCATTTTCAAACTTCCCACATGAGGGTCTCCATTGGTCAGGGCCCAGGTAAGGCCATCTGCCCCCGCAACATTCACTTATAAATGCTCCTGCGGAGCTCCGGCGATTCCGAGGAGGACGATGGCGGCCAGGAGGAGAGTGCCCATCAGGATCGCCTATTGGAACAATGAGGAAGTGGGCATTCTCCTCCAAGCCCTGAACCCAGAGCCGGCTGCTAGGAGGGTGATGGCCAGTTCCAACCGGCCGAACCGGGGGTATTTTACCCAGGCCTCCCGGGCCCTCCGAGAACAGGGCTTCATAAGGACCCCCCAACAATGCCGCACAAAGTTTAAGGCATTGAAGGGGGTGTTCTTTGAAGCCCTGGAGGACTATGGGGAGCATCCTCCGGTTCGGCGAAGGCCACCCTTCTGGCAGCAGCTCCGGGAGCTATGGGTGAGGGCCGGCCGCCCTCGGTGGCAAGATCGCCGGGCCCCTGGTAAGTGTGGGCCTCGTAGCTTGCTCCCCATGCCCCCCTTCCCCCTCACTCTTCCCTTTGCCTCACTTGCCCCTCATCCCCATCCCATACTAATGGTGTCCCCCTTCTCTCCCAATGTAGGCATGCGGCGGAGGCGGCGACAGGGACGGAGGGGGGATCCTGCCAGTTCCCCCTCTTCCTCCTCTTCCTCCTCGGAGAGGGAAGCCGGGCCAGCCAGGGAGGCCCGTGCAGAGGGAAGCCCTGCTATCCCTCTGCAGGCACAGCAGCCTCCCATGGCTGAAGGTAGGTCCCTGAGGGGAGGGGTACTAGTGGCATAACTGCGGCCTCCATGGCATTCCTGACCCTCCCGTCCCCCACCACTTTCCCAAGATGCCTTTCTAAACGGTGTATTCTTCCCTTTCACAGGCGGACCTGCCGAGGAGGACCTGCCCGGGCCGAGTCGCCGGCCGCCAGGCGGAGCACACCAGGGTCCCATTGGTGTTGCCCGCCTGGCGGTCATCCAATCCACCCGAGAATCGGAGAGGGGTAAGTATTACAGGGACACAGAGGGAGGGGGTTGGTGGAGCCCCCCAGGGACCCTGGCTGCAGCATACGGTGCTGTGTTGCAGGGAAAGCTTCTAACCACACGTTTCTCTCCTCTTTTCCTTTCCAGATCGACGATTGGAACAAAGGGTGGCTGCCATGGAGGAGCAGATGCAGACTGTGCTGACCTCCTTGGTAGCCATCTACCAGCACCTGGGCCTTCCCCAACCCCCGATTCCTCCCCCCTTTCCCCATCCTTGACGGACCTCTCCCTCCCCATTCCCTTTCTACTTGCTTCTGCCCTCCTCCCTCTCCTTCATCCCCCTAGAAACTTCCCCTCCCTTTTTTGTATTCTCCCCTCCCCTTCCCCCATTTGTCTGTTATTGTACATAGTTTTTATGTGTTTTCAAATAAAACTTTATTTTTAAAAAATCATGACGTCATATGCGCACAGACGCCTATGCGGCGATGACCGGCTTCTATGAATAAACGTTCTATTTCTAGACAGTGCCTGGCATTTTATGCGAAGGGGTGCAGAACCGTCGGAGAATCCATACAAGCACCCAGTAAAGCTGCGACGGTGAAGTGGGCATGGTGTGCGGTGGTGATCAGTGAAGTGGTGTGCGGCGGCGGCGGCGGTGGCGACCAGTACAGTGGGCATGGTGTGGGGCGGCGGTGGCAAGCAGTGAGGTGGGCATAAGTGGGGAGCACAATGCGATGGCTGCCTTGGTACTAGTGCTGCTTGTCGCAGCATCTCCAGCCCCCTCTGCTTGCTTTCTGCCTTCGTGGGCGAGGCTTGGGCGGTGGGACTACCAGACCACTGCTGAAAAGGCTACTACACTCTTGTGAGGGCTGTGGCTCAATGATCTCCATTTCCATTGGAGCCTCCTCCTGCACGGGTGGATCCCTTTCCTTCCTGCCTCTGCCCACACCAGGCCCGGCATCCAGGGGTGGAGCCCTCTCCCCCCTCCCTCTGCCCACAGCAGGCTCGACATCCAGGGGTGGAACGTCACCCCCCCTCCCTCTGCTGAGGCCCACACCCATCTGTTCCTGGCCCTGGAGGATAGCCCTCCCTCTTCCACCCTCCTGCACACCCTCGCCGCTCACAGCCATGGCCCTCTGGGACCTCTCCATGACATCCACCATTCGGCCCATCAGGCCAGTCAGTGCTTGTAGGGAATCACCTAAACGCCGCTGTTCGTGGGCCATTCGTTGATCATGCAGCCTCCGATCCTCAATCTCGGCCTGCCTCTGCTGATAGGAACGTTCATAGAAACGTTCTGTCATTTCATGATAACGTTCTGTCATTTCATGGGAACGTTCTGTCATTTCATGGGAACGGTCAGCAATTTGTTTATCCTGGTCTACGGCTTTCTCCATGATTTCGATGCTCCGTTCCATGTACTCCTGTTGGACACTCGTATGTGCTGCGGATGCTGGGCGACGTGTCCTCCTCCCTCTGATCTCGGCCAGGCGGGCTGCCGGTGGCATTGCAGCTCGGGGATTAGCAACTTCATCCTCATGCTCTTCTCCCTGTTCTGCTACTTCTCGTTCTAGAGACACATCATATGTCACAGGACACCACCGTTTTCACACACAACATCTCCCACACATTTCCGCGGGGGGAGGTGAGAGGTACATGCCAGGGAGGGATGTGTGTGCACATTAGAGGCATGCAGGTGATACTCATGCGAGGAATTGGCTGAATGGGACACATGCATTAAGTTAATTTCCCCCCCTCCACACACTAGGGTGCAAAAGCAGCGTGCGGGGAAGGGAGAAATTCTGCAAACCGGCATACCGACGCATAAAACGTCACAAAAACCAAAGAGCTTTGCTTTTTCGGGGTGGAGACGTACATGCGACGGGAAACATTTTTTGTCATAACAGGGAATGTACCATGTGCAGCCTGGACCTGGTGGATAAGCTGAGTGAATGGCCCGGGGCCTGCCCTCTCCTCTCCCTCGCTGTCGTCGTCACTCAGTGCTGTACTTGTCCTTGGGACAGGGGAGCGATCCCGGTGGGTACTGGTCCTGGAAGATGTAGTGCTCCAATGTGAAGTACGAGATGCTGCCCTGCTGGTGGACGATGTGGAGGCTCGGGATGATGGTCTCGAGGCACAGATGTCCATAGCCCTCTGACTGCAGGAGGTCTCATCTGAGTCTGGGTGTTCCTCCTGGTCACCTAAAAGTGACAAAGGATAGGGCCATTTCTGCCCTGTGGCCACCCTATTACTGCCCCCTGCACCCCTTCCCAGGGTCCCTGTGGCATCTTACCTTGACGGGGCAAAAGCTCCTGGGCGCATTCCCCCAGAGAGGTGTCCTCCCTGGCTTGTGCTCTGGCTGTCTGGCCGACTGGGACCCTCGTCGCATCGCTACTAGTGCCTATTCTGCTTGGGCGTATGCTTCCGTCTGTGGCGAGGAAGGCATGGAGTTCCTTGTAGAAGGGCATGGAGGAGGGACCCCGTCCGGTTCGGGCCCTGTGGTCCCTAAACTTTTTGTAGTCGGACCTGAGGTTTTTGGTCTTCCGACGACACTCCTCCCAGGTCCTTTGGTGGCCCTTGGCCCTCATGGCTGCTGCCAACTCCTTAAATGTTTCTGCATTCAAAAAGGAACTTCTCAATCTGTCCAAAATGTGTGGCTGCGACCACAGAGCTATGAGGTCGGCCGTCTCCGCGTGAGTCCATGAGGTCCCTCTCCCTTTCCTTGCCTCTCCGCTTGCGGATGGCTGTGCCATTGTGGCCGCTGTGGACAAAGGCAGCCCCGAAGTGGAGAGTGTGGAGGTCTCCAGCTGTAAAGTTCTCGTACGAAAATGGCGCTGGAATGTGTGTGGGGGTCCAGCTTAAAAGTGAAACTTTCCCCTTTATCTCTTTAACTCAATGTCAACATCCGCTAGCAACAGTTTCACCTTCCCGCTGTGGCGCATGTGCAGATTGTACCTTAGGGTTAACACTAGGGTTCTGAAACAAACGCACCTGCGTCGGTTTGCCCACACCTGAACCCTCGAAAACGCTTTACTTTGAGTCTTGTTTCAATGAGCGCATGCTCTCCAAAGTCAGCTCAAACTGCGCCGCACCTGTACACATACAACCACACGGCCGAAGGCAGCTTTTATTTGGGCGAACCTCCGCCGCTGCATCCCTACGTCCCGTTGAAAGTGCGCACTTTTCGGGAAGGAGCGGAAAAAAGTGGCTCCTTTTTAAAGCGCACTTTCACTAGAAAGGTCAAGTAGGGGGCGCTTTTTCGGCGTGCGTCATGTAAAGACTGTGTCTTCAGGTCAGCCCCAAAACAACCCAATTAGCTCGTCTGCTTCCCCCTATAGTGTTCAGCACTTTGGACAACTCCTGTGAAACCTAGAACAAACTGAACTGTCAGTGGACATATTAAGGATAAAAGGATGCTTTATGTGGAAGGTTACCATGGCTGGCCTGGTGATAATCTAGGAGAGGGGGAGAAATGGAATAGAGACATGCAATACTTTTGTCTGGCTCATGCTGTCTGAACCTTTGAAGAAGCTTTCAACAGTATTGCCACTAGTCAGGCTTTGTTATTGTTATCATTAAATTATACCCACTTACCAGTTCATAATGATAAGGAGTTTTCAAGTAGAAAAGAGCTGTCAGACAGGAGAGTGAAAGAGATACCTGAGAAGAAGGAGGATGGAGAATTGTATGTGCTGATATATGGGGAAGTCTTCTTCTTCTTCAAAGCAATGGAATTTCCAGAGTTCCAGAATGGCATAGTGGTGTGAGTGTTGGACTCTAGAGACCAGGGTTTGATTCCCATCTTGGCTATGAAACCCACTGAGTGACCTGAGGCAAGTCATACTCTCTCAGCCTTCAGGGAAGGCAATGCCAGACCTTTGAACAAATCTTGCCGAGAGTCACCATAAGTTCGGAAATGACTTGAAGGCACACAGCAAAAATGAGTTTATAGTAAGAAGAATTAGGGTAGCATCCCCAAATCAGTTGGAAAAGAAGCATTGGTAGGAATGATGTTAACAAGCTGGCATCCTGTTAGAGACATGAGTATGCTTACTTGCATGAATGGGGATTTTTGTATGGGGCTCAGAGGGCTATGCACTTGCCCTGGCAGCTGTCAAGCCTCTGGAGGGACAGATGTTGCTGCCACTCACTAGTGGGAAGGAGAGGGAAGGAAAAGATAGTTCTGGCCATGAGGATACGGCTGCTCTTGGCTGCCAGGGGAAGGAAAATGAGAGTGCACTTACTGTCAGCAGTAAGTGGTATAGAATTCTCCTTTTGTTTTCCCTACAGGATAGCTAGCCAAGGCAAATGTGGACTTGGTAATTGTTGGGTGAAGGCATCACAGCTACCAGAATGATTCTTACCCACCTCTGCAGCTTCAAAGCTGTCAGAGATGGCTCACTGCTCTTGCCAGACCAAATATCTTAAAGACCGCATGCAGCCATTTTCTCTTTCTGACACCATCCCATCATGGCTGTGACACTGTCCACATTATGGAAGAGTGTAACACGGTTCCAGAACTTGGAAAAGTTACTGTTTTGGATCACAACATCCAGAATCCTCCACCCAACTGGCCCAATAGCCATGCTGGCTAGGGATTCTAGACTTGTGGTCTGAAAGATCCAAACACCCCTGAGATTACAAATCCCAGGATTCCATAGGATGGAATACTACAGTAGTTAACGTGGAATCATAGTGCTATAACTATGTAATGTGAAGGGGGACAGGGATAAAATGTGGGGACGTGGATAAATAAGCAGAGTTTGGAAAAGTTTTTTCTTTGACTGCAACTCCCAGAATTTTCCTATTAACATGATTAGAGGTTTCTGCGAGTTGTAATCCAAAAAAGTAACATCCAAGCATTGGTAAATAAGTAATATTGGAGTCCATTCGTTCATTCAGTGTGTTACTAAAACATTCTTAGTAATAAAACTTTCTGCTTACTTCTGCAGAGCTCCCAGAAAACTGGACCGACACCAGAGAAACCTTGCTGGAGGGGATGCTCTTCAACTTGAAATACCTGGGTATGACGTTGGTTGAACAGCCCAAAGGAGAGGAGCTGTCTGCTGCTGCTGTCAAAAGAATTGTAGCAACAGTGAGTGATGGTGGTTCTAAATCAATCCTTACTCTATTCTGTCCTACCCCAAATGTCTTTGATTGCCTCAGGAAACCTGGAGACTGCCATTCCTGCTTATCAGGACTGGAACTGCATCATATAATCTCCATGGTTTACCCATGGTTAGTAGAGAGATGCACTTTGAAACATGAGCACATGGCTTTACCTCCCATCCAACCTTATCTTAGCTTTGGAAAGCTTAAGTGAAGCTGGAAATGTGGGTGACTTGCCCTTTTGAAGGGGGGGTTCTGTCTCACACTTCTGAATCGTTCTTGTCTTTCTGTTCTTTTTTTAAAAAATATATCTTTATTGAGTAATTTTCCAGAAAAAACAAACACATAACATACATGACATGCATAACACACTTCTATTAATACACAAAATAACCCATACATATTATACAACTTCTTTCCTAACTTGTACTTAACCATTAAACCCACAATATGACATCCACCCCACACTCTCACTCATAGTGATCTCAATTAAGCATTAAAGCAATAAAACAATAAGACAATGCAGCCATACAATTATATCATTCATCTAACACTCATTACTTCCTTGTTTGCATCTTTACTATTTTCATTTAACTCTCCTTTTTTAATAAAGATTATCTAAACAAAACATACTGAAACTAAGCTTATACTAATTTCTTTCTCCTCTTACTGTATTATACCTCTTTTATACTCTAGTTACCTCGTATATTTTATCCATTTTAACATTTAACTCTGTTTCGTTGCAATAACAGCTATTTCTCCTCATTTCTGTTTGAGGTATTCTAAAAGTTTCTCCCATTCCTCTGTATATTTTTAAATTCTCTAGATAACTTATCCATTTGCAATACATCCATCACCTTAAATAATCAATCATCTTTGCTTGGAACACATGCTTTTTTCCAATTCTTGGTATACACCATTCTTGTTTTTCTGTTTTATGTATCTCTTTTTATGTTCTTTGCTTTGAAATACCTGCAAAATTTAACATGAGATGCATGCAGAAATGCACATTTGAATATAAACAATGAAAAAATGATTACTTTACTGTAAGATGCATACCAACATGTGTATTTTGGAAGGGTAATTTTTAAAAAATGTGAGTATCTATATGTTTCTTTTAAAAAAAACCAAACCCCACACACAGATAGATGAAAGTGGAATAGAATAGATTTGTGCATAAATATATGCAAAACTGACCCAGACTACAGGGAAACTGGTCTGTCCATTATTAGTCAAAGCATATTGTGACATCCTGGTCACTTTATACTGGTGATGGTCATCTTAAGGCTGTCTTCCATGTGAGCTTTCCTTTCAGTAAGGCCAATGGGTTTCCTTTCAGCAAGGTTGATGGACTTGTAATTCAATTATTTCATCTAATTTTGAAATCGGAACTGAATCCCCTTGCGTATACAGTGGGGTGCTGGTATCCACTGGGGTTTGGTTCTAGAACCTAACCCCTCTTGATACCAAAATCCATGGATAATCAAGACAAATTATACACAATGGCATAGTAAAATGCTGTCCCTTATATAAATGGCCAAATCAAGGTTTGCTTTCGCAAACATTTAAAATGTTTTCAAGCCATGGATGGTTGAATCCATAGATGCAGAATCTGTGGATACAGAGGCTAACTGTATAGCAAAAAAGGCTGAACCCATGTACAAAAAGAGATACAGAAATGCAAAAGATCTCAAAACAATCTACATACACCACACCCCAATGAGATCAGAGTAGGCTCAGTAGTCATGAAATGCTGATGGACTGTTGTGGGGTGGATAATAGAAAACTGAATAGGAGTAGACTCAAGAAGTGAAACATAAGGACAAGAGGCCTCCACACTGCAACATTTCATTGCAGGGCCCACTTATCTACACTTAAATGCCATAGAGCCTTGCACTTAAAAGTTATGTTCCAAGAACACTTGGGAAAAACTCACTCAAGTAACATTAAAATCCCATAAAAATTTAGTTCATAAAATAGAATATAGTTAATAAAATACATAAAATGGTTGCAATTATAGAGAATTAGCTAACATAAAATGGTCATGATTTATAATGGGTTTCTAAACACTTGCTTGAATAGAGGAAGCATTGCATATCTTTCTTCGAATCATGGGCTGGCCTCTCTTGTTGGAGGGCAACTCCCATAACACACAGTGGTGCTGACCACTGTCCCCCTCAAATGAACAGAAAGTGATTCTAAGCAGTGCCTCCTCATGCGATGACTGTAGTGGGCAGGGGATCATGGAAGGGGCAGAGTTTTTATATAAAATGAGTTTGTGTGTGCCTGTATATCTGGTGTTTTATGGGACCAAATGAATGAGCTGTTCTGTAACAAATCAGACTGTAATTATTATTTGCATCCCTTATATTTATTATTTTTGTTCACATTTATATCCCACCATTCCCCTGGGAGCTCAAGGTGGCATACACAACTTGCCTCTTCTCCACTTTTTCCTTTCAACAACGCTGTGGGGCTCAGCAGATGGGCCAGAATAGCACAAACTCAGCCCAGTTCCCTGGTCTCTGCAGCACTCCTGTCCCCATCCTGATCCAGGACCTGCTACTGATGCATGCTTCTCATTTTTCCGCACCATTACTCATACCCAGAAGCCCTCCTTAGCTGTCTCTGCCATGGAAACAGGAAACCTGGCTGCACCCATGTGGCCAGGCACCCCAGACAAGCAACAGGGAGTACAGGCAACAGTACAGTAAGATAAGGATTGTGGAGGCTGTATAAACACCCCAGGGGTGCCATGGAGTTTCCAGGTCCCAAATACCAAAATATTCACACATGTAATTCTGTTTAGCAACACTTATTGTTCTTGTGTGCCTTCAAATCATTTCAGACTTATATTGACCCTGTCACAGAGTTTTCTTTGCAAGATTTGTTTTGGGGAGGGATGCCTTTGCCTTCTTCTGAGGCTGACAGAGTGCAGCTTGCTAAGCTCACCCAGTGGATTTCCATGGCTGAGCAGGGATTAGAACTCTGTTCTCCAAAATCCTAGTCCAATGCTTAAACAACTGTATCATGCAGGTTCTCCGTACTGAGCAGTTCTTGAACTCAGCAGCAAACTTTCACTGTCAAAACGTAATGGTCATTGCTGTAACACACTCTACATGGGATGGCCCTTAAGATTCTTCGGAAATGTCATGATGATGATGGTGATGATGACAATGCACTTCCAGGTTAATTTTTCCCAGCCATATCTGTGAAACACTTGGACTTTTGTCTTTTCTCTTTCCTAAGGCAAAAGCAAGTGGGAAGAAACTCCAGAAAGTAACTCTGAAAGTGTCTCCCCGAGGAATAATCCTCAGTGACAGCATAACAAATGAACCTATTGAAAACATCTCCATATACAGGTATGTCTCAGTGGCTGCTTTTGAGGATACAAAATAAATTTTGAAAGCCTGGCAATAAAAGCACCCCAACATTTTTGATGCCACAGTCATTGATTTGTGAGGTCCCTCTTATTTTCCTTCAACCCATGCTGTTGAACAGATATATAATATCCACCTTTCCACCTTAAACCAAGGAAGTTATTCTAGTTCTAAAGTAGTGCAATGCCGATAATGCAGTGGATGAGGGGAAATAATTTGAAGCATAATCAGAGATGCTTCTCAGTCAAAGAGCAGATGAAGGACTATGATTTGAATCTGTGCTGGATGGGGTACACTCCCCTGAAGAGTCCAGCTTGTAGTTGGGGTGAAGTTCTGGTTTCAGCCCTGTGCCTGAATGCCCAGGCTTCTGTAGTAGTTAGCAGTGCACATTGTTAAAGCTAATGCATCATTTGTACTTGCACCTGAAGATGTCTGATCTGGCCAAATAACACATGCCCTCATTACATCCAGTAATGATTTGTGTCTTCCATGTCAGTGGGATAGTGAATCCATTCCACAGTTTAGTTTAAACTTTAACAGGGCTGTCCAAAGTGCTGAACCTGTTTTGGGGATAGGACTCAACATGTTAGGCAACTCCTTTAAAGTTTTGTCTAAAACCTGGGACAGATCCACCAGCTCATTGACATAAAGCCACCAGTCCCTATAGGGCAAATACCGCTTGAGTTACTGTAATATACTCTGCCTGGGTTTGCCTTTGAAAAGTGTTCAGAAACTTCAACCAGTTCAAAATGCTGTGGTCAGACTTGGGCTTGTTAAAATAATAACAACTTGTTATGACAATATTACTGGTCTGTTCTCAGCACAGTGCAAAGTATTGGTTGTGAGAACTAGGGTCCTTAAAGAGCATAATATTCCATGTAAGCCTGACTGGACTTTGAGATCCTCTTGTTATCCCCCTTTTTTATTCCACCACTCTCTGAGACTTGTCTAGTACAGACATGAGAAGACTTTATCAATATCTGCTCCCTAGTTTTTCAGCTCGCTGCTAAGTGAAAGTAGGCAGCTCCCTCCCTCTAGTTCTTCAGCTGGCATAGATATTTTATTTTTCTTAAATCATGCTTTGGTAACAGTTCATTAACAGCTGACAGTTTTCTTAGTCATGCATTTTAAATTGTATTTTTAATTTGAGTTTGCTTTAATAGTTGATCAATTGTTGTTGTTTTTTAACGTGATAGTACTAAGAGCTCTTAAATCCCAATTTTAGGAGAAGGGAGAGATATAAATCCAGTAATGAATAAAACACATTCTCCTCTGCTTATCCATGAGTCCATTCCCCTTGTAAGCCCCATATGGTTGAGACCTCTCACTATTT
The DNA here is from genome assembly GCA_026167975.1 of Phrynosoma blainvillii. Lineage (NCBI taxonomy): Eukaryota > Metazoa > Chordata > Lepidosauria > Squamata > Phrynosomatidae > Phrynosoma > Phrynosoma blainvillii. The sequence goes on from JANUYF010000008.1 coordinate 23,884,113, forward strand.
TTCTTTATAATGAGCCATGTACAGAAACAGTGATATCTGTAGCTCTTGTATTATTGTATTTATTTATTTATTACTTTATTGAAGGCTTTATAGGCATCCTAAGGGTTAAAAACCCTCCTAGTGTAACCTCCAAAAAAAGGCAAATAAGAATAAAACATCCATACAATATAACATTAATAAGTACTAGCTCTTAAACAAACAATTTAAAATCCTAGCCAAGAAAAATAATGCAATTAAACAAGGCAAATGCAGATAAAACAGCCAACAACATACAATAAAAACATTACTTATATGAAGACTATAGAAAACAAATATTGCATTTATTTTAATTTGTAAGCCACTTTGGATTCTGGTTTTGTGGAAAAGGTGGAGTATAAATTTAACAACAATAATATGGTCCTGAAAGCATGTAAGAAGACATGTAATAATTAGCAGCTACCAGAGATTGGGCTTTCTCAATTCCCTGAATTGGATCTCATACCTCTGTAACTCCCTTTCCAAGAAAATACACATCTTCCTCATCTTGAACATTTTTAATGGAATGTTGAAGACATTTTTATTCCAGTCCTTCTTAGATTAATGTACTGTGCCAAAGGAAGAAATTGCTGCTGCTTTTAAAAAGGTTTTAGAACTTGTAATGTATTGCACTGATTGGCATTTTAATTTTGTTTTTATATGTTTTCAAAATGCTCCATAAGTCACCAAGCATGCTTGAATATATAATACCAGTTTCTAAAAGATCTCCTTCATTTCCAGTATGTTTCTGTTTTCAGTTATGAAAGTGCTAGTCTTAATCAATAAAAGCCTTAAAAACAGGGTCAGCCAGTGACTCTGGCTGCATCCGCCTGTAGAAATAAGTCAGTTTGACACACAGCTCAGTGCTGTGGAATTCTGGGAATTGTAGTTTTGTGAAATATTTAGTCTTCTCTGCCAAAGAGCTCTGGTGCCACAACAGACTACAAATCCCAGGATTCCATAGCATTGAGCCATGGCAGTTAAAGTGGTGTCAAATTGGATTATTTCTGCAATGTGGATGCAGTCTTGTTTTCCAGAAACCAGAAGTGATCTTGGATGGGGGACATGGAAAAAGGTCTTCTACATTAATCATGTGTCTACCACTTCTCTGAAAGAAGGAAGAGAAGATGATTGGAAGAGGAGGAAGTAGAAGGGGGGGGAGACAATAATGACTTGGACCTTAAAATTGCATTTCCTGTAAACAACTGCCATATTATTATTATTATTATTATTATTATTATTATTATATGGTGCTAGATTCTTACTTATTCTTTGTGCAGAAGTCAGGTCTGGGTTTCCCATAAGAAAAGGTCACACACATTGCAAATTATTCCCTGCTTCAGCAGGAATGCTTCTACTGCACCTCGGAGTCCTCTTGGCCCTGGTCTCCCACTGCAGATCATGTATAAGAAAGAACAGTTGCAGAACCAATGGGTGACAGCACTTATGTCCCCATTTCCAGCAGCAAGACATCTTGTGCTACAGCTAACAGAAGGGCTCTTTCTTCCCAACAAAAGAATACTGGGTCTCCCAGTGGAGTTTCCAGACTTTTAGAAAGCCGCATTCAAAATTCATTTACATTGCATTAGTTTCTGGTGTTGCTCCAGTGTGGCCTACATTTGTCTCACGTGAAGCTTCATGGTGCTTTGTTTTTACAAAAGCCACTTAATGTTTTTCTCCCTTCCTTTTAATTTTTTAAGCAGTTAAATGTTTGTTTTTATAACAGTAGAAACCCCTTTCAACAAGCCAAAAAAAAAAAAAGGAAAAAATGGTTTTAGTGGGACCCTCCTCTGCTATGTGACATACACAATCTTTATTAATATTTCAGAATAAACGCCACTCAGCATAGCCTCTGTTTTTCAACACAGTTTATGCAAGACTTCATGGCAAAGAAGGGCACAGGTGTGACACAGATTTGTTTTCAACTAATACCCAAAATTCTTGAGAAACCTCAGCTGAAGGGGTTAAGGGTACCCATGTAATGCATTTCCATTACATTTTTAAACAAGTCATTTTGACCTTTTTAAGAAAGATCTGTCTGCCTTAAAAGAAATTTATTAGTAGAAGTACCTAATATTGCAGCAAAATAAAGAATTGTATGCTCTTGTCCTGCCCATCTATTACTATAAGAGATTAGAAATATTACTTTTTTTGGATCCCAGGATCCTCTCAAATTTACTTTTTGGATGACAACTCCCAGACCTTTTTGGATTACAACTCCCAGAATCCCCTCAAATTTACTTTTTGGATGATGATTCCCAGAAGGGGAGATTTTGAGAGCTGTAATTCCCAAAGAAACTGTCCAAGCTTGGATTAAGATCTGCCAAGGCCACCGTGCTCTACATTCACTCAGTACATATAGGGCAACTAGTGGTTAAGAAGGCACAGTTATCTCAGCTGTTGACTCAGATTCTTGGACCCTTTCCCTTTAGAGGCCCATTAAGCCTCTTCCCAGACATTTTTTCCCTGATGGCTAGTGAAAAGCACCTTATTCATGCAAACCTTCAATTTGTCAAGGGAAAGTGTTTAGCAAATGAGATAGAAGGCCCTCCACTTGATCTGCCACTTGCTTAAGTTCACTGGAAGCAGACCATTTGGAGCAGAGCTCAACATTTAATGTAGGTTCCCATGTGAAAAATTTGAAAGCCTTTAAGATGGAGGCTGCCAGTGACTCTGTTGTTTCTGAGTAGTAAATCTATGCTGGGCTTTACAGGAGCTGTCCAAGGTTTCAGTACCTTGGTTAGCATTTGTAAAATCCAGAGTGGCACTAATAAAATCCAGCATACAGTATCTGCTTCAAAGCAACAAAGGCTGCATCCCACACTGCAGAAACAGAGTTGTCCCTCTCTGTTTGTGGACTTGAGGTCTGCGGTCTCGCTCTTAGTGGGGAGGGACAACTGCCCTACCTAAAATGGCCATGCCCACGTCATGGGCACGCAACCCATTAGTTTCAGTGGGGCTCCAATATTAGTGAGCCGCCATTTTTGCGGGGAGGGCGGAATTGATCCCCTGCAAATTGGGAGGAGCAACTGTAATTCACATTGACACCACATTAACTGAAAGGCTCAGTGCTATGGAATCCTGAGAATTGTAGTTTGTTATGACACCAGAGCTCTCTGACAGAGAAGGTTAAATGTCTCACATAACTACGATTCCCAGAATTCCACACCACTGAGCCATAGCAGTTTAAATGGTGTCAAACTGAATTATTTCTACAGGTTGGATGCAGCCAGAGTCATTGACTGACCCTGTTTTTAACTATTGCAGTAAAAGTCATATCAAACTGGATTATTTCTGCAATGCGGATGCAATCTAAGACACACTTTCTGTTAGGATGTGTCCCTGTCTGGGACTCAGGGGGTCAAAATTGGTCCACAAATCCACCAAAATTGTCCATACCTGATTTAGCATTATCAGTGTGCATGCTACATCACCAGGAAATGAGAGAATAGTTGCCTTCCCCAAAGAGGTTACACTCTGAATAGCCCCCAACTAAAAGTCTGCTGTTTCTTCATATATTTTGAATAATAAAAAGAGGGGAAACTATGTTCAGATGGTAAAGTGCAAAGGGACAAAAGAGTGGAACTTTGAAACACATTCTTTGACCCAGTCTTCTCCCAAAAGGAAAACACTACTCTAGCTGATAAAAATGAAACAAATGATGCAGTAATGGGATTGCATCCCAGAATAGGGAAAGAGGTTGTTAAGAAATACATACATAGATATTCGAGTCCCATAGGAAATAATGGATCCCCTGCAAATTGGGAGGGGCTGCTGTACTTCATTGTATTTTTCCTGGGGAATCCTAAGCTGTTTACTCACTTGGTCAGGAGGGGTGCCATGCTGCCAAGAAGGATGTCACCATGTTCTTCAAATCATGATGCCGAGGACCTGCCTGCTGCCTTTGTGGTGATCCCATGATGCTTGTGTCTGCTCTCTCTTGGACTTTGAGACTCATTCCCTCTGACAGCTTTTCTTCACACCTTTCTATCAGTTTCTCTTACCATTTGTGGTAAAGATTGCAGTGTGTTGGGGACAGAGTTTCAAAATGCACTTGCCATCCCAAGGTGAGCAGGAGTCAAGCCCCTGAGATCAGATGAGGTCCTGTCTAAGTTGTCCTGAAAGCTAAGTGTGTTCTTACACAGCATTGTGAAACCAGGAGGCGATAAATCCCTAAGGCAAATTCCTTCCTCTTGAGAGAGGTTATTGGATCATCATCTTCATCTGGTTGTAACTAAAAAGATAAAAAGAAAATTGGAGTTGTGCTGACAGTGTCAAGTTGTGCCATATTCACACATATCCCCCCCACCAAGAAATTGATTATGACTGAGTGCTTCCAAAGGAGGCTTTCAGAGTGCACTAACCCAGTTTCAAACATGGGTGTGTGTGTCCCCAGATGTAATTTTCTTCCACTTGTTTTCCTATCATTTCTTTTTTTTCCCTATCACTACCAAAAAAAAAATCCTTTAAAAAAGGAAAGAAGAAATCATTGCACAATGCCTTTTGATTGTACTGTTAGGAACACTTTATCTAGAGAAAGATTGAGTTATGTTATCCTGTTACAAAAATTAGTCCTAGTTGCAGGCAGAGCTTGAAAGTTAATCTTGTATAGGGTAGCAAGCAATGCTATATTTTTATTTTTGTAAAATAAAATACAAAGCAATCAAGAAGCAATTGTTAATACAGATTGAGTCTCTGTTATCCGAAATGCTTGAAATCAGAAGTGTTTTGGATTTTGGAGTTTTTCAGATTTTGGAATATTTGCATATACATAATCTTGGAGATGGGAGCCAAGTCTAAACATGAAATTCATTTCTGTTTTGTATATACCTTATACACACAGCCTGCAATAATTTTATACACAATATTTTAAATGTTTTTTATGCATGAAACAAAGTTTGTATACATTGAACCATCAGAAAGCAAAGGTTTCACTCTCTCAGCCACCCATGTGGACAATTTTTGGATTTTGGAATGTATCAGATAAGGGAGATTCAACCTGTAATGCATCACTGACAGGTCACTCTTAAAGCAAAGATCAATGATGAGTAATACCCAGTCTGTTATTTGAACAGCAGCAACATTGAAACCTCATACTAGGATTCTGTAGGATCTGGACATTAATAGGGGACAGGACATTTTGCTGGCCCATAATAAGATGGCACTTCCTCCCATTGTACGCACAAAAGTTGACTAGACTGACTTGTCCTTCTTCAATATGATGATGGGATGACAGCAGGCTTGCTTTGGGGTCACAGGGCAGGCTTTTTAGCATAAAGCCCTTTCCTCCATCACCAGATGTCTTCTGACATCTGGTATCGGAGAGAACAGCTTCATTTTCCTTAATGGCTGGGCAAGCCCTGATGGTGGACAGTGATATGCTAAAGCACAGTTAGTTGGATGTGTTTCACACAGTCCTTCTGACAGGCCCATATGGAAGTTCCTCTTGCTATTACATTGATTTAGAGGATTCATTCCCACTTGCATTTAAATCAGTTTGTGATTCGCGTTGACACCGGGTCATGGATTTGATTCAGGCCGATGCATAGTTCCCACTATGGAAATGAATTATTTCCTTATTCCATGTCATTCCCACTAGTGGGAATGAGCCCCACGTTGCCTTTGCGGCCCAGCTTTACACACAGGATGTGCAGAGCCCAGTGCATTCTTTTGAGTGACTTGTATGATGAGGAAAGGAGTGCCTGGTGGTCCCTTCTGGCCCCTTTATGGAGACCTCCACCGCCCTCCCGTCTCCAGGGTGGAGAGATCCTCAGAGGAGCGGGTGAGGCCGAGCAGCTGAGCGGCCCTGACTCCTCCAAGGCGCCATCGGGCTTGGAGAGGTCCTGCACCCGACTCTCTCCCTCCAGGCCATTTATGTCCTCAACAACCACAGCGGCCCCAAAGCCAGGTCCGGGAGCCCCAAAAGTGGGGGCCTGCTCTCCTTCGTGAGGGCTTGCGAGGCTGAGGGAGCCCAGCTCAGTACCCTCAACTTCAGGGAACTGGACTTTGGCGAGACCACCATCCTGGACACCTTCTATAATGCCAGTGAGTTCAGAAGGCTTCAGGAAGGTGGTGGTTTCTTGGCTTCAAATGGTGTGGGTTTGAAGGGTTGGGCTCTGGAGACCAGAGTTTGAGTCCTCAGCCCCAACTTTCTGCCTTTAGTCCCTCCCCTCCAGTGCGATGCGAATCAGATCCATCATTCACACTTGTTGAACATGCTTCCGCATCAATTCTTTTCAAAAGAACCACCAAAAGATCCGTCTTTGAAAAGAACAATTTTTTTACATTTACCTCACTTCAACGCAACTCAGACTGAATGCAGTTGGGTTTGAAACAGTTTCCAATGTGAACGAGGCACGTATAAATCGATCAGCAAATGCCCAGAGTTTGATGTCACAGGATGGTGGGGTGATTCTTTACAGTGACTGAGAGTTTGGATTGCCTGAGTTCAGAGCATTCACTTTCTCTTTCATTCCTCCCCCTACAAATAAAAAATAATAATTCTCCTTAGCAAGCAAAGATTTTGGGGAAGATGGATGGATGTTTGTTTTTCTACATTTCCCCAGTGTTGTAAAATCTTGGCTTGGAAAATTGCACTCTTTCTGGCTTTGATACGATAAGCTAACTTCATGAATCTCTGTGTGGCATGCATCTGAAACTTTCATTTGCTTCTCATATGTAAGGTGAAGTTTTGAAATGAAAGTGTGTGCAGTTTTGCACAAAGCTTTATAGTGGCTGCAGCGTTCGCCATTCTATTGGATTTTGCTTTATTAGTTTCAAGCTCATATGATTGTAAAAGATTGGCTAGGAGATAGGAGGCCAACAACGGAAGATCTTAGAAAGCATACTGGGAATGCTAAACTGGATTTCCAGTATTAAAGAGTGTGGGGTGGAATCTTCAGTACAGATTGAATCTCCATTATCTGGAATACCAAAATCAGAAAGATTCCAAAAACCAAAACTTTTTTCATGGGTGAGCCGAGATAGTGACACCTTTGTTTTCTGATGAGTTCAGTGTACACAAACTTTTTTCATCAACAAAATTATTTTAAAATATTGTATGAAATTGCCTTAAGGATATGTGTATAAAATATATGATCTTAGTGTTTAGAATTGGGTTCCATCTCCACGATACCGCATTATATATATATATGCAAATATAGATAAATATAGATAAAAATCCACCAAACAGTGATACCTTTATTGGCCAACCGAAATGCACAATATACTTATTGCAAGCTTTTGAAGCTCCACTGGCTTCTTCATCAGGCAAAATGTGACAAACCAAACAGGAGAAAAAACTGAGATGTTAGTAAGATGCCTGCATTTTGTTGTTTCTGTCCTTAGTGAAGATGGTATGAGGAGGGTAAATTTTGCAGGCTGGCTTCTCCTCCTCCTGGCCAAGTGGCAATTGGGAGTTTTTCAAAGTCTAGGAAATTTAAAGGCTATTTGCATATCAACAGGACTTTTCTCTTGCAATCCAATATGTCTCCATTCCTGTGAGGCCACAGGCCCTGTAGGCAGAGGACAATGAATTTTTCAAGAAGCCTCCATGTTTTTTTATCAGGAGTAATTTGGTACGTGTAGAGGTAAAACATGCTAACCCAGTCCAAATTTTAGAAGAAGAAAACTGTTTTAGCTTGGTTGAAGCTCCCAGTCCACTGGCTTGCTCTTTAGGGTTCCCCTGTTGCAGCTACAATGTGGTATCTCACAAGTGGACTTTTAAATTTCCTGGACTTTGAAAAACTCCCAATTGCCACATGGCCAAAAGGAGAAGGAGCCAGCCTGCAAAATTTACCCTCCTCATACCAAATGTTAACATGCACTGTGGTTCATGCAGTCATGCGTATCCTATATTTTTCTGGTGGTGATCCTGCTGTCTACCTGTAAAGCAATTTATTTAGAAAACATAGGACTTGGAAAGGTTATTTTTGGACTACAATTCCCAGTGTGGCCACTGGTTGGGGATTTGGGGATTTGCAGTCTAAGCCAGGGGTAGGCAACCTTTCCACTTTAAGGGCCGAGGGACTTCAGCTCCCAGAAGCCTCAGCCATGTTGGCCAATAGTCCCATGTTGGCCAATAGCTCCTGGGATTCTGGGAGCTGAAGTCCCTCGGCCCTTAAAGGGGAAAGGTTGCCTACCCCTGGTCTAAGCAGTTAACTTTTCTGAGTTCTGAGACATTGAGGGGAAAAGTAGCCAATTTACACAACTTTTAAAAACATGTAGCTACTGCGGGCCTTTGGTTCCAGGACCCAGTGTGGATACCAACATCCATGGGTGCTCAAATCTCATTCAATACAAAGGTGTACCAAAATGGTGTCCCTTATATAAAACTGCAAAATCAAGGTTTGTTTTTTGGAATATTTGTGCATGTGTGTGTGTGTTTTAATATTTTCGAGCCATGGATGGTCGAATTTGTGGAGAAAGAATCCTTGGCCTGTATGTGTCTTCCCTAATTTTGTATATCCAGAATGTGTATTTGTTGGAGAAAGGGAGACCTAGGTACAAAGTAGAGATTGGAGTTGCTACTTGATCTTGTTGGCTGGGAGTTACCATCCAAAATAAGTAACTTTCCTCATTCCTGGTGCAGACTGCATGCAGCCTGGTGATCCTCCCCCAACTATGTTTTTCTCTCTTCATTGTCTAGGTCCTTAATGTGTTCTCTCTTTGCCATTGTTCACAGGATATCCTACTGCACAGCAGACAAAGTACATGACAAGGTGTTTGCCTATATTGCTCAGAGTCAGCACAATGAGAACCTGGAGTGCCACGCATTCCTCTGCGGCAAAAAGAAAATGGTCAGTATCATTATGAAGGGAAGCCAGCTTGCATGGGAAGTGTCTGGAATGGGGGTTGATCAGGGTGGTTGTGATACATCACAGGTGGGAATTCTGTGACCCTTCAGAGTGGTTGGACTACAGCTCCAGTTTTCCTTACCATTGGTTATGCTGTTTAGAGCTTTTTGAAATTGCAATCCAGCTACATCTGGATGTATGATTCCCTCCACTCCAATACATGTAGCTGCTTGCAGTGGAGGGGAATTGGGGGGAAATGATTGGGGCAACTACCAAGAGTGCAGCATGAGCAGAGCAGAGCTTGGGAAACTTACTTTTTGGAACTGCAGTTCCCAGAATCCCCCAACCAATATGGCCAGGCATCACAGAATGTTCTTCCATATGGAGAAAAGGGTGGTGTCCATAAAAAGCTAGCAGGAAGGAAAAGGAGGGCTACTTCAACCTGTAACCATCATGTGACAAGGTCATTAATTAATTATTAGAAATAAAAAGTTTTTGAAAATTAAATAGGCTATCATATTAAAACATCAATACTTTAAAACAATATAAAATCATTTCAAACCATAAATAGAACAATGAAAATGCAGCACATGCACCCCTTTACAGACCTTTCTACATAGCCACCAAATGCTTGTTCAAATAAAGTGTTTTTATTTGCTGATGAAAGGAGAGCAGGGAGGGAACTAGCCTAGTCTCTTGTGGCAGAGAGTTCCATAGCCTGAGAGCGACTGAGTCCAAAATGGACCACTGAGGACTCTTTTTCCTGTGTCCTCACCCAACATGCCTGTGAACATAGTGGGTCTATGAAAAGGTGCTCCCCCAAGGGCCTCAAAATGAAGACAGGCTTACATGGAGAAATCTTTCAGATAGTCTGGACTTAAGCAGCATAGGGCTTTATAGGTCGTGACCTCACATCAGCTACTAAATTATATTAAGTAAAGCATTAACAATTTTTTTAAAAGCTGCTAGACAAAATGCCAGATATCTGTCTGCTCAGAGGCTTAGTGGGGTAGCACAGAAGGCCACTACTCCTTGGCCCTTTGTCTGAATCCTAACACAGTAAATCATATTTAGCCATTAACTGTAAGGATAGCATAAACACCCTAAAGGTACCAGATCCTTTCTGATCTTGGAAGCCAAGCAAGATCAGATCTAGTTAGTATTTGGATGGGAGACTGGCAGTGAATACCAGGTGCTGTAGGCTATATTTCAGAGGATGGAACTGGCAAAACCACCTCTGAGTACTCCTTCATTAACAAAACCCTATGAGTTTAATATGTACACAGGTGATTTGAAGACACACTCACACAGACATCAAAAATACACATGTTTATGTCACTGGATGACCTCAGCCCTAAGTGAGGTTTGGGGGACTTTCATGACTCCTGTGTATTCCCTAAATCAATGAATACATAGTGGTCATGAATACGAACCATTGACAAATGCATAACTCTGGATTATGCAATCATAACTGCTTTAATGAATCCCAGCCTATTTTTTAAAGAAACATGTTCTTGCAGAAACTGCAGGTGGCAAATTCCATTGCTCTCTCCCATGCATATATACAAAACAGAAAGCAGTACAGCTTTGAAGGTACTGGTTACTAAAATATGTGTGTTCTAAAAAACAAAGTTTGCTTTCTTTCAAACTATCTTTCAAACATTATATTTATATGTAGATACAATGGACTGATAAACTGTATTATTTTTGTCTCTTAAAAATTGTTTAATTGGATTATCCTCCTGCAAAGAAAATTAATGTGTGAAGAACGCCTTTGTTTCACCTGTCTGTTTCTTTCTGTGATCTAGATACTCAAATCTTTTTGTTTCCTGTCTGCCTGCAGAAGTTCCCTGCCTGTCCCAAAAGTTACTTACGCCCTGTACAGACCGTCCAAAAGGGCTGGCCTGGGGGTGGAGTTGGGGCATGGTGACTGCACGCCGGCTGACCCAATGCCGCCGTCACGCTGTGCACCTCACCGCATGGTGGGTGGTGTCAGGGCATTCCCTTGGCACAGTGTACAGACACGCTGTGCCAAAAGTGTGCAGAAAAGTGGCCACGGCAAAGACAACTTTTTGCCGCTCCAAAAAGGAGCAGCATTTGCAAACTGCCGGATTAGGGCCGTGGCGTGCAGTTGCCGCGCCCCTGATCCGGTGCTCCCAGGGGTGGCACGGAGCCGCCCCTTAGGTGCCATCTGTAGAGCCCCTTAGTCTTTTGTCCAGAAGAGAGGGTCCATGAGGTCAGTTCTGAGACGGTATGCCCAGGTTTCAGGAGTGCTTTTGCGCAAAGTTAATGCTTGTGTGCCAACTGCACCAGTTCCTGGAGAAATTGGATCTGGTCATGATATGGGAACAAGGGAGACAGAGCCTTCTCAGTGGCTACTCCCACACTTTGGATATTATACACAAATTGAGTTTGTGTTCTCTAAATTCGCAAGTCTAAGTAGCCCACAAAAATACTCAGTAGCCGCAGCATATGTATGGGGCTAATGTGAGGCTCACTAACAGCCTGGATTTATATTCTCTCTAACAATTTTCAAAGCCATCTTGCTCAGTTAACTTAAAACAAAACAAATCTGACTTATTACAGTGGAGTGGCTGCTTAGAAGCTTGGACAAAACTTGCAATCTTTTCCAATTTGACATGAAAGGAAAAGGCAGTCTCTTCTAAAAGTCTCAACTGTTTACATCTTTTGTAGAAGAGCAAAACCCTTTTTTGTAATGATGGATTTTAAAAAAAGGCAAAAAGTCTCTCTTTAAATACAGTAATTAAGTATGAAACTCCTCACAGCTGTTTACAATTTCAGCTGTCACTTCCAAATCAAGTTTAATAGACCCAGATCCGGGTGTGAATTGCCCAGGCACTAAAAATATAGACTAATTATGTGCCAAAGGCTGGAAAACTAGACTTCTATTCAGGGTCTACATCCCCAGGATATTATACACTCTTCTCTTCATATTTTTCTAATGTTAGATTAATGGTTGTACAAAAGAGAGGAAAAAGATTTTCTCCAGTGAGGAGACATTTCAAAAGTGATGCTAAGGTCAGATGTGCTGATGAAAAGAATTTTCCCTGAAAGAATATTTGTCCCGGTATTTGTCCCTTCCACTCTCTATATGTCCTTTTGTATTAGTTAATTATATACTGTTGGCAGGGATGTTTTTTATTGTTATTTTGTGCAGTGCTGTGTTCACTGATGGTGCAATAAGGATAAGAATAACAAGGTGGTGGGAGGGGACCATTTTGGGACAGAATATAGAAATGAGATGTGACTGCGTAACTTAACCCATCCCCTGCCAACCAATTTCCTCTGCAAATCCTTCTCTCACTATATCAACACTGCAGAGATATGCAGTTTGACATCGCTTTATTTGCCATGGCGCAGTAATAAGGAATTCTGAGATTTGGAATTTTGTGAGATATTTCACTTTCCCTGTCAGAAAGCTCTGGTGCCACAACAAACTACAGATCCCAGCATTACATTGCATTGAGCCATGGCAGTTTAAGTGCTTTTGCAGTGCAGATGCAGCCTCCCTGAAGATGTTTTTTTTCCTCTCCCCCCTGCCCTGCACCCCCAATCTGAGCTTTGAAATGGGGAAATAAGGAAAGTATGTCTGGCTGTGAGCCCAGGATGGTGGAGAGCTCATGTGCCATGAAGAACTGTGCAAAGGATTAAGTAACCTTCCTTCCTGCTGACTCTCTCCTGCAGAGTCTCTGCCCCTGAATTCTTATAGCACCTGTCTGCTTATCTTTGAAGAAATGTGCATTGACCAGGACCTGTTGAGTTTTGCCTGGTACTGAAGTCACAGAAAGCTGGTTGTAGGGAGAACAGGCTGTTTAGGGCTTTTGATTCCCAGTTGCATGCCATTTAGTTTTATATTTGAATTGAAGTGTCTTAATGTAGCCTCCTCCCACATTTAATTGTTGTTTGAGCTCTGATTGTTTGCTTGAGAAGTTACAGTCAGCCCTCCACATTTGCCACATTTGTGGTTTTGACTTTTGCAGATTTCATTATTCACGGATTTGGTTAATATGTTATCTCTAGGAATCTCTAGTTCCTCCAAGACACCTCTGTGGTCATTGTCAGCCAGAAGTCATGCTGGAGGGCCTAGTTTCCTAGAGAGAACACTTCTCTAGGCATTTGTAGACCTTCCATCGCAATTCTATGTTCATCTTCTGGCAGATGTTGACCACAGAGTTGTGCTGGAAGACTCAGAGATCCCTAGAGAGCTCAGGTAAAAAAAGTAGTGTTTTTGTTATTTGCGATTTTTCCACTTTTACAGGGGTCCTGCACTCCTAACCCCAGCGAATGTGGAGAACCCATTGTATTTGAGTCTTTAAGGCAGTGGGGAGAAGAGACATCATAAATTTTATCCTGAAGTTTGACTTCTGGGGCTTATTTCTGTGATGTGTGTACTTGAGAATGACCTGGGCAGCTCCTTGAAAGTTCAGAGTAGAATCTGGAGCAGGATCACTTCCCATAGACATGGAAGTCGGCCTCTGCCCCGGCTCTTTGCCCCTGGTTCCTCTGTTGACTTCGCTTCTTTGGCTTGCAATGCAGATGCCTTGCTCTTAAGAGTCTGTGCAGCGTCTTAGGGCTAGTGGAACACTGTAGTTAAGGAATAAGACCTGCAACACTGGTTATTTATTAATTTTAAATATCATAAACTTGTGTTTAAAGAGGCACGGAAGGAATAAAGAATGTATTATGGAAGCAAACACAGCCTCTAGTTTTGATTCTACTTCCCATAGGTGAGATGGATTAATTTTATTCAATGCATTTTAGTTGATTAAATTATGAAATAGCCTGATTAGGTCTAAAAACATAACTTCCTGGTGGGGACTTGTTTCAGTTATTTTGTTTTTCAGAACATGAGATGAATAAATCATATTCCCAATTCATACAGCAGTAACAGTTTTGTATGTATTGTTTGTATCACTTTTATCATATTTTAGCAAACATTGATCAGACAATTTGTAATTTGTGATTTTAGATTTTGATATCTGCAAATTAAAGGCTTTATTTTGGATGTTATGTATAATAGCCATCCCCCAGGGATGGAGGAATATAGATCAATTAATACAGGGTTATTTAAAAAGAATGGGGCAAAAGTAATGCTACTGGCCTTCGGTTTTGCACTATGCTTTTTGAATCACCCTATACATTAATGTATACAAATTGTCTGTCTCTGTCTCTCTCTCTTTATATGTGTGTGTGTGTGTGTGTGTGGTGTGTGTGTTTATATGCATGCTTGTTCAGTTGGCTGTCACCCATTCACTCTCCCTTCCCTAATGAAACCCCATTTTTACAGAATGAATATGGGATTCTGCCAGAAATACTGCAAATTGAGTCCACTTTTAGGGTTAGGGTTAGTGCTAGGGAACTATGGGAATTGTTTCCCCCCCCCCCCCCCCGAAACATTGAGCCTTCTCTGTCAGAGATCTTTGGTACCACAATAAAATATAGTTCCCATGATTCCCTAACCCTAACCCTAACCCTAAAAGTGGACTCAATTTGCACTATTTCTGGCAGTCTGCAATCCCCTGTAGTGAAGCTGCCTGTCTTTGTATCATTGTTGCTGGCATCAATCTTGAATGGAGAGGGACTTGTAGAGCTGTAGAATAAGGGAAAATATCCTGGTTTAACATCTCTCATCTGAGCAGAACCTTCAGATGATTTAAATCTACTCAAGGAACTGTCTATTCAACACACATTATCTTCATGGTTGTATCTTCTTCTCTCTTTATTTCCCTCTTTTGCAGGCTCAAGCTGTCACCCTCACAGTTGCTCAGGCATTCAAAGTGGCATTTGAATTTTGGCAAGCCTCCAAGGAAGGTGAGTGTATGGACTCATCTCCACCTCTTGTTGACATCTCAGCAGATCCAGATAAATGTGAGGCATATTTGGCCTCTTGTTGTTGTTCTTGTTGTTGTTGTTGCTGTTGCTTGATTTTCTCCCTAGAAGGAAAAAATTGCATTTATGCATTTGTTTCTTTTAATGGAAAGCACGGTGAATCAAATTGCAGTTGCTTGGCTTGTCTCACTGTGGGCTGCTCCTAATTCTGACAGTCGGCTGCAGAGAAGCTTAGAGATTGATTGTCCTGCAACTCCTCCAACCTGCACACCTGCCCGCTTATCCCCTTTACAGTGTGTGCTCACATTTAATGCATTGGATTGCTTTTTGTTATTTGGTCTCTGTTTTATTGTCTGGTGGCAGGGAATGCTTCCAAAATGGGCAGCCTTCCATGGCATTCTCCTCTTTCTGTTCAATAATTTATAGCAATTTTTTTACCTCATGTTGTCCACATGTGGTGCATTCCTTTTAGTAGGAGCTGTAATGATGTGAGCCATGCATGGATGGATGGGGAGGTCTTAATGTGAGGGAAGCTGATACAGTGAGGCCAGGATACAGGTGGAGTTTCATCTGTTATTGTATAGAGCAATGGGGAAAGGGCTTTGCCTGGTGCCAAAAGGAGAGCAAAGTAGATATTGTGAACCTAGCTGGAGAAGGTGTTCCATGGCTAGTGTGCTACCAGTGAAAAGGACCAGTCCTTCTTAGCCATCTGCTTCACCTCACCTAGCAGTAGCACTTTCAGGAGGCCAACAGATGGATATTTTAATATACAAGCAATAAATCTAGAGGTAAATGGTCCTGTGAGTTCCTTGGCACTAATGCAGGGATGGATAAAGTACCACCCTAGGGCCATTTGCAGCTTCTGAAGCCTGTTTTTGTAGCCTTCCATCCCACTCAACTCTGAGATTGCCCTTTTCTTTTTTATAAATCATTTTTATTAAACATATATAAGAGAAAACAACAACATACAAACAAGTTTTATGTATAAATCTAAAGCTACATACATACTACAAACAAAACAAACAAACAAACATTATTATTATTATTATTATTATTATTATTATTATTAATATCCCGCCCCTCTTCCATGCAAACCATACCATTACAAAACATAACAACAAATGTAACAGGTACACATATACCCTAATGGTTTCCCTGCTTCCTAAATGGTGGTTATAGCCCCCTATACTTCCTCTAATCAAATTTATATACAGTACCTTTTGATTCTATTATATTGAAAAAAATCTTAATTCTATTTCAATACTTTCTCTAAACAATTTATATACAGTACCTTTTGCTTCAACTATATTGAAAAAATCTTAATTTGTTTTACAACAACAACAACAACAATAAAATTTATTTATATACCGCCCATTGGTGACCCAATCCGGGCGGTTCACAACATTAAAATAATACAGCATAAAACCAACGTATTTCCCACCCACCCCTTAAAAAACTATTAAACCAGATTTAATTAATTTGCTTTACAAAACCTAAAACCGATATGTATTCCCCTATGTGATTGTACATTTCTCAGTCTTTCTTAAATTTTATCAAGCATTTCTACCTGATCAAAATGGTCAATGTATCCATTTTTGCAAGTTCCACTGCCTTTATTAGCCAATCCTTTCCAGTAGGAATAACAGACTGCCCTTTTCGAACCAAAGAGAGAGAGGATGTTATTTTCCTGAAAGCCTCCAAGAGCCACAATACACCTTTTTAAAAAGTTACTGGGTCCTCCTGCACTGTCTGTGCTCCTTTTTTGGTGGTCCAGGTGGCCCATGGAGCATTTCAGGGTAAAAAAAGTGCCCCCCCCCCATGTGCTGCAGTTGCCCACATTTTGGATTGTGTTAGGAAATGACTGGGAGCCAATGCACTTGGCATAGCACAATACTAATATAATTCTTTTGGCAGAGGGCTGTCTGTTTTTGCTCCTGGGAATCATATTGATAGCACAAGAAACAGTTTTGTTTTGTTTTGTTTTTAAAGTTCAGGAAGCAGAGAGAAGGAGAAAATGATCAATTCTTGTAGTGGAGAGATGTGAGCAGTGAAGTATCTAAGGGATCAGTATTGGGCCTATACTTTTTAGTTAGTTCATAAATGACCTGGAATTAAGAGTGAGTAGTGAGTTGTCCATGTTTATTGATAACTGCAAATTCTTTAGGGCAGTGAGAACAAAAAACAGATTGCAAAGTACTCTAAAACAATATCTACAAGCTGGACAGTAAAATGGCAAGGGAGATTCAATGTAAATACATTTAAAAATATGCCTATAGGAGCAAAAATCTCACATATCTATTGACTAATCTGAGCGTGCAACAGCTGACCAAGAAATGGAACTTGTAGCTGTGGTGAATAGTTGGATGACAATGTCAGCTTGGTGGGTGGCTGCCTGCCTTCAAGTCAACTCCAACTTACGGTGACCCTAAAATGGGGTTTTCTTGTCAAGATTTAGGGTCTTTGCAGACTGCCAAAAATAGTGCAAATTGAGTCCACATTAAGGGTTAGTGCTAGGGAATCATGGGAATTGTTTTTTGTTGTTTTTTTCTGAGACATTGAACCTTCTCTGTCAGAAAACAAACTCATACCATTGTCTACATGACATCCCTTCAGATATGCAAGGGGCTCTTGTAGTACCTTGCATCTGAAGAAGTAGACTCAGGGGGGAAGCAGACTGGCGGCTCTGCGCCGCCCTGGGAAGGTGCGCCGCAGGACCGAGGCAGCCCCACGCCTCGATCCTGCGGCACTCCTTCCCCGTCCCTGAAAGTAGCGCTAAAATAGCGCTCCTTTCACAAGTCAGTGAAAGTGCGCCCCAAAAGCGTGAGGCGCACTTTCACTGACTTATCCGCCGCAGCATGTGCGGACGCTGCGGCGGGAGGTTGCCCCCAGAGCGCCGGCCGTGCGGAGGGCCGGCGGCTCCAAGGGCAACCTCGGGAGGAGGAAGGGGCGCTGAGCGTGCGGCTGCCCCTCCTCTTCCCTGCCTCCAGGACGGCTTAATAAGCTGTCTGCCGAGGCCCTAAGTCCACAAAAGCGAATGCCACAACTTCTTTTGCACAAGATCCCTTTGTGTACTAATATTCCAGACTGACATGACTAGGATCCAACACTGGAGAAATAATCCAGTTTGAAGCCACTTTAAATGCCCTGCCTCAGTGCTAGGGAATCCTGGGAACTGTAATTTACTTTGGCCCCAGAGCTTTCTGACAGAGAAGGCTAAATGTCTCACAAAACAACCGTTCCCAGAACTCCCTAGCATTGAGTCAGGGGAGTTACAGCGGTCTCAGACTGGATTATTTCTGCATTTTGTTTTGGACCTAGGTCTCTGAATTCTAGTCTCTTCAGATATGTAAAGATTGCGGTTATGTCACCTCTCAATCTTCTCTTCTCCAGGCCAGCTCTCTAAATTGTTTCTCGTAAAGCTTGGTTTCCAGACTTAGGATCATCTTGGTCACTCTTCTCTGAACGTGTTCAATCACTAGGCTTTCTTTTCTTGGTTTCGCAACCTGAGATGCTTTTAAGTGGAGGTGTGCAGATTTGAACCTGGGACCTCCTGCATGCAAAGCAGATGCTTGGCTATGGAGCTACCGCTAATAAGAGCCTTGTAGCAATATGTTTCAGTGAGAGAGTCTCTCTCTGTCTTCTCCTCCAGACCTTGCATCCGACAGAAATGTGTGGGTGCCTGCCTGGCAACTACCCACACTCTTTAGATGGTGTGGCTGGTTGCTAGGCAACCCCAACTGTTTTCTGTCATCCCCGTCCATCCTCTCTTGCACACTCAGGCACACTCTTCCTCAC
This sequence comes from Phrynosoma blainvillii, assembly GCA_026167975.1. NCBI lineage: Eukaryota > Metazoa > Chordata > Lepidosauria > Squamata > Phrynosomatidae > Phrynosoma > Phrynosoma blainvillii. The sequence goes on from JANUYF010000008.1 coordinate 23,902,568, forward strand.
ACGCATTGAAAAAATGCTTTAGGGCCAGGTCTTTGGGTCATGCCCAACTGCATGGTGCCAGCAAGGGCATGCTGACAGCAAGGGACCATCTGTCCTTTTATCTAAGGGGACCTTATTACCTGAACTGCAGGCACATTGGTCTTCCCAAGTCTTGGGGTCATGCCAGCCTTGTGGACCTTGTCTTTATAGGAGCCCTGTGGCGCAGTGGTTAAATGCCTGTACTGCAACCACTCACTCGCAAACCATAAGGTTGTGATAGTTTTTGTGGGTTTTTCGGGCTGTGTGGCCATGTTCTAGAAGAGTTTCTTTCTGACGTTTCGCCACAACAGCATAAGGTTGTGAGTTCAATACTAGCCAGTGTCTCAGGCTCAACTCAGGCTTGCATCTTTCTGAGTTTGCTAAAATGAGTGCCCAGCTTGTTGGGGGCAATTAGCTTATACTTTGTAAACCGCTTAGGGAGTGCATAAGTGCATTGATCAGCGGTATAGAAACGTACTTGCTATTGCTATTGCTATATTCAGTAGTTGGCAGCAGTGAAAGGTTGATATGAAAGAAAGATTTGTTTGGAAATCCTTTCCACCCCTGTGCTGCCCATCCCACATCTCCATTACTGAGCAGAGCTTGAAAAACAATAACAACAAACACTTTTTAGAGGTACATCTCCCCGAATTCCTGGCTGGCTATGGGATTCTGAGGATTGTAATTTAAAAAAGTAACATTTCCAAACTCTGTTTATCTTACAAACTTTACGCTATTAGTACTTCAGTCAGCTTGAAGTCTCCATGAAGGATTTGTATACATTGTTTTTTTATAGAATCATAGAGTTGGAAAAACCAGCATGGTGGTGTGGTTTGGGCATTAGACTATAATTCTGGAGACCAGAGTTTGAATCCTGCCTCAGCCACATAAACCCACTGGGTGGCCTTGGGCATGTCACACTCTCTCAGCTTCAGAGGATGGCAATGGCAAACCATCTCTGAAGAAACCTGCCAAGAAAACCCTGTGATAGGTTTGCCTTAGGGTCGCCATAAGTCAGAAACAACTTGATGGCACACAACACCATCAACAATAACAGGACTGGGAGAGACGCCAAGGGCTATCCAGTTCAACCCGCTGCATGCAATCAAAGCACTCTTGACATATGGCCATCCAGCCTCTGTTCAGAAACCTCCAAAGGAGGAATCTCTATCACTCTCCGAGGCAGCAAATTCCCCTGTCAAACAGCTCTTACTGTCAGGAAGGTCTTCCTAATGTTTAGGGGAAGAACCTCTTTTCCTGTAGTTTGAATCCATTGCTCCATGTCCTAGTCTCTGGAGCAACAGAAAATAAGCTTGTTCCATCTTTAATATGATACCCTTTCAAATATTTAAACGTGGCTATCATGTCACCTCTTAACCTTCTCTTCTCCACACTACACATACCAAGCTCTCTCATAAGGCGTAGTTTCCAGACCTTTCACCATTTTGGTCACCAGCAATATTGTTCATGCCTTTAAAAAAATTCTTATACTCAGCACTGTGTCAGTAGAGCTGCATCCACATTGCATAAGGAATCTGGTTTGATACCACTTTAACTGCCATCACTCAGTGCTATGGAATTCTGAGAATTGTAGTTTTTGAGACATTTAGCCTTCTCTGTTAGAGTGCTCTGGTGTCACAACAAACTACAGTTTCCAGAATTCCATAGCATTAAGCCATAGCAGTTAAAGTGGTGACCAATTGGATTATTTCTGCAGTGTTGATGCAGCCTAGGTGGCTATCATTGTAATTTGCCACAGTGCCTCCAATGTCACTTGGGGCATTGTGAGAAATTTAAATGGTGGTCCCACAGGTGAGGGAGGAGGACTGTATTAAGTTCCACAGTGCCTTAAAGTGATGCTGTGACAGGTGGACAGTTTTGACTGGCAAATAAAAACAAATCTGACATTGTCAGATGAGGAGAGGGGGGAACTTCTTGCACAGAGGACTAATCTGGTCTCCAGATGGTCCCAATCTCCCCCATTACATGGGGTCAGGTTGGAGGACATTCTGCCCAGCATCCATTTATATAATATGAGGTATCCTTGTGGCTTATTTATTGAAATGATCAGTTTGATATTTTTGTCATAGCAGGAAAAATGAAAAAGATCTTTAGTGTGTTTTTGTCGTTCTTGTTGTAGAGAAAGAGAAGCGGGAGAAGGCCATCTTGGAAGGAGAGAGCACAAGCAGCACAAGCTCAGATAGCTCAGCCTCCCCTAAGGGATGTAAGTGATCAAGGAAACTTTTCATGAAAAGGGAAACCTGGTGGAAATATGCAAGCTTGACCTACAGATGGAGGGGAGGCATTTAGAAAATCCAAGTTCCAAAGCTGACTCATTCAGATTTGTATGCCTCTTGGAATCCAGCACAAATTGAATTCAGGGGGCTTTTCAGAATCTACACTCTTGTCAGATGTTTGACAAAGTGGTTCTAGGGCTGATTTTCTTCTGTTTCGTTTACAGCCAATAGCTGCTGGATTAGGTTGAAGGTGCAGCTCCTGCCATGGCACTGTATATATATCCCCCTGAATACAACAAGGTGGATGATGTGTTGTCATTCTCAGGGAGACTGTATGGGAGAATAAAGATAACAGCTGTCCTCCCCCCTCCCCATATGGTATCCCTAGTAATCCACCTAGCTAAGAACCAGTTTATTGATTTCTTTGTTTTCCTTCTACAGTCCCACCCATTTTCATTTTGTGTCATTACCTTTCAGACTGTAAGCTTGGAAATGAACTTTGAGAGCCTCATATTGCTAAGTAGGGTCAAAAATCCCCTTTTTAAAAAATCAATAAATCTGGCCCAGTATTATCTAGTGGGAACATAGAGAAGGGTCTTTTTTGTGGGTGTTCCCAGGCTGTGAATTTCCTAACCAGAAAGGTAAGACTGGTACCGTCCTTGCTGTTGTTACATAGACTGGGAAGGACATTTCTGTTTCAGCAGGCCATTGAGGACTGATTGCTCAGGGCAAAGGGCCTTTCATGTGTTGTATGTATTGTTTTTATTTGTTGTTCTGTTTTAATAGTTTGTTTTTAGCTGCTTTTAACTTGATTAATAATTTAATTACATTTTTGTAGTGTAAACTTTTTAGATGTATGTTCTTAGCTATTCCTGTCTTTTAGCCACCATGAGTCCCAGACTGGGAAAATATAAATACCATCATCATCATCAATCATCATCATCTGTTTCAGCTGCCAACAGTTGTCCAGTATTTCAAGTCTCTCTCAGCCCACCAGTTTAAGCAGTGTTTCTTCCAGATCTTGAAGAAAGAGTCCACATCGCCAGCTTAGCCTTTCCTTCTAAGATCTGTGAAAATGCTCGGAAATGTACCTGTGGTCTTTGACATGAAAATGCATGTGGTTGGCCATAGAGCTAAGGACCTGTCCCAATTTTTAAATGAGATCCACATCAGCACATAAAAAATAAACTAATGTGGAGAATGAACCGGTTGGTGGAAAGGGGCCTGGAGTGTGGCTCAGCCATGGTACAAATGTTGTAAATAAATGAAACTACAATTACTGTAAGTAGTGATGGGATCATAGCAACCCGCATCTAAGCATATGGAAGGCTGTTCTAGTGGCCTGACATCAAATGTTGAATATTGGCCAACAAAGCAGAGAGCATCCCCAGCTGAGGTCCTGGTTTCCTTTCCCAACCTGGTGCACTCTAGATTTCTTGGAATACAACTCCCATTGTTCCTCAGTGGTCATGGTGGGTGGAGACGACAAATGTAATCACATCTAGACTACGTTGTAGCGAAGGCCATCCTTGCTCTTGTGATATTGTGGTGGCATCTGGGGAAACAGAAGGCACTTTCATCCTCTTTTTAAAGATGAAACAAGTGAACTGCAACAAAACATTGCTATGTGGAGTGCTGCTGTATAAGATTCCATCCCTATGCCTCTTCCATTTCTGCTACCGTTCCTTGGTCCCAGCCCATGTTCACCCTTCATTGATCTGTGCCCACTCTCCAAAACCAGCACTTCACTTTTTCTTTTGAAATGTTTTCTATAGATCTACACACCTTGGGATTCTCCCAACTCCACTGGTACTGTCTCCTGTGCCATGATTGGTTTCATTTTGGCCACTGAAGGGCATGTCACAGTTAAAACATTGATATTCTGAAATAGTCAGAAATAATATTCTGTGCCTTCATCAAGAGGTATCTTTCCCAAGCTTGGGGACATAAGCAGTTTTCCTTCAGGAAATTATCTACTGGTGTGCAAATTTGCTGAAGGAACATTGGTTATATCTTCAAGTCTGGAAAAGGTACTTTTGCTGTTTTGCCAGGCAGCATGGCCAGAGGGCACTGAATCCTTTCTTTCCTTCCTGGAGAAGCTGTGATTCCTGTGCACATCATGTATAATGATGTCATTGACCTCTGATTGAAATCCATCAAGGACTTAACTGTCTTCTTGACCCCTGTGGCTCCTTCATCATGAAACCGGTGTGCCTGTTATTCCTCACGGGAAGGAAGGAAAGAGTGTGGAGGCATCTTTCTACACATCTGCAAGCAGCTTTCTGAAAATGGCTCTCAGGGATCCATTTAAACTCTTAACGGTCTGGATTGTGCAGCTTGCAAAATGGGGTCATGCCTTCTGAGTATTGTTTTTAAGCTATATCCTCTGTGCAATTGTCTCATGGCAAAGGCTATCTCCAAAACCTTGCATGACACAAATAGTGTTAAATGAACTGGGGGAGGCAGAGTAAAGTTGTATTCTCATCCTGGCCATCTGAAGTGCTGCAAAGTGGAACAAAGAAAGTCATCCATAAACGGGGCTCCTGTCCAAGCAGACTGCGTCATATTGATCTACTGGGATATCTGATAGGGCAGAAATCCTCTTTAACAGCCTCTCTATTCTAAAATGTTTCTACGGGTAGCACAGATAATAAGTCAGCGAAATGGCTGTCATTGAAGGCCCAGATAATGTTCTCTGGTCACAGCATTCAGAATCCTTAAATCTGACCTCTATATTGGAGGAATTTATCTAAGAATTCAGAGTCTGAAATTTCAGGACAGTTCATAGGTTAAATATTAAATTTTTTGGATTTACTATGAAATAAGAATCTGTACTGTACTCTGTACTCTTTGCACACAAAAGGATTCTGGGTTCAGCCCCCAGCATCGCTGAGAAGGGCTGGGGGGAAATCCTGCTTGAGGTTTTGAAGTGCTGGTGTCAGCCATTGTAGATCACGAATAGGCATCTAGTGGCCAGTGGGTTTCATTTGGCCCCCAGCCCAAATTTGAAGCTCCAGAATCCTCTCCTGACCCCCCCCCCCATATTTTTCAGTTAAGAAAGGAAAATCACACTTCTGCTTCTCCTTTAAAACAAGGCAATTTTCCTTTCATAGCAGTCCCCCCCACCCATGCATCATTTATGAAACCCGAAGTGGGGTTTTGGTGATTCTATCTGATAGAGGGAACTTGGTCCCCAGGTTCACCAAACATACCCATCCCCAATGTAGGCATCTAGAAAGGATGAGATACAAGCAAGCATTCCAGGTACCTACATTTCAAAATGTAAAGAATTTCATCTCTATGGGGGAGGAATGGCCCTAGCAAAATGATGGAGCATATCTTTTGCACACAAAAGGCCTCAGGTACAAGCTATGCCCTGCTTAAGGTTGGAAAGACCTCATCACTCCTTATGAAGTTCTGGAGATCTATTCCCAGTCAATATAGACAAATATTGAACTAGCTGGACCAGTGCAGGCAGCATCCTGTGATCTTAACAGAAAGGTAATACTTGTGATTTTTAATTCCATATTACAGTAATACACCATAATCAAAGAAATCTAAACTAAGACTGCCCCTTGTCTCTCAGTTCTATCTAGTATTCCATGCACTCGCTTATTCATTGGTAAGAGTTTTAATTGATCACTCTACCAATTAAACCTATTATGGCTTCACCACTGTTTGAGAGCCGATGTGGTGTAGTGATTAGATAATCAGTCTAAAAGTGGGACTCAGCTTTGATGTCATTCTGTCACAACCTAGCCTACTTCACTAGATTGTTGTGAGGATAAAATGATAGAGGGAGAAGGATTAGACTGCTCTGAGCTTTTTGGAGAAAGGACGAGATTAAAAATGTGCTGAATTATTAAATACAGTATATATGAATAAAACCCCACATAATGGCACTTACTTCCAAATGAACATGCATAGGATTATGTATGGATAACACTAAGCTGTGTGTGTGAGCCTATATATATATAGATATATATACAACACACGCACACGCACGTAGACATATACACACCTATACTGTTTTTATTCTCTTTTATCAAAATGAGAAAAAAACATGTTTGATCAGACTAAAGACCCATCTAGTCTAGTGTTCTGTTCACACAGTAGACAGCCAATTGCTTTCCCAAGTGTGATCTAAGTGCCACAACACCCTCCTACTTGTATACCTCAACAGCTGGTAGAGTCATACCATGCCCATCTTCTACACCCATCATGAGTAGCAACCATTGATTGTTCTGTCCACCATGAATTTGTCCACTCCCCTTTCAAAACTCATACTTGGGAGCCATAAGTTTGGCAACCAGCATTACAGCTTTTGGTAGTAAATCTCACAGTTTTTAAACTATTTGCTGTGCAAAGAAGTCCTTCCTTCCTTTAAACTGCCCTGGCTCTCCTGCCACTCTGCTCCTGTGAATAAGCCTAGATTTTAGCATTATTAATGAGGGAGAAAGCATCTCCCTATCCACTTTCTCCAGACCATGCTTAATTTTGTACACGTCTGTCATGTCTCCCTTTACCTGCTTTCTAAACTAAGCAGCCCAAACACTGTCACCTTTCCTCACAGGGGAGTTGCTCCAGCTCTCTTTTCAGAGCTGTGCACAGCATACAAATTGGAGAAAAATGAAATGCAAAACCAAGATATAATTCATATAAAAATATTTACCGTGCTTTTCTAATGCATATGCATTACTCAGGGTGGCTAATAATTTAAAGTCACAGTATCACACAGTACTAGTATCAAATGAAACATGGGAAAGGTAAGCACAACAGATCAAATGCAACCTTCAGATAAAAGTTAAAGAGTGAGTCCAGGTTACTTCCATTCATTTTAGCGAGACATGCTCAGGGAAGTCCTGGTGGATCATGCCCTTGATGGGTTGTTCCTTCATGTCTCATGCTGTGCCGTCTTTCATGGCATCTGAAATTTGCCAGCCAGCATAATTCCCTCCCCCCGAGTCATGTGGGACCTTCCAAATAATACATCAATGTGTTGCAGACGTGTCCCCAGAAGCTTCCAGGTTCCTTGTGTAAGGATTTCTGCAATTCAAATTTATGCATATTCAGGAAAAACAAAAGTAGACTGAGACTTGCATTCAAAGATGTGTTTCTTTAAAAGGAACAGTCAGAATTTTTTATGGCTCTCCAAAGTTTCACCATCTTCAACTAAAGCAGTGTAGCAATAATTTCATGGCATCTGAAATTACTATTATTACTAAAGTAGGCCCATTTAAATCAGGCTATGTGTATATGGCATATATGAAACATAAATGAATTTTGTGTTTAAATTTGGGTCCCGTCCCCAAGATATCTCATTATGTATGTATATGCAGATAGAGGTATTCCAAAATAAATAAATAAATAATCCAAAATCCCAGACATCCCTGCCCCATGCATTTCAGCTAAGGGAGACTCAACCTGTACTAGAAACCCTTTCCACTTATCCCTAGATTCTTCACAAATATTAAAATATCTCAGCCCTGGTAAGTTGGCAAGTACAATTGTAAATGTATTACTTCATTCATCTTTACTTCCTGGGGACAGGATGGGGATTCTGCTATTTTACTGTACAAAGAAGAGATGTTCCCTACATCCTCTGAACCAAGATTGTGGGGAATGTGTGGTCCTCTAGATACTGTCAGCCTCACCATAGGCTGTGCCAGCTAGTAAAAGTCAGTCCAACAGTATCTGGAGGGCCTCGGGTTCCCCACCCCAGCTTTAAACAGTTTCTATCCTACTCTTTTCTTTCTTCATTTTCTCTGCCTTTGTTTTTCTGCCACCCACAGCAGTCACTACAGGGAACCTACTAGACCTGGAGAATGTTGCCAAAATGCCTTTGACCGTGAACACCAACTCTGTGCACTTAGACAGCAGCATCTTTAGGCCGCATTCATCAGAAAACAACAATGTTGTGTGGGTAAGTGTTTTGAGAGCGTTTTTCACTGCTTGCAAAATGTGTCCACCACAATGTACCAAACATAAGTGTATAATTGATGAGCTGCTGGGTCTGATTGCTGAAGGACATTCTTCACTTGTGGTTGAAATAGAATATTAATGGTTCTTTTCAGGACTCTAATGATCCAGTTAATGGTTTATCATGTTGGTAGAGCAATTTTATCCATGTAATGAACTCTTGTCTCCTTCCCTAGCCTGTTCTTGGGCCTTGCCTTAATTTGACTATATCAGACATTCTTGCCTTTTCTTAAGAAAAAAAAAATGCATCTTAGGATTCAGTATTCCTCCAAAGATATGACATTTCAGCCATGGTCTGGGAACCAAGGGACATTTTGAACATGGTACTTCACAATTGAGACACTTTCTCTGCTTGTGGCAACAGACCACCACCAATGGTCAGAAGTCAAAATGAGCCTACTACCTGCTGCAGCTTTCACAGACAGTCCTATCTATCCTTTCATTATCTTTCAGTTTTCAAATTTTCCTCTATTAATTCTTATTTTTGTATTAATTTGCTTGAATTTCATTAATTCTTTCCCCTCCTTCTTAACTGCCTTTAGCATGCTAGTGGAAAGCCATAACACACATTTAAATAAATAAAGGAGCCTCTAGGTATCTCCAAACCAATTGAAAATACAATTTTGCATGAACTCAAAAAAGTCTGCATAATCAGTTGGATATTTTTTTCTTAAGCTTAGATTTCAAAGCAGTTCAAGTTATGGGATAATTCCAGTCTTAGTCCCAATTAGAGTAGAAATAATGGCATGAATTGGACTTGTTCGTTGCTGGTTTTAGATTTTACAGGGTATAGCCACACTGTAGAATTAAAGTAGTTTGACATCACTTTAACTGCCATGACTCTATGCTATGGAATCCTGGGATTTGAGGTTTGGCAAGGCATTCGGCCTGGTCTGGCAGAGAGCTCTAGTCCCTCGCCAAATTACAAATCCCAGGAGGATAGAGTGATGGCAATTAAAGTGGTGTCAAGCTGCTTTAATTCTGCAGTGACCCCTAGACATTTCACATTATAGATTCAAGGAACCATAGAACTAGAGCGAGGTCTTGTTGACCATCTTGTCCAACAGCCTATCCACTGCAGAAAATCCAGAACTAGATGATCCTCAACAGATGTTTGGTTAACCATTGCTTAAGGTTCTCCACCAAGAGACAGCTCTTCACACCTCTACTTATTACCTATGGTGTGTGTATAGGAGAGTAGTAGACAACCTACAAAATGGAGGTTGTAACTCATTTTTGGGAGTATTTCCAAATAGTTCAATTCAAAATAGTTGATGAGTCATTCAGAGATCTTCCTTGTTAGCCAGTCACTCTTGAGGTGTTCATCATCTCATGTGGTCTCTTCAAAGGATGTCATGAAAACCCTGATCCACTGGTAAGTTTGTTCAAAAAATTATAGAGGGTTCTAAAGCACACACACCTCATACACAAACAGAGGCTTTGGGGGTGTTTGATTATCCATTTTTACCTACAGGATGCACATGTCAGGTGTGGCCTTCTGAAGTCCAGCATCTGACAAAAATTGCTCCCAGACCCATTAGTTGCCCACCGTTGCTTTGTAGGAATCTGAAAGCCTGCCTAGGGCAGGTTGAAAAGAAAAAGTGATGGTAGTCCATTAAAATTCAAGGTATAACACAATTGAAATACAAAGTACTCAAAAGACCATCATCCTTTCTTCTGCTTTAATCACAGCAACCAGATGTCATTCCAAGCATGTGGTAAGACATCTTCAAAAATATCCAGGTGTACAGCCACTGGTGTCACTCCATTTAAGGGATTAGTGTCCAGAGCTGTGATTGTCCACCCTGAAGGTCCTTCTGTATATTCTTGGTGTTTGGGTAAAGGAATGTATGAAGTTCACACGTAGCAACAGGGTGCTTTCCAGATGTTTTGGATGGTATCTCCCACCATCCCTCGGCACGGGCCATACTGACTGTGTTTTTTGCAATTTGTAATCCAAACCACCTGAAGGCCATCCTGTCTGGATCCCACTTTTTAAAAATCACAAAGTGCAAAAATAACATTTTAAAATGATGTGCTAGCTGAATAAATTCCATTTCTGTATGACTTATTTTATTTTTCCTCTCCTCCTTCCCCATTTCTCTTTATAACAAAGGCGATGGATGACGGGCTGGATGAAGCGTTTTCAAGGTAATTATGATCATTTGTTTCGTGAACGGTCTTTCCACCAGGGGCCTGCCCAAGAAACAGACTTGATTAGTGACTGCTTTTTCTTCCTTTCCTTTTTTTTTTAAAAAAACACTTCTAATCTAAATTGTCTGCTGCAATCTGACCCCTTCAGCAGTTCTCTGTTTGACTAATTGAACGATGGGATTTGCAGCTGACTGGATAAGTCAAATATTTTGATAACTTCTTAAGGGCAGGAGCTAGTTTATGTGTACAGTGGGGAATTAAATCCCCTAAATGATGCAGCTTACTCGATAAGTGTTCACTTGTGCATGGCCAGTGGGAACACATTTTGATGTGCAAAAACTTCACACATACATGTGAGGAGGTGAAGAATGGAAATGCATCCACTGGAAAATACTGTTGTACCATCTACAGTTTCTCCTCCTGCTACATAGCTGAAGTTTTTCTAGGTCAATTGGAGCTTGGAAAAGTTATGTTTTTGGACGACAGCTCCCAAAAGTGGAGGATTCTGGAAGTTGCAGTGTCAAAAATGTTATTTGTCCAAGCTCTGGTAAGCATCATTACAACCTTGCTGGCTGGGATATTATGGGAGTTGCATTCCCAAAAGTAACTTTTCCAAACTCTGATCAGCACACTCACAAGATGAACTCTGTGGCCCAGATCCTGTAGTCAGTCTCAAGTAGAGTAGAGCCATTGAATCAATTGGATTTACCTTTATGTTTACTCACCATTCAACAGTTGATTCAGTGAGTCTACTCTACTTGGGTCTAACCAAAAGGATTGCAGCCTGTGTCTACATCCTGTATGGGTAAGTGTAGCATAGTGGTACTGCATGTGGTACTATATGTTGAACACAATAGCCGGCCATTCAGTACCCCCTACATTTAGTTGCTGCAGCTCCCCCTACATAACCATTCAGTGCCTGGAAGTGGTGGGGATCAGAGAATCATCTGCTATGGCTATGATCTCAGTGCATAATGTAAAAATTTTGCATCTGGTTACAGGAACGTAACCAGATGCCTCTATGATCACCTCCTCACTCTCCACCAAGCATGGAATAGCTGTGAAGAGGGCTATAGCAGTTCTGGGGAAAGTCTGGGGGAGGGACCATTGATCATAACAGAGGGAGGAATGGAATACTCACTTCTGCATCTACCAAAAAAGAACATGCAGGAATATTATGGCAGTTTTAGTCCAACCTATCTGGAAGGCCCTATTTGGGGGAAGTCTTTTCCATTAGCTCTTTATGTAATTCAGGGCCTTTGCAGACTGCCAGAAATAGTGCACATTAAATTGAGGCACTGCCCTGGCTCAGTGCTAGGGAGTCATGGGAATTTTATTTTTTTCTGGGACATTGAACCTTCTCTGTCAGAGAGCTCTGGTGCCACAATAAATTACAGTTCCCATGATTCCCTAGCACTGAGCCAGGGCAGTGCCTCAATTTAATGTGCACTATTTCTGGCAGCGTTGAGATCAACACAAATGAGGAAATGGCCTCATGTTCTGATCATTGTCTTTAAAACAGTGCTTTCATTCTGAAGGCTACCAGTATCAGTCATTTAACAATGTCACAAAACACGTTGAGATTATTTTTCAAAATACAGATCACTTCCACTGCTGCTTTTCATTTTTCCTGGCTTGGGCCCTGAGAATGTTGTCAGTTTCTTTCTCAGGCGGTCACTGTTATCACTGTATTAGTTGCTCTTCCTGCTGCAAAAATAACTTAATGATGTTTTAGAAGAATAATGGCAGAAAGCTAGTTTTTGTTTTTACTTTTGAAATTACTCTGTAGATTAGCTTTTTGGCTGAGCAGCAGAAGGAAATGATGGATTGTCTTGGAAGTAGGGGACTCATAAGACTGTGTGTGTGAACATCTGCATGGCAGGACCTGTTCACAAATGGGTAAAAAAAACCAACAACCCCCAAACTCTGGTGCCACAACAAACTACATTCCCAGAATTCCATAGCATTGAACTGTGGCAGTTAAAGTGGTGTCAGACCAGATTATGGCAGCAATGCAGATGCAGCCAAAGTGTGTTTCAGCTCTCTCCCTCGCCAGTAAATGGCCTGGCAGTGCGATCCAGGGATTTGAAAAGTTCCTTCTAAGGGGTGGGAGGGTTGCGCATCTGCATGGGCAGAGTGTTAACGCTCAGACTACACAATATAGGATTGCAACCATTGTGTTCTGCCTGTGCTGGTCACAGAGGATGGCTTTCTAATGCTTGCATGCCAGGGATTCCTAGAACTACTGGAGATTGTTCCGCCAGCCCACCTTTCCGTCCTGAATGGATTTCCTTGAGAAGAGAAAATATAGAAATAATTGTGAGGAAACTTGGAAAGGTTACAAATGATGTCTGGACCCTCAGTATACTTTTGTGGATGAGGCTGGGTATTTTCACAATAAAAGCCTTGTCTGGAAGCTCCTTTCAATTAGCTGAAATATTGCTGGTACCCACACCTCTCTCCCCGAGCTTATGAGTACAAATTTGCAGAGAGGATGTATTAAAATTCACCACATGCTATTTAAAACATTCTTTCAAATGTAAACCTTTGTTTACAGATGGTGTTATTATTATATTTATTTATATCACACCTTTCTCCCAATATAGGGACTCAAGGCAGCTAATAACAAATTTAAAACAGTACAAGTTTAAAACAGTACAAAAGCATTAAAAATGTAGATTCTACACAAGCAAAGACCATTCATGCTCAAGAAAGGTGCAAAAACATAGGTGCCTTTGTGTATTTATTTATTTGTTTATTTAGATTAAAAGCATTTTCAAAATGCTCTTCTGATGAAAATGCCTGACAAAACTTCTAACAAATGATTATATAAGGGGGGAAACATATATATCAAGGAAACTAATCCTAACACAATATTCTGTACTGTTACTCAAGGCTTATGGGTACAATACAGATTTGCAGAGAGGATGTATTAAAATTCACCACATGCTATTTAAAACATTCTTTCAGATGTCAATCTTTGTTTACAGAAGGTGTTATTATTATTATTTTATTTATTTATATCACATCTTTCTCCTGATACAGGAACTCGAGGCAGCTGACAACAAATTTAAAACAGTACAAGTTTAAAACAATACAAAAGCTTTTAAACATTTAGATATGTTTAAGCTGGAATGTGAGATAGCAATAGCAAGTACATTTGCTATTGTATAATAAAAAGATCAAATATTTAAGCACAGACATAATGAAGTTACACATTTTTATCATTTGTACAAATGCACTTTAGAAAATTGTCAAGGTGCAACTTGTCAAGTTTGTACAAAGAGAGAGAGAGAGAGAAACTCCTATTACTGAATAATGTTTCTCTTCAGTGACATATTAGACTCATACATGAGATAAATCTATGTAGAGCAAGTCCGCTATCTTCGAACAGACAGAAATTCACCAGATGTCCAAATGCCTCAAATTCTCCCTTCTCGTACAACTGCGGGGAAAAGGCAATCATTCCATTTTAAAGCAAGCACAGATAAATTCCAGGGTTCCAAGAGACATGTTTCTGTCTACAGCATCTGGTTATGAGTCACCTACCTACATGAAAATGGAAGTGACTACAAGCTTACATCTGGTTTTGTGAAGACCCCTTATTTTGGTGAAACAAGATGGGATATGCCCTTTGTTTTAAAGGAGAATGCAGTTCCTGGAAGTTTCCAAGAGCAGCAATTTTATCTTCTTTTGAGCTGGGGGGGGGGGGGGCAATTGAGGGACATCTGGCAGATATACCAGAGATCTGTTTTAAAACAAGGCTGGGCAACCCTTTTATTCACAAGTGTGACATACAGTAGGCTAGGGTTTTGTGGTGGTATGGCCAGGAATAGTGTCCTACTTGTTTCCCACCATGCAGCTTTTCCCTTTGTTTCCCCTCTCAAACACATATGCACATAAAAACACAATCCTCCCTCCTCCTTTGCTCACTCTCTCACACACCATTCCATCTCACCACCTCCACACCTCTTCCCACCCCCACCTCCCATGTATGCATACACAGAGGGGGGGGGCACCCATTGCAGCAAGCAGAGATGGGGATGTTGGATATTCCTCTTCATCTACACTGGGATTCCCCCTTCCCTGCTGCACATCTGATTTGCACTTTTCCAAGACCAATGGACTGGGAGCTGGGAAGATCACATGGGGGATTATTTGGAGATCCTGCCTCCCCATCACAGCCAAGCTTCCGCAACACAGCACAAAGCTGAGAAGTGAGCTTTCAAGTGTGGGTGTGGGTGTATGGAGGCTGTAGTTGAAGGTATCAAGAGGGCTGTTCCCCATCTGTGTTTTTAATGGCTTGGTGGTATCTTGGGACCTTGTTAAATCTGCACCATGTAATCTTGCACCTAACTCCTGTGCATTTTCTGAAACACCACTGTCCTGGAAGGGGGTGATTTCCCCTTCCTCTCTGTCTTTCCTGCTGTATGTAAGAAATGGCATCCACATCTTCCCCTCACATCTTCTTGAGGGGCAAATGAGCTCTGTCCTAGGAGATCAGTGATGGGATCTACTCATTGGGGTGGTTGGGGGGATACTGATAAAACAGCTCTGAGACTTCCCTGATTTAGACAGGTTGATAGTGCCAAGTGAGGTGAGATCAACCCATTCCTTCCAGTTTGTTGTTATCCATTCTCAAGTCGATCTTGACCCATGGCGACCCTATAGATGAGACATCTCCAAGATTACCTGTCCTCCACTGCTCTACTTAGTTCCTGCTAATTCATACCTGTGACCTCTTTTACAAAGTCCATCTGTCTAGCATGCGGCCTTCCTCTCTTTCTGCCTCCCTTCACCTTTCCTAGCATTATTGTTTTCTCTAGTGACTCATGCCTTCTCATGATGTGGCCTTAGTCTAGTCATCTTGGCTTCCAGAGAAATTTCTGGTTTGATCTGTTCTAGCACCCATTTGTTTGACTTCTTGGCTATCCATGGGATCCTCCACAATTTTCTTAGCAATCCTCCAGTACCATTTCTGTAATGGAAACAAAGATGACTCCAAATGGGAGAAGGATGGAATTTTAACGGTGCCCTTAAGCTAAAGCATATTTAAAGCTTCATTTGGTCACTTTGCAGTTACTCCTAGCAAATACTGTCTGCTTGAGCAGTGGAGGTAAACACATCTGTCAATCTATTTGATTTAACTGCCATGGCTCAATGCTATGGAATTCTGGGATTTGTAATTTTGTGAGGTTATTTAGCCTTCATTGTTGGAGAGATTTGATGCCACAAGCAATAGCAATAGCGTTTACATTTCTATACCACTTCATAGTGAACTAAGTACTCTCTAAGCAGTGGATAATCTATAAGCCAATTGCCCCAAAAAAGTGGGTACTCATTTTACCGACCTACGAAAGGATGGAAGGCTGAGTCAACCTTGGAGCCCTGGATCGAACTCACAACCTTGTGACTGCAATACCGACATTTAACCACCTTGGTCCACAACAAACTACAATCCCAGGATTACATAGCATGGAAGTATGACAGTTAAAGCAGTGTCAAACTGCATTAATTTTGCAGTATGGAAGCAGTGAGAGTAATTAGCAAGTTGAAATTTCCTTTCCAGCAACTCCAGCTGATACTGAATGGCCAGGATGGCTCCTGCCATGACCAATCCCTGTGCCACCATTCAACTGTCCTCAGGAGTTAAGATTCCGGCTCTCAGTCTCTAGAAACAATGAGGGGCGCTGTGAATGACTGAAATTTAACGTGGACAGTGCTGAAAAGCTGTTGTGGCTGCCTGTTTATACAAATTGTCCCACGGCAAGGGAAACTGAGATGTTCCAATGTGGCACTTCATTTATTTTCCTCTTTGTTGCCATCCTCTTCTTCTGATCCACGAGGCCTTTTGCCCACGAGATAAGGCCTCGGCTAACACTGAGCCAGGCTGCTGCTGCTGTGAAAAGGAGAGCGCCGCACAAAAGCCAGCATTCCATCCAGCGGAAACTAAAAGGATGCTACTGATTACAGAATAAACAGAGTGTTGTCTGGCTGGGGCCTCCTGATAGACAAGCTGGGGAAGGATGCATCAAATACCGGAAAGCTGCAAAGATTAAATTCTTCTTGGTTTAGGAGCATCCGTTAGACACAAAAGGGGGGAAAGGGCCTTCGGGCTGAAAGCAGACAGTGGGAGTGTCTTATGGCTGTGTGGCTGATTCACAATATAATACGGACAAATTTTGTTTTTTGAAAAGGAGAAGGCCAGTGTGGCATAGTGGTTTGAGTGTTGGACTGTGACTCTGGAGACCAGGGTTTGATTCCCCTGATATGAAACCCACTGGTGACCTTGGGCAAGTCACACACTCTCAGCCTCAGGGAAAGGCAATGGCGCACCTCCTCTGAACAAGAAAACTCCATTATATGTTTCCTTAGGGTTGCCATAATTCAAAGAGCACATGATAACAACAACAAAGATGTTCAGGACTGTTCAAAGGTGTCTGTACACGTGTGTTTTAGGTGCACACTTCCTACATTTGCTGCAGCAGACATCACGCCCTGAACACGCCAAATAGCAGTCATACCTGGGAGTGCTACCCTGGATGTGGCTTATCTTTGGCTCCCAAGCAGTCTCTACAACTGTTTGCATAGACAATTGACTTTTTCTGTTGTATGAAATTTTATTTGTACAAATGTACATGCATCCATGCCTTTTTTAAACATGCAAAGTTTTTTTTCCTATATTCAGATGCTCAGTGAAGAATCTACAGGTCACAAAGGTTCACATGTGAGGGCAATCTTCCAGGGCAGCAAAATTATCTGACCAGGGTTCCATCTTGGCTCATCCTTTCAAAATGGTATGTGGGAATAACCCCATACCTGGTTAGAATCTCACCATGTTCATATTCTTAAGGCTTTTCCCTTTCCTTCTTCTTGGCCCAAAACAATCATTAAACTGGCGAACCTTTGGTAAAGGAGTTACATGGGTTACTGTGAGAATGTCTGTGATCCTAGATGGTGTGTGGGGAATTTAACCACTCTACTCATACATATTTCTTTTTTCCCCCCAGATTGGCACAATCTCGAACTAACCCTCAGGTCCTCGACATTGGCTTGACTGCTCAAGATCTCCAGAGTGCTGAAATCCTGTCACCTGTTGATTGGGATAAAGTAGATGCCGTGACAGCAGGAGAAAAAGATGACCATTTCTTTGGGTTCTGACACCTTGTCTTCATTTTCTCCTGACAAGCTTTTTCAAGTCAATTAACCACTAGGAACTTGATGCACTGCAGTCTGGGTGATTTTAACTGGAGTTGGTTATTGAGGAGGGGAGGGCCAGCTATCAATTTGGTTCAGGTGGATGGTGTCATGGCACCCTACAACTCTTTCGACCAAAGCTTTAGCTATTTTAATACATCTTTATATGTGATGTTTCTTTCCTTCTTTCTTTTTTCTGGAGGGAGGTCTTTTCCTCTATGTAAACGATGAGACACTCCTTGAGCATATTTATTCAAGAACCCCTTCAGTTTACATATATTATGGAAATTTTGTAGCATCATCTAACTTAACGTTACAGTATTAGACAGCTTTTCCCACTGGAATACACATGCTAGAAGATAGCATCAGCACTGTCTTTTGAAGGGGTCTGCTGTGCAACATCAAAGTGACTGGGATTACATTGACCTTATCTCAAGATAAGTGTCCCAGCAAGGCAGGAGTTTCTCTGGGGAGAAAGAGTTGGGAGCTGTGTGGCAGCTTAGAGCAGAGAGACCTTGGAGACTGGGAGGTGTGTGTGGGAGGCTATATGGAAGGCAGGAGACTTGTGGTTGGTGGCCCTATAGTCCACTGGCCCGTCCCACAGTCTTACAGATGGTGCCCCTAGCACTTACATGCACAGGACATAACTAGATGGAGTTAATTACAGGGATCAGTAGGTTTCTTTCAGTACTTCTAATCCACAGTCTGAAGGAAACCACCCAGCTTGTGACACATGCAGACTAGAATTGGTGAAACTGCCTTCTTAATCCATAAAAACCAATTATCATCTCCAACTTTTCTCAGATGCTATGGCAGAGAAGGCTTGTGTGTGAATGGCTGGAGAACCACGCAGTCAGCCTATTCTCTCCCTCACAGTCATCGAGGCCACAAACCCAATAAAAGCAACTTCCCTGACCCCTGGCCCAGCATCCACCAACCCCACCTTGTAGTATCTCCACCTCTTTATTGAGGACCCCAATGACAGTCATGCATGTGTAGCTTGATTCATGTTGTCAGGACCAGAAATTTCTGCATGGAAAAGTACCCCAATTTCCCTGAGAAACTGGTTTGTACTGCAACATCCTGCCAGGAATACACTCAGTTGAACATGCTTCATCCTTGCCACTTCTGTTGTCCTTGAATTTCCTGGAGCTGGATGCAAACATGCACATGAATGGGACAAAAATGGTGTGTGGCCTGACATGTGTTGAGCCAGCTGGCCCCTTTTGCTACTGGGGGAGGGGGCCTGGGCTGGACAGAGGGGGATTCCTATGTGGTTTCCACGCAGTCTTAGCTGTAGTCTGTTCGTACTGTAGGCAAGAGTCTGTTCCTGCATTTCATACTCAAGTGGCAAGATTATATATTTAAATACTCATTTTTAAAATAAATAAAACAAAAAACAAGTTCACTGTACACAGACAACTAGAATGTCAGAGAGGAGTGTTCTTCTTTACCCTTCTCCTTCCATGCTTGTTTTCTGTTTGCAGGGACGGTTGGAGGGAGGGAGTCTTGCAATGACACTGATCACTGCCTTTTTAAAAAGCAAAACACATGTTCATTTTGAATTCACTGTGTGTTAATTAATCTGCTTTTTGTGTGGCCCAGGGACCCCCAACTGACAGGTTTGTGAGGAATGGAAATGCACAGATGGTAGAGCAGGAAGGCTACAGCTTTCTCAGAAGAGGCCTTGTGGGTGAAGGAGAGAAGCTGTTTGTTTGTGTGCAACTGAGAGAGAAAAACAGGCAAGGTTGTATTTTGTCTTTGCCTACCAAGTTTTGAAGTTACAGTATTGTGCTGATTCTAATTGGAGTTGAACTGCTCCAGCCTCACTGAACAATTCTTTGAATTCTGCATTTTTTTCACAACTTCAGATCTGTTTGTATTCTTCCTTTAAACACCGCCCCCCCCCAAATAGGGATAGGTGTTCAGTAAAACAATATTACTCCACAAAAGTTTATAGGACCAATGCCTGCCTGTATTTAAGTGGCTTCAAAAGCATCTTTGGTTGTGTTGCATTTATCCTGAAATGCATCTCCCTATATTGGAAACAGGAAATTGTGATGGCTGATCAAACTCAGAGAACAAAACAGTTGTCTTTGGAATATTCAGTGAGCAGGATTTCTTTCTAATCCAGTTTCAGATTGGAGTAGGCATACTTTATCTTTAAGACTTGTAGCTTTGCACTTTAAAAACAAAACCTGAACTGAAATTTGGATTCAGGTGTCACAACAGGGCTTGGTGACCTTTCTTTATTTGCCCTTTTGAAAATACTGTTTCCTCAGAAAGGCACTACATTCATCGGATATTCTTTCTCAGACTGACCTATTGCTCTTTTGCAGCGCAAAACATTTTGAAGACACATCCATCACATTGATGGAGATTATGGACAATTCTGCTTTCCCTTTGCTCTTTTTACATTTGCCAACTAGGGGGGAATTTATTAGTGAGGTTTCGCTATCCATTGACAGCAATGGACTTTGTGGTTCTCATATTTCTTCTTCCTTTTTTCCTTCCACCACCACCTTCCCTTTTTCACCTTCTCCTTGTCTTCGTCTTCTTCCTCCTCATCTCCTTCCTCCACTTCTTGCTCCATCTGCTTTCTTTCTCTTCCTTTTATTACTCTTCTTCATTCCTTCTTTCTACATATTCCTCCTCGCTTCTGTTATTCTTATTCTTTCTACCTCTCCTTTATCCCTTAATCTTTTCATTTCTCTCTCTCTCTTCTTCCTCCTTTTCTTGTTTGTCTTCCTCCTCTTCCTCTTTTTAAAGCCAACTCCCATTTCTGTTCAAACAGGAAAGTTATTGTTTCCCCTCACATTTAAACCACTAAATCAAAGGATGTCAATTTGGATTTTAAAACAAAAACAAAAAAAGATATTTCCTTGGCCTCTCTATTGTAAAAAGGAACATTACATGATTGTTCCTCTATGTGTGTATGTGTGTGTTCCCACTTCTCTCCTTCTACCCACCTGTAGTTCTTGCAAAAGCTGAGAAAAGAACGTCTCAGCCTGGTTTCTCATTTTGTAAGACTCTGGATTTAGAAAATTAAATAATGGAAGAAGCAGGATTATGGTCATTAAGAGATTACGCTAAACAGTGATCCTGAATAGCTGCACTGTGACACAGTTTGCTGTGTTTGTGGCCTTGTTGGAAATATACTAATCTGTTTTATAGATTTCTAATTCTTAATTGGCCTCTGAAATGCTCAATTTCACTGTCCCAGAGACCCATGTTTATAACCTTGTTTATATTACAGTTGGGCAAAATAAATCTTGAGTCAGACTGTTTGTTTGACAGACAGATGAATCTGAAACAAGATACTTTGGAAATTTAGGATTTGTATGCTTTGTGTACTATGTTGACCCCATGGGTGGTCAAAGAAATCTTCTCATGAAAATGAGAATTCATGTAGTGTGCCCTGATTTGCACATAGCACAAAGTCTTCCACTGTTTGAGTTGACCATGTGATGCCAGTGGAAGAGCTCAACTAAAACATGTCTGTCTAGATGTAGACATCATGCAAAGGGATCTTGTAGCACCTTTGAGACTACTGTGCAAAAGAAGTTGTAGTGTAAGCTTTCATAGACCAAGTCTAAGAAAGCTTATGCTGCAACTTCTTTCGCACAGTTAGGGCCTTTACAGACTGCCAGAAATAGTGCAGCTTGAGGCCACTTTAACTGTCTTGGCTCAGTGCTAGGGAATCATGGGAACTGTAGTTTATTATGGCACCAGAACTCTCTGACAGAGAAGGCTCAATGTCCCAGAAAAAAAATACAATTCCTATGATTCCCTAGCACTGAGCCAGGACAGGTAAAGTGGCCTCAAGTTGCATTATTTCTGGCAGTCTGTAAAGGCCCTTAGTCTCAAAAGTGCTACAAGATCCCTTTGCATACTGATATTCCAGACTAACACAGCTCTGTCTCTGAAATCTAGATGTAGACAGTATCCCTCATTTGCACAGAAGTAGAGTGGGGTTCCCAAATAGACCTTTGGCCTACCCATGGCAATGAATGAGATGGTTGAATTGACATGATCAATTCAGGGGTGTGTGGGGGTACCATGTTGAACATGGTTGCAAAACTTCTGCTTTTAAATATCTAGCACATAACAGAGCTACATTCTAGCTATGTCCATTTATATTGATTGTTTTCTACTTGCATGGGATTTTTCAGGTAGAGGAGAATTTTTAAAAATCGATTCTTTCCTCATACCAACAGGCTGAAACAGTACACTCTTAAAATAAGTGTACCTCAAATCTCTTATCACCTCATTCCCTTCCATGAGTAGACTAAATTTAATTTTCTGTGGCAGGGCAGGGAGCTGTAATAATTAGAAAATTTGCAGAAAGACTGGTATAAGATATTTCATCTCTATATGAATATATTTTTTCTTTCCTTTGAAAGACATTTGGAGTACATTATGTAAGATGCACAATATAATGCTTCCATGTATATACTTAAATTTGTGCTGTAAAAAGTACACATGCCATTGGAAAAAATAAAATAAACATTCTACTTTTCCCCCCAAATATATCTCAGTTTTTAATTGTTACTGATAATTCTGATAATACTTTTCTACTTGAAAATATACAAATACTTCTCAAAACACATAAAATGGTGACAGCTTTTGACTTCTTTTCACATGGAGAGAGGCTGTGTCTACACTGCAGCAGTATGACACTGCTTTAACTCCATGTTATGGAATTCAGGGATTTGTAATTTTGTGAGGTATTTAGCCTTCTCTTTCAGAGAGCTGTGGTGCCACAATAAACTACACATCCCAAGATTCCATAGCATTGAGCCATGGCAGTTGAAGTGGTGTCAGATTGGATTAATTCTGCAGTGTGGCATCAATTAGAGAGAAAAGAAATCCTTTTGTTGGTTCTGACTAGAGTAGAACAATCGAATCAATGGGATTTACCTATGTGTTGATTCCCCATTCTGCAACTGATTCAGTGGGCATGCTCTAATCAGGACTAACCAGTAAGATTTAGGCCTAAACTGGTGGCAGCCAAAAATGTGGGTGGTATTTCCAGTGTGGTATATTGGTTTGAGCATTGGACTATGACTCTGGTGACCAGGGTTTGATTCCCTGCTCAAGCATAAAAACCCACTGGATGATCTTGAGCAAGTCACACACTCTCAATCTCAGAGGATAGAAATGACAAACCCCCTCTGAACAAACATGCCAAGGAAACCCTATGATAGGTTTGCCTTAGGGTCACTGTAAGTCAAAAATGACTTGGAGGCACAAAACAACAGCAGCAAATTTCCATGCAACTTTCTCCAGGTCATGGCTACTAGGGCTGCTGCCACACTGCAGAATTAATGCAGTTTGACACTGCTTTAACTGTCATGGCTCCATCCTATCTTCTAACAGGGAGCTCTCACTAAAGGCACAAAGTCACACACAGTATTATACACCTGCCCACTGCCACCCACCCTATTTTAAATGAAGATAAAAGATCAGCCATAGTCACATCTAGTTTGATCGTAACAATGCTCTCAAACCTGTTTATATGCAAAAATGCAGATATACAGCATCTTTTGTTGTGATGTTTCTCACAGGGACGACCCAAGCCAATGTGCTGCCTGAAGCAAAGGACAAGATGATGTCCTCTCCTGAATGCAAATACAGATGCTAACTGGAATGGCAGGTGAATCTAACAAAAAATGGTGAGGAACTCATGTCCACCACCAAAGTTATGACAGGAAGCCGGTTTAGGAGACTCCAGAGAGGTTTATAGCACTTGCAGGTTAGTCTTCAAACAGATCTTTGGTGGTCCAGGAGGAACAGCCACTGCTGCCTCCCACATCTGCTGCCTGAAGCAGTTACCTCATTCTGTGCTGGTTTCTTACGAACCGTACCTTGCCCTTTGCACTTAACAGTTATGCTGCAGAAGAGAAAAGGAAGGCAGGAATTATTTTTAAAGATATTTACAAGTAAACTTTTTGCCACTTTACTTTAGGAGTAATGAAATGTGCAGATAGAGTGTGAATACTTTTCTCTTCCCTCCTCTCAAAATGGTTGCTGAATACTGAACAAGCAAAAGTTTACCATAGATACAGTGCTGCTATTTCATCTGTGTTGTACCTGTGCTGAATATATCCTAAAAGTTAATTTTACTATTTAAATGGGCTGTTCCGCTGTTCCAGTCTAAGGATATGTCTCCAATTATGAATACTAAGTGTCTGCAGCTTGGCCTCATGAATAACTGATGAAGGTGCCATGGAACAAACTGATCTTTCAATTTTGACGTGACCTTTTGGGGTCTTCTGGGTTGAAACTTAAGAATCCATAACCCTTTTCCGCCAGGTGCTGCATGATTCCTTTCCTTATTGATCGGCTTGTTTATTTATTTTACACTGGCTTATCTCAAAAGCTTGGACAGGTAATGAATTTGAAATCATACGGGGGGGGGGGATATGCCAATTTTAATTCTGATGGAAACACATACATCCTATATCACTATCAACTTACAGCTAATACAACTGCATATTTAAGGGAACTTAGACATGAGTATGGCACCAACAGAATTCTGACCAAGATATATATTGTTTCTATATAAATTGTAATTATCGTTTCTCAATATGCCCCATCCTTTATAAATTAGCCTATGATTTCATTTGTTTGTGTGTTTGTTTTTGCAAATATATGTCCTATCTTGTCCTGTTTTTTTGGCAAGGCATAAGTGGCCACCAAGCTCCCTTCACTTTCAGTGTTTTGGAACCCTTGAATTTAATGCTTGATCATGTCAACAGCATTGAAGAGGAAGCAAGCAGTATGCTGAGGAGGTAAACAAACCACACAGAATGCAGTTTGCTGAGGAAAATGTAAATGGGTCATTCTCTTTCTTGTTCAGAAGCTGCTCCACTGATTTGTGCAAAAATTAGAAATTGTAAGAAGTAGTAAAAATGTCTAGGTAATTAGAGCTTTGAACACCAAGCTGCAGTGCTAGGGGAAAAAATATAGGGCAAAATAGCTGCAATCTTCAATCTTACACATCTCTTTTCTTTTTCTTTTTCTTTTTTTCTTTATATTTTCTGATCTTCTTTGGAAGGATTTTCATCTTGAATTATCATCAGTGGTGATGGAAGAAGACCTAAAGTTTAAATTTCAGTTCAGAAATGATATGGTTTCACTGGGTAGCCTGTGTCAATTCAAGTCTGTGCCTCAGTTTTCCTGGTGTAGAAGAAAATCATGACTGCTTTGCAAGAGTTTTGTGAAAATGAGTGTGATCAAAAGGCTATTGTGCACTCTGTTATACAGAGCCAAGATAGTCTATAATTTAAAAATCTATAAATGTGGCCACACACCCTAAATCCTATTGATTAATCCTAACTAGCATGGATCAGTGGGATCAACTGTTGAATGATAAGTCAATGCATAGGTGAGTCCCATGGATTCAATGGACCTGTTCTTGGTGGGACTAACAATAGGATGTAGATTTACGTTTAGCTATTGTTAATACAAAATGTGTTTGCATTAGTGGAGATAATAGTAAATTCTCTTATATCCCAAATGAAAAGGAAGGTAGAATAGATCAATTATAGCAGCAGAAATATGGGGGATATTAAGAAAGGATACATCTCCAGTTGAATATGCCATCATTAACAAATTAAGCAGTAATCAGTTCAATCTAAAAGCAGTTGCAAAGCATGAGGAAACACTGTAGAGAATACCTACGGTAAAGTACACTACAATAACAAATGGAATGCAAGGCGGCAGCATTGTGACGTGATGTAATAAAAGCCGTCCCGATATGCTTTTATCCTGTTAAAATTCCACTTTTTAGCCTTCTGTGATAAATTCCTAAATGATCTCACTCATTTTTACTCAGTTATTCAACACTGTTGTTGTTGTTGGATACCTTCAAGTAGTTTCTGACTTATGGTGCCCCTAAGGCAGGGGTAGGCAACCTAAGATCTGGGGGCCGGATGTGGGCCCCCAAGGCCTTTGGACTGGCCCCAGGCCGGTCCTGCCGCCGCCGCTGCTGCCCCCCCCCCCGCCGCTGTCCCCCGCCATTATGATATTGATTATTGTTGTTATTACTTGTTCTTGGGGTAATCTTGGCAAAATCTCCACACGGGTTTTGCCATGGCTTTTCTGGGGCTGAGAGAGTGTGCATGCATATTTTTTTAATGTTTTTAAAAAAATTAAAATTTTTAATTTTATTTATTTATTTATTTATTTATTTTTGGTGCTTCTGCCCCCCAATTGTCTGAGGGACAGCAACCCAGCCCCCAGCTCAAAAAAGTTGCCTACCCCTGCCCTTAGGTGATCATATCATGGGGTTTTCTTGGCAAGATTTGGTCAGAGGAGGTTTGCCATTGCCTTCCCCTGAGGCTGAGACCATGTGACTTGTTCAAGGTCACCCAGTGGGTTTCATGGCCAAGCAGGGAATTGAATCCTGGCCTCCAGAGTCATTGTCCAACACTCAAGCCACTACACCATGGTGCTTCTTTATTCAAAGTAATACTTTCCATACATTAAGAAGAATGTCCTGGTTGTAAGAGTTGTTTGACATTGGAATACACTATCTCATAAGGTGGTAGACTCTCCATTGTTGAAGATTTTTCAAACAGAGGCTAGAGGTCCACTTCTTTGGGATTGCCCCAGTCCATTTTATAACCATAGTGATAGACCTTTTGTTCTTCAGGTATATAATGTTTTGTTATGTTAATATAATTTTAAAAAATAAACCAAGAGTCAGCAGCGTGATGTGGATTCCAAACCAGCCAAGACAATTCTAGGCTGCATCAATAAGAGTATAGAGCTGGGTTGGCGAACCTATGGCACATGTGCCATGTCTGGCACACAGAGAGACGGGAGAGTGGGGGGAAGAGGAGGAACAGGTGTGTGCCTGCTTCTCTTCTTCCCCTACCCTCCCTTCAGTGGAGAGGCAGCTGAGAGCCAGGGAAGGGGAGGTCCTGCTCCCTGGAAGGTGGAAGTCCCACCCCTGGAAATCCTGTCTCCCAGCACCAAGTAACACCTGATACCAGAACACCTTTGAGTTCAGGCACTCAGTCTCTAAAAAGTTCACCATCACTGGTATAGAGTATAGACTGAGGGAAGTAATAGTACCATTGTGCTGTATTCTACTTTGGTCAGACCTCACCTAGATTACTGGGTCCAAATCTGTGCACCACAGTTCAAAAATGACAAGACCAACAAGATGGAACATGTCCAGAGGAGGACAACCAAATTAGGAAGCAGTGTGGAAACCAAGACCTATGAAGAATGTCTTGAGAGCTAGTTTAGCCTGGAGAAGAGAAGATTAAGATGTGATTCTCACAGATCTCTTTACATATTGGAAAGATGATCAGGTAGAAAGTGGAGTAAGCTTGTTTTCTGCTGGTCCAGAGATCAATGAATTCAACAAACTAATAATTCAACAATGAATTCACATTAAAAAAAAAGAGCGAGATTCCAACTAAACATTAGGAAGAACCTCTTGATGGTAGAAGCTGTTCAGCAATGGAATAAACTACCTTGTAAGATGGTGGATGCTCCTCCTTTGGACAACTGAAACAGAGATTGGGGGGGACATCTCTCAGAGGTACTTTAGCAATGGATTTCTGACTACATAGTTCTTGGGGTCCCTTATGATTCTGTGATGGAACACAATTGAACTAAGTCAGTATTAACATTAGTGTGCAAGAACATGATTATTAACCTATGTATGTAATAATTTTACAGATTATAATTTTATATCTCCTCTAATTACCTACCATGAGGTTTAGGAATTGGGTAGGTAATACTGTATACAGTAATATCATGACCTCTGTCCCTAGTAATAAGTGAATACACCCTGGTTCATTCTTTCACAAAGTTCATACAAGTTATCCATTCTTTGATCCAAACAGAAAAATGATGGCGATCCATTCTTTTCTCTCTTGCCTCCTAGTTTTCACATATGCTAATTATTTTTAAAAGAAAACAATTTAGTTGCTTAAAAGAAGTTTCTCCACGTAGCAAAAGTACAGAAAATGCTTGCAGTAGTTTGTGGAAGGAGGAGCTTATTCTGTACACACCCAGATATCAGTTTCCAATGCATTCTGTAGTTGTCTTTCCTGGAAGCCAGCCTATCCCATCCTGATCCTACTAGCTTACAGATCTTTCTAGCTTGCCTTAGAGAACAGTATTCCTATACTCATTTTGCCACTGAGACGTGTAGGACATAATTCCTGTTATCTCCAGCAAATTTGCCCATGGTTGCTGGAAAAGAGAGGAGACATAATCCAACATATCTGGAGGGCATCATCTTGAGAAAGTTGAGCTACACTGAAAGCTCTCCAGGCTTTCAGAAAGGGGTCTTTTCCAGCCCTAGCAGGAGATGCCAAAGCCTAACCTTGAATTCACAATAGGAGTTCTGCCTGTGACCTATAATAGCTGAAATCTGTTGTTTTTGTTGTTGTTGTTGTTGTTTGCCTTCAAGACCTTTCCAACTTATGCCAACCCTAAGGCAAACTTATCAAGGGCTTTTGGGCAAGTTTCTTCAGAGGGGGTTTGCCATTTCCTCTGAGGCTGAGAGAGCATGACTTGCCCAAGGTCATCCAGTAAGTTTACATGGCCAAGCTGGGATTTGAACCCTTGTCTCCAGAATAATAAACCAATGCTCAGATCAGTACACCATGCTGACTCTCACCCGGCTGCAACCTTACTCTAAGGAAAACCTTGTACCTTGTTCCAGATATCCTCCGAAGTCCATAGATTTAATTCTTTCTGCTTGCATTCTTTGTGGAAGGACAAGTAGGACATATTTGAAGCAAGCACCCGACTCCAGTCCTTCTGCTGTCTCGAAAAGCCACAAGGAGGGCATGGGCTGCTTGTTCCTCTTTAAAGCCAGCCATGAAATTGACAGGAGGCCTTGCTGTGAATTACAAAGAAGGCCAAGTCACCAATATTGGAGGAAACATCTAGTGAGTTCTTTTTGGAGTTAGAGGGTTTAAAAAAAACTTGAAAAGCTAGCAAGGTCCTTGCTGAGAGGCGAAAATAAAGAATATAATTTTATTCAGACTTCTTTCTTAAGAGCTCCACGGGCAACACTGGGTTGGTTCTTATAATTGTTCTTCCCAATTTCAGTTCTGTCTCTCTCACACCCCTGGACTGACAGGCACCAAACACATGAAAGATCTAGCTGTTAAAAATGGATGTTTGCAGTGGCAGAATGGTGGTTGGCAGGTTGGACTGGGATTTGGGAGGCGCACACTTAAGTCCCTATTAAGCCATGGAATTCACTGGGTGACCTTGGGCAAGTCACTATCTCTCAGCCTGATCCACAGGATTGTTGTGAAGAGAAAGTGAGCAGGAGGAGAGCCATGTATGCCAACTTAAACTCATTGGAGGAAGAATTCAGTGACATCATAGCCATGTTAGTTTGGAATATTGGCATGCAAACGGACCTTGTGGCACCTTTGAGACTAATTGTGCAAAAGACATTGTAGCATAAGCTTTCATAGATTTGGTCTACTGCCTCAGATGCATGGAGTGAACTATATCAATGTTTTCCAAACTTTGGTCCTCCAAATGTTTGGGACTTCGACTCCCAGAATACCTGATCATTAGCCCAACTGGCTAGGACTTCTGGGAGTTAGTCCAAAACACCTGGAGACCCAAAGTTTGGGAAACACTGATCTATATAATTAAACTCTGGATAGCCATAGAAATGCAAAACTCATGAGTATAGTGATGAGTTAAACATAAATTGTCTTATATCAGGACAGACTAATGATCCATCTTGCCCAGTAATGTGCATCAGACTGGCATTGGCTGTCTTAAGTTCCTAGTCATGGCGGTCTTCATCATCTGCTGTTATTTAAAGACATCAGGAGCTGAATCTGACACTTTCTAAATCATGACCATATGCTTTGCTTGGGTGATGATGACATGCGCTTTACATATTAAAACAAGGAGCATGCCAGCATAAAGAAATTCTGCCACCTGAACTGAAGGACAAGATGATGACACTCATCCCCCACTCCTGTAGTCACTTAAGCATTGCCAAAAAAGAAGACAAAAGAGGGCATTGACTTGCATTTATCTTGTATTAGTTAATAGTCAAAGATGTAGCCGTGCTAGTTTCCTTCAGCATAAAAAGATACAAAGGAATCCTGTAGCACCTTTCAGATCCCTAGCACAAGCTTTTGTGAACTCCAGTCTGCTTCCTCAGATGCATGGCATTATAGGTACTAATACAAACTTGAAAACAATTACCATAAATTGCATCAGGATGTGAATCCTGCAGCTTTCCACATTATTGGATTGCACATCCCAGCAGCCCTAGCCAGCATAGTCAATAGCAACGGATGCTGGAAGTTGCAGTTCAGCAACGTGGAAGAATGCAAAAGTCCAATATATCTTGTCGTAAGGGAGGTCACCTGTGACCAGGTGATCTGTCTGCCTGCTGTCCAAGTGCTAAGTGTTGGTTGACATCCTCAAGGTATCTAGTCTCCCTTTATATCGGTTATTGTATTTACAATAAGGCATTACAAATCTAGGGCAAGATAGGTCAACTTTGCTGTCCCAAGAGACTCTGTCCTCCACAGCTGGATTTAGTAAATGGTAGACAAGCACAATTTATGGGGATGTGTAATGTCTTTTTTTTTACTCACAGGGCACATCT
The DNA here is from genome assembly GCA_026167975.1 of Phrynosoma blainvillii. NCBI lineage: Eukaryota > Metazoa > Chordata > Lepidosauria > Squamata > Phrynosomatidae > Phrynosoma > Phrynosoma blainvillii. Next base: position 23,932,778 of record JANUYF010000008.1, read on the forward strand.
GTTAAGGCATCAGCCTTAGCTTCCAATTTCCTGGATTTGTGGCATACAACAGGAGGTAGCCCTAACTGACAGGGTTTTTTTAATCATTTAAATTCACTGGTTTTGGAAAAGGGCATTTTTCATTACAATGTTGGCAATCTTATCCAGTTCCCAATGTACCTGAACCTGCTTTCTGACAAATCAAATATGATACATGAGATTATGAATAGTTAACTAATCTTAGTCATGGTTACATTTCAAGTTGTATGTTTATTTTCCCCCTACATATATATTTCAGCAAACAATAAATGCAGGTTGTAGGTAAATACCACTAATAAAAAGAGGTAAAAAGCATGAGATGAATAATACTTTTTTAGGCATAAAAGTCACAATCTATTCAGCTAGCTTTTCAGATTTAATTGACCACATTCTTTGAAAGTGGCTGTTAAACATACAAGTAAAGGATTTCTCTCTCTCTCTCTCTCTCTCTCTCTCTCTCTCTGTATACCAGTACATTCTCTTCTATTTTTATTTTTGAAGTTAGTTTACCTATCTGCAAGTTATTTAACTAATAAAACATAGGACTTAGTGACATAGGAGGCATTTCTCAGTTTTACATCAAGACTTCAGTTTCCTTTTCCTTCTCTCTCTTCCACTGTTCTGTTGATCAAGCACAAAAGCAACAGGTGCCATTTTCTGCTTCTGATGCTATTTAAACATCTTTTGATCTTCTGTATCAGTTTATTATACCATTATAATATAAACTTCGCTGTGCATGTTCCAGCACAGTATATGCCACAAAAGTATGGCATGTACAAAATGCTTACTTTTGAGTAAGCCTGCACAAATCCATACCTCTCTCCCATCCTCATCTGTCAGGTAGAGTAACTTAGCATGGATTGCCTTTATGCCATAGATTGTTCTCTTAAAAGTTGTCAGCAAAACAACATATGGCTCCTCTTGCACACACAAACACACACACACTGCACCTATTCAAATGAAACATGAAGGCTTGATCCCTTACAAGAGGCAGCTATTCCTGCAAATTGCATTTGGTTCCATACCCTTCAGTAGCCATGGATCAACCAGGACATTTTAGCATTCTTTTATGCTTTTGCATTCCTGGATTCTCAGTGGTTTATAAAAGTCCAGATCTCCTCTCTCAGCCACATGGGTTTCCCCTGCCTTCTTTTAAACAACCACAAACTTCTAATGACTTTCCACCCAGTCACTCTCTGTCTGCCCTCCTGCTTGGCAAAGGGAGAGGGCAAAGCCTTACCCTTTCTTGTAAAAAGGGATTGCAGTTACCCTTGGGAGTATTCTTGAAGGCACACAACAACAACAGTGTATATAATAGATAATGTGCATAATCTATCATGTACATTTTCCAGTTCCTTCTTCAGAAATATAGTCTACAGCACCTGGTATTCCTTAATGGTCTCCCATCCAAGTACTAACCAGGCTGACACTGTTTAGCTTCTGAGATCAGATTGGATCTGGTGCTTTTAGGGTATTTAGACCCCCTATCATCATACTTGGGCTTTTTCACATTTTCTGTATTATCAGTGTAGAATGCAGGTGAGAAGTGAAGCTGTAGAAAATGTGTGGGGACGTTTGTAGCCCCATAAATTGCCAGTGGGCCAAAAGTGGAGTCTTTGACAATGGCTAGGATCCTGTTGGTTTGTCCCTGGAATTCACAGGTGGTCTATCATCACGTAGCTTCCAAAATCTGATGACATTGGTACTATCAGAGTGTTATGGCGTGATTTCACAAATATTCCACTTGTTCAGTGAACACACAACAAAGGCTCTCGTGTAAGGAAAATGCCAAATCATAACAGCTAGGCAACAGGGGCTCCAAAACTGTCTTTTAATGTGGAGACAGGGTTCAAAGCCAACAAGCAGGTCATAATGAATTTTGTCTACTTGTGTATATATATATATATATATATATATATATATATATACATCTGCTATATATGAGCATGGAAATGTGTGATGCAAAGATGCCATGCTGTCGCTACAGAACAAAAGAGTGTTGTTGTTTTTTAAAAATGTATAGGCCTTAAAGAATTACATATCATTCATAAGTTGTTGAGCAGTTTACATTTTGGACTACAGCCCCCAGAACCTCTCAGCTGTAAAGGCCATGGTGGCTGGAAGATTGTGGGAGCTCCCATAATCAAAAGTAAATTTTCCATATTTTGTCAACACATTAACACAGAAATACAATCTTCCTCTGCCTCCATCTCCCACAACATTATTTGAATCTGAGCCATCAGTGTCTAAAACTCTCAAGAAAAAATTAGTTCCAGAACATAGGCAGAACATGTTATGTGGATGCAATTTAATCAGGGATATCTCTGAGTCATGGCAGTGTAGTATACATTGTCTGCCTGGGGTGTGTGAAGTAGATGAGGTCACACAGAGAGAAAGAGAACCTCTTTTGTTAGTACAGATGTTTCCTAGGTCACTATGGATGGAACAGACCCCCTTTCCTCTTGCAACCCAGGCCTGGCAAGACTCTATAAGGCAGCCCTTGAGATCACAACAGCTATCATAATGTCTGAGGGACAGTCAAGAGAAGGACAAATCAGTTCTCCCTCTCCACTGATTATGGATATTCCATTGATTATGGATACTCTTACATGTACAATATCTGTTCATAGAAGTCCTCTTCCACTGAATTGTGAGGCTTACTCCTTAGGGCAGAAGATTGCTTTGCAGCCTTACTTAGATGGTTGCATGAGTGAGTTCAGCAGTCTTCATCTTACTTGTTCTTGCTTGGTTTTAGTGCACTTTTGATTGATCGTTCCTGAAGAAATTCAACTACACAAACCTCTTGTTGCAATAATTTTGCCTGATGATGAGGAATGGGGCAGCTTAGCTCTAGTGTAGGCTTAATAAGGAGTATCATTCTGGGGTCCGTGACAATGGAGAGTTTGGTTTCACAGTGTTGTTGCTTCTAAAGTCTCTCCAAAATAGTAGATAGCTATAGACAAGCTTATACTGGACTTATAAAAATAAGGTTCTTTGGGTCCTTTCCAAAGGGAAAGGCACCAGTTATGGGGAAGGGTGGTTTAGGGCTGTTGGGTTTTTTTTGTAATGTATGTTGTACACAGTTGAAACTTATGCCATAAGTGAATAGTCACCTTTGACTTTGGTTACAAATTCTAGCTGCATTGTAATCCCTTATTTTTTACATATACAAAATATTTCCCATTTGTTTTATTTCTCTGCACAAGCTACGTGAGTCTCTCTTTCTCCTCTGAGCAGGAGAAACTTTCAGGTGGCATCTGAACAATAGAGCTGCCTCTCTCTTTCCCGTGTCACAAGTTGAATGATAAGATAAATGCACAGGTCTCCTTAATGTAATAAAATGTGTAAAAAAGTATCAAATCCCCTGACAAGGCAATTTTGTTGACTCTCATTGATTGTCATATTGTGAGTATAGCAGAAAGTGAAGAATAAAGCCGCTGCATCTCTGGGATTACTTTTTTAAAAAGTATATATGCATGCTGGCTGCCTTTCTTTCTTTTTTCATCCTGTTACTGGAACCTTAAATTATAATGGTTCACTTCACTTTTTGTAAATGTATCCATAGCAACAAGAACATCTCAGTTATTACAAGTTGATCACTCCTTCACTGGAGGAATATTGCATATTTCTTAAATTCATTCTCTGTTATAGTCTCCAATATATATACTGTTTTTTTAAAAAAAACAAAAAACTTTCCCCCAAAATCAATACAGTAGCCACTCCCAATTCACGGGGATCTGTTCCAGACACCCCACAAAAATGGTGGCCCCATTGAAAATAATGGTGTGTGCGCTGTGGCATGCGCATGGGCATACGCCTCATTTTGTCCCCCTCCATTTGCGGCCAAAACCTGAGACTAGAAATAGTCCCTGGTGATGCCATTAAGCATTATACATTAAGTAACAACCACAGTTGCTCACCTACTTGGATATTCTCTTGTTAACTACCCTCAAGTCAGCCCCAAGTCATGGCAACCCTATGGATGAGACATCTCCAAGTCTCCCTATCTTTCACTGCTCTGTAGGAATTAATGTGTATAGAGATTTTGTAGCACCTTTGAGACTAACTGAAAAAGAAAAGAAAAAAAGAAGGAGGTTTGTATCATGAGCTTTTGTAGACTTTAGTCTACTTCTTCAGATGCTCTTTAGGAAGTTACTATTCTACTGGCTGAGCTGGAGATTTGCATCCAGACCATTCCTCTTGTCCAGAGCTGAGGGCTCCCAAACTGGAGAATTCACACCCTCATCTCTCACTTGGAGATGATCCATGAAAACTGGAGATTTGGGGCAGGTAGATTATAAAATCTGGCCACCCAATCCCCGTTCCTAGTCCAGTGCTACAGTCCAGTGGCTCTCATTCCATTGTTGCCCATGTTCACTGCAGCATTGCTGTTTCAGTGAACTCAGGTAGACTGAGACTTGTGAGGTTCTATGATGGACTGTACCGCTAAAGGACCACTTGGTGAGGATACTATCTTTAAAGTTCAACTTTTAAAAAAAACTATACTGAGAGAATAAAAGCAAGAAACATTGCATATATTTTAAACATTTGCACAGCACTGGAGACATGTGTACATTAATGGCCATGATCCTATATTGTGCTTCCATAAAGTAAAGTCTACACTGATATAATTGCACAATGGTTGCACTCTACCATCCTTCTGAATGCAGATCTTCTGAAACCAACTGTCATTATGCATGCTTATCCAATTGTGCAATGGGGAATCACAGTAGTTGTTTCTACAAACCCAGTGAGTAACGTAGTATACAGAAGGCATTGACAAATAGTTCCACACCATTCAAAAATATGCAGCTGCATGATTGGAGAACTGTTAGTCCTAACTAGAGTAGATCCCAACCATTCAGTTATTGATTGGTTAGTCAGCAATTAGGTAAATCCAATTCATTCAAAAGCTCTGTTCAAAACTAACAAAAGTATTTGGGCAAAAGTGAAATGGTCACACTTGCGAAAGCTAGTTTACACAACCCTGAACTAAATACATCTGTTGCATAAGGACCAGAAAAAGGAAAATGATATGTGCAAGGGAACTTAGACAAGTGTATGACACCAACTGAGAGGCAGCATGGTGTAGTGGTTTGCGTGTTGGATTAGGACACTTTTGGTCCTCCATTTGTTTTGAATTTCGACTTCCACAAATCCCAGCCAACTTGGCCGACAGTCAGGAATTATGGATGCTGGAGTCCAAATCCTCTGGAGGACCAAAGGCTGGGGACCACTGGACTAGGACACTAGGAAACCTGGGTTCAGATATCCACTTGGCCATTAGGTGACCTTGGGCAAGGCATACCCTCAGTCTCTGAGGGAGGCAAAGGCAAAAATCCCTATGAACAAAGTATGCCAAGCAAACTCCACGATAGGGTCTCCTTAGGGTCACCGTAAGTCAAAAAATGACTTGAAGATGCATAGCAACAACAATTTCACCAGCAGAATTCCAGTCAATACGTGCTTTGGAAAAAAAGTACACAAAAAAGAAAGAAAAGAAAGAAAGAAAGAAAGAAAGAAAGAAAGAAAGAAAGATGGGAAAAAGAAGAAGTCAATGGAAAGGGACTTGACTGATCTGCCTATCCCTGCTCCTGGCCCATTCAGAATATACCAACACAAACATGGATAATGGATAACCAAGCTGCGGTCTGATGGAATATTAGGCTCCCCAGGCAACTGACAGGTGCTCATTAGGTCACATTTTGAAAAGTGAAGCTGCAGGAGGATTGAAAGTCTGCCTTGGTATTAGGTTGTTTACACAGTTTGCTCGATACAGGAACAAGCTGCATGCCAAAAGATTAAAGAAGGCCCTCTTGAGTTTGTTTGTTTCTTTCTCAAGATAACAGCAAAAGAGGCATCCGTCGTCTTTCTTCCTGATCAGATTCAAAGCAGAGAGAAACTCACTCAGAAGTTAAGCCAAAGGAACTCCCAGTGGCTTGGAGTTATTTATTTCTTTATTGGTGAAGTTTCAGAGCAGCTCTCTCTCTCAGTCTCTAGGGAAAGATTGGCTTTGGCTGCTGAAAGAAGGTTTGAATCAGGAGAGTGGGGCCTTGCAAAACAAGGTGGAAACAGCACATAATAGCTGCTGGTTTTGAAGTATTATAAAGTAGAAGGTGGCTATTTGATATGGTGCTGCTGCCTGAATTTACATTGCTTCGTGCTGTTGATTCACTGTCTTTTGACTCAACGTGCTGCGTGCTTTTTCTGTGCCTTTTCTCTCTTCACCACTTTGGCTCTGCAGAGCTCATAAAACTAATGAGCTGGATTATTTCCTCATTCATGCATCACTGAGAAAATTATATATTCCAGGTGCATAGGCTTTATTAGAAGGGTTGGCATTGGAGGAAGCAAAGGAACCCACCCCAAGCCTTCAAAGAGAACAGCTTTCACCATTCCAGTTGATCTGAAAGAACAGAGTTGTTTTTGTGTGTGTGTATATGTGTTTTTTTGACAAAGGAGTCAGCTCCTGCGGCTTGTTCACCCACCTACCCAACCACCTCTTGCCAGCCACCTGTTTCCACATGTATTTCTCATCTTACTCTCTCAGAACTTGGAAACATTACTTTTTTGGATCACCATTCCAACAAATATTGTCATAAAGCCTGCTGACAAAGGAGGTGCTGTTTGGGGACTTAACACTGCAGACTGCACAGCAGAAAGCCAAAGACAATTGAAGGAAAGAAAAATATATGTACTCTTGGACAAAGACCTCACCACAGAACTCAATGATCATATAATTAAAACCATACAGAATCTTGTAAGCAAGGAAGCACTTAAAAATGAGACAGCTGATGTCTTAAATACAGTCCTACTGCTGGACATTTGATATTGAAATCCAGAAAGCCAACAATTCACAGCACCCTGAATAATACCATAGAGAAGATCTCTCTACCATGTATGGATGTGAGAGTTGGATAGTTAAGAAAGATGATAGGAAGAAAATCAATTCATTTGAGAGAATGTGGGGTTGGAGAAGTGTGCTGAGGATTCCATGGACAGCCGAAAGGACAAACAAGTGGGTCCTAGAGCAGATCAAGTTGGAAACTTCCCTGGAAGCCAAGATGACCAAACTGAGGCTGTTGTACTTCGGACACTTCATGAGAAGAGAGGACTCTTTGGAAAAAACATTAATGCTGAGGAAGGCAGAGGGAAGTAGGAAGAGAGGAAGGCCACATGCCAGATGGATGGACTCTATTAAGGAGGTCACGGGTTTTATGAGGTTGCAGGTTTTAAGCAGAGCAGCGGAGGACAGGGGGTCTTGGAGATGTCTCATCCATAGGGTCGCCATGAGTCGAGATTGACTTGATTAACAACAAAGACTTGGAAGAGGAACTATGAAGAAACTATATAAGATAGTTGAGAATGAATACTAAAATTTGACTTATCCGTGCCATTGTACTTCCAGTTTCTATGTATAGTTGTGAAAGCTGGATAGTGAAGAAAGCTGATAGGAGGAGAATCAACCTATTTGAAGTGTGATGCTGGAGAAGACTTCTACCAATACCACAGAGTGCTAAAAAGACAAATGGATGAGTATAAGAGCAAATGGATAAGCAAATGAGAGCAAATCACTAGAAGTTAAAATGACTAAATTGAGGCTATTGTACTTTGGACACATCATGAGACAATATGGTTTATTAGAAAACATGATACTGCTTGGTAAAGTTGAAGACAGCAGGGAAAAAGGAAGACCACATTACAGGTGGATTGACTCAATCAAAGAAGCCACAACTCTGATTTTGTAAGACAGGGCTGTCCTGGAAGTGTCACTTTCTAGGGTTGCCATAAGATGAAGATTACTTGACAGCAAATAACAACAATTTCCAAGCTACCATATTGTTATCAGGGAAATATATCAGCTGTTAGCTGATTCTAAACATCTCTGTAAAGCCAGTAAGCGTCCCATTACAGCTTTCTACCAACCACTGAATCTATGAAGATAAGCTGTTCTAAAAACACAAGTCTGTAATCCTTGATCACACCCTTGTGATTCCAAATGTTGAATCACATATATGTATCTCAAGGAGTCGGTCACTAAAGGGAGCACATCACCTGCTGGTTCAGCAATCTTATTCATGTCATTGAACGCAGACATGTAGGTTGCCAAACTTGCCATCTTCAGCATGAAGGGGAAACAACCACAGATCTGTGTATGCATTTCAGGAATCATAAATATAGAATCCTAACCAGGAAGCAATAGTGGCTAGACCTTTTAACCTAGAGCATCAGTCTCTGATTTGTGTGTGTTTGGAAGTGCATTGCCATCACTTTCATGTACTTAGGAAAAAAGGGGAAACTTCTAGAATCACAGACTTAATTCAGTAACACAATGTGGTCTCAGCCACGGGGAAAACACCATCATCCACTTTACAACCATTTATTGTCGCATTCTTAATTGCCAGCTTGGATATACCTCACTTTTGCTTTAAGCTTCTGAAGAATGCAGGAAATTTTTTTTTGCTAACAATTACATTGTTCTATTTGTTAATTACACAGACACACAGAGACACACACTCACACTCACACACATACATTATGAAGCGCTCTTCAGAGACTTGTGTAATTTCCCGATTGAACGGTTGTATAATTTATTGGCATAAAGGTCTACAGTTGGCTTGGGAAATCAACAGTATGCACAAGTGTGTATGGCAAACTCACACAAGTGCATTTGAAGCCATTTTCACATCTATCAAATGTAACTTGTCCAAATGGCACTGTGATCCTTAGACGTGATGCCATTTTTGGTTGTGTGCCTTTTAAAATACAAAGCTCACAAGGTATCTATGAGATGATAAGGTTGGACACTTTGGGAAACAATGCCGTACCAATTAATGAAAGACAATTAATTAGCTGAGCACACTGTAGAAATTTTACTTTTGAGGGCTACAATTCAAAAACTGGCTACACTGGCTAGGGGATTCTGGGTTTTCAGTCTGGGCCTGAGCAAAGTCTATGTAATTTCCATATCTGGTTTTCTTGAGATTTACAGCAACATCTCTTCAGTCCCTGAGTTTTTACAACATTGGTGATTGCTTATAGGATCATAGAATCATAAAGTTGGAAGAGACCACAAGGGTCATCCAGTCCAACCTCCAGCCATGCAGCAATACACAATTAAAGCACTCCCAACAGATGGCCATCCAGTCTCTGTTTAAAAACCTTCAAAGAATCGTTGCTATTCTTGGTAGTGTTGCCAGTTCTGAATCATCCCAGGCCTTGAAATTTCCAGGCCCAGACTTGAAATATAGGGATGGATCCTAGTGATGCCATTCGGTGTTATGCATTAAGTACCAGCCATAGTTGGGCACAGTTTGTCATTCAAACACACAGAGAGAGAAAACACTTTTTTTTTTCTGCTTAGAAATCAAGACAGAAATCTTAGCTAAAGGGCTGTCCCCAGATCAAGATGAAATGATGGGATTGTTTCTTCACATTTGCTTTGGCAGATAGGATAAGGGACATTTAATCTAGCCTACATGCTTCTAACCAGAAAGTGGATGCCGAACAGAGGGCAAACCCTGGCATCACAAGCACTGGGAGGAAAGGAGGAAGTAATACATAAATTCCCTGGAGGGTGTTTCCAAGTTGCAGCAAATAAATAAATATCAGTTAAGTCTTGCAAATTGTAGCAAGCAGCTGCTCTCCTAAGTGAGCTGGAAATTTCTATCCAAACTGGAGTATTTGTACCCTAGTCTCCTGCCTGGAGATGACCCATGTAAACTAGAGGTTGAGGGTGGGCTCCTGAGATCTGGCAACGCTAGTGCTTGGGGACGGTCATGATGAGTGAATTTTTTCCACGCACCGATGAATAAACTGCACTCACTTATTTTGAGTGTCTATGGAAAAAGAAATAGCAAAGAAAATCTGGTAGCCTGAAACTTGGGGCCTTTGCAGACTGCCAGAAATAGTGCACATTAAATTGAGGCACTGCCCTGGCTCAGTGCTAGGGAATCATGGGAACTGTAATTTATTGTGACACCAGAGCTCTCTGACAGAGAAGGCTCAATGTCCCAGAAAAAAATACATTTCCCATGACTCCCTAGCACTGAGCCAGGGCAGTGCCTCAATTTAATGTGCACTATTTCTGGCAGTCTGCATAGGCCCTTGTTATATCTTATCCTCTAGTCTTCTCAAAAGCTACCCATGGTGCGAATACTCACCCTAGAACTGCTTGCTGGTTGCTGTAAGACACAAGTAGTGCTACTGTTGACTTTCCCCACTTTAAGAATTGTTGACCTTTCAGCTGTCTTCCATCCAGTCCAGTGCTTGCGACATAACTACCGTGGGAAGGAGTAAGGATCCAATTAATTAACAGCCACTTGGAGGAATAAAAACAAATCTAGAGTTATCTTTTTTCAAAATATAGAAGAAATTATTTGTTTAGTGCTGAGTGCTTATCTTTTTCAATGTGATTCTGTTACAGTTCATTAAATGTCAAAAGAGAGAGAGAAAGACAGACAGAGATGAAGAGAGAGAGAAAATGTTTGACATTTATTTTGGACTGAAAGTATAAATTGAACGTTATTTATCTGAGGGGGAAAACTTTCACCATATTATTAAAATTATAGTTATGGGAAAGTTTGTTGTTCATTTGATTTAATACACACTGGGAGGATAGTACGATATAAATGAATTAGATAAATAATGCATTTCAGCATTACAGTACTAGTAACAATGCTGGAATTCTATATTGCATTTACAAATTCGCAACCTAGAGTTATGGCTCCGTAATTGCTCCATGTTCACTAACACTACATAGTCACCATTGTGGCACTATTCCTACAATCATGGATCATAGAATCATATAGCTGGAAGGGGCCATATGGGCCATCAGGCCCAACCCCCTGCTCAATGCAGGATTTCTGGATAGGCGTCCCCAGCAGGTTAGCTGTCCAGGCTCTTTTTCAAGATGTCTAGAGAAGGACACCCCACCACCTTTCTAGGCAATTGGTTCCATTGCTAAATTGTTCTTGCTGTCAAGAGGTTCCTTCTAATATTCAACAGCAATCTACCCTCCTGTAACTTAAAACCATTAGACTTGGGGCCTAAGCAGACTGCCAGAAATAGTGCACATTAAATTGAGGCACTGCCCTGGCTCAGTGCTAGGGAATCATGGGAACTGTAATTTATTGTGGCACCAGAGCTCTCTGACAGAGAAGGTTCAATGTCCCAGAAAAAAATACAATTCCCATGACTCCCTAGCACTGAGCTAGGACAGTGCCTCAATTTAATGTGCACTATTTCTGGCAGTCTGCTTAGGCCTTTGGTCCTACCCTCTGAGGCAGCAGAGGATAAGCTTGCACTCCCTTCTTTGTGGTAGCCCTTGACATGTTTAAAGAGTGTGATTATGTCTTCCCCTCAATCTTCTCTTCACTGAGCTGAACATGTCCATCCCCTTCAACCTCTCCTCATATGTTTTGTTCTACATAGCTCTGATCATCCTGGTTGCCCTTTTCTGAACTTGCTCCATGTTATCTATAGCTATCCTGTTCCCGTAGAAGACAAGGTGCTGGAGGTTCAGAAACCAAAGGAACAAGCAATATTCAATAACCAAACAGTCCAAGGTCAGGAGCCATAAATTTTAAGCAAAGTTGGGGTAGTTGTTACAGGTGAAGAAACAGTCCAAGGTCATAAATCACAGAATCAGATCTCACAGTAGATGGAGGCTTTAGAAAGAAATCAAGTTTTAACACACTCCAGTCTCTCTCCTCTCACTTTCCTCCTTTGTCTTCAGCTTACTTCAGGGGTGGGGAACCAGTGGCCATCCAGATTCTGATGAACTACCATTTCCATCATGCCTTGTCATCAGCCATGTAGAAGGAAGTTTTGGCCAGGCTTATGAGGGCTTGGTTGTAGCTCCTCACCTTATGGTGGTACTACATGGAGCTACATGTTACTTCAGCTGGTACAAACCTAGATCAAAGTGCAAAGTAGTTTGCACTCATTTAATTGAGCATGGGGAAAAGAGGAGAGGAGGGGTGGAATCTTGCCCTTTTCAGTAGGTTAAGGCAAAAGCAAACTGCTGCAGCCTTCCCAACCTTGTGTGTAGCAATATCAGTAACTTTTACCATCTTGACCACACTCTGGAGTTATTTTTTCCACACATGTCCCAGTTTTCATATAATAATAATAATAATAATAATAATAATAATAATAATAATAATAATAAATTTGTATCCCACCTCTCTGTATAATACAACCGGGGTGGTTTACACGATAAAACAAACAATCCTGTCCCCCCAATAGCCCACCCACCCCCAAAATACAATTAAACAATTAAAGTTTTAAAACACTTTAAAAGAACAGATTAACAATAAATGACAAAATAACTGTAAGAGAAATCAGGGTCAGGCAGGAAATCAGGTCCTCAGGCTCATCTATGAAATATTGGAGGGTCTGCAGACTCCTACTCTTCCCCCATTTCTCAGCTCATCACCAGGGTTGTGAGAAAAGTGAGTAGCTCTCTCCACAGGCTACACACAAAGCAGCTGAGAGACATAGGTTGCCCACCTGTGTTTTGGACACTATGGCGCATGAGTGGGGCTCCTCTTACTGCCTCTTGGATCTATCCTCTTGGATCCATCTCTTACAGCCTCTGAAATACAAGATCAGGATTCAGCATTAGCTAAAACAGCTAACCAAAACCTGATCCTGGAAAGTGACATTTGAAAAGCATTTTTTCCAGTTAGTCATTCCAATATAAAAGAAAAATGTCACTGTTGTTACTCACTGTGATTTTTAAAAAACAAAAAAGAGGAGCTCATTGTGTTACTCATTATACTCTGATACTTTCCCCTTTCTCTTCCCTTTCTGTTTTTGAATAAAATCTTAGCACTGAAGAAAGAATGGCATGAAACCTGAAAAATTCCATTCAAAATACTTCTAAATTGCCTAGTGACGGATGCCCTTTAGAAGCACTTTTGAAAGGAACTAAAAAGTGCTACTCATCCCTCTTACCCCCACTCTGGTTCTTCTCAGTTGTTAGCTCTTTTTTTAAAAAAATGTGAAATCATTATGCCTGACTTAATGAAAAAGACAGAAACTTGTTACAGGTTGTTACACTGTGTGTAACGTGTTATTTCCAAGTTCTGAATAATGCACATGCCTTGTGAAATAACACTGACTTAGGGGGGTTGCAGACTGCCAGAAACAGTGTGAATTCAGTCCACTTTTAGGGTTAGGGTTAGGGTTTGGGAACCATGGGAACTGTATTTTATTGGGGCACCAGAGTTGTCTGACAGAGAAGGCTCAATGTCTCAGAAAAATAACAGTTCCCATGATTCCCTAGCACTAACCCTAACCCTAAAAGTGGACTGAATTCACACTATTTCTGGCAGTCTGCAACCCCCCCTATATTGCCCATTGAAAGGTGAGATGGGCCAGCCAGATCCCTTTTAGGGCAACCACATTGTCAGAACAAGACAAGGAAGGACACCAAACTACATAATGCTGGCATATGCTAATACAGATAAATAATTACTTTACACTTACTCAGCCTCAGGGGAAGGCAATAGCAAACCTCCTCCAAAATCTTGCCAAGAAAACTCCATGATAGGGTCACCTTAGGGTTGCTGTAAGTGGTATAGGACTTGAAGACACATAACAACAACAAATTATAGGTCCTGAGATAACAACAGAAGGAAGGCAAGAATGTGTCAAGGCCATTTCAGTGAAAGAATCTGGTTGTAATAATATGGAAGGGGCAGTATGGGAATGAGAGATGAAAATTTGTTTGTTAATAATAATGGATAAGAAACTGTCCTGAAATTTGAAATCTGTATAGGTTGATTGGGCAATTTTAACAATTGGTGGTTAGTTCTGACAATGAACATCACTGGACTGGATCTTTAGTTTCTTAATAAGGGCTTCCTGATTTTAACTCGTGAAGCCTGGATATTCTGAACTTGGTATCCTGCTGGACTTGGCACCAGATGAAGAAGAGGAGAACGAAGACAACCGGTTCTAGTCAGAGTCAAAGGAGGATGGCAGTCCTGCCCAAGTGGAGCCCAAACCACCCCATGCACCTCCTGAAGATCTTGAAGTAGATACCAAGCCACTTCATCCTAAGCATCATAAAGTGAAACACCAGTTGCAAAGGAGCAGGAACTGCTCTGATCTTCCTAAAATTGAAAATGTTGAGCTGATTTGGGAAACTACTGGTTTACAGTCAGCTATAAATTAGCCCAGCTAAGGCATTTCCACTACTGTAAAAAAAAAAAAAAAAAAAAAAGCTACAACACCCTCATCTGATGTTTCTTGCTCTGTGGCATATAGAGTATGCTCTTAGTATCTTTTGGGGTTTGGTTCCAGGTCCAGGACTCCCGTGGATACAAATTTGTGGATGTTAAATACAGTGGGGTGGTAAAATGATGTCCTTTGTGCAACATGGCAAAATCAAGGTTTGCTTTTTGGAATTTATATATTTTTAAAATATTTTCAAACCGTGGATGCTTGAATCTGTGGACAAAAAAATCCATGGATATAGAGGGCTGACTGTACCTTGGGTTCTTCTTTCTTTGACTCACTGACTGAAGTTGTACCTTGTTCAAGACTGCTTTTCACATTTAGATACAAGATCCTGCTTTCACCGATTCTCTATATAAGACCGTGGACTAGCTTACTATCTCCACCATCTATTTCCATGGACTATATGTGCACTCACCTGGGCACTTGCCACACTTAAATAGGACACCTGCCCACCCTGATTCTTTAATATTTTGTTCCTGTGACTTGGCACTGCGACAAAATACCTCATTGATGCATTCAAGGTGTAGCAAACCCATTCCGTTAGTCTTTATGCAGTCAAAATGGGACCACTTACAAGAAGAAAGGATCAGCAGGCGTGGGAGATCTTCAAGGTGTGCAGAAGTACAAAAAACACTCAGTGGGTATGTAAATAGGTATATAAACTATAAGGATTATATATAGACTTTACCTTTCCACAGACACATGCCTTCTGGTGGCACAGTTATTGTCTACTGCAATGATGCCCTTAGGGATCATATGGCTTTCTGGCAGCTTTTCAAAGTGCTAGATGGGAGGGGGAAACCATTTGATAAAGTGGAGCAGACACAAAGTAATAATTTGCCAAGATCAAAGTAGGTGACATTGTGCTGTCTCCTAAAAGTGGTCAGGAAAATGATCTCCAGCAACCCACTCCCACCCCCTTTCTTTGCTGGTTCACCCTTGTTGAGAAAAAATGCAAGGATGGCACACAAGAGTTAGTTCCCATGTTGGGGCGGGGGTCTAATTCCTGCCTGGTGCAACATTTTTCTAAGTTTATACCAGAGGTGAAAATCCTCATTATATACCTACCTAGTATGTTTTGTCTTCGTTTAATTGGTTCTATGGGACTCATAGCTGTCTGGTGAATATGTCTGAATCGGAGGCGGCAGAATACCGGCTAACGGAATATTGATGACTTCTGGTACCTAAAGAAATGTAATTGCCACTGACTGTTGCAGACATCTATCAGGCCATAGTAGAACAATATACATAATTTCTATTCATCCAATTCTACATGGGTTTTTCTTCCCCCAGCTGGTATTCTCCAGATAATGCATTTGAAAGGAAGCCTGGGGGAAGTTGCTGCAACAATCTCTCTCTTTCCAACCCACCACAATTTGGATTATAAAAAGAGAAGGCAACAGAGAGACAGAGAAAGCAAGAAAGAGAGGGGGGCACTTTCATTTATTAAATGTTTAGGGCAAATTCACAATTCTAAGTAACTACCTCATAGAACTGGACAGTTAAGAAAGATGCTAGGAAGAAAAACAATTCATTTGAGAGAATGTGGTGCTGGAAAAGAGTGCTGAGGATCCCATGGACAGCCAAAAGGACAAATAAGTGGGTCCTAGAGCAGATCAAGCCAGAGATATCCCTAGAAGCCAAGATAACAAGACTTAGATGGTTGTATTTTGGACACACCATGAGAAGAGGGGACTCTGTGGAAAAGACAATAATGCTGGGAAAGGTGGAGGGAAGTAGGAAGAGAGGAAGGCCACATGCCAGATGGATGGACTCTATTAAGGAGGCCACTATGGGTATTAAGGGATTGCTGGATTTAAGCAGAGCAGTGGAGGACAGAGGGTCTTCTTGGAGACGTCTCATCCATAGGGTCGCCATGAGTCGAAATCGATTCGAGGGCAATTAACAACAACAGCAAACCCCATTTGAAATGTGGTGCTGAGAGTTCTACAGATATCAGAGACTGTTAAAGAGAACAAACCCACCCATATAAATGGGTCCAAGAGCAAATCAACCAAAACTGACCAAACTGAAGTAATTGTACTTTGGACATATCATGAGATGAGATGACTCATTATAAAAGACAATAATGCTCAGTAAAGTGGGAAGCAATAGGAAAAGAAGATGACTAAAGATGATTCCATCAAGGAGGCCACAGCCCTGTTCATTCAAGGGTTCTTGGAAGTTTCTCACTCATACGGTCACCAAAAGTTGAAACCATCTTGACACCTCTGAATGAATTTTGCCAAGAAAACCTGATGATAGGTTTGCCATACGGTCTCCATAAGTAGGAAATGACTTGAAGGCACAGAACAACAACAACAGCCATGGGACTGCAGAGTCTCCGAGCCTTATCACGGTACACTGTTATAGCTCTATATTCCGCTTTCACTGCCATGGCAACATCCTAAGGAATCCTGGGATTTGCAGTTTAGGGAAGGGCCTTTAGAATTTGAAGAGCCAGTTTGGTGCAGTGGTTTAATTGGTGGACTACAACTCTGGAGACCAGGGATTGATTCCCTGCTCAGCCATGAAAACTCATTGGGCAACCATGGGCTACTACGATTGTGTTTTGATTACCAAATACCTGGCCTGGGTTTCAGTACTACATACCTTGTAGTATCCAAGGGGAGCAGGTGAGACATCATTTATCATTCCTCCTCAGGCAGCAAAATGTCTTGGGTTGGTGCTGCTACCACCTCAGGACTCTTCCAGCTCATTCCCTGCTCCCTCTGTTGCACTACTGACCACACTTTCATTTCCAATGACCTTGGTTAGGGTTGGAGGGCAAACATAACTTTCTCAGACTTTTATTATTTTAATGTCAGGAGCTATGCTTTGTGATAAATGGATTCCTACCACGTATATTCTTTTTTTTAGGCAGAATTCTATTCACAACTGCTGGAACAGTCTTAAGTGTACTTTCTTGGCATATTCTGTTCACCTGGGTCATTTTAAACATTAAAGTAAAATTCCCTATCAGGATACAATAAGAAGTTTAGACAGAAATCTGTATGCTGGAAATGTGAGTTCAGTCATGCTTGTGTTTTATTCTGGAGGTTAATATCTGGGTAGGGAAAAGGGTAATTCCCTCATTTGGCAGGGCAATGTGCTTCAGTGGTTTTATTCATCTTTCGGGGGAATAAAAATACATATATATTTAGTTACTCAAACACTTGACCTCCTCACCTTCTCTCCCCTCTCCTGCCATCTGACACCCTTCGCCAATGCCATTTGGGCTTCATAGAAACAAGTTTCAAGTTCAACTTTGCCTGGTACAGTCTTGGGAGTTGACATGCCATCTATTCTTTGCCCAACCATGCAGTGGGCACACAAAATGTCAGAAGCATTTAACCTGATCGATATTCCAGCAGTTTGAGATCTCTGGAGAAAAAGGCTTGATAATATCTGTCTGATCCCTGCAAAATAGCCTGGTAGCTATCTATCCATCTTAATAGAATTGCCCAAGGGATAGCAGCTGACCCATATGGGCTCAGGATGAAATCACTATAAAGACGACAAACCTGTTTTGAAAGACTTGGCATCCCTGGAGGAGGGCTCCAACGTGGTATTTCCCAGCAATGGAGCACATGATTTAGGTATCTTCACACCATCACACAGCACCCAATAAATTGGACATTTAACTTGTGTTTGGATCAAACTGGGATATTGTCATTGTCTGCTTTGCTGATCCCAGGCGTCTTTGCTTTGCATAATCCAAAGGCTTTCAGGTTCAAGGGAAACTAATTTAGCAGCTTAGACTGAGGACAAAAAGATCTCTTTTTCTCAGAAAAATGAAGGATTCCCTGTTGTGCTTGGGCATACGTGCAGGATTTTCTCGCCGTGAGTGGGTTTGTTTTCTTTCTTAGGTGCAGTGCTGGGTTTCTGACACAAATCCAGCCACAACCTGGATTTTATGATGTGAAAAGGTTGCAAAGCAGAACAAGACTGGAAGAATGACATCCTCTGTTTTCCTAGGGATACTATCAGGGTTTGAAGCTGGGTGACCAAAGGTATTCAAGTCTATCAAGGCTGGGTAATAGGTAGTGTGTCTACTTTTAACTAAAAAAGGATCTTGGCTTCATTTCCTGGGAAAGACTATCCTGTCAGAAAACAAAGGAGAGCCATAAGCAGTTGGATCTTTGAAGGAATACAGGAATGGGCAGCTGCAGTGTTGTAGTTGTGTGCTTCTAAGTCATTTTTGAATGATAGTAACTCTAAGGTGAACTTATCATAGGGTTTTCTTGGCAGGTTTCTTCAGAAGGGGTTTGCCACTGCCATACTCTGAGAGAGTGTGACTTACCCAAAGTCACCAGTGGGTTTTTATGCTTGAGCGGGGATTTGAACTTGGGTCTCCAGAATCGTATTCCTGAGCTCAAACCACTACACCATGCTAATTTGTTTGCTTTGTGGCCTTCCAGGAGTCTCATGGCCTGCTAAAAATGCCCCCCCAAAATAAAACTACAAAACCAGAAATGGCCAGAATTCCATTTCTAGTTTAAAAAAAGTGGATATATTTTATGTTGATAACAGTGGGGTTATGGCAGCAACCTGTTTAAAAGGTGAATAGCTGTGGTGAGTGAAAAGTCTTGTTTTGGCCTGTGAAGGACACAAAAATAGCCTGGAGACTTCAGGACTACAATTTGCTCTCCTCTGCAGTGAAGAGTTACAACTTGTTGGGGTAACAATGACATAACTTAAATTACACCTCAAAAAGAACTTGGTGCGAGGGAGTAAAGTTGCTGTGAGACAGTAATAGAAGACCTCTAATTTCTCCTAACTTTTATTTTGGCATTTGAAACACAGGTTCTATAGTTTGTGTTGTTGTATTGTTGTTTGTTGATAGAATCGCCAAGTTTGTTCGTATTTAATTCATGTATATTTTCTTGATGGATCGTCTAAAATAAAATTACTAGATAGATAGATAGATAGATATCCCCTTGGTATAATGACCAAGTGTTTCCAGTTACTTTTGGAAATTATTTTTACATACCCTCCAACATTTTGCAGATTAAAGTTGACACACATGTGGCCAAGCAACATCAGAGGGAAATCAAGATGGCATAATTTATTAATGAGCAAAAACAGACAAGCTAGGAGAGGCTGATGCAGTTTGCTTTTGCCTGAGCCCACAAGGAAGGGCAAGATTCTGCCTCCCTTCCTTTCCCCCACTGCTGAGTTAACCTTGAACTCAGTTTACAGCAATTTTGAAGTAAGCTGAGAACAAAGGGAGAAAGTGAGAGGAATTTGCTCTCCTCTGCAGAGAAGGCAAACCTCCTCTAAACAAATCTTGCAATGAAAACCCTGAGATAGGTTGACCTTAGGATTGCCATAAACTGGAAATGAATTGTACTCCATTTTTTGTTTTTCTCCCCACACCTCATGTCTGTGATGGTGTTTGGTGTTATGTGCCTTCAGTTTATCTCCAGCTTATGGCAATCATAATGTCAACCTATCTCAGGGTTTTCGTGGCAAGATTTGTTTAGAGGAGGTTTGCCATTCTCTTCCTCTGAGGCAGAGAAAATGTGACTTGCCTAAGGTCATCCATTGGGTTTCCGTGGCTGACTGGGGATTTGAACCCCAATCTCCAGAGTCTTATGGTGCATCTACACTGTAGAAATAATGCAGGTTGACACCACTTTAAATGGTGTAGCTCCATCCTATGGAATCCTGGCATCTGCAGTTTAGAGAGGGGCATTAAGAATGCTCAGTCAGATGCAGCCATGGCAGTTAATGTGGAATGAAAGTGTCATAACTGTGTAGTGTGGAAGGGTCTGCATTGCAGGGGGTTTGACTTGATGGCCTTTGGAGTCTCTTCCAACTCTATGATCCTGTGATTCTATGGTCCTTATTAGACTGTGCTTTCTTTCCCTGCTTTGACCTGATGATTTTCCTTCTGAACTTGGGCTATTGCCACACTGCAGAAGTAAAGCAGTTTGACACCACTTTAACTAGTGTAGTTGGTGAGGGGCAGTGCATTCTGTGTGTGTGTGTTTGTAAGACAGAGAGAGAGAGAAGCAGGGCTATACAATGCCACATAAGGGCTGTATAGTTCCAGTGAGGTGTAATCCCAAACATCCTTGTGTGCAACCAATTTGGCCCTTGGCTTGGGGGGAAAATCCTCATGCTTGAATTAGCCTTGCTCTCCCTCCATCTTTGCTCCTTTTCTTGATTTGCCCTCAGTTTCACAGGAGCTGGATCTGACAGAGGTAAGTCCCTAGTGTCCCGAGCAGTGGTTTCTAGGTTGTATTGTCCTAGACTCACCTTTTTGAAAAGGAAAAAGGCAAAGACTCCACAGAGAATTGCATGCTTGCATGTTGCAACCGGTGTTTCTTTCTGTTCATTTCGAACAGGGCTGTTGCGTTGACACAAAATCAAGGAAGCAAAAACATGAACAAACTGCCTGGCAAGAAGGATTGATCTCCACAGAGACTCTTCGCTTGTTTGTTTGTTCTGTCTGCCTTGTCTATCTAGCTAAAAACAGCCCCCCAAAGTAACCATGTGATCCATGCATAGAAAACATTTTAGGATTCTGTAATCTTTAGAAAATCACAAATGCTCTCCAAACCTGGGTTTTACAAACTAGATTCTACATTATCTAAGGGATGGGAGGGGAAATGATGTCAAAAATTCTGGCCACATGCTATGGTCATTGTTCTTGGAAGTAGATGAGCTTCCATGATGAATATATATATTTAATAATAATTTTATTAAGTTTCTAAGTATAGTAAAAAATACATATAAGTAAACTAACAGACACATGTACAAATATGAACATACGGACATACCAACATAAAAGCTATACAACAAAATTCTGTCATACTACATTCCTTCATGTTCCTTATGTGTGTGCTCCAATAACTTATATTTCCAAAATTTTAAACTTATCAGAATAATCATGTTATGTGGTAATCATATTGCCTATTTCTTATAAAAAATTTCCAGAGTTTCTCCACCTTCTCCCATTTACTTTCATATTGTTGGGTTGTTTTCCCAACAATATACATACATAATCTGTCCATGATCACGGAGTCATTATTAAAGGTTCCACGATGAATATATCGTAGAGTATCCATCCTGTGTGCCTGGCTGACTGTCTCAGCAGCCCATGAACCAAGTTGGAGATGTGTGCCTTCATCCACCTTTTGGGGGGAGGTATCCCCCTCTCATTTCATAAATTGGAACTCCATCTATCCATCCAGAAAGTTTGTCTAAGGACGCACCAAGGCTGGAACTCTTCTGGCGAAACTCTTATCTGAACAAAACTTTCTCTTCCAGCCATACTTTATTGGCCTCCTGCTGAATGGCTCAGATATTTGGAGGGCTTTGAGAGTATGCTTGGCTTAAAGCACCTGCACTAATTCCTGTTTTATCTTGCTGCACTGAATTGTTTTATTGCTAGAAGATGCTTACACTGAGTTGTTTTAATCGGTGCCAATGTAAAAACTGCTGCTTTTAGTCATTTGGGTTTTATTTGTTTTTAAAGGACTGTGGATAGCTGAACTGATTTTTCCCCTTTAAAAAAAAAAGGGGGGGGGAAGGGATATAAATGTTGTAAATAAATAAACACTAAATCTGTGTTCCTACACAAGAGATTTTTAAAGTAACTGCCTAAGCTCTGAGAAAGACTAGAAGACTGCCAAGGAGCCAAAAGGTAGAGATCTTGAGTGTTGGAAGAATTCAGCAGTGTTTCCAGTAAAGTGAAAGACCAATGACATGCATTATTTATTTATTTATTTATTACATGCCTCTCTCCTCTCACCCTAGAGCAAATTCAAAGAGTTCCCATACTTTGGTTCAAATATTGATCAGAATGGAGACTGCAGTCAAGAAATCAAAAGAAGACTATGATTGTGGAGGGGCTGCTATGAAAGAACTTGGACAAGTTCATAAAATGTAAGTACATAACTCTGAAAACTAAAGTGAGGTTCATTGAGGCTATTCTATTTTCCATCACCATGTACAGATGTGAGAGCTGGACAGTAAAAAAAGGGTGATAGGAAGAAAATCAATTCATTTGAAATGTGGTGCTAGAGAAGAGTACTGTGAATACCATGCCAAGAAAACAAACAAATGGGTTCTAGAGCAGATCAAGCCTGAACTCTTCCTGGAAGCCAAGATGATGAAATTGAGGCTTTCTTATTTTGGCCACATCATGAGGAAAAATGAATAATTAGAAAAGACAATGATGCTAGGTAAGGTGGAGAGCAGCAGAAAAAGAGGAAGACCGTATGTTAGGTGGATAGACTCATTTAGGGACGACACAGGCCTGAGTTTGCAAGACCTGAGCAGAGAGGCTGAGGACAGGACATCTTGGAAATGTCTCATCCCTAAGGTTGCCATGAGTTGAGGTCAATTTGAGGGAAGCTAACAACAACAACCAGTCCGTGAGGGCCATCAGTATACCTGTATGCATAGAAGCCAGTTCTAGGACAGGAGTAGGCAACAGAAGCAGGTCTGGATGCCAGGTTTCTGTCCCTCAGGACTCCTCAAGAGCAGCATAAATAGCCAACAATGCCAAAAAATAAAATATTAGAAGCCCAAAGTGGCCAAAAGTCCATTTCTGGATTTGAAAGATGGGCATTTTTACATGTTTTATAAGGCTGGAGGTTGAAGCCCTGCAACCTATCTAAAAGATTAATTGCCTTTCCTGGATTTTTCTAGAAGGGACAGTTCACCTCTACTTTGCCAGTATGAAGAGGTCACAGGTACAAAAATATATCCAGCCCCAGCCCTACCTTTTGCCTACCTCTGCTCTAAGATCTCCTTTGTTTTCTAATATCCTGCACTATCCTGAGTAGATTATAATAAATGTAAGTTTGATCATCCCTTTCTTTACCATGCACAACCAGTGAAATTACTCCTATTTATAGTCATACGCACACTCTGCTTCTGTAAATACCTCATTTTCTAACAGAGAGCCTCACTCAGTTGTGTGAGCAGGAAGATCTCCAAACAGAGCAAAGCAATTTATTGCATATAGAAGTAATAAGTAAAAGGTCTTACCTCTAAATAAATAAGTAATAAGCCTTACCTCTAAAGTGGGAGGTGTGTAAGATTAATAAGTCCCAAACCTAAAACTACCTAAGCAGAGCTTGAACAAGTGACACAGAAATGGCACCTACCTACACATCCGCTAATGCACACACATATACATGAATGCTAACATCAAGGTGTATTTTAGTCAAAGTCAGCCATGTTATTTTGGCATGTGTGTGTGTGCACACCTTCAAGTCACTTATTGACATGGCAACCCCATGAATGTCAAGTCCGGTAACCCCTGCAGTTCAGAAATCCAGGCTTCAGTGGTAAAACTCGTTGTTGTTGTGTGCCTTCAAGTCATTTCAGATTTATAAATCTATCATGGGACTTTCTTAGCAGGATTTGTGGAGCTTTGTGAGCTTTTATGAGCTTTCATAAACTTAAGTCTACTTCCTCATGCATCTGAGGAAGTAGACTTAAGTCTACAAAAGCACATGCTGCTAACTTCTTTCAGTTATTCTCAAAGGTGCTATAAGAGCTCTACATGCTACCATACATTGCTAAATTATGTTAGTAAAAAATTCAGTAGAATAGGGTCTGCATGCTTTTCTTTATTCTTCTGTAAACAAAAAGGGAAGAAACTTAGGGGCTGTACAGACGGCCCCAATTTGGCACTTTGCTGCTCCAAAAAAAGCTGGCAAATGCTGCCCCGAGAAGCCAAGGATTGGGGCCGAGGCTGCTCCACGCCTCAGCCCCAATCCACCCTTTTGGCGACTGGGAAAGGAGCACCAAAATAGTGCTCCTTTCCCAAGCCGTGGAAAGGGTGCTGCAAGAGCTGCCACGCGGCTCTTTTGCGCCTCTTCCGGCGCAGCATGTAAAAATGCTGCGCTGGAAGGACATCATCGGAGTGCTCGCCGTGTGCAATGGCAGGCGCTCCAATGACATCCTTGGGAAGGGGTTGGGGCATCTGGCGCCGTCTGCAGAGCCCCATAGTCTGTCTTTTCCCCCTCACCAATCACTTTTGCCATAATGACCACATTCAGTGTTGTTTGACCACACAAATCCCAGTTTTTATCTGTGAAACATTGGAGGGTCTGTGGTAAAGATGAGGACTTGTCTTTTGTTGCTGCCTGTTAAACGCATTGGTTATTTTCAGAGATTGACCATCCTTGCCCTACCCTCAACATTCACTTAAATCAAGATATAAAGTACCAAAAGCTATTTGGGCACTGCCAGAAGCACCTCTTCCCCATCCCTGGCAGTAAAAATATAAAAGCAATAAAAATAAGGTAACTACATGCTGCTCTCATCGTAGGACCAGCTCTGGTTATTTTGCAGCTGGCATTTCTATTCTCATTTGAAGGAAGGCCTCCATATTCTGCTGCAGATGAGCTGCATTAGAAGAAAATCCTTTCCACTCAGCAGCCCCTTGGTCTCTCAGCCGGAAAAGCATCAACCATGGGAGTCAAATGAAGCTATCCTCTTTGGTGGTATCCTTCTTCCCACCCCATGAGATAGCAAGCACTTTCATTGCCTTACAGGGACCATAATGAAAACACGAGCTCCATTACACACTAAATAAAATAGCAAAAGTGACAGTTCACTGTCTAGATCCGAAACAGATCATTGCTTGTGGGGACTGATATAAACCATGAGGCCTTTGAGGCAGGTAATGAAAATGTAGGCTCGCTTTTCATCTTTGGCCAAAACGTAAAGCATAATACAAAGAGTTCTCTCCCCCTCCCTTCCCTCCCCTTTGCCTTGAAACCAATACACAAATGACAAAAGAAGCCATTTCCATCCAATAATATTATACACAATCATTGACATGGTTTGTATGGGTGGGGTGAACGGGGAGAGATGGTTCAGGGGGTGATGTTCTGTGAATATGGGGGGGGTCTTATAGGCAAATGCCCTTGGATTAGGCAATGGCAAACCTAATCTGAACAAATCTTGACAAGACAACACCATGATAGGTTTGCCTTAGGGTCGCCATAAACATAGCATAAACAAAGGATTGCAAGATTGAAAACTGGGGACAGTGACTATACTTTTCATGGTTGTGTAGAAGAGAGCATTTCTGCAACCACTGTTACCTTGTCAGGTGACAAGCAACAACTGCTGGAATTCCTTCTTCTATACAACTATTAAAGTTACAAGAGCTGTCTCCACAGTTTTCACTCTGGCAACCATACCTTGGATTGCAGAAGTGAGCTCTTGGATAGCAGAAAGGCACACTCAAGACTCTATCAAAAGCCAACAGAGAAATGGACACTGGGAGATCATAGTCTCATTCCTTTTGCTGAGAAAACCATGGCACCATGGCACAGGCTCTTCTATTAGACATCTGCTGTCCCAATGGGTGCTTTCCTCTTTCCTCCCCATCATCAATAGCAGAAGCAACCCAGTCACACAATTGAGAAGGTGTGCAATAATGGCTGTTCTGAAACCAATATGTTTCCATTTTCATTAACTAACACGATTACGGCAAGAATGGGGCTCATGTGGTAATGTCCTCAGTGTCATGATGTGGTTGTTTCTTGGCCTTGGATTTAGTCCCTGAAGGATCTGTCACTTCATCTCCCTGCTCCCCACAAATGGTTTTGGATTGTTTTATATCTGCAGTGGAGGAAGCCCATAAACTAGATGTTCCTAATCACAATTGATTAGCTGTCAAGAAATCTTTGCCATGTGCTTTATTGCAGAATGGTAAAAGGGAAAGAAAACCAAACCATTTCACCAGTTGCACGTATGTAACTTCTCCAGACACTTCTTGGTTCTTGTACAGTTTCTATCCTGCTACTTTTCTGCATTGAGAAAGGGAGCTGGGGGCAGAAGGGATTGTTGAGGCAACTCAGCCTTTTATCATATTTAAGTCACCTTAATCTTATTGCCAAAGACAAGAAAAGAATCTCAGACAACTGCAGCAAAATTCATTGCTAATTCTGCAGAATTCTGAGTTAAGAGCAATGACATGATATCCCAACAATATGAATCTGACTGGCTGTGGCTCACTGAACTGATAAACCTTCTAGGAGAGAGAAAGCTAGGAGAGGAGGGTGTTGGGTGGAATAGATATTGTACAAAATCCTATCTCTTCCCTTAGCAGGAAAATGCAATTTAAATTCTAAGTAAGGTCTCAGTGATATATCCTTAGCTTTCAGTCTGAATCCAGACTGTAGGGGACCTTCTGTGGATCCGAATGTTTTTAATGCTTTCAAATGTTTGAAGAGAAGTTTTTAAAAAAGATAATTTGCAAGAATGTTCATTTATTTAAATACTGATTCAAAATATAGTCTTAAATGTGAACTTGGGGTTTAGTTGTCATTTCAAGGCATTGCAAAAGCCTTTTTTTAAAAAAAAAACTGTTTTGGAAAAGTGATGGGTACAAACATGGGCCTTTCTGAATATTTTGTTTTCCTTTAAGAGACAATAAATAGTAGCAAGTAAGTGATGAATACTGTCCATTTCTTTGTCATCTTGCTATGACTTTGGAATTAGTTCTTCCTCTTAGAGATTAGGGAATCTGTTGCAGTGAATTGTTTATTCAGACTTTCTCCATTGCACAGACTGGAGACAGACTGGATACACTTTAGCTGCAAATGTATCTGATAGAATATATACATTTGAAAAGCATATCTAGGAGTAGCTGTGTTGGCCATGTAGCAAAGTACAATAACATCCCAAATCCACAAAACAGTGATACTTTTGTTGCGCCAACCAAAAATACATATTGCAATCTTTTGAAGCTCCACTGTCTTCTTTACCACACAAGCCCTGTAGTTAATAAAAATGGAAAATACTGCTTTCAGAGCAGCCATTTTTGGACCTCTCCTCAAAATCCCAGCACATGCAGGCTTTCATCTATGGAAGCAATGCGTACAGTCAGAATGTACAACTTGGAAATGCCGACAAAAATGCTCATATTAACAACAACTCCCACAAAAATGGACAGATTTCAGCCCATTTAAAAAAACAAGGCAGAAGTGGGTTCAAATTGGATATGGGAAGAGGGAGGAAAGTCCACTCTGCAGATGTCCATACATTTATTCAAGATTTTCTCAAACTCCTATCTCTAGCCTGAATAATTTTTCTAATGCTTTTTTTCCCCCTGGAGATACTTGCTATAGTTCTTCACAGAGCAGTGCCAGTCAATGAGCCATCCTCTGATGGTCCCTGCAGAATTTCCCGGAAAGAAAGAAAGAATAAGCAGAAATAGAGTAGTCACCCCGGCACATTACTAGTCCTCCGCAAATCATTTGTCTTATGAATTACTGAACTAAAGTACCTCATCTAGTTCTGGGGCTGAAGGATTTCAGACCATTAAAAAAAAAACCCAGACAGAGGTGGGTTCAGATTGGATATGGGAAGAGAGAGGAAAGTCCACTCTGCAGGTGGGTGCCAACACAGGTATATGGTTACAAATGCTCATGTTAGTACAGTTGCCCCTCCGTTCTTGTGGACTTGAAGTCCACAGGTTTGCATATTCACAGGGGGGGGGCCTCCATTAAAATCAATGAGGTGTGGCCCCATTCAAACCTATGGGGCTTGAATATTGGTGGATCTCCGTTTTCACGGCAGGTCCGGAACAGATCACCCGCACAAACAAAGGGACGACTGTATTTATATTTCAAAGGTATCGTATCCTTTATAAAGACAAAAATGAAGTGAATGTCTTCAGAAGGAAATCTCATTTTATTGCCATAGTCATGATGGAGATGGGATTTAAGTGATTTTAAAATGCAAAAGTGCAAGTGCCTGGAATGTGTGTATGAAAAAACATGTTTGGCAGCGCTTACAAAATACTTTTACTGTAACATATCAGGAATGTAGATGCCATTGTAAGACATGGGTTGACAGTGCTGAGGTGGCAGAAACCTAAAACACATAGCTGCCAAATGGGGGTACTCTATAAGGCCATGAAATCCCAGGTCTAAAACAGGGGTGTGGAACTTTTGACACCTCCAGATATTATAAACTTATTTAATTCTTATCAGAGAGCCAATGTGGCATAGTGGTTTGAGTGTTGGACTATGACTATGGAGACTAGGGTTCGATTCCCAGCTTGGCCATGAAACTCACTGGATGACCTTGGGCAAGTCACATGTTCTCAGCCTCCGAGGAAAGAAATGGCATACTTCCTCTGGACAAATCTTGTCAAGAAAACTCCATGATAGGTTCACCTTAGGGTTGCTATAAGTCAGAAACAACTTGAAGGCACACACACGCACACACACACACACACACAAACAACAAAATTCCTTATCACTGGTGATGCTGGGTGTCAGTCTTCTGGAAGCTGAGCCTAAAACATCTGGTTGAACAAAGGCTCCTCACCTTTGCTCAACCAGATGTGTGAGAATATGAGAATGTGACCCTCCAGGTTTTGTTGAACTGCAGATCCCAGCATTTCTCTGGTTAAGGTTGAGGGGAGATGCAGTCCCATGACATCTGGAGTGCTGCATGATTCCCATCCCACACATATTCTAAAATTATCCAGCTGTATCATTGCATAACAAAATGGGGATCTGAGATGTCAAAGAAGTATAAAGTCGCTTTAAAAGTCTGAGGGATATATGTGCGATATGTCCAGTCCTTCCAGAAAAGGGGGCTACTTCTCATAATCCCATGCTCCAAGCACATAAGACTGTCTGGCAGAGCTGCTGGCATTTTGTTCCACCTGTCGTGCTTTAACATCTTGCCACGGCAGCCAGAAATCACTGGATTCATGGCTCTCAGCAATCCTTCTCATTACCGATTGCCCAGATTCTTGGAGCATCACAGAAATTCAAGCTAGTCCTGTGGAGAAGATGGAAGATGTTCTTTTTGGGAACAGCAAAACGATCCCGGTCTCCCATTACAAAGCAAGCTGGAGATTCTACAAATAAACTTAATTACTTTGCAAAATGTTTTGCCTCCAGTTCTATTCATCACACTGTGGGTCTTCCACTCCTTCCCTGCCTGCTTTTTCTTATAACAGGAGATATTAAATTCTGCTTTCCTTATGGCCATAACAAAGTCCTTCCTTCAAAGGTATTTCTTCAGTTCCTATTAAAAATAAACCTCACAATAAAGGAAGATTAAATCCCCCCCCCCATAACAAATTTTTGGCTTTCTGGGACTACATCTGCACTGCAGAAATGATTTGGTTTGACA
The DNA here is from genome assembly GCA_026167975.1 of Phrynosoma blainvillii. Taxonomy (NCBI): domain Eukaryota; kingdom Metazoa; phylum Chordata; class Lepidosauria; order Squamata; family Phrynosomatidae; genus Phrynosoma; species Phrynosoma blainvillii. The sequence continues at coordinate 23,962,184 of JANUYF010000008.1, forward strand.
CCACTTTAACTGCCATGGCTCAATGCTATGGAATTGTGGGAATTGTAGTTTGGGTTGCGAGTTCAATACCAGCCAGGGCTGAGGCTTGACTCAGGCCTGCATCCTTCCGAGGTCGCTAAAATGAGTACCCAACTGTTGGGGGGCAATCAGCTCACAATTGTAAACCGCTTAGACATCCCATAGCGTGATATGAAGCGGTATATAAATAAGCTGCTTTGCTTTGCTTTGCTTTTCTGCAATGCAGATGCGGCCTACTTCTCTCTCTGCCTGTTTATCAGGGTTTTCTGGGTTTCTGCCTTGATTGATTTATGTGGCAAAATCCACACATTAATTAAATGCAATTAATTATTATTATTATTATTATTATTAATTATTATTAATTAATTATTAATTATTAATTAAACAGTGATCTTGAAACCAGTGTTCTGCCTTTAAAAATGAATATCTCAACATCGTTTAGAAATTTTCATTTAGCTTCTGTCATCCTCCATTTTCCACCCAACTACTATGTTATTTCTTCTATTTATGGACTTGCTTGTGTTCTGTTCTGGTTTCTTCAACTCTGCAAATGACTTCTAAGTTGCAGCAGCATCTGATTATTTTATCATGAGAGTCAAAACCATTTGTTTCCCATTTATTTTTTGCTTAAATATATCTGATTTCAGCTGGTATGGTGCTGAGTTAAAGCACTAGGCATGGTTATAGAAAAACTCATACTTTACTTTTCTTTTTTGTATTGCAACTCCCAGAATTTTTCAGGTAATATGGCCACTGGCTATCCTAACTAGGGGATTCTGGGTGTTTTGGTCAGAAACCTAAATCCCCACTCCCTCCAACATTTAACAGATGAAAAACAGAATACATGGACCCAAGCAACATCACACTGTGATCAAGATAACAAAAGTTAGGAGAAGCTGCAGCAGTTTGCTTTCGCATCAAGCTACTGGGAATGTCATGGTATGTGCCTGTCCGAGAATTTGGCTGAATTTTTATGGCTGGACCTTTATAAAACTATTGTAAGCTTCTTTGAATCCCAGTTTTGGAGAAAGGTCAGATTGTTGTTGATGTTGTTGTGTGCCTTCAACTAGTTTCCAATGTATGGTGACCTTAAGGCCTATCATGGAGTTTTCTTGGCAAGTCTCTTCAGAGGGGGTTTGCCATGGCCATCCTCTGAGGCTGAGAGAGTGTGACTTGCCCAAGGCAGGATATAAATTCAGTACATAAATAACTGCTGTGGAGGAGCTCCTCTGTGTCCCACCAGTGAGGTCAATACACTGTTTCAGGACATGGGAGAGGAACTTCTCAGTTGTGGCACCCCAACTGTGGGATACTCTCCCAACTGAATCTCTATTGTGCATACACATCCCGAATGCACCCAATTAAGTTTTTTGGGGGAGGTGGGGGGCTGCCAAAACCTTCCACATAAACCGGGATAATCGATATCAGGTTTTTCCTTGAGTTTTTAAAAAAGATCCGCATCATTGGTAGTGTGAATAACTGATGCAAATACACTCATCCCTCCACATTCGCTGGGTTAGGGGCACAGAACCCCCATGAATGTGGAAAAACTGCAAATAACAAAAACACTATGTTTTTACCAGAGAGAACTCCTCTCTAGGAATCTCTAGGTCCTCCAGTGCAACTCTGTGGTCAACATCTGCCAGACATTGACCATAGAGTTGCGCCAGAGGAGCTACAAATGCCTAGTGGAGTGTTCTCTCTACAAATCTCTAGGCCCTTCAGTGCGAATTTTGGTTAAAGTTGACCACAAAGTTCCATTGGAGGACTTAGATATTCCTAGAGAGAACATATTAATAAAATCTGTGAATAATCAATGCTGCAAATGTGGAGGGATAAGTGTAGACCCGAATAGACACAGGATAAAACTCTGCATGCATCAGTGCAGTTCCATAGTGTGAATAACAAACCCAGAAATGCGTGAGTGAGAGGATTCACATTGTCACGCTAAGAAAAACACCTGACGTCTGAATGACCCCATTGATTCTGGGCCTTTCTGTCTGTTAGGTGACATGATCTTTGGGTTTGTCAGCAAAGTGTACAATATTATTTGTTGATTGTTGTTGTAGGATACAATGTGTCTCGTTCACACATTATCTATATACAGTCTAAACAACAATCTTTAGTTTCCATGTCAAAACAAAATATTAAAGCTGTACTGTGATGCCTTGGAGTAAACCCCACTGAAGTCAATGGGACTACACTCGTCCCTCCACATTTTCAGCTTTGACTTTTGCAGATTTTATTATGAATGGATTTTATTAATGTGTTCTCTCTAGGAATATCTGGGTCCTCCAGCACAACTCTATGGTCAACTTTAACCCAAAATGCACCAAAGGACCTAGAGATTCCTGGAGAGAACACTCTATTAAGCATTTGTAGCTCCTCTTGTGCAACTCTATGGTCAGTGTCTGGCAGATGTTGACTACAGAGTTGCACTGGAGGACCTAGAGATTCCTAGAGAGGTGTTCTCTCAGGTAAAAACATAGCGTTTTAGTTATTTGTGGTTTTTCCACATTCACGGGGGTCCTGTGCCCCTAACCCTAGCAACAAGTTAACAACAAGAAAAAATATATAAACTATTTTATAGTTTAAAAGTATGTTTAATCGCTGTTCATCTGAGGGAATTTTTGGTAACTAGACCACAGAATATGTTGTGTTAAACAGCATTCTGCCCACACTCCCTCTGGTAGAAGGCACAAAACTCTTGAGCTAGACTAGGAAAATAAAAAATAAAAACCCCATATAGATTTGCAGATGAAAATGTTTCCTAAAGAAAGCGCAGTCAGCTTGAAACATGTAACACATTTAGTCCCCCCCCCCGAAAAAAAAATCAACAGCCCTTGCAGCTTTCCCCTCTTTTCTACTTCTGTGACAAGCTATAACCAAATTTGTCACAACCCCAATTAATCCTATGGAAATCTGGAACCGTTTAATAGCACAAAACAACAACCTCCGCTCGAAATACAGTAGGTGTTATGTGAGAATGCTGCAGCAGAATCATAAGGTTTCTCTGCAGAGAGCTGCGAATATAGTCATCACAACAACAACAACAACAACAACAACCATAGCCGGTCTCCAGCAGACATTGCCTCACATTCAAGGTTAGCCCAAGATATTATGCTGCCTGAGGCCAGGGTGACCAGATGTCCTCACTGCAAAGAAGGACAAGGCACCACAAAATGGAGGGCATTCAAGAAAAATGTAGCTTTTATAAAATAATATTTATTTATTTATTTGGAGTATTTCTACCCCGCTCTTCAGCTGCAAAGGCTCCCAGCTATATAAAAGCTAAAACATAAATAAAAGCTAAAAACACTAATCTAATAAATGTCATTTATTAATGCTTAGACCAAAGGCCATTAGTATACAAAGCGTTAGTAACAATATAACATGGAAGAGCAGCATTATAAAAATCCTACACAAAATAAATTGCACAAAAATCTTGCACATAAAGAGTTTAAAAACCCAGTCTGGTTAAAACGCATAAAATATAAACAATAATGCTATAATCATGCTGCTTAGTCGTGGTCAAAATGGAGGGCATTCAAGAAAAATGTAGCTTTTGTAAAATAAAATTTATTTATTTATTTATTTAGAGTATTTCTACACCGCCTCTCAGCCACAAACGGCTCTCAGCTTAAATAAAAGCTAAAATAATAATAAAAGCTAAAAACATAAATAAAAGCAGGAAACCCCCTGAACATTGCTAATATAAATTATTATTTGAGAGCCTTTGTGGCTGAAGAGTGGGGTATAAATACCCCAAATAAATAAATAAATAAATAAATAAATGTAATTTATTAATACTTCGGCTATTTGCATACAAAGTGTTAAAATACAGTACAATGTGTAAGAGCAGCTTTATAAAAGTCCTACACAAAATAAATAGCATAAAAAATCTCGCATATAAAGAATTTAAAATTCATTTGGTTAAAACGCATAAAATATAAACAATAATGCTATAATTAATATAAACGTATGTTCATGCTGCTCAGTCGTGCTTAAAATGGAGGACATTTTGGAATTCTTTCTGGACAGAAGACTGAAATGTAGGTTTTATGCCCTTGGATTTTTTTTGGGGGGGGGGGGAAAGAGCCGTAAATAATCACCTCAGTGAGTGCATCTACACTGTAAAAATAATCTAGTTTGAGCTCCATCCTATGGAATCCTGGGATTTGTAGTTTTGTAGAAGTCACTTTACCCTTCTCTGCTAAAAGGTGCTGGTGCCTCCCAAAACTACAAATCCCAGGATTCTGTAGGATGGAGCCATGGCAGTTAAAGTGGTGTCAAACAACATTATTGTACTCAGAGGGACAGGATATTATTATTATTATTATTATTATTATTATTATTATTATTTTTCTACTTCTCCTCCCAAAAATCCAGGTGCATAAAATTTAGGAATCTGAGAAGATTTCACCAACTAACTAACATGTTGTTGTTGTTGTTGTTGTGTGCCATCAAGTCATTTCTGACTTGGTGATCCTAAGGCAACCTTAAGAAGGTTTTTTTATTGGCAAGATTTGTTCAGAAAGGGGTTGCCTTTGCTTTCCTCTGGGGCTGTGAGAGTGTGACTTCTTGTTGTGTGCCTTCATGTCATTTCTGACTTATGGCGATTCTAAGGTGAATCTATCATGGGTTTTTCTTGCCCAAGATTTGTTCATAGGAGGGTTGGCTTTGCCTTCCTCTGAGGCTGAGAGAGTGTGACTTGGTGTTATAGTATGCCTTCATGTCATTTCTGACACATGGAGACTCCTAAGAAAAACCCACCATGGGGTTTTCTTGGTAAGATTTGTTCAGAGGAGGTTTGTCCTTGCCTTCCTCTGAGGCTGTGAGAATGTGACTTCTTGTGTGCCTTTAATAGCAAGTAGCAATAGCAACTTCTGACTTATGGCAATGCCTAAGATGAACCTATCATGGGGTTTCTTGGCAAAATTGTTCAGAAGAGGTGTGACATTGCCTTCTTGAGGCTGAGAGAGTGTGACCTCTTGTTATAATATACCTTCAGGTCATTTCTGACACATGGAGACTCCTAAGGGGAACCCACCATAGGGTTTTCTTGGCAAAATTTGTTCTGAAGGGGGCTGGGGTTGCCTCTGAGGCTGAGAGAATGTGACTTGCCCAATGTCACCCAGTGGGTTTTAATGGCCAAGAGCGGATTTGAACCCTGGTCTCCAGAGTTCTAATCCTCAAACCACTACCCAGAGCCCAAAGTTAACTCTTTTTAGACCAAATGAAATGGATTCTAAACCTCAATGAATGCCTCCCTCTTTGAAGTACTACCAAACTTGTGCGCGCGTGCGTGTGTGCGCGTGTGTGTGTGTGTGTTTATTAGACATGTGACTTTTACTGAGGGGGAAACGTATGTATACTCTGACGCGAGTTATCCAAAGACACACGCGTCGACCTCTTGACCAAAAAAAGGCGGGCAAATTGGCCCCGCCCCCTACTCCTTCACCACTTCAACCTGCCGTGGCAAATCCAGCCAATCAGAAACCGAGAAGATTCTGATTGCCAACCAATAGCGTAAGAGGATCCCAACGGACACTTCTGTGGTAAACAAAAACCCAAAGCTGAGGGAAGAACAACAAGACGCTTTGGTCCGGAAGAAGCGCCTCAGCCAATAGCAGGTGGAGGAGGAGAAGCGCGCGCCTCCTCCCTGCTCCCTCCCAAGAGTGGCGGTTGGGAAAGAGGCGTGGCTTAGAAGGGGAGAAGGCGTTCGAACAGGGCGTGGTCGAAGGCGTGGCCTGGCTGGAGAAGGCGGAGTCGAGCGAGGCAGGAGCGCCGCTGTCGCAGTCGGCGCCGAGATGCGGAGGGGGCAACACCTTAAGGCGCTGCCGGAACGCTAGGGCAGAGGCAACCTGGCAGCCGCCGCCGCTGTGTCTCCCTCCCTGGGGCAAGGCAGGGCAGGGCGGGGCGGTAATTGCATGAGCCTGAGGCGCTTAAAGAAGGACAGGGATGCCAAAGCTTAATTCTTGGACAAGAGGCTGCGAAGAGGCCCGCTGCACCTCTGGAGAGTTCGCCTGGAAGCAACCCTTCCTCCTCCCTCCTCCGCATTTAATGGGCACTTAGAGCCCTTGGCAGCGGCGGCGGCGGCAGGGAAAGGCAGGGGCTCCCATCTTTTCCCCTCGAGGCCAACGCAGACAACAGGGAGACTGAAGAAGCGCAGGGAACTAGATGCAATATATATATATATATATATATATATTGGAATGCACAGTTTTCTTGCTTGGGCTGCAGCCTGAAAGTCCCTAGACTTCCCCCCTCCCCTCCCCTCCCCTCTCCCGGGCTTCTCCCCAGTTTTATTTTTCTTTAAAGTTAAAAGAGAGGCAGACATCCCAACCAACCAGGATGAGCAATGGAAGGGAAAGTGGTGGATCGGTTCTTCTCCGGGAAGAACTACAAAAGTCGGGATGGAATTGACCCGTTGGTCGTAAAAGCGCAGGCAGAAGCGGGGGAAGCCCCACTATCTCAACTATCTGGTGGTTTTAGATATATATAAACGTATACACATACATATAAATGTATGTGTGTATATATATATATATATATATATGTGTGTGTGTGTGTGTGTATACACATGAGAGAGTGTGTGCATAAATGCCTGTTTATGCATATATGTCAATGCTTATATATCCTTGCATAAATGTATATATATATATATATATACGCATAAATGCCTGTATATGCCTGTATGACTAAATGCATATATATCCTTGCATAAACGTGTATATATATATATATATGTATGTATATAAATGCCTATATATGCATGTATGTCTAAATGCATATATATCCTTGCATAAATGTATGTGTATATATATATATATATATATATATATATATGCATAAATGGCTGTATATGCATGTATGTCAAAATGCATATGTATCCTTGTATAAATGTGTGTGTATATAAATACATACATGCATAAATGCTTGTATATGCATGTATGTCTAAGTGCATATATATATATATATATCCTTGCATAAATGTATCTATCTGTGTATACATATTTGCATACACATAGGTATGCTCAAATGCATATCTATGCCTGAATGTGCCCAGATTGCTTTGCTTGCAAAGGCCTGACTCGGGTGCGAAAGGAGGGGTGAGGGATCCCTGGGAGCCCGGCTTGGAAAGGATCCCGGGATCTGTTTGCTAGGGATCCTCTCTCTCTCTCTCTCTCTCTCTCTCTGTCCTCTGCTCTGTCCTCCGTACGTGGGCCCTTCGCATGACCCCATCTTCCCTGGGTCTGGCTGGATCCTCCTCCCCTCCTTGAAGCGGTGGCTTCTTGCTCCCTCGGTTCTTAGCAGAAGGAGGACTCGATTTGGGGAGAGGAGGAGGAGGCGGCGATGATGATGATGATGATGATGATGGGGAGCCAGGCGTTGAGCTCGGGCTGAGAGGGCTGGAGAGGCCAGCCTCCAGAAATGCTGCATCACCGCCAGCCCCGCCGCCGCCGCCGCCGCCCCCCGGCCGGAGCTGCCTGAGGAAGGAGCCGGTGAGCCCCAAAAGGGGAGAAGGAGGAGGAGGAGGAGGAAGAAGCCCTTGCGATGATGCCTGGGCTGCAGCCTGGGTGCCGGGAGGGTCGTTGGAAGCGCTCCGTTTAAATATACCTGAAGAGGAAAGGAAAGGAAGGGAAGGAGGAGGAGGAGGAGGAGGAAGAGGCGGAGGAAGAGGAGGAGAGCCGCCCCGCCGCGGCTTTTTTAGTCTCCGGCGGAGCATCTCGCCCGGCCAAAAGGACTTCTCCAGCGGCGGGAAAGGTCCGGGTTTCCCTGGCCTTGAAGAAGGGAGCAGAGCCCTGTCCATCTGCCCAGGAAAGCCCTCGGCTTCGGAGGAAGGGATCTCTTCTCTTTGAAATAAAAAGAAGAAAAGGGACCGGTTTGTTGGCAGAGAGCTTTTGCCAAGGAAGGACTACTTGGTTCGCAAAGGACTTGTTTCGTTTGCAAAGGACTAGCTTCTTAGCAGAGGACTTTTCTTTTCTTTTTTTGAATGCAAAGGACTAGTCTGTTTGCAAAGGACTTAACTGGTCCGCAAAGGACTGATTCTGTTCGCAGAGGAGACTTTTCTTGCCAAGGACTAGTTGTTTCGGGAAAGACTTGTTTAGTTTGCAAAGGACGAATTGCTTCGCAAAGGACTACCTTGCAAAAGACTTGTTAGTTCACAAAGCACTGGCTTGTTGGACGAGGACTACTACTTTTTCTTCTTTTTCTTAATTTTTGCAAAGGACTAATTTGTATCCAAAGGACTCCTTTGATCGCAAAGGAGTTGTTGGTTCGCAGAAGGCTTCTTTCGCGAAGGACTCTTGTGATCGCAAAGGATTGAGTTTGATCCAAAGGACTGACTACCTTCTTCGCAGAGGACCTTTTTCTCCCTTTGTTTTGCAATTTAAGGACTAGTGCGATCGCAAAGCGCTCGGGTCCATTTGCAAAGAAGGACCTGCTGGTTCGCAGAGGGCTTTTGCCCAGGACCACGGTGGACCTTCCCCCTCCCCCCATTCCCATTTTGCAATTTAAGGACTGCAAAGGACTGATCGGGTCCATTTGCAAAGAAGGACCTGCTGGTTCGCAGAGGACTGACTCAAAAGGGTCTGGATTTGTATTGAAATGCCTCGCCTTGTCCTCCCTCGCGAGGCTTTTTAGCATCCAGACAGGCGCCTCTGCGAGTAGGAGTCCCTCCGGAGCCTGCTCTTCCTGACCAGTCCAGCCAGACCAGACCAGTCCAGCCCAGCCCTCCTGGGTCCTGGGAAGCGATCCGGCAGCGGCCTTGGCCTTGGGGGCCTTTCTGGTTCTTTGGTCGGGGTGTCCCCGAAGGTGATGCTTCTCCTTCGGAAGAAGTGTCCGGGGGGCCTGTCGGGGCCCATGGGCTGGGGCTGGGGTCCCTCTTCGGTGCTGGGGCTGAGGCTGCCGCAGAAGTTCCTCTTCCTCCTCTTCCTCTCGGGCCTCCTCACCTTATGCTTCGGGGCCCTCTTCCTTCTCCCGGACTCATCCCGCTTCAAGCGCCTCTTCCTCCCCAGACGAGGAGGAGGAAGCGAGGCAGCAGGAGGAGGAGGAGGAGACCCCAGCCCGACCCATAGCCTCCCACCACCACCACCTCCGCCTCCCCCAGGTCCCAGTCCAGCTCCACTGCCCCGCCGCCTCCGCCTCCGGCCCAGGGACCCCCCAATCCCCCCAGGGACCCGAGGGGCCTCTTCTTCTTCCTCCTCCTCCTCCTCCTCGAAGAGGGACCCCCGCCTCAGCCCCCCTCAGGAGCTCCCAGTGGAGACCAAGGAAGAAGAGGAGGACCAGCGCCAAGGAGGCTCCCACCCAGCGGACCCCCTCGGACACACTGGGGCCCCCTTCCACTTCGACTACCAGGCCTTCCGCCAGAGCCTCCGCCACCCAGTGCTGGGAAGGAGGAAAGGGGCCACCGAGGACCCCGAGATCCGGACAAGGCGCCTCAAAGTCAAGGAGGTGAGTCAGCAGCAGGAGGAGGAGGAGGAGGAGGAGTGGTAGTGTGTCTTCAAGTCCTATCCTGGGTTTTTCTTGGCATCAGAGAGGTTTGTGTGTTGTTGGGGTTTTTTGCCGTGAGGCTGAGAGAGTGTGGCTTGGCCAAGGGCACCCAGTGGGTTTGCATCATGGAGGAGCTGGGGTTCGAACCCTGGTCTCCAGAGTCGTAGTATAACCTCCAAACCCCACTGAACTGCACTGGCAGGGAGATCCCTCGCCTCATGTGATATTACATTATACCTGCAGGAGTCAGGAGTCAAACCCTGACCTCCTAACCACTACGCCCTGCAGACTCAGAGATCCCTCGCCTCATATGATATTACATTATACATGCAGGAGCCAGGATTCAAACCCTGACCTCCAGGCCACTTCACCATGCTGACTCAGAGATCCCAACCTCACGTGATATCACATTTCACATGGAGGAGCCAGGATTTGACCTCCAAACCACTACACCATGCTGACTCACACCATCTTTTCTGCCTTTTTAAGGGATGCAAAGGCAGATGTTTGGGGAGCAGTGGTGTTCTCACCCTCTTTTGCCCCTACCCCTCACTATCTTCTTCCCCAGTGCCTTTTAATTCTCCCTTCTTATTGTCGGTACAGGTTGAGTCACCCTTAACCAAAATGTTTGGGGTCAGAAGTGTTTTGGATTTTGGATTTTTTTTGGATTTGGGAATATTTACATATACCATAATGGGATGTCTTGGAGATAGGACCTAGGTTTAAACATGAAATTCATGTATGTTTCATATGTACCTTATACATGATGGCCTAAATACCCTAAAGGCACCAGATCTCATCTGAGCTTAGAAGCTAAGCAGGGTCACCCTGGTTAGTACTTGGATAGGAGACTGCCAACAAATACCTGGTGCTGTGTTTCAGAGGAAGGAAGTGGCAAAACCACTTCTGAGGATTCCTTTCCTAAGAAAACCCAATGAAATTCATAGGTCACCATAAGTTGACAGGGGGCTTGAAGGCACACACGTAGGCATACACCATATACACATAGCCTAAAGGTTATTTTATACATGATTTTTTTTGGATACTTTGGTGCATGAAGCAGCACTTGTGTACACGGAACCATCGGAAAGCAAAGGCGTCACTGTCTCAGCCACCCATGTGGACAATTTTGGATTTTTGAATATTTTGGATTTCAGAATTCCAGATAAGGAAGACTCAACCTGTACTTAATTTCTGCTGTAGCCATGAATGTTTCTTTGGCAGAGCATCTGTGAGAAGTTGAGCCCCTTCCTCAAGTAGTTTATAATACAGCACTGGCCGTAGATAGAGGAGGTCACAGAAAGAGGTTTCAGTGAAGCTTGCTTGCATACCCAGTTAGTAAAAAAGAGGGAACTTTGCTTATGTTCAGAGGTACGCTTTTCACCAGGGCTTAACTCTGTCAAACTGGGAAATGGTTGCAGGGTTGAACTCTGGCTCAAATGTAATCCTCCTTTTCATCCCGTTCGCCTCTCCATGGTCTTCCGCCAGCTTCCTCTATTCTCTCCCTATGATTATTTCGCCACAAAGCTCATCTCATTTTTAAATCTGAATAATTCTTTGCTCTGTATTCAGAATTGCATTCCTAAATTAGTTTTTTCTCTCTGTCTTATAAAGAAAGGGTGAGAGGGAAAGAACGAGTGAAGCAGAGAACTGAGGCACCCTTCCTGCCTTACAGTTTTAGCAGATACCATTATAGACCAGTGTGGTGCAGCAGTTAAAACCTTTCAAGTATTTTTTTACAAAAATGCATCAAAGAGTCCAAGTCCTAGTGAGCATGCTGTGTGGGGTTGTAATGTGCAGTTGTTAAAATTGTGAAGTGCCTCATAAAAGACATTTAAGCTATGTATTGTGGTGAGCCAGTTCCTCAGGCTTGCCCCCTGATTCTTTCTGAAGCAATAGCTTCCACCTTATTGCCTCTTCAAGCTTCAGTTACCTGCTCATTGAATCCTTCAGTTGTCCATTTACCTGTTCACTGTCCCTGTTTCCTTCTTTGCAGTCAGCATTTCTTGCCTGTTTGGTTCCTCTCACTTGTCTTTCCTTCCTCCCTCTTCATGCTTCTGCTTTACTAGTTTTTTTCCTACTTCTGATCTACCTAGCATTTTTTGTTCTGAGGAATCTTGCTCTTTGCTCCTACTTGTCCTAGAATCATAGAGTTGGAAGAAACGACAAGGACCATCCAGTCCAACCCTCCTGCCATGCAGGAATTCACAATCAAAGCACCCCCAACAGATGGTCATCCAGCCTCCCTTAAAGACTTCCAAAGAAGGAGACTTCGGGCCTTTGCAGACTGCCAGAAATAGTGCACATTAAATTGAGGCACTGCCCTGGCTCAGTGCTAGGGAATCATGGGAATTGTATTTTTTTCTGGGACATTGAGCCTTCTCTGTCAGAGAGCTCTGGTGCCACAATAAAATACAGTCCCCATGATTCCCTAGCACTGAGCCAGGGCAGTGCCTCAATTTAATGTGCACTATTTCTGGCAGTCTGTAAAGGCCCACTCTCCAAGGCAGCATCTTCCACTGTCAGGAAGTTCTTCCTAATGTTGAGGTGGAATCTTTTCCTGTAGCTGACACACTCTTATTTGTATAGAAATATCCATTGTTCCATGTCCTATTCTCTGGAGCACCAGAAAACAAGCTTGCTCCCTCCTCAGTAGGACATCCCTTCAAATACTTAAACAGGGCTATCATATCGCCTCTTAACCTACTCTTCTCCAGGTTAAAGACACCCAGCTCCCTAAGTCCATCCTCATAGGGCATGGTTTCCAGACCCTTCACCATTTTAGTCGCCCTCCTCTGGACATGCTCCTTTCTATGCATCTTCAAGCTTACTTACAGTTGATCTTTCTGTGTATACTGAGAAGTACCGTATGTTGTCCTCCTTTCCTTAGGACTTTCTCCCAGGTAAACGTACATTGGATTAGAGCCCTGCAATACAGGTCTATGCATTCCTATTAGGAAGTAAGTACCTCCGTACTTAAAGGTGACTCTTTCATAAGTGTGTCGAAGCTTAGGTTACTTTCTTTATTTTCCATGGTATTTTCCCTTCCTAGCTCTTAGCATTTAATTACTGGTGCTTTTCCTGTGTCTGGTCTTCTCTTTCGCTTCAACACATGCACTCACACTTTTTGGCATGTCAGGCTGATTTTCTGTACAGAGATCATTTTGCTTCAAAGAACTGGCTCCTGTATTGTGTCATTAGCGTGATTCATTTGTGAAGGAAGCAAGGTTTGGTTTTTCAGATGTTATATCACAATTTAAAAAAAAAAGTAGTTGAAGCTGTTCCCAAATGTTATGAAATATATGTACTGTACTTCTTTTGTTTTCCTTCTCCCTCAAACATGTCTCCTGCTGTATGATTTCTGATTCATTTGCATCTTCTTGCCTTTTATTAGTGAGCTCTCTTAATGTTGCTGTTCATTCTCCTAATTTTGCTGTTCTTTGAGTTCTTCCCTCCCATGCCTTCTTGTATACAAATAATAGTATGCTGATCTGTGACCGTAATAAATATTTATCTATCTTTCTATACAAATAATAGTATGTCAGAGACTGAACGTAGATTGCCTGTGGTTTCTCTTCACTATTTGCCTCTGCTGAAATTTTGTTTGAAGCAGAGCTTACAAAATCCATTGAACCATAAACTGTAGCGTGGCATGAGTAGCCTGCAAGTAGCTTTATCATACTTGTCTTTTTGTTAGCTTTGTGCATATAGTTACATGCATCTGTTGCTCTCTTCCCTTCATGTTTTGCTAGGTTCCATGTATGTTACAGCCTCAGTTTTCATTATTCATACTTATGTTTCCATCTTTTTTTGTAATACAGTAGCTTTTAAAATAGTTTTCTTAGGTACCTGTGGTTTTATCCATCCTTGTTTTTGCAGCCTGTTTACAGTGCGTCTATTTATCTGAATTTGGATCCTTCTTCTGGAGGTGTCCTAGTATTCAGCCCTTCAGAAGCTGCAGCTCTACTATTTCTGCTCTTTCTTTTTCCATAGAATAGCAGTGGAGTAGTTCCGCTAAGCTGTTAACTAGATACAGTACAACAAAGGAAACAAAAGAAAGTGAATCTGAGGAATGGTGTTAGGAGGAAAATACTGTAGAAACTGTAATGCCTCTTGGGAGATAGTGGAAGTTATGTGAGATGCATGAAACTGGACTTTGATGAAATGAGTGAAAATGTTAGGTAAAAGAATTCCAAAAGTCATCCCAAATGTAAAGTAATTATACTTCCTATAAGGTAGACTTGGATTACTTTCCTTTTTTGAAACCTTGCATCTGTAATTTATTGTAATTTGCCACATCAGGCCTAGTTTTGAGATACATATTGCTCTGTATGACCATGTCCTTACTGCTGCATTTTACTCCTTTATCTTGTTCACTCCTCCTCTCTTGCTCCTCCTTGTCACAATATGACAGTAGTAGTGCAACCCACAACAGGTACAAATCTTCCTGGTCTCATTCAGTTGATTAACTTGTCATCATTTTCCCCAAAACACAGTGTCCCACAACCAGAGGGAAGGAGTAAACCCTTCGCACCACTGCCAAGTATCTGCAGAACATACAGGTGTAGATGATGCAAGCATTCTAGTTAGTCAGTATATTACAGGAAAGGCAAAAATGGGTTGCAATCTCTGGGACCTCTGAGTTGGAGGAAATCATATAGGGCCTGAACTTGGCAATCCACTGAAAACTTGCATGTGGAGCAAAACCCATCCATCAAGGTTTCTCAGAAAGAGATGTCATTTGGTACATGTCAACAGTAACAAATGTGCTAGATCTAGCTTTATTGGTCCCCAGTTAGTTGGACAACAGATGTGTAATGGTCTGTGTGAAGAACTGTGTAGACCCGACAGGGCCTCCCTCCCTTTGTATGGTATATTGGCGTCCAGTCTTTGAGAAGAAGGAAGACGATGCTTGTGAAACAATAGACCAGATTTTACTGGTTTGCTTATGTTAGACTCCAACCAGTTTCCCTTGTCATTCTGGGTTTCATGCATGTAACTGAGGACAGAGTTTGGTCTGGTGCCCACAGTGCCTGAATAGAGGGCTGGCTGGCAGGCAGTACTGAAAACGTTGCAGAGCGATTGATGACCTAGTTAGTCAAAGACCTACAGATGCATTGTGGCCACAGTCGCTGCCCAAGAACAAGCAGACCTCAGGTTGCCAGTACATGCTAGTTCATGAAATATGTACGTCTAACGATGAAAGCCTTGATTTGCTGGTTCAGTCACTCCATCAAACATCTTGGGAAAGACAGGGAAATCTAGACATAACATAACAGAACAAAACAGGGTGACAAATTTTAATACTGAGCCCCCGCGCGTTTAGCAGATATAATAAAGTACTACTTCTGATCCTGTGTTTTTGATATGATCTTGCAAACAAAACGCTGCAATAATGATAAAATTCTGACTCAATTCCCAGACAAAACCCTCCTGGGATACTAGTTTTCTTTCCAGTCCCAGCACAGCTGGGATTAGCTATGCCTGCCTGCTGCACTGTTGTTCTCAGCAGGGAATTGAAGGCAGTTCTGTGCCCCCCCCCCCATGCTAGTTTCTTTCACACTTGGGAGTTAGGGGTTCCCATTCATTTGTCACAACATTGCAAGCTTCCCAGGACTAGAGCATGCTGGGACACAAGTTTCTGTTAACCAAAGCTTCACTTTGTTTACTTAGAGACAAACACACAAGATAAATGAACAAAACATTGCTAAGTTAGTATGTAACTCTTGAGTCTTGCATATATATCCAGGCCCCCAGTATCTGTAAACAGTATCTAATGTACAACCACTCCACACTTTTTGAGCTTATTTTCCCATAATTTAACAATATGAGCCTAGATTTGGAGAACTAAGCATCTAAGCATGTGTCCATACGTGGCCCACAGCACTAAAGGGCCTCCCTTGTTATGGAGAAATGGATGTTTGTCCCTTCTGTGCAAGTTATTTTATTAACTACTATTTAAGAATCAGTACGTGGGAACCTGCGAGGGAGGTGCGTACTAGTCTGGGAACCAAAGCTGCATCCGGAGAGTTTGCACATGGCCCTTTCTTCAAGAACAGCTATGGGAAAAGCTAACATTGGGGTTGGTTGTAGGCTACAGAGTACAGACTTTCCATTGCTTTTGGAAAAAGTTATTAAAGAACATGCAAAAATTTAGTACAGATGGTGTGTGTGTGCGTGTGTGTAATGAGCATCAGTTCGTTTCTTCAGTCAACTGTAGTATAGGGAAAGTAGATCATGTAGTACAGAAATTTGTTACTGGTGTGACTCACAAATGTTTAGTGACTAAATATGTATATATCAATGATTAAAGTCTGATTCACCCATTCATTGTGTACATACTCATCTCCTTACTCTCCTCCTCCAGAGGGAAAACACGTCCATCTGGATAGTTCTCCATGACTGGGAAGCTGTGTCTCTGCCCATTTGTGTGGCAACCTGTGGAAGGGTTTGTGCAAGCAGGTTGAAACTTTCAGCTTATTGTGAACAACTCACACCATCCCTTTGCTGCAAATATGGTTGAATCCAGGCTGTTGAGAGGAGAAGCATATCTTAACACAAGCAGTACACCATCTGAATGAATTTGAGTGTGACATCTATAACATGGGGGCTCCCCCATTATACCAATATTATAGCAGGCTAATGTATGGGACTGTGTTGGTTTTAATTTATATTTTCAAATTTTCTGCCCTTCTGGCTCCCAGTTTGTTTTTTAAATCAGCAAAACCTGTTAGAACATAAGACATCCCAAGCAATACAATTGAAAAGGAACAGCAAACAGTCAACAAGTTTGAAATACTGTAAAGTAAATCAGCTGTTCCTCTTTAATATGAACTCTGAAGCAGAAATGCTCATATTCTGTGATGAATGAATGATGAAAGCACAGGCCTAGGGAGCAGTCATGTAGCACATTTGAGGAGATGGGCATTAACTTTGGTCAGAAAGGCAGGACATTCAGAGAAGAACATTGAAATGGGAGAAAGCAAGAATTTGTCTTTTTTTTTTTAAATAAAGACTTAGCCATCAGATACTTTCTGTACCCAAGTTTTGTAAGACATGTACATCAGTATAATTCATTATGACATTGTCTTCAAAGGATCATCAATCATACTAGTTGTTAAGTTTTCCCATTATTCCATTGCTAGGCTAGGGTCATAAGTATGCAAAACAGGAAAAGAAGCTAAAAAAGAGTTGAATTTTAACAATGGTAAGGGCTAGGGGAAGGAAACGAACGTCAGGGTAAAGATAAAATATATTTTTTAAAAACCTTGTAAAAAAGTTTACAGGAAAGAAGAGGAAGCAGTGATCTATGTCATGGTTTAGGAGAAGTAATGTGTTTTTGATTTATGTGTATGTTGCAGCTTTTTGGTGGGAAGGCACTGAGGTTCGTGGGATGACTGGTTAAACTGCTGTGTAAGTTGTTTGTCAGGCTGTAGACACATGGAAATGTTAGTCAGAAATTCTTATGTAATGAACTAGCTTAGCTTCCAGATAATTCTTGCAAGGGAGAATGAGAACAAGAGAACACAGATGGTAAAGACTCCAAAATGCTTTCAGATATGTTTCATACTTCTTTTTGTAAAGAGGTTGTATGCCTTACACAAGTCTAGTTAGTCCAAGCCAACATGGATATTGTAGTCAAGTACATCTGGAGGGCCTTAGCAGAGGAAGGTTGTCTTACCCTGCTGCTACACTACAGAATTAATGCATTTTGACACTGCATTAACTGTCATGACTCTATCCTATGGAATCCTGGGATTTGTAGTTTTTTGTGGCACCAGAGATTCCTGGTACAGAAGGTTAAATATCTCACAAAACTACAAATCCTAGAATATTGTAGCATTGCATCATAGCAGTTAAAGTGGAGTCAAACTGTATTCATTCTGCAGTGTAGATGCAGCCCTAAGTGTACAAATGAATGCCATGAATCAGCTGTTTAAAATATATTTCTTGTTGTAGTTGTTAACTGCCCTCGAGTTGATGTCAACTCATGGTGACCCTACAGATGAGACATCTCCAAGAAGATCCTCTGTCCTCTACTGCTCTGCTTAATTCCGGCAACTCCTTAATACCCAAAGTGACCTCCTTCATAGAATCCATCCATCTGTCCTGTGGCCTTTCTTTCTTCCTAATTCCCTCCACCTTTCCTAGTATTATTGTCTTTTCCAAAGAGTCCTCTCTTCTCATGGTGTGTCCTAAGTACGACAGCCTCAGTTTGGTCATCTTGGCTTCCAGGGAGGTTTCTGGCTTGATCTGCTCTAGGACCCATTTGTCTTTTTGGCTGTTCATGGGATCCTCAACACTCTTCGCCAGCACCACATCTCAAATACATTGATTTTCTTCTTATGATTTTTTTAAACTATCCAGCTCTCACATCCATACATGGTAATAGGGAATACAATGGCTTGTATGAGTCTAACTTTTGTGCTGAGTTGTATATCTTTGCATTTTAGAATCTTCCCTTCCCTTGTGTCCTTCCTCCTTTAGTCCATCCCCATCCACACTCCCTCCCTCTGGCGCCGCTTGCTCCTTCCTTGGGGATTTAGAGAGGGCAGAGATGGCTGGTCGCCCTTTTCCTTCTCCCATTCACCTGCCTGTCCTCTGACAGTGCTTGCTCATTCCTTGGGGATTTAGGGAGGACAGAGACGGCTGTATGTACCATATAGAAACACTCATTGAGAAATTGGGAGGAACTGCTGGTTGGTGTTGTTCAAACATTTCACTAAAAGCCCTTCTTTGTGCTGGATGATATGCGATACAAGCTCAGGGGGATTGTTATCCCAGCCACAATCTGGAAATTGTTGCTCAGGTTTGAAGACTGAGTAAGGTAGTGATTCATACAGAATACCAGTGCTAATGATGAGGATTGTTCACTTTGCCTGTGAGAAGGCATGGTCGGTAGAGTTGTTATGGGATCACTTATCTGGGATGAAAGAGAATCAGGTTGAGAGCTCTTGATCTTAGTAAGGGTTATTGATTCAACATGTGTCAATTCCTTGAGAAAGTAAACAAACTGAACATTTAAGTGAGGTTTCAGCTGTGGTTATCCCAGACTAATTGATTGTAGGAACAACCTCTGGGCTTGCTAGTTCCTGCTTTAAAGTGGGGTGGAGGATCTCCTTGCTGTCTGCTAGGATTCCCTAAAGAAACTCTGTTCTAAAGTCTTTTATAACCTGACATATGGCAGATGGGTCTGGGCTAGAGAGATTTCTCGGGTTTTGACAGCTCTTTTATAGAACCCTGTTTTATAGAGTTGTTCACCTACCCTATAGTCAAGTGTGACTTGTTATTTGCTGTTTATTGCCCTTGAGTTGACTTTGACTCATGGCAACCCTATGAGTTAGACCAGGGGTAGGCAACCTTTCCCCTTTAAGGGCCAAGGGACTTCAGCTCCCAGAATCCCAGGAGCTATTGGCCAATATGGGGCTATTGGCCAACATGGCTGAGGCTTCTGAAAGGTTGCCTACCCCTGATCTAGGTGCAACTACAGAAAAGGCCCTGTGTCTCATAAACAGCTACTGGTGTTTGTTTTTGTTTATACTAAATTTTTTTATGTCTTGCATTGGAACTCTGCAATAGAGTATACATTTTAAGAAACAAATCTGTTGCTTGCCTAGATTGCTTTCATATGATGTTCATGCCTGGATGTGGAGTGTTTGTTTACTTACCCAATTAGGCTGTAGCTATTACTTTTTTAAAGTTAAAATTTTAAAATTTATTTTTAAAAAATGAACCTCTCTGCTAAATTAGAGTCTTACATGTTATCAATCTGACTTCTTTTATTCATCCTTCAGAACGTCTTGATTCCTATTAAAACTGTGAAGATGCAATCTCTAGTTGATGAACTAAGGCAGTGGTTGTTTTAACTTTTTTACTTTCTGGGAACTCTTACTCTGGCTGGGGAATTTGGGGAGCCCACAAAATAAACTTTCTGGAGCAGTGCAAAGTGTATTGAGGAGGATTCTGGATTCTGTTGAGGCAGAAAGCACCTTCCATCCAGTGTGTTATGGAGGATTCTGAGGCATGTTCTAGGGTATACAGTTTGTTCAAGCAGGACCCTGGATAATTCTGTTGGGCCTTGTCCTTGCTCTACATGAAGAATGTTTGACCTATGTCTGACGTGCCTTGTGCAGAAGATTTGGGGTGTCACAGAATAGCAGCAAATTGTAATATGTATTTTTACTGCTAGGGATGGGCAAATGTACTTGTGGGATTTTCAGCTTCATGTCCCAAAACAACTTAGCTGACAAATACTGTGCACCTTGATTTGGGTTCATTTGGGTGTCATTTACTGCTCTGACTCAGACATTAAAAAGTCTTGGGCTATCACTCCTTTTGGCTGAATATTAGCATTGGCAGAGGCTGGCAAGTTGTTTTGTAGGAAAGAATCCGATATTCATACGGAGGCGCTGTAATAAACTGTCAGGATCCTCCCACCCCCCAAAAACAAATTCTGAAGCAATTCCAGGACTGGTTGTATGGCCACAGGAGAGGGAGCTTCATTAATTCAGGAAGCTTCTTCTGGGAAAACTTTCTGTTATTGGTTTGCGCACAATAGTCTACGGTTACACAAAATAACCATAGGAGGATTCAAGTTGCAATTCAATACAGAAAGCTGTTAGGGTTTATTAAAAGCTGGAAGTATTATCACCATGAATTTTGAATGTAGCATTATAGCCAGATTTATGTGGAAACCGTGACATAAGGCACAGAATTCAGCTTCATGAGTATCTTGGCTTTCATTGTCTTTTTTTCTCTTTTTTCTAAAACCAATCAAGTTTCTAGTCCCTGTGGAAATTCCATGGACAATACCCAGTAAAATTCCAAAAGTCAGAAAAAAGGACTCTTAGACCAGTCAAAAACACACATAAGTTCCATGTTCATTCTTTGGTATTTCAAGTTAAGGAATCGTAGGAACTGAACTTTTATATAGCAGTCAAAATGGCCAGTACTGGGCTAGATGCACTTGGTGAAAAAGCAACTTCATATGCTACTTGGTTACCTATGTACCTTGAAATTCCATGATTTCATTGGTTTAAGTAGTCTTTCCACCATCAGCGCAGATCACAACTCAGAGACATAGCTGTTTTAGCCTGGATCAGTATTCAGAGGGATCTTGTAGCACCTTTGAGATTAATTGAAAGAGAGAAGCGGGTAGCATACGTTTTCGAAGACTTAATCTGATGAAGTGGACTTGTGAAGGTTTTTTAATGGACTCTTTACAAAGTGTACAAATGAAATAAATAAATAACTAGACTTGTCTACATAAATTTATGCTACCAACTTCTTTCTCTCAGGTCCAACACATACTGCAGAAATAATCCAGTTTGAGACTGCTTTAACTGCCCAGGTTCAGTGCTAGGGAATTCTGGGAACTATAGTTTTGTGAGACATTTTGCCTCCTCTGTCAGAGTTCTGATGCCACAATAAACTACAGTTCCCAGGATTCCTTAGTACTGAGCCAGGGTAGTTAAAGTGATCTCAAGCTGGATTATTTCAGCAGTGTGTTTTGGACCTCAGTTAATCTGAAAAGTGCTACAGTACTGCATTGCATACAGATTACATCTGTTTCCCATGGTCATAGTTATTATGGCCAGTTCATCACTTGGTGGCCAATTTTATGCTGATGAACCTTATTTAGTTATTTATTTCAGTTGGCTTTTGGACAGCAGACATAAAGTCTGCCAGTGGGGCTCTGCTTGAAGCCTTGTGTGCTTGGTTAAACCTGTTGGAGCTTATGCTTTCCTGGCATAACCTTCAAAAGTCCATGATTGCCTCCATGCCACAATTAGTTGGCAGAACAGGACTTTGTGGAGGAATTACATAGGATTTTTCATGTGCTGAGGCTGAAATAAATAATAATAATAATAATAATAATAATAGTAGTAGTAGTAGTAGTAGTAGAGAAACAGTGATTTGTCCAAGGCTCTATCTCCACTCCCAATCCATTTTAGTTTCTGCTTGGGATCCTGTTCAGACAAAGATGATTCACAGGTGCATTTTGCTGTAGAAATAATCTTTCTTTGTATGAGTAGAGAATTGCAGTGTTAGCCAAGCTCTCTTGCTGGCAGTATTAGATCACTCACAGGTCACTATGACATGAAAGTCCCATGATGATCCTAGTGTGGGTGTACATGGTAACTTTTCACAGGGTGAAAGACAAATGGATGAAGAAATTATTGAGTCCATCCCTGCATCTCAATCTCTGATTGGACCTGTATGAGTGCGTGTTGTGAGACCATTATGTCAGAGTAATTATTGAGTAACAGCCCAGGTTATCATAACACTGCTACTACATCATTATTTGCCAGCTAAAGATCACTTTGTTAAAATGGATTGTAAAAATTAGGCAATAGGATAATGACAAGCAGGGAAGATTTTAAAAGGTTATAGAAACCTGTTTTATGGCTCATATTAAAATGACTATTGTAACTGCGTGTTTATCAAAGAAGCACTATGGAGGATAAAAGAACTTGCTTTTTAAAAATTGTTCATTGATTAACATTTGCCTTATCCCTGTTGTGTGCCTCCAAGTTGTTTCAGACTTATGGCAACCCTAAGGTGTTTATCAAAGAAGCACTATGGAGGATAAAAGAACTTGCTTTTTAAAAATTGTTCATTGATTAACATTTGCCTTATCCCTGTTGTGTGCCTCCAAGTTGTTTCAGACTTATGGCAACCCTAAGGTGACCCTATCACAGAGAGGTAGGAGACTATAATTCCAGGTAGTTTCTAGAAGACTTGCAAGGATTTTTGACTTCTAGTGGGTTAATACAAACTATTAAAAGGCTTCCCCCTCCAATGAAGAAAGCTTGTGTGAAAACCAAGTGTGAATATTCATGTGTGAAAGGACTGGGAATTTAGATCTGTACTGTAAACAATTTTTTGAGCTGAGTTTATGCTCAGAGGTACCTATTTCTATTCTTCAAAATACAGTGAAGACATCCCAACCCATAGTTTTGCAAGTGGTTGCAGTTGTGGAATTTGAGCATTCAAGAAATGTCTAGTTTTAAAAAATTTCAGAGTAAATCTGTTAATCCTGAAGTCTCTCCACACCTGCAAGAGGGTAAGCATCATTGAGAGAAGTGGTTCTCAAACATGATTCCTCATATGATTATAGGCTATGCTGGCTGGGATAGCTGGGAGGAAAAAATACGACATCTGGGGGCACAAGTTTTGGAACTACTGATATAGACCATGGCAAAACATAAGCTTTGTGTTACATCTAACAGCTGTTAGTTGCAGTAATTCTTAACCTTTTTAGAGGCAAGAATGCAGCAAAACCAACTCACCAGTGTCTTTAATACTTTGTTTTGTTTTCCAAAACAAACATAGGATAATTCATCTTCTAAATTTGTCTCTAGAAGCTGTCTGCCATGTAATTGATCAGTAGTGCATAGTTTCAGGGAAAATCTAATTTTTAACAAGTGCCAGATGCTAATGATTAATGTTTGAAAACTGCTGTCTGTGTGTGACTGCAAAAATTACATGGTGGGATTCTATATTTATGTTCCCAATGAATTTTTCACATCAAATTCGCTTGAGTTGGAGTCAATGTTATTGGCTTTCTCTCTCCTCGTCCAAGTCAGCCACCTCTGGAAAACATACCCAGGCACCTGGAAGTACCTTGGCTACTTCCATGGGACATCTATCTGGGCAGGATTTCCTGTGGTGCTGTATGCTCATTGCCTTTCAAAATGGAAAGCTTAAACTTCAAGGGGACCCACTCTGCCTCATGCCTCTCGAAGTGCTGACAATTACAAGACAGTTCTTCCAGTGTTTCCAAGTAACTATGAAACGGTTGTACTCTCCCACCCTGACCCAGTTTTCCCCAAGGCTAGTGTGATCTTTGGGGGCACACTGGGTAAGGTAGATGAAACATTACTGCCCAGGGCCCAATCGCTTCTGAGGTCAGAAGGAACCACCGTCCTGGGTGCAGGAGCTTAGCATATCATTTGAATTGGTTGTAATAAGAATTGTTAATACTAAGCTTGATAATTTAAGTTGACCTCAAATGCATTCTTCCAATGCAGTAACCTAACAGCCCAGGTTATCATAACACTGCTACTACATCATTATTTGCCAGCTAAAGATCACTTTGTTAAAATGGATTGTAAAAATTAGGCAATAGGATAATGACAGGCAGGGAAGAGGACAGAGAAGGTTTTTCTGACCTCTCAAGTGGTAACAACTGATGTTGCAGGGTAGGAGTGACCAAATGCTTGACATGGGTTAGGGCACGGGCTACGTTTTACTGAGTTTCAGAGAAGAAAAGGGAGGGCTTTACAGTGGAGATGGTAGTTTTCATACTAGCTGTGTGAATCTTGAATCACTTAAATCTATTCTAAGTAAGCATTTAACATTATGGGACACTTCAAAATAAATGTTGCAATTTCAGTTAAAAAAAAAGTCTGACTAATTATCATCATTATATCCATTCCTAAAATGGTCTACACAAAGAAGGATTCACAGATATTTTTGCAGTATAAAGATAATTGTTGTGTGTCTGAGGGAAGCATGTCATTGCAAAGGCTGGCATGACCGTTTCTTTTGCTGTTAGTGTTCCTTCCTCTTGAGTTTGAGATATTGTGACTTGCCCAAGGTCACCCAGTGATTTTTCCATGGTCAGGCAGGCATTTCGAACCATGTTCTCCAAAGTCGTAGTCCAACGCTCAAACCATTATACCATGTTGGTTGTTGGTTTCCCATATGCTCTTATAATGTTGCTCTTAATTGAACTTCTTTTCTGTCCAAACGTACTCCATTTAAATTCTTGCCTTTTTTTGCAATTTTGTTACTTCCCATTTTTGAATATTTCTTAGTGTAAATAATCCTTCTGTGCTTTTCACATAAAGATGCAGATTGCTGTGCAATAAATAACATGGTGGTAAGGCAAGCAATGCAGAGGAAATGCTGCTGGCGTAAACAGATTGAAAGTCCTCCTGTCCTTCTGCCAGCAGCCTGTGTGGCTTTCCACCCATGTCACTCCTGCTTGCTGAGCTTCAGAGAGCTATATATAATTAGGTTGGTTTTCTTCTTTCTACCTATCAGTAGTCCCTGGGAGTTGAGAAGGTGTTCTATCTGCTGACAGAGGTAGAAAAGAGAAAATGGTAGAGACAAACAGTTGTTGTAGAGGCAGATGGGCAGGGCCAGGTTTATTGGGTTCTTCTCTTCTTCCAGCCACTGAATGGCTCTGGAAATTAAGACAATGGTCTGCTCAGCAGGTTGGGTCAGGTTTAGTAACTTGAGAAATTTGCTGTACTACAGGTTTGGAAAATTAATGCCAATTTAATAATATGTAAGGAGTCATTGTTAGGAGCTCCCGTAAGCCTTTTCTGTATGAGTTTTAGGCATGCTATGGTTAAGGAAGTTATGTTGTTCATTCAAATGCTCTCTTATTTGGTGGCAGGGGTAGGCAACCTTTCCCCTTTAAGGGCCGAGGGACTTCAGCTCCCAGAAGCCTCAGCCATGTTGGCCAATAGTCCTATGTTGGCCAATAGCTCCTGGGATTTGGGGAGCTGAAGTCCCTTGGCCCTTAAAGGGGAAAGGTTGCCTACCCCTGGGACTCTAAAGTAATTATACTGACCACTTTTTGCAAGAAAAGGTGTTGAGTAAATTGTTCTTAAATCTCAAAAAAAATATTGCTTTTTATTAGGAGACGTCTGCAGCTAGGCTTTTTAGCATCCTATTCTAGTCGAATGGTTTTTCAGTTTTTGTTCCCTTTGTCAGTTAGCTCAGCCTTCACCAATCTGGTGCTCTCCAGATGTTTTGGATGACAGCTCCTGGGATTCTTGACCATTGTCAGTGTTGGTTGGGGCTGAAAGGAGCCATAGGGCCTTTACAGACTGCCAGAAATAATGCAAATTTAGGCCACTTTAACTGTCCTGGCTCAGTGCTAGGGAATCATAGGAATTGTAGTTTTTCTGAGACATTGTGCCTTTTCCATCAGAGAGCTCTGGTACCACAATAAATTACAGTTCCCATGATTCCTTAGCACTGCGCCAGGACAGTTAAAGTGGCCTCAGTTTGCACTATTTCTGGCAGTCTGTAAAGGCCCATAGTCCAAAACATCTGGAGAGCACAGAATGAGTATGCCTGAGTTAGTCTTTAATAATGGTCTTCTTTCTTGAGTTTATTCGGGGGGGGGGGGTGTTCTACCTGTGTGGCTTCTACCCCTCTTCTCCAGACTGCCTCATCATGAAAAAGAGCATGTCTTTGCTGTAAATTAACGGAGAAAAGCTGCCCCAAGTTGTTTTATTCAAATCAACAGTGGGCTGAGGTAAAGAAATGATCTGTATTACTGTAATGGACTATTTAAGAGAATGGTTCTTTCTGAGCTACACAGCATCACTGTGGGTTTACCAGTTGCTATGTCACTGGTTATAATCAAAGATGTCTCTGCAAGAGCCAGTGGGGCTGCGGGTTTGTGTGTTTCCTGTCTACATAAAAAGTAACGTTCATTTACTAGAAAATAACATTCCCCTATAATTATTGGTCTCCATGTGGCGAATATTCATGAAACACTTTAAATTTGCAGTGGGGATGATTGGCAAGTTTGGTCAGATTTTTCAAGTTAAATGTTGAAAAGCAGATTACCTTCAGTAGGAATTCAAGGTGCTGGTGAATATATTGAGTATCAAATTCCCTGTTCCTCCTCTCCCCCTGGAATAGTACACATCCATCACCCAAGAAGTGCATAGAACTGATATTTGTCAGCTATTGTAAGCATTAGCCCTAGGAAATAAATCTAGTTAGAATATGTTAATGTTCCCTTGGCCTGCTCTCCTTCCTTGCTTTAATCCCTTTCTCTACTATACTGATTGTAAATCTCTCTTGTATTAAAGATTTTCCTTTAACCTTGAACATGGGAAGCTGTAAATTTGAATGGAAGGTGCTGTCTTTTTTTCCAAGGAAAATAAGTAGGAAGTACAAATAACTTTGAGAACCATTTAACACATTTTACAGAAGCGACCGCAGGTCTTCCACTGGGTGCATACTCAACAAAGTACTGTAGGAAATTCTGTATTTACACTTCTTATTTTTAGATATTTGAACCCATCTTTTCTGTATACCTAAAACAATTGGTGAAATAGCCTTCAGCCCTCAGACTGGCATTCTTGAAGGAGTCCTAACCAGTGAGCATTGGAATGGGATGCTTCATAACCCATGGGAATTTGATGGTCAAATAGTTAGAATACTTGTTTTTATTCATAAATGAATCTGAGACTTGGTCTTGAATGGTTACCCTTCTCAGATGGATCTGAGTCTTACTTGGTCTCAGATAATTATCCTTTGTTTCAGGTGAGTGGGTTCTCTACCATTTGGTGGCAGCATATAATATTTGGAGCACCACCACTGGGAGAAAGAGCAACTTCGAAGGGGTTCCAAACTTGAGTTTCTAGTTAGATTGATATTTTCATAAATAAATTTCAATCTTTTTGTCTCTTTCTCTTTCCCTTAAAGGCTGAGATGCCGGGTCAGGATATTGAATTTTGTTAGCTCCCCCCCCCCCCCCCGCCCCCATTCGTATCTTCTGGGATTCAGCAGCCGCACACCTGAAGCTGCACTGTTAAAAAGTGCTACCTATTGCCATCATTGTTTCACATAATTTTTAGACTGGTTTATAGTTTTAAGAGTTCAACCATGCAATTACATGAGCCACTTACAATTCCCTGAAGAGAACAGTCATGGAGCTGCAATAATTGATTCCTCAAAATAATGTGTTCTCCTTTCACCTGTAAATCTGAGGTGTAAGACACTGTGTACAGATTGTAACTATGATGCATCCCTGAATTGTTGAATCAGCTCTTACTGGTGTTTTACATTAGCAATTTCCAGACATAGAAATCCTCAGTAGCAGTGCACAGATTCTTCCATAAGAATATGAATGGTATCATAGTCCTAGTAGTACAGTAGTTGAAACTAGAGATATTTACTGAGCCGTGTTGGCGATGTGTCAGGCTTTTATTGTGGCTGGGTTTTTGTTTAGGATCCTTTTAAAGATGAACAAATTGTTGTGCTAAGATGCATACTGAAACTTGACGACAAAGCCTATGCCCAAAGTAGTACAGCAGGCAGGAGGTACAGGCAAAAAAAGAAGGCCTGGAAAAGTTACTGCTTGACTATGACTCCTATATTCTGTCAGTCAGCATGGCAATTCGGAGCTCTGGCCAGGATTCTAGTGTTTCAACCAGGCCTGACCAATCCAGATATCACACATGTTGCCTTGCAGAATCCCTATCCCAGGGGTAGGCAACCTTTCCCCTTTAAGGGCCGAGGGACTTCAGCTCCCAGAATCCCAGGAGCTATTGGCCCTGGGAACATGGGACTATTGGCCAACATGGCTGAGGCTTCTGGGAGCTGAAGTCCCTCGGCCCTTAAAGGGGAAAGGTTGCCTACCCCTGGCCTATCCTGATCTTTGTTTGCAAAAGCTGCTGTGCTCTGGCTAGTGAGGCTCCCTAGACACGGTCCTATCTTCAGGTTGCAAAGGTTCCTAGTTCAAGCTGTAGCGCTGGTTTCTCAGACACAAGGGCAAATCAAGATTATAACCTGTCCAAATTAACTTTCATCTGGGTGAACTAAAGTAGTTGCATTGATTTCCCCCCCCCCCATGAAAAATGTATTTATTAGTATTTTATTTTTGGACGAGGAAAAGATGTGGAATGTAGTTGGAAATGTAATGCATCTTTCTATAATTTAAATGCCTGTTGTTTTCCGTTTAGATACTTCTCTGATTCTTCCTCCCTTTTCTCCCCCTCCCATTGGTGCCTGTGATAGATCAGTGTGCTTCATCAATCTCAGGTGCATTCGTGCCAACACAATTTTAGAACTAACCTATCTGACACTGCAAAATCTCTTTCTGTGGGGGTGGGGAGCGGTTGGACCCTGGGGCATATGAGTAATGGAGCTAAAAATGTATTTCGACTGTTCATCGATATGCTTGATTGCTTAGTATATATGCATATTTATATTTGTGATGAAAGCAACAGAATAAATTGTTTAAATCTAGTCCACAAGATGCTTCGAGTACACAAGCACCTCCAGTTTAATAGTGTTGCTGTGTTGCATGACAGTTCTGCCTGTTAATGAATATTAGGGATACGGAAAGCTTCCTTTTGCTCAAGTTAGACTATTAGTCCATCTAGTCTGACACAGTTATTGACACTAACTAGTGTCAGCTCTCCAGGGGTTCAGAGAAGAATTTTACCACTCCTGCGTGGAGATGCCTGAGATTGAACCTGGGATCTTTTGCATGTAGAGCAGGTGCTGTACGAATCAACTTCATCCCCAACGCAAAGTCAGTTTTCTTGGATGTTAAACTGAGTTGGAGACTGCATCCTCTTTTTGGAAAAAAAGATGTTTTGTACATTGATTTGTGAAACATTTGCTTCTGCAAGACAGTACTAATAACATGCAATCTACCAGTGGCCTAGTGTTCTCCAGTGGTTTACTGTTAATGACTGAACAGGCTATGATTAAGTTGGCTTCTGGGCCATACATTGACCTCTTGCAACTGAGGGACTGACATAATGACACAACTAGTTCCATAAACATACAGAAACTGAGACAGGAAGGTGGATACTTTCAATAAAATTATTTACTGAACCTCTCAACCTAAGGGAGTTAAATAACTGCCATATTCCAACTTCAGCTAGAGAGAAAACAAAGGTGGAAAAGAAGAGTACCGGTAACAAAATATAGGGCAGCAAACTTCAGTTTACAGATAAATTAATCTTCAGGTTACTTGGGAGGACTGTATCTTCTCATATGAGCCTGCCCCAGCAGTAAGATCTTCAGGGCAGGCACTTTTGTCTATCCCACCCCTTTCAGAGATACATCTATTAGGAACAAGGGAGAGGGCCTTCTCCATAGATGGTTCCAAACTTTGGAACTCCCTTCATAGGAGTATTAGGAGGGTTCCTTCTTTGCTGTGCTGTTTCAGCAAGCCTTTGGGAAATGGTTTTTAACAAGAGGAAGGGCTTTTTATGGTGTGTGGTTGTTCCTTCATGTTGTGTATCGACTGATGGTGATGCCATGAATTTCATAGTGTTTTCTGGGGCAAGGGATCCTCAGAGGTGGTTTTTGCCAGTTCCTTCCCCTGAAATAAAGTCTACAGCATCAGATATTCATTGATGGTCTCTTGTCCAATTGCTTTTAATCTTTGCTTTAAAGTAGAATGGATTGAGCACCTCTAATCTGTCAATCTGAAAAAACCCCAAAACTGCCAGCTGCCCACTTGTGGGTGACTGCAACACACCTGCTCAAATCCTCATTCTCTCTCCAGCCTCACATCTCATACACAAGTAGCAAATAAACAAGGCATGAGGCTGGAATGAGACACATGAGTAGGAGTGCTTCAGGTGCCACCTTGAAGGTGGAAGCAGGCGGCTGGCGGCAAAAAGACACGAGATTGGAGAGAAACCGATGGTCTGTGAAATGGCGGGAATCCAAGCATAATGCTCAACATGAATCCATGCCTCCCAGCATTTCACAGATCCTCGCATCTTTCTTTAGGCTTGCAAATACAGTACAAGAATGTATTACACAGAGAGCCAGCATGGTGTAGTGGTTTGAGCATTGGACTATAACTTTGGAAAGCAGGCTTCAGTTCCCCACTCAGCCGTGGGACCCCACTGCATGACATTTGGCGAGTCACACACTCTCAGCTCCAGAAAACCCTGTGATAGGTTCACCTTAGGTCACCATAAGTCAAAAATGACCTGAAGGCAAAAGTAAAAATGACTTTTGGATAAGGGATACTCAGCCTGCATTTTAAGTGGGTTTTAATTTTGCTCTTAGTTTAATACAGTTTTATTCTCAACTTTTGTATGTTTTAACTGCATATCTTTTTATTGTAATTTTCTGTCTTTTGTAAGCTGCCTTGAGTCCCATATTGGAAAGAAGGCAGGGTATAAATAAAGAGATGGATGGTGGATGAATCAAATAAAACATTAGTTAACCTATTAGTGAAGGGATGTCAAGACAATTGTAATGGTTAAAGTTGAAAATAGAAGATTTCTGCTGGATCATGTAGTCTGGAATTTGGAACCGTGACTTTCTAGGTATGCTAGGCTTTAATATATATTAAGCAACTATCATCACTTCTAGCTACTATAGTAACTGGTGCTGGATTATGGATCCTTCAAGTTTAAAAGAAAAACATACAGAGGGGCTGCAACTACAATTTAAATAAAGCAAATATGGAAGGCCACGGTTGCCCCAGTCTAATTCCAACTTTTTCTTAAAAGGGAGCCACCCACAAGTGTTGCAAAAGGCAACCACCCTCTTTTGTTTTTTGTCTCCAGTATCATGAGCTACCATGCTTCTGGCAGCCTTCTGCAACTTAGGCTCTTCCAGATGTTTTTTCCAGTTCAGTCACAGCCAGCATGGCCATTGGTTAAAGTCAAGGGTAATAATACTGCCCTGAAGGAAAATGACCCCCAACATCAGGAGATCTGTTCTCCTCAGCTGTGAGTTAAGGACACATCTATTTGCTTTTCAAAGCTATTTTGGTTCTAGTAAATTACTGGAATATGTAAAGGAAGAACAAATATTAAACTTGGCCATTCATTCTAACCGAATGGTAGGCTTCATTTACCAAACTGTATGTTGTTTTACTTTTCCTTAAGTATCTTAAAAAGGCCTTTATTGAAGTGTTGATAATGTGAACATTTTAGTTAAACTTGATTGATTAATCACTGATTTGAAGAGGGGACTATAAATAATGTGCTGCCTGTATGTGTATATTGTTGATATTTTTATTGGAGATTGAAGGAAAGGTTGCAAAACATGAGGCCACACTGACATGGGATTTCCTGTTTGCCTGATTTGGAAAGCAGTTGGTTTTAGGGGGGAGAGAGCAGCTGCCTGGTTGCATCAGTCTTGTTTGACATTCACACTGTCTTTATCTATCTCATGGCTGAGGCAGATGCTATTTCTCTTCGAAACCTACTGGTCCTAAGTATAATGCTCCCTCTAAGAAACTCATATGTTTTAGATGTTGAAAAAATTATTTGATTAACATGCATTGGCAACTGCCTATCTGTAGAGTTTACACTGCTGTCCATGGTATTGTCTGGTATTTTGTGGAATATCCAAATCACTTTCCTGTCTTGGATCACTGAACTGCAAACAGAATTCTTGCTTACCATGAATCACGTATGGGCTAACTATACAAGGGAATTGTGGGTTTCTAGAATCCTGATTTTCTTGAAGAGGGAACATTTATAGGTAGAACTGGTGGGAGAGATTCTTCCTCCTGGTGTTTTAAGAGGTCCTTCTATGAGTTCCACAAACCCTGAATCTGGTTGAAATTCAGGTTTTCTGGAAGGACTTTTTGGATGAGAACTCCTCCTATGCCTGTTAATAACCCATCATGCCTTTGTATCTTTGGATTCTTTAATAGATTGGCAAATGTGGCTTTGAGCCTGTTCTTTTTTACCATGTTTTGCCATGTTGTGCTCTTTCATGTGTGTGTATATGTGCACATAATGCCACCATGCAATCATCTGTCTGGATGCTAGACCTTAGCAAAAAGCATAGGAAATAGGTTTGCTTTGTTTTTCCCCAGTGACTCTGACAAACACTGTTCAAAATATGAAGGAATGAATAAATTGCATTTTGTACTCCGTAGAGCAATGCTCTTCGCTTCAAGGCCTGGGAACCCTGATTGAAAGCTTGAAGTTATGGTGAGAGTGTCTGTCTGTTTCCCCTTCCCTCCTTGCAGTGGCTAGTCGCTCTCAAGAGGGGCTGATTGTTGTTTGCCTTAATGATGAGCAGCCACTATAGCCTGGGCTACTAAAGGAGGCTTTGAAGGTGAGTAGTCAGGGCACCTGCCTTCAGTACATTGACTTTAATCCACAGAGCCAGGAGAATACACAAGTAGTCAACCAGTCAGTTGTGGGTGCAGGGAGCCCAGTAGGCAAATGTGGGAAGTAGAAAGAAAATTGCACTGCTAAGGTGCAGAAGTAATATGGGCTTGCACTGGGAAACTTAGCATCCAGTAGACCAGAATACTTTTCTCTATGGTGGCATAGGAGATCCAAGGAGCAAAATAGGCAAATATATCTGCCTGGTGATTTGGTGACTGGCTGATGAAGAATTAACTTAGATCAGTGAATTCCAAACTCTGGCCTTCCAGGTGTTTTGGACTTCAGCTCCCAGAATCCCAGACTATTGATCAAGATGTATGTGGCTTCTGGAAGCTGGATCCAAAACACCAGGAGGACCAGAGTTTGGGAATCACTGACTTAGATAATGGGGAGAGGGAGGATAATCCCCCACAGATTTCCAGCATCTGCATTTCCCACAGATTTCCAGCATTTGAGTGGTAGGTGAGGAGAGGAAAGGAGATGTTCCCACAGCCAAAAGGTTTCCTCCAAGTGGTTTCTGTAGCAGTGACTGAAGCTAAAGTGTCTCCTGTTGGCAACATGATGCCTTAGAAGCTCTCTACTCTCATTTAGTTTTATTTTTCCCATTAGTGTAGTGGTTCTCAAACTTTGGTCCTCTGGGTGTTTTGGACCTCAGTTCCCAGAAGCCCCATCCAACATGGCCAACAGCCAAGAATGCTGGAAGCAGAAGTCCAAAAACACTTGGAGGACTAAAGTTTGGGAACCACTGCACTACTGTCTTCAAGTTTATATTTTATGCATATGAATAAAGGGATGTCATCCACGTATGCGAGGGGGGGGGATAAAAAGTTGCCCTTGGACACTATTAAACATGTGTGCTTGTGTGTATTGTATGTTTGGGGAACCCTGCCCCTGGGGTGGCCTTGATATCAGGGATGTCAGTAGGTTTAGATAGTTTTTTAACAGTGTCTTGTATTGTTTTTTTTTGGTCCTTGGAGGGTAACATAACCACTGAGAACCAAGCTTGCTTCTATCTGCTTTGCTCACCCTTTCAACTTCATAGCTTCACCTTTTGGCTTCTGTTTCCCAATCATGTGAGACTTTGGTGGAACATTGGAACTATATTTAGATGAGTGTGTTGTGCATGAGTGGATCCACCTGTAATAACAGAGATATGAAAGAAAAGCAAACACACTGTAACACTCTGTTAATGCAGGATAATTAGAAACAGATTGTCTGTACAACTGAATTGAACACCGCATGCCCCTGATGATAAATTGCTTATTTGTGCCAGTTAGAAATGCATGTATTTGTGCCAACATTTCTCCTTTTTGCTGCAGAGGTCACAAGTTTGTTGAGAGAAAATGATTTGAGATACCTTTTGCTGCTGCTTCCTTATGAGAAAATAGTGTCCTCCACCCTTTGGGTTCTCTATATGAATGATCATAAAGAGCTGGACTGGATGTGCCCCTTGCAATCCCCTCCAACTTTGTGATTCTGTTACTTCATAGGAGTAGTACATGGTTGCTTACTGTACATTCTTAATTACAAGATTATCTCTGTCTAATGATATCAGGAAATGTGAGATGTTAAAACCACATAAGCCTCCAGGACAGTGATTCCCAGACTCTGTTCTTCCAGGTGTTTTGGACTTCAGCTCCTAGAAGCCTCAACCATCTTGCTAATGGTCTGGGATTCTGGGAGTAGAAGTCCAAAACACCTGGAAGGCCAAAGTTGGGAATCACTGCTCTGGGACCACAGACACATCAGGCATCCACTTTTACACTTAAATTATTCCATCCGTGTGAACTTTTGGGAAGATACCAGTCAATTTAAGGTACCATATCTTTTTTAAAAAACAACAACAACAACCCATAGACAAGAGATGCATTAGCCATAACCTCTGACTCATCACCTTCATTTTCCTTCAAGTTTCTGTATGTTTCATAGTAAATACTGGCTTCTGTCTTCTTCTCTGTATTTTATTTACCAGATTGGTAATCCCATATAAACAAAAAGAGATGGCGAAATAAAAAAGCATTTAATTATCTGAGACCTGTATGTGTATGAGTATATCCTACTTTCTTCGGCTTTAGTTCTTGACTGAAGTATGCAGATGAGATTGAAGTTAATGTAAGGACTTTGCTCAGCTGTTAATTTCACTGGAAAGAGGTAAAAATTAGCAGGCAATAGTAACTAAACATTTTATATGCTTATGTGCTTATTGAATGGGGGGAAAGAGGGATTGAATGAATCTACTAGCCAGGAAAACAAATTTTGCTTTGACTTCTCTGGAAGCACCTGGTGTTTGTTGCTTTTGTAGCGGATCTTGGTTTTTCACACTTCTGCATTACATAATTTCAGGTTGACTTTTGGGTTTCAGTTAACAGCATGGTTATGCTTTTGAAAATAGCAAGTGTGGCAGTATTTCTTGATATTAATATCTTTAGCAACAGAGTGGTTCTTATTATGCCTGAATTTAAAATGCTTTTATTGGCTGCCAGGAGACCTGCTTACTGGTAGAGAGCAACTAAAAGCTGATGTTGTCATAATAAATCGTACTTCATCCCACTGGTGCATGTCTACACAAGTCCAGCTAATAAATTAAATTTAGAGTATTTGAGAAGAGAGTACCTTTTGAATCACCAGTATTAATTAATTTTAGATTTACAACTCCACTACTCCCCAAGAGAGGTTATATAAATATTTAGGAACAAGTAGCAGTCCAGATGTTGTTGGACTGCAATCTCCATCAGTCCTAGTAGAGCCAATGGAGAGGGATGAAGGGAAAATTAGTACAGCAACACTGGGGAGGCAAGCTATTCTAGGTCTCAAGAAGCCCTTCTAATTCTGTTCCTTCTACTCTCATATGAAGCAGAAATTAACCCACACAAACGTAGTTTGCATTTGCTGAACCAATTCAATTAAATGTACTAAAGGTGCCTGTAAAAATTCTGCAAGTGCAATGTGCAACAAAATGATGAAAAGTGAGAGTTTCTGTCCCAGGCTCCAACATGTTATGACCTTTCCCAGAATGCTCCATATTTTTTGCTTGCTCACAAACACCCCCCCCCCCCCAGCTGACCACAATTCAGCAAGCTAAGTTTAAGATTGCTAAGTCTGAGACTGTATTCAGTACTTGCTGGACTTTTTGGGTTAGCACCATTTCCTTTTTTGGTGCATCTTCAGTATGGAGGGTCCTCTTTTGGCTACTCAGACCCACACATGAAAAATGAGTTTGCTCTTATTAAGCAGAGCTATTTGTTATACTTGTTGAGTCACCTAAAATACTTTCTTGCCAGCCAGAGACCCTCTGGAAGTATTCACAGACTCTCTTGCATCTTCTAATTGTGCTTCAAACACCATCGGATGCTACATTCCCATCTAGGTTGACATGGTAGGTATTCTTAGAGGACAGCTGCAACTCACAAGGCACTGAAGCATTTTATACTTTATCAGCATTAATCTGGGGTGCAGGTCATGATCCTGTCATAGCTGGTCACTCATTAAAAGAAGAGTACACAATTCCTGTTTGTTCTGCTAAAACAAATAGCTTGCTTTTCTTTTTGTATCCTAATGGGGTATGCTTGCCCCTGACCTCAGGACATGAAAGCTTCACAAGCAAAGAACAGAGAGGGAGGCAGTAAATATAGGGAAGTTACAATGGCCTTTGTTGTTGTCCTAGGCAGGCTGGGGACAATTATTACATACAGTCCCTGGTAGGCTACCAGATGAGGATGGTAGTCAGAGTTTGGAAAAGTAACTTTTGGGGCTTTAGTTCCTGAAGTCCACCAGTTGTCATGGCTAGCCATGTGTTTGAGGGTGGGGTATAAGAGTATGTCAGGTGAAAGGTGGAAGGAAAGAATAGAGATTCTGTAATATAAGAACAGCACGAAGGTAAATTGTGTGTCTGTATAGGTACAGGACTCAGTTTTCCATGAGACATTGTGAATCCTGTCACCTCAGACAATTGGAGCAAGGGACCAGCACTATATTGGAGGAGTTGCACAGATTTAAAATCCATTTCTGGAATACAGTTGTTCATGTTCTCTGGAGGATTTTTGGAGTTGTGGTCCAAAAAGTAACACAAACTCTGGGGACAGGCTGCAGTTGGCTTAGGCCACTAGTTGCAGTAAATATAGGGACACATCACTTCATGTAGGTGGGTGTTTTTCTCTGCAAGGATGTAAGCGGATGTTCAGAGGTAAAGTACTGTTATATATAAATATCCACACGACTGTGTACAAATTGTGGCATGCACTTCCTGGGAGGCTACAGGTGAGACATCAGCTTTCCCAAAATGCTGTCCACCAATTGTCTTGACCTAACATTTCCACGATCAGTTATGCCTGATAAAGTGGTCAATAAGGGACCAATCAGCCACTACCCAGTTCAGTTGTCAGAATTAAAGGGCATGAGCCAGATTTTACCCCCTAGTTATTAGCTTCCCCAAAGTATATTTGAGAAGGCAACACATGAAATGGGGCTGCGAGATTACCTAATACCAGATTGATTGTTTCCTTTAATGCAGTGATTTCTCATCATGTGACCACTGATGTTTTTTGGACTGCAGCTCCTAGAATCCCCATTTCTGATATGCTGTCAGAGCAATATAGGAGTTAGAAATTCAGCAACATCTTGGGACCTAAGGTCAGGAATCACTGCTCTAACAGTTTCCATGTTGTTGCCCACGTTTAAGAAGAGGTTTGATGGCTCCTATGGCTGAAGAGTCCATCATTCTTCATACATCCAATCAAAATAAGGGGAGAGGAACAATTTGGAGGGGTGGTTGACCCTTCCTGTTGTTCTCCTTCTACCACTGCTTAGTGTCCAATAAGCTGTGGCAAACATGTATGTGGGAGAGGAGGGTGGAGTGTGAGAAAGGTAAGAGGTAACCGCCTACAGGGTCTTCTTTCTCACTGCATATTGGATGTTCTTTGGAGACATTCTGTTGAATGTTCAGCTTAACTCCTAGCCTCTTTGAAGAGCTAGTGATGTAGTGGTTACATGAGTTGGCAACTGTTGTGGATTAGTGGAACATTGGAGGGTTGCTTTCCCCACTACTCTCAATCTGCATTTTTTTGGAAAAACATTGCACTCACTAGCAGTTGTTGTGGGTAATTTTGCCATGTTTTTGGTCTCTCGGCCAAGGAAGAGCTTTTGAGTCATGCCTTACTGGGAAAAAGGCCTTTCCATGGCTTAAAGTATACATGGGGTTCTTTGGGGGCAGTTTTCTTTGAAGCCAGAACTTTCCTGATGGTTGGATTAAAGCGTTGGACAAGGGCATAAGGTGATTTTAAGTTCTGGTCCCCACTGAGTTGTGAATCTCACTGGGCTGTCACTTGCTGTCACTAAGGGATGATAAAAATAGGGAAGGGGGAGCCACACATACTCTTAGCTCATAGGAGGGAAGAATGGATATTATAGATAAATCTGGTAATCTGAAAGTTCCCACATGTTGTGTTGGTAAAAGACTGACTACTTCTTCCTGTTTCTCTCCCTTGCATTTAACATGGTAGCCACAGGAGGTGGTGGTAGGGATGAATGCAGCTGAGGCAAAAGAGCAGAGTGGTAGAGAAGGGACAGGCTACTCTCTTTCATCTGTACTTAACATAGAGATGCAGGAAGACTGATACACCATGGCTTTTATTTCTCTCAAAATAAAACAATAAAGTTTCCCTCCAAATCTTTGGAAGATCAGTAGTATTTGCAGACATACTGACATGGCTGTTTTATGTAATGCTTTGTTCTGTAAGTTCAAGATGGCAACAGCTGTCTCTAGGATGTTCTGTACCATGCATGCTGAGATTCTCTATGAAAGTGGTGTGCCTGCCTCTTGTTTTGTAATTAGCAGCTTCAGGTAAGGTCTTGCTTTCCTCTTCTGAAAAGAATTGTCTGCCTTGGCAGAGCCCTCAAGGCATCCTCCAGGTAATTCACAGGACCAAATATCTAGAGAAGTTGAATTTCCTGTTTCGCTTCTGTTGGATCCTCAGAGCCCAGAAGAACTGTGTTGGAAGATTATCATTTCTTCTATGTGCAGAGGATGGAGGAAAAGAAAAAGAATTTAGCAACTGGAAATTGATGCTGGGGAAACCAATTTGTCTCTTATGTAGTAGTCCTGATCTGAATTTAATCCAGCCAAGTATGTTTTTAGCTAAAATGTGGACATGGGGTGATAAGGTATTTTGGATATTTCAGCTCAGGAATTATATATGCGTGGTAGGAGGCCCCACCAAGCAGCTAGATCCAGTATTGTATGTTATTGTAGACTCCAAACCACACAGTCGCTTGCATCCTGTCAGGGACATCTGTACATTACGGATGTCTTTTTCTGGTGTTGCAGGGGTTGGTATTCTTCTCCCTGCATTGCCCAAACTGCATACTGAAAAGCTGTTGAAGCTATCCCACATGGCTGTTCCCTGCTCCATGGGGAGCAGGCAGGGTCACAGTTGCATCTGGCTACATCCCCGTAGCCAGATGTGAAATGATATCAGAACTGAGATCTGCCAGGTCCCAAGGTGGGTGGATGGGTGTTGCATTACACTACACTGAAGGATTGTTGGATTGCAGCTAGTGTGTCACAGCAGTCCAGTGTCAAGGCTCCAAAACACTGCTGAAATAACCCAGATTGAGACCGCTTTAACTGCCCTGCCTCAGTGCTAGGGAATCCTGGAATTATAGTTTGTTGTGGCACCAGAGCTCGCTGACAGAGAAGGCTAAATGTTTCGCAAAACTACACTTTCTAGAATTACCTAGAATTGAGCCAGGGCAGTTAAAGCAGTCTCAACTTGCATTATTTCTGCAGTGTGTTTTGGACCAAGGTTACAGATTCATGGCTCACTATGCCCACTGTGCTAGGAGTGGTCTTAGCTGCTGCAGTGCTGCACCAGCCAAAGCTGGTAGTGAATGCTCTTTGCTGCTTAAGCACCCTTGGACTGCTAGTAGCAAAGATGAATGCAAAGCCATGTGGGAAAGCTCTTCAATATAGCATGTGGATAAGGTAGTCCTTGGGGGAAGTGGCAAAGGGATTGTTTCTAGTGATCTTGCAGACATATCAGGCAACATTGAAAAAGAATTTATTTTATGAAAAGTTACAGCGTGTAAACTTAATGGCTTGTGGAATTCTGTCGATGTAAGAAGAAACCTTATTTCCTTATTTATCACCTTCAGACTGCTTTAGGAGGCTGTATCTTTCCCAGTGGCTGTAATTCACCACTGCCTTAGTGCCACATTTCCATATTGCCAAATGTGTATTTAGGTTTATGTTAAGGACTGCCTTAACATTATCTTCATGTGCATATATATATATCCCTAATGGGGATTATTTCTCTTGAATTATCCAGACATGAAGAGCCAGGGTAGTCTGGTAGATAGTGCCAGACTTGGCATGAGTTCAAATCCGAGTTCAGTAATATATTCACTGGATGGCCTTAAGCAGTTGCTGTCTCAGCTTTTATGTAACATGGGAGCAGTAGTCATTCTTGCAGATTGTCAAGGGAAGGGAAATAAGAGATTTTAAATGCTGTATAAATGAGTAATGGATAGCAGTCTATCATTGTGCTCATTGATTAGCTCTCCTAGAATAGAGCGCTGGAATGAGGGACCACATTTTGTGTATGAGAATGTGTGTACACACCTTTTGTGGTGAATTGTGACCTTCAAGCTGCTGTTGAATTGTACGTTCCAAAATCCCTCATCATGGCTAACCAATTTTGATTTTAAAGATACAGCTGTGTTTGTCTGTTGAATCAGTATGTAGAGAGATCTTGTAGCACCTTTGAGACTAACTGAAAGAAAGAAGTTGGCAGCATGAGCTTTCAGTGCATCTGAGGAAGTAGACCTAAATCTACGAAAGCACATGCTGCCAACTTCTTTCTTTCAGTTAGTCTCAAAGGTGCTACAAGATCTCTTTACAATTTTGATTTTGTATGATATAACAAAATTTTCCTCCTTTAATCAGATGTATAAAATCACTTCAATTCTTGGATTACAAATTCTGGTTATGAGGGAAAGTCCTGGTTAGCACCAGTTATGCATGCAGCAGCACGGCATGGCTTTCAATCAGGGATTGGAGTCATGCAGCACTCCAGATGTAGACTGCAGCTTCAGTAAGCCCAAACATCCAGTGGTGAAGAAATTTGTTGGTGTACTCCATCAACATCTGGAGAGCTGCATGACTCCTACCCCTGTTTTAGGTAATGATGGGGAAGGATTCCCATGCAAAAGCTGGAAGAGAGTGGTACATGTTGAGACATATCTGTGGTTGGGAATGTTACATCTGTCTAGGCCTCTGAGAGGATTTGTAAATAACTTCATCTATTTCTGTTATAAGCCATCTATACCCAAAACAGAATGAGTGAGGGAAATGTGGGTGGAATGAATGAGAGAGGTGGGGAAGATGCATGGAATCTTGTAGCTGGATTGGATTGAAAGGGTGCAGAATTTGAGGTGAACTTTTGCCAAGCAAAATGAATATTTAAACATTTTAATAAAAAAGAGAACAAATCAATTACATCTTTATTTAAAAAAAAACACTCTGAAGCGTGGTTTGACAGTCATCATATTGAAGATCTGAGGAAAAATCTACCTCATGGCCAGTGTTAGCAATGAAGAAGAATAAATTTCTAAATTTCAGAAAGAAGCAATCACTTTAAACAGCCATTGTGCCAATATGATGAAGAAAAAGCTGGATTTTGACAGTAATGAAAACTCAATTCACAGTTCTTTTGTAGCTCTTGTAGAACAAAACGTTGCTTAGAGAGCTGCCTACTCATCCCTTTAATTATTACTTTCTTCTTGATTATTATAATCTGAAAGGTCTTCAGTTCATTTGTTATAAAAGCTGTATTCTTTCTCACAGTCCTGTCCTCTTTCACTCATTCATATTTTTTGCCAATAAATCTTCCAGTCTCTTGGTGGGGGCAGGAAACATGGCATTTATGTAGGCTAGTTTTTAACCAGAGTTTGAAATGAATCTCTGCAGTGGGTGTTTAGCATAGTAGCAATTTCCAGAGTGTTAGATATGTTGTAAATCTAACACTTGTGAGACCCTTGAAAGACATGCTGGCTTGGTATGAGTTGTTCTTCAACACAAGCCAGGTTAAGGAAGGCTATCATAAGCTTTCATATATGGCAATCCACTTCTTTGGATGTATGAAGTGTTATCCTGAGTTACAATTTGTCTATGTATAGGTACGCAAGGTTTGGAGGGGGACAAGTGGGACTCACAACTATATGTTTATAGGGAAATAAAGTAAACTGATAAATGTCCTATTAATAGTGGTAATGCACAGATTTTTTTTTCATTGGGTGATAATACTAGCATTCTTGTACAGTTGTCCCTCCCAATTCATGGGGGGTCTGTTCCAGACACCCCCCCCCTGCGAAAGTGGCAGCTCGCAAATATTCAAACCCCATTGAAGCTAATGGTGCAGCCATTTTAAGTATAGCCACTTGTTCCTCCCCATGAAGAGCGAGACCACAGACTCAAAGTCTGTGAATGGGGAGGGACAACTGTATTTGTAAGTTGTTTGTTGACAAGGAAAATTTACATGAATTCAACTCAGATGATGAAGAAAACAAAATAGTAAAAGAGTTCCCATACTTTGGATCAATCATTGACCAGAATGGAGAGTGCAGTCAAGAAATCAGAAGACGACTAGGATTGGGAAGGGCAGCTATATAAGGGCTAGACAAGATCCTAAAGTACAAAGAAATAAAACTGGACACTAAAGTTAGGATAGTTAAAGCAATTGTATTTCCCACCACCAAGTTCAGATGTGAGAGCTGGACAATGAAGAAAGCTGATAGAGAATCACCTCAATTGAGATGTGATGCTGGAGAAGAGCGCTATATATAAAATGTAATTCAATTACGTTTATGTGAGTGACCAAAAAGACAAGCAAATGGGTCCTACAACAGATTGAGCCAGAACTCTCCCTGAAAGCCAAGATGACTAAATTGAGGCTGTCATACTTCGGACACATCATGAGAAGCCAAAACTCACTAGAAATGACAATAATGCTAGGACGGGTGGAGGGCAGTAGGAAGAGAGGAAGACTGCATACTTAGATGGATAGGTTCAACCAAGGAGGCCATGGCCCTTAGCCTGAGGACCTGAACAGAGCAGTTGAGGACAGAAGGACTCAGAGTTACTCCCATTCATAGAGTCACCATGAGTCACAGTTGACTCAAAGACAATTAATAACAAAGTTGTTTGTGGATTACATAGAAGGGGATTGTTGTCCATGAAAGCTTATGTGATAATAAATTTGCTAGTCTTCAAAGTGTCACAAAGACTCTTCATGGTGCTACCAGAATGATGCAGATGTTGAGAAGGTAATTTGTATATAGGATGAACGGTAGGCAGGTGGAAAGTCTATTTCTCGTCTTTTAACTGTGGAATAATACATAGAAATGGACTTGGTGCAAGCAGGTAATTCATCCAGAGACTAGAAAATTAGTGGGAAAGGGTTGACATGTGAAGTTATATGCTAAATGTGCTAAAAATGTAATTCAGTTATGTTTATGTTGAAAGGAAGATGTTCTTAGCATTTAAATTTATGTTACATTTATGTGTTCTAGTGCAACGAAGAAACAAAAACCTTAATGAGGAGGTTTATGATTTCAGTTTCCTTCCAATCCCTGTTTAGAAATAGGGGAAAAGCTGCATGAGTCTTTGAAAACCCAATTTCTTACCCTCCTAATCTAGATAGATACTGTAAATAAATAAAATCTCTTGTTTTTCCCTCTTGCTTTTATAAAATCATGGCTGTAATATGGTGGGAGGAGTGGGGACACAGTGAGAGGCTGCCCTTCAGGGTACTGGGGCCCCCAAGCGTTGCCATCTGCCCACTGCTCCTCTGTGCCATGCCCAGTGTACACTGCAAGATTGCAAAAAAATTGATGCAAAGGAGACATCCCACTTAATGCCTTCTCTTGCTGCTTGTGGTTGTAAAATCTTGTAACCTTGGAGTTAACTATCATACTCCAATCATGAATTAAAATAAATATCACAATATTGATTTCCATTTTGTAAAACAGCTGATAATAAAATAAATAATTAGGTACACATGCATGTAATTATTAATTTTATTAAAAGGTGTTTTAATAAATGCCAATTAAGTACACATGGATGGAGAGCCAGCCTGATGTAGTGGTTTGCGTGTTGGACTGACTCTGGAGGCCAGGGTTCAATTCCCAACTCGGCCAGGAAACTTGTTGGGTGACCTTGGGCAAGTCATATGCTCTCAGCCTCAAAGCAAGGGCAAACCTCCTCTGAACAAATCTTGCCAAGAAAACCCCATGATAGGTTGGCTTTAGGGTCACTATAAGTCAGAAACAACTTGAAGGCACACAACAACAGCAACAGGCACATGCATGTATGGTTTCTTAACTTGATCTATAGTTTTGTAATTCCCACTTGGGTATATTAGCTGTGATTACTGCACTGAAAACCTCAAGTTGCTTAGTGGATGAAAAATTATTTGAAGGAGAAAAACATCTTTATATTTTTACTTCATCTATCCCCCAGTGAGCTTTAAGGTGGCCTTCACAACTCCCTTCCTCCCTCTTTTTCTTCATAACCATCCTGAGTGTAAGGCAAACCAAGCTGAAAGAGACTGAGTGAACCAGGGTCCTCAGTGCATTTTATGGCTGTGTGGGATTGGCTCCACTAAGTCACAGTCTAATTATTTTACATCAAATAAACACATTTCAAAATCAAATTTGTAGCATATTTCAGTTTTTCAGCTCATAGCCATCTCTCTCATGGTTTAATAAATTAGATTTGCAGTGATTCCTCCCTTTGCATTGCAGTTTTGCAGGGTAATTAAAATAAACATTTTGATGTGTTCCTACAGACGTATCTCAGTGAATATTTACCTCAATTTTGATAAAACCAAAAACCTTATTGTATTTGTAGAATTAAATTTCAGTGTCTCTGCACATTTGGGCAGATGTGTCTTTGGGAGAAAATGAGTGTTGTACAGCAGAGGATATTTATTTATGTAAATATTTCCCTTCTCCCACCCATATAAGATCCTCATAGCATAGATTAAAGCAGCTCACA
The DNA here is from genome assembly GCA_026167975.1 of Phrynosoma blainvillii. Taxonomy (NCBI): domain Eukaryota; kingdom Metazoa; phylum Chordata; class Lepidosauria; order Squamata; family Phrynosomatidae; genus Phrynosoma; species Phrynosoma blainvillii. The sequence goes on from JANUYF010000008.1 coordinate 24,006,617, forward strand.
ACATAGATTGAAGTAAAACAGCTAGAAAGCATTCATAATAGTAAAACCCACTATGTAAAGTATCTTAATAAAAAGAACATTGATTTAAAACATTTTGAAAGCATTTGGAGATAACAATGATGAAAATATCATACTCTTCTAATAGAACCTTCCATAGCAACCAGTTAATAGCTTAAAGTATATCAAAATAAATTTTTTAAAAGTCTTTGGCTGCTTGCAGAAGGAGAACAGAGAGAGAGAAAGTTAGGCTAGCCTCCATGGAATGAGTTTGAGATACTGGGTGCAGCTACTGAGAAATTTATTCATATGTCCTCACTAAACATGCCTCCAACAATATAGAAAGTTGCCTGAAATTATGTTCCCAAGGTTTTGGTTGTCCTTATTTGTTCTTTATTTGCCATGTATTTCTAGTGTTTCTACAACTTTCAGGTGTAATTAATATAACGAAATGTCAAGTTTCAGTAGTGTAGATTATTTTTATAAAAGGGTTACAATCGTTTACTGAGATTGCTGACTTCAGAAGTCTCTTAGCCGTAGCTGCATTCATCCCACTGGATCTACACTTGAAACAGTTGTTCGAGTCATAAGACCTTTGCTGTTGTCATTTGCTGTCAAGTTCACTTTAACTGATGGGGACTCTAGGAATGAGATACCTTCAAGTAAACCTTGTAACTGCCCAGCCCTGAGTGAACAACATAAAAGCAAGAAATAAGCAAGTGAATTTGGTAGGAACAGTCTGGATTAATACTCTGTAATCCCACTTTTCCAGCTGTTTTTAAAATGTCCCAGGTTCTGTTGTCTCCTCCTGCTTTCCCCTTTTTTCTTCAGCTTATGTCAGTTGCTGCAAACTGAGTCTGAAATACAAAACTCTTTCCTGTAGAGGCAAAAGCAAACTGCTGCACTGTTCTAGCATGCATATTCTTCTACATTAATAACTTTCACCATCTAAATGACACTCTGATGTTGTTTGGTCATATGTATCTCAGTATTCATTTGCCAAGTGTTGGAAAGTATGGTAGTAGTAAACCATGGTTTGTGCTTTTTAAATAACCTTTATGCTCATATAATCTCATCTAGGTGTACATGGCCTCAAATTTGTTTGTTAAAAGTCTGAGCAAGTTCTTTTTAAAAATGATTGCAAGTTGTTGCTAGTTTCAAAGGAGGTTGCAAAACATTTTGGTGTCAGCTTCAGGACAGTGGCAGTTAGTATCAGCTTGAACACTCTGTCCCTTGGGGGAATAAAGATCTATTTATTTTGTCATGCCTTTTCTGTTCAGTTTTACTTGACACTTGTGGAGCTTTGACACTGTGCCATTGTTTTATTGACTGTTTCTCTTTGTTCTGTAATGGCAGATTTTAATTGTAAAGTAAATTTTAATCGGGCTGTTTTTCTGCTTTCTCTGTCTTAAATGTTTACTTCTGAGTACTGATGTTGGTTAACAGTTGCATATATTTTTATTTTGGATTCAATGGACTGTTGATATCCTGGTTTGTCCTGGCCTACCTGCCTTATTTGAACATCCCAAAGGAGTCCAGGTGCCAATTGCTGAAGTGAGAGGCCTCCAAGAGTTCCCTGTGGTTGGCTGACAGTGTCTCAAACGGTCTCCTCACTGCTTCTGGGTGGGTGGATTGGGTCCTTCTCAGGACATTCGGTCTTTGGGAGCACTGGTCTACCTGCAGAGAGGTGCAGTGGTACACTCCACACTAGAAGGACCCGATCTACCTCCTCTGAGGCGTCACTTGGTGCAGTCCACACCGCTTGCACCCCCCTAGAAACGCCCCTGGTTAACAGGTAAAATACAGGGACGAACTAAATGTGCTGATGATTGTTTGAATGCATTTAACATGTTATATAAATAACAGTTGGTAGAAATTGCGGTTTCCATTTAAATGTAACTAGTGGTTTTGGAGATTTTTTTTTTTTTTTAGTTTGGATGATGTGATGGTGTCAGGGAAACAATGAAATTCCTTCACCTGAAAGGCATCTTCTCATAGCTGCTCAGGCCTTCTACTGCTTCTGTTTACCTAACAAAAAATGTGTGAATTGGTCATGTTTCATTTAGCTGTAGTTCGACCAGATCATGCATTTGGGAAAACATGGTTTTGCTCTTAAATTAGGTGTGAGGAAGGAGCATATGAGTACACAAAATTTATGCAGTAGCATTTAGCAGTACCATTTACATTTCTATACCCGCTTCATGATGAACTCAGCACTATCTAAGTGGTTTACAATGTGTTAGCCAATTGCCCCCAACAAGCTGGGTACTCATTTTACCAACCTACGAAAGGATGGAAGGCTGAGTCATCCTCGGAGCCCTAGGATCGAACTCACAATGCTGTGGCTGCAGTACCAGCATTTAATCACTGCACTACCAGGGCTCCTGTGCTAGATGAGATTTTGGTGCTATATCTCACCTCTAAGCATGTACCAGGGAATCCCAAGATTCTCCAAAAGACTATCAGGGGTTCCATAATGGTGAGCATGTTTCCTTGAAAGATAGTTTTGTCCCTCTGTCGTTAAATCTTGAAAGCCAATACTCTTAAGAACCAAGGTGTTTCTTGTGTTAATTAGAACACTTGTGAGTTGTTGGCGGAAGTTCCCCATGCGGAGTGCTTGAAGAAAGTAATAAGGACAGGTCCCTCTGCTTCCTCCTTAAATTGTGTTGTACAGTTATCATTTCCTGCTTTACACTTGAGTATGATCAGATAAAGAGTCTTGGCATTAACAAGTGGCCTCTTTTAGCTTCTGTAGTTCCCCCCAGGAGATTGAAACCTAGACATTTCAAGCACTAATAGAATTGTCTGCAAGCTCTAATTAAGAGTGTCAAAGGACCCCTTAAATAGGATTTCCTTCATCTCTTCCCCAGCCCTCCACTCTTAGCCCCCAGCCTTGCTGTTTCCCACCAGAAATAGTTGCTGCTCACTCGCATTTTATTCCCTCATTACGAAAACAATAACTTGCAAAGTCAACCAGTGCTGTTGTAATGCTTCTCAAATCAAACACCTCTGGGATTAGTGCTTAATATAGACCCTAAATAAGGTCTTTAAAAAAGCATGGATCTGCCACATTTTTGTCCACTTTGGCTTGGCATTTAATTAGGAGCTTGCTAAATTGTGTTTTGAAAGATTCTCTGATCTTTTTCAATTTTTGTGGTGGAGTGAATGGTGAATCAGGAGGCCTCTGGCTGCCGTTTCCAGTTTTGCTTGCTAATGTTTTACTTGTTTGCAAAAGGGGGAGAATAATTAACCTTTGCCACAAATAGGATGAGGCTTAATTTAGTAATAATTTTGAAATTTCCTACAACAGATTGGCTGTTGTACTAACCTGTTCTTCTTTATTGTGGTTGGTGTTTTTTTCTTCTCCAAAGCACGGCTTCATTTTTTTGTGGTAGTTCTAGAAACAGTTCTACAACCTAGAACCTCATATTTTCTGGTAATAAACTTGTGTAATTGAGAGGAAGGAGAGTGAGTTTACATGCATCTTTGAAAATTTTACACTTCCCTGAAAGAATAGATGAGGGGCTCCCCCCCCCTTGAGAAAAGAGATGATGTAGGGCAAAAGGAAATGTGGACTTGTGAGTTTTGAAAGTCAAAAAGTAGATTGTAAGAGGAAACAGAGATCCAGAAAGTGGGAAGGCACTCAGATTAGTTTTGTGACTGCAAATTGATTTATTCTTGAACTTAGAATTTTGGACCTTCTCCTATAGGCTTGTGTGTATGTGTGTGTGTACATGTGCCTTCAAGTTGCCTGTTGACATATGGTAACCTCATGAATTGCATAGGGTTTTCTTAGGCTAGGAGTATTTGGAGGTGGTTCTGCTAGTTTCTTCTTCTGAAATATAAGCTACAGCACCTGGTATTTGTTGGCAGTCTCTCATCGAAGTACGAACCAGAGCTGATCTTGCTGGGCTTCCAAGATCAAAAGGGATCAGGTGCCTTTAGAGCAGGGGTAGGCAACCTAAGGCCCGGGGGCCGGATGCGGCCCCCCAAAGCCTTTGGACCGGCCCCAGGCTGGTCCTGCCGCCGCTGCCGCCGCCGCCCCCCCACCCGCCATTATAATATTGATTATTGTTGTTATTACTTGCTCTTGGGGTTTTCTTGGCAAAATCTCCACAGGGGGTTTGCCATGGCTTTTCTGGGGCTGAGAGAGTGTGCATGCATATTTTTTAAATTTTTAAAAAATGTTTTATTTTTATTTTATTATTTATTTATTTATTCATTTTTGGTGCTTCGGCCCCCCCAATTGTCTGAGGGACAGCAACCCGCCCCCCGGCTCAAAAAGGTTGCCTACCCCTGCTTTAGAGTGTTCTTTCCTCTAGATGTGTTGGACCACCTTCCAGCATCAATATCCAGCATGGCTAATGGTGAAAGGAGCTGAAGTCCATTGACACCAGGGGGCAGAGTGAAATTAGATTGGGGAAGGCTGCTGTAGACTAATAGCAAACTCATTCTCTGAGGGTGGATTACAGTCGGCCCTTTGTATCCAAGGATTCGACATCCATAGCTTCAACCATCCAAGGCTTAAAAATGTTCATCATCATCATCAATAGCAACAACAAGAAATCCAAAAATCAAACCTTGATTTTGCCGTTTTATATAAAGGACACAATTTTATTATGCTATTGTGTATAATGGGACTTGAGTATCCACAAATTTTAGTATCCACAGGTGGTCATGGAACCAAAGCCCAGCAGATACCAAGGGCCCAGCGTATTGCCATTTTATCTCCATTACATAGAAGCATCGGTAGGCTTTTGGGAACTTTTAAAGCTTGCAAAATGTATTGGGTAGGGGAAACCTAGAACAGGACAACAAAGAGTAACCAAATTCAGTGAGTATGCTGACTTGCTCCTGAGAAGGGAAAAGTCAACATGACGTGTGACTAGAGTGCAGGATTGTGTAAGAAAGTGGCTGGAATCCTGAACAGGAATTCACCATGCTGCATCAGTTAAATTGCAGATGCTATTTGCACATCACCAAGAGTTTCCTTGAAATGGATGAAAACTGGAAAAGAGCTGGTAGATATGGTCATTTTTCTTCTCTGATTTTAATACAGTTTGGCCTAAAAATTCAAGTGGCAATTTAGCATCCTTTGGGAACTTTGTGAAATATCAGTAAGCACACCCAAAACTTGTTTCTCATCTTTATAGTCTTCATTTTTGGAGTCCATATATGCACATAAGCCATGTATCTGCCCCTTGCTTGAACTTTCACTGTCAAGAAACATCTCCTGACAGGCCGAGAAGTGCAATATTTCCCTAGTGGGGTCTTTCGACCAGTGCAGTGGCCTTGGTTAGCTAATTTAAGCCAAAGCCTTTGTATTTTTCATTCAGTGAGATTTGCAGCTGTGAGTTCTGACATCATAAAGGAGGTGGAAGTTGTGGTCATATTAGTCCAAACCAGGATTAGGAATAAACTGCAGCGATCCTCAGGTTTACCCTTTCTTGTTGTAAGCCACCCCGATTGCTTCGGTAGAGGGGCAGGATAGAAATTATTTATTTATTTATTTATTTTCTTCATACAAAGTTTTTAATTAAGTCTAAATGGGAGAGTTTTACCTTTCTTAAAGATAGAAACCTCAAAGAGTTAAGTCCCAGACTATTAGCTCCTTTCATTTGAACTACAGTTAGCATGTTTTACCTATATAGTACCTAAAGGCTTTTCCAGATGTAACAGTACAAAAACTTTTTCAGTAATTCAGTTTCCTCTGCCTAAGATAGGGGCAGTTAGCCTCACACAGGACAGAGTGCTGCAATACTTTGCTACTAATGGATTTGAATTTTTATTGCCTGTGTTTTCCTGCCCTTTGTTCCCAGTTTCCACATGGCCAAAAAGTGGAGTGGCCTCTGACTGCATTTGATATCCCTCCAGACCATCTTAATAAACAACATAAATAACATCTGAGACAAAATGTAAGCCTCTGACTCTTAACATAATGATTTTTCTTCTTCTGTATGATTTTTAGCATCTTGGCCTAGGGAAGGAGTCAGTGAAACTTTGAAAGCTTGCATGATATACTTTGTGCATTTTAGTTGATTCGATAAAGGTAACACTGTTTAGTGGATTTTGTTGTACAGTATTTTGCTGCATGGCCAAGACTGATACAAATTATTCAAAACCAATAATATGTTTATGAGTAACATTTTTACTGCTTCCAAGTTCTAGTTTGGCCAAGTCCCATCTGTCATCCAATCCCCATGGATAAAATAAGACAACTCCATGTCTGTCATATCTTTTCTTCTGTACAAGTTTTGTACCAACTTCTCCCCTTCTCTGCCTGTCCAAGGAGGCCAACATGGTTACTTTTCTATAATAATTATCCCACCTGTTGTGTTACAAAAGTAAATACTTCTTTTTCTAGTAATCATCCTGGGTACTAATGCATAGTGAACTTATTTTCTATGTATGCAGCCCTATGTAGGCAAAATGGCACCATCTGTACATGAGACAGGAAGTATCCGCAGGGGTTTACAGAAGTACAAAAAATTGTTATTAAAAATCACTCAGAGGAAGTTGTTGTTGTTGTTGTTGTTGTTGTGTGCTTCAGCTCCTTCCAACATTAGCCTGTGAGGACTGACTATGCTGAGTGGGCACCCATTGCTGACTGCTATGTGAAGAAGAGGGAACAGAATGGAATATTTAGATAGAAGAGTTTAGCTGGGTGGCTGGAATTCTCTTGTTATTGTGTGCCTTCAAATTTACAACTTACAGCAATCCTAAGGTGAACCCATCACTGTTTTTTCTTGGCAAGGTTTGTTCAGAGGAGGTTTGCCTTTTCCTTCCTCAGAGGCTGAGAAGGTGAGTCTTGCCCAGGTCATCTGGTGGGATTTGACGGTTGAAGAGGAATTTGAACCCTGGTCTCTAGATTCATAGTCCAACACCCAAACCACTACACTATACCAGCTGTCATGTAAAAGATAGCAATATCAAAATAAATTGCATGCCCTACTTTTGCAAAATTAACATACAGTTTGCGTATGTTAATCCTCAGTTTTTATTTTCTTAACAGCACTCTTGGTGTTACTGTTTTATAATTTTAAGGGGGGATTATACACAAATGGAAAGGGGAGAGTTAAGAGACCTCTTGGCTAAGCAGGGGTCATAGCAGCCAGGTGTAAAGTCAAAGCACTCTAAAAATGGATTTCATATTATTTGCAAACATACTTAATGCTGCTTTTGTCAGCAACCTACTCCTTAGAAGCCAAATGTACTGTTTCTGTCATCCAGGGTTGGATACGTGGCAGATTCTTGGCTTGTCAAGCTTGTTGTACCAGATTTGGCAAGGAGTGCTGCATGCTAGAACGAAGCAAGCTAAGCACCATTTAGTGCCCACAGTCTTGGAATAGATTTGATAACAAATGAAATGAAACTGTTAATCTTGACTTGTTTTAGCTTTTTGGATGCAAAATGTTTAGGCTGATTTCAATTCTGTCTAAGTTGCTTGATTAAAAGGGGTGAGCTATGAATCATACCTGTCTCAAGTCTGCCAGAAATGGAGACAATCAGAGCTAGAGAAAATTGTTTTCTTGGACTACAACTCCCGGAACCTGCTGACCATAACAACCACTAGCCATGCGGGTTGTGGGTTCTGGGGATTTTTGAGAGTTGTAGGTAACTATTTCAACTTCTTGATCTGGTCAAATTTCCAATGCTTGATGATTTTTTATTCCTTTTAATTGCTTTGACTATACCCTCCCAAAAAGAAATATTTCATCATAATATTTTGTATGTGTTACATAATTGAAGAGCCACTCACTCTTGTGAGTTCCATACCAGCCAGGGCTTAGGCTCGACTCAGGCTTGCATCCTTCCAAGTTCACTAAAATGAATACCCAGCTTGTTGCAGGCAATTAGCTTACACTTGTAAACCACTTAGAGCAGTGATGGCGAACCTTTTAGGCACCAAGTGCCCTTCCGGGGCTGGACTTCTGCCCTATGGGGGGATGAGATGTCTGGGGCAGGACTTCTCCCCTGCACTTTCCCAGGCCTTCAGCTGCCTCTCCGGAGGCAGCTGAAGAGCTGGGACTGCCTGGAGGAGGAGGAACAGGTGCGCACCTTTTCCTCCTCTTCCTTGCCCACATGCCAAGGAAAATGGCTTCACGTGCCATAGGTTCGCCAACACAGGCTTAGAGACTGCATTGCGCAGTATGAAGTGGTATATAAATGAAGCTGCTATTGCTAATATTAATAATAATAATAATAATAATAATAATAATAATAATTTTATATCCCGCCCCTCTGCAGAGCAATCGGGGCGGCTTATAACATTAAAATTTCCATACAGATATGTTAATACAATGTAAGCAGAACCTAAAAATCCCAAAACCCACCTGCCCCTTAAAAAGTAAGGGTTCTTCTTAGACGGCCTGATGGAGATGGGCCTGCAACTCTCCCCCAGATTCCATTTGCTTAAAAGGTCAAGTGACCAATTTTTGCTTGGGAGAGAGATTATGCATTAGGCTTCTTCTTCATCTCTCTTCGTCATTCTACAAAAGAGATTCCCAAATTTTGGTTCTCTGGATGTTTTAGACTTCAGCTCCCAGAATCCCAGACCATTGGCCAAGATGGTTGAGGCTTCTGGGAGCTGAAGTTCAAAATACCTGGAGGACTAGAGTTTGGGAATCACTGTTGTACAAGATAAAATGTGGTCTAACCCTAAATCGAAAGCACTGAAAGAGGTAAGGAACAATCGTACCCACGCACTTAGTTAAAACTTTAAATATAGCTGATCAAACAATATGAATTAAGTTGGAGTTTCAGTAATCAAGTGAAAATAAATATCTCTTCAATGAGTCAAATAGTATGTCAGTGCAATACTATATATATCAGAAAGTCATCTTTGTTCCATAGGTGAGGGTTAAAGGCCTCTCCTTTTAGAGAGGCACTTAGTGATGCTGAGCTTTGTGTCTCATTATCTTTGCCTTGCTTTGGACATAAACATGTTTTAGTTAAGGGCTAACCCAGTGGCAAAAGGTTTATGTTGCAGTGTGATGAATATAAGCCAGCCTTTCACATCCTGGTGCACTCTAGATGTATTGGACTACAATTTCAAGAAGACCCCATACAGCTATGGAGGGCATCAGGCTGAATAAAGCTGATCTAAGCAGATGCTGTGATGCCGGCTATCTAAACATTTATACCTACCTTGCTGTGACACATAACATCCTTTTATTCTTTGTCTGACTGCTTGATTGGTGTAAATCTGAATCACTTGGCTTGTGACTTCTTACATTTAAAGCTGGCTTCTTCTTCTTCTTCTTCTTCTTCTTCTTCTTCTTATTATTATTATTATTATTACGCCCTTCTCCCAGAACTGGGACTCAGGTTGGCTTACAGCATTAAAAAACAACAACAATACAGTTAAAAACATACACAAAATAATACCTAAAACCAGAATTAAACTACTACAATAAAATAAAAAAGAAGGGTCTCCCCTGAGGATCTCAGAGCCTCGTCCGGCTCATAGAGAGACATATGGTCTGCCAAATAGCCTGGAACTGAGCCATATAGACCTGCACCTGGACCTGATCTTTGACACAGTTCAAATAGAACATTTAAAATGAATTCCCAAACAAAATTAACTTAGTATCAGTTGATATGGGCTGCAACCCACAGAAACTCGTACTATAATGCAGCATTTGAGTGCTACAGTACTCTGTTCTTGGATATGCTGCTATTACTGAAGACAGCCTTGGATCTTAAACAAAGATAGGCACAAAAGTATTTTCTTTCTCTTTTCTTGGGATAAAGGCTATACAGTAAAAATAAGTGGTACCTCATTAAGTTTAAGTAGAGGTCTATACCAGGGGTCGGCAACCTTTTTGGGAGTGGGGCCGGTCCCCCTGTCCCCCGATGTCCCCCGAGCCACGGCGGTGCACTACCAGGAGGGCCCCCTCAAAGGGAAAGGTCGCACGAGACTCCGGGGTGCCATTTTGGAATCCAAAATGGCGCCCCGGAGGACCCCCCCGCGGCAGTGGTAGCAGTGGCAGGACCAGGCAGGGGCTGGTCTGAAGGTCTCCGCGGGCCGCACGCGAGCCTTAGGTTGCTGGCCCCTGGTCTATACAATTGGCCCTCCGTATCCATGGATTCAACCATCCATGCTTGAAAAAAAATAATAATAAAAATATAAATTCAAAAAAGCAAACCTTGGTGATGCCATTTTACAAGGGACACCACTTTACTATGCCATAATATTTAATGGAACTTGAGCATCTAATAGCAATAGCAAGTACATTTCTATACCGCTTATCAGTGCACTTAAGTACTCCCTAAGAAGTTTACAGTGTGTAAGCTAATTGCCCATAGCAAGCTGGGCACTCATTTTAGTGACCTCGGAAGGATGCTCCACAGATTTTTGTATCCACGGCGGGTCCTGGAACCAAATTGCAGTAGATACCAAGGGCCCGTCCAAATTAGTCACATTCAAAAAATAAATTGCATGTTTTGCAGTTTTCTGTGGAGTGAAAAATGACTCCATATCTTGTTTTCAAAACTATATTAATGAGCTGAAGAGGAAGATCTTGGTGTTCTTAACCTTACCACTTATCTCACTGACTTTTTCTTGCATGGGCTTTTAAATGCAGTCTGATACATCTTTTAAGTGAGTTAGTTGTGGGAGAACTTAGGCTTTGGATGTATATGAATGAAGAGGAGAGTTGAGAAGGGTTACGATTCCACAGTAGCTGTGTAACAGATGCTGCAGATTTAGTTTCACCCCAGTATGAAACTTGGAATGGAAGACAGCTCATTGGAAAATCTGACATGGTGCTCTGATGTATTTATGAACTTTCAAGATTTCTATTTTATTTCTGTCAAGTTGAGTAAAATATGGCCTCATTGCTAATCAGTTTTAGAAATATTTAATTATTTTGTCAGTTAACAATCACCTTTATGATGGATGTCTGCTCTCATTTCAGCTGAAGCCTCTGATACTGCTTTTCTTGCAGATACTTGGTGCGTTACCTAAGCTGTGATTTCTCTTTATTTTTATTTAATATTAAGGAGAACATTTTGGGCTTATATTCTTTTATGTTATAATTTGTGCCCAGAATCTGGCTATGCAATCTAGTCTTTGCATTGGAATCGGGCTCTGGAAGGCAAGTCTGTCTCCTTTAGATTTGTTTGTAAAACGGACTCAGCAAAAATTATTTTGCATGAGCTCCCCATGGATTTTGTTCTGTCCCCCCCATTCATTTTTCTGGAGAAGGTCATGCTCACATATTGTAGGGTCCACCAGACAGCCATGCAATGTCCTAGCAAGTTTCTTATAATGAATAATAATAATAAAATTTTATTTATATCCCTCCTTTAGCCGAGCCTATCAAGGTGGCTTATAATTAAAATAAATCCCATACAATTATAATAGACATATAACCCCCCCTTAAAATAGATTAAATCATTATCAACATTAAAATTAACTTAAAACAAGACTACAAGTCAATACTATTAAATAGCCGGCACTCTGAATATATAGAAGAGTGATCTGATGGTCTGATGGCGGAGAGAGATTGTAACAATGTCATTCTGGGAATGCCTGCCGGAAGAGATCCGTATTGATGGCTTTTTTAAAGCCATCTAAGTTGGTTATATGACGGTTATTCTTGTCCTCAGGGCAGAAAGCCACAACTATTGTCTTCAGCCCCTCCCTTATTTAGATTTACTCTTATTTAGGCAGATAATTTCTTATTCATATCTTGACAGCTAATGTTCGTATGTTTGGGGTATATGCGTGTAGATAATGTACATAGCTGTACACGTATAACTACTGATACTGGTTCATTAGTTTATATGACTTTTTTTAGACAGTTGTAATTTTGAAATGTTGTGAATTGACCTACGTGGTGCTTGTGCACCAGAAGGATAGTATATAAATGTTTTAATTAATACAATAATAAAATGTGACTAGAATAAAATCAGCCTCAGGTCCCTGTTAATATTTCACAGGAAGAAATGCATCTGCTGGGTTTTTCTTTCTCCCATTAAGCCTTAAATTCACCTGCTTTCTTCAAGACGGAATTGGGCTGTAGCTTTTTAGGCACTCATCTGACATAAGAGCTTGTGAAAGTTTCTTTTGGATTGCAGCTCCCAGAATCTCTTAGGTAATATGGCCAGCAGTCATCTTGGTTTTGGGATTCTGAGAGTTGTAGTCCCCAAAGTAACCTTTTGAAGCGTTGCCATGCATCTTATTGAACTACCCAGTTTTGAGTAGCCACATACAGGATTCTCTTTTTCTTTTTGCAATAGTGTGCAAATAAATTTTGCATCATTATGGGGATGAGAGAGGATTGTGCAGTCATGTAAAAGAACTGTGGGACTCCCAGGGGCAGGGAGGGGTATACTGAATTTTTTGAAATGGTGTTTCTTGACTATTATAAACTGCTCCTCAGTGCTTTTTCCTTTTTAAGGACAACTTCTAAAGCATGATGTATGTTTATATACACCCATAGAAATTGCACAACAGTGTAAAAATACATAAATATATTTCAAAATAGTACCTGTTGTACACATGCCTACATTTTATAAACCCCAAAGTGTCAACACATATAAAATGTCTTACCTTTATACCTACGTTTAAAGGTCAGATAATCTCAAAATCAATTGCTTGTTTGTAATGCCCAGCCTTCCAAAATCCTAGTGCTCTTTTTCTGAGCATTTAGCAACCAACTGCTAGTTGAAATGGCTAAATTGAAACATGTGTTTTCTTAGGCTCCTAGCTGCTGCATGTGTATTTGGCATGTGCTTGTGTTCTCCACTATTACTGTTGCAGTAAAGGTTTGAAAACTTTTAAATCTAAAACATACCACTGCCTTTAGAATTAAGCTGGTGAAGTGAGTTTAACTGTAAGTTCTTTTTCCTTTCCCCATACTTTCTCCAACATGCAATAAACATGATCTACTTGTGCAAGTCGTACAGCTTAATTTGGTCTTTGTTGTTGTTAACTGCCCTTGAGTCAATCTCGACTCATGGCGACCCTATGGATGAGACATCTCCAAGAAGACCCTCTGTCCTCCCCTGCTCTGCTTAAATCCTGCAACCCCTTAATACCCATAGTGACCTATTTCATAGAGTCCCTCCATCTGGACTGTGGCCTTCCTCTCTTCCTACTTCCCTCCACCTTCCCCAGCTTGATTGTCTTTTCCAAAGAGTCCTCTCTTCTCATGATGTGTCCAAAGTACGACAGCCTTAGTTTGGTCTTCCAGGGAGGTTTCTGGCTTGATCTACTCTAGGACCCACTTGTTTGTCCTTTTGGTTGTCCGTACGATCCTCAGCACTCTTCTCCAGCATCACATTCTCTCAAATGCATTGATTTTCCTCCTGTCTTATTTCTTAACTGTCTAATGGGGGTTGCAGACTGCCAGAAATAGTGCAAATTGAGTCCACTTTTAGGGTTAGGGTTAGTGCTAGGGAATCATGTGAATTGTTTTTTTTCTGAGACATTGAGCCTTCTTTGTCAGAGAGCTCTGGTGCCACAATAAAATACAGTTCCCATGATTCCCTAACCCTAAAAGTGGACTCAATTTGCACTATTTCTGGCAGTCTGCAACCCCCCTAACTCTCACATCCATCCATGGGAATAGGGAATACAATGGCTTGTATGATTCTGACTTTTGTGCTGAGTTGTATATCTTTGCATTTTAGGATCTTTTCTAGTTCTTTCATAGCCACCTTCCCCATTCTTAATCTTCTTCTTATTTCCTGATTACAGTCTCCATTTCTATCAATGTTTGATCCAGATATGGGAATTCTTTTACTATTTCTGTTTCTTCATTGTCTAGGTTGAACTTGTGAAAGTCCTCGGTGGTCATTCTTTTTGTTTTCTTTAGGTTCAGCATTAAGCCTGCCTTTGCATTTCCTCCTTTGATCTTCCTTAGTAGGTGTTCCAGGTCCGGGAGGTTTTCTGCTAGTGTTATGGTGTCATTTGCATATCTTAGATTGTTGATATTGCTTCCTCCTATTTTCACTCCTCCTCCTCCTTCTATGTCTAAGCCTGCTTTTCTTATAATATGTTCTGCATACAAGTTGAACAGATAGGGTGAAAGGATGCAGCCTTGTCTGACTCCTTTGCCAATTGGGAATCATTCTGTTTCTCCATGTTCTGTTCTGACAGTTGCCTCTTGTCCTGAGTACAGATTCCTCATCAGGTCTACCAGATGTGTTCACACTCCCATGTCTTTAAGGGCATTCCATAGCCTTTCATGATCTATTCCAGGGGTCCCCAAACTACGGCTCATGGGCCGACCCCGTCCCATCAAGACCTTCTTACCGGCCCATGAGGCCTCCTGCCACCACTGCCGCCACCGCTCTCTCGCGCCACTGGATGCCATTTTGGATTCCAAAATGGTGTCTGGCAGCGCGCGCGACACCAGGAGCATGCACACGACTCCAAACAGTCAAAAAGTCCGGGGACTCTAGTCAAAGGCTTTGCTATAGTCTATAAAGCACATGCTGATTTTCTTTTGGAATTTCCTGGTGTGTTCCATTAGTCATCGTATGTTTGCAGTATGGTCTCTAGTGCCTGGATCTCTGGGATTTCTCTCTCCATGGAGTCTATGTTGCAGAATTTTAAGCATGATTTTGTTTGCATGAGAGATCAGCGCTACAGTTCTATAGTTGCTGCAGTGTCTTGTGTGTCCCTTTTTGTGGATGGGGATGTATATTGATTGCTTCCAATCTGTTGGCCATCGTTTTGTTTTCCATATATTTTGACATATGTTGGTTAGCATTAGAGGTGACTCTGTCAATATGGATTGCAGCAGTTCAATTGGAACATCATCTGTTCCTGGTGATTTGTTTTTCGCTATTTCTCTTATTGCAGTTTCCACCTCACTTTTTAGAATTTGGGGTTCATCTTCATATGGCTCTTCATTCTATGTGTGCTTCATTCATAATGCAGCCTAGTCACCATTTTAAATGCGAGGACATATATCTGGAATAGCAGAAGTCAGAATGAAGCCACTTTAAGCATGTGCAGAGTTGTTTTTTCCCCATTTTTGGGGTCACATTATGTTATGTGAAAATTTTGTTCTTTCTAAACTCTTAATTCAAAACAAAATGCAGGGAATGGGCTGCAGATATCTTCAGACCACCAGAGTAAAGAATAAACATTTGTGTTGTTGTTTTCACTGTGACACAAACAGGGTTAAATGGGGAATGAAAAGGCAACCCCTCACAGTCACATTTTCAGTCTTTTTCTCTCCCCCCAAAGAATCGAAAGAGTGCTTGTGGCTCTCTCCCATATTCATTTTTACTTCTCTTTTAGGTTGTAGATTTAATATCTTATTTTGTATTTCTATTATACAAGAGTATTTAAATGAAGAACAGCTAGATTAAACAAGGCAATAAAATTATATAGCTTTCTGCATTGCTGAGAAAACCTAAAAATGCTCTCCCAGTGTCTTATTGCACCTATAAAAAAAGAAAGGAAGCTTTTTTTGGCCAGGAACAATCCAAGCTTTCATGTTCTCCAGAACCTTTAATCAAACTAGATGTTAAGTAAAGTGGATGGAGATGGGTAATAGCATTGGAAGCAAATTTAATATGCTTCATATTTTGCATATGAAAACTGGGATACGTATGACCAAGCAACATTAGAGTGTGGTCAAGGTGGCAGAAGTTATTAATAAGAAAGTACACACAAGCTAGGGGAGGCTACAGTATTTACTTTTGCCTGAGATTACAGGGAAGGACAAGAATTTTCTGCCTCCTTTCCTCCGCAAGTTACTTGAGTGCAAACTACTTTTGCATCTTGAATTCCGTTTACAATAACTGAAGTAAGCTTAGAACAAAGGGGGAAAGTAGGAGGAAAGAGAAACTGGGAAATTTTAAAAGCAGCTGAAAATGTGGAGGTAGATAGTTAATTTGGGTTGTTTCCACTTAATCCAAACAATGGAAATCTGTCTTTGGTCAATGTCCTAAGCGGGGGGGGGGGGGGGATGCAGGAGGGAGAGATGGCATATTTAATTGGGTTATTCTCAGGTGGATGCTAGGCTTTAGGATGTACCTAGGACTAAAACACAGAACTGAGTAATGCCCTATTTTTTAAAAAAATTGATTTGGATTTATTTGTATCGTAGAGCCAGTGTGGGTTAGTGGTATGGGCATCAGACTGTGACTCTGGAGACCAGGGTTCGATTCCTGCCTCAGCCATGGAAAACCACTGGGTGACCTTGGTCAAGTCACATACTCTCAGCCTCAGGGGGAAAGCAATGGCAAACCGCCTCTGAACAAATCTGAAGAAGCCTTAGGGATGCCATATGTCAGAAACTACTTGAAGGTACACAACAACAACAATAACAACAACAAACCTTTAGCCTTGACCTGGGATGAACAAAATCAGTTGAGAAGCTGGAGTGTGTCCAGAGGAAGGTAACTAAAATGGTGAAGGGTCTGGAAACCATACCTTATGAGGAGAGACTTAGGGAGCTGGGGCTGTTTAGCTGGGGAAGAGAAGGTTAAGAGGTGACATGATTGTAGTGGATTTTCTAGCCCTCTTTAAATATTTTAAGAGGTGTCATATTGAGGATGGAGCAAGCTTGTTTTCTGCAGCTCCAGAGACTAGGATATGGAACAATGGATGTAAACTACAGGAAAAGAGATCCCACCTAGACATTAGGAAGACCTTCTGGACAATAAGAGCTGTTTGACAGTGGAACATACTCCCTCTGAGTGTGGTAGAGTCTTCTTCTTTGGAGCTTTTTAAACAGAAGCTGGGTGGCCATCTGTCACAGGGGGTGCTTTGATTGTGTATGCCTGCATGACAGCGGGTTGGAATGGATCGCCTTTGAGGTCTCTTCCAACCATATGATCCTATGAGTCTACCTCTGGTCACTTGGACTTTTTTGTTTGTTTTTAATAGTCTAGAGCAGGGGTAGGCAACCTAAGGCCCGGGGGCCGGATGTGGCCCACCGAGGCCTTTGGACCAGCCCCAGGCCGGTTCTGCCGCCGCCAGCGCTGCTGCCTGCCATGATGATATTGATTATTGTTATTACTTGTTCTTGGGGTTTTCTTGGCAAAATCTCCACAGGGGTTTTGCCACGGCTTTTCTGGGGCTGAGAGAGAGTGTGCATGCATATTTTTAAATTTTTTTAATTTTTTTAAAATATTATTTATTTATTTATTTATTTATTTTTGGTGCTTTGACCCCTAACTGTCTGAGGGACAGCAATCCGGCCCCTGGCTCAAAAAGGTTGCTTACCCCTGGTCTAGAGCATAGTCATAAACATAGCCCTAACCTTCCATAGTCCTCTCCCCTCCCACTTTATATGTTTGTAGGATCACAACCTGGCGATGGAAGCTTAGTTCCTCTAAGTAGGCTATCTGGCCATACCTGGACTTAAGCTGTAGCACTTTTTTTTTTTTTTTTTTTTTATGAAAAAGCATCTACATAGGGGCTGGCTGTTAATTAATGCAAAGGCTACTGGCTGCCTGTTTGAAGTCCTGCTAAATTAAAATCTCTGCTTTTTCCCTAGTGTTTTATCGTTAAGGGTTTGACGTTAATGTAGCTGCCTGAAAATAGATAACTTAGCCAGTATGTGTCTAAATTGCTCAAGTTCCTGTTGGGATCTATTGGATTTACCGTAATCTTTAATTATAAAAAACATAATTACTTTAGGCTGGATTATCTGTGTTGCTGTCCATTTGGTAGGGTTGCCTAGTAACCCCATTTAATCTGCTGGGTCCATTCTGTTCGTTGCAGGCTCTTAAATTAGAGGGACTAAAAGTCTACAGGCAGTTTAGCGCTTGCCTGGCTGAGCAAAACCTTTTAGTCAAATGTCACCATTCCTTAAAAATAAGGAACTTGGATCAGTGGCGGCCTTTGAAACTATGCTGCAAGCCCAAGAGTCTTCAGGGCTCACACGCATCCACTGACACGTATATATGCCTACCCATGAGGCGCCCTGCCCTGTCTGTTTGTGAGGCTTGTTTCCCCCCAGAGTGCTACAGCTAAGGTAAAGTGAAGGGTAAGAGCAGGGAGCTCAACCAGGGACCGCTCTCCATCTTTATATTATTACATTTTAATCTCACCCTTCCTCCATAGATCTCAGAGTGGTCAACACAGTCTTCCACTATTTTATCCTTAGACCAACCCTGTGAGGTAGGTTAGGCTCAACGATAAATGGATAGGCTAGGCAGAAAGGTCACTTGCTAGGCCCTATAGGCAAATGGGTATTCAAACCTGGGTTTCTTTAGGGCTAGTCTACATGTAAATGTATTATACAAATTGCTGAGGATTTTCACACATTCACATTGTCTTCACTTTCCTGTGCAAATTTGCATCTGTGCACCCTCCCATTGCAGAAAATGTGCAACCATGCACATCCATGTGAAACAGATGGATAGCCATACATTTGGTAATGTGCATCTTTGTAGATATTCATGGATACTCCAGTAAAAAACATCAATCCCTTTTCAGTGGAGTTAATGGAGTTTTTCTCTCCCTGCCTGCAAAAAGCCCAAATTCCTCTGAATTGTATGTGGCCTGATGGCAGTCTGTTTGACTAGAATGAGTAGTATGTATTTAAATAGTGTAGACAAGCCCTTGGACCCTCATCCTAATGTCTACATCACTCTGATTGTCTGACGTTGCCTGAAGACCAGAACAAAGATGGAGTGACAGGATGAGAGGCTGTTCTCAGTGGAAGAAATGCTGTTGGAAACTTGATAAGATGCAGAAACTTGATAAGATGCTTCAGTGAAGCAGGAGTTAGTGCTCATGTGCATGGATCATATGAGGTTATTCATTAGCAGAGGCTGAGAAAAGAAGCATCTGAGAATCTGAATCAAATGCCTTGCTTCATCTAGCCTGATACTGTTTGCTGCTGCCAACAATGGGAGTTCCACTGTCCCTGCCAGAATGTATATAGCAGGCTCAACGCATTGCATTTGTTAGGTGTGATGGGCTTTTAAGCCATCAGAGGGGTGATTGAAAGTGTATTTTCCTGTTCTGTGTTGTTTTGTGAACACTTAAAGCCCAGCTGCTGTCACCATTTTAAATTTTAATATTTTAAACCTGTTTTTTATTTACTCAGTCTGGATGCATTAGTCTGATTTCTTTTGAAATGTGATGCATTTTGAAGTATGAAGCATTTTGAAGTGGAAGAAAAGATGGAGGTTTCTGCAGTTTTCCATGTCAAGAGCGCAAATGGATTTGCATGCTTGAAGGTGCCTTATTTCGGGGAGGGAGATTTCTCTTTGCATTAAAAAGTAGTGTGATGGAGAGAAGGCTTCCTATAGAAGTGCTTTGGTGGGTGGAGATGTGTTGCTGCATACATGTGCAGGTGTATAATGTGTCCCTCTTGCACTTCAAAGTGGTACAATCCAAGAGAGGCTTTCTTACTTCATTTCATTGCAGATAGATGCACAGACAACTTAACAGCTTAGCTGTTAGAATTCATTTTGACTCAAAAATTTCAGTGTTTTAACTCCTGCATATATCGGATTAGCCCCATACAATATGCTTTTAGATGTATCTCCACAGTAAGACATTTCTTTGATAAAGAATTTAGTGCTGACCCGGTTTCTTTATCACATGCCCCAGGGGATTCTTGTCTGCGCATTAACAGCTTGCCTTCTTCACACCAGGAGCAGGATAATTTAATTGCTTTAAATTCTAGTTGACTTCCAGTCATTTCGGTTGTCTTACCAAAAATACCCATGGCTTCCCTCCAGATCAGTGAGAACTTCAGAAAGCTCTTGTTTCAGAGCATTAGACCTTATATATGGAGGACTGGGAATTGTAACTGATAACATTAGTCAAGTGACTTTTTGAAAGAGAAGAAAGTCAGACAGTTTTGTACCCGTATAAAATCTGTAAAAGCTCTACTCATGTCCCATGATGCCTTTCATTCCCAGAGATTCTTTGTAGGATCCTGAGAATTACATCTTTCAGAGTTTCTAGTCCTCAAGCTTTTGAAGAAAAGTATAAAAATATGCTACCATTAAATCTTAGGCCATCAAGATTACTGAATGCATGTAAATTCTAAAGTAAAAAGAAAGGCAAATATTAATGCTAATTCAGTAATAAGTATATCTCTCTAGTAGCAGCAGGTATCCAAGACCTTTGCAGATGTATTCCATTATATTTGCTAGTCCGGTTGTTGGGCCCAATGGGGTCAAAATAATTGGGGTGACTGTTGAGAGCTTGCGGGCCCTTGTTTTGATCTTGCTAACAAAACCGGAAAGGCGGCAGCTGAATCAAAATATCTCTCACCTCCTCAGATCTGCCCTTCATGGCCACTATGCTTAACCACCACCATTTCGTGGATGAAAATCAGGAAAGGTGTGGCCAAGCCAAGCAACCTCAGAGTGGTCAAGATGGCCAAAATTATTAATGAGGAAGAACACACAGGCTAGGAGAGGCTGCAGTAGTTTGCGTCACCTGGGAAAGGCAAGAATCTTCCTCCTCCTTTCCTCTCCCTCCTACTGAGTAAATTGGATGCAGGCTGGTTTTGCACTTTGAACTTAACTTTTACTGCCATTGAAGTAAGCTGAGGACAAAGCGGGAGGAGGAGAGGAAAACTGGGACATTTTAAAAGGGGCTGAAAAATACAATGTCAGAGGATTAATCGGGACTGTTGGAGGGTGCATCTGTAGACTCCATAAAAGGTGTGATGAGGACTTGTTATCCATTTGCAGAATAAATTCCAAAGCCAAAGTTGGGATGAGGTGGTGTCATTATAGACATAGAGGCCTTTCACCAGCAGCCATCTCTAGGTTTTTCTAGGTTTGGTGATTCATTACTCCTGGTCCCCCTCATTTATCTGCTGTCAGGGTCGTTCAACCTTCCTTTCACCTTTCCTCTGTGATTCCAGATGCCCACTTGCACTTCCTCACCCTCATCACCCCAAACCAATACCAGGGAACCAGCCAAACAAGGTCCTTTCTCCTTCCCAATGTTATTTAGCATAGGGCCTCGGCAGACGGCTAATAGAGCCGTCTCCGAGGCCAGGAAGAGGAGGGGCAGCCGCACGAGCGGCGCCCCTTCCTCTTCCTGAGGTTGCCCTCGGAGTCCAGCGGCGCTCCGTCCTGCGGCACACGGGAAGCTCCCGTCTGCTTCCCCCTTAGTCATCTCCTTTTCTTTCTGGCTTATGCTTCTCTGTTCCCCATCCCCAGCCATATACTCTGGAGATTCATCCCCAGCTCTTTATTTGAGGCTGGTAGAGAAAAGGTAAACTGTCTCAGGGCAGCTGTAGAATTTCCTTTCTAACTCTTTTGAGGATGATTTGAATAGAGATACTTGAAGAATGCATCCTGTTGCATATTTGCAACAACCACCTTGTTGGCTGTAAAGTAAGGTATTGTTAAGTGCAATTTGAGTTCACATCGGGCCTTCTGAACCTCTTTGATTTTTTTTTTTAAACTGGTAATTTCTTGTTTGGGTGTTTGTTATGTGGATCTCCTTTTGAGGAAAGTGTAGAAATTCCAGCTGCTACAAAATATTATTGCAAGTGTTTTATCTGACCATGTCACAATATTTTTTCCTACTTTCACTGGTTTCCAGATTATTTTTGGGGCCAATTCATAGTGCTGGTATAGCACATTTTCCCCAGTGGCATCCCATAAATCAGTTATTCTCAAACGGTGGGGCAGGACCCCAGGGGGCATGAGAGTTGCCCAAGGGGTCCATGATACTTAGAGGTCCTTATTGCTCTTCCTCCTCTTTGCAAACTTTTCAATGTGTAAAATTTACATATATGTTGAGTAGAATATTGAATTTACTTAAATAAAACTGTTCTAATTTGAACAATGTTATTTCCTTATAAAATGTCAAAATATGAATATACATAGAATCATAGAGTTGGAAGAGATCACAAAGGCCATCCAGTCCAAACCCCCCCCCCCCAACATGCAGGAACTCAAAAGCAGAGCATCCCTGACAGATGGCCATCCAGCCTCTGTTTAAAGACCTCCAAAGAAGGAGACTCCACCATGAATGTGTGGATGAAAATACAGACACTAAATTTAAAAAATATTTTTATTTGTTTACTACATCAAGTGGGGGGGGGGGCAGCGACGTCCACATGTAGATTTAAAGGAGGGTCCCAAGGGTAGAAAGTTTGAGTACCACTGCCATAGCTCTCTTAAGTTCATCAGTGAATTTTTTTCCTAATTGGTTTCTTTGAATTTTTGCCGTTCTATGAAAACCTCTTAACTATTAGTGATTCTAATCCATTATTATGCTATGTTGTTATTGGGATTTATGCCATACTGGATTTTAATTGATGATGATGATGATGATGTTGGTGAGGATGAGGATGATAGCTGTTATTCTTAGAGATCTGTTTATGGATGTTTAATATAAATATAAACATAAACAATGCTCAACTAATTCCATTAGGGTAATCTGTGTGTTTGTGTGTGTGTGTGTTTAAAAGGCACAATTAATTTGCATACAAGATTTTTGAAATTAGCTGTCAACAAGTACTGAATGTTACAAGATTGGTTGGGAGTTATTAGTTTAAAGTTACTCTGCTAAACTGAGACCTGATTATACCTGGAATCTCTGCTACAAAGATTCTGCTCCTTCCCATTTTTTACCCTTTTTAACTTTAACCATAAGGCAAAATGAAAGTAGAAAGTGCAAAGATTTGATTAGGGGCCTCTTGAGTTGTGTTTTTTTCCAAAGAGACACATTTTCCAGCCCTCACTTCTATGATAAATCAATGAAAAATGGGTTGCTTGGAGTAGTCTGAATAATTTTTGCTGCTAATAAGTGCCCAGAGTCAGTATTATTGGAACAGTGATAAAAAGGCATGAAGAGGATCTTGAAATATGTGGTTTACACACAAAAATAAGAATATGAGACCTGCAAATGAAAATTCTGTTGCACACAAGAGAATACACTTGGGCTCTGGTGTTTCTAGGCAACATTTTGCAAGTGATCCATCCTCCCTACAATTCCCAGCTCTAGAAGAGAAAATAAGTACATTATGGCTGACAACAGCCAACCAGAAACTGTCTTTTAAAAAAATACCATGGCTTTTCATAATGAGAAAATGCAAGATCATTCTCTGTTTGCTTTACAAAAGAATAGACATGAACTAAACCACTTCCAGGCCGGTGGGTTCAAATGTTCATACTGAATGCATTTGGGACTCATTCACTTTGTTCGTCATGGAAGTTGCTTTTGGTAGGGGTTGCAGGAGGTGTCAAGCAAGCAAGCAAGCAAAACAAATGTTTTAGATCTAACCATTTCATATAGTGGTTTCAGACCTTGGTTAAACTTGATCACAGCTTATCAGTGTTAGCAAATGGCTTAGTTGAGATTCAAGGGGAAGCACAAAGCTCTGGGAGTGAAGAGAAAGTCCATTTTGGTAAAGCTCTTAACCTGGTGATACTATAACCTGGTGATACTAATATGTAGATATTATATCATAGTAGTCCCAGCAGACTGGAGGAGGGCAAACATTGTCCCCATCTTCAAAAAAGGGAAAAAAGAGGATCCCAACAATTATTGCCCAGTTAGTCTGACATCAATACCAGGAAAGATTCTAGAGCGGATTGTTAAACAGAGAGTTGGCGAACATTTAGAAGGCAATACCATAATCACAAAAAGTCACCATGGGTTTCTGAGAAACAGATGATGTCAGACTAATCTGATCTCTTTTTTAAATATAATCACCAGCTTGGTAGACAAAGGGAATGCTGTAGATATAGCATATCTTAATTTCAGGAAGGCCTTTGGCAAGGTCCCCCATGATATTCTTGAAAACAAGGCAGTACAATGTGGGCTAGATAAGGCAACTGTTACGTGGATTTGTAATTGATTGATCGGCCAAACCTAAACGCTGCCAACGGCTCCTCTTCATCCTGGAAAGAAGTGACCAGTGGTGTGCCACAGGGTTCTGTCCTGGGCCCAGTGCTATTCAACATCTTTATCAGTGATTTGGATGAAAGAATAAAGGGCATGCTCATCAAATTTGCAAGTGACACCAAATTAGGAGGATTAGTTAATATCCCAGAGGACAGGATCAAAATTTAAAATGACCTTAATATATTAGAAAGCTGGGCCAAAACTAACAAAATGAATTTCAACAGTGAGAAATGTAAGGTACTGCACTTAGGGTGAAAAAAAATGAAAAGCATAGATATGGGGTGGGGGACACATGGCTTAACAAGACCACATGTGAAAGGGATCTAGGAGTCCTAGTAGTTGAACATGAGTCAACAGTGTGATGGGGCAGCAAAAAAGGCCAGTGCTATTCTAGGCTGTATCAATAGAAGTATGGTGTCTAGGTCAAGGGAAGTAATAGTGCCACTTTATTCTGCTTTGGTCAGGCCTTACGTGGAATACTATGTCCAGTTCTGGACACCACCGTTCAAAAAGGATGTTGACAAGTTGGAGTGTGTCAAGAGGAGGGCCACCAAAATGGTGAAGGGTCTGGAAACCATGCTTTTTGAGAAGTAACTTAGGGAGCTGGGTATGTTTAGCCGGGAGAAGAGATGGTTAAGAAGTGATATGATATCCCTGTTTAAGTATTTGAAGGGGTGTCACATTGAGGATGGAGCAAGTTTGTTTTCTGCTGCTCCAGAGAATAGGATCCGGAACAATGGATTCAAGCTACAGGAAAAGAGATTCCACCTAGATGTTAGGAGGAACATCCTGACAGCAAGAGCTATTCGACAGTGGAGCACACTCCCTCAAAGAGTGGTGGAGCCTCCTTCTTTGGAGGTCTTTAAACAGAGGCTGGATGTCAGGGGTGATCTGATTGTGAGTTCCTGCATGGCAGGGAGTTGGACTGGATGCTCTTGGGGTCTCTTCCAACCCTATGATTCTGTGATTCTACATCAACATGTAGATGATGAATATAATGGGAGACAGCATGGGAACATGGGAGACAGAATGGAACCGCAAGAGACCAGTAGTCAATGACAGACTGGTAGTCAAGGAGTTGGATAGGAATCCCTCACCACCACCACCTTCTGGGTGCAGCCTCCAGGAAATAATAGATGTCTAAAAATTGGTAAAACAATCGGTAAAGAATTGGTAGAACAATCTAATTCCTGCAAGGTGACCCAAAAAGATACTGTGAGCTGGATGGTCCCATAGCATGTAAAGTTACTAAGTAACTGATTTAACTGTTTCATCTGAGTTTATAATCATGCTGCTTTTTTGCAATTGCCTTTTTACTCTGAAGCAATTATCCTCAGAAATGAGGAGAGAGAAGTCACCTCATATATTCTCTTTGAATGGAACTGGAAATCATAAAAAGTGAAGAGCAACATATATTTGCCTTGCTATTTCTCATGGATTTGCAGTTTGGTTGAATATACAATGAAGATAATCTTTTCCCTCTAGCTGTATGACTTTCAAGAATAAATTGGTGTTTCTGTTCTGCTGTATATAACATGGGTGTAGTATATAAATAAACCATCAAAGTTTTTTAGTTGATTAATCAACTGGGTCATTCTAATCCGTATAACCTATTACCTAACTGGCAGCCTTTTTAAGAGTTTATTGGCGGAAAGGTATAGTTTCTCAGCTTGAGAGTTAACTCCCACTTTTAATAAACAAAATCTCTTAGTCACTGTTAGGGGAAAAAAAGAGCCAGGGAAGATTAAAGAAAGGAATCTGGATTATACACTACAGCTAACACAGAAGGAGCTAAAATGACCTCAGAACAACTAATTCTGTTGGGTTTTCTAACAGACTGGAATTAAAAAGATGTCTTGATTTTGATTTAACTGAGCACTAATTTTAATTTTATTTAGAAAGCTATTTATATATTGCTTTTCAGCTCCCAGAAAGTGCCCACAAGGCAGTTTACAATCATAAATTACAACTTAATGATGTAGATTATAAGCAATAAAATATTTAAAACAATCATTTAGAAGCAGGGTCTTTTAAAAATATAACTTAAATCCATTAAAAGCTTGATGTCGTCGTCATCATCACCATCATGATGGCTGGTGAGGCCAAGAAATTTTCTTCTGGACCCATCAAAATGATAGCTGTTCCTCTGTTCTGTCATCATACTTGTACTCACTGAAACTGACTGAACAAATGACAGAAGAAATTATTCTGCCAAACATAGTGAAACTGGGGAGTTTGCTGCCATAAGATTTGGTGATGGCTGCCAAGTTAGATATCATCTAAAGGAGTTCATAAAGATTCACAGAGGACATGGTTACCTTACCCATGATGGCTATATGATGTCTCCAGCATTGGAAGAGTATGCCTTTCAATACTGGTTGCTGGAGCGCATGAACAAGATGGTGCTCATCCTGCCTGTGGGCTTCTCATAGGCATCTGGTTGGCCATTATGGCAATAGAATGGTGGCCTTAACTATGGTCTTATTTCATCATGGCTGCAGTTATGTTGCCAATGGTTGTTAATAGTAAAGGGAAGCAGTATTAGTTCAAGTGCTTACCTGCTAGCTTTCAGGTAAACCTGGAAGGAAATATCTTTGTATTTCCTCGTTATTAAATTTGGCTAAGGGTTTAGATAAGGGGCAAACAATTGCTTGTTTATTCTTCATAGCAATATGCCCTTCCTACTAGGAGATTTTTAAATTAGTGATTAAGGCTGCAGCCCTGTAGGGCCGTCAGGAGGAGTGGAAATCCCCCTCCAAGGTCTTCTGGCACTGGAACAAGAGATGCAAACCTCTGGCACTGGAACAGATGCAAACTGTTCCCTGGCCTTGCCAGGAAGCATTGATGAGGTTTCTGACATAGATCTGCCCTATGGTCGAATCTTTGAGGGGGAGGGATGAAGAGAGAGGCAAGTCAAGGATGTGGCAGCAAGCTAGAATGATTTTGGATAACAGTGTAGATCTATTGGGACCACAGTCTTTCTGGGCCTCCAGTACAGGGGGAGATTTAGGCCTGCTTCAAGCTGATCTGACTTACTTCTATCCAAGGGTTGCAATGGGAGACAATCATAGGGCTTTGTTTTGTTTTGAGAGTCCTGTGAAGGACAGAAATGCTGAGAAATAGCAGCACTTTTATTTTTGCCTTGATAGCAGAAGCAAAACTGGAAATTTTGGAATCTCTAGTGTTGGCATACTCTGTCTTTAGGACTGCATCTCCTTAGTATTCTAGCAGTTAATCTTATAAAGAACCACTCACCTAGTTACCTGTACTAGGTAAACAGTGCATGCAGGTGACCGCACAGAGGTCAGGATCTAGTGGTGTATTTATTGTCCCACAGTTTCACCTAGAATTGATGATCCTCATGCAGTCCCACCCCTGTTTATCCCAAAAAGCTACTCTCTGGGAAATTTTTGGATGAGGAGGGAAAGAGACCAGTTTTTCACTGGCCTTGGGGAACAAATTTTACAGGCGAGATCCACATTGGATCTTGGCTATAACATTTGTTGTTGATTTTAAATCTTTTTCTTTTTTTTTTTTTCTTTTGGGCTGCAAACTGTTGTCGTAAGTACATGCAGGCAGGCAGTGTACTAGCATTTTCTGTGGGGTAGCAACTTCTGCAGACAAATTGACAAGTCTGGAGTAATAAATTGAATTTATGGCCTTCCTTTTAGTTGGAATTATTTTTGATGGTAAACAACATCAGCTCAGAAATAAAGTGGTTTGAAAAACCTGAGTCAGACAAGTGACGTACACTCAAGAGACTCATACAGGAGGTAGCGTTCTAGCTGGCAAGTACATTAAGCTATGAGAGTTAATGAATTCTGGAGAACTGATTCATCCCACGCTGTATCTTGAAAGCTGAGTGACTCCCCCCCCCCATACTTCTTTTTTGATTCATCCAAAAGTCCCCTTTCTGGCAGCAGTAGCATATGATTGTTATCAGTCTGTTCTGTTCATGTTTACCCTCATCCATTTGACTATCTCAGTCAAAATTTACGTAGGATGGATGATAGTAGGATTTTTTTCAATTTTTCAAGGAACCAGGAAAGAACTAAACCAACCACCACCTACGGTACCTTCCTCCCAATTATTTTTGAAGGTTCTAATTAAAGTACGTCTTGCCAGATGCTAGCAGTGCTAGATTTTGGAAAATAGACAACTTGAAGAAAGAATTGGAAATGAAATCAGGGAGATAACATAAAAGAGATTTGCAGAGGCATTTGCAAGGGTAAACGAATCTTGGAAAAGTCACTTTTTTTTGGAATGCAGTTTACAGAATCCCCTAGTTAGCATAGCTATTGACCTTTAAAACTCCTACTTACTTTTCTAATACAGGTTGAGTATATCCCTTATCTGAAATACTTGGGACCAGAAGTGTTTTGTTTGTTTTAGATTTTGGAATATTTGCATATACATAATGAGATATCTTAGAGATGGGATCCAAGTTTATACAGTTGCCCCTCCATTTTCGCAGAGGATCCGTTCCGGATCCCTCGGCAAAAATGGAAACCCACACATATTCAAGCCCCATAGGCTTGAATGGAGGCACGAGGATATGTGTTGCGGGCCGCGGGCGCACCCCCTATTGTATGCTCCTCTGTTTGTCCCTCATGCATAAGCGAGGGGCAGGGATCCGATGTTCGAAAAACAGAGGGGCGACTGTACATGAAATTCATTTATGTTTCATATACACTTTATACATATACCTTGAAAGTGATTTCATGTAAAAAAAATATTTTTGTGCAAGAAACAAAGTTTGTGTAAATTGAAGAATCAGGGGATGCTAAGGTGTCGCTATCTCAACTACCCATGTAGACAGTTTTGAATTTTGGAGGATTTCAGATTTTCAGCTAAGGGATACTCAACATGTAACGCTTCTGATTGATTCCAGAAAAGCTCACAAGATCTGTACAACAGATACATAGATACAAGGAAACAACCTTCTATAAATATCTTCACGTATGATCTACAATTTAGATTCTTTTTCATCATAGCCCAATGTGGGTCACTTTGGAATTTTTGGCCCCTCTAGACAAGTAGATTGTACATTTCTCCCTTCCATTTGGATCCCTCCAATCTCAGGAAAGGAATGCAGTGGCTCAAGAGGTAAAGACGCTGACTATTGATTGCAAGATCGGCAGGTTGGCAGTTCGAGGCCCGGGTGATGGGATGAGCTCCCATCACTAGTCCCAGCTTCTGCCAACCTAGCAGTTCGAAAGCATGCAAATGCAAGTAGATAAATAGGTACCACTTCGTTGGGAAGGTAAACAATGTTCTGTGCAGTCATGCTGGCCACATGATCACAGAATAGTCTCTGACAATGCTGGCTCTTCGGCTTAGTAATGGAAATGAGCACCGACCCCTGTGGTTGGACACAACTTGACAACCTTATCAACAGGGAATACCTTTACCTTTATCTTTAATCTCAGGCAACATTCTGAGCTGCTTTGCCTCATGGTCCAGCCTCAGCTGAAAATCCTTCTCTGGAATGTATATTTGTGCTTTTAAACTAGGACTGTCTGAGACTGAGAAACAAGATTTGTTTCCCTGTTAGACACAGTCTGTCATATCATGAAGTGCAAGTCTCAGAATTCCTTATGTGTAAGTAGGAAGGAAAGTTGCCTGGGAGGAAGTGTGAAGCAAAACACCAGAAGACAGTGGAAGCAAAGGGCAGCAGCTGCTTCTGGTCGGATTTGCAGGACCTTGACATTCACACGCAGTCACAATTTCAGTGCCGCTTTGAACAAAGTCATCTGAACAGTAGAGCAGTACATTCGGACCAACTAATAAAAAGTGTTTTATGTTCTGTTCAACCCTAAAATATGTGATACTAGAGCCCAGGGAACAAGAGGAAGTTTCTAAATGTCTGCTTCATAAGTTTTCCACATATATTTCTGAGAATTTTCTATGTGAAATGTTGCACCTGGAATAAAAATCTTCAGTCTACATTTGGAAAAGATATGAACTACTCCCACTTGTATTATTAAATTAGATGCAACTGAAGGTGTGCCAACTAGAAGAAGGAACGTGTTGTGCTGCTCTGGAGATTAGCATGTGAGGGGGGCAATGTTACAAGTTTAGAATCATAGAATCATTGAGTTGGAAGAAACCAAAAGAGCCATCCAGTCCAACTCCTTGCCATGCAGGAAAGCACCCCCGACAGACAGCCGCTCAGCCTCTGTTTAAAAACCTCCAAAGAAGGGGACCCCACCACACTCCTGAGGCAGCGTATTCTGCTGTTGAACAGCTCTTGCTGTTAAGTTCTTCCTAACTTTTAGATGGAATTTCTTTTCCTGTAGTTTCAATCAATTTCTCCATGTCCTAATCTCTGGAGCAACAGAAACTCCTTGAATATGACCCTTTCAAATATTTAAACTTCACTCTCATGTCACCTCTTAACCTTCTCTTCCCCAGGCTAAATACACCTAACGTCCAAAGCAGCACCACATAGGGCCTGGGTTTTAAACCTTTTACCATTTTGGTCACCCTTCTTTGGACATGTGCCATCATCCTTCGTGAATTGTGGAGCCCAAAATTAAACACAGTATTATTCTAAGTGACCAAATCAGAATTGAGTGCTACCATTGCTTCCCTCATACTATACTGCTATTGATGCAGCCTAGAATCATATTGGCTTCCCAGAGTAATTTCCCGGCTCTTCTTTTAGATGGTCTGGCTTTTCATTCCGCTCTCCTTCCCCTAGCCACTATTGTTTTTTGTTTTTATGATTTTATTATTGATGCTGTTTTTAATATTATTCTAGTTTAATCTATTTTTAAGGGTGGGAGGGTTAGGGGGAGTGTTGGGTAATGTATTTTATTCTTGCATTGTTTTAATCTGTTGTACGCCAACCCGGTTGCTTTGCAGAGGGGCGGGTTAGAAATAAAACTTATTATTATTATTATTATTTAAGCCGCTGCATCACACTGTTGACTCATGTTCAGCTTGTGGTCTACTGAGACTACTAGATCCCTTCAAAATGTACTGTTGTCCAGACAGGTGTCATCCATCCTACAACTTTGCATTTTATTTTTAAAATTGTTACTATTATTTATTTATTTGCCTAAGTGTAGTACCTTACATTTTTCCTTGCTGAACTTCCTTTTGTTAGTTTTGGCCCATCTCTCTAAGGGTTAAAGGCATTTTGAATTCTGATCCTGTCCTCAGGGTTATTAGCTACCCCTCTTAATTTGGGATCATCTGCAAATTTGATAAGTATGCCCTGTATACCATCATCTAAGTAATTGAAAAATATCTTGAATAGCACTGTGCCCGGACAGAACTCTGTGGCACCCCACTTGTCACTCCTCTCCAGGATGAAGAGGAGCTGTTGGTGAGCATCCTTTGGGTTCAGTGAGTCAACTGATTATAAATCCACCTAATAATAAAATTGTCTAGCCCATATTTTACTGGCTTTTTTTGTAAGAATATAATGGGGGATCTTGTTAAAGTCTGTGCTTAAAATCAAGATATGCCACATCCACAGCATTCCCTGCATCTACCAAGCTTATAATTCTGTCAAAAATAAAGATAAGATTAGTTTGGCTTGTACCAGACTCCCAAAGTGCAGCTTTGGTCCTGCTCAGTCATGTAAATTAGCCTGCATGGCCATTACACATTGTGTTCCAAGCTCGTAACAGGCAGGCTGAGTGACACTAGTTTCTCTCCACATCAGTTCTGAGCTAAAGTGGACATGTGGGAGGCATATATATCTGACTCTTCACCAAAGGGAAATTCTGATCCTGTAACACCCCTGAGACCCAGAATCAGAATAAAGCTTTTGCCCTCCTCTGCTATTTGTGGCTTTTGGAATAAAGGGCTTACATCTTGCCTCCATTTGCTGTCCAGCTCTGAGCTTAAAGCTGAAAAGAGGAGCACATTTTCCTTTGACTGTTGTATGAAGCCAGAAGGGGATCCTGGCAACAATAAGCCTGTTTTTGTTTGGATGGCTAGTAGGACTAGACCAGTAGGACTAAACTACTCTTCCTCCTTCATTGTCTCTCATGCTTTGCCTCACCCTCTCACCTTCTTTCCCCTTTCTTTCTTCCCGTCATGCCTCACCTTGCAATCCTAATTGCAAATTAAAAAACAGGTGGTGGTAAATTATCTTGCATTAATTGAGCTGCATTGCAAGCGTTTCATCTGGCCTGTTGAACAGATGGAGCAGGTGGCATTGGTGGTTTCTTGAACTGCAGCATCTTTATCAAAAGGCCAAGCCGAGAAAGCCCGATTGAATTATTCTTGCTCTCAGTGTTACTGCTACAGCATCAAGAGCTTTGAGAGCATTTAAATGTTCTTCCAGAATGGACCCACTGCACAAGATAACAAATGTCCTACTAGTATCTGGCACCAAGGAAAGGAAAGCATTGAAGGGAATGGTGTTCTTGCTAGCAAAATAGCTCTGATTGCAACAAGTATGATGGGTTTTTATGAGTAGGGATAGGAATACATACTTTTGTCCACACACAATAAGTGGGGGTCAGGTTGTCTTTGGTGAATGGAGGAGGTAACCTCTATGGCAGTGATCCCCAAACTGTCCCCTTTAAGGGATTTTGGACTTCAGCTCCCAGAATCCCAGACTATTGGCCAACATGGCTGAAGCTTCTGGGAGCTGAAGTCCAAAATCCATTAAAGGGCCCAGTTTGGAGACTACTGCTCTATGGTATAAGGGCCTTGGTGGATGGGAAGCCTCACAATAATTTGGTGTTACATCTAGATCGGGTAGGCAACCTTTCCCCTTTAAAGGCCGAGGGACTTCAGCTCCCAGAATCCCAGGAGCTATTGGCCAACATGGCTGAGGCTTCTGGGAGCTGAAGTCCCTCGGCCCTTAAAGGAGAAAGTTTGCCTACCCCTGATCTAGATAAGTGAAGGCCACTTGTAGGCATATCTTGGGATAGGAGGAAGAGGGATAAGCAGGGAGTCTGAAGCTGTTAAGAGTTTTAATGGAAAGGCGAGCCAGTGTGGTAGAAGTGAGAGTATCATTGGAGAAATCCAGGTTCAGATGCCACTGAACCCCACAAGCTCACGGAGTGGCCTTGAGTCTTTCAGCCAACCCTATCTTAGATTTATCTGATGATGATTTTTAAAAAAACAACCAGGAGAATGAGGCAAACATGAATTCCTTGGAGGAAAAGTGGGATATAGTTGCATTAGATTAATGTAATAATGATATCTCTGCTAGACATGAACCGGAGAGGAAAGCCAGAGGAAGCTGTTAGTAGGGTTCTTCTTTCATCTGCGCAATTATTAAGGATGCTTGGCACATCCTAGGCAGACCCAGATGAGCAGGGCATTCAACCATCCTTGCAGGTGTGTCAAGACCTGATCACACAGCTGGGAATTTTGTGGTGTTAACAATGCCTGAAATAGAACATTTTAATCAGGCCATTGGAGGCATGATTGATTGATTTGGGATACTTATCACCCTCTTCACTTGTTCTGGACAGGGTGGCTTGAAGATTGTGACCTCAGAAAGTTCTGAAAACTAGGTGGCCTTTAGGCTGTGTGGTGTTTTATTTTGATTTGGTTTTGGCTTTTGGTGTTTTTTCCTTTAAAGAGAGGAAGGGAGGCCTCATTTAGAGGAAAGCTTGGCATTTAACCAGTGTTTGAGTCTCTCAAGGATAAATGTGTGTCATTTTCACTTCCCCTGCCAGCTGGAGTCCAAGCATGTCAGGGGAAAAGCAGGGGGGGGGGGTCTGTTTGTACGTGGCAATGACTGCCCTGCATGCGAGTCCTTCCAGGAAGACCAGTTTGATGATTACTTGGAAATTTCTCTCCACCCACACTCTTCGGAGTCAAAGAACTGCCTGTGCCAGAAGGAATCTTTTAAAGAAGTTGTGAAGTCTTATCTTTCCAGGGCTGGGAGAAGATTTTTTTTAAATTCTATTTCCTTTCCATTCCTCTTCCTTGAGAAATTGCACTCTGGCTTCTTGCAAAAGGCTTCCAGGGCTTTCCTAGGTCAATTTATGTGTGTGCAGGAAACAACTTTTTTAAAAAAGGGTGGATGGGGTGGGGTGGGGGAGAAAGTGGTTTGAGAGAGCATTGGCTTGTTATCTTTTTATTTCCTCAGGTTCTATAGCTTTTAAAAACAAAACAAAACCTTTTTTCCCGAAGGATAAACACCATGGACGACAATATCTGTCTCAGACTGCCTTCAACCATCCCTTGTCGTCATCCTCTGCACCAAAAAATCTGACAGTATCTGGTGCTCTCATACCTTCCTCCAGCCCCAGATCTGCCCACAGAAACAGGGCATTCCAAATGAACATATGCTTGAGCCACACTTTGTGTGTCATCCATCTTGGTTTAGAATTCACTGTCTCAGCATAGTACATGTAGAAAAATCTCCTTTGACAAATCTGATACATAATAAATTGCTAGGATACCAGAGCTTCAAAAAGTTACTTCTGTTAATTATAATTCTCAGAATTCTCCCACAGCATGACCAGTAGCCATGCCACCTGTAATCCAAAATAGTAACCTTGCCAACCTTGGAATTTATCTTAATGAGCAATGTTTGCTGCTTGGATGGAAGGGGAGACCAGATCCAGGTTCACCCCTTCAGTGGGAACTGAGCATCCAGCAACATCCTTTCTTTGGTGTCTTCTGGAGCTAGGCTGCTTGCAGGTACAAGCAACCAGCCTTGCTGCAGAAACACAGCTAAGTTCAGACTAGGTTCCTTTATCCTGTTATGCTGTATCTAAGCAGAATGTTCTGCCTAGGTTCACATCCTATTCATGGAGAAAAGGCTTGTCAGTGGCTAAATGAAGAGGTGAGAAATTTCCAGGTGACAGGCTGCTGACATTCCCATCAACTATAAGTTAGCAAAGCCAGTGATAAGGAGTGATAGTAGTTACTATCTAACAGCATCTGGAGAGCCACTTGTGTCTCGCCATCTCAGCTAAATAGAATCTCCAGGTTCAGATACACTATATCTGAAAGCATGTTATGGTGATGGCTGCAGCCTTCCTGTCCTGCTTTTGGGACTGACAGACATCTGCTTGGCAGGGCAGAAAGTAGCATGCTTGATGAGACAAAAATTTTGGTCAGCTCCAGCAAGGGTCTCCTTTAGTTGTGTCTCAGTGTAGTATCTAGTAACTATAGTTTAAAAAAATGATTAGTGTTTTCACTGTTTTGTTCTTAATTTACAGCAATACTACTTAACAATAGCAAGGCAAAGTAAACTAGAATGAAAAGGCTAGTACTGGGGAAGAGAAGGGGATGGGAAGGTAAATAAGCAAGCATTCAGAAGTTTCCTTCTTTCCTCAGGTTTTAGACAAAAATACCATTACATTTAACTAAGCATGGAATTCAATATCAGCTTGCCATGTAGCTTGATGTGTATCTGTTTCTTCCAATGTATGTCTTGTGTCACTTGGAGAATTGTTGGATGGTGTTTTTTCTCAGTGCTGTAAAACAATATCTTTCTTGAACCATTTCTATTGTTCTGGGGGAAGGTTTCATATACTTAGGGGACAGCCTATCAGCACAAGTTGTCTGTGATTTTTAAATAAGTATTGAAACAATGGTATCTGTCAAAAGCTGAGAAACAAAATACCGTTGTTCTGTTTTCTGCATTTGTTTTTGCCTTATATGCAAACATACACATGCACATTTGATTTAAGGAAGATGTCTCTTCTATCTGTTTTATGACCTGCTCTTCAGTATAATGGTTCTCAAAGGCTGCAAATGGAGCAGTCTGAAAGTTGGCTAACCATTAGTTGCCTCTCTTTCTTGCAGATGATGAAGTTTGCTTGGGATAACTACAAGCAATATGCCTTGGGGAAAAACGAACTCAGACCGCTCACTAAGAATGGACACATCGGGAACATGTTTGGTGAGATCAACAGAAATTTACTAAAAACTTCTCAGGAGGTGTTAGATAAAACTGAAGACAGATACACATATTTTGAGGAGTGGCTGACTTGGCAGTGAATCCACAATCACCTCCACTTAGGAGAGGAATACTATATTAAGCAACTTCAGGAGCAAATAGTTCCTCCTGTTTCCAGAAGATGCTGGTTATACAGAATATTGATCAACTTATGTTAGCCATGAAGTTGTCTCTTCCTCAGTCTCCTTGTCTGGTTGTATATATTGCTGATAAGCTGGTATAACAGTAATGGATCTACTCTTCCTTGTTCTTGGGGGCATGTGTTGAAGGTTATAAAAACCCTAAAGCCTACACAAAGTGTTGGGTAGAGGGAACAGAAATCCATACCAGTGTCTCAGCAGGTATATGCCTCTACAAAGGAACAAAGGCAGAAAAAAAAGACCTTTTCTAGAGGGGAACATCATGTAAAGTGATTGGGAAGTGTTTGATGGCCTCAGCACATAGCCCATGAAATGTTCACTTTACAGCTTTTTTCAGCAATCAAAAGAAGAAGAGACCAGGCAGAGCTGAAAGTTATTTTATGCTTTCCTTTGAGGTCAGTAAAAGCTAGTATTGACAGAAAATGAGATGAGTTCTAGTATGTTATTGATACATTTAAAGCCCACTCATTAGCAAACCTCTCAGAGCAGGCAACAGTAGAACAAGTTGAACAATCATCATGGTGTAAGAAGCAGCAAAACTGTCTCAGCCACAAGCGATTTCAGATAAAATAGATCACTTAGATGTGTTGTAGCCTGGCTTCCAGGCTGGTAACAGGATAGAACCAGCTTTGGTTGCCCTGGTGGATGGCTTATGCACAGGAATGGGGTGATGGTGCAGATTCTGTTGGTTCTTCTGGACTTCTTAACAGCCTTTGATATCTCCAGTCATGGTTTTCTTGTGGCTCATCTAGCAGGTGCAAATTTTGGAGGCACAGTCTTGTGCTGGCTTTAGAATTTTCTGACAGCATATACTTAGTGAACAGTGCTGGACCCCATAGCACTGTTCCACCCCATAGCCTTTTGCTTGTGTGGTGCTACCACATTCCCTGTGTTTTTCAGAACCTATATGAAGCCACTGGTGGAAGATATCTGGAGATTTAAATTAATATGCTATCAGTATGCAAGTGACATACCCCTCATTTCTAACTCCTAATCTCAGACAAGTTATGAAAATCCTGAATTGGTGTTTGAATGAAGGGATGCAATAGATGTGGGTGAATAGGCTGACAATAATCTAAACAATATAGAAGTACTGCAGGTAGAGAAGTGGAGTGCTGTGGATAAAGCAACAGAAAGTGTCACCTTAGACTAAGAAATTTATTATGTCATAAGTTTTTGTGAATATTGTTCACTTCATGAGATGCATAAAGCATTACCTCAACAAATATTTATATAGAAACATGGTTGGTTGAGTGGAGATTGTAAGCGGTGAGATCAGAGGAAACTGAAATGCAAAAGGCAGAGAGAGTGATAATTACCTTGACAGATATCAGTAACAAGGAGTGAGTAACATACTGGTAAGACAGACATTCTTGCATTGATGGACTGAGTGCTGAGCTGTTTCCAGGCACAACTCAAAGTGCTTGGTTTGATTTATATAGCTCAAGTTGTCCGAAGCATTTTATCCTCCCATATGAGCCTGCCCAGATGTTGAGATCTTCAGGGTCCCTTAGTATCTCAGTAACATCTGGTGGGAACACAGGAGAAGGCCTTCTTGGTGGCAGAAAGTGCATCGGGCAGTGGGGTCAAGCAGCATGTCTGCTAGATTGTTCTGAGACATGTTCTCAGAACCTCGGTAGACCCTATACAACTGGGGCTCTTCTTTATCAAAATGATAAGGCCACAAAATCCTCCTCCTGTTTAAACTGTGGCAGTACTCTCAACCTGACAGCATTGTTTTCTAGACTTTTACATCTCTGAATCAGCCAAGTATTTCATTTGCAACAGTTCTGTGGTTCAGAGGAAAGGTGGTGCTCATGAAATATTGAATATTTGAATCAATATTAAAGGCTTTGCTTTGTGTGCTTAGTGGTTTGTATAATTTTCTCTTTAGCAGATTATAGTGTTTTGGGTAATTCAAATACTTGTGCCACTTAGACAGCCAGTATTTTCTTTGTCGTTTTCTCCCTGCACCTGTTCTGTTTTTCTGCTGCTAAGCAGTCACCTTAGTTCCTTAGTATCAGCAACATTTGACTTACCAGTTTGGTTTTAAAAGAAAGATTATAAAACTGGATAGAAATGTTCTCCTGACTCGCAATAATAATAATAATAATAATAATAATAATAATAATAATAATTATTATTATTATTATTATTTGTAGCCTGCCCCTCTGCGCGGCAATCGGGGTAGGTTACAACATTTAAAACAGACAAAGTTAAAACATTCCCTCGTCCCACAATCCAACCCTCCCACCCCTTAAAACAATTAAACTAAGGAAAAGTTAAAATACTGCAATACAATAAAACAATAACAATAAGACAGGAATCAGTGATATACAAACAAGATGAAAACCCATCTCCCAACAAACAGCTGTTATCCTGGGAAGGCCTGCTGAAAGAGATCCATCTTTACTGCCTTTTTAAAGGCAGCTATAGAGTGATGAGACGGATCTCGTCCGGCAGGCCATTCCAAAATCTGGGAGCTGTTGCAGAGAAGGCCCTCTGGGAGGTCTGAGCCAGCTGGTTTTTATTGGCTGTAGCAGATTCCTCCCAGAGGACCAAAGTGCGCGGGGGGGGGGGGAATTGTACGGGGAGAGGCAGTGCCTAAGATAAGATGGACCCAAGCCATGTAGGGCTTTAAAGGTCAAAAACAACACCTTGTACTGCGCCCGGAAACTAATCGGCAGCCAGTGGAGAGATTTAAGCACTGGTGTTATGTGCTCCCTCCTAGATGTTCCTGTAATTAACCTGGCTGCCATGTTCTACACCAGTTGTAGTTTCCGGGTTAGGCACTAGGGTGTAGGGTGCGTTGCAGTAATCCAGACGTGAGGTTACCAGGGCATGTACCACAGCTTCCAGATCCCTCACCTCCAGATAAGGGCGCAGTTGACGTATCAGCCGAAGCTGATAGCAGGCGCTCCTGACTGCCGCATTCACCTGACTAGTCATGTGAAGCGACGAGTCTAGGAGTACCCCCAAGCTGCGAACACAGTCCTTAGAGGAGAGTGTGACTCCATCCAGCTATGCACAGACTTAACTGTTGGTTGCCTTATCTATGTCTTACTAGGAGAGGGGGAAAAATTACAGTTATTTCAGTTCAGGCCCATTTGTTAAAACAGTCTCAGCTGGCAGTTTTAGAGGTTGTCGCTTGTTCGCTTTGCTTGGATCACTTCAGCCTGGTGAGCCTTAAGATTGCCAGAAGGATTGCTGGGAATTGTGAAAGCTACCATATGTAGCCTGGACATGTGCCCATCAAGTCTGGTTAAGGCTGGATGGCCAGTGTTAAGATCTGTCTGCTGCTACAGATAATGAACTGCCCTCTGAGTGTAATGAGATGTTCTACTTAAACTCACACACGCACACACACACACGCACACATTCCCTGATCTGTGAGAAAATACCTGGCCAGCTATAGGCTTGTCTTGAACTCTCTTTTTCTCAAGAAGCTGACCAAGTATTTGGTGTCAGTAGAATAACTTCCATATTTCTTGGATTATTCCTCTGTTCTTGACTCTTTGCAGACCTCACTTGTCCTGTCCTCATGGATCATCTCTTTCTGGAGGATGGGGAGGGGAATGTTTTGCTGCTGATTTTCTTAGGCTTCATGGAAGCATTTGACACTATGGGCTATCACATTTTGCTCTGCATTTTCAAGTATCTGGTGGGTGTTAACTGGTCTAGCTCTGAACTGGCTTTCTTTACTTTTTTATTGGAATCATCTCAGAAACAGTTAATAGGGAAGCCTTCTCCTCCTCCTGAGAAATACAATATGCAAAGAGATTTTGTAGCATCTTTGGGACTAACTGGAAAAAAAAGAAGCTTCATAGACTTGAGTCTGTGAAAGATCATGGTAGCATGATCTTTCACAGACTCAAGTCTAGGAAAGCTCATACTACCAGCTTCTCTCTTTCTGTTAGTCTCAAACGTGCTACAAGATCCCTGTGCATACTGATTTCTCAGACTAACACAGCTATGTTGTTGAGAAATACAGTGTGATGGGTCTCCTTTATGAAAAAACCAGCACAGACTGTACAGAGCTTTGTATGTTGGCTATTACCACTATTCATGTTACACCCAGCTCAATATTGCATAGTTAATGGAGTTAGGATTGGCATTCTCAGTTCTGAACCAAAGCCTCTAAAACATAGGACAGATTGCAGGTGCCTCTCATTTTGAGGATCAGCGGAGAGAACTTCCCCTGCTTCCTTCCTCCCTCATCCAAACCCCTGACACCTAGGCTCTTTCCCTTCTCACCTAAATTGGGAGCTCCCACATTGATTAAGAAGTTTGTATCTGTGCAGCTTCGCATGGTGGAGCCAGCTACATGTTCCTTCTCTGTTGGTAACACAACCAGCTTCTCAGACTCCAAAAGGCAAGGTGGGGAAAAAAACACCTTGGCTACTCATCCTGCTTCTAAAAATTGCTCAGTTGCCTCTGGGCTTTTGTTCTTTCTCCTCTGGCTCCTGTTTCTGCGTTACCCTTTGAAACTGGTTTGTTTTGGATGCAAGGCTCCAATTAGGGCCCAAACACACTGGCAGGATACCACGGGGCAACCCCATGATATCCCAACTGCTGTTCCTGCTCCTGGGCCGGCACAACAACAGGTAAGTGTTCAACCATCTGTCATAGATCCACTGCTGCCATGCACCCCTTACCTGATGCCGTGTTCCCTCTGAAAGTCCCAGTCCCAGTCTGTGAGTTGAAAGGGGGCACCTGGTCACATTGGTGAAGCCAGTTGCCTGTTTATGCCATTACAGACCTCAAATAGGTCTTTCAGAGGGAATGCCTTGGCAGCAGCAGGTAAGGGTGCATGGCCATGTGGTCTGCTGGCTATCACGATGGAGTGTGCTGGAAACTTGACTGCAAGCAGTCTGTCTTTTTAGACTGTGCTAAGGGCCTTTTCATCCGGGGTCGAGCTGGGACCACTGAATTGGCATCTGGTCTGGCTGATCCTAACCCAGGGTTGTTGGCCTACATCCTCTGTATATGACAGCACCAAGCTGGGGGGCATTCAGCCATGAAGTATTCCTTTTCTTTCTGAGACCTCTTCCAGCAACCAGTGCTGACCACTGGCTGCCTGTGTTCAGCATGCAAGCTTCTGACAGTGTTGCCTGCTTCACAGGGTGCTTCATGTGTTTCTATGGAAAGCTGGAGGCTGGGAGTGCCCCCGGTTTACAACTAGCTTTCTTTCTCTGTGCTGTTTGTCTTTGCATCTTGCTCTTTTTCCACCCTCAGATGAGCTTCACACAGACTTCTCAAGAAATCTGACCCTAAATAAAAGTAGAAGAGTGGGTGAGGATTTTAAAGTGTTTCATCATGCTCAAGTAATTGGCCATACTTAAGAGGGTTTTGTACTACATTTACAAGTGCTCTCAAGAAAACATCCTGGAGCAGAAGGACCTGCTACCATCTGGGATGAAAAGATTTGCCTGATTGCTTATCTTCCTGCCTGATGCCCTTCTTAAAGTAAAGGCATTTTACTGAGTCCTTTTTCTCCCTACAATTACAGAATGTTAATATGTAAGTGCTGGGGAGATATTGCCCCCCTTCCCTTTCTTACCCCTTGAATCAGTGGCTTTTTAAAAACTGTATCACAGCTGGGTCACATAGGCAGCCCAGGTACTTTCTCACTTAGAGGTTATCAAAATTGAGGAAAATACTTATTTGCAGCTGTTTCTGTGTGGGAGGAGGTATACTTCACTGGGCTATTTTCAACCCTGTTAGTGTGGCTGTGAAATCTTCAGGTTCTGTAATGGTGCAATGTGTCTCTTTCAGTTGCGTATGTGATGCTTATTTATGACCAACCTTTCCTGTTTGGTAGATGGGGAGGTCACACTTTGAAGGGATAGGTGGCAGAGAGGAAGTCATCTTTTTTAAAAAATTGATTATTTGCTACTTTTGTAACATTCCCCCAAAGAATAACGGATGAACTGATATGTTTGGGGTTGCATTGGTGAGGTTTTGACCCACAAAGTTAGGCTGAATGTGTGTCTTATTGTTTACTGTCCCTGATAATGTCCTAGTTTAGCCTCTCCAGGGTGCTTGGAACAACTCTTCTGAATGCTTGAGCTGCAACTGGATTTTATCAGTTAAATTGTGGAAGGCAATGGGAGTAACTAGAGCAGTTCTCAGAATGGTTGAGGAATAAAGACAGCATGGATGCTGATGTGTCCAAGTCTTCAGCCCAATGAGATCACCACTGGATCTAGAGATTTCTGGAAATTTGGAAATGGGTGGGGGACACACACACACATTTTTTTCTGGTTTCAGGAATTTTTTGGATTTTATTTATTTAGAATGTGATATTAACCTTACTTATAGATTGCATCTGTGCAAGTGGACCAAGTCTACCAAAGTTTATGCTACAACTTCTTCTACACAGTCTCAAAAAGTGCTACAAGATCCATTTGCATACTGATTTTCCAGAGACTAACGCAGCAATGTGAATTTTTACTAATTGAAGATTACTTTGTTGCTAGAGTGATAAAGTGGTTGCATAAATAATGTGATATAATTTTACAGTTTTGTTTGGCCTGGAATTATGTTTGGTATATGAAAAGTACAGTTACAATAGTTACAAAGTGAAATCCCTTTTTATTTTTGTTACAAATAGGGCTACATTGTCCAGAACTGTAAGCAGCTTCCTTGGTTTTGCCACTTTATTGTTGTTGGTTTGTGCCTTCAAATCATTTCCAACCTATGTCAACGTTCAAGTGAACCTGTCATGGGTTTTTCTTGACAAGATTTGCTTAAAAGAGTCTGCCTTTGCCTTGTTCTGCGGCTGAGAGCATGTGACTTGCCCAAAGTCACCCTGTGGGTTTCATGGCCAAACAAGAATTTGAACCCTGGTCTCC
This sequence comes from Phrynosoma blainvillii, assembly GCA_026167975.1. NCBI lineage: Eukaryota > Metazoa > Chordata > Lepidosauria > Squamata > Phrynosomatidae > Phrynosoma > Phrynosoma blainvillii. The sequence continues at coordinate 24,049,316 of JANUYF010000008.1, forward strand.
AAAAGCCTAATCCAACACTCAAACCACTACCCACCGAGAAAATTATTTGTCCCTGTATTCTTCCATAGTGTCGAGCTGACATAAAGCATTCATTGCCATGAAAAATATTGAGAAAAGGATACTAAGATCAGGATTTGCAGTGATTAGATACTGTATGATGCCTTATATAAAAATCTTCATGTTATATACTTTTCAGAAGTAATTTGGGAAGAGTAACTATATTATCCCTGTGTCTTATACATTTTAATGATAATTCAAAGAGAAAATATTCTAGAATCCATTTTTTTTAAATTTCATTTTTATTTTCAAATTTTCTTGTTTGTTTTTCAGGGCCTTCACATCTCTAATTGGAGTTTGACCTTATAGGGGGCTTTGAACATGCAAGTTGAGAAAGAATGTATGCAGGGATTCAGTTATCATGTTAAGACCACACTTTGGCCAGAGGGCAGCCACTTCAGCAAAGAAGTCTCTTGAAAGCGATAGACTGGGCTGTGTTCTGATCTCTAGAGAACTGGAGGCTTGTTTTGAAGCCAGAGTTGGAAGAAACCCCAAGGACCATCCAGTCCAAACCCCTGCCATGCAGGAATACATAATCAAGGCACTCCTAACAGATGGCCATCCAGCCTCTGTTTAAAAACTCCAAAGAAGGAGATTCCACCACTCTCCAAAGGAGTGTCTTCCATTGTTGAACAGCTCTTACCATCAGGAAGTTCTTCCTAATATTGAGGTGGAATCTCTTTTCCTGTAGTTTGAATCCATTGCTTCATGTCCTAGTCTCTGGAGCAGCAGAAAAAAGTTTGCTCCATCTTCAGTATCACATCCCTTCAAATATTTAAACATGGCTATCATGTCACCTCTTAACCTCCTCTCTCCAGGGCCCAGGCTAAGCATACCCAGCCCTCAAGCCACTTCTCGTAGAGCATGTTTTAGTCGCCTTCCTCTGGACACACTCCAGCTTCTCAGTATCCTTCTTGAATTGTGGTGTCCAGAACTGGACAACAATATTCCAGGTGAAGTCTGACCAAAGCAGAATGGATTCTTTCTTTTACTTCCTTCGATCTATACACTAGACTTCTGTTGATGCAGCCTAGAATTGTATTGGCTTTTTTAGCTGCCACATCAGATTGTTGACTCTGTTACTGGTGTTCCTTTGTTTTACCATAAATTGATCTCCTCATGCCCTCTTTCGCTTTGATTCCAGGATCTTCCCTCTCTGATTTGGCAGGAGCCGGGTCTGGCACAGAGGAATAGTCTATGTCAAGGAGGGTGTGCAGAGTGTGCACATCCAAAACCTGATGATCTCTTTCCTTTGCATACCTCCATGGTGTCATGGAAAATCCAGCCAATTGAGGTTTTTCCTATGTGCCTCTATGCCACCCTAGAATGCCTCCCATTCTTAAGGCAAAGCTCAGGTTAATGCTTTTCAGTGTCCCTTCCCACCACCTCACTGCCAGTACTGGTGTAGTTTGAACGAATTAACATTGAAAAGTGCACCATGGTCTTTTTTTCTCAGGTGCTAGAGAGAAGCACATTTATTATCTGCCTAGGCATTTCAGGCACACCTGTCACCACAATGACTGCCATTATACAACAGACTTATTATTCTGCCTGCTTCCAGTGTCTGTCATATCTACTTATTATTCTGACAAAACGTTTTAAATCCCTTTAGCCTGGAAGCATTTTATATAGTTATGGGGGAAAGAGCTGAATTCCATTCTAAGGGTGCATCAACAAAATTTATCAGTTAAGGCCTGATATGTCACCGTTTGTACTCCAGTGTAGTTTTTAGATGCTAGAGATTTTTCTTTTTCTTTCTTGGCAGTATTTTGAATGTGCTGTGTTGGTGGCCAAAAGGATCCATTTTGTGATTAGTGTTCTTCTAATCTAATTTGTACATGAATTTGTATGGCAGGCAAAACCAAACCCACAGTTAGGCCCATGGCTGTTGGTTCTATGCCTTGTGTGACTGATTTTTGATGGAATATTAGTGTTATTTTTTTAATGTTATCTTTCCACAGAAATGTCACCAATGGCTCAGTGCCCCCAAACCCATACATTTTTCTGAGTTGTGATCATTTTTTTGTGTGTGCTCACTCTGTGACAACTACTACCTGAGCAGATCTCTAGCAATGACCTATAATGTCAAAGACAACAGATTCTGTCTGATCTTGGAAGTTAAGCAGGGTCAGCCCTTGTTAGTATTGGGATGGGAGACTTCCAAGGAATACCAGGGACTGTAGGCTATATTTCAGAGGAAGGAATTATAGCAAGCCACCTCTGAGTATTCCTTACCTAAGAAAACTCTATGAAATTCATGGGGTCACTATGGGACTTGAAGGTACACACCCACACCCACATTCAGGGTCAAATAATGCAAGCTCTCTTGGGTTCTGCGTGTGGAGATCTGCTACCTATCTCTCCTCCACCCCAAATGCTAGATAAGATAGTAAGATAATAAGAAAGTCAGGCTGTTTAAGAGTAGGTTGTGTCCTTGTTAAGAATTTTGAGAGGGAAAGCTTCCCCAAATGTCCTCTGGTTATTTTATTGAAAATGGAATATCTTTATAGTTGTTAAGCAGAAAACCTTGCTGGTTAATGGTGTGTGGTTTTAATCAGTGTATTTTCAAACCTCTGAATATGAGCGAAAACAGCAGTTTTGGTAAAATGAACCTCCTGTATTTTTAGGAAGACAGCTGACCAGGACAGCTGCTGGCACCATTTCTGAAGCAGCACCCATCTCCTTCTTTGCTCATGAAAAAGGGAAATGTGCCCTCTAAGAAGGCACCTAACAATGGCATTTGTAATAACTTCTATTTGAAATTGTTTGCATTTCAAAAAGAATCTGTTGGCTGATTAATCAGGGGTAGCTTCAATACAAGTGGGTTATGTGTGTACTTTTAGTAGATGCCACTAAGTATGACAACCTGAAGACAGTGCGACGATGTTACTTTTTTTGAGACTCCAGCTCCCAGAATCCACCGGCAAGTATGACCTGTCTCCAAACTCTGTCTCAGAAGATCTGTCACATGGTGGGGTTTTGGAGTTGTTTTGTTGAAATATGTAGACATCATCCTCTAACAAGAGCTCCATACCACCCTGTTAAGGTGACTACTGAATCCCAAACTGGCCCAGTAATTGGAGGCCTTTTTGGCTAAAGTTTGGATGCTAAATCCAGTTGTTGGTCCCAACTAAAGTAGACCCACTGAATCACTGGCACCCCTTTTGATGGGGTGGTTACAAGAGAAAGATCAATGAAGTTTCTCTTGATATTACCATGATTCTTGGATTCCTGAACATTGGCTTTTTCACCTATGGCTCTTCCTAGTGTCTGATGAAATTGATGTTCTGGCTTATTTGTAGCAAACTTCTATATTATATGTGTAACATAGAATTAATAAGAACTACCAATTAGAATGTCCTTTGTGTTGAAATCTGTGGGATACTTTATGATTATATTAATAAAATTTATTTATATCCCACTTAATGACAATCAATCCAAGCAGCTTACAATAAAAAGTGCATACATCAAATTCCCAAAAACATCCCACCTCCCAATAAAACAGTATTAAATGACATATAATTAAAATATCCATTAACAGAATTTTAAAAACCTTACAACCTAAAAAGATTACAAATTAAGATAGCTAAAATAAATTACAATGCCCCAAGTCAACTCAAAAGCGCTCCTCATCCACCAACAAGTGATGGGGCCACGGAAGGAACACGGAGTCAGAAAACCCAAGGCCGGGGCAATTACTCTGGGATTACTTTAGCAATTTACTTTAGCAAATTACTTTAGCAATTTGTTTTGAAGTAATGTGAACAAAGTCTTTATTAAGGGAAAGATTACATTTAAAATGTACATTAAGAGTATACTGCATATTTTAAACATGATTTTATTTTAATGTAGCTTCCTGATTAAAGACTTTTCCACTCTTAAGTGTCTACAATGTATGACCAACCCAGGGGCGCAGTTTTGCCTACTTTCCAGAGACTACAAAAACAGATAATTATTCTAAGATTGACCCAATCCTTGGCAGTTTGTGTTGTATACAGCTTGATGGATTGCAAGTTGTGTATACCTATTCTGATTCACAATGCATTGGGTTTCATTTTCTTTAATAGATTCCATTTCATACCTGATGTCTTCCTGCTCTTCACCTTCATTTTTAGCATCCTTGAAAGAGCCTTCCTTCGGGTTGTTGCAAAGATTACTAAAAGAGTGAAGTGCTGTTTACCATGAGACAAACAGCAGAATTATGAATTGAAATGAAAGCCTCTTGCACTGTAGCTCCTTTATGCAGTGCTTGTCCAAGCATAGTTCTGCCATGCCATTGGAGAGACAAATGCAAAGGTGACCTAGATAGGAGGCCACACATCTCATTAGCAGTCCCTTGAGCCGACTGCTCTCTGCCACTGAACCACCCATTTTTCCAATCCGTCTCATCTTGTTGCCTGTTTTCTCTGTGTGTCTCTGTGTGTGTCATGTGTGTCTGTACAAGTTGTTGGTTAAAGATTATAGGGAAACAAACTCAAGCTAATTAGAAGCAGTGGGGACTGATGTGCTTGTCTTTAATGTGGGAAAAGGTAATTGGCTGAAAATATTAACAGGCCTTGTTGCAGGTGCAGAAAGGCCTTGTTTGAGTAAAGAGGATGGGGTGGCCACTCAGAGACCATGGCTCATTTCTTAGGCTCCTACCATTTCAAAATCTCAGAGGATCCTTTTCTGAGGTTGATTTGAGAACAGTTTTCCATCTACATTCCAAATCCATCCTTGCTAACTGTCATGTGCCACATTATGTAGGAATTGCTTTGCACACTTTGTGGGAGAAAATATATTTTATCTTCTCTTTCCCCGTGCCTTTTGCAGGTCCAACAGAGTCCTTTTTATCGTTTCCTTGAATTCAATGACCTGGTGTCCCCCCCTTTTTTTCCTTCGGAGTTTCAACTGCCTGGATGAATATTAGTTTTCTTTATCGGGCTTGTTTTTATTGCTCAGACATCAGTCACGGCAGACCTGTTTTACTTGATCCATCCAAACACGAAAGGAGATGGGTATTTCTCAGCTGATTCCTATCTGAACTGACATTTATCCTTGATCGTTTTCATTTTTTTTCACCCCTCTCAATCTGCCAAGGACAAACTGGGCACATCATTAACTGGCCATTGATTATCTACAGGCATTACTTTCATGTGTTAGACTAGGGCTGAGATGCAGGTTTCCTCACTGATCATTAGCAGACCATAATCCTGTTGCTTGCTTCTGCTAAGATATTCTGCCTTTATAACACAACCATACTCTTCTAGTTCAGAGAATGGAAGGTCATGCTGAATGCTGAACTTGGATCTTCTATGTTGGTTATATAATTTAGTAGCCTGAAACAAGGACTGTGTACTATGCCTCAATCTGGTTCTTTCTGTGCATGTTATAATGATGAATGTGGCCAAAGAACTCTCTGCTTCTCCCCCCCCCCACACACACACTTTTTGCTGCTGCACTTGAGAACCACTCTAGATATAACACTTGCGTATGGTGAATATTTCTTGTATTATTTAGTACAACGTATTTCATCAGTTAGAGCAGGGGTAGGCAACCTTTTTGAGCCGGGGGCCGGGTTGCTGTCCCTCAGACAATTGGGGGGCCGAAGCACCATACATAAATAAATAAATAATTTAAAAAAAATATGCATGCACACTCTTTCAGCCCCAGCAAAGCCATGGCAAAACCCCTGTGGAGATTTTGCCAAAAAAAAACCCCAAGAACAAGTAATAACAACAATAATCAATATCATCATGGCGGGTGGCAGTGGCGGGGGGGCGGCGGCGGCGGCGGCGGCAGGACCAGCCTGGGGCCAGTCCAAAGGCCTCGCGGGGGGCGCATCCGGCCCTCGGGCCTTGGGTTGCCTACCCCTGAGTTAGAGCCATCATGTCATGAATTCACCCTTTCCCACTGGAGAGTGCCATTGACACAGGTAGATAAATTTAAAACATTTACATTTTTTAAAAAATCATTGATCAACGTCACTTGGTCATTTGTGTTAAAATTACACACAGCCAAAAGATGGGGAACTTGCTATAGTAATGTAAACTTTGTTCAAAAAAATCGACTGTTCCAAGCTTTGTCTCCAGGCCTCCAGATTCCTGAAATCACTGGTTTTGAGTCAGAAGTTGGAACCTTTAGAACAGCACTCTGAAGGTGGTACTCTGGGGACCAGGGAGAAAGCTTAGCCTGAATGCAGAGATTTGATGCATTTTCTAGAGCTGATCTTTCGAGACTTCTGTTTGCTTTGGTGTCTGAAGAGAGCATTGTAACCTGAGCCCACAGTCCATGAGAATTCAGGTAGACTAGAACCAAGCCTCAGAGCCCTGAAGTACCTAAAAGGAACAGGAGGGAATGCTGTGATCCGAAGTGGCCAGCATCAGAAGTAATGTGACAGAACTTTGAATGTGAAGATTTGACTTGTAAATGCATTCTGTGCTTAGAAAGACTCTCATGAAAGCCACTGTGGCTTGTGGCTTAGTTATTTATATCATGAATGTCGTCAGGTCTAGGCCCTGGGGAGAAACTTGGCTCTCTTCCAATCCCAATTTGCCTTTTTGGTCTTCCTACACCACCTTCTCTTTGGCACCATTGTTTGATGGTTTCCCAACTGCGTTATGGGTCCTTCCCTCTCCTTTCTCAAAGGCTTAATTACTAACAGTAAGAGCTTGAAGTTAACACATGTTGGTAGTTAGGTTGGCAGAAAAGGTGGTCAGGGTGGCTGTAACATTAATGAAATTTACATTAAAAACAACATCTTAAAATAATAGCATAAGAAGTTAAAACATAATTGAAACCACATCAACAATAAAAGACATAGCCCAGGTCTTATTAGTTATCCTTCTTTTTATCTGAAGACCAACTTAAAACCAAAGGCTTCCCTAAAGAAAAGTGGCTTGTTTGTGAAATCGTGAGAAGTTCACAATATTTGCTCTTTTTTCCCTTTTCCATATTATTCTCCAGAGCAGCTCTTATAAGCAAAATACTTGTTTTGTCCTCATACTGACCTGTATAATTGCATGCTGTTGATCCTACATTATGAGCTAAAGAATGAAGTTCTGGAAGGATTGTAGTCACTTGGGTAGTGTTTAACACTCTTGCTTTAAAATGCCACAATTTGATCTTGTTTGAAAATACTGTGTGTCTTATCCGTGGATCACAGAAAGCTGCCATTTACTGAGTAAGTAGTGTTGGCAGGTTTTCAAAATAGCAATAAAGGACAGTCAGAATTCATGGCATTCAGGGTTGATAATAATGACATAGCTATTAACATGTTTGTGTTCTACCAAGGCCCCGTTCACACTCACACTTTTGTGCTGAGTAGATCCGAGGAGGTTTGATGACGCAATACCGAATCAAAGTTTCCACTACATTTACCCCCGATCGAATCTTTCCATGGCAATTTAACCCTGTTGGAGTTCACATTGCCATTTGTATCTATTTAAAATGGAGCCACCATTTTGATTGTTCTAGGTGTTGTTGTTTTTTAAATTGCCAATCAAATGATGAACATCTACGTCACACTGTTTGGGCGAATTTCCCCGTCAGCCTTGGAGGATGGCGATGGCAATCCCCTCTGAAGAACCTTTGCCAAGAATGCTTCTCAATGGGTTCGCCTTGTGGGGATTTATACTGTCTCAGCCTTGGAAGATGGTGATGGCAAGCCCCTCTGAACAACCCGTGCCAAGAATGCTCCTCAATAGGTTCGCCTTGGGGGGGATTTACACTGTCCCAGCCTCGAAGGATGGCAATGGCAAACCCCTCTGAACAACCCTTGGCAAGAAACCCTGGGATAGGTTAGCCTTGGGGGGGGTCACATTCTCTCAGCCAAGAAACCCCCATGGATTTAAATGTGGGGGATTCATGAAATATAATATGTGTGCGAGAGTTTTGTTTGCACCAACTTGTGAGTGGAGTCTGATGTGGTTTTATTTCTGAGGAAAGAGGGGGGGAAACGACCCCTAACCCCCACCCTCACTGATCAGTTTTTTAAAAAAATGTCAAACAAATCATACGCGCTTATGTCATATTGACAATGTGAGTATTTAAAGATATTGTCTGCTGTGGCCATGCAATAGCAAAGGTGTGCATAAACTGTCATCTAATGATGTTTCCAGGAGAACTCCTTCCCTGGCTTTGGCTTTGGCTGGCAGGGAAGAGAGCAAAGGGGTGGGCATGGTCCAGATTGGATCGATAGGAAGTTCCTATATGCAGCTGGTAAAAAAAGACTGGTTCTTTTCAAAAGAACCACTAAAATCCCTGTTTCCAAAAAATTTGGGTTAAGGGTGATTTGTGCTGGGCTCACCCCAATTCGAGTTGGAAAAACCCGATGCAAGTGTGAACGACTCACTTTTAAACTGGTTTGCAAACCAATTTATAACATAGTATGAACAACCCCCCAAGGTACCAAATGAAAGTCATGATTTCAGTTTCTTTAGCCATGTATTTCTCTGTAAAATTAATGTATTGTCCACATTCATGAATTACATGATGCTCACATTTCTGTCTTTATGAAGGACCCACACAGTAAAATACAAGGTTTGAGGGCATCTCGTTCAATCTATATAAAAGGAAAAACTTTCCACCCTTCAAATAAGGAACATTCTTTATAATAACAGATACCTGGCAACCCTATCAGTGAGTGTCCCTTTTAGAACTTTCCTTCACATTAATGAAAATGAGCACCCATGCAAAAACAGTGAAATGTTAGAGGCCACCTTTCCGATTAATGTTTTCTCTGTACAAGACATCTCTGTGCTCCCAGCCCTTTTTCATTTTAAATTGTGCATATAATGTTCCCTTGTCTTTTCATGAAAAGACAGGTAGACCTAAATCAATTTTAGAGGCAATGGTTAGCAATGGAATTAAAGCTAATTAGCAGTGAGTTTCTTCTGGTATAATTTATACCTACCTGCCACAATAATTCACTTTGTGACTATTAACTTTCTGCTACACATCCCTGATGAGCCAGCATCAGACTTAATCATGGGATGTTAACTTTCAATGTGTGGACTTAGGTTTTATTTTCCTTGTGGTTTGTTAGGTGCCAAGCAACTAAATATGTCCTCTAGTTTAATACCCACTGGTCAAAAAATAAGTAAGATCAGCGTTAATTTGCTCATTTTTTGAATTATGTGGTCGCAACTTGAAATACTGTCTCTTATGCAACTCACCTGTATTTTCTCCAAGTACCGTAGTCTCTTTAGTTCCTATCATTAGCTTTACTGCTGACTCCCCACCATAAGTCCTTCACATCCACAGGGCATTAGCTTTCATATATGATTGCTTTGTAGTTTCAAAAATATTCTTATGTATTGTTGAGTTGAAGTAAGTACCTTGCAACTTTTTCAAAGTGCTGTCTTCTGAGTCAGGGTTTTTCCCCCCATGTAACCTCAAAGGGAGAAAGGTTTATCACAAATGATTTCAGCTGTATTCTGACTTGCCAGTCAAAAAAGAATGAAATAAAGGAGAACAAAAGAAAAAGATAACAGTGTGAGCTTCTGTAATAATTTATTTTTGATAGGTCTGATTCATAACTTATGCTGTTCCTACTGGGTAGGCAATTGAATTTAATCTGAGGTGCAAATAGATTGGAAAATTGAGAGTCTGGAAGTGCAAATGGCATTGTTAGGTTACAGTTCTACCCCACTGATTAATCGGAGCACAAGTTTTGCTTATTTTAGTTCAACTAGAGGTCATTCCCATTTGGAGCTTGGAGATTTTAATTTTTTGACTTTCTGTTCTTTAGACAACTCTTCAGGGTTGCCTCAAATATTTCCCTCCATGGAGAGACATTACCATTTTTCTAAAAGTGTGTTGTCTTACAGTGTATGAAGAGTAGCATCTGTTTCTTTCCTGCTCTCCTTACACTGGGAAGCCTTTGGGCATGGCAGCTTCCCAGTGCACAGAGGATGCTGGGCAAACAAGACAACTATGATGCCATCCATACAACTTTTCCCCCCAACACAGTTTATTGTAGCATGTTGACTCAAGCGTGGCCCTCTCTCTTCTATATGACACAATCATTTTTAATTATGCCAAATTTGAGTTGATCTTTCACTATCTCTCCTGCATTGTCTTCTGTTCTTTGAAGAGCGCAGAGCCCTTGGATTGCATTGCATTGGCCTTCTGGATATTACTCTTAAGCTGCATGTTGCTTCCTGTTCTTGATCCTAACACATCTTTTGCTGCTCTTGCAAAGAAATGTTCAGAGTTGGAGGATATACCCCTTTGTGTTCGATGCAGTTAATGCAAATCTCCGTCTCTCTCTCTCTCTCTCTCTCTCTTTTGCTATGTCTCTTTCTCTCTCTCTCTGCCCCCCCCCCCATCGCTTGATCCAAGAGGAATTATCAGCTTCTTCTCATTAGCAAGTATAAAAGATGCTTGAAATCCATGGATAATTGTTTTAGATGGGATGTGGGTACTGATTTGGATAGGTCTCGTATGGAATTATGCAGTTCCTTAGGGAGGTGGACAGTGAAGAAGCAAATTGTGTTATCTTTAAATATCCAGCAATTAATTTCACACACTAAAATAAAGCAGCCAAGGAGGGCTGTGGGCAAGAACATGTCTCTTGCAACATTCTCTTTCCACTGGTGCATTTAATGGTGCAAATCTCTCTTGTCAGAGTTCCCCAGCTCTGTTAGGTGTTTATGGAATGACTGCAAAGTAACCACAATTATGGCAGTTGGCATCGCTATGGTGTGTGTGTGTGTGTGTAGTGCGAAGGATTCTCAAATGGAGGGGAGGCAAAAGATTTCTTCACAAGAACAAATCACACTGCTTTGGGCAGTGAGCTGAGTCTAGGCTGTAATTCTTGGTCGCACAATGCAAACACGAGGGAACCTCTGCTGGAACAGGCCAAAGACAATTCCAGTCTAGTTGTGTGTTCCCACAGTTGTGTGTTCCCACAGTTGCTAAGCCAGATCAGGACATCAGGACAACAGACCCCTTTTGCTTGTGGTTACAGCAGCTTATATCCAGAATCTTATTGCCTCTAATTTTCATGGTGTAATACACACTGTCTTGACTAGTAGCCATTGACAGCTTTATCCTCTAGATCAGGGGTAGGCAACCTTTCCCCTTTAAGGGCCGAGGGACTTCAGCTCCCAGAAGCCTCAGCCATGTTGGCCAATAGTCCCATGTTGGCCAATAGCTCCTGGGATTTTGGGAGCTGAAATCCCTTGGCCCTTAAAGGGGAAAGGTTGCCTACCCCTGCTCTAGATAAAGGGAAACCCCTTTAAAGCCATCTAGGTTTTACTGCTCCTTGTGGTATCCAATTTCATGGTTTAACTCTGTGCAATGTGTATTTTTGGGTTCTACTGTTTCCCCTACCATTCACTTCCTTGTACACAGTTTCTTTAGTATTATATGAGAAGTAGGGAAATCTTCTCTGTCCACATCAGGCATAACTTTATGCTTCTCTGCCATGTTTCTCTATCTGTACATGCCATTTTTATAATCTGGAAAGACCTAGTATCCCCACCTGTCCTCATAGGGTTGTTGCTCCAGTCCCATGATCATTTTACTTGCCCTCCTCTAGAACTTCTCTACTTACACAGTGGCTTATTTGAGTTCCGATCAGAACTGCACACAGTATACCAAATGTGGTTGTATTATAGATTTACATGAAGACATTATAAGATTGGTATCCCTGCTCCCCAATCCTTTCCTAGTGGAATTTGTTATTTTCAGAGCTGCTACACCTTGGGTTGATGCTTTCATTGAGCTGTTTACCATAAATGAATGCTAGGTGCTGCAGGCTGTAATTCAGAGGAATGAATGGCAAAACCATCTCTGATTATTCCTTACCTAAGAAAAACCTATCAACCTATGGGGTCACCATAAGTTGACAAATGAGTTGAAGGCACATACACACACAATATATACAGAGACATTTACCACAACCCCAAGATAATTTTCCTAGTCAATCATAGTCAATAGATGCTTTTGGGGGAATTTTGGGGCTATGTGGCCATGTTCTGGAGGAATTTATTCCTGATGTTTTACCTGCATCTGTGGCTCAGAGGTTGGTGGTATAGAAGTGTGTGAGGTATATATACTGTGTGGCCCTTGGTTGGGAGAAAGTGATTTACATGTTAATCTGTGTGATGGTCTGTTGTGAATGGCAAGGCCTCATATACCCCACACATTTCTATGCCATTATCCTCTGAAGATGTGTGCCACAGATGTGGGCAAAACGTCAGAAATAAATTTTTCCAGAACATGGCCAGATAGCTTGAAAAACCCACAAAAAACTGGATGCAGGCCATAAAAGCCTTCAACTTAACATAGCCAATAGACCCTACCAGCATATGTTAGAACTGTCTCTCCTATCTATCTGCTTGCGTGCACATACAAGATATTAAATAAAATATTTGGTTAGAAGAGTATAAGGACTGAGATACTGGATAATAAACTGTGAGAGGTTTTAAAGCAGGACTACATAGGGGAAACTCTGGATGCATATTCCTGCTTTACTTTGAAATTGGCTCAGCCTGCTGGCAAAACAGATACCACAGTGTCAGTTACAGATGTGTCAGTCTGTCTCCAGGCATGGAGTTTCTGGTCTTGTGTGATGTTCATGTCCAGGCAATCCAAAAATCAGCATCTATCAGAGTACACATCCGCAGTTACTAGTGACTCCTGACAGCAGTTGTGCAATGTTCAGGCTGGTTAGTTCTGCAGTGAATTCAGAGGGATGAGTTGTTGACAAGACAAAACAGATTGGGACGTCTTGCAGCCAGCTGTATGGACAGATCTTGTTGATGCTGTCCTTTAAAGATGTTTCTTTGAAAACCGAGCATCCTCATTTTTCTGTCTTTAAAAAAAAAAGATCTCAATCCAGCCTTTGCAGTAAGAAATATTCACAGTAAACATATGTTAATTCTACTTTGTTCAGTTAGTATTTTAGCTGTTTAATGTATTGAGGTATATGACTGTGCCCTCAAAGATACAGAAGTATATAAAACACTTCTACAAAGAGACCCAGAACTTCATCCTGTGAATACTTGGCTACATTACACAGGACTCACATGTCGCAGTCTAAAAGACCTTTTTAGTAATACATCATTGAACATGACCTTTGGTAGCTTGATAATATGAAATGCAATTGCCAAAAGCAAAAAAGGAATTTCTCCCTGTTTTAAAGCAGAGATTTTAGAGATGGTGGCAGCCTTAGTCTCAGTATATAACAAGTATATATTATGTAAGAGGAAATGTGGGACACCCCATGTTTTCTTTTACATAAAGCATCTTCCCTAACCAGCTGATTTTTCTGCCATAAGAGAGCCAGTTGCCCCGTGCTCTTAAGCCCCCAGCCACAACAGAACAGTCTTTAAATCTGAGGATTAAATTCAAAAGGATATTAAGGTCAGATCCCAGCTGAGATGAATAGGGGAAAATGCACTGATGAATAACTGTTGTGTATGTGTATGTGTATGCGGGAGGTATCTGTATAACCCCAGACATCTCTCATTGGAGAAATACCACAGTGAGAGTTCAATGAGAGTTACCAGGTAAGTATTACGGGATTAAAGATGAAAAGAGACTAAAAATGCAGAAAGGTCTTGCTGAACAGAATAATCACTGCCTTCTATTGGTATACAAGTTAAGAGTAGGTTTTATTGATTCTGTCTTCAAGAGACCTTTCAGAGTAGAAACAAACAGGAGCAGCTAAAGCAATTTCCCCCAACTCTGAGCTGCACTGGACTACAATCTCCACCATCCCTTGCCACCTTGATTTATGCTGGCTATGATGGAAGTTGTAGTTTATGATAGATGTTGTAGTTCAATACTTAGTACAGGTTCAAGTTAGAGAAGGCCATGCTTAGGTATGAAGGACCACTGAGAGTTGTTGATTGATTGATTTAACCATTTAGTAGTTGTTTTTCAGCATGCCATTCTATGGGTCCCTGAGGTCTGTCATCACCAAAGTTTTCTTTTCTATTGGCTTTTATATTTACTGCTAAAATTCTGATACTACAGTTTCATTTAAAAAAAACACAAAACACCAGTTACCATGAAGATTGGTAACTTTAAAATCACCACTGTTTTTTAAAAGTTATTTAAATAGATCCCCGATGCCACAAGATAACTTGTGTGAAATGTTAATTAAAATATTATTAAGATACTGAACATGTACCAATATTTTTTTTTCTCAAGGAAGGGATGTTCCATAGATGTGGACAGCCCCCAAGTGTTTATGATAATGATTTGGGGCCTTGGCTAATATGTGGCTTTTATCCAAAAGACTTCTCTGTTACAGCTTAGTTATCACAGTGTGATTATCCTGTTTAATTGCTGTGTCTTGGTTTGTGTCTGGCTTTTATTAATTGGAATTTAAGTACTTTGAATGCAAGAATAATGGAGCAAAATAGAGGGAGTATCTGAGTACAGAAGCAAGAAACAAGCATTGGGAGCTATCATGGAGGGACAGAAGTCTATGAAGTTTGTTGTTGTTGTTGTTGTTGTTGTTTTGGAAAAATAAACTAGAAATAGTATCTGGCAGTAACTGGCAAAAATCTTCACCAGTGTTAAAGACAGCCTTGTTTTAAATTCTTCTGGTGTCCAGTTTTTCATACCATGTTACAACAAACAATCAAATGTGTTACAGCAGTGGTACTCAAAGCTATTACCCTTGGAGCCCGCATTTACATCTATATGCAGACATCACACACACACCGATGTAGTATATGAATAAAAATATTTCATTTAGTGTGCATATTTCCAATCACACATTCATGTTTATTGATATTTTAACATTTTATAAGGAAATAACATTGTTCAAATTAGAGCAGTTTTATTTAAATAAATTAAATATGTAACTCAACTAAATTTTACACATAAAAAATTTGGGAAGAGGAGGAAGAGACGGGATCAGGGCCTTTGAGTTTCGTGCCCCCCTTGAGCAACTATCACACACAACCCAGGGGCCCGCCGCACTGTTTGAGAACCACTTTGTTACAGCAAACAGAGGGAAAAGAATCTTGTAGCACCTTAACAATCAAGAGATGCATAAAATGTGAAAATATCTCATATGGTAAGTTAACACTTTTATGGTTCTGCAAGATTTCTTTTTTTCCATCTGCTCTAAGGTTTGTCTAAGAGATTATCAGGACTAGAAGTTTTAATAAGGGATTTAGAATAATTTTGCACTAGATTAAATATTATCAAAATAGGATGCATTCCACCTGTATCTCTTTCGTCTCTGTTTACCAGTTTAACTGGAGTAAAATGCCTGGTGTAAATGCTGATGAATGAGGCTGCATTACTTGACATGTTTCTCTGTGTGTAGATGAAGACTCTGTGAATCAGAATTTTGTCTGCATTGCCCAGGGTGAGTCACCACAGCACTTCACTGTTGTAGTAAATCTGGCAGGAAAATCGAATCTTCCATGAGCTCTTGGCTTTTTTCAATGACAGATTCAATACTGTGGCTCCATCCAATGAGTAGCAGAGACATAGCTCTTCTCTTGTTATGATTCAGAATTATATGCATTCCATATCAGGGACAAGGAGGCAGCAAGAGGATAAAAATTACTGTTTTGTATTTGTGTTCTCCACTGATGAAGGAACACAAATGACAGAAGGCACATTTGGAGCACACAGTTTCCTCTTTGAGACTCTATCTAGCAAGGAGATGGGAATTGATTAAATAATACAATCAATGTCCTAATCAAGGCTTTCTCCAGTCTGGTTTTAGTTTATAACCCCATTATCCCTATGCTGGCTGGGGATAACAGGAATTGCAGTCCAAAATATCTAGGTTGTGGAAGGCTATCCTGGCTGATCATCTCTGATCCATTCATTCTCTCTTGCTTCTCACACTTGAGCAAGGAAAGATAGAGGTGAGAGGACTGTGCTGAGAGAGTAGTATGCCAAGCATCACTCTTCCATCAATTCTGTTCCTTCTCAGCTTCAGCTCAGTCCCTTGAAGTGTCATCTAACTGATGAGAGATCCTTTCTGGTAGTCATATCCTTTCTCATTGATGGTGTCAGACCCCTAGAATGTGAACATTTGCCTCCCTGTGTTGTATTTCATAGAGCAAAAGGGTAAATGTGACTCTGGTGTAAAGGGTATGGCTCATTTTTGGGATATTCTTTCCCACACATTTCAAATCCTTCCACACATTCCTGTATTCAGTGGACATAAAATTAAGATGTGAATATTTGCTTCTTAGCTATAAGGAGCTAGCGTTGCATAGTGCTTTGAGTATTGGACTGTGATCTGGAGACCAGTGTTCAATTCCCAGCCAGGCCATGAAACCCACTGGGTAACCTTGGGCAGGTCACATGCTCTCAGACTCAGGGGAAGGCAATGGCAACCCTTCAATGAACAAATCTTGCCAAGAAAACCCCATAGGATTGCCATAAGGTGGAAATGATTTGAAGGAACACAACAACAACAACAACAACAACAGATAATTGCAGGAAGTTGCTCCTGGAGGGTAGAAAGAGAGGTGGAATATAAATGTAGCAAATAAATAAACAAATAGTTTCTTATACTGTACTGATTCACTTTCTTCCTGGTCTTATCCCCTACCTCTCCAAGCTCTTTTCTTGAAAATATGGAGGTTGTGGGGTGAAAGAAAGAAAAAAATAGTCTGCAAATGAGGGTTTGTTAATATTGCACTAAACCACGACTTGTTGTTATATCTGAGCCCCTCTATGTATATATGTTTGAAGGATGGGTTATTCATTAAATAAATGCCCCACCTCATCTTTCCATTTGACATTTACGTTGAGTGCAATGGTCATATAAAGATGGTTCACTTCATGTTCCCTGTAACAAAAGCTACATTTTTGTGCTATTTTTCTCTCTCTTTTTGGTCTTGCAGACAATAGCTCTGTAGAAAAGAAAAAGGGTGAAAATGAAATATCACCTGCTGTAGATATGATTGCAAATTCCTTTCAGTATCCAGAACATTTGTCACTTATCGCTAACATTTGGTTGAAATCATTGTATTGAAATGCTGCAATTTTAAGATATAAGGGAAGAATTATGGAATTTCTGTCCTAAACAATATCTCCCCCCTCCCCCCATGGTGGTAGAGCCTACATTTATATAGAAGATTTCTGTGTTTTTGGCAGAAACTGATTGAAACTCACAGAACAGCTCCGGTGAGAGGAAAATCACTGGCCATTTTCTAGGCTATTTCTCTTTCAAGCAATTCTGTATATCTTTCCCCCTGCTCTTTGTAGTGAACCTCAGCTGTCATTTGTAAGAAAAGCAAATATCTAGCTTTCTTTATGGGAGAAATATGTTTGAAAAAGGGCAGGCCATGTCTTTGAAAGTCTGCAGTGTAGTAGGACAAAATAATCTGTTCCAGGCATAGGTTACCCCTCTTGGCTTTAGGAGGGTTTTTTGCAGCTTTGCAGAGAAGTCCAGAGAAGCTACTAATCCATACATCCAGACTTCGGTCCTTTGCAGACTGCTAGAAATAGTGCAAATTGAGTCCACTTTAAGGGTTAGGGTTAGGGTTAGGGAATCATGGGAACTGTATTTTATTGTGGCACCAGAGCTCTCTTACAGAGAAGGCTCAATGTCTCAGAAAAAAACAAAAACAATTCCCATGATTCTCTAGCACTAACCCAAACCCTTAAAGTGGACTCAATTTGGACTATTTCTGGCAGTCTGCAAAGGCCCTTCCTCAGTTACTCACTTGTGGCACTGCAGTGATCCGAAAGAGAAGAACCATCTGCTCACTTCCAGTTCTAATAACAACAACAACGACGATGATGATGCCCAGTTCCTGTATGGTTGCTTATAATGGGCCAGTTAGTAACAATAAGTGAGAGTTGCTATAAATTCTGATTTATTGCCCAATTACTCAGGCTCCTTCTACTAGTGGGAACAGCCAGACAGGCCAAGAAACATGTAACTCTTGTTTTGTTTACTGTTATGTCAAAACCAGGATTCCTGGATTATTGCTGTCCTAACATGGTGGATTCTGGTGAGTTTCAGATTAAAGTTCCCTATTCACTATCTGTTTGGCTGGCTGGCTGGCTGGCTAGCTATCTTTTCAATTGCAGAGAAGGCCTACAGAAATGACACAGTTTTCCCTGCTGTAATGGACTCAATAAATCTTTCTAGTTAGTCTAGAAATTCTTGGGGAGGAGGATATGGAGGAATCCACAGAAGTAGTTTTCTTTCATTTTATATTTTTTTGAGCAGCGGAGTCCACCCAAACCTGGCCCTAAGGTCCACCTTGGTCTTTGTTGTTGTGATTAAATTAATCAAATTGAGGGCCTGCCTTTTTTTACTGCCAAAACCCTTTGACTGCTACTTGGTCAACATCATCTTAAGAAAGGCCAGCATGCCTTTGTTTTCAGGCAACTTGTCAAACGGCAAGCGGAATGACTGAAGACATCTTGGAGTGACTGAATGACTCTTTTTGTGACTCAGCAAGTTCACTGGACCCCTTTGAAACAGCATCTTAATTTTTATTCCAAACAGGGTTTCAGCATGAATGTTTGCTTTGGCAAATGCAATTTGACATGAGAGTAGTAGGAGTTGGGGCCTTTTATTTTTGATCTGGGTTTACATTATTCTGATCTAAATTCTTTCCTCTCTTTTCATCCTCTCTCCCTACTTCTTTCCCCCCAGTTGTAAACTCTATTATTAAAGCAAGCAGGAAAAGCTATTTGCATACTCAAGTCTGTAGCATTTAAGCTCCCTGTTACATGCAAGATTAAGTATGATATGTTTTTAATGATGTGTGCTGTTCACTTTTGAACATTAACAGAATGGATTACTATACACTTTTTCTAAAAGCAGCCCTTTCCTTCCTTCCTTTCCAGTGGTTGTTCTGTTTGTTGAGAAGCCAGACAAGGGAGTATTTGCTAAGCAGCCATTTGGAACCTTTGCAAAGATGTTGCGCATGTGGATGAGAAGCCAGAGCTGCTTCTGCCTTAAAGGAGGGACCTGCACTTAGTGGCAAGGTGTATGCTTTGCATACAAAAATTCACAGGTTTAATTCCTGGCATCTCTAGTTGGGAGGATGAAGAGAAGAGACTCTCAAGATGCTGCCAACTAGAGCAGATAATACTGGTTTATATAGACAGATACTAACAGAAAGCAGCTTCTGTTGTTTCATTCTACTGCTCCTTTTTTTGTTTTGTTTTGTCTGTCTGAGGGAAGGAGCAGAATGTCATGCTGAGTAACAGCGTTGGGAACCCCTACCCCTGAAAAAAAGGGAAGGCAACAAGTCATATATTCAGAATTGTTCCTGAAAAACATTCAGCTCAGTGCTAATGATATTATTCATGTATCTCACTTAGGTGTTGCTGGAATACTGACTCTCTGCATCAGACATGCGAGCCAGTCTCAGACTGCACCATGAGCTTTCCTCTTTCTTGTGTCCTATTTTTGTCATGTTCAAATAATGTTGTCTGTACCAATCAGTACAAATGTCAATTGAAGGGTGGGATCTTAGGGCACCTCCCCTCCTGCCTCCCCAACTCTGTGATTACTTAGTGCTTTAGTGGCTTGATTACATGACAGACTTACTTAAACTTTAGTGTCCTTGGCTGTGCAGAGTGACGTGTGCCTTCCAAAGTATTCCCCAAGTGGGCGGCCGAACACACATTGTACTTCCTAATGAGCCTTGGGTGATGTGTTCCCTGTCGTTGAACCATCACTCCAATTGGCCCTAACAGATACTTTTCTAGGCTGACCTCAGGAGAGAACGCTAGGCTCTCTGAAAAGAAATGAGAAGTGAAAGCGACTTATTAAGTGGTCCAGTCCAGGATCAGCTTCCTGAAGAAGAGTCAGAAAGGGTTTTACATGAAATCCAAAGTTTCTGGTTCCTAGTTTAAACATTCTATGCACAGCTAAAATATGAGAGAGAGAAAGTGTGTGTGTTCTGCCCATAATAAACACGTTCAATTTTCATGCATTGTATTTTGGAGACCCGCTCTTTAGTATGGATTTGGAATTATGAATATTTTGCCATAGGCAGTTGGCCATTTAACTGACTGTAAAAAAATAATGTAAGCACTTTGTTAGATTAGAAAAAGTAAAACTTTCCCTCTCTTAGGGCCATGTTCCTTTAGGATGACTTAGCCAGGGACGGCATGCTTGCAGTGAGTGGGACTGGAGCTGAAATTGGTCATGGATAGGACTAGAAGCAAAGAGGATGTGTCTAGAGCAGTCTAGAGTACCTTCTTCCTTCTCATCTATCCTCTCACACATGCACAACACATTCATCTACCATACACTCGGACCCATGTGCTCACTCAAACTCACTCACACATGAGTCTGTTTGATCCAACATCTTCTTTCCCACAAAGCTGCTGTAACTGTAGGAACCACATTGGCCTCCATGAATCTCTAAAGAACGGCTGTGGTCAGTAGGCTTTTCCCATTGGGTGCTTCTCAGCAGCTGGTATTCTCTGCTATGGAGTTTCTATGTAATGATTATGAACTGTAGTTTTAAATAGAATTGTCCTTTCTTCTGAATTTGTCGAATGCCCTTCCAATATTCCTTAAGGCAACCACTGTTGCCACATCTCATAGGAATTAATTGCATAAGTTCATGGTGAATTGTGTGAGTGAGTTCCATTTTATCTATTCTGAATCTTCTGCAGATCATTTCCTTGTTCATTATTCCACTAAAATGTCGGTTTGCTTAAAGGTCTGCCTTTTGCCCAGCCGCTATTAAAATCTGTGGGCCTTTTTTAGCCCATATACTTTCCACTGAATTAACTTTGGAAGTGCATTAGCTGGCCTCCTATGCTTTGTTCCTCCCTTCCTTTTTTGCTGGGTTTCTGCTTCCAGAGCTGTCCATTCAGCACCTCTCACAGGCATTGCATTGAAGGAGCAGTGTATGGATCTCTGTGAAGGAGATAGAAGAGGGATGGGGGATAAGGTTTCCGGGTGGGTTGAAACCAGAACAAAGGTGCCTTGTTGCACTTCTTGCATGTTTCTGTTACAAACTGAATAGAAGAATATGGGGGCTTAGAACCTCATAATACAAATTCTCAGATATGATGACTGGACAAAAATAGTTTGGGTTACTTACTACTATTCTCTGAAATTGCTTCTGTTTGCTTCTGTTGTGGGCATGTCCATTTCCCCCACAGCTGAGCAAAACAAGCAAGGGCCTTGTTTGAACATCAGTGCACCTGCCATTTTTCTAATTGTTTTTGAAAACCAGGGATTTTAACATTCCCACCCCCACCCCCGTAGAAGTGATAGTTGGCTTACCTTCAGTGTTTTGCAGAAGCTTTCATTGGATTTAAGTCAGGGGTGAGGAGTCTTATCCTCTGCCAGATGTTTTGGACTACAGCTCCCCTAATCCATGGATTTGGCCACATTGGCTGGGGCTTCTGGGAGTTGGTCCAAAACACTTGAATGCCCAAAGACTCATGTTTGAGTCTGGTTCTGCCACAAGAGGACAGACAGTCTTTTGCTTCTAGGATAGCCTTCCCAGGTGGGAGTACTATCTCCCCCACTCCATTTTTCCAGCCAGTTGATAGGATATTTTCATTGCTCCAGTCCTAATTCTTTATTTTAACTTTTTGTTTCCTTCTCTTTCTTTTTTCCTCTCCCACTGCCACCATCACTACAGCTGCAGGGTAATGTCAGATATTGCTCTGTAGGGTGGGAAAAAGAGAACTGGTGGTATTGTATCTATTTTTATGTGTTGCTTATGCATCTGTGTGCCTTGTGCTTTATGGAATTGTTGCTACCTTCAGGTGAGAGAACATGTCACTTGACCTCCTTGCAAGATGGCACAAAAAGTGAGGAAAAAGTAAAAAATTGAACTAAGCGTAAAGTTACATTCTTCTTCGTGGTCTCTGACTCACACAACTGGGGCCTGCGCGATTCCTCTTTTAGAAGATTTTCTAGCATTCTGAAACTGGCTGCCCTACATAAGGGGTTTCCTGCTAAAAACTGCCATTTTGTTCATCGCTGCAACTGTTTCAAAGGAACCATATTCATGTTTATCATTTGACTGACTCTTAGGATTCGTATTCAGATTCATACTTTGCTGACGTTGGCTCTGAAGCCAGACTAGCCCTCTGGGCAACTTGATTTCACTGATGTCTTTCAGAAAGTATGTTGCATGTGGCTCAGGACAAGATGGACATTAGAAATGCCTCCAGTACTTGGGTGTTTTGGGTACTGCCCCCATTCACAGACATAACTGAGATGTGTAAATGGAGCCACACAGGTTTGTCTTTTTGCCTCCTCTCTTGCATTACATTGTTTTGACAGAGGCTATTATTATCAGGGATTGTTACTAATTTTTATTAGGAGCTCCTTCTCAGTCAGAAGTGGTTCAGGAGGGAGGAAAGCCCCCTGCCCCGACTCAAGCTGGAGCTCAATCCTGTTTTCTGTGAGAAGGAGGTACCCACTTGGAACAGAGAGGCTGTCATCCCATCACCTCTAACAACCAAAATAGATGCTGAGCCAACATGTCTGTTTTCCTTCCTCAAGCAGGAAGACCTGAAATGAACAGAAGGGAAGAGAAAAACTTGGTGTCCCTGCAATTTTATGGAAGTATTAAGGTTTCTGTGATGAAAATAGGGTGATTCTGAATATTGCTCATTTGTGATTTTTCAGTTCAAGCCCTAGTGATCTTAAAGGGGTGCAGATTTGATGGCATGCCCCCAGAGATGGACAATATAATGCTCGTCCCCGTCCCCCCATCCTATTCAGCATCACTAGGAGCCAATGGACTGGGACTTTACTATTTGAGGTTTCTACCTCCAACAATGGTAAAACTTTTTTTTAAAAAAAAAATCAGGATTACGTTTGGCATATTTTACCAAAACAGCACCTAAAATTTTCCTAATGCAAAAGCATGGAAACTTTTCTTGTGAGATTAAATGTTCTCTGCTTAACAAAGGGGGTTATGATCCCACAAAGGGAAAAAACATCCTGGCTCTCAGAGGAAATACCTTTTTGTATTGCTAATAGAATTTAAATTTTATCTCCTGGACTTTGGAATGCTTTGCCTCCCAGTGCCACATATCCAGAAGGAGGAGATGCCTGCCTCCATAGATATCCCTCTGTACAAAAATAAACTCAGAACAACACATACAACATCTTGACAAAATGCAGATCTGTGACTACCATCATCATTTTCCCCTCCTGTATGATTTTAACATCTTTGCCTGATGAAGCCAGTGAAGCTTTGAAAGCTTACATCATGTATTTTGTGCATTTAGGTTGTCTCAATAAAGGTATCACTGTTTGGATGTCATTGTTCTCTGGCTGTTGCTGCCACTTGGCTTCACCAGTTGTTTTCCCTCTGTGCTTCTTTCTGGATTGTTTACATGGAAGCTCTTATCCAAGCAGGAGTGAACAAAATGAATTAAATATCACTCTTTGTGTGTGTGTGTTGTGTGTTGTGTGCCTTCAGGTTGTTTCCAACGTATGGCGACTCTTAAGGTGAAGCTATCCTGGGGTTTTCTTGGCAGGATTTGTTCAGAGGAGGTTTGCCATGTCTTCCCCTGAGACTGAGAGCATGTGACTTGCCCAGTGGGTTTCCAGTGACCCAATGGTCATCCAGTGGGTTTCATGGCCAAGCAGAAATCGAATCTTGGTCTCTAGAGTTGTAGTACAATACTCAAACTGCTATGTCACACTGGCTCAGCACTACACAATTCATATTGATTCCAGATGACCCCACATGCAGGACATAGAATGCAATTTAAAGAAAAGAAGTTGATATTTTCACAGCAGGTACTGGGGAAATCATTAGAAGGGAGAATGTAATTTAACACTTCCAAAAATATTCAAGAAAAACAGGTTGCATGCATCAAGTTGTGGATCAAGGTGATAATAAATTCCTTATGGGGATGGCTATTTTAAAAAAACTTAATTCATGCAGTGGGATTGTTAGTGTTATCTAGAGGGGATGAGCATGCCTTGTTTTAAAAATTGAGGTGGTGATTCAGTTTCTTAAAAGTGACTCTGAGAAATTTCTTGAGTTAATTAAAATGGAATAAAGTAGCCCTGGGATGACATTCTGGGATGATGCGATGGCTAGCAATCCAGTCATCTAACCATCTCCAAATCACTTTCCTACTTTTACAGTTCCCTGGTGTCTTCTATGCTGTGCATTTGACCAAGGCTTTTAAAAGTTCTTTGGCTTTGCGCTTCCACCTGACCGAATTTATGCATTTGATCTTTTCCAGGGCTGCCTCATTTCATTAGGGAACTCACCCTACCAGCAAGCTAAACAAAGGAAAGCATTGTTAAAACTCTCTGCTTGCATTTATATGAAGTTGCCATGATATCTTTGGTAATTCAACATCCTTCAGCGTATTCAAGTGGGGGAATAGTTCAGAGTCTTCAAAGTCTTTTTTGTTCAAGGCAAGCTAGCTAGTGACAGCTTCTGGCCTTCCGTACAGCTCTTTCCCAATGTTGAGGTGTCCTTTAATTTTGAATGGGCCAGCTCGAGTTGAATTAAATTTTTTGTTGTTTAAGTTTTGAACAGGACATAGCCCTTCGTTACTGGAAGATGCTGAAAGGAAAAGTTAAATCTTGTTCAGTGTAAGAAAGGACAAAAATCTAGCTTCACATATACATTGATGGTGTATGAACTGGTAATTGTAAATGCCCCGGGGTTGTGGTAGAAAGCTTGCTGCAAAATTTCAGTGCAACAGTGGAAAGGGGAAGCTCAATAATGGGATTTATTAGGAAAGGGATTGCCAACAGTGTACATGCATTTTTATAAACGTATGACAAGGGCTCACTGGAAATGCTGTTTATTATATACGGTCATCCCTTGGTATTTGCAGAGGATCCGTTCCGGACCCTCGCGTACTTCAAAATTTGCAAATACTGAAGTCCCATTGTCCCCAATAGTGGAGCAGTTGCATGCAGTCGCACCACCATTGAGGACAGCATGGGCTTGCCATCCGCGAATGATCAAAACCACGAATGGCAAGTCTGCAGATACCGAGAGACGACTGTAATAGTTTGATCTGAAAGGTTATTGTACAAAAAGAGGGCAACTCAACAGTATTTTTAGGCTTTTCAATTTAGAAATTTATGGCTGGCATCCAATGCTATATTTCCATGGTGTCTTCCTGCTACTGCCAGAAGATAGCCTCTTCCCCATGCAACCTAAAAATCACTCCAGAGAGCAGAAAATCTCCCTGGAGCGGGTTTTGGTGCCATGGAGAGGTGAAGCTGGAATGAGAGGAAGAAGGTCATAGTGCTGCTGATACTGGATGCTACACTATATAGGTGAACGGATGGATTTAATAGAAGCCCATACAATTATTGATTCCTTCTTTCATGATCTGGAGTAGGGTCAGCTCCCACTTTTAATTATGATGACTAGGTTTGATGGGAGTTGCAGTTCAACAACATCTGTAAGGCAACACTTTGGCCACCCCTAATCCAGAATGCCAGGTCACCTAATTAAGATGATTTAATTTTTGTTCAGGACCAATAAAACATTCTTACATATGATCTATAATTACTTTTTGGAATTATCTACTGCATGATGTGATGATAGCATTTTAAAACACTAGCAAAATACTTGGACTACTGGCCCATAATAATGCAGTATAAAATATGATCAAGGACTGGACAACAAAGTTGTACAATGGCACTACCTTTCTGCAGTGGTAGGACTGTGTGCTTCTGTGAGGACATACATGGACATCACCTGATGGCCAATATAGAAATCAGTTAGACTACATTATTATTGCCTTAGCTTTGAGACTTGAGATTCGCTCTTAAGAACTGAGGGAGAAAATAATAAGCTGCTACCAAAAACAGGTGTCCCATATCAATTTGTCTTCTCATCTTCGTCATGTTCACATATCATTGCAATGTGTTGTACCCCATCTCCTATCCTTTGCAGAAGTGACCACTGTGGGATCAAATGTGCATCATAGTAACAACAGCATAAATTAAAGTGGGAGCCCTTTCACATTGCACAAGTATAATGCAGTATTCCACTTTAATTGCCATGGTTACATCCTGTGAAATCCTGGAATTTATAATTTAGGGAGGAGCATTCAGAATTCTCTGGACAGGAATGGTCAGTGCCTTGCCAAACTGCAAATACAGGATTCTGTAGTATGCAGCCATGACAGTTAAAGTGGAATAATGCTGCTACAAGTGTGGAGTGTGAAACACAACCAGATGTTAGGAAGGCAGAAGGGGACACCTGAAATAGCACTGTCATTTTTCAGCAGCCCTACATATTGTGCAATGCATGTCTTTAGAGTTGTACCTTACATCATTGCTCTTCAGTTCGTGTGCTTCACTGTCCTCTAAAGTGGAGTACATCAGTAGCACCACAACACTTTTATTATTTCTTTTATTTTCCAGTAAAAATAGAAAGAGAGAGTGGGAAATAAAAAGTCATGGCATCAATTTATTCTGCTTCCATTCTACTTCAGCCATTGTGGCTTAACTTTAAAAAAAATCCTAGAAATTGTAGTTTAGTAGACCACTCAGAATTCTGTTGGTGATCTCAAAGTCTCTTTCCTTCCTTGAACTCTATACTGTTCCTGGGGTTATAAGATGCCTTATGCCAGGGCCAAATGTGAAATGTGACCCTTCTGGCGCGCAGCCCTTTGGAATGCTTCAGATGACCATTTCCCCTGCCCCATGATCCCATTTTCTCATGTTAACACCAGTAGCTTCTGTTTGGATTTTCCCTCCTGTTACTGAAAAGGTTGCAGTGCCTCTCCTTAGGTTTTATTATTAGTGGTAAGAGCTTCAAGCAAAAAATATGCGGATATTTTTGGACCCACCCCTTTGTCTCTGTCCTTGCCCATCCAAGGAATGCATGTACATGTATGTGCATACACATATACTCCATCATACACCTAAGAATCTCTCTCAAACCAAATTTGGCCCTCAGAGTGAAAGAGATTCTCCACCCTTGTTCTAAATGGAAGGGCTACACATTGAGCCTGCAACTTTCTTCATGTGAAGTTTACACTTTGCCCCTGGGCTATTGGTCCTCCCTAGCGTTGTGTAACAAAAAATTATACCTATTGAATCTACATAGGTATGTATATAGCGTGATGAGAGAGAGAGAAAGAAAGAGTGAGTTTGGTTAAATAAAACCAAGTTCCACATTTCAATCTGGAGCAAAAAAATGAATACCCAAATTCTAACACATGAAGGCTATTACTAGTTTAAACTACAGAAATAGGAATTGTTGTTTTTCAAATGCATGATGTGAATTAGATGGGATATTTTTTGGCTATTGTTATTTTTATTGTTGTGTGCCCTCAAGTCATTTCTGTCTTAAGGTGACCCTAAGGGAGGTTTCTTGCCAAGTTTCTTCAGAGGAGGTTTGCCATTGCCATCTTCTGAGGCTGAGAGAGTGACTTGCCAGGGTCACCCAATGGCTTTCATGGCTGAGCTGGGAATTGAACCATGGTCTCCAGAGTCATAGTCCAAAACTCAAACCATTGTGCCACACTGGCTCCCCCCTTCTAAGTTTGAATGCACCCTCCTTCTAAGTTTGAATGCACTTATATATCACTTTCTTTGTAAAAGGATTTCTGCTTTCCAGTTGCAAGTATATAAAAATTGAATACTAGGAAGTTGAAAGCAATGGTTTTTAGAAAAGGGGAGGGCATAGATACATTCAAACAGATTCTGACTGGCTAGTATTTTGAATTTGTTTTGTCATTCTAAACACACAAGCTTTCTTTTGAACACACATATATTTCTCCAAAAGTGTGCTTTCAAAACCCCTGCCCCTTGCTAGACTTCAAAAGACTGCCATGGTATAATTTGTACAAGAGCTTTTTTTCTCCACTCTGGTCAAGTGACAACATAAAACAGTGATCCTGTAGCTTCAGTTCTCATTGTCTTCCTCCCTCTCTCTCCAGTGCTGCTCAGATAAAAATAGATGCTCATGTTTGAAGTGAGAGAGTGGCTCTTCGCAGGTAGATAAATGCCATAAGAAAGCCACTTTGAGGTGGCTGGGAGTGGAAATTGCCTGATGGTCTGCGCATTCAGTTAAAAGGGTATGAGGAAAAGTTAAATGTTATAGGACTCAATCTAGACAGATGTTCAGCTGCACCAGCCCTATTAAATCTAATGGAAAGAGCATAAAAGTGTTTCCTGCAGCTCTCACTCCCCTTGTTCTCTACATGAAAAGGTTGGTTGGTTGGTTTTGTTTTTGGTATAGAGAACAATTCAGCCATGTGAATTTGGTTTGCCACATTCACTAACTTTAGCTTTGCCTCCTTCCATACAGTCAGTTTTTTTGGATCATAGTTTGCCCACTCCATCTGAATCCTGGTTCCATCCTAATTTGGCAGACTGGACTTTTGGTGTTGCTTCCAAATCAGCACACTCTTGTTTGTGCTTGCCTACTACCAGTGCGGAATTGAATCCCATCATTTGCAGTGGATTTAAAACTTTTTTTGAGAGAAAAATGTTTTGCTTCCCCACCACCTCTTCTGTGTATGTGTATGCATGTGTGTTACACACCTGTGTGCACACAAACTTCCTTGTGTTCCATAAAAGGTGCAGAAGAAAGAAATCTGCCCAGCATCCTCAGTAGAAAATACAAACTTTGCAGCTCTTGATTTTCTGGACAAAGAATGGGATGAAATAATCTTTTTTATATGACACAAAGAAGAAAACATCAGGAAAATCTGTCTTTTCTGATGTACTCTGCATGGCAGGAGGGAAGGAGAATCCATCCACGATGCTGGATAAAAGAGCAGAACCCATTACTAATCCCTCTGTGCATTTTGTGTATTTAAAGGCATTTACTTTACACAGAAGCCCTTTTCAAATTTCAAACTATTTTCCCCTTCATTTCAGTTAAGCAGGCTGAAAAATTCACTTTTATTATTGTCTCTTGCTCCCTTTATAGCTTGTGAGGGGGGACCTAACTTCTTTATTTTTCCTCTGTTTTTTATGAAGGGCTTTGTGGATTATATCATCAAATTAAATTAGGTCCATTAGCGTGTTCCTTTTGCAATATCACAGTAATAGTTTGTGCCTCAGGCACTGCTGCATGATGCGTGTGTGTGTTTGTCTGTATTTGTCTGTGTTTTTGCCGGGGTCCCATGTTGCTTAGAGCTGGTACATTTCTTCCGCTAATAGAAAAGAGCATAAAAATCACATAATCATTAATATTGCAGAATCATTAGAGCTGATAAAAGGAAAGGCGAGGACTGGATGAGACAGTGTTGTTTTTCATGGTCAGTGCCTTTTGTAAACATGTGGAAGAAGCATCAGCTTTCTTGGAACAAGCTTGCAAGACTGGGAAATGAGGGGAGAAGGTTTTGCTCCATCAGTATTGTGCTGGCTTCAGATTGTGCTGATTAGGTAATCTTTCTTCAGAACTGTTGGGCTGTCTCTCCGCTAGCTGACAGAAACCCAAACTGCTGCTCCAACAGAGTTCTTTTTATCCGTACAAAACTGGGGGTGACAGAAGAGTGCACACAGATCAAGACTAAAAGGAATGTAGTCTGATTTTGTCCCTGAATCTGAATTTCAGCTCTCATCCCTGATCTCTGCTTGGTTATAGAAGCATGGAGTTAGAAGAGACTACAAGAGCCATCCAGTCCAACCCCATTCTGCCATTCAGGAACTCACAATCAAAGCATCCCTGACAGATGGCCATCCAGCCTCTGTTTAAAAACCTCCAAAGAAGGAGACTCCACCAGTTTCTAAGGGAGTGTGTTCCACTGTCAAACAGCTCTTACTGTCAGGAATTCCTTCCTAATGTTTAGCTGGAATCTCTTTTCTTGTAGCTTTCATAATGGGGAACATAATGGTCTTCCAGATACTGTTGAACTCCCAACTCTCATCATCCCTGACCACTTACAATGCTAGCTGAGGCTTCTGGTAGTTGAAGTCCCACAACATCTGGAGGCCCATAGGTTTCCCATGCCTGGCATAAGTTGTCATGTGGTTATAAGGTGGCACTTGTTCATCCTGTTCTCCATAGATGGCAATGCAATTTCTTTCTTCAAAATTTTTAGACTGATTGATTGCAGAGTAGCATGTTATTGTGATTTTGCTCCACCATGATCACTGAGGCTGTGTTTTTATTCACCAGTTTACCACTGCTTTTTTCAGCCAGGATAATCATAGACTCTTTGAAAGGCCAGATTTGGACTTGATCAGCATTAGTTTGGAGTTAAATCAAAGTCCAAAGGTCTTGTCATTTTCAGTAGTATGAGGGGGGAATGGTGGAGTTTATGGCAGTTGACTACACAAGCCTCAGTGCTAACCATCTCCCATCCAAGTACTAAGTATTGAACTTGCTTAACTTCCTAGATCAGCAATGCCTTTGGGGTATTTAGGCCATTCTCTAACTTAGCAGGGGCAAAATAGCCCTTCCTTTGCATTTCAAGACAGGCAGAAAGCTAGACCATGGTGTTCTGGTTGTTTGGCACAGCCTGGGTGGTTTACAGGTAGGTCAGGTGAACATTTATAGTCTTTCCCCCCCCCTTTTTTTTTTTAGCCGAGAGAACACTTTTCTAGGCATCTGTAAGTCCTCCAGGGTGATTCTGTGGCCAACCTCCACCAGAGGTTGACCATAGAATCACACTGGAGGACCTACAGATGCCAAACAGAGTATCGATGGTAGCCAAGCCAGCAGGGTTGTTCTTTTAACATGGATTCTTTTTGGACACCCAACGTGTTTATTTAGAATCCTGCTGTTGCCAGCTGATGTCCTCTCATACTTCTATATCAGTGCTGGAAAGCTATGAGTCACTTTTCACTGGGAATGTTCATTTGGTGCCTGACAGAACAAATGGTATGCCATTATGAGACCCATCTGAGCTTGCGTGCCATCTCTTGCAGTGAGAGAATGGTGCTCTCATATTGGTAGGCAGCTGTGTTTTGTTCAAAAAGGCCTGGAGAGAGTGGCTTTGTTTGGACATCATGCTAAGTCAGTAGCAGATGTGAGAGCTGGGAGATTCAGAGCAGTAATCCAAAAATATAACTTTTAAAAACTCCATCTACTCATGGGCAACACATGGCCTATAGGCCACATATGGGGGACCCAGCCAGGTTCAGGGCCTTTGGTTCAGCTGCTGAAGAATTTATAACTGCATTGAGGAAGATAGGAGGCTGCCTTAAGGAGACCATTGCTTCATCTAGCCTACTACTGTTAACTCTGAGTGGCAGTGGCTCTCCCAAATTTTATGTAGGATTTTCTGGCCCTACCTAGAAATCCATAGTGTTTCCTGGTTATCTTCCTTCCGGGTAGAAATATACTTGATCCTACTTTACTTTAAAATAAAGCGTGCCCTATATGCTCTCCTAAATCTTGCTCTCCAAAAACTTGACAAAACTGGGGGAAAGGAGGAAACTAATCCATGGGTTATTTCAGTGTGAAATAACACCAGTTTGAGTGTAAGACATCTGGATAAGTGTGATGTATTGGACTAGCATTAGAAAGAAGATTATACTCCTTGCTAATAGCAGTGGTGGGGTCTAAGTGCCATCAATGACATGAAGGCTCAGGAAAGAGATCTCCCCCATGCGCTCTTGACAGGAAAAACCCCTCCCTAAGCTGCTTTTTGTATGTTCGGGATACTTCCAGTATCTCGTGCTCAAGGCAGGGGTATAAAAAACAGAGCTGCTTCTTATACATCTCTCATTTATTTCAAGAAAGATTGTGAAGGAAAACATCATGAGGCTGTGTTCGTGAGGTTGTTCAGTATGAGAGTGTCAGCTTTTCAAAATGTCTTGAGTTGGTCTTTTCTTTGCAAATGAGGCTCCTGTCTGTCTCAGTTTTGGCATCTGGTACTGCATATACAAACATTTCTACAACCAGGAAAACAGTACTTCTTTTTTTAAAAAACAAACAAGCAAACTTCAACTTCCATTATCCCATGGTGAGGGATTTTGGGTGCTGTAGTCCCCCAAAAGTATTTTTTTCTGAGCTGTCAATTCCTGGTGTTTCATTGCCTAAATCATAACAAAGATGCCCCCCAGATCCCATTTTTCTTCTTCACTGTCACTGTTGGTGAGGCCCCATGAAGCATGCCTTGAGAGACCAAATCTTTTAAATTAATCACTGTAACTCCTGGAAGAGAAGAGAGCCAGCCACTTTGCTTTGCAAGCTGATGTTTCTCCAGTAGGAACTGCATGCATAACCATGTATTTGGTATGACTCAAGCAGCAGTTTTTCAGAGTGATCCAAATTTGGAAAAGAGGTCTGCCTAACTATTTTCCCCCTGATATCTGTTGCAGTTTATTTCCCCAGGAGCAAATGGTTTTCTTTTATCAGGCACTCACATGTTGTCTTAGAATTCATAGCTGAAGGAGTGAGTCGAGTTATCAGAAAGGCTGTGAACCAATTAAAGAGTTTTGTGTTTTAAGTCTCTTGATGGGGTTGCTTTCACTGAGTCATTCCTAGATGTAAAAACTGTAGAATCTTAATAAATCCTGAGGGATTTATTATTATCTGCACTACACTGTTCACTCTTCTGCATCTGTGCCTGAGGAATTCAGTAGACAGAAAGTTTGGCGGCTGAAAGGGTACCACTTCTGCCTGTTTGCCCATTTAACCCTCCCAGATTCTCTGAACAAGAGAGGGCAATGGTGTTACTAGTGTTGGTGTCAGTCATGGTGTTGCCCCCCCCCCATTGACCTCCTCCCATACAGAATCCTTAGTAATGTTTTTTATACTTATGTACTTGTACTTACATTACTCATAAATTGTAATTCCTGAATGTAATGGCAAGAGTTGGGACATCTACAACTAGCAAAATTAAAATTATACCTTTAAATGACAATATCATAAGCACAGCCTAAATGTATTTACATGTACACACTTTCATATGATTGAAGTAAAAATGGGTAAGATGTGATGCTTTTAAGGAACATTTAAATAGAATGTTAACATTTATTATTATTTTTTAAAAATTAAAACTTAACATTTTAATTCTAAAAAACCCCCGGGGACTCTCCTTTCTCTTCTCACTGAGCCTCACCTCACTCATGCCATCTTTTCTGGTGAGCTCCAGTGTTTCAAAGGGATGCAGGCAAATGCCACAGCCTGTTTATGCCCAAAGGCAGGTGTTTGGGGAGCAGTAGTGTCACCCTTCTTAGGGTGTCACCTGGTGCGGCCCACATCCCCGGACCCCCCTAGTGATGCCCTGGAGAGAGGGCAATGTGGGAGAGCTACATGAGCAAATATTCAAAGAAGAGTGACTCCCCCCAGCATCCTTGAGTTCATCCCCTGCTTTTAGTGTGTGTGTGTGGGGGGGGGGAACTAATCACAGCTATTAGTCTTTCCCTCTCTACCATGGAATTTCTAGACAGTTTCTGAAAATCAAAAGTTGATTTTTCCTACTTCCAGTTGGCACCATTCTGCCCATGATAGGGTGGCTCCTACTCATGGCAAGATCTTGGGGGAGAGGCTAATATTGGCCACTAAAGCATGCCAGAGTTGACCATCTTTGTCTAAATACTTAGTCCCTCCATCCCAACTGAAACAATACCTATGCGAGTGTGTGGCTCCATTCACCTCTTGTGATCCTACCCTTCTCTTGTTTCTTCCACAACCCATCTGATTCCCTCCACTATTGCAATTTGGGATATAAGTTCCTTCGGCCTGTCAGCCTTAACAAAGATGTGCCTTATTTCTTTTATGAAAGGTAAACATGCTTTGCATATTAATGCTACTGTATCAGTGTTGTGGTTGTTAACAATAATAATCAATGTCAGTGTTCAATTCCCCATTTAACAATTGGTGCCATTTTGCCCCCAGCCTCCCCATGCATGCACAGACAGAGAGAGACCACACAGGGAAATGAAAGAAAGTTCCATTCAAGCTGTTCTGTTTTCTACCCATACAGGAGGTCTCCGGGGAGCCACTGTGGTGGATGCTTTAGATACTTTATATGTTATGGAGCTGCAGGAAGAATTCCAAGAAGCCAAAGATTGGGTGGAGAAGAGCTTTGACTTGAATGTGGTGAGTCAGTCTTTGAATATGTCTCTTTGTGCTGCTGAAAGTGGCTGATTTGTTTTGAACCCTGCTTTTTTGACCTTGGATTCTTCACACACAAACACACATCCACTATATTCTGTCGGAACAAGCTGAGAATGGCAAAATGCATCATTGTGTGAGGAGGGAAGTTTCTATTATGCTTATTATTTTCTTCCTTTACTGTAGAAAACAAAATTGTATCATTGTCCCGTTCTTTGTTGTTTCACCCCTTAAGTGTCACCTCTTTCCTTCTCCAGCTTCTCATCCTTCTCTTGTTAGCAGGGTTAGTTGTTTCTAAAACCAAAAAATAAAATAAAAATCTTAAGCACTGGATGACATTGCTCTCTTACTTTGCAGTGTCATGCTAAGTATGCTACTGTTTTTATTGTATTGAGCTTCACAGCAGCCTTGTATAATTCAAAGGCACAGCCATATTAGTCTGGAAAAATCAGTATGCAGAAGGGGTCCTGTAGCACCTTTGAGACTAACTGGAAGAAAGAAGCTGGTAGCATGAGCGTTCATAGAATTAAGCCTACTTCCTCAGAAGCATGGAGTGGAGCCTTGTAAGATAGGATTGTTATTATTATTACTGATTTACGAATTGAAGAGTTGGTGTTAGGTTGGAAGTGGGCAGTTTTGCCCAAAACTGTGAATCCACAACAGGGAAGGCTGTCATAAATCACTATCAGGATAACATACCTGTGTGGTACACAGAACATGGCAGAGTCCAAAGCAAACATAAAAATTTGCACTTGCAATAGACACCAATGTAGAAGCTGCTTTGAACCATTTATATCTGTATAGCATTGCAGCAGATAATAAGACATGAAATCTTAGCTTTTGTGTGAGAATATAATGGACCAACATGTTTCTTACCTTTCCACTTTGTGAGGCAGTGGGGGAAATTTTGATTACAGCCACTGGCTTCTATTGTTGAAGTTTTTGGAGGGAGAGAGGAACTTACTTCTGCACAATAGAGGAGTTCTTTGTCCAACTTTATGAGACTTTCTGTGTAACTTCTGCTTTCAGCTATATCTTTGACCTCATCTCAATATGGAAACATTTTACATATCTTGAGATGACTTCCTTTTGTGGCTTTGTAGAAGTCTACTGTGGTGGTCTCTCAGCTTTTTTCATGTAAAATATCTGCTGCATCATGAAACACAAATGAATTTTCTTTTGCATCAGTGGCTTTGTCTCATTTTGACCATCTTCAAATCTGCTGTGGTGCATTACCTCTAATTCAGCCCCAGTTCAAGACTACTATTGGCTGGTATTCAAGCCTCTGAGATCTAAATCACTATCCACTGGATTAAAGTGGCTCTGCTAAGAGCCCATAGGTTTAGTGCTTCTAGATGTTTCAGATAATCACCCTATGAAAATGAAGATAACTGTAGCTTTGAAGGATCCAGTACGGCCATGTAAAAAAGCATTTGTAATGGAAGATAAATTAATATGTTGGCTGCTTTCAGCTACAATCGATTGGATTTTCCAGGGCTATGAAAACAACTTAGACCAATAAGCAAGTCTGCCTTCTTAGCTGAAATCTCCATGTTCAGAGTTAGCATGTCTCCAAATGTCAGTTGCTTGTGAACCCCATTTGGAGATGGCTATTGCTAAACCCAGTTGCTAATCCCAACTAGAGTAGATCCACTGATAGGTCAACATTCATATATTTTTCATTAAAATTCAGTAGGTCTAGGTGGGACTAGAACTTGAATTTTAGGGCTTTATGTCTCACTTGTGGCCTTCCTGAGACACCTAGTTGGCCAATTGCAGGAAGTAAGAACCTGGTCTATATAGTCCTATGATAAAGTTAAAGTGATTCCTAAAGGTGAGGCGCAAAGGAACTACCATATTTGGGAATCTCTCCTTTAGGGCACTCCTCGTTCCTTCAGGTAGCTCTTCCCACACAAGCCAGCTTCTCTCCACTTTCACTGATGGGGCCTTAGCAGGCCAGAAAGGTCTAGTGAGTCGGAGATTCTTATACCTGTTCTGTGGTGTTGATTTTTAGGTTTGGGTTTTGTTTGTTCGTTTGTTTTTGCTGTTTCCCCCACGGTTGCTACTGGGGATCAGTGTTTGGTGTTCCTTTAGGGACTACAAATCCAAGAATCTACCAACCATGGTTCATTGAGTTGTTTTCCAAAGAATAAATTTTCCAAGCTCTAATGAGGATGCTAAGGCTGGCATCCCTCAGGTCTTTGTTTAAGATGCATAGTGAGTTTGGAACTACATATATACCAAGACATTGTTGGCATTATGATTGCAGAGCTGCACCAGTTGCTGAAGCCTGGCCAGTGTTTCTATTGCTGAGCATTGTTTTGAAAGAGATGGCTGCCATGGGTTTGTAAAGAGACAGTCACACACAATAAATTTGGTTGAATGTCTTCTGTTTGGTAAGGGATCGATGCGCTAAGAGACAAAATAGAGAAGGATAATTGATCTCTGTTTTCAGAAAAGCTCTTCCTCCTTCCCTACCCACCCCCACAGATCAATCTGCAAATGCAAGAATGAACCTTGTAGATAACCATATCACAGGATGTAATGCAGGAGAGGTCGGATGTGTTTTTTAAAAAAAATCTTAATGTACTGTCAGTGGTTATTGAACAGAGCAACTAACATGGAAATGTAATGTTGGAAAATAAAAGATGCTCAGGGCATTGCTTCCAAAGGCTGGAAGTATGTTTTGTTCTATTTTGGTATTTTGAACAGAGGTGAACTAATTTCAAAACACTGTTAACCTGAAACCTCAGGTATGTAAGTCCTAGGCTCAAAACTGGCTCCATCACAACTGTTTAGCCTTGGGCAAGTATTTGTCCCTTGTTCCCTCATTTAAAAGGAAAATACTTCCTCTCTTGCTGGATAGGTGGCTTGTGAGTTATATCTAAGTCCAGCCAAATCAAAATTTCCTCTCATCACCCATTTGCACTTGCCCTTTGTGTGTTCTTCTAATGTTTCCTCTGGACATCCACAGCCAAGAAGCAGTGGCCAACAGGTCCATTGAACAGGTGGGCTTCGACCCAAAAATTGGATTTAAACACCCCTGTGTTACTGGGCCAGCTGTTAAAAGAATGGCAAAAGTGCTGTGTGAAGCAATTCTTTTATTTATATATGCTGCTTTTTGGCTTCCTTTCTTTAGTTAGACTGACTTTCTGGAGTAATGTGGCCATCTATCTTGTAGAGATAGAAGAGAAGGGACAGTGAGAGCAAAAAACAGAAGGCCAAAAAAAGTCAGATATACAGCGGTTGACACCATGATGGAAAAAACAGTGGAAAGGAAGGCATTACTCCTGCTTGCTTTGTCACCAAGGGGAAAGAAGCATCTTGCCTTTCCTCAGCATTTCTGTCTCTTCATGTCATGACTGACCTGGTGCCAGAAATGTCAGTCTCACAGGAAGATTCTGAGACTGAACTTCCCATGGGTCCTCGTGATTCTAGTAGTCCCATAGATACACACACATGCCTCAAAATGGTAGTTGAGGCCTGTCAGAAACACCAGACCTAGAGCAAGACTCATATGGAACCCTTGAAAATCCCTCCCCATTCATGGAGTTAGAAAAGGAGGCCAAGCAACTACTTTTCCAAATGAACATTGGTGTCAAAAAGCTCTAGGGGTCTTCTGTTGGTAAAGAACATCATCTTAAGAGCCAGCAAACACCAGACCTCATCAATGTTCGTGTACATGAGAATGTGGTCAAGAATTGACACTCACAACCTCCGTTTTTGTTTTTAGAGTGTGGTCTCTGTGACCTGCATTCAGTTGTTACATATGACACAGTGAATCAGTGGAAACAAAATGGTAAATCAAATGTTCACTTAACAGGTTCTCAGTGACGGAATGGATCTACTCTAGTTAGGACTGGCAATTGGACTTAGACCTGTAGGTGGACATGCCCACAGCTCACTTCTGCACTTTTATCAGTGAGTGTATAACAAGCTGTGTGTCGGAGCCATATGTTCACAAATCCTAAGAATCCAAAGCTAGCTGAGGGGTGGGTGGGATTACAGCTGTCAGAAGTACCCAGCCAACATGGACACTGACACGGAGAGCACAGGAAAGCTATCACAAACAACAGCCCTGCAGAGCTTCTGCTGTCCCATTCCCATGTCAGCTAGTGGCATCATGTAATTGTGTAGAAGAGTTTTTCTTCCCCTTTGATCAGTGGCCAATGGACAGTCGTTGTTGTTGTTGTTGTTGTTAACTGCCATCAAGTTGATTTGACTTATTGCAACCCTATGAATGAGAGACCTCTCAAGTCATCCTGCCCTCAACTTCCCTACAGAGGTCTTCAGATTCAAGGCCGTGGGCTTCCTTGACTGAGTCTATCCATCTGTAACAGTCATAGGGACAAGGAAATGCTAGTGCTGTGATTTTATGTGGTGAAATTTGCTAGTTGTTAATCAAGAGGAAGGGCCAAGGGGGAAATCCAACCCCATATTCTGTATTTCCCCTAAAACAATATTCTCCCACCTGGAACCTTTCAGAAGTATTGGAGTACAACTTTCACACCATTTAGCCAGTGTGGTCAGTGGTCAAGCTTTATCAGAGTTGTAACCCAACCCATCTGGAAGGCATCACATGTTCTACAAGTTCTAGTTGTGAATGTTAAAACTATGTTTTGATTCCGTTTTCCATTTGAATTCCCTTGTCTTGCTGTGTACACTTTCATTTATGTATAACCTAAAACTGTCCTGCTTTTTCTCCACAGAATGGTGAAGCATCCTTGTTTGAAGTGAATATCCGCTATGTTGGAGGGCTTCTGGCTGCTTATTACCTAACTGGTGAAGAGGTTTGTTCCAGCAATTTTGCAAATTTCCTGTATAGAATATATTTTTGTATGAGAAAGCTGCACACATACACACAGTTTCTTCTTGAAACCCTAATCACCAAACAGTTCTAAATAGTTCCCTTCATCTCAACAAGCAGAAATGTAACTCCTTTATGAAAGCTGAAATTCTGATGATAGCTGTTAATTAAGTTTTGCATAATTACTTTGCCTGCCTCATCTGTATAGCTATTTCCTCCCATGGAAACTTTCTCCTAGATAGCTTTTTGGTTTGGTACATTGGTCCCTCCTGAAATGCCATTTGCCACAATATTGGCATTGCGTTCAAAACTTGTTAATTTCCAGATGTCAAAGAGAAAAATCTTCAAAAGACCCCTCAGGGTCCTGTTGAGCACTGCAGTAGGGCAACTGTCATTTTCAGCGGCAGCTGTTTTCAGCTATTTTGACACACACACACCCAACAGCAAAAGCCGTTGGGGTTGTTAAGGCAGCATGATAAAGTCCTCAGTCCCTTCTTCTGCCTTGTAAGGAATCTACCACTGTTATGGGGGAAACAGCAGCAGCGACATCTCCTTCAGAGAGCCTCTGAAATTGCACAACTATCACTGCAGCTTTTGCAAGAAAACTAACTCCCATTAGGATTGCTTTTTTTTTCTAGTGGATGCATGTTAATTTTGGCACTAAATCCTTTAAAAACACACACACAAAAACATAATGCAAATAATTTGTATAAAACAAGATGATCCCAGCAGGCAAAAAGGCATTGTTACTTACATATCCTTGGGGGACAATATTATGGAAGATAAAGCTGGCAGTTGGTACTAGTTATGAGAGACCCTCTACCGGTTGCAGATGTGTTGGACTAAACTGCCTGCACCTGCAACCCAGCAGTCCATCTGGAGGCTCCAGGTTGGGAAACATGACTTCATGTTCTGAGTCAAGGTGCCTCTGAATACCAGTTGGTGGGGACCTCTAGCAGGAGGGTGCCATTGCCTTTCTCCCCTGTTCCTGGGAAGGGAAATGGGGCATTTGAATTCCTCACTCCTTTGTGGCTTTGGTTGGCTGACCGTGGGGAGGCCCCTGTGGTTAATTATGTACTCTTGCAAAAAGTCCCCAGAGACCACCCTAGATGATCTCATGCAATGGCAGGAAAAAGTACAGTATCCACTACTGGGCACAGCATTCAGGATGTTTTGGACAATTCGGCCTTTCCTTTTTTAATGGCCTCACAATTGTAAGGTTAGGCACAGAGGTGAGGTGTGATCAGTCAGAGGAGGGCTCCTCTGAGTTGGATTTCTAGGAATCAGGAGAGAGAACTTTGGTGGCCCTCTCTGTGATTAACATAATTGTGCAGTTTGTAATTGGCTTGCTGTCTCTTCCATTCTTTCCACGATTCTTTTCTTCTCCCTGAAATAAACACCTTAAAATAATATTTACATCAGACTCTGGCCCCTAGAGAGTACCTTTTTGCCTAGCAAAGACCACACAAGTTGGGCTGCCTTTAGTGATCTGAGCCAATGTGTGGCTTGCTTTTAATTGTTAGGCTTTGAATGAGCTTTATATGTGTATATTTATCTCTGCATGTGTGTTGTCTGGGCGGGAGGGGGGGCAGTCATTAACAACCCACATTGCCCCCCTCCACCAAACTAATGCTGTGTCCCTCCAAAAATGTTTCTTTCATGGGAGTAAATGCCATCTGCTTTCCGAAGGTGATGCAGCCTCCAGTACAACAAAGATTAATCTGCCACACCAAAATGAATTTTGCTGAGCGATAAAATTCCACAGCAGTACAGTTCCTCCTTATTTTCCCTCTGTTCCCCAGTACAGGCAGAGACTGATAGCACCGTATATTTATGATGGTGGGCATAGAGAGATTGCACAAAATATCCAAGGCTGGAGGAAACAGCAAGTTCCTTCCCACTTGTCCTGGCAGCAGTTATGCCTATCAGAACAAGAGAACTGCACTGATCCAACAGCAAAGATTCAAGAAGCTCAAAGGAGTTACAGCTCTGAACAGTGATACCCCACCCCAACCCCCTTCACCCCAGAAAATGTGTTGTGAGCACTGACATTTTTTTTCTGGAGCATTTCACTTCCATTAAATCTTGCAGGTAGATTTAATCATCTTCCACAGCAGGTCTGGATAACTGCAGCCTTCCAGATGGTTTTGGCCAACAGCTTCCATCAACCCTAGCCAGTTTAACCTATGGCAAGATTTTGTGGTAGCTGCAGTTCAAAAATGCTAGAGGGTTCAGTTGCCCACACCTTTTCTGTGAGTTAGAAGGCTTCAAAGGCTTTCTAACCCAGTTTAAAGGAAGGAACACAATATTTCTTGGGAAATGTTTCACAGGTTGGAAATTTTGGATTTCATAGGGATAAAGAGGGAGAGGGATTCTTGCTCTCACTGACATTTACTCTTGGGTTTGATAGTAGGGGGCTGAGCATGTATGGAAGGTTGTGTGGATTTACAACAGAAATGCCCCAAGGGTTGTGCTTGTCTGCTACATCATACATGTTACTGAGGTTATCTGGGTTTCAGTACAGCATTAACTGACCTACTGGATCAGTCTCCTTTCCTCTTCTTAAACCAGATTTGTGCTAGCCTGATCCAGGCTTGAGAAGATGTGGGAAGTGTGAGGGAATCTCCTTTTGACTTAAAGTCATCGATGACAGCTTGGCCTGCCACAGAAGGGCTAGGAGTAAATGGCTTGTTTTCGATCTCTTAAGTCACTTAACCAGTTTCCCATGATCATGAGTAATCTCTTGAGCACAGATTAACACTGGTAGCAATTTGTCCTCTAATGATTTTTTGCTTCCATTCTGGTATCCTCTGGTTATTGGGGAGAAAATGGGGCAGGGTAGGAGGTGTGATTTGTTATAATAACCACCACCACAACTTTATTTATACTTTATTTATACTTTACTTTTTCCCCAGGGCTGGGAATCAAGGCAGCTCATACATTAAAAAGATTACACTTAAAAATGTACAAAAAGTCAACATTAAAACTAAAAATGAAACTATAACCATATTAAAAACATATGCTCTAAAAAGATTTTAAGAGTTACACAGTATAATTTACAAAATACCACACTTGTAGCTCTTTGTTAAAAGCCTGTTGGGGTAAAAGTTTTCACCTACCATCAGAAGGGCAGTAAAGAGGGGGCCATTCTCGGCATGAAGTTGTTCGCCAAGTCCTATTTTCCATGTGTGACAGTCCCTAACTCCCATCATCCCTGATCAGCATAGGTGACAGTTGTGTTGTTTGGGGAAGATGGGCATTGTAGTCTAGCACATCTGGAAGACACCAGGTCACAAAAGATGCTCCCTTGCGTAGGAATCAGTTTTCAGCAAAAAGCTGTGCAGTACTGGTATGTTGCCATTTTATTTTAAGAACCATTGGGGCTGGAATTAAAGTTTCACCCACCCACCCACCCCTTATCGTCTGTTTCCTGAAAACATATTTGTGCTTTGCTCAAAATGTCTCCTACCCCATATTCTCTGAGTACAAAAAATAAATAAATGAACTTTGTTCTCCAACCACAATTCCCTAAGATAAATTAAGGCTGGCTTGCTAGGGCATTAACATAAGAATATGTGTAGAAGAGCCAGAAGCCAGCTTCTCCCACTTGGCAGCGGATCAGGTGGCAGGATTTGATGCTGAAACCTTTAACCAAAGACTGGTTAGTCTTTGCTCAGTTGGCTTAAAGAAGCAGCTCCAATGGCTTAAGAGATGCACGAGGAGACGCCACGTTTTCTACGCCAGATGTTGACACAGACTCATGTAATCCACTTCAGCATCTATTTCCCCAGATAAAGCTGAGTTTGCCTGTAAAGAGAAAATACATTTATGTTGTAGTAGGGAGGAGCAGGAGAGAATGTGGATGCAAAAAAAGTAGGCTGCCAGTAAGGAGGTAGTTTTATTGCAGCTGAATTATTTGCACTGAGCCCCAAATCTGTGAATCCTTTCTGTATTCTTTAGTCATCTATTAAATCTCCCTTCTTCATCATTGCTGCAGCTTTGTTTGGAGATATATCTCATTTTCCTGGCCAGAGTCTTAGTTTTGCCACCTCGGAGATGGGAGGGCAAACCTTCAGATCTCAGGTCTCAGACTGATTTCAGAAGCTTCTTCAAGGTATCCATTCAGACTCTGGGCAAGAGTAATCCGATATTGTAGTTATGCTTGTTGTTAACTGCATTTTTGATATCCTTTTTTTAAAAAAGATGAGCAACATTTTTCAATTAAAATATTGATTTTTTTTAAAGGGATTAAAAGGTACAACCTGTCCTCCTAATTTTTGAAGAATAATCAGTTCTAATCTTCTGATTTAGGGATGATCAGAGATGATCCCAATTTATAAAATGATCATTCATTTAAAAGTGGACTTCCAGGTCTTTGAAGGCTATTTAAAACCAGGGAGGGAGACAGAAGAATAGGGCCACCATAAAAAGTCCTTCTCTAAAACTTGGCAACCTAATAGATCTCATGTGTGTGCCTTAAAATCACCTTTTGACTTACAGTGACCCCATGAATTTCTTAGGGTTTTCTTAGGCAAGGAATACTTAGAGGTGTTTTTGCCAGTTCCTTCCTCTGAAATATAGTTTCTACAGCACCTGGTGTTCATTGGTGGTATCCCATCAAAATACTGACCTGGGCTGACTCTGCTTAGCTTCTGAGATCAGACAGGATCTGATCCCATCTGGGGTATTTAAGTCGACCTAATAGATCTTACTAGTGGGCAATTAGACAGGGTCTCTGGCCAAGACAGAAGGGACATGTTGCCCAAAGAAGCAGGAGAGCCCAACCAGATGTCACCCTTCCTCTACGGCAGGGTAGGCAACCTTTCCCCTTTAAGGGCCAAGGGACTTCAGCTCCCAGAAGCCTCAGCCATGTTGGCCAATAGTCCCATGTTGGCCAATAGCTCCTGGGATTCTGGGAGCTGAAGTCCCTCGGCCCTTAAAGGGGAAAGGTTGCCTACCCCTCTACGGTGTCAACCAGTGTGTGCTGCACCCCCCCCCCATGTGATGCCACTGCCTCCAGATGACATATCTTAGTCATAAAGGTAAAAGTAAAGGTATTCCCTGTTGACAAGGTTGTCAAGTTGTGTCCGACCATAGGGGGTGGTACTCATCTCCGTTACTAAGCCAAAGAGCCAGCGCTGTCTGAGGACTACTCTGTGATCATTTGGCCAGAATGCTGTTTACTTTCCCACCAAAGTGGTACCTATTTATCTACTTGCATTTGTATGCTTTCGAACTGCTAGGTTGGCAGAAGCTGGGACTAGTGACAGGAGCTCACCCCATCTTGTAGCACCCAGGCCTTGAACTGTCAACCTGCTGATTTTGCAATCAGTAGAGTCAGCATCTTAATTGCTTGAGCCACTGCATCCCTCCATACTGGGATAGTCATACTGGGTAGATATTTAAATCCATGGCGGCAGAGAGCAATGAACTAATTAGAAGTCTGAAATATGAAAACCTTAGTGAGCCTGGAGTGAGATGTTTACACGCACATCCATACACTTACATGGCACACTCACCAGAAATTATTGGAGCCGTCATAACACCTTCCCCCATCCTCCCTCAGGTAGGTGACCCAGAAGGCTACCATGGTCGGTGGGAATAGGCCTCTGAGAGGTCCTGGCAGAGCTACTGGGACCAAACCCACCCACCCACCCACACATACATCTCCACCCATTCCCCAGCTGAATCACCAAGGAAACTAATGCTGTTTTTGGCCCCAAACCAGCTAGAAGCCAGACTGGAACAGACTGAAATAATCAGTCTAATCGAAGAGCCTCTAGTGTTGAAAAGTAACCACCTTTTGCAATATCTTACTTAATATTGGTATATTAAGAGCCAGTGTGGTTTGAGTATTAGACTACAACTTTGAAGATCAGGGTTTCTTTCCCCACTTGGCTGTGGAAACCCACTAGGTGACTGTGGCCGAGTCACACAAACTCAGCTCCAGATAACCCTGTGATAAGTTGGAAATTACCTGAACAACAACAACAAATTGGTGTATTGGTTACCATTATAAGAGTTCACAATTTATGGGGAGGGAGTTAAAATAAGCTTTAATAGCCACGTTGTTCAGTGGTGTGGAAACTGCATTGTCACTCACTATAGAATTAACCACCTCTGACATCCAGGTGGATAAGTCTGCTTGTAGTAGATTTTAACACTCAAGAAGGGGTTGGATCTTAAAAGCACGA
Organism: Phrynosoma blainvillii; assembly: GCA_026167975.1. Lineage (NCBI taxonomy): Eukaryota > Metazoa > Chordata > Lepidosauria > Squamata > Phrynosomatidae > Phrynosoma > Phrynosoma blainvillii. The sequence goes on from JANUYF010000008.1 coordinate 24,094,267, forward strand.
GGCGAATCATGAGGCTCCAAGTACCATCCAGCTGCATACACTGGAACTTATTTAAAACAGCATGTTTAGATGCAGCCCTTGCTGCCTTCATCTCCTTCTCAGGATGACTTCTGAGTCAAAACAAGTCCAGGTAATTTTGCCTACAAAACTGAATGCAAATTGGACTCAGTGAGCATTGGAGGGTCCAGTTTCCAGATTATACAGAGAGATGACTTTTTGTACCTTGGAAAAGCTTATAGGGCAGGTGTTGTGCAAAACACAGAGTAGCATAAAAATAAAGATTTCTTCACTAACACATAATTTAATCCAATCATTAGTTTGATTGTGATGATGTCTTTTGCCGCAGTTCCAGTTTCTAAGAAGGGTTTGTGGCCAGCATGCACAAATGGTTCTCATTCAGTCTAAGCCAAAATACAGTCTGTGTGAAGAGAAAACCAAACCTAATTCTCTGTGAAGTACCTCTTTATGAACTGAACATATGGAGATTTATATATATGTATCTAGCAAAATTTGCACATCCCAAACAGTTCTCTTCCCCACTCCTCCACTCTCTTTTTAACTACTGGCTTTCTTATTTGTCCTTTGTCTGTTTTTGCATCCCACAGGTCTTCAAGAGCAAAGCTCTAGAACTTGGAGAAAAGCTTCTTCCTGCCTTCAGCACACCAACGGGTATCCCACGGGGAGTCATAAACCTGGGCAGGCAAGGCACATATCGTTACTCTGTTGTCTCTAATAAATGTACTGCTTAGAACAGGGTGGGAAAGTTGTGTTCCACAGACCACCTGTAGCCCCCCTCATCTGTTTTTGTGGGCACCTGAAACATCCTTACCCTCCCGAAATATATTTTGTAGTTAAAACATGATGAATTGTTACTACAGGAAGCATGATCCTACTTTAAGCCAAGGAGAACACACCCCGGCACCTGGAACCTTGCTTTACATTTTCTTGAGGGGTTTGTTTGTTTGTTTTACAACCATAAGTGTCCTTCTAGCAGGAGCAGATGATATGGTTTATGTCTTGTCTGGAGGTTGGGAAATTGGCCCCAGCTTCTCCAGAGTTGCCCACCCTTGATTTTGGACAAGAAGTAGGAGAATCCTGTTGAGTCAGAATAAAGGCCAATTTGTTTGAGTTTCTTCTGCTTCCTACAGTGGTCAGCCAGATGTTTCCAGGAAGGCTGCGAGGTGAGCATAGTTATGACATGTTTTGAGTGTCATGTGTCTCAAAAATCTGGTACAAAGAAACTTACTAAGATTGTCATTGTTGCTGGACTTTCCAGCCACAGCCCTGCAAGTGAAGTTCAGCAGCTAACTCAAGAGTCACCTCTGCCGAATTCAGCTCTGCTTGTGGGCCAAGTTTCATGCCAGTAACAGTTGTATATCCAAGTGCTGGTCAAAACTGATTTGGCCTAAACCAGCCCATCTCCTTGCAGGGGTAGGCAACCTGTCCCCTTTAAGGGCCGAGGGACTTCAGCTCCCAGAAGCCTCAGCCATGTTGGCCAATAGTCCCATGTTGGCCAATAGCTCCTGGGATTCTGGGAGCTGAAGTCCCTCGGCCTTTAAAGGGGAAAGGTTGCCTACCCCTACCTTATAGTGTGGAACTATAACTGCCATTACCCTACTGGTAATAGTGTACTGGTTATATGTGATGGGAATTATAGTGTAATACATCTGGAGGGCCCCAGGCTGAGGAAGAAGGCCTCAGTTGTAACCAAACATGGATAATATTTTTTAATCCAAACCTGAACTCTACTGAGCATTTACTGCTTTAGGCCTTAGCTCTGTATACTAGTCATCACTCCTCTTATTGCCATTTTTTTTCATAATCAAAAGTCTGAATGTTATGTAGAATAAACTTTATCCCTTGTTTCTCTGTGCCATACACAATTCACTGAACTTCTATCCCATCCCAGTCATTCCTTTGCAGAGTTTTCAGACAGCTTTCCCTCACCCCTCCAGCTAGCTCTCCCAACCCAAGATACAGCCTGGCTCATTTAAGAGGGTCTCCCCATTCCCTCACACCCACATGCAGCAGCTGAGACAGCATGGGGAGCTATGGGTGCGGGAAATAGAATTCTTCTAAATTTGCATTTTCTAAAGGAGGAGTAGGCGACATCCCTAATGTACCTGTGAGTGACCTATTAGGCTTTTGCAAGAATCCATCTTGAATTCCTTACGTGAAGGGAAGTGTGGCTTGGGCACAGTCTGTGTCCAAAAGCCCAACAGCTGCTAGAAACATGTGCCCCTCTCCCTCCTGACACAAACTGCATCACAATGGCCAGCTGGTCTGAGTGACTGCCAAAGAGCATTAGCTATTTTGAGACTATTGGTGGAATATTTCAAGGAAAGCAGGCTTTTCTTCATTCCATATTTCATTTTTAATGCAAAAGTGTGTGCGTGCGTGCGTGCGTGCACATGTGCGCGCGCACACACACACACAGTTTATATACCTTCTTGTTTCCAAGTTTGAGGGGTTAAAAATAAAGAAATAAATCAGCCCAAATCTGAGATGTTCATATTTGATTTAGTTTAAAATAAGTTTCCAGTTCTCATGGTTGCAGAATAAGTTTTGAAAAGAGGATTGAAGGGATGGGAGTAAGAAGAGAAATAAATGAAAATAAATTATTAGGTTAATATATGTACCTGAACTTATGTCTTTAACTGGGCCTTCAAAATAGTTGCTAAATCTCATAATTTTTGTGACATCAGCAACAAGCAAGACTTATATTCCAATTTTTCAAGCAGCAGGATTTCTTGGAATTTTCCATAGCTCTAACTTGATGTATTTCAGGATTTTCTTCCTGCTATTAAATTCAAACTACTATAAGAACATAAGAAGATAGGTCAAAGGCCTATCTAGTCCAGCATTCTGTTCACATAGTGACCAGTCAGTGGAATGCAACTGTATCCTCTATCTCAGGCTCCTGGCAAGTGATATATAGAAGAATACTACCTCTGATAATGGAGGTATTCTATCACCACCCTGACTAAGAGCTATTGATGATGCCAGCCTCCTTGAATATATCCAGAACCCTGGTGACGCAGTGGTTAAATGCCTGTACTGCAGCCACTCACTCATATACCGCAAGGTTGTGAGTTCAGTACTAGCCAGGGCTCAGGCTTGACTCAGGCCTGCATCCTTCCGAGGTCGCTAAAATGAATACCCAACTGTTGGGGGGCAATGAGTTTACAATTGTAAACCGCTTAGACACTGCATAGCGCGGTATGAAGCAGTATATAAATGAAGCTGCTTTGCTTTGCTTTGCTTTGCTTTGCTTTGCTTTGCTCTTGAAGGCAGCCATCACTTCATATAGTGTCAATGAGTTCCATAGTGTAACTATACAGTATGTGAAGAAGTATTTTCTTCCATCTGTCCTCAAGCTCCTAGCATTTAGCTTCAGTGGATGACTCCAGATTCTAGCACTGTAAGAGGAAAAAGCACTTCTCCTCATCTATTTTCTCCACACTATACATAATTCTATACATAATTATTGTGTCTCTCCTAACTCAGCTTTCTTCCAAACAGTGCAACCTTTCCCCGTAAGGTAGTAGCTCGAGTCCCTGGATCATGTTGCTTGCCTTTTTCTGCCCTGTCTCAGCTCTAATGTCCTTTTTCAGGTACGGTGACCGGAGCTGTGTACAGTATTCCAGATGTGGTCACAGCATGGAGTTGTATAGTTCCATGAAGGGCCCAGGAGCTTAGTGGCAGAATATATCATTAGCAGATGTGAGATCCCTGGTTCAGTCTCTGGCATGAAAGAAACTCAGATGGGCAGCATAGGAACGTACCTGGGGATTATTCCTGCTGAGAATAATCAATTAGAGGAGAGAGAATAGGGTTAAGTGTACCAATGATCAGTCTCTTTATAACAGGAGTAGGGGTAATAGGGGCAGGGATCATATGGCTCTTCCAGTGTTGTTGGACTGCAGCTTCTTTCAGCCTTAAACAATAAGGCCAGTGGTGAGGGTTGATGACCGTTGCAGGAAAAAGTAGTTGTCAGCCCACACATTCTCTATCCCTGCTACAAAAAGAGCTTCATGTGCTCATGCATTAAACTTCATCTCAAGGCCTGCTTCTGGATGTTGTTCTTATAAAGGTGCATGATTTTCTCTTTCAGTGAGTCTGAACTATCATCAGTTAATCTTTGATGACAATAACAAAAATCTCTCTCATGTCTTTTATAAATACTTTGTGAAAACCTTTGAGGGGGGGGGACATTTCTCTAGAATTTAGACCCAAGAATGGGAAGCCTGCCTTCTTTTTAGGACCACATCTCCTCCAGGTTAGTCCTCAGCCAGCAATATGTTGAACGGTCACACACATGCACACCTCCCTGCCCCCTTTCTTTCTCTATATTCTTTCCTTCATAGCTAGCTTCAGGGGAAAGACAGATCACTCTTGCCAAAGGTGTGATCTGATCTCTTGCAGAGGTCTTTTACAGTCAGGGCTCCAGTTTGCCCACTCCTGGTCAAACCAGATCTTGGAAAGGTTGCCATGTTTTGGACTACAGGTCCCAGATTCTGGAAGGTGCAGTCCAAAATAATAATAATAACATGAATAACAACAACAGTCGGGACAACAACAACAACATTTCCAAGTTCTGGCAGCTCCTCATGTCTTTCACTGATGACCTTGTCTGACATTGAAATATTTGGAGAGTTCCTGGATCTTTACAGTCTGTGGAAGAACAATATGCCTTGATTAGAGATATGGAGATTGGGTGAAAACTAAATGAACATAAGGGGAGTGTAATCCCAAGGGTTGAGGGTAATCACTCAGCAGATTATGATGATACTTGATGATGGTGATGATGATGATAATGAAATGATCAGAGGTCTGATTAGGAAAGAAATCAGAATGAGCCCTCCTGTTGCTCACCAAGGAGACACAGAGGGCTATGCAGTCTCCCCTTTCCCCCGACACACACACTTTTTGGCTTTTCTGTAACTTAAAAGTGTAACTTGCTACTAGAGGCAAACCAAGCAGAATTTATGGCCCAAGAAATTTCTTCCAACTTGACCCTATTAATCTTGCTTTTGCTACAGTGGTACAGAAAATGGATTGCTAGGCAACCGCTGTCTTAAATACTAAAATAAAAATAAAGAAAACAGCAACATAAATAAATAAATAATACTAAAATGCGGAGCCAAACATTTGTATGTTTAATGTAATGTTTATTTCTAGCATAAGTACGGTAGCCAAGCATACAGAAAATAAGTAAAAAACCCTGGGGCTTACCCTCGTGCTTCCAGTCTGAGCCTCGATATGCAAAGAGAGGTGAGTGGAGAGAAAGTCAGAGAGAGAGGGAGGAAGATCAGGCTGAAGATGCCACAGAGATGGGGATTTAAAAGTTTGGAAAATTAATTCCTCATTCATTCTGAAAAGTACAACCTGGCTCCTTGCTTTTCTTTGTTGAAAAGAACGGGTATATAGTGCTTTGGGACACTGCCACTACGCAGTTGGGTTTTAGAGTTCTTTTGGCCATTGTGGCCAAGTATTAACAGATGTCTAATGATTTAGAAAGAATGAATGCCGATTAGATACTTTGTTTGATACTTTTATATTAGCTCTGCAGTTAGTTTGATATTTTTTGCATTAGTTTGGAAAAATATATGAAAGCTTGAGAGTGGATGGGGGAATAAATTTTCCTCTGTTGCTAACCTGCTTGCATAGTTCTCATAGTTAACCGGGGGTGGTGGTGATGGGTCACACTTATGCACTTTGATTTTCTTCATTTGCTTCTACACTCTATTACCCTTGAGACTTCATTGTCAATGACCTTCCCCTGGGAGAGTTCACAGTGGCCCAGAGGCCCCATATAGTCATCTATGGGGATTGAACTAGATCAACAGTCAGCGATAGTCTGGGTAAAAATAGTTTAGGAGTCCATTGGCTCTGGGAAGATGCTGGACTCCATCAATGAAAAGAGTGGAATGCTTGTCTACCATATACCGTGTGTCAGCTTATCTTATAGCAGTAACGTGTGTCAGCATTCAGCACCGAACGAACTCTTGGGCAGGCCTGTTCCAGCACATTACAGGATGGCAGCTAATCTTAGTTGTTGAGGCAAGTATTAAAAGCAGCATCAACTTTGAAATTGTGTCGTCTGGGAACTGTGTATAGATGTGCATGATTCCAGAGAGTGGCACCCTCATATCCTTGGAGATCCTGGATTGTGCAGTGATGTTTTTCCTGTTGTGTGAGAGGCTTGTGTGCATTTTGGACCAGAGGTAGTTGAAGATCAAGAAGGAAAGAAGGCATCCACATTTTCATTGACTATCATGAGTGTGCTGATGTTCAGCAAGTATTACCAGAGCTGGGAAAAGTTAGGTTTTTGGCCATGCTAGCTAGAGCAATTCTATGAATTGTAGTCCAAAAAGCAATGTTTCCAAGCTATGCTCATGAACAAGGCATGAAAGCAGTGGTCCTCCCTTGTCATTTGTCCCCCTCTATGCAGAAGTACACTGCTTCTGAACATGGAGACTCTACTTAGTCAGCATGGACAATAGCTGTTCATGAACTTGTCAGATCTCATAATCCTTTGCACAGTAGATCATCTCTGCTGGAAGAATGAGAGGGGTCCTTGTTGAGATGCAAATGGACTTTACATTTCTTGGTCTTTGCAGATCTCCAAATAGCCACATGTACAGGAGGAGGAGGGCCAGCCTACAAAAGATCCCCTCCACTTACCATCTTAACTAAGGACAGAAACATTAAAATGCAGGCATCTGACTAACATCTCCAATTTTTTCTCCTGTTTGGTTTGTAACATCTTGCCTGATGAAGAAGCCAGTGGAGCTTCAAAAGCTTGCAACAAGTATATTGTGCATTTTGGTTGGCCAATAACGGTATCACTGTTGGGTGGATTTTTGTTTGAATCTGCTGGAATTGTAATTCTGCACCTGCAGATGTCTTCTGTTCACACCCTACATTTTTGGTGAAAGGTGTCAGACGTTTCGGCAAGCAAGCATTTGTCTAGAAATCTCTGAAGTTTGGTGCACAAGCCTTTTAGCACCATCTGCTGTCTCCCCCAGCTTTAACAACCATAGCCCCCTTTTTAAAAAGAGACAAACATTAACAGTAATCTGCCACCCATGATCGTGCTAATCAAGAGATCTCAAAATCAGGCATGCCATCTCTCCTGAAATGAAAACTGCTGAGCTTCTCCCAAGCCAGCAGCTGCAGAGGCTATTTTCAGATCCAGCCCTAAAGATATAGGTTGTTGTGCAGAAGCTGGAGAACAGAGATGATTTGTAAAAGGCTATAATCAAGAAATTGTTGTGCTAGGAGAAGGATGCAGACAAAGGACAGAGCAGAGCCAAAGCAAGTTTCCACCTCTGGTGAGCAAGTTCTTAACACTGTAGTGGACCCTTGTAGTGTCCTTAAGAACTGGAACTGTGTTGATCATTTTGGTTAAGACCAGAAGCAACCTTGGATTGCTTCAGGACCTTGGCCTTGGAGTTCAGGATTTGTTCCCAATGATGTTTTGGGTTCCTCTATTTGCTCCATGGTGACTCCTGCCCTTCCCAAAGTTTGCATTCCATGTGAATGTGTGTCAGAACTTGGAATCATTACTTATATTATTTTTTGGTTACAGTAGCTGTAATGGTTGCAGGATTCTAGGAAGTTCTAATGCAGTCGGAGTCTCTTAAAAAGCCACAGATCTTCCATCTCTGGTTTGTTTATAATGACATCTAAACTGGATAGTCTCTCCCCACTAAGCCAGAAAAAGAAGCCATTGTAGTGTTATTTAGTGTAGGGTTGTTATTATTATGGATTGCCATGAGAAACTCCTGCTGCATTCCTGATAAATAGATTGCATAATTCTTCAGAGGTCCTCTGTGTCCTGATGACTTATGAGCATGCCCAAGGTTCTGGGTTAGGGACTGAATATCCTCTCAAAAAGTATTTCAGAAAAAAAAGGAGTGTCCCCCCCCCCCAAAAAAAAATATACTCCCCACACACACCCCTGCCAATCTTTGAGGCTTCCTGTTACCTAAATTGTTTGGTCATTCCACGGAGGCCAGCATTATGTACTCTGACTGACAGCAACTCTCCAGTGGCAAGACTGGCTGATCCTGTGGCCTCTCAGAAGTAGTTGGTCTGTAACTCCCAGCATTCCTCACCATTGGCTGTACTGGCCTAGGGCTGATGGCAGCTGTAGTTCAACAACATCTGTAGGGCAGCTGGTCTTAGCGATAGAACTTTCTCATCATCTGGTACATGAGAGCTTTTCAACAGGAGAGAGAGAGGCCTGGGGCTTTTTGCCTGCAGAGTTTATGTCACTGAGTAATGGTCCTTCTGATAATTTGTCTGTCAAGCAATGCCTGTAACACTTGCCACAGAATCCCCGGCTCATTTGTAGGGCTCTAATTTGTAGTGCTTGGTAAGCTGTCTTTTGCATATTAGTGATGTTCTCCTTGAGGGACTCCAGGTCTGCCTGGAACACTGTTTGAAAACCACCTACCTACTTAATACACCATGCAGCAAATTAGACAGTACCCAGGACTAGGCAGAGGAGATCATTCTGGAGTTCTGTTATGTATGCTTAGCACTAAATGTTTTGTTTTCTTATCTTGCAGTGGGATGAGCTGGAGCTGGGGATGGGCATCTGCAGGAAGCAGCATTTTAGCCGAATTTGGCAGCCTCCACTTAGAATTTCTGCACCTTTCAGCTCTGTCTGGAAATCCAGTATATACTGAAAAGGCAAGTACTTCACTGTTCCTTACACACATTTGCTTACAACCACTACTCACTTTATTCATAGGACATAATTGAAGCTTGTTAGATGGTACTGGCCAGAACTGATGAGCAGGGGCCTCTTGCTTTCACACTAATCCACCCGTAGCCTCTTTAAAAATGTGGGTGCAAGTCGCCTTGCTGTCTGCTCAAGGCTGCAACAAGGAGTCTCTGGTGAGTTGCTATAGGGAGCTCAGGAGCTGTTATTGTCAGCATTCTACCTCCAGCACTGGAGCTAACATCCAGGGATTCATCACGGTTAAGCAACTTGGCTAATTGTACTGGGGCACCTTTTGACTGTCTTGTCAGCAAAATGAAGGCACTCTTATTTGCACCATCCTGTCAGACATAATGGGGACAGCACACATAATACATCTGCAAAGCCCTTGGAAAAACCAATTCCAGAAGACACATTTTCCTTCCACCTTCATGGCTAGATTTTGAGATTCCTTTAAGGAGCTAAATGGCAGTGGGCCATTCCTAAGGGAATGAAGCCCCATAGCCTCACCTTCTCAAACGTTTCAAGCATGTAGTGAATTAATTGTTGATTTAAAGTAACACATTGCTACTGAGAGACATATATAGCCCTTGTTAGTGTTGTGTGCCTTCGTTTCCGAATTATGGTGACCCTAAAGTGACCCTATCATGGGTTTTCTTGGCAAGATTTGTTCAGTGGAGTTTTGCCATTGCCTTCTCCTGAGGCTGAGAGCATGTGACTTGCCCAAGGTCACCCAGTGGGCTTTATGGCAGCTGGGAATCGAACCCTAGTCCCCAGAGTGTGGTTCAGCATTCAAATCACTACACCACACTGGCTTATTATTATTATTATTATTATTATTATTGCTTATACCACGCCTTTTGCCTTGGCAGTCAAGGCGTCTTACAAGTACAAATACAGATTAAAAACAGCCCTAGGTGTCCTTTTTATTTTGTGATTTGGAAATCCTCTTCTTCAGAAGATTATTGACTGTCTTATTCGTGTGAGACTTTACCTTGATGCCTCTGTTTCTGTAATTACACAAGTGAGGAACTAGGTACACATGTAAAGAACAGTTTTTCATTGGTTGCTCCCCAACCACCCAACATCCCAGAGATAGCCCACTTTGAAGGAGACAAATAGCTCCACTTAGAATCAGAACCAGTCCCTCAGGCCCAACAGAAATAGACCTGCCAAGAGCACCACATGTGACACACAGTGCTCTGATAGTTCTCCCCAATATTTCAGTGAAAAGCTCAGGAACAACCTGTTTCCAGGATCTATTGCTAGCAAGAAAACCATCTGCCTGCTTGGTGGCCAGGGAATATGGAAAGAGGTTGGGGAGGGGTTCCTTGGAGGAGGAGATGCAAGGGGTGCAAGAGGAAAGCGGGCAGGAGACAAGCAAAAAGGAGACACAAAAGTAGCTGGAAAATGTGAAACCAAGGAAACAGAAGGGGGAAGATAAGGCATTCAGGCAGCAAAGTAGTGGAAGGAAGGCTACATAAGAATGATGAAGTGCGCTGGAGAACAGAGTTAATGGGAAAGAGTCGAGGTGGAAAAGCAGATATGAGACAGGAAACTGGGTGTTTTAGGGAAGACACAAAGCAGAAATGCAGAACAGAGGCACTGGGATAGGGGATGAAAAGCCATTGTTAAATCCAGGATTAACTCAGTGTGTAGTTCAGAAAATACCACGTGGAATGGGGGGAAAACTCTGAGTTTTGTGGGGTGCAGGTTCTTAAGGCTTTTCCACAAGGCTAGTTACATCTCCATTCTCTTATTAATTCCAGCCAATCAATAAGTGTGAGAACTGCCTTCTTAATGGATTCAACCACCCAGAACATGCTGTAGATTAAAGCTAAAGCTGTGTGAGAAAACAAAGCACACAGGAGGAGCCGGTTGCAAACAGCCATCCGGAGGGAAATGGGCTTCCAAAAAGCAGATCAGCTCATTAGCTCACAGCTAGAGACTTATGGGCCTTTTTAATAGGCCACTGCCAATCTCCATCTGTGCTCAGACGTGTCATTAATATGCCATGTTCTGCATTGGAGACAGTGCATCATAACTGTGTGGCTGGAACCAACTTTTTGATTGATTAAAGCCTATGCATTTTATCCTGGTTTGCCCCAACTCATGTTTTTTTGTGGGTTTGGATTGCCAGCAGATGCTGCTTGACCCATGATTTGCTAAATATGAGTGTGTTGTTTAAGCAGAGCATAGGGCAAAACCTAGTTCACTTCAAAGTGTAGTTCACATTCTCATTTGTAGTCAGTCCTTAGTCACAACAGGGATTAAGATTTTACAAAGGTATAGAATAGAATCTTAGAGCTGGAGGAGGCCATAAAGGCCATGCAGGAATATAAAACTAAAGCACCCCTGAAAGATGCCTTTCTAACCTCTGTTTAAAGATCTCCAAAGATGGAGAATCCACACTCTCTGAGGCAGTCAAACAGCTATTACAATCAAGAGGTTCTTCCTACTGTTTAGGTGAGATCTCTTTTCTCGTAATTTGAATGCATTGCTTCATGTTCTGGTCTCTGGAGGAGAAGAAGACAAGCTCACTCCAAAATGAAAACTGGAGGACGTGTCTGAGTGGTTGTTTGGCCACCAACTGTAGTGGCATGGCAACAGAATAGGTTTTCCTTTTTTCTAGAGACAAGTAGAAAGGTGTTTGCTGTCTCTGATTCTTCCCTCTCTCTCTTGCTTAAGACTGATCCTGTGTTACCAACCATGGTAGCTTTGGCTCTTGCTGATTCTGAAGCAATGGCAGGGAAGCAGGTGTGGACCAGCAGTTTCAGTTAAAGGATGCCCTGGTCTCCAGAGCCACAGGAGATTATCACACAAGAGGAAAGCATCCTCCTCCCATGCTTAATTCATCTTAATCATGCGATTGGGGATCACATCCCCGCATGCATATCCTGTCCTTCTCCTGTCTGAAAACAGTAATGGATCTGTCATTGGGTATTAACAGGAACTCCTGTTTATACCCAATGATGGGCCTGTTACTGTTTTTGGACAGGAGAAGGACGGGATACATGCATGGTGTGTGTGTGATAATCTTCTCTCGATCATGCAATTAACACGAATTAAGCACGGGATGAGGATGCTTTCCTCTCCTGAGTGATAACCTCCATAGTCCAACACTCAAATCACTACACCACATTGGCTCTCTTCCTTAATATGCTCTGTGATAATAAAAAAGTTTTTTGTTTCTTCTATAAATTACAATAAGAACAATAAGAACAATAATAATAATAATAATAATAATAATAATAATAATAATAATAATTGTTATTGTATGCTTGACTTAGAGCAGGGAAACCCTGGATCAGTCCCATTGTTTTGGCTTAACCAACCTCATAGGGTTGTTGTGACATTTAAAACACAATAACATTCATCCACCATCTCCCACCCCCAATTTGGTAGGCTGCTGTACACATCTTGGCATAAGTGCTGGATTCAAACATAATAAATAAATGATCCACTTCAAACCAACAGCTGATGCTGTTCATTGCATCTTTCTGGACCTGGGGCCTGATGGAGTACTAAAAACTGATTTTTTTTAAAATAACCTCTCTAAAATAAACAGGAAGTGTTGTTTGTACATTATATAGTGCATTTTTATTCTGAGTTTCTTACATCTCAGAACTCTCAACAGCATACACAGAGTGTTCCCAAGCATGTGCTGGCCAGGCACCAACCAGATGCCAACCTGCCCAGCTTCAGCAAATGTACAGTATTGTTTGCATTCTAGAGCTTAGAAAAGTTACTTTGTTGGCCTGCAACTCTTGGAATGACCTAATTAGTGGTTGTAGACCAAAATAAGATTTTTCCCAAGCTCTGGTGCCTCCAGAGAAATCCCAGGGTCTATATTGCCATCTATCAGAAGGTGGTAATTGCCTTGGAGGGTGGTGGATTCTCAGAGGATAGTGGATTTCTCTAAATTTGAGGTTTTTAAGCAAAGGCTGGATGGGCATCTCTCAGGAGTGCTTTAGTTGTGTATTTCTTCAGGGCAGTGGATTGGAGTAGATGGTTCATGCCTTCCAACTGTGATTCTCCAATTTTATGGTTTCCATATAAAAGGCTTACCTCAACAACCACTGATTTAGTAACCAAGGGTAGTGTTTTCCTTCCATATAGATGACTTTACAGCTAATGGAAATGAATTAACCATTGGTAATCTTAAAACTTTCTTGGATGCGTTTTCAAAAATTGCTTCTGTGGATGGAAAAAAGAAAACACAGAAAAGAAAATATATCTGATTACTCTTTCTCCCTCTATAGGTGATGAATATCCGGAAAGTCTTAAACAGAATTGAGAAACCACAGGGACTTTATCCAAACTTTCTTAGTCCAGTAACTGGAAACTGGGTTCAGCGTGAGTATTAACAGTCCCTTGATGGAACTGAAGATACGTTTATTGATGTGTGTCTGACTTCCTAGTGCTTCTCATGGGGCTGTGTGCCCTGAGCCAAGAAACATTAGCTGCCAAATTAAAATCCTCACCGATGCTAATCAAGAAGTTCGTTACACAGGGTGCTTCAAACTAATTCTACTAAACAGATGGAAAAGATTCATTTCTCACACCTAGAGCCCTCTGCCTGCCAAGTATTTTAACCTGGAGGTGAATCAAAGCTGATAGTTGAGTGATCTCTGGCATGTCCACAGCACACCAACTATATTCAGAAAACATTTCTTTTCTGGACTTTAAATCTCACAATTCCCCAGCTGTTATGGCCCCAAATCCCCAGGAAATATGGCCAGGATATCCTTGGATTTAAAAACAAATACTTTTCAAAGCTCTGGCTATATTTACCTTTGGGAGGTTCTTTTTGCAGCAATTTCCTGGTTGCAAACATAGCTGGAGCCAGGGATGAAAAAGTCCTATAAAGAGACTTAGGGAAGGAGCTGGAGGTATCTACGATGCTAGGAGTCTACAATCCACTCAGTCCCCATGGCTGCCCATGGAGCAATAGAATTTGAGGAGCAAGAAAGAGGATGATCAAAACAATGTGAGGGTAGAGCATGTCCCTACAAGTACTGTAAAACCTAAAACATGTGGGATTAGTTTGTGAGGGCAGGTGATGAATAAGGAGGGATTTAATAAAAAGACTATAAAATTTTGCATGATGGGGAGAATATTTTTCAAATAAAATTCATGGGTCAGGTTAATTAACCCACAAGAGTGAGCCCTACTGGATCAGACCAGAGCTTTGGAAAGTTACTTTTAGACTATGTCTCCCAGAATCCACCATGGTCCTTAACTTGAGGTTGGGAGTTGTAGTCCCCTTTCCTCTAAAGAGACACAAAGTGTGTAAGCTTTCCTGCCCCCTAATGATTTTGGTTGTCCTATTCTGCACTTTTTCCAGCTGTGAAACAATTTGAGGTGTGATGACCAGCATGTTACACAGTATTCCAAGAGTGTTAGCAGCATCAATTTGAATAAAGACATCATGATATGATGGTTGCTTTTTCAATCCCTTTCCAGATAACCTTAGATTGGGATGTGTCCTTTTCACAACTCACGCACACTGAGTTTTCATTTTCTTTGGGCTATCCTCCACAATCCTGTCCCTGATCAGTCACTGCCAGTTCAAATCCCATCAGTGAGCATGAAAAATTAGGGTTTTTCCCTGCACCAGGCATCATTTCACACTTAACACTGAATTACGTTTGCCATTTTATAGCCTGTCCACCCAACTGGGAGAGATCCTCATAGACTTCTTTGCAATCCTTTTTTCCTTTATTGCACCCTGGGTGTTGTAAGGAAATTGCCCTCATTGCTCCCACTCCTTACTTCAGATCATTTGGGATTCAAACCCTGGTCTCCCTGAGTTCTGTTCCAATCACCAAGCCACTCCATTACATTGGATCTCCAATACATTGATCTTTGTCCCCCGTCCCCCCCACCATTGTGAGAACTGAGCACAATGCTCTCCAATCATCACTTTCACATTTGAGTTCTTTAAGAACTCCCAGGTGGCTACCATCTGGACTCAGTGGATTCTTAATTTTTAAACTCATCAGTAAGATAAATAAGTATAAGAAACTGTCAGGTCATTGGGGGAAGGATGGAGTCACAAGCTCAGCTTAGTTCATTTCTGAACCACACAGAGAAGGAGAAAGAGGAACAACCCCTGGTTTATGACGCTAGTTGTAAAGATCCCAGGTTCAGGCTACACACTAAGGATCTTTTCACATTCTCCAGTTACATCACTATGATTCCACTTAAACTGCCTATGGAGTTCTGGAATTTGCAATTTATGGAGGGGCATTTAAAATTCTCAGCCCAAGAGTTCTCTAGTGCCTCATCAAACTAAAAATTCCAGGATCCCTTAGGCAGCCTTGGCAATTTAAGTGGGATCATCTCACTTTAACTGGGTAGTGTGAAAGAGTCCAAAGTGGTTTGTTCGTTTCTGGTTTGTTTGACTGTCACACTATGGAGATGAGCCAAGTGGCTATGTGCCATGCTGCTCAGTTCATTTGTTATTGTTGTTGTGTGCCTTCATGTTGTTTCAAAGTTATGGCAACTCTATGACAAGCCTATCATGGGGTTTCATAGTCAAGATTTGTTCAGAGGTGATTGCCCCGGCCTTGCTCTGAGGCCGAGAGGGTATGACTTGCTCAAGGTCTCCCAGTGGGTTTTCATGGTTGAGCTGGGATTCAAATGCTGGTCTCCCCGAGTTCTGCTCCAATCACCAAGCCACTCCATTGCATTGGATCTCCATCCAACTCATTACCATAGGCCATGAGTTACCTGAATCCTGACTTAATAGGTGGTGCAGCTTTGCCTGTCCAGGGGGTGGTCATAAGGATAGAGATAATCTCAGAAAAGAAGTATGACAGAATAGGGTGAAGAAACAGAGAAGGAATTGTCTCTGGCTAAAGCGATTCGCACAGGTGCTCTAAATGGGATCACACTTCTGCCTCTTGAAAACCAAGGGGTGAACTCTAATAGTAGGGCGTTTTTCCCATTCCCATTGCACCTGTTGTCCCTGGTCTCTTTATTTTGTTCAAGGGATGTCTACTTGTCAGCTTGACTTGAGGCCAGAGACAATCAGGAGGGACTAGTCAGTCTTTGGGATAAGATTTCAGGATTTCTGATAAGCCTCAGAGTATGTGAGACATAAACAAGCTATAGCCTCCACAAAAAAATCCACCAGGGCATATTAACCTGCATTCCACATGGATGGGTTCAGAGTAACTGCATGTGCATCCCAACTATAAATGTGATAAGAATAAATTCTTTTATTCTTTTTTTAAGGTGATTTGCCACATTCTTGGCTGCCCTGAAGAATCTATGCCAAGATACAAAAATAAAATTCCCTCTCATGTTGCTTTAAAGTTATAAATCTGTCCAACAGTTTCTCAGGTAGATTTTCCTCAGGCTAGCAGGTTGCAGAGCAGAGCACTTCGAAAAGGTAGCCTTGGAAAAGCATGATATAATTCAGCATTCTGGGCACATCTCAGCACCTGGCATTTTGGTTCTCTGCTCAGCCCACCCCGCCATGTCAATCTGCTAAGGCTATAGAAGCCTCCACAGGACTCTAATATGTCACTCCAGGCAGAGAATCACAACTACAAAATCTAGACGGCCCCACCAGCTGCTCGGAGGTTCTGAACTTGCAATGCAGTCAAATCCCATGGTTTTTTTCCCTGCTGCTACACTGGCATCAGAGTCTCCCTCCCTATTCCCCTGCAGTTCATTTCCCCTTCTGTGAAGAGAAAATAATGGCTGATGGAGGTAGATAGCAAAAGTCAGGGCGTTTTGTATGCTGCCATTCTGAGAGGACTGCTAGAGGCTACAACAATCAGCTTCTTTGAGAATTTTACTGAAATGTACACAGATGAAAGAAAGATTCTCGCCCTTCAGATTGTAGAGATAAGGCTGAAAATACTTAGGGAATAACTGCTGGATTTTCTGGGGCCAGAGAAACTGCAGAATTTTTCAGTGATTCAAAGAGAGATTTTCAGTGCTGTGTGTAGCACTCCTGCCATTAGATGGCTACCCTGATAGTCATTGTAAGAATAGAATCATCGAATCATATAGTTGGAAAGAGATGGCCAGCCAGCTTCTGTTTAAAAACCTCCAAAGGGTTCTCCATCAACTCCGAGGGAGTGTGGTCCACTGTCAAACAGCTCTTACTTGTCAGGAAGTTCTTCCTAATGTTGATGTGGAATCTCTTTTAGGAGTAGGAGCCAGGGGATCCAGGTTCAGATCTCCACCATGAACCTTGGATCTATTATGTGCTCGTAACTCACCTTTTCATGCTGGATTATAAATAATCTAGCCCCCAAAACTAATTAGAAGGTACTTGAGGGTGAAGACTTTATGGTCCTACAGTGTTAGAGGGAAGACCATAGCAAAGGACAGAGCCTTGTATACAAACACATTGGGTTCAATCTCCAGGTAGGACTGGGAAAGATCCCTGTCTGAAATATTTGTACAGCTGCTTCCAGTAATACAGAGTCTGAGCTAGATTGTCTAATGGTCTGACATCATTGTAAGCCAGCTTCCTATTCTCTCCCCTTCCTGTTAAAATTTGGTTTGCTTTGATGTATCATTTTGTTTTTGTTTTTTAAGTATATGAGTAGCGTACACACAGATGCAATCTTGTTTGTTTCCTTCATTTTCTTATGCCTGTCCTGCCCTTTAATCCAGAAGGTTTACTTTTTTTGTTTTGAATTTTTAAAATTGTTTTGCTATTCTAACATTATCCCTGTCTCCCATCCCCCACAGCAGTACACAAAATTCCTTTTCAATTCAATTACATAGCCATAATACCAAAGTTGATGATGCCAGAATTGTGTCCTTACACAATTAGTCAAAAGACCTGCATACCTTTGAAGGCCAATATTATCTCTTTTTTGCCATATATTCAACACAGCAATTCCAAACCACAGTAAATTTGTGTCTTTATTTCCTTTAGCTATTCTGAGTTTGTTGATTAATTTTTCAATCAGAGCTAGATGCCATACATTATTATACCTGATTGTCATAGATATCTCCCTTAAATCTTTCAAAAATCGAGTGATGGCAGCTACTATCTGGCAGCTACTAATAAATAACCATTAAGAGTCTGTGAGAAGCTTTTGTATTGTCTCCTTGAAAAAAGCCTGTAAGAGCCAGGTCTGTAGTTTTTGTAAGATGTTGGTTACTGATATTATTTATTTCAGAAAATACTGTATCCCAGAATTTAGATAATTTATTACAGAACCACCATAAATGATAGGAACCTCTTTCACAACCTGTCCAGAAAAGAGGGGGGAAAGTGGGAGTCCATGCATGACAGCTGCACTGGGGTCAAATACCATTTAGGTAAAAAAAATTAATGTGTTTGCACTTACTTAAATAGAAGCAATTTTGCCTCTACTTAAAGGGAGGCAAAGGGAAAGGGAACTTGCCGTGTACTATCCAGTTTTTCCTTATCTAGGCACATTGAAAGATAGAAACAAAATTCAAAACGACCTAGATAAATTAGAAGATTCAACAGCAATTATAAAATGAGATTCAGTACAGACAAATTCTACACTTAGGCCACACACACAAAAATGCACAGATATTAGATGGGGAATACATCGTTCAGCAGTAGCAAAAAGAACCTTGAGATTATTGTTGATCACCAGTTGAACATGAGCCAGCAGTGTGTTACTGCAGCAAAGAAGGTGAATGCTCTTTTAGTCTCCATTAATAGAAGCATAGTTTGAGAGAAGTAATAGTCCCACTATATTCTGTGCTTGTCAGGCTTCATCTGGAGTACTGTGTTCCGTTCTGGGCATCTCATTTTAAGGCTATAGACTAGTTGGCGCAGCTTTGGAGAAGGGCAACAAAGATGATCAGAGCTATGGAGAACAAAACATATGAGGAATGGTTGAAGGAGCTAGGCATGTTCAGCTTAGTGAAGAGAAGACTGAGGATTGACAGGCTTGCACTTTTTAAATACTTCAAGGGCTGAATAAAGAAGGGGGACAGGCCTATTCTCTGCTGCCCTGGAGGGTAGGACTAGATCTAATGGTTTTAAGTTACAGGAAAGTAGATATTAATTGAACATTAGAAGGAATTTATTGATAGTAAGAGCAGATTGGTGAGTTTCCTTCTTCAAAAAGAGACTGAACAGCTACCTTCTGGGAATGCTTTAGTTGGCGATCCTGCATTAAGCAGGGAGTTGGACTCAATAGCCCTTGAGGCGTCTTCCAGCTCCATGATCCCGTGACTCTAAATATCCCAATAAGTTTCTCATGCCTTTCCGAGACCATCTGAGTGGTGTACATACATCAATACGTGTTCAGATGGTTTAAGCTCTTGCAAAGCTTGAATTATAATATGTGATTGCCTGATAATCCAGGTTTTCTAAAAGCAATACCTATTTGGACACTTAAACTGTTCCAGACATTAAATTTACTCAGCGAAAAGATGCTTGAAATTCCCCAGCCCACCCCTCAACCACAAAAGTGGCCAAAGAGTGCCCTTTGAGCTATTCAGCCATTAGAGATGGTCAGCACCCTCAGAAGTTTCTGAAATAGAAATTGTTTCCTTGGCTTGCTTAAGAGGAAATCCAGCAGGCATTCCTGATCAGGATGCTCTGCAGCAACAATTGTGGTCCTAGCAGCCAGTCCAGGACCTGAATAGGGAAAAAATCACTGCTGTGATTTCCTTCCTGTCATTTTGAAAATGGTGTTTAAGTACATTTTTTTCTATAGAGGGGATCCATAGCTTTCACCAGGTTCTCAAAGGGGGCTTTGATCGCAAAAAGTTTTAAGAGCGACTTCTCTAGAGAAAATGGGTGTCCACTGTGAAGAGTCCATTTGCACTCAAAACCTTGCAAATCTCTGTTACTTTGGGGAAACTAGAAATATATTCGGCTTAACACGGTCACAAGCTGTCAGCCCAAAAATATTACACTACAGAAAGGGACTGCAGTGCTTAGTCAATTAAATGATTACAATAATAGTTTGAAACCCTTTTCTGATTATATAAAAAGCTGCTTTCAAAATTCAGGCTGTGTGTGTCTGTGTCCCCTAGCCTCCTTCCACCATAGAACTCAACCAAGTGGCCATGCATTGAAAGCCCAAATGATCTCCCTTCCATTGACTACCTCAGCCTTCCTTAAAGGAAGATGGCTGCATTGTGTGCCTTGAAACCATGCCCCAGGACCAGCAGAAAGAAGCACTGACTACCTACTTTGAAAAGACATTCTCTTTTGTCTCACAAAGAGGAATGCCTCTTCCAGAGTGACACCTGCTTAAACATTTACTGATATTGCTTCAACACAAAGGAAATCTGTCTTCAAAATGATCATTGACACTCCTTGCAGATTTAAACAAATTTTAATCTGCTGATTAATTGACTAGAACTTGTGTGTCTTAAGATTTTTTAAAAATTTTGTTATGTTTTTGTTCTTTTATTTTTCTCATTGCCACAGATCATGTTTCCATTGGTGGCCTTGGAGACAGTTTTTATGAATACCTTATCAAATCTTGGCTTATGTCAGACAAGAGAGACGTTGAAGCCAAGACCATGTATGATAATGCATTAGAGGTAAGAAGGATGGAGTTTGTTTCCTTTTGCAGCCAGGTTTCTGGAAGATAATGATGTGGAAAAACCAAATAGTAGTACTGTATGTTGTTTACAAGCTGCCATGCAGGAATTTAAACGCTGTGAGGCTTACATTTAAATCTCACCTCAGCCATGAGGTCAGTGGGCAAATTTAGGTCCATCATTTTCTCTCCTGATAAAGGCATTTGAACATCACAATAGACAGTGACATGAAGAGAACATACCTCAATGAGGTTGAGGCTTTCATATTCCCCCCGTACTACTAAAAGACTATGGAGGTTGCAATCCAATAGTGTAACTTTTTCCAAGCATTGATATTTCTCCTGCCCTCTACTTTGAAACCACAGGAAGGAGGGTTGGGAGCTTTCATTTCAATTTTTTATTACCACAGTTTAGCATTGCATCTGACTCCCAAACTGTGGTTACGGTAGTTTTAACTCTGATTTCTCAAAACAAGCTAGCTTCATAACAGATGATCTGAAGTTGGCTTGTTTCAAACAAACCATTTTCAAGATTAACTCATTTGGTCAGATATGGATAACTTGACAAGCTGCAGTTTATCAAAAAGGAAAGTGAAATCTTCCAGATTCCTTCTCACAGCCATGCCAAAGGCAGGAACACACAGGTCCAAGATCTTCTAAGCTGTTACCCCTAGTAAACCAAAGATGCCTAAATTTAGCTATTGTTTTTAGAATTTCAGGTTGATAAATGTGTTTTCCATTCAGTTTGCATATTTTGAGTATTAAATTTGAACTCGGGGGAAAGCCCTCTATGGAAGATGCTTTTTGTTATCACAAACACTCCCCTACAGATTCTTGAAGCAACTTTACAGTTGTTTTTGAAATGATTTTTACTCTTGTTTTTAGTTTGGAGTTCTGAGTGCAAGTATTTTTTCATAGCGTAAGAGATGGATGGATAAACAAATACACATGCATGCTTCAAAAAGAACAGCAGCCTGCCTGATGCGTGAGGAGAGAAGGAAGAAAACTGACAGTATTTGGTCTGTTGAACAGAACAGCTGTAATGCGAGTTGCAGAGCTGGACACACGCTGGGGCTGAAGAACCTGCTGTGTCCATTCTTAAATTCTTACATCTGTTTGCACTCGAAACTTCCATCCTCATTATAAAATGGAATTATAATGGTCTGCCTCACCAAGGCAGTTAATGATAATGAGGGAATATATAGAGGGAAATGGTTTCAGAGTAGAAGCACTGTAAATATCATATTTTCCCCCTTTGGTTTTTTAAAATAATAGCCATGGAAGCTTTTGATGTTTGCCTCATTCCTTCAGTAGATATTTTTAAGCAGAGGCTAGATGAACACCTAGCAAGGCTGTCTATATTCCTCCCTGCAAGCTTGCCTGCGCTTTCTGAAATGTGGGCAAGGTCCTCCTCTTCATGGACTCTGCAAAATAGGGGGCAGAGGGGCTTGAGCCCTTTCCCCAGACTATGCAAGGAGGGCTGAAGCCCTCCCTGATATGGTCTGGCAAAATTGGACCTCCAGAGGTCTATATAGCTAAGCCCCCTCAGTGATGATCAACCAAAAAGGTACTGAATGATCAAGCACTAAGAAAATTCAGCATAGCTGTTGCATCGAGCCCTCCAAGGAATAATAACGGCTACCTGCAGTTCACCTCTGTGCACTTTCTTGGGATTATTATTATTCTACTTTTTCTCCAAAATTGAGATTCAGAGTGGCTTACAATCTAAAAGAACACTACAGTTAAAAGCATACAGAAGTGAGCTTTAGAATAGAATTAAAGTATAGTAATAAAATACATCACTCATTGAAAGAATAAAGTGCAATTTAAAAAAAAGATAAACACACTTAAAAACAGTACAATTGAAACAGTACAACACCCCCAGCCCATTCTTTAAACATTCTTCTGTTTTAAAAGCCTGTTTGAATAAAAATGTCTTAGCCTGCCAACGGAAAGACAACAAGGAGGGGATCATTCAGGTCTTCCTGGGAAGGGAGTTCCAGAGTCTAAGGGCAGTCACAGAGAAGGTCTTCTCTCGCATCTCACGACTGGTCCCAGAAGAAGCTAGACTGTACACTTCTAACATTCATATTTAAGGGCGATTCAGTGACAATAGATGGGAAAAGTAATTTGCCATCTCCCTGCAAGTACCTGCAGATATGTAGAAATGAATAATCCTCTCCACCTTTAAAACAGTTCTGGAAGGCCTACTCCCTTGATCCCACCACTCGGGCATAGGGTTGGTGAGAACACAAAAGAGGACCTTCTTGGTGGCTGCTCCCAAAGTGTTGAACCACCTTGCAAGGGAGATTGGGCAGGCCCCCTCCCTGTTGCCCTTTCACTAGCAGGGAAATACTTTTGTATTCATGGAAGCCTTTGGCAGTAAACTGCCTGATACAGACGAGGGTTTAAATGATGATGCCAGTAGGTATTTTAATGGTATTTATTGAGATGTTTTTAAATTGTTTTAATTAGGATTTTAATATTTATAATGGTATGGTGTGTTGTTTTTTGTATTGGTTGTTTATATTGGAATCCTGGGAGATAGTTGGGATACAGACAAAAGAAACAAATAAAATAAATCAGGGTGCCTTAGTAGCAGATTATTTTTCTCTCTATAAAATAATATTGCTCAGGCATATTTGCCTGTCTTTTGTTTCCTCACAAATAACATGTGTGCTTCCCCCCCCCTCCCCAAATGCTGTTAAATTTAGGCCATAGAAAAACACCTGGTAAAAAAATCGGCTGGTGGACTGACTTACATTGCAGAGTGGCGAGGCGGTATCTTGGACCACAAGATGGGCCATTTGGCTTGTTTCTCTGGTGGCATGATAGCAATCGGCGCACAGCATGCAGCAGAAGAGCAGAAGCAGCGCCACATGGAGCTAGCTGCCGAAATAACAAACACCTGTCACGAGTCTTATGTTCGCTCAGGTAAAAGCCCAGACCTGTTCTAAAGAGGGATTAGTAAAAAGGTTGCTCACCCATTAGTACAGTTTAAGCAACTTCCTTCATTGTTCGTGATCATTTGGCAAAGCAACTCCAAAGCTACGTTTTGAATCACAATGCCCAAATCCCTCAACCAGCATGGCCACAGTTACCAGAAGGGTAACTTTTTCAAGCTTTGCCCCATCTCACCCCCAGCAGCAGCTGTTAGCAGACTGTTTCTTACCCCTTTCATGCCTGCTCACCTGGTATTGTGGTCAGTGTAATTTATATATAAGCAAAATAAATAAATAAAAAAGACAGACCTTCTTGTCCCAAGGAGCATCTATGCTGCATTTTAGTGGCATGAAGAATGGGGACATAATTAGAAATGGGAGGAGGTTTTCTCCATGTTTAGTAATACCATTAGCTGGGACCATTCACTGAAGTTGAAAGATTCAGGACAGGTATAAAGAAGTACTTCTACATGCAGCACATAATTAAACCGTGGAACTCACAGCTACAAGATGTAGTGATAGCTGCTAGCTTTAGAAGGAGATTGAATTAATTCATGGAGGATGGGCCATTGGTGGCTACTGCTTAAGACAAGTACTATTCAGCAACTGATGCACAGAGGCAGTACCCCCCTGTGTGTCCATTATTGGAAAACACAAGATGGAGGGTATAGGTGCCCGCATGGCCTACTGGTGGGTTTCCCACAGGCAAGAGACTGGCCACTGGCAATAAATCAAGAGAATGTTGGATTAGATAGGCCTTTGATCTGATCCAACATGGCTCTGCTTGTGTTCTTATGATAGCAAAGGACGGCAGACAGGAAAGAAAGGCGTGCCAGTGAGGGATCAATGTGTAGATCCAAGCAGCAACATGTACTTAGACTGCATTCCCTTTGGAGATGGAGACTGGGTGCGGGGATGAGCCAGCAACTTCAGAACAAGTGGCTTTTTGTGAAGGGATATGAAGGAAACCAGAGAGGATGAGAGAGCATTTTGCAGGTGTCATGGAAAGGAGTTCAGATTACAAGGGAGAAAGACAAGCATCAGCAGTATAACATTTAACAATGCAGGAGATTGCTGGGCAACTGAAGGTGTCAGCTGTCTGACATTTACATGATTTGTACTTGCAGCTGACAAAAATGCCAGAGTTACACTAAGGGACAGAGCCGGAATGTAGCATTCCCTTCGTATACTGTCGGCTATAGTGCCTGACTCCATGGTGTCAGGTGAAGAGAGCAATCCGCTGGCTGCATTGATTGGTCCCCCGTGTGATAGGCCAGCAAGGCGCTGCTATCACAAGTAAATCACTTCAGAGATAATGGAATATTCAGCTATGCCCAGAGCACTCAATGCTTTGCATCCATTGGTGCCCCCTGGGCCTTTTCCCCTGAAATGAGAGACTTCAGCTGAGCATTAGTCTAGAACACAAGCATGCAAAACAAATAGGCAGGCTCCACTGGGGTTGCCTTAAAGGTGGAAAGTGGCTCCCAGTGTTGCGAAAGGAGCCATTCTGTCAAGGCAATGTATTTTTGTTTTTTGTTTTGGGCATGCTAATATGAAAAGCCAGCTTGATCCAGAGCAAAGACACCTGTCTAGTGTACACTAGACACCTGTCTAGTTTAGCATTCTATGAAGTGTAAGAGCACTCTGGCCAACGCATTTTGCTTCACTATCCATGTTCTTATCAGTTCTGGGCAGTTCCAAACAGTGCAGCCCTGTCAAGTGAATATAAGAACCCATCAGAGAAACCTCAATGAAAGTGATTGATGATGTGGCCCTGCCTGAGAGAATAACTTCCTCTGTCAATCCAGCTGAGCACTGAAGTCTGGTAGAGAAGTCTGCTATTTCCTACCTGGGAGAGCAATACAGGCTGGAGACATGGGAGATGATCCTCTTTTCTCTGGCCCCATGGTGGAGGAATGCCCCGTCCAAGCCCCTAATGGTGCTGATGCAGAGCTCTTGTTTGATAACAAGTTAAAACTTAGCTCTTCACCCGCATCTTTGGGTTCTGATGACCGTGGGTTGACTGTGACCTGCTGAGTAATTGGTTTTTGTACATGGTTTTATCCTACTTGTTTCATCTTGTTTTATTGTCTCTACCCCACCCTGAAATTTCCAGATACAGGATGGTATATAGATATCTTCAGTAGATAAATAGATAGATCCCACCCCATGTGTGGATTCATTGAAGTTAATAACTGGAGCAAATCCCATCTTCCCTCAGGGCTGGGAACACTCCCACCCTGTTCATCCTTAAACTATTAGGATGTCACACAGGTCTGTTTCCACTTCGTAGTTGTCAGCATGCATTTGTTTTAGGAGGGCTCTCCAACCCCTGCTTAATAAATCAGCCTCCTCGATGTGACAAGCATGCTCTGACTGTTTAATGTATTCCTTTGCTAGAGACCAAGCTGGGCCCTGAAGCTTTTCGCTTTGATTCTGGCGCCGAAGCAATGGCCACCCGACTCAGCGATCGGTATTACATTCTGCGCCCTGAAGTGGTTGAAAGTTATCTGTACCTGTGGAGATTGACACATGATCCCAAATACAGACAATGGGGCTGGGAAGCTGTACAGGTACCATAAAAATATATCATAATCAAGGTCTCCTTCCCTGACTACAGAGGTGAGGAACCTTTGGCCCTCCAGATGTTTTGGACTTCAGCTCACAGAAGCTCTAGCTAGTATGGAGTCAGGGACTGTGGAAGTTGTACTCAGAAACCACCTCTGACCTAAAAGGAAACCTGAAAAGACAAAGAACCTCCACTCTCCAGCTTGCTTTGTTTGTGGAGTGTTGCCTTCTGTGATGACTGTTAACAGTAATAGCCATTATGAAATAAATGTGTTTGACTGGGGCCTCCTCACTCACTCAGAGAGGTATTTTTCATTTTGCTTGCAGTCATGGCATAACGTGCAAGCATAGCCCTAGTACCGTATTTTTCGGCATATAAGACGCTCCGGCATATAAGACGCACCCAATTTTAAAGGAGAAAAATCTAGGAAAAAAAGATTCTTAATAAAATACAGTCAGAGGATGCCTCCGACCCACGGCATCCACCCAGGGAAAGCAACCAGGCTTTCCTTGGAGGGACCCTGGGGTCTGAGGCGTCCTCCAACCCACGGAGGACGCCTCAGACCCTAGGATCCCTCCAGGGAAAGCAACCAGGCTTTCCTTGGAGGGACCCTGGGGTCTGAGGCGTCCTCCGACCCACGGAGGACGCCTCAGACCCTAGGATCCCTGCAGGGAAAGCAACCAGGCTTTCCTTGGAGGGACCCTGGGTTCTGAGGCGTCCTCCGACCCACGGAGGACGCCTCAGACCCTAGGATCCCTGCAAGGAAAGCAACCAGGCTTTCCTTGGAGGGACCCTGGGTTCTGAGGCGTCCTCCGACCCATAGAGGATGCCTCAGACCCTAGGATCCCTCCAGGGAAAGCAACCAGGCTTTCCTTGGAGGGACCTTGGGGTCTGAGGCGTCCTCCGGCCCACGGAGGACAACTCAGACCCTAGAATCCCTGCAGGGAAAGCAGCCAGGCTTTCCTTGGAGGGACCCTGGGGTCTGAGGCGTCCTCCGGCCCACGGAGGGCGACTCAGACCCTAGGATCCCTGCAGGGAAAGCAGCCAGGCTTTCCTTGCAGGGACCCTGGGCTCTGAGGCGTCCTCCGGCCCACGGAGGGCGACTCAGACCCTAGGATCCCTGGAAGGAAAGCAGCCAGGCTTTCCTTGGAGGGAACCTGGGGTCTGAGGCGTCCTCCGGCCCACGGAGGGCGACTCAGACCCTAGGATCCCTGCAAGGAAAGCAGCCAGGCTTTCCTTGGAGGGACCCTGGGGTCTGAGGCGTCCTCCGGCCCACGGAGGACGACTCAGACCCTAGGATCCCTCCAGGGAAAGCAACCAGGCTTTCCTTGGAGGGACCCTGGGGTCTGAGGCGTCCTCCGGCCCACGGAGGACGACTCAGACCCTAGGATCCCTGGAAGGAAAGCAGCCAGGCTTTCCTTGGAGGGAACCTGGGGTCTGAGGCGTCCTCCGGCCCACGGAGGACGCCTCAGACCCTAGGATCCCTCCAGGGAAAGCCTGGTTGCTTTCCTTGGGTGGATGCCAAGCATCCGCCCAAGGAAAGCAACATTGCTTTCCTTGGGGCAATGCTGGGGTTGGAGGCGCCCTCCGACCCCAGGATCGCCCCAAGGAAGCTTTCCATGGGGCGATGCTGGAGTCAGAGGCATCGTCCGACCCAGCATTGCCCCATGGAAAGCAACCTTTTTTTCCTTGGGGTGAGGATCGCCCCAAGGAAGCTTTCCATGGGGCGATGCTGGAGTCAGAGGCGTAGTCCGACCCCAGCATTGCCCCATGGAAAGCAACCTTTTTTTCCTTGGGGTGATCCTGGGGTCGGAGGAGTGCTCCGACCCCAGGATCGCCCCAAGGAAGCTTTCCATGGGGCGATGCTGGAGTCAGAGGCGTCGTCCGACCCCAGCATTGCCCCATGGAAAGCAACCTTTTTTTCCTTGGGGTGATCCTGGGGTCGGAGGAGTGCTCCGACCCCAGGATCGCCCCAAGGAAGCTTTCCATGGGGCGATGCTGGAGTCAGAGGCGTCGTCCGACTCCAGCATTGCCCCATGGAAAGCAACCTTTTTTTCCTTGGGGTGATCCTGGGGTCGGAGGAGTGCTCCGACCCCAGGATCGCCCCAAGGAAGCTTTCTATGGGGCGATGCTGGAGTCAGAGGCGCCGTCCGACCCCAGCATTGCCCCATGGAAAGCAACCTTTTTTTCCTTGGGGTGATCCTGGGGTCGGAGGAGTGCTCCGACCCCAGGATCGCCCCAAGGAAGCTTTCCATGGGGCGATGCTGGAGTCAGAGGCGTCGTCCGACCCCAGCATTGCCCCATGGAAAGCAACCTTTTTTTCCTTGGGGTGATCCTGGGGTCGGAGGAGTGCTCCGACCCCAGGATCGCCCCAAGGAAGCTTTCCATGGGGCGATGCTGGAGTCAGAGGCGTCGTCCGACCCCAGCATTGCCCCATGGAAAGCAACCTTTTTTTCCTTGGGGTGATCCTGGGGTCGGAGGAGTGCTCCGACCCCAGGATCGCCCCAAGGAAGCTTTCTATGGGGCGATGCTGGATTCAGAGGCGTCGTCCGACTCCAGCATTGCCCCATGGAAAGCAACCTTTTTTTCCTTGGGGTGATCCTGGGGTCGGAGGAGTGCTCCGACCCCAGGATCGCCCCAAGGAAGCTTTCCATGGGGCGATGCTGGAGTCAGAGGCGTCGTCCGACCCCAGCATTGCCCCATGGAAAGCAACCTTTTTTTCCTTGGGGTGATCCTGGGGTCGGAGGAGTGCTCCGACCCCAGGATCGCCCCAAGGAAGCTTTCCATGGGGCGATGCTGGAGTCAGAGGCGTCGTCCGACCCCAGCATTGCCCCATGGAAAGCAACCTTTTTTTCCTTGGGGTGATCCTGGGGTCGGAGGAGTGCTCCGACCCCAGGATCGCCCCAAGGAAGCTTTCTATGGGGCGATGCTGGAGTCAGAGGCGCCGTCCGACCCCAGCATTGCCCCATGGAAAGCAACCTTTTTTTCCTTGGGGTGATCCTGGGGTCGGAGGAGTGCTCCGACCCCAGGATCACCCCAAGGAAGCTTTCCATGGGGCGATGCTGGAGTCAGAGGCGTCGTCCGACCCCAGCATTGCCCCATGGAAAGCAACCTTTTTTTCCTTGGGGTGATCCTGGGGTCGGAGGAGTGCTCCGACCCCAGGATCGCCCCAAGGAAGCTTTCTATGGGGCGATGCTGGAGTCAGAGGCGCCGTCCGACCCCAGCATTGCCCCATGGAAAGCAACCTTTTTTTCCTTGGGGTGATCCTGGGGTCGGAGGAGTGCTCCGACCCCAGGATCACCCCAAGGAAGCTTTCCATGGGGCGATGCTGGAGTCAGAGGCGTCGTCCGACCCCAGCATTGCCCCATGGAAAGCAACCTTTTTTTCCTTGGGGTGATCCTGGGGTCGGAGGAGTGCTCCGACCCCAGGATCGCCCCAAGGAAGCTTTCTATGGGGCGATGCTGGAGTCAGAGGCGCCGTCCGACCCCAGCATTGCCCCATGGAAAGCAACCTTTTTTTCCTTGGGGTGATCCTGGGGTCGGAGGAGTGCTCCGACCCCAGGATCACCCCAAGGAAGCTTTCCATGGGGCGATGCTGGAGTCAGAGGCGTCGTCCGACCCCAGCATTGCCCCATGGAAAGCAACCTTTTTTTCCTTGGGGTGATCCTGGGGTCGGAGGAGTGCTCCGACCCCAGGATCGCGCCAAGGAAGCTTTCCATGGGGCGATGCTGGAGTCAGAGGCGTCGTCCGACCCCAGCATTGCCCCATGGAAAGCAACCTTTTTTTCCTTGGGGTGATCCTGGGGTCGGAGGAGTGCTCCGACCCCAGGATCGCCCCAAGGAAGCTTTCCATGGGGCGATGCTGGAGTCAGAGGCGTCGTCCGACCCCAGCATTGCCCCATGGAAAGCAACCTTTTTTTCCTTGGGGTGATCCTGGGGTCGGAGGAGTGCTCCGACCCCAGGATCGCCCCAAGGAAGCTTTCTATGGGGCGATGCTGGAGTCAGAGGCGCCGTCCGACCCCAGCATTGCCCCATGGAAAGCAACCTTTTTTTCCTTGGGGTGATCCTGGGGTCGGAGGAGTGCTCCGACCCCAGGATCACCCCAAGGAAGCTTTCCATGGGGCGATGCTGGAGTCAGAGGCGTCGTCCGACCCCAGCATTGCCCCATGGAAAGCAACCTTTTTTTCCTTGGGGTGATCCTGGGGTCGGAGGAGTGCTCCGACCCCAGGATCGCCCCAAGGAAGCTTTCCATGGGGCGATGCTGGAGTCAGAGGCGTCGTCCGACCCCAGCATTGCCCCATGGAAAGCAACCTTTTTTTCCTTGGGGTGATCCTGGGGTCGGAGGAGTCCTCCGACCCCAGCATGGTCCCAGGGAAAGCAACCCTCCTTCCCCCTGCGTCCTCGGTGGTTCAATGGGCTGCTCAGCCTCCGATCCCAGGAGCAGCCCATTGAACCACCGAGGACGAGCAGCGGCCTCGGAGGGGAGCTACATTCGGTCTATTAGGCGCACCAACTTCCCCACCGTCATTTTGGGGAAGAAAAAGTGCGTCTAATATGCCGAAAAATACGGTAACTAAACTAAAACAAAGTCTGAGATTGGGAACATGGGGCAGGCATTTGTCAATCTTGCTTGTAAAATTCAGAACTAATTTTATTAGCAGATAATTAATTTTTTTCCAGCGTACTCAGAACACTGAAATTTGGCACAGAGCACAGTTCCAAGACGCTGTAAATGGTCCAAAATTCTGAAATGGAGACTTCTACTCTGTGCATTCTTTTGTCCCTTGACATAGTTACAACACAGTACCCAGCCCTAATTGCATTCCTCAAAGATGGCTGCATTCCAGCATAGAAGAATCCTGGCAATATGTTGGGTCAGAAAGCAGAGATCTTGGATTGAGAAAAGTTCTGGCATTTTGAGTTAGGAACATTGGACAGGGGTCAGAATCTCAAACTCCAGACTTGGAACCAAATGTGAAGTAAAGCAGATATATACAATGTGATTAGAGTCCATATTTCAGTTAGAATTCAGAGACATAGCTAATGTTAGTCTGGAATATCAGCATACAGAGGGATCTTGTAGCACAGGGGTAGGCAACCTTTCCCCTTTAAGGGCCGAGGGACTTCAGCTCCCAGAATCCCAGGAGCTATTGGCCAACATGGGACTATTGGCCAACATGGCTGAGGCTTCTGGGAGCTGAAGTCCCTCGGCCCTTAAAGGGGAAAGGTTGCCTACCCCTGTTGTAGCACCTTTGAGACTAACTGTGCAAAAGAAGTTGTAGCTTTTTAGACCAGATCTACAAAGGCTAATGCTACCAATGCTTTTGTACAGTTAGTCTCAAAAGTGCTACAAGATCCCCTTGCATATTCATAATTCAGTTATTTAGTTTGCTTTTATTCCTTTAGATGATGAATAGATTAGACATTTGTGATATCATCATCATCATCCTGAATTTGATTTGGAAGTTAGGGGTTTAGTGATGCATGGGCTAGGATTCCTGCTTGTCTCCTGTTCGTTTCAGTGAGGTGGGAGCATGAGAATCCTCTTGTGACTTTAGCCACTGAGCCCCGAATGTTGTTTCCCACCATACTGTCCTTTACAGCATCACCCAGAGTTTGCTACCTATGGCAATTGCTTCATCTTCTCTCCTCAGAGGACCATCTCACTGAACAGAAGGGCCATGTTGAGTCAGACCAAAACATTATCTAAGCCAGTGTCCTGTTTTCCAGATGGAAACTTGGAGGCTGCTATCTGATGTACTGATGATCATATTTATCAGGCAACCTGCAGCCAATTGTAGAATATTTCAGGAAGGGTCTTCTCCAGTGGTTTGTTGTTTGAGAACTATTACACAAGACTGGGTGTAACAAAAAAGGGCCAACCATCAGAGTGTCCCTGCATCCTATTAAGAATGGGTATGTTCTTGGACCCTGAAGGGAATCATCAGAAATTTTCCCATGGAAATGCAACCTCTTGAAAAGCTGGATCCAGCTTGTAAAACTGCAGAGAAGTACAGCCAGTTGGAATTAATGGGCAATTTGTTTGCTGATCTGCTTTTCATGGAAGAGATTTGACTTTCTCTCTCCAATCCCACAAACCAGGCACTCGAGAAAAACTGCCGAGTAGAAGCGGGTTTCTCTGGGATCCGTGACGTTTATGCCACAACCCCTAGCCATGACAACATGCAGCAGAGCTTTTTCCTAGCAGAGACGCTAAAGTAAGTCTTATCATCTTAAAGATGCGGTTGGATTTCCTCGAGCCATTGCAGAATCTTGGGATGTACTTTGGAATTAATCCCAAGGTTACAAAAGCTCTTTGTCAGTTTGCTTTTTAATGTGCTTTGTTGGATGGAACTGGTGGGGCAATGGGTGGGATTGGTAGTTGCATTCATGCCATGCATATCTTTTTGAGATTGTCAAAAAAGGTCAGTTTATTTTTCATAGTCATCACTTGAAAGGATGGGCAGAGACAAAATATAAATAGAGGGCACTTTTTCATTGTTGTCATCTGTCACAAACTGGATGCTGGTAGGTGCTGTTCCTTGGCTGTTTGCTCCATTGTTGCTCTTCTTCCACCTTTTGGGAGAGAAAGTGCCCGGCAGCTAGAGTGCTTGTTCTAACCTGCCTTGGGTCTCATGCAGGGGAAAACAGGTGATGAATACAATAAAAAAAATATCTACCTTAGAAAAGAGGCTTTGACCATTCTCTTGTTTTGTCTACCTGGCCATGATTTCTCAGTGCTTGCTGACTTACATCTGAGGCCAGCCTTACATATAAAGGCAATGAGGGGGCAGAACTGTGACTTAAGTCCATTTCAGTGGAAAATAGTCCAACAAAGCATCTGAAATTACCCTAGGACAGGGCTAGAGAACCTTTTGCCTTCCAGATGTTTTGTACTTCAATTCCCATAATTTATTAACATGGTTGGCTTAAGGTTTCTGGGCACTGAAGTCCAGAACATCTGGAGGGGCAAAGGTTTGCCTTCCTTGACCCTATTCAATACAAAATGCTCTTCAAGGGGTGCAACTAATTGCAGCAGGAGAAAGGAAATCCTTCCTTCAGATGGGTGTGTTGATAGGACTAGTAATTGTAGGAGGCTCAGCTCCCCTCCAGCCCACCCATCCTTTCCCTTCTGTTCATTTGCTGGGGATTGGAAAGCCCACCTTTCAGATTTGTCTAACCTAGGACACAGCTTCCACCACATGGGGTGCAAAGGAATGACGCTATGCAAAATTACAGCATACACCAGGGAATCCCAGGAGCTATTGGCCAACATGGGACTATTGGCCAACATGGTTGAGGCTTCTGGGAGCTGAAGTCCCTCGGCCCTTAAAGGGGAAAGGTTGCCTACCCCTGGCATACACAGTTTGCTACTAGGAAGGTCTTATCCTACAGTCTCATCCTGTTAATCACCCTTTGTCTTTGTAACAAATGTTTTTTCCAATTTGAACTGACAATTTAACTCCTAGCAAGGAATAGGTCGTTGTACTCAGCCATGCGCTGAAAGCAAGCAGAAAGCCAATACAGTAGCCAAAGAGTGTAATGTAATGAGAGCCGTGCGAGATTAAAGAGCACTTGAGTAACTAAGACTTTTAATTCACACTCAAGTATCGAAACACCCTAATGAAATCATGACTGAATGACTTAAATGAGTTAGTGGACAAGAGGGCCTTTGCAGAAATCAGTCTTAACGGTAAAAATGACGCTTTCCATTCCTTTCCCAACATCTCCTTGAAGAGGCAGCCTTGATGACCCTAATTATACAGAGGCTCTTTCCCTCACTTTTCACTTTCTCCTTACATCATGCCTACACAATGTATGACCCATCAAGCCAAACATAAGCCCTCATGTGTTGAGGCTTGTGAGGAGAGTGATAAGCTAGCCTGACCACTCAAGTTCCTTCTATCCCCAGGGAACAAAAGGACGAGGCTGATGAGGCCACCATATAACACTAGTGGGCAGTCCAGGCCTGTCTTATGCAAGGTGAGGAATGACTGGCCCACCAAGTGTTGTTGGACTCCACCTCCCAGCATCCTTAGCCAGAGGCAAGCATTCACAGACGTTGCTGCAAGCCAATAACATTTGAAGGACTATCCCTGCTTTAGGCTTTTTCTGTCCATGTTCCTTTGGAGGGTAGTCTATGTGGAGCCATTTGCTGGCAGTAAGTAGTGTCAGCAGTGGATTGAGAGAGTCCAAAGGGACAGGTCCTCCTCTTCTGTATGCCTTTCTCTCTCCCCAATCCCTGCCTTCCCCTTCTTGTCTCTGTTTCTCCTTCTTCCCCCTACCCAGCAGGTTGCCACTAAAGGAACAGATCACTTCAGCCTTGAAGTTAAACAGGATTAATGAGCCATTCTCTAAGACCTTTGTTTTTAAATTTTAACTGCCTAGAAACACTTCCGCCTCCATGTGATTTCTAATCTGAGGAATTCTGCACCCCAGCAGTAGGCAGAGGACTTTGGTGGGTGTTTTAGGATAGGACGTGGGAAAGTTACATTTTTGGATTAAAACTCCCACAACCCCTTAGCCAGCACAGCTAGGGGCAATGCTGACTGGGAGATTCTGGGAGCTGTAGTCCAAAAACATAACATTCTTGAGTTGTGTTCCAAGGCATGCACACGCTTTGTACAGGAGCATCTCATGCTGGTTTGCCTTCTCTTCTCTCCTGGTTCCAGGTATCTCTATCTTCTCTTCTGTGAAGATGATGTGCTGTCTCTTGAGGACTGGGTGTTCAACACGGAAGCCCACCCGCTGCCTGTGAACCATACAGACTTTAACCTAAAGACAGGCATGCAGTAGGGGAGCTCCTGCTCCTTCCCAGCTTCTGCAGAAGGATGTGGAGGGTTACTTGCTTCTTTTTTCTCACCTTTCTGATAAAGGAGTGTATATGTTCCCAGAAAAATATTTTGGGGGCATTCATCTAATTCCGGACAGTATTATATTGGGGAGTGTAAAACTGTGAAACAAGTACCTTCGTGATTTTTTCTTTTCCTCTGTGAGGAAACACGCCTGATAATGAGATGTTGATTATGGGCCATAATAATACGCAAAATCATGGACATTCCTTTTTACGGAGAATTTCTGTGGAACCCACAGACTTGGTTTTCATGTGGCCAAAGGATCAGGAGTTTGCCATAAAACAGATGTTGGTTTGTGCCGCTCTTCTCATCTCTGTCGACCTTGTGCTCCTCTTTTTATATACAGTTGATTTTTATCACCTTTCCCATTTGCACTCTTCCACCCCCCAAGATGATTCACATCATAAGCAGTCTTGTTGCCATAACTGATCAGAAAGTGTCTGCAAAATTCTGAATCCCAAACAGCGCTTATTCTTTTCCTCTCCCTGCTGTCCATGCTTTTAAATGATGTTTACTGAATTTCCCATCATGTGCATTTCTTTCGTTTTCCAATATTTTTCCTTGGCTTTTTTGTCTTGTTTTGTTTTTGTTTTACCGTTAGGTTTTGGTTTCATCTGGAGCTAAATATTACAAGGCACTTGTCATGATTTCATTTCAGTAATACTCAGAGATGTAAAATAGAATAAAAATTTCTGTCAGATAAGAAGTGTGGCTGGATGAATCAAATCTCTTTTTACTTGCCCAGATAGTTACAGTGAAAAGCAAATGATGGGCAGCTGAATAAAACCAGAACCTAAGCAGGTCCCATGATATTTTTGCTATAGGAGCAAATGGATGAGGGAAGAACAATGGTGGACAATGAATGATCCAAGAAGATGGGAGGGAGGGCAGGTCAGGTGGAGTCAAGGGGTGAGCTACAAGAGTCTCTTGGAAACTAGAGATCCAGCTTATACCAAAGGTGGCTCTCAGAGATACTGCTGGATCAGTTCAACGCTCAGCCATGAAACCCACTGGGCAACCTTTGTCAAGTCACATGCTGTCAACCTCAGGAAAAGGCAATGGCAAACCTCCTCAGAACAAATCTTGACAAGAAAACGCCATGATAGGGTCCCCTTAGGGATGACATGGGTTGGAAATGACTTGAAGGCGCACAACAAATGGTTGTAAAACAAGCAGGAAAGAGCTGCACCGGCCAAATCGTTCTCCTTTTCTTTCTTCACAATGGGTAGAAAACACAGGAACCTGGGCAGTTTTGACCTGCAGTCTTCTTCATGATCTTTGTGCAGTCTTAAATACACACCTGGCAGCTGTGCAGAATTCTGTTCAAGAAACTTGTAAAGTTTAGCTACAAATTTGGTGTGTGCTGCGCCCCCAGCTCCTCTTCACAAGCTCTAGCGATCCCTCTCTTCTGCCTTTCCACTCAGATCTCTCAGCTGCCACAGAAAAAGCATCCAGAAGAACTCTGCCACCTTGCTAGAGCTAGAAAAAGCAAAACAAAAAATTAACCCCTTTTAGAATGTAATGCTTTCTGTGTTTTTGTTCCATTTCAGCCAGAGAGGTCTGGTTTACATTTTCTTTCCTTAATTTTGTCCTATTTGCATCCAGCACTGCCATTGTCCAGATCCTGTGTCTCAGAAGGACAGCGTTCTTTCTGGGTTGAATTAAAAGATAAAACAAATTGAATAAAATGTATTCCCCTTCCCTGATTAAAGGGGAAAACTACACCATCCTGGTTATGAGCCACTTCTGCTGCAACCCAGCCGAATTTGCCAAATGACTCAGATCTTTGTTTGCAAATGAACAACTGGAATGAGATCAGGTTGGCCTCATTGGCAGGGAGTTGCACAGGCTGGAGAGAGTGATGGGACTTGTAATCCAAAACATCTGGGAAGCCACCAGGCTGGGGTAAACTATTAGGTTCTACTTAGAACTGTCTGGTTCTATGTCTTCAGTGGTCCCATTTGAGATAAATAGATTTTAAATCCAGATATTTTTTTTTCTTTCCCTTTCTTGGCTTCAATCAAACATTCAAAGCCAGAATAAATTAAAAACACACAAGCACAAGCATCTTTGCTTGGATGCATGTATTTCTGGATTGTAGGATTTTTTGGGTTCCTTCCTTCACAGGGTCAAATGAAAGGCGGGGGGGGGGGGGAGAGAAGAGAAAAATATTTCATACAACCTATAAAAGACAAAAGGTTTCATTTTGAATTCACACCTCTTGAAGTCCCCGAGGGAATGAAGACTGTCAAATGGGGACTTTAATTTCATTTTAAGGATAAAGGGACTGACAAAGAATCTGCTCCTAGATGGATAGTTAGTTGTTAGTAAGTAAAAAGCTTTGTGAGTGAGTCATCCTGTTGAGAGGTTTTGATATCAGGGAAATAAGCTTAGCCCAAAGTAATTTTACAGTGGATTAAAATATGCTGCTGGTGGAATCAAAAGCTTCCTTTCGATACAAATTGAACAGTGTCATTCCAGTTTTGGTTTTTTTTCCTGGTATATAATTTTGATTGATTTTTTGTGTGTGTATGAAAGGCTACACAATATAATCTGTAGAAAACAAAGAGAATTGCCCATCCCACACATCCAAATGGTACAAAAATTATGCAAACATGAAGTGAGAAGAGAGAAAAGGGAAATACGAAATGGGGGGTATATTTATTTTTTGAGTGGTTGCAGAAACTTGTGTTTGGAAAGGTTGTTTTTAATCTCTTCAGCGCCCAAATTGGCTTTAATTTCTATGCAAGCACATACACACATATTATGAAGGAGTGGCAATCCAAAACTAAACTTACTGTGAAAAATTGGCACTCTTTCCACCAGATACTTTCCACTCCAGCTCTTAAGGTTGACCAGTAATCCCACTGGGCCATTTCAAAAGAAACCAAAACTGCATAATGGGTTAGAATTCCCATTGTGTAGCAAGTCCTTGCTGGAGGTGGAATCGCATTAAAGCAGGTGGGAATCATGCAACTCTAGAGGTTGGACTACAAGTTCCCAGCAGCCCTTGTCAGAATAGTCAGTGGGATTATGGGAACAGGTTATGAGTCTCCAGTTTTCATAGGTCATCTCCAGGTGGGCAATGGGGGTGCAAATTCTCCAGTTTTGGTGACTCGACTCTTGGCAAGAGCAAAGGACTGGGTACAAATCACTGTAAGAGCCAGCATAGTGTAATGGTTTAAGTGTTGGACTATGACTCTGGAGACCAGGGTTCAAATTCCTGCTCAGCCGTGGAAACCCACTGAGTGACCTTGGGCAAGTCACACTTTCTCAGCCTCAGAGAGAGGCAAAGGCAAACTCCCTCTGAACAAATCTTGCCACAAAAACCCATCATAGGCTTGCCTTAGGATCACAGTAAGTCAGAAACGACTTCAAGGTACACCACCAACAAAAAGAAATCTCCATCTCAGCTAGTAGAGCAGCAGCTTGCTACAAACTGCAAAGCATAATTGATCTGTCGCTGCAACTTGCAAAGACTCTCAGGGAGGGGTGTCTATGTATTTATTGAGTTAACATCCTCCATCCTGCTATCATTATGGTCCCAGGGCTCACCCTCCACCCTGCTCTAAAGCCACCTGCTGGCTAGGAGCAAGTAAGCTAAATTAAGTGGTGGAGTCTCCTCCTTTGGAGGTTTTTAAACAGAGGCTGGATGGTCATCTGTTGGGGTGCTTTGAGTGTGAGTTCCTGCATGGCAAGGGGGTTGGACTGGATGGCCCTTGAAGTCTCTCCCAACTCTATGATTCTATGATCTAACCCTAGGATGGTTCTAGATCTTAAGATCAGGCATACAAACACATACACCATGCTGGGTAATCATCTGCTGTGATCTGTAGGAGGCAGGATATACTAAAAATTCCTCAAATTGCTTTCATCTACCTCCCTCTGCACAGCTGCTTCAACAAAATACCCCATATATTTCAGATATATTTATGATAAAATGCTGGTCCTGCTTTGCTGCTCCACTTGAGATGATCTGACCATTCTAGGGGCTGTAGCTCAACAAAAATAGCCCTGATCGATATAACGAGTATTTACATAAATCTGCAAAAAAGGCAAGGTTAAATAGCAGCTGCCCCCAGAATCCCTTACTGATCAGTCTGTTTCAACAGTTGCCCCCGGCATGTTAAAAAACAAAATCTTGCGCTGCAGAGGGGTGGGATAAATTATTATTATTATTATTATTATTATTATTATTATTATTAAAATCTAGACCTAAGTTTGGCCACCAAAACAAAAACTATAATAAGAAAAGTAGAAGCTGGTGGAAGGGGAATAAAAATCATTGCTGGGTGCAGTTTGCAAGAGAAGACCCTACAAGTGGTTTGGAGAAGATTCAAAATATGTTTGTTTACTGATGCTTACCTGACATGGCTGTTGCATTTCACAGAGGTCCATATTATGAGTTTTGAATAAAAGGTTTGCGGAAACATGTTCAATCTCTCTTCTTTATTGTGGCGCAGGAAGCAATCTCTGTTCTTGACATGTTATTTCTGCCTCCGGTACCAGTTTTTCTGTGAAAGAAATAATGCCCAGGGATACATTTACTTTGTTAAATGAGGTATACCTATTATTCACTTATTGCATATACCCACGCCAATAATAGTCTATATATAATATGAGAGAAAGAATAAAGAATTATGATTGCACATTTTACAATAAAATTTGGTTCACTCCAAATCATACACTTAGCCAGATCCAAGACAGCTTCACACATTGAATTGCATTTGGCCTCAAAAATGTGTTTCTGTCTAATTAATGCCATTTCACAGAAAACTAATTGTATTTAATTGTTTTTTTTGGGGGGGGGGCTATTGTGGGATGGGATTGTTTGCTTTATCTTGTAAGCTGCCTCGGTTGTATTTTACAGAGAGGCAGGATATAAACAAACAAATTATGATTGTTGTTATTATTATTATTATTATTATTATTATTATTATTAAAACAGTCCCCTACAGTTGTAGACTTAGCATCTGCAACATTGACTGTGTACAGTAAAGTGTATATCCAGTTCCTTACTGGTAATTGTCAACTGGGGTCAACACAGAGGAATGGGCAGTGTGACAGAGGTCCAAAATAATCCAGAAATATGCAAAAATCATCTAGTTTGAACTGCCCTGGCTCAGGGCTAGGGAATCCTGGGAATTGCAGTATATTGTGGCACCAGAGCTCTCTCTCTCTCAGACAGAGAAGGCTCAATGTCTCACAAAACTACAGGTCCCAGCATTTTGCTTTGAATTAGTATTTTATATGGCTATTCATTTTATATTGTCATTGTTTTTAGTTGGCTCCTTTTTCTTTTTTATGGAGTGAGGGTTCTTTAGAAATCTGGTTTTAATTGTATATTTGTGTTTTATTGTTATTCCTATTTGTTGTAACCCGCCTCGATCCGCAGGAAGAGGCGGGCTATAAATACAATATATTATTATTATTATTATTATTATTATTATTATTATTATCTATATAGCATTGAGCCAGGGCACTTAAAGCTGTCTCAAGCTGGATTATTTCTGCAGTGTGTGTTGGACCAGCATGTTTTGAATGTCTTTGAGCAAAATAAGGAAATGCAATCCATAACTAGCCTCCACAGGCAGGCTGACCAGGGCTGCATCCGCACTGCAGAAATAATCCAGCTTGACACCACTTTAACTGCCATTGCTCAATGCTATGGAATTGTAGCTTGTTGCAGCCCCAGAGCACTCTAACAGAGAAGGCTAAATATCTCCTAAGATCACACAGTTCCCAGAATTCCATGGCCGTTAAAGAGGTGTCAA
This sequence comes from Phrynosoma blainvillii, assembly GCA_026167975.1. Lineage (NCBI taxonomy): Eukaryota > Metazoa > Chordata > Lepidosauria > Squamata > Phrynosomatidae > Phrynosoma > Phrynosoma blainvillii. The sequence continues at coordinate 24,134,655 of JANUYF010000008.1, forward strand.
AATGGATTATTTCTGCAGTGTGGATGCAACCCAGGTGTCCTTTCCTCTGGTGCCTTTGGCTGCATCTGCACTGCAGAAATAACCCACTTTGACACTTATTTCAAGAAATAAGAACACGAGAGAGATGGCGAGGGAGTTGAAGAACGAGTATTTTCATGTTGCTTGCTTGGTTGGTCACTCTTTTACTTTATTTAAGATGGTTGTAGGGGATGTGCAGGTAAACTGTGTGTTGTTTTGTTTGTTTTTAATATTTGTCAGAAATGTGTTCGGTGCATTAATAATGTGTGCGTTAATAAACAAGATTACTAATTTTTAAAATTAATTTATTTTTTAAAATGCAGCCAGAGGTTGCTGTGGTAGCCCTCAATCTTTTCCCTCAGAGAAGGCCCAGGAAAAGGAGGAGGAGGCCTGAGGCGTCCCTCCTGAAGTGGGCCTCTCTGGCTCCTCCTCAGCCGGGCGAGGCCTGGCGAGAACCAGCCGCGAAGCCTGCGAGGGAGCGGGGCCTATTCGGGGCCATGGCCCGGAGGAAGGAAGGGAGCAGGCCGCCCGAGGAGGCCTCGCCGTCGCCTGAGGAGGAGGCTGACGAGGCCCAGCAGCAGCACCAGGCGGACGGAGGCTCCCTCAGGCCTCCTCCTCCTCCTCGGCCTGGCTTCCCCCGCCTGGGCCTAGCCTTGGCTCTCTTGGCCGCCCTCTTGGCCGCCCAGTATTACCGGGACTTGGAGGCCGCCCACCGGCAGGTACCGACTGAGGCCAACGGGAGGGGGCACCGAGGGGGAGGCTTCGGTGGAGGGGCGAAATTGGGGGGTTTAGGCCCGCCGCCCTCCCTTCCTCTCTCATGGAGCGCAGGAGGATGGGCGTCCTTTGGAAACGGAGAGAGACAGAGAGCCCAGCCTTTCTCTATCGCCTCCTCGCCTGAGGGCCGCCGGAAAGGACTTGGAGGCACACGGCAGCAACCGTTAATGTGTCTGTGCGCCTTCGTTTCCGACTCACGACGACCTTCTCCTGGGGTTTTCTGGGCAAGGTTAGTTCAGAGGAGGTTGGCCATGCCTTGCCCTGAGGCTGAGAGAGTGTGACTGCTTGCCGCAGGTCACCCAGTGGGTTCCCCAGCGAACCCGGATTCGAACCCTGGCCTCCAGCGTGGTAGTTCGGCTCTCAAATCACTAAGCCCCCCCCCCCTCTCTCTCTCTATATGTATATATGCGTATGCGTGTATGTATTTGTGTGTGTATGTATGTGTGTGTGTATATATATATATATATATATATATACACACACATATATATGTGTGTGTGTATATACATATATATGTATGTGTGTATATGTATATGTGTCCCTGTGTATATATGTGTGTTTATATGTATGTCTCCCTGTGTGTGTGTGTATGTATGTATCTGTGTGTGTGTGTGTGTATATATATATATATATATGTGTGTGTGTGTGTGTGTGTGTGTGTATATATATATATATACACACACACACATATATATATATATATACACACACATATATTTTATGTGTTATTTTATATATTATATATATATAAATATATATATAATAAAATATGTGTGTGTGTATATATACGTTTTATATAGATATAGCCTCAGTGGTACATGCTTTGGTTACATCCTGTCTGGATTACTGTAATGCACTCTACGTGGGGCTGCCTTTGAAAAGTGCTCAGAAACTTCAGGCCTTTACAGATTGCCAGAAATAATGCAGCTTGAGACCACTTTAACTGCCCTGGCCCAGTGCTAGGGAATCATGGGAACTGTAGTTTATTGTGGCACCAGAGCTCTCTGATAGAGAAGGCTCAATGTCTCAAAAAAAAAACCCTACAATTCCCATGATTCCCTAGCATTGGGCCAGGACAGTTAAAGTGCTCTCAAGCTGCATTAGTTCTGGCAGTCTGTAAAGGCCCTTCACCCGGTCCAAAGAGCTGCAGTCAGGCTGTTAAATGGAGCTGGTTATAGGGAGCATACAACTCCCTTGTTGCAACAGCTCCATTGGCTTCCAGTCTGTTTCTGGGCACAATTCAAAGTGCTGGTTTTGACCTATAAAGCCCTATACCGGGGTAGGCAACCTAAGGCCGCCTGCCATGATGATATTGATTATTGTTGTTATTACTTGTTCTTGGGGTTTTCTTGGCAAAATCTCCACAGGGGTTTTGCCATGGCTTTTCTGGGGCTGAGAGAGTGTGCATGCATATTTTTTAATTTTTTTAAAAAATATATTTATTTATTTATTTATTTTTGGTGCTTCGGCCCCCCAATTGTCTGAGGGACAGCAACCCTGCCCCCCGGCTCAAAAAGGTTGCCTATCCCTGCCCTATACAGTTTGGGTCCAGGCTATTTGAAGGACTGTATCTCCCTGTATGAGCCCCCCAGAGTATTGAGGTCGTTGGGTGAGGCCCTTCTCTGTCCTACTACCCTCTCAGGTGCGTTTGGTGGGAACAAGAGAAAGGGCCTTCTCAGTGGCTGCTCCCAAGCTCTGGAACTCCCTTCCTAGGCTCCATTCCTGCTGTCTTTCTGGTGGATGGTAAGGCTTGTTCTTGTGCGGGCAGGCCTTTGGAAATTGATAAGATCTGGGATTGCTGTGCTATTTAAAATTTTAAGGTTTGTATCGTAATAATCTATTTTAGCTCATAACTGTTTTAACTTTTAAACTGTTTTAATTGTTTTTTAAATTTTATATTTATACATTTTAATGTCTGGACTGTTTTTAAATTGTATTGTTTTAAATGTGTCGTTCGCCACCTTGAGTCCCTATATTGACAGAAAGGCAGGATATAAGAAAACAACAACAACTGCAACTACAATAATAATAAATTTGTGTGCGTGTATATATGTGTGTGTGCATGCAAACTGTCCTTTCATTTAAACTAACCATATGACTTAGGTCACTCCCCCTTTGGGATTAACATTCTCTCTCAAAGATTCTCAACTGAACTGCATATTTCTTTGGAAAGATGATGAGATAAAGATTTCTTTTTACCTGAACTATTCACTACCTAGATTAGGATATAGCCCTTTATGTATATGTAGATTAAAACCATTAGTACACTTTTGTTTGAACTGCAAGGTACTTGTGTTGTTTTTGGTTCTTAGGGAAGCATAGTTAGACAAAGGCACATTTCTGCTACTCTGCTGATTTAAAGCTAGACCCTAACAGGCTTGGCTTTGACATTTTTGATAGTTCAATATTTTTTATTTCCTTAGAAAGGCTGAAGCCTTGGGGAAACTTAAATTGTCCTACAGTGCCAGGATATTGCAGAATTTTATTTTATTTTATTTTAAATACCTAAAGAAAATCCAGTACTTGCAGATATTTCAACAGCCTTTGCTTTGTCAAGAGACAGCCAGTCAGTTGTCTGAATCAGTTCTCCTTTATATATATATATATATATATATATATATAAGTGGCTGGTCACAAATAGTATTTTTTTGTCAATATGACAGGATTTTGTCTCACCCCTCAGGACCTTTCTAGGTGAGAAAACAGTTCTAGATTTGTTGGTCAACATGCTTGCGGTAACCTTGATTGTCCGCCAGGGATGCAACATCTTGGCTTCGAGTGCCTAGTGGCATCACAACCTGCTCTGCTCAATTTCTCGCTCCTGCTTGGCTTCTGGCAAGTCTTCTGAATCCAAGCTTTCTGTCCATTGCCAGCTCATCTCAGCTTTTTATCAGCCTGGTGCCATCCTGGACCTGCCCTGCAAGGCACTTGAGTGCTTCCCTGACTGTAATTGACAAGAACAGTACCTTCCAGGCAGCATTAGCATCCTTTTAGGCTGGCAGGCGGGCAGATGGAATATAAGCAGGTCTGGAGCTATGGGGACACGAATGGCATTGAAGGCAACCTAGAGTCTGCGGAGCTGAGAGACGAAATTTAACTGCACTGGGACAGGAGGAAAGGTTTGCCTACTTTGCCTACCTCCAGGACATATAAAGTGGCAAGGGAGAGAAGACTACTGTAGTTCATATGACCAATCCCTTGCCTGATACAGGCCCAAATTGCACTGCAGAAATAATCAAGTTTGAGACTGCTTTAAGTGCCTTGGCTCAGTGCTAGGGAATCCTGAGAATTATAGTTTATTGTGGCACCAGAGCTCTTTGACAGAGAAGGCTAAATTTCTCACAGAACGACAGTTCCCAGAATTCCCTAGCATTGAACCATTGAACAATACAATTTAAAAACAGTCCAGACAAAGTGGTCTCAAACTGGATTATTTCTGTAGTGTGTTTTGGACCACAGTTTCCTTGCGCCAGCACTGTCATCCCAGGCTTGTTGATGTACAGTCTTTCTAAAAAGAGGCTTGGTTATCTTCATAGACAAACATTCCAAACAATTTAAATGTATCAAGTTTTTAGCCATCCCTGAAGTCAAGAATTTTAGCTCAAAGGGACACAAGATTTGGACAAAGTCCTTTACAAACTTCACTGGAAATGACTGGAAGTTGGAAAAAGAACATGCTTACGTGATTAATACTGCATTTCAAGCATGTGCTAGGTGCAGAGAAGTAGTGAGTCAAGATATATTTCAGACACATTGCGTAGAAATGAAATTACTTCATTGGTATAAATAGAGGGGTGGGAATTGTACAGCCCTCCTGATCTTAGTAAATTGCTGCTTCCAACACAGCCAGCGGCACAACAACATCTGGCTGGGCCCACACAACTCCTGGCCTGGCTGTAATGAGTGTAATTTTCTAGCCACTTTGAAAAGTTAATTTTAAAGGATGTTTTCAGAGGCATTATGGCATGAATTTTTCAAGTTTTCTGTGATTCTGTTATCAATCCTAAATTGTTGGGGGGGGGGAATGGAGTAACAAGCAATGCTGTTAATAACACAATGACATTAGATTTAGTAGTAGCAGGAACCAGTGTTTTGTTTTAGAATTAAAATTCCCCAAGTGCTGGTTAGCAACAATAAATTTCCCAGCGGAGCTCTTGCAGTAGTAATTCCCAATTAGATTTTATCCTGTCTGCTGAATGAAAAGAAAGTGGAGTGAGAATTTGAAGGATGCGTTGAGGTGGGCGGGAATGGTTCCCTCTTGCACTTCCAGACTACCAGGGTACATGTCAAAGAAAGTAGTTACCAGGTCTTACCAGAATTGTTGTGTCCTTTTGAGCTCAGATCATTAGAGTGTGTGTCTAGTTATATCATTAACTTGCGTATATATAAGGAGCACTCTTCTCTCCCCACTAGGAGAATGCCCTGAAATCTCTGGGAAATGAAGGTCTTTTCTTGTTCTCTTCCCTGGACACCAACAATGACTTGTACATCAGCCCAGAGGAGTTCAAGCCAATTGCAGAGAAACTAACTGGTATGCATTTAATTCTTATAATAGATGAGTGTCTTCAAGAATAAAGCAAAAAGGTTTCATTACAGACCTAAACATTAGGAAGATAAATGTGTTTTAAGGGTCAGACTTAATTCCTTCATTGTGCTACCTCTGTCAGTTTGGGTCCTGTCCCATTTAGTAGGAGCTTTCCAAGGTTCACCTGCCTGAACAGGTGGCTGAAACATTACGGGCATAAGTGTCACTAGGATTCTTTTCATGAGTCACTTTTTACCTGGGCATACAATTCAGAAAAGCTTGCCAAAAACAAAAATGCTGAACTGCTCTTCTAAAAAGTGTTAGTGTTCCAGCCAAGTTGAATGAATTTCTCTCGGGAGAGAGGAATTCCAACCATTTCGTGAGTGGGTAGGAGATACTGTTTGGAAAGATATTGTTCTTGGTAGACAACAACATCATCTTTTGACAATGTTGAAACCCATGAAAGAGCCTCCAGGCTTGACCAGGATTCCAGGATAATTTGAGATGAGATGTTCCCGAGCACTTTAAAGATCAAAACCAGCATCTTGAATTTAGCCAGGAAACTGACCATGTTCTTATGGAGCTCTTGTAAGATGAGAGTAGCATGTGTCTTGTGAGACAAAAGCCACATTGCTGCATTAGGGACTTAACTGGAATCAGAAGACTAGTTGACTAGTGATAGTTGAGCTGTTACTAGGGCATGAATACAGTGGCAAGTTTGCTTGTTTGTTTGAACAGGGGCAAGGTTGTCATAGGTCCCAGAACTGTGAGAAAGAACTGTTGGGGGCAGCTGATGCTTGAGAATCTGGGGGGAAAGCTGAATCCTGAAGTACCCTCAAATTCAAGAGGAATGAAACCATATCCAAATACACAGCTTTCTGGATTTCCTAGCCTTCCATTATTAGTAGCTCCATTTTGATTGGAGGGAACATCAGTTTATTTTGTCTGGTCTGGTTAATTACTAATTTTGTGGAGGCACTTGGGGCACTGGATTTTTTAAAATCCTTTTTCACACAGTACATTCTCCAATATTTCCAGCAATGCTATAGCAAAAATTGGGAAAGTGGTGAAAGTTTATGTGTGTGTGAATGGGTGCTTTTCAGTTGTCTCTAAAAAGTAGTTTCTTTCCAAGCAAGGTCTGAAATATCTCTTGAGAAAGTAAATATGTGAAAGTAATTTTATACAGATCAAGTGCCATGTTTGGGCTGCTGGCAAAAGCCCAAAAATACCCTCCTGCTGCTGTCTTTCAGTTTCCCTTAGCAGGTCTTCTGTATCAATGGATTTTGCATCCACATATTCAAGCATCCATGGCTTGAAAATATTCCCCCCCCCCCAAAAAAAAATCTAAAAACCAAACCTTGATTTTGCCATTTTATATAAATTTGCCATTTTACTGCATCATTGTGTATAATGGGACTTGAGCACCCATGGATTTTGGTATCAATGAGGGATCCTGAAACAAAACCCCAGCAGATACCAAGGACCACTATATCACTACTTCTGGTTCCTTCAGCAGCAGTGCCACATCCTCCTCTTTTTCCTTTCCTTTGCAGAAAAATCCAGCCCACACAAACTTCTGCTGATAGTGCTCTTTTATGGCATTTGGTTGTACAGAAGATGGAGGCAGAAATTATCTGTAGTTGCCCAAGCCACTGGAGAAGAAGTCAGCATTTGTTATAGTTGTGCCTTCAAGTAATTTCCGACTTATGGTGACCCTAAGGTGTACCTATTATGGAGTTTTCTTGTCAAGATTTGTTCAGAGAAGGTTTGCCATTCCCTTTCCCTGAGGCTGAGAGCATGTCATTTGCTGAAAGTTACCCAGTGGGTTTTATGGCCAGGCTGGAACCCTGTTCTCCAGAGTGAGTCAACACTCAAACCATTATGCCATGCTGGCTCTCAAAGCCAGAATTGCACAAACCTTTTATGATTGTGATCACACAATATATGGGGTGATACCACAGTGCTTAGTAGGATTTAGTTCACAATAATATCAGTAAGGACAAATGAGGCTGGCAGGGGCAAGGACATATTGGCATGGATTCCCAACAAACCATTTGAAATGGGAGGTGATACATTTGCTAGAAATTGAATTGTTATGACTAAGCCTTGCTTTTGGGTATACATACTATAGCTATGTGCCTGGCTTCAGCAATATCCCTTTAAGGGATTCCCCATTTAAATGAAGGATTGATGACCATGTGGAAGCATCAGCTAATAGCCCTGCAGTAGCCATTCCACATTTTTTCTGGAGCAGCTGTTCAGGGAGCACTGGGCAGCCAGTCCAGCTGTCCTAAGCAGCAGGAGCTGCCAGGTGGCCCAAATAGGCTCCAGATTTTTGCAGGGACTGTTTTTAAAACTCTGCCATCTTGGGGTCCCCTTTGAACATTGTGGATTGCTTTCTTCTTGATGGCTTATTGGGAAAATGATTTATATAAAACTATCTCAAGAGCATAAAAACTGAAAAAGTGTGTGTGTGTGTGAGAGAGAGAGAGAGAGAGAAAGTGAGCTGGCCTCAGCACACGGCTACTCTTGCTTTAATTGTCTTTGCTCAAGCAGTTTACCCAAGAAGAGGCTGCTAAGCTTTCTGTGTTTTTCAAAAGGCTTATGCACCCAATGCCTCTCTCACAAAGGGCAGTTTTTCTAAATCTGCTGTTCCCATTGTCAGACTTGCAAAACTACATGCTTTGGTTTTGTCTGGGGCTTAAAAGGGATTCAGAGCAGCTGAATACAAGAGATACAGCTCTGCAGCAATATAACCGGAGAGCTGTTGGTGACAAGATGCAAGCGGGCTTCTCTGATCTTGGAAATCTTTTTGCATATTGGCGGTTGCAGCACTTCCCCCTGCTGGTTGCTTGCAGTCTCAATGATGCTTGCTTGTGTAGCCTATCTGATTGCTTTCACAGTCAGTGTGTAGGGGAGGATTCAGCTGACACTCATCCTTTTTCCATCCGCAGAGCACATAACACAGACTGCGAAATTAGTATGATTTCTACAGCCTTCACAATGGTTTCCTATTGTTATGAGCACAGAGCCTTCTGTTCCTGCCCTGCTCCTCCAAAGAGCAAAGGCAGGGGCCACATGAGTATGCCCAGGCACAACAGTCACTCACTTATTCAGCCCAACAGAGAAGTGTGGGGTGGAGATCATATTCTCCCCAGCCAAAATGCTCACAGACCAGAGCCGCCTTCCCACAATGCCATGCCTTCCTCTTCCACCTTCATCCAAGGCAGTATGACAGGACAATGTCCTCTCCATCTCTCAGAAGCTTCCCTGTACAATAAAAATGGTGTTCCCTGACTCCAGTCATACATGGTGAGAGAAATCCCAGAGGTCCAAGCAGGGTTCAGGGAAGGAAGAGGCACTAGGGATCACATCGCAAATATACGATGGCTAATGGAGCGCAGCAGGGAGTTCCCAAAGAAAATTAGCATGTGCTTTATAGACTATAGCAAAGCCTTTGAGTGCATAGATCATGAAAGACTATGGAATGCCCTTAAAGACATGGCAGTGCCAATATATCTGATACTCCTGATGAGGAATCTGTACTCTGGACAAGGGGCTACTGTCAGAACAGAACGGAAAAACAGAATGGTTCCCAGTTGGCAAAGGGGTCAGCCAGGGCTGCATGGTATCACTCTACCTGTTCAGCTTATATGCAGAACATATTGTAAGGAAAGCAGGCTTGCACATGGAAGAGGGAGGAGTGAAAATAGGAGGAAGAAATATCAACAATCTGAGATATGCTGACGACACCATAATACTAGCAGAAAACTTCACAGACCTGGAACAACTAAGGAAGATCAAAGAAGAAAGTGCAAAGGCAAGCTTACTGTTGAACATAAAGAAAACCAAAATAATGACCACAGAGAACTTGCACACATTCAAAGTAGACAATGAGGAAATAGAAATAGTAAAAGAATTCCCATACCTGGGACCAAACATTGATCGGAACAGAGACTGCAGCTAGGAAATCAGAAGAAGACTACGAATGGGGAGAGTGGCTATGAAAGAACTAGACTAAAATGCAAAAACATACAGCTCAACACAAAAGTTAGAATTATACAAGCCATCATATCCCCTATTACCATGTATGAATGTGAGAGTTGGACAGTCAAGAAAGAAGATAGGAGGAAAATCAACTCATTTGAGATGTGGTGCTGGAGAAAGTGCTGAGGATCCCATGGACAGCCAAAAGGACAAACAAATCGGTCCTGGAACAAATCAACCCAGAAATATCCCTGGAAGCCAAGATGACAAAACTTAGACTGTCATACTTTGGACACATCATGAGAAGGCATGAATCGTTGGAAAAGAGAATAATGTTAGGAAAGATGGAGGGAAGTAGAAAGAGAGGAAGGCCACATGCAGACTACGAATATGAGTTTGCAGGAACTGGGCAGAGCAGTAGAGAACAGGGGGGGCCTGGAGATGTCTCATCACTATGGGTTGAGAATGGAGATCTATGTGAAGGCAGTTAACAACAACAACAACATGAAGGAGGGGACTGGTTGAAATCTGAGATTTCTACTCAAGCTAGATGCCGAGATGTCCATTTGGCAATCATGGAATTTAGAATTTGGCCATTTGGAATATGCCACTGAACAGAATGGTAATAGCTTTACAGACATTTAATATGCCATTGTATGGTGAGGCTGAGAACATGCACGTTCACACAATTTTTAAAAACCAATGAAGAATACAACAGCTATTAGTGATCACTTGTTGTCCCCTGGTGCATGGAGGTAGAACGACTCAGCTATGGTTCCATACAGCTACATCTCAGTTAACAAAGTCATTGTGTTCCTGGAAAATTACTTTGTAAGAGAAAATTCTGTAACAGAAAAACAAAATATACCAGAAGTACAAATAACATAGAAATAAGAGGGACAGGTTCCCATACCCCCCCCAGTGATTCAACATGTTTCACTAAAGTTTTTATTCAGATCTGACAACATGCACATGTGAAATGAAACAATTAGATCAGGTAAGCCTTGCAATAAGTAAAAAAGGACATTCTGAGCCTTCTGCAGACCACTTGAGAGCTTCTTCCAAAATGCATCCAGAGATTAATTTTTTTCTTTCTTTCACTAGGTTTTGCTTTATGATTTCCATTTTGGTGGCCAAGCTTATAGCTCTAAGCTTTTTTAACCTGCTGGGGGTAGCTAGTGAGCCAGGCTAAGTAATTTCACCCCTTTCTCTTTGTTTTGATGTTTGTGCATGCTCAGTAAGGGATTCTAGAGGCAGCTGCTGTTACTTTGCCTGTTGTAGTTAGGCACAAACAACTAGAGTAGGATTGGCTGAGAAGTATCCCATTCTTTCCAATCTCAAGGTTTATTGCACTGTTTACTGAAGACATGTTGCTGCAATTCAGTAGTTGATAGTCTGTGTTTCTGTAGTCCTTCACCATCTTTCCAATTCCAGTGCTGTTTAAAAAGCTTCCAGCTAGACAGAGGACAGGAAGGAAAAGGGGACAAGCTCGGTGGCCAAAAAAAGACTTTGTAAAAAGGCACTTTTTTGGCTGCGTCTGCACTGGAGAAATAATCCAGTTTGACACCACTTTTACTGCCATGGCTTAATGGTATAGAATTCTGGGAATTGTAGTTTTATGAGATATTTAGCCTTATCTGTCAGAGAGCTCTGGAACCACAACAAACTACAAAGCCAGGATTCCATAGCATTGAGCCGTGGCAGTTAAAGTGGTGTTAAACTGGATTATTTCTGCAGTGCAGATGCAGTCTCATTCAGATGAGATGGTGTTAGGTTTCACTTGGAGTAACCCCTACATTTCTCCATGTAACATTTGCTGTCAAGCAGGTTTAGACTTGGAAGAAGAAGTGAAGACAGGATGAAGGAATGTCAACAACTCATCAACAGTCTTAAGATACGGGGATGACAGCATACTACTAGTGGAAAACTTCACAGACTTAGAACAATTACTAAGTAAGGTTAAAGAAGAAAGTGCAAAGGCAAGCTTACTGCTGAACATAAAGAAAACAAAAACATGATCTACATAAATTCAACCTAGACAATGAGGAAATCAAAATAGCCGAAGATTTCCCATAGCTTGGATCAAACATTGATCAAAACAGAGACTACAGTCAAGAAAGCAAAACACTAGGAATGGGGAGGACAGCTACAAGAGAAGTGGATAAGATCCTAGAGTGAAAAGATACACAACGGAGCACGAAAGTTAGAATCGTCCCCATCACCATGCACAGATGTGAGAGCTAGACAGTGAAGAAAGCTGATAGGAAGAAAATCAATTCCTTTGAGATGTGGTGCTGGAGAAGAGTGCTGAGGATACCATGGATAGCCAGAAAAACAAACCAGTGGGTCCTAGAACAGATCAAAACTCCCCCCAGAAGTCAAGATGCTGAAACTGAGGCAGTTCTACTTTGGCCACATCATGAGAAGGCAGAACTCGCTAGAAAAAACAATAATGCTAAGAAAGGTAGAAGAAAGAGAGGGAGACCACAAGCCAGATGGATAGACTCAATCAGAGAGGTCATGGGCATGAATTTGTAGGACATAAGCAGAGCAGTGGAGGACAGGGGGTCTTGGGGTTGTTTCTTCCACAGGGTCACCATGCGTCAGGGTCAACTAGAGACTAACAACAAAAAATTCACTGGGAGCTTCCACAGCTTGGCCTGGTTATGCTAAGAGTCAAAAGACATGTCTTTTGCTGTATTTCTTAGTGGATTTTTTTTTTTTTGTGGGAGGACTTAAAATACTGAAAAAATGGTGGCAAAACTACAAAATGAGTATGTCTGAAGCCCACTGCACCCCATTTGTAAATTAGAAATTTTTAAATTAGGGAGGATGATTGCATTGAGGAAAGCCTTTCCTGAAACTGTCCAGTGTTAGGGCGCTTCCTTTTAATGTATTTCAGGTTGCTTCCCATTGATGGGTAGTAATTCATTGATGGATAGCAGTTTGTTTCAAGGTTTGGATATTAATAAAAGTATGAATATATATTTTTGTTGCCCTTGTCACTATTCTGTTCAGGCATTGTTCCTGTCTCTGGTGGTGATGAAGAAGAGGTGGTCGATCCCAGTGGGGAGACTCTCTCTATCCTTGCAAAGTTTCAGCCTCTGCTCATGGAAACAATGACAAAAAGCAAGGATGGCTTTCTTGGAGTGAGTATCACGTTTAATTATTTCTGAAAATTTTCATCTGTAGATTAGCCAACTAAAAACTTATTGACTAAGATGTAATTTAGAAAACCTATTTAAATCAAGATATTTCTGATTTAACAGATCATAGCATGAGTGTTTTGATACTTTCGCCCTTTCCACACCAAGGTATCCGCAGCCTCATTGCACAAATAAAAGAATCACTGCAATGACAAATAGTATCAGATGTCCCTGACTACTCTCTGTATGTAAAAAGCCTTTGTTTTTAATTGTAGCTCATTTCAAACATGACATCAGTCCTTGGTTTAAAAAGCATCTTTATGAATGGATTGGTATAATGGCTGAACAGTTTTCAGTCAGCTGGCAAGCCAGAAGCCAGCTGGCAAGTTTTGACATTTTCACCACTTGTCTACCAAGTATCCATAGCCTTATTAGTAAAGGAGAAGTGCTGCACTGGGTGGGGAATTCTAGAGGAGTTGTTCAAGAAAGTAATGTTTCCTGTGCTTGTAACCATAGTTTGCATATATGACTAGAAGCTCATGTCATGGTTTTGGGTTCTCATCTATGGTTATTTCTGTTATAGTTTAGTGTAATGCCTGAATGGCAAGCTGTGTTTCAATAGTAAACTGTACATGTGCTGAAGGAATGTTCTACAGATACTTGGGGGTGCCAAAAAAACAGATAAATGGGTCAGAGAGAGCATCAAGCCTCAACTCTCCCTCGAAGGCAAGATGACCAAACTGAAGCTTTTATACTTTGGACATATCAAATGACATGACTCATTAGAAAAGACAATAATGCTTGGTAAAGTGGAACACAGTAGGAAAAGAGGGAAAACTTTAATACAGGTGAAAAGATTTGAAGAAGCCACAGAGCTTAGCTTTCAAGATATTAGCAGGGTTGTTAATAAAAGGGTGTCATGGAGATCTCTCATTCATATGGTTTCCATCGACTCAAGCTGATTTGACAAGCAACTAGCAACAAATTGCTTTTGTTTTTTATTTTTGTATCTTAATTATTATTATACACTTTTTTTTTTTGAAATGTAAAATAAATTTAATAAAGCACCATCAAATCAGGCTTCCTACTGAGCATTTTTTATCTTTTTAGGTTTCCCATCTTGCCCTTTCTGGGCTCCGCAATTGGACTACTCCAGTATCTCCTGTGAATGTGATGTTTGCCCAGCAATTTAAGGCCTTCCTTCCCCCAAAGCATAAGGTGGAACTTGCTGATCCTTGGTGGATCATTCCCAGTGAGCTAAATATCTTTACTGGATACCTTCCCAATAATCGCTTTTATCCTCCAGCTCCCAAAGGCAAAGAGGTAAGAGATAAGTTTTTAAAATTAATATTTAAAATAAGCAGCATTTGTGTAGTATATTTATTGTGTTCAAAGCAGTTTATGTACAGTGTTTCAGTAGTTCACACAAAAGTCCAGAAAAGGAGCCCAATATGTATCTCTCCACTTTGATGGCAATAAGAATAAAGCTACAGATAAAGAGTCTATTTCAGAGTCTCTTATTCAGCTTATCTGGAGTGTTTGCCATTTCCTGGAGTCCAGTCGTTTAGAATGGCTTTTTTTGTTATAGTCCCTGCAAAACTGGCTTTCAGCATGAGCAGTGGCCTTCTGAAAGGAAAAAGCAGCCCTGCCTTGCATGTGATGTTTCTGTGCTTTGTGAATCAAAAGTCTTAAAGGAATATACCTCATCAGTATAGTGCCAAAATAAAATACAGCGAGAATGAGATCCTTGATTGCTGTTTACTTATTGGACACAATGTGTTAAAGGTCCTAAAAAGTTTGTTACCATAACAAATATTCAAAACAAAGACTGCAAGAAGACAGGGGAGATAGTTTTTATTAGTCAGATCAAAGATACTAATAATTGAACCTGGACATTGAGGAGAATAGCTTTTGGCTCTTATGTTCACTGCCTGCCTCTTTTTCATAGGTAATCATTCACAAGCTCTTGAGTATGTTCCACCCCCGGCCGTTTGTGAAAACCCGCTTTGCCCCTCAAGGAGCTGTAGCCTGTATCCAAGCTGTTGCTGATTTCTACTATAGGATTGTCTTCAGGTAAAATCCTTTGAGTGGAGAATGCCTGCAATTAGATTTGTTGGTTATGTCTATATGTGCGTGCATTTGTGAAGTTGTACAAATATGGTCCTCCAGATGTGGGATGGGATGTTGTTGGAGTGCAACTCTCAGGATTCCTCACCGTTGATTAAAGCTGAAGGAACCTGCAGTCCAGTGACATTTTGCCCAGGCCCTGTATAAATATTTTTTTTTTTGTGCTGGTTCCAATGGCTACAGCTGTGAAATAAACTTCCCTTTCTCTATTTCTGTTGCACATAACTTTCATGAGTGAAGGGATAACTGGGAACTTGATGCTGTGAAATGAGGGTTCTGTCCCTGACACCTCCAGGTAGGCATGTGAAAGAGTCCCTGGTAAGCCATTACCAGGCAGTGTTGCTCTACTGCAGGGGTAGGCAACCTAAGGCCCGGGGACCGGATGCGGCCCCCTGAGGCCTTTGAACCGGCCCCAGGCCTGTCCTGCCGCTGCTGCCCCCCGCCGCCGCCACCCCCCGCCATGATGATATTATTGTTGTTATTACTTGTTCTTGGGGTTTTCTTGGCAAAATCTCCACAGGGGTTTTGCCATGGCTTTTCTGGGGTTGGGAGAGTGTGCATGAATATTTTTTATTTTTTAAAAATATTTATTTATTTATTTATTTATTTATTTATTTATTTATTTTTGGTGCTTCGGCCCCCAGCTCAAAAAGGTTGCCTACCCCTGCTCTACTGAGTTGGATAGTGAATATATTCCCAATGTTTTGACTCCAGGAAATATCAGCCAAACTTTAAGTGCTATGTGGAGAACATATAACTTCTGCAAGCTCTATAGATGGCACCAGTTATAAGTACATTCCTCAGAACTTACAGTGATTTGCCTATGTGCTAGGATTAAAGTATATTCAACACTTTGTATTAAAAACTAACAAAAGTGTTCCACAGTAAAATCAACTAAGCAATGTAGCTTAGGCCCAATTTCACATTACTTTTGCCAAGTGATGGTTCCTCCTCCATGGTTAGCCTCATGTGGCACAGATATATTTCTTGTTGTTTCACATTATATAGGTTGCTTGAATCATGGGTACCCTGCACAAGCAGCACTGTGCCCCTATTGGAGCCCCTTGACCCTGGAATAGGAAGTCCTCATGTGGTCCAAGTGATCATCAAGATGCAGAATTTGAGTTGTTACACAGGTTGGCACACCTCAAAGGGAAATTAGGCTTCAGATTATCATGGCAACTTTATCTAAAGGAGCAAGATACTGGTGCTTTCTATCATGAACAAAGAATTTTAACAGGCGTCAAGCTCACCACCCACTTACAAATGATGCAGGAACTATGTTAAGAGCCCATAGCTTTAGCATTACTGTGGGTGATATAGTCCAGACTTAGGCCTCTTGCAAAAACTCATGCACAGTTTTCTACCTGTTATCTCTGGATATAGCTACTCATGCTCCTAGGTTAGCTTTATTCTGTTCAGCCATCTTTGCAGAGATATATTGTTTAAAACTATTTTGTGCAGGTAAGTATTGTTTATTGAAAGCCCTGTCTCTCCATATGACTCTGACCAAGTCCTAGAATCTTTGTGGGAGGGCTTTTTCTGTGTCCAACCGCCCTCTTGGGCTTGTTGATGAGGACATGATGAGAGAGCTGTGGAACTCGCACCCAAAAGAGGCTCAATGGACCCTCACTGGTCTCTTATCTGGCAAGTGAAGGCCTTCCTATTTAAACAGTCCTTCAGCCTTTGGCTGCTTGGAGAAGAAGGGTGTGCAGTGGGTGTTTATATGTATTTGATGTGTTTTAAATAATTTTTAAATGTTTTAACTGGATTGATTGTTTAATGCTTTTAAAAAATTTGTACCATATACTGTTCTAGCTGTTTTATTTTAATTGACTTTGTAAACTACTTTGGGACCCAAGTAGTTGGGAGAAAGGATATAAACCAAACAAATAAATAAGCAGGCCTTGATAGCACTGGTGATATGGCATCAAAGTAGTCTTCATCACAGAAAACTTTGGGAAGGCAAGTAATTGAATTTGCAATTTCTGGCAGAGAAGAGACTGTAGTGTATCATCAAGAGTTGCATGGCACTGTAGAATATGGTCCTGCTTCTGCATCCAATGTGGACCTCTTACCCAAAGGAAAAGACCATTAGTTATCTAAAAAAAACAGTCATTAGAGCCTCTCAGCTGTGTTGTAGCATTGTGTTTGGCTTCTCTGCACCCCTTAGGACACTTAATATCTTTGTTCCAGAATCCATGCAGAGTTCCAGCTGAATGAGCCCCCAGATTTCCCATTCTGGTTTTCCCCTGCACAGTTCACAGGCTACATTGTCCTCTCTAAAGACTCCTCTCATGTGCGAGAGTTCAAGCTGTTTGTTCCTAACAATAGGTAAGTTTGTATGCAAAGGGATTTTGTAGCACCTTTGAAACTAACTGAAAGAGTTTTATGAGCTTTCATAGACTTGAGTCTACTTCCTCAGATGCATGGAGGTAAGTGGAGGGTCCAGGGGCAAACCTATATAGCAGTCTGTGTGTGAGAATGGCAGTAGAAATGCAAAACTTTGGGTATTGAGTTGAGGCGACAAGTTCAGTTTTAATAATGGTCATTGCGGGACAAGGCAGGAGGAGAGATGTTGCCTAAACCATCTCAATGAGTATTAACATGTAGTGTGAGAACCAGAAAGGAGATGTTATAAACTGTCAAGAGCCCTCATGAGCTTGGGGGTTAGCTAGTGTTATAATGTGTGTAGTGTGCCAGGATGGCTGTGTCTTTGAATAGGTAAGTTTGTCCCACATCTGGTATTTACTCATGAAATTGGCTCTTTGTACCAAAAATGAAATTTAATATATTGTCTTGATTTTGTTGCCCTTTGCCAAATGATTGTTGCTCCTCCATAGTTTGCCCTCTGTGGCACTGATAATGTCTCATTGTTTCACATCATGTAGGTTGCTGGATCATGCAAGTACTCTGAGATTTTGTCATAAGTGTTCTGGATGTTGCGTATTTTCAGAATAATACCAGTTTTGGCTTAATGTTTTGGCTGTTAATATGCTTCAAGCTGAAAAGTTGTTTCTTCTTGCATGAAACTACCAGTGCACTTCAACCTATTTGAGGTTTTGCAGGTGGATTCAAGTGATAGGGGGTAGAATCCTGTTGGTGATGTGTGTTGACATTACCCTGAATACAGCAGTATATATACTTTTTGGAGTGTTGAGATGGACCTTGTTCCACAGCGGCCTCATTTAAAATGTGCAACAGCAACTCAGTTCTCCTGGCCATTGTTTTTGGATATTGGGGTAGGGTGGGCATGTTCCAACTGCCCTTGAAATCTGAGGAAGGAGCAACCCTATGTTTGGAAGCAGAGGCTGCTACTTCCACAGGTACACAAAAGCAGCTGGAGCACACCTGTGTATATTTGAGTCTGCACCTCAAATCTCCCAACTGGTGTTGCAAACATTCCCAAGACATTTGGCCTCCAGATAGTTGGTATAAGTATGTTGTTGTGATGGTGGTGGTGATGATGGTCGTGGTGGTGTATCCTCAAGTCATTTCTGACTTATGGCAACCCTAAGGTGACCATATCATGGTGTTTTCCCAGCAACATTTGTTCAGAGGTTTGCCATTGCTTTCCTCTGAAACTGAGAGCATGTGACTTGCCCAAGGTCACCCAGTGGGTATACTAGTGGATATTTATAGTCTATTAGTGGTCTCCTTTGAATTTTGGTTGTGTTGTTTTTGGAATTGCTCTCCTGAGAAAAGGAGACCTAACCTCATTGACTTATGGCAACCCTAAGGTGACCTAACCTCATTGTCTTTTTGGGCAAGCTGGAAGCACAAAGTTATTTCAAGAGGTGTTTAGCTAGCTTTAAATTGAGGGTGGGCAAATTCAGTGGTTCTGGGTGCTAGTGTTTCCCTTCCTCAAGCACTGTTTAGGAGGTGGTCTCCCTCAAGATCCCCCCACTCTAAAAAAAAATAAATAAATGGAAGGAACAGAGTTTGTTTGGAGGTGGTCAGAAATGGCCATCCCACACTAAAGCAAGCTCTCCAGTAGTGTCAGTTCTTCTGTTTAAACATTTTTTTCAAATTTGCAGGGAGTCTGAAGCCACAAAAATGGCAGAGGAAAGATTATGTTTCTTTATTTCTCCTGTGGATCTTTTTTGTTGTTGTTTCTTATTATTATTTTTATTATTTACAGTTAGTCCACCCTAAGGAATACCAGACTGAAACTGAGGATTTGAAAATGGTTTTGTTCTATATTAAAAATATTGTTTCTGATGGTGCCATTTCTTCTCAACAGATCTCTCAATGTAGACATGGAATGGCTGTATGGTGCCCTAGAGAGTAGCAACATGGAAGTGGATATAGGATACTTACCTCAGGTCTGTAGCAAGAATTGCTCTTAGACTGAACTTCTATTGATAGTGTTTGCTGATTCCTACTGGTATATTTGACAGCCTGGTTCTAAAAGAACTGTTGCCCATGCAGTGTGTTGGTTCTGGAATGAGTGGAATGCTAAAGAGGCCTGAATCTCTAGTTCAGTGCAGACATCAACACCTAGGAAAACTATTATTTATAACTCCTTCATTTTTTTGTCTCTTCAGCATAACAGTCTGTAGGCACAGTGGCCTCTGGATGTAGAATAATGGTGGTAATTATGGTTTGTCTATTCAAACCATAACTAGTAAAATTCACAGCTTTCAAACACACCACAAACCAAAATTTCTGGTTATGGTATATCAGCTAACCACTAACCAAGGCATTTATGGCCACATCAGAAGTTATAATTAGTACTTGTGAAAGACCATATCTCACCATATGAACCTGACACAGCTTTAAAATCACCACGGGCAAGCTTGCTTGGTGAGGACTCGAGAGATTGGCAGACAAAGTCGTTTTTTGTTCAAAGTTTTTTATGTTTCCTATCTTGTAATTTTATTTTTTATATGTTCTTTTTATATGGTCTTTAGATTATGTATTTTAAGATCACCTGTAGATAAAATGCAATTTATATGTTAAAATGTACCTGGAGCTAAGTTCCATTGGCTTTGCTGAGGGTTACTTCCATGCACATTTGTATACAATTACAGTCTAAAGTCTTCTCCCATGGCGTCCAGTTTCATCCCCTCACAAAACAAACACAAGGATGTAGGTCATACCATATGTAGGAGATCTCTGTAGCAGATATGTGTTTTCTAGAGATTAGAGTACTTTGATGGATCTTTTTTTTGTCCTTGTTTTATTCAGATGGAGCTGGAGTCTTTGGGACCTTCCATTCCTTCTATCATTCATGATGAAAATGGGAATGTGATTGACAGCAGAGAGGGGGAGCCAATTCAGTTCGTCTTTGAAGAGATTACCTGGCAGAGAGAAATAAGCTGGAAAGAGGCGGTCAGCAAACTGGAAGTTGCCATGTATCCATTTAAAAAAGTATGACATGAGTATGTCCTTAGTATGTCCTTGGTGATTAAATTATTACCATTGCTTCCATAAAGGAGAAGTAAAGCTGAGCTTTTTTTGGTTTTATTTGGTAGTAGTGAAAGTGATCAAACATTCGTCTTTTATCACCTTTGCTAACAAAATAGCTCATCAGTTTTATCTAAGATTCTGGGATATCTTAAATGCACAACATCTTAAATGCACAATATGTTTTCTTGAGAGATGGAGAGAAGAAGCATTGGCTGACGTCAGAAGTAAATCTGTGACTGGGCCTACATCTCTTAGGTACAGATGGAAGTCTGAATGCTGCATCATCCATCCTCCCCCTTATCAGGATTCCCTGGTGCCATTTTGAAACAGGCAAATTATGATGATATTTCTGTGAGCGTTTTGCTGCAGCAAGCAGAGCATAGTACGCAGCAGTCTCAGCACTGCATTTTTCTTATCAACAGGAAACACACAAGATATGTGTGGCTTGGGAACTTGAAACAAAGTGTAAATTGACAACATGCACTGTTAAATTCTATTCATCTTCCTATCGCAGCCTGAACTGCTTCTGTCTAATCATTAGCTAATTAATTGGTGTTTTTTTAAAAAAAAAATGCTTGTGATACTGTTGGAAGACTTTGTTTGTGGGTAACCAACTCACCAAGAAGATCAGATTTCCTTAAAGTAACCTATGCATATGGTCTTTCTTATGATCTTTAAATGTTCTAATTAATGTATATATATTGTAAAAAACAACCTAACTATGGTCAATTAGAGATAATGTGAAAGGATGTGAAAAATATTTGTTCTCCTTGTCTGGGTGGAGAGCTTCATATTTTACATAGAGAAGGCATGAGTTACACCTACAGGCTGATGCCACAGGAGTCCAGGGCCAGCCAGGTGCTCTCTACCATGTGTACCCATATTGCAAATAAAATACAATTGTAACAATAACAATTACAGTACAATACAACAACAATAACAACAACATGTAGGGAGGCCTCATCCAAAAGGCTTTAGACAAAGCTTCCCCCTCCCCCTGTGGGTCATTCCCCTTCTTCATGAGTCACCTATGTTTTGTTGTTCATGCTTTGTTGACATTGCCAATCTTTTTTCTCTCTCCACTGATCCTTTCCATATGCAGCTGACGCTCCATATTTGCGGATTTGATTTTTGCAGATTTGATTATTCACAGATTTGATTAATATGTTCTCTCTAGGTTCCTCCAGCATGACTCTGTGGTCAACATCCACCAAAAGTTATGCTGGAGGACCTAGAGATTTGTAGAGGGAACAGTTTTATAGGCATTTGTAGGTCCTCAAGCACAATTCTGTGGCCAGCATTTGACAGATGTTGATTATAGTCTTGCACTGGAGGGCCTAGAGATTCCTAGAGAGGTGTTCTCTAGGAGGTCCTGTGCCCCTACCCCAGCAAACGTGGAGGACCCACTGTATTGCATTTTTTTTTTTTTGAGAGGGTGGTTATTCTGCTGTCTGGCACAGCAAGCAAAGGTGCTCCGTGCTTTTGCTAGGCAGCCGAGTGCTATTGCCTTCATTTTAATTTACAACACGTCCCTGGCAATGGAAGTGAGTCAACCAGTCATGCCAACGTTCATGTGGAGCCACTGAGCATACTGGAATGGTGAGATAGCAGATGAGCTGTCCAGCTTGCCTCCTTGCTGCTCTAGTATCTTTATTTGCTGCAAGGCACAAACAGTCACAGACTCTGTTCTCATTCTGAGGAAGATGTTTTAAATTAAAATGAAACATGGTTGCAGTCTCAGCTAATACTCCTGCCCTAGCACTTCATTTTCACTGGGTTTTGCAACTGCTGCCATCCATGCCAGAATGCTTCTGCCTCTCCAACCTTGTTTGGAGTCCTCTTGTGTTGCTTTGGGAGCTGTGGTGCCCTAGACATCCATTCAGTGGTCCCTGGCTAGTGGCACCATTGTATAGTCCATGAAACATTCCCCTCTGCCCTTTGTTCTGTGGCTGGTTTGGTTTCAGCCTCTTTTGTTGCTTTTTCTGTTTTCAGGTTTCTTACCTTCCCTTTACCCAAGCTTTTGAGAGAGCGAAATCTGAAAGTAAACTTGTGCACTCCATATTGTTGTGGGGTGCACTAGATGATCAGTCATGCTGAGGTAAGAGGTGTAATTTTTAAAAATTCTGGAATGCCTCTTTAGGAAGCTTGTCATTGTGACCCCATACCCCAGGGGAAGATATTGTAAGGGAGAAATGGCTGTTGTCATGTAAAACGTGCTACATTATGTTTATCTGTAATTGCAACAGTCTTAATATGAAACACACACCGAACCCTCATTAAAGATGGTGTATGTCTTTTTAAAGGATTTTATGTGAGAATAATTGTAAATAAAATGATAATAAAATGTTGTTGAATTACTACTCCCATCATTCCTCACCTTAGGCCTAGCTAAGACTGATCCCAAGGGCCACAGATTCCACAGCCTTTGTTTAGGCCTTGTTGTCACAGTTGTCTTATGAGTTTTGTGCCATCAGAATATATGGTGGTTAAATAAAAGAGAGATCATTGCCCTAAAGAACTTAGAGTGCAAATTCAGGCTGGGTAGGGTGGAGGTTCACACTTCACACACCCCTATTTCAGCAACCTTCTGTACGTTGGGGGGGCCATACTCCCCAGCACTGGTGTGTGGCAGTGTGGATTCCTAACTCTGAGCTGCCCAGGCAGACCTTCCAAAGCCAGCGCTGAATGAGTTTATTAATAAGAAGATCTAAACTTTGTCTCCATGCTGATCATTTTGAGTCCTCACTAGAGGTTCCCCTCTGTGCCCATTCTGTTCTTGATTCTTGGCCTTTTAGGCAAGTGAGCCTGTGGCTTCCATTTAAATTATCATAGGTTTATGCTATCGTTTCATTTAATTTTTCCCCAAATTCCTTTTCTCTTTCTCTTTCTCTGTCTGGACAGGTTCAGGGCGAACTCTCCGGGAAACAGTCCTGGAAAGTTCGCCCATCCTTGCTTTCCTGAATGAAAGTTTCATCAGTACCTGGTCATTGGTGAAGGAGCTAGAGGATTTACAGGTAAGGATCCAGTTGCATGAAGCTAGGTTTAGTAAAAGATAGTAACCTGACAACATTGGAAAATGAACAGGAAACTTGAAGGGTATATCAGGGCTCCACAAACTTCAGCACTGACATCCCTTCAAGAATACTAAGCTTGTCTCTGGCTTAATCATGATCATAATCAAAATCAAATTAATATACTTCAAACTTTAATATAAATTGCCTTTTTGAGAGAACAGAGAGAATAATTTGCTTATACCTGAGGAAGGAAAAGAGCTATCACTCCTTCATAGAACGAAATGTCATCTTAAGTAGAGTTACCATAGGCCCTCCTTTTTCTGGACATGTGCTCTTTTTCAGAGTCAAAATTTCTGCTTGGGTGGATTTTTAAAATGTCAGGGATTTTTAAAAAATGTCTGCTGCAGCTTTGCTTCTTCCTACCATTGTTGCCTCCTCATTTCTGTATTGCCAGCTCCATTGGGAGCTCTGCTAGAAGGAGGATGGGAGGGCAGACCACCCAGATAGGGACGAAGGGATTATGGGGAGAAAAGAGACCCCAAGAGGGAAGGTGAGTGAGTCTGCAACTGCATGGAAGCAGTGGAATGGGGTGGCTTAGTGAAGCAGGTGGGGCAGCTGTCAGAAGAGGTGGAGAAGGAAGAAAGGGCAGGCAAAATGGTTGCTATTTAAATACAGTTAAGGTTGGGAATATTTCTAGTAGCATTATCACCGCTTATATAGTAGGGGTATTTAAAGTAAGAGTTGTCATAGTGATTGGTGGTTTGAAGTAGACGGATCGGGTTAGTTTTCAAAATATAGTAAACCTGTCCTAAATATTTCTTACTCTTTCATTGGCGAAAACTAATTGAGGAACTTGTCCACCGCCCATCTGTTTTGTACACAGGACTATACAAATGATCATATGGCTGTTACTATTTAGTGCAAATGTGAACACAGTACAACCTTGGGGCCACATGCAGCCTCCAAGGACCTCCAGAATCCCCAGATTGACCTTTTTGTAGCTAAAAAAAGAGGCCAAATTGCTCTTCTTGGAAGCCTTTATGCACAACAATTTACTTTTAAAATAGGTTGCAAGTCCTCCGCATTCGTTTCAGTGTCAAAAAAATACCCATTTTAAGAACCAGAAGTGAGCCTCTAGCCACTTTGGGGCATGGGGTTTGTTTTGTGCAGCCCCTAGCCTAGAGTATCTTGGGGCACAAAAGTGGCCCCCAGACTTGCTGCAGTTTCCCACCCCTGCTTTAGTGGGAAGAGCCGCCTCTAGGCTTCCATCTTGCCCATTTTTCTTTTAACATCCTAACGATAATGCACCAGAATAAAAACAGGAAAATGTCCCCATAATTTCCACTGGACCAATTTAAATGTTTTCTTACTGATTAAAATTGACTCCCACTGACAGATCAGCTAGAGCTTTTGCTAATTAATCTGCAGGTTTAAGTTTCAGTCCTAATCAAATAGTTTTTCCCTTTAGTCCAATCAAGAGAAGTAGAATTAATATACCCTAAGGGTTGGTTGCTTGGCAATTTTCGAGAGTTATTCAGTTAACCCTCAGTATACATTTTGATTTAGAGAAGAATGAAAAAATATATAAAACTTTCACCCTGAGCCTGTGCCAGTTTCATATTTCACATTGTCCAACTTGATGCCTTTGGGATGTCTGGGAGTAAACTACCATTACACCCAGCCAACAAGTACTTGATAACACCTGGAGGGTCCCAGTTTGGGGTAGTCTGCTTCCAAATTTTCCTGTGACTGCTTCATAATGTTCTAGACTTCAAAGCTATGCTGTGGCTGTATGTTTGAGGCTTTCGCCATAGGTGCAGCAGTGAAGTCCCAGTTACAGTGAATTGGCTGGTGTTACATGGTCCAGTTACAATATATTATTGCAATATGATGAAAAGTCCAGTTTATGACAGTAACTGTTTTACATTGATAAAATAATTAAGATAGGGAAATGTTAACTTTTCATTTTGTTTGACTTATTACCTTTTGGAGATTTTGAACTGAAGGAGAAGCTGTCCGAATCAGGTATCTGGCCTAAGTGATGCCATAGCAATTAATACTGGGGGGGGGGGGTGTCATTATTACAAACCTCAGAGGCCTTCCCTGTGCATCCACAGTATATCCACAATAATGACTTCATAATTTTACATTAAATGAAAGTCACAAAATATATCTAATTTTAAAATTATAATGTAATTTGATTCAGGTTGACCCCAATGCTAAACTAGAGGCCCATTCACACTACACAGTTATAGTACTATATTCCACTTTAATTGCCAAAGTTCCCTCCTATGGGTTTGTATTCTGTAGAGCCACTAAGATTTCTCTGATTGAGAATTTTAAATGCCCCTCCCTAAACTGTAAATCCCAGATTCCATGCAATGTTTCTATAGCAGTTAAAGTGGAATAATAGTGCTATAATTGCATGGCTTGAATGTGTGAAAGCCCTAGGTAAGTGCTGTTTACAAGTGTAAGAAGTTGAAAACATGTTCCTTTTCCCCACAGGCTAAGCGAGAGGATGAATTCAACAGCAAACTTGCAGACCTGCACCTTGAAAATTATAACTTTCCTGTGGAGATAATGATCTGCCTGCCCAATGGCACTGTGGTAGGATCTAGCTCTGTTTTATCATATCAATTACTTCTTATCTCTCTCTTTTTGTCTATTGGGATGGCAGATTTGTCTTCCCTTGACATACTTGAAATGGGAGCTGGTTATCTAACATGCATTTCCCCCTTTTCATATCTGAAAAGCCATCTTACTTGAAGCTCACTTGGGAAGTGCACTTTGGCTGCTGCCATTAGCCAGGGGCAGAGCTTAGGAAATCATTTTTAAACAGTTGGCTATGTAGCTTTTACTAAACCCAAAAAATAATTAGCTGCCACTGACAGTTCAGTAGCTTGTTATGTTCTTGTTGCAGTGCTCATTGTTTTTTTTCTGTTATAATTTGAGGGGGGCTTAGGGTTTGATCAGAGAGAAAGACATAGAACTTGAAAAGTTCAGCTCAAGAAATCTTTT
Source organism: Phrynosoma blainvillii (assembly GCA_026167975.1). Classification (NCBI taxonomy): domain Eukaryota; kingdom Metazoa; phylum Chordata; class Lepidosauria; order Squamata; family Phrynosomatidae; genus Phrynosoma; species Phrynosoma blainvillii. The sequence continues at coordinate 24,160,676 of JANUYF010000008.1, forward strand.
TAAAAAATTAAATGTCCTTTAATGTCGGTTTATGTATGTTTAATTGTGTTTTGTATTTTAATATGCTGTACCCCACCTTTGAGGAGAGGTGGGAAAGAAGTGTTGTTGATGTTGTTATGAAAGATAATTAGAAAATGTTGCTTGCTGTATCAAAAGGGAGGTTGTTCCCACTTGCTGTATTGCTTTTGAAGCCTAATGCTTATGTGCTCATTACCTGTCCCATCCCCAACAAGTAATATATTACCACCATATATATTACTTGTAAATCATTACTGTGGCCAGGGTATCTTGGACCACTGGGAGGCTTTGCATGTATGCACACACTTCTGCCTCCCAGGTATGATATCAAGTCAAGGTAGAGACCAATCAGATCTCATCTATCAACCAGAGAAGTAATAGCTGCAGCGATCTCCTTTCCCCCTTGTTGCCAGAAAGTGTAATTATGTCTAATGGCCTATAGCCCTGGATACAACAGAAGTATACTGTGGCCTCTTCCACAACCCAAGGGAAGAAGAGTGCTGATCAGTGTCCAGGCAAGACTACTAGCAAGGGAAAAACAGCCCTGATCAAACTGCATGCCATCTATAGCTTATTCAGACCTTGGAGATGTGATCCGTCTCTTCTTCCTTTTCCCTTCATTTATGTATCTTTCATTCTTATTTTTCATGCCAGTAGAATGCCCAGTGATATCCTGAAACATGGCCAACTATTATTTTGGGACAAAAGAGTAGAGACTGAAGGCTTAAGAGCTTTTTACTTTTATCATGTAATGGTTATTTATCCAGGGACAAGGGCCTTCATCAAGGAGTGTAACTTTACAATCATGATGATTATGCATTAGTGAATTATAACACTGCACAACTGAATATGTAAACAAATGTAAAATGCAGGATTGCAAAACTCAATGCACACCTGCCTGTATAGTGATACCACATATGCAGTGGTATTGCATATACAGTTCTGCTTCCATAACCTTCAATTGAAAATGGACTTCGGTATCAGATAAAAATGTCCACCTGCCTCTGTAGAGAATCTTACACATACATAAGCCACTAATAGGATGACAGCCCTTGTTTTTTCTAGAATGGCTGCAGTTGCAGCATCTGGAGCCACCTCAATTTTATTCAAATGCTTTCTCAACCTAAACGTGATCAGTTCACTTGAAAGAGTAATTGAATTTATGCTTGAATTTATGCTTTTTCTATGCCCATGTTTCATTTTCCAGGTCCACCACATCAATGCCAATTACTTTCTGGATATTACTTCTATGAAACCAGAAGAAGTTGAGAGCAGCATCTTTAGTTTTTCTACCAGTTTTGAAGATCCATCAACAGCAACCTACCTCCAGTTTCTGAAGGAAGGACTTCAGAAAGCAAAACCATTTCTGCAGACCTAACTAAAAAGCAAATCACTGTTGTACTGTTGATCTCCAAAGATACAAGAGTTCTTCTTTCCACCCAGTATTGAATAGTAAAGTGCTGTTCTTGAATGAAAGGACTCCAGACAAGTAATTGTCCCTTGGAAATATGAAGTTGTGTCATCTGCAATTACACAATTTTATTTTCAAGATTGCTTTGGAAGAAGGTGAGTTGTGAAAATTCCCTGAAGCAAGCCATCAGACTGCCTGCGACAGTGGTTGAGGATTGTGCAGCACAAATGCCTCAGATAAGAATGTAGGTCCTAGGCTGTGATGCATACCAGCAAGTTGAGTCTCAAGCAAATTTTGAATTCCATTGGTGCACTTTCCCTTAATATAGGCCTGGATGTTGTATAGGCCCTCCAGAGTGCAATTTTTAGAATTGCTTGTGTTATGTTACAAAGAAATGTTATGTTACAAAGCCCCATTTGGCTTAAAAAGATGATATAGGGCAAAATCTGCTTATGTCATACACTCCTACTAATGTCTATGTGGCTGCTTACGTTGGTGCTGTTGCAGAGTTTGGAAAAATTATTTTTTTGGACAGCAACTCCTGACCATGCTAGTTTAGGGATTATGGGAGTTGTAATCCCCAAAAATAATATTTCCAAGCTTTAGCTGCTGCACAGATGCAACACACACACAAAAGAGAATCCTTTATGCAAATATTTCTGCATCTTTACCTTGATTACTAAAGGTTCTGCAGTTTTCTTCTTTATGTCCAGGTATTCCTTTGGAAGCCTGCCTTAGGCCTGGAGCCTCCATTTGTTGATCCTAAATATATTTTAATCACTCTCAATGCAGTTAAGAAATTGTAGGTTGTCTTGTAAAGCACATACAATATGAGTGGACTGCATTCATAATGATTATGTCAGTGCCAAATTCAAATATTATTGAAGGATTATTTTTTTTTTACAGAACTTCTTTTTTTCTTCATCACAACAGAGAAATTATTCTTTACCACAATCATGTGAACTCCCAACACCCACAATCCTGGAATTTCTCTTAGCCCATGCAAATGGAACTATTCATCACAAGATTTCTTTTAAGTTCACAACAGCCCCAGTTTGAGAACCACAGTCCAGTCTGTATAGCACTGAAGGGTTGAAGAACAGACACACACAACACATGAATAGACTGGGAGGCAGAGGTGGAAAACTGAGATAGCTGTTCCTCAGACAATTGGGGGGCCGAAGCACCAAATAAATAAATAAATAAATAAATATTATTTTTTAAAAATATGCATGCACACTCTCTCAGCCCCAGAAAAGCCATGGCAAAACCCCTGTGGAGATTTTGCTAAGAAAAACCCAAGAAAAAGTAATAACAATAATCAATATCATCATGGCGGGGGGCGGCGGCGGCAGGACAGGCCTGGGGCTGGTCCAAAGGCCTCGGGGGGCCGCATCCGACCCCCCCGAGGCCTTAGGTTGCCTACCCCTGGTGTAGACCTTGGGCTTCTGAGTACTGTAAGTCTGTCTGTCCCTTCTAGCTCTCCCATTTGTTTATTCAATGCTATAAAATTACATTTAAGCTAATAATGACTCTCATAATGTTCTGTGACAGTGAAATCCATGGGCACAGTGGATATTAAAGTAATGAATATTAATATAATGGGGCCGTAAAATCAGAGTGAGCAAGTAAAGCCGTTGTATTTTTGCAGCGTCAGTTTCTCTCAGTGCAAGATTAGGTTGATGGTGTTAGCTCTTGTTTTTAATCCTCCTAAAGGTAAAGAAGAAGGGGCCTCCTTTTTGGGAGTATCACACTCTTTCTTAATTTGAAAGAGAAACAAATTCAGGAAGGACAGATTAGATCTTTAAATGAACGATAAATTTAAAAGATGGTGTTCAGGCTCTGTTGTGGCTTAAAAAAAGGAAATGATAAGACATTTGCTCTGCTTGTTAAGATATCTAGGAGCCTCTTGAGAGCATTGTACTTTTCCCAAAGAGAAGGAAGGCTGCATCTGCACTGCAGAAATAATCTCGTTTGATGCCACTAAGTGCCCTGGCTCCATGCTATGGATTTCTGGAAATTGTAGTTGGTTGAAGCAAAGCTCTGGTGCCACAACCAACTACAATTCCCAGTATTCCAAAGCATGGAGCCATGGGTGTTAAAGTGGTGTCAAACCGGATTATTTCTGCTGTGCGGATGCAGCCAAAGTGGGACTGTGGAAGTGTTTCCTAAAAGCTCAGGGTTGCTGTCTCAGCAAGGGCTCCTTTTAAGGAAGAACAATTTGCAAGCATTCCTAATCACTAAATGCAATTGCTGGGAAACAGCAATTCCTGCTCTAATTAATGTGAATATTGCATTTGTTTGAATTTGTGTGAAGCTTCCTAGAGCTTGGGAGTGTTACCTTTTGGACTAAATTTACTAATCTCTCCCAGCCTTCACAGCCATTTATCACGCCGGTTGGGGACTTATGGACGTTGTAGTTTAAAGAATTTTCTACAGGTGACTGGTTCATCTGTTTGGCTTTGTCTACTCAAGACTGGCATCGACTCTCTTGAGATCTAAGATATTTTCTCGCTCTGCTACCTGCAGCCCTTTTTCTCCATATAGATGCTTGGGATCAAACTAAGACTTTGTGCATACAAAGCAGGTGTGGTATCATTTTGCCATTCCCAGTTTTGCTTTAGGGATGGTGGTGGTTACATTAATTTCACAGGCACTCGTTCCAGAAACCCCGGCTAGCATGACCAGTGGTAAGGGATTATGGGATTGGTTATCCAAAACATTTAGCAAGCCAAAGTTTCCTCAACCTGGGATAACATAAGCCCCACATGCACATATGCATTTGTGCTCTTTTGAACATTCCTGCCTTTTCAAAAAACACTTTTTTTTTTGTTTCTGAAATGATGTTTTGTTTTCCCCACATCATTTTCCTTATTAAAAACCTAACTGATGTTTTTATGAAAAATGATGTTTTACATCAAGGCTTCTGATGCTTTTCCTGTCCAGTTCTCATGACTTTTAACCAAGACTATGAAGCAAAGAGCTTCTGTGTCCTGCTCAAGGCAAGACCTATTTTGTATGGCTTGTACAAGTATAAAAACACCAATAACTAATGAAAGCAGCAGTTCTCCCTTCCTGAATGTAAATGTCACTGAATTTAATGGAACCTGTTTCTAAAGAGACAAGCGGTGCTGTCAAATACAGACAGAAACGCTCTTGTGACCATTTGATCTCCCTTAGTTTCCAGCCACTGACAAGAATTATGTCTTGTTTTTATTAAAAAAAAAAATATTGTGCCAACCTTTTCCTATTTATATTGTCTCTATATTTCACTAATTTTATAGATATTTTGATAACTTCCAGGAGAGGAAAATGGAAAGAGGTGGTTATTTCTCTCTCTGTCTCGGTGCTTCTGTTCTTTGTGACGGTCTGACCTTAAATCAAGCACGGGTCAAGCCTGATTTTTTGACAGTTGCCGGATGGAGGAAAATAAGCCCTGTCCTTTTTGCCTCTTATTTTTTTAATGATTGTAATGTAAAGTATTTTTTCCCTTAAGCATTTACTTTGCAGAGGCTGTTTGCTGCAAGACGTGAGCTTTCTCCAATGCTGTACATTCATTGTTGCATTGGGAATGTTTCAGATCTAATCAGTGTTACTAACAATAAATTACATTAAAAGAGCTATGCTGGACAGTGTTTTTTTTTTGTAGTGGTATTGAAGAGATTTGAAGTATTACAAAATATGTGGTCAGTAACATGTGATATTTTTAAACTTATTTTTTTATACTTACTCATTTAGGATTTTAACTAGTGGCACTACCACACCCTTCCAAATTCCAAATGTTATCACTTATATATCTATACAATCCCAAGTGTTTGGTTTAAAACTGTCTGTCATTCATTATGACAATGCTTATTAATTACAGGAGAAAAGGCTTTATATATTTAAATATTCAAGTCCACATTTCATTAATGCAAGTCTGCCTATGGTAACATACTGTTCAAATTAGCTAGCATTATTGCCACGTTTTAGCAAAACCTCATAGACGTATTGTTGTACAGAATGTCCTCAGTATTGCCTTCTGCAGTTGTTCACTGTATTTTTAGTAATAAAAATGGAAAATTCAAATACTTGTGGTGTTTGTGCTTTATATGTTGCTACAGTGGCAGTAAACATTGTAGTTGAAAAGTAAAATGGGAATGGCAAGACTGAATTTTTTGCACACAATGAAGGATGTACCTTTGGCATAGTGAAATCAAAAGAATGTCACAAAGTTATATATTCAGTTTATATAAAACTTTATTAAATGTGTGTGATAGTGCGCATAAGTGCTCACAAAGACACATGTTTATAGCCTGTGTTAAATTGTCTTTTATATATACAGTGGGCCCTTGTTATCCGCTGGGGTTTGGTTCCAGGAGCCCCCATGGATAACAGAATCTGGATGCTCAAGTCCCATTAAATACAATGGAAAAGGAAAATGGTGTCTCTTGTATAAAATGGAAAATAAACAAGGTTTGCTGTTTGGAATTTATACTTTTTTTGAATATTTTCAAGACGTGGATGCTTTAATCCGTGGATTTAAAAAAATCAGTGGATAAGGAAGGCCAATTGTAATGTTAAATGTTGATATTGCGGTCTGTAGATCACAGAATTGTCCCATTTGCTTCATCACTAAAGTAAACTTTGTTGGGTGCTGCTCCATTTCCACCCAAACCTTCATTTCTGACAGTCCTTGAAATCTTGTGGATTTTTTCCTCATCACACACTATATACAACAAAGCACAGGCCTGGCTTTCAGCATTTTACAGAGGTAAATAGTTTATTAACATTTTTATCCTCAAAAGTATCACTGCGTGAAGTTTCCCATTCAAAACACAGCAGAGGTTGTTCTCCTGTAATATGTAGTAAGGTATGTTACAGGTGTGTCTTGTATTGATTCAGAAGTAAAGGGTGCATTCTTTCACTTATATACTTTAAAATTATAATTGTCCTATGTAATGTGGTTTATTGTTGTTCTTGCGTGCCTTCAAGCCATTTCCGACTTACGGTGACCCTAAGGCAAACCTATCATGGGGTTTTCTTGGCAAGATTTGTTCAGAGGAGGGTTGCCATTGCCTCCCTCTGAGGCTGAGAGAGTGTGACCTGCCCAAGGTCACCCGGTGGGTTTCCATGGCAGAGCTGGAATCGAATCCTGATCTCCAGAGGCAGAGAGAGTCAGAGAGCTCTGGTACCACAATAAACTACAATCCCCAGCATTCCTCAGCATTATAGCCAGGGCAGTTAAAGTGATGTCAAACTGGATTATTTCTGCAGTGTGTTTTGGACCTAAATCTCAAGATTTGGCAAGAACTTCAGTCGCCTCAACTTAAAGGATAACACAAGCGTTCAAAAGAACACACTGCAGAAATCATCCAGTCTGAGACTGCTTTAACTGCCCTGGCTCAATGCTAGGGAATCCTGGGAATTGTAATTTTGTGAGACATTGTGCCTTCTCTGTCAGAGTGCTCTGGTGCCACAATAAACTACATTTCCCAGGATTCCCTAGCACTGAGCCAGGGCAGTTAAGGCGGTCTCAACTCAAACTGGATGCTTTCTGCAAAGTGTTTCGGACTTAAGATTTGAGAAGAACTTCAACTAGCTACACTACAGACGCCTCAACAGTGATTCCCAGACTCTGGCCTTCTTCCAAGTGTTTTGGACTTCAGCTCCCAGAAACCCAGACTATTGACTAAGATGTCTGCGGGTTCTGGGAGCTGAAGTCCAAAACACTGAGAATCACTGAGGTAAAAGACTAGGCCGCAGAAGACTTCTCCTCCTCCTCTTCTGAGTCCCCGCCCACCACACGGAGGGAGGGGGAGCGAGGAGGCTCCTCCTCCAGCAGTGAGGCGCATGCGCGAGGAGGGTCTCTGCTGGGGGCGGTTGTGGCAGCTGTTTCCGAGCGGAAGGCGCAAGAAGGGAATTCTGGGAAGGCGCGTCGTCGTCGCTGCTTCCTCCTGAGGAGAGCGTTTTCTTTCCTTTTCTGCGCCCAGGTCGTCCTCCCTGAGCCTCAGGCGACGCGGCGAAGGTGGTGAGTAACGGTCTCCGGGTTGTGGGAGCTGGAAGGGAGGGCCAAGGGCAAAGAGGCGTGTCGGGAGAACAACGTGTGAATGCGAACCAGTCTTTGCGGGGAGAGGCTTAATTTCTCTCAGGAAAGGCAAAGGCGGCCCTCCTTTTCCTCCCTCGGCGTCCTTTCCTCTCAGAACTGTCAGGAATGGGAATAAATTTGTTGTTTGTGTGAACTGAAGTCGGGTTTTTCCGACTTCAGGCGACCCTGTCATGGGTTTTCCGTGGCAAGATTGGTTCAGAGGAAGCTTGCCATGACCTTCCCTTGAGGCTGAGAGAGTGTGACTTGGCCAAGGTCACTCAAGGGGTTTACATGGTCCTAAGGCGAAGCTATCATGGGGTTTCCTTGGCAAATTTGGTTCAGAGGAGGTTTGGCATGGCCTTTCTTGAGGCTGAGAGTGTGTGACCTAAGGCGACCCTGTCATGGGGTTTTCATGGCGAGTATCTTCAGAGGGAGTTAGCCATTGCCTTTCCCTGAGGCTGAGAGAGTGAAGCCAGGCCACTATCATGGGGTGTTGGTTTTTTTTTTTTTTTTTGCCATGGCCTTCCCTTGAGGCTGAGAGAGTGTGAGTTGGCCAAGGTCTCTCAGGGGGTTTCCATGACCCTAAGGCGAGGCTGTCATTGAGATTCCTTGGCAAGATTGGTTCAGAGCAGTGTAGGACAGGGTTGCCATGAGGATAGTTAATAACAAACTTCCACAGACAAGAGTCCATTTCCTCTGTTGGACATGGTGCCTTTCATCCCTCTCCTCAAGTCCTGCAAATCCAGACCCGTGACCCGATTGAGTCTATCCATCTGGCATATGGTCTTCTCTCTTTCTACTGTCCTCCAGCTTTCCAAGCTTTACTGTCTTCTTGAGTGAGTTGTGGCCAAAAATACAACAGGGCCTTTGCAGACTGCCAGAAATAGTGCACATTAAATTGAGGCACTGCCCTGGCTCAGTGCTAGGGAATCATGGGAACTGTAATTTATTGTGGCACCAGAGCTCTCTGACAGAGAAGGCTCAATGTCTCAGAAAAAAATACAATTCCCATGAGTCTCTAGCACTGAGCCAGGGCAGCGCCTCAATTTAATGTGCACTATTTCTGGCAGTCTGCAAAGGCCCATTGTTTCGCCATCTTGGCTTCCAGGGGGGAATTTATGCTGCCCTAATCTCTCCACAGGTTTTTCATTATGGAGCTTTCCTTTCCTTCTGCCCCTCCCTTCCCTGGCCAAAGAACAAAATCAGAGACTTATGCAGAAAAGGTGTGTCTACACCTGTGGTTCCCAAACTTTTGTTTTCCAGGTGTTTTGGATTTCAGTTTCCAGAAGCCCCAGCCAGCTTGGCCAACAGTCAGCAATCCTAGAGGATGAAGTCTGAAACATATGGAAGACCACAGTTTAGGAACCACTGATTACACTAAAAAATAATGTAGTTCGAGAGCACTTAAAATGCTGTATCCTCTAGAATTCTGGGACATGTAGTCCTGCAGTGTCCCTAGTCTCCTCTGCAAGGTGTGCTGATGCCTCACTGAACTACAAATCCTAGAATTCAGTCAGATGGAGCCATGGCAGTTGAAGTGGTGCCAGACTGCATTATTTCTACACTGTAGATGCACCCAAAAAAATCTCAGGCTTGCAACGTAGTATCAGTTTTGTTGCTACCCAGTTCCTGGGGAGTATCCATTTTATCCTTTAAATGTATTCTGTGGAGCCTAATCTGATAGTTTGTCTACTTTTCCTCCAGTTCCAAACCACCATGTTTGCAAACTACATGTTTCTAAAATCCTCAGCCCCTCCCTTGCCTGTTCTAATGCCTTTGCCTGATAAAGTGACTTGTGATTCTGAAAGTTTGCACAGAGATTTTTGTGCCTTTTTGTTCATGCCAGATGTTCTTAAGCCTCATGTTTTCAGAGTGTACACTACAGTGCAATGGCTACTGAGAAGTACATCCCTCTGATTCTAAGGAAATTTACTCCCAGATACCATTTATGAAGTTACAGTGTTTTGTCACAATAGTAGTTTACAGAAGTATGTTTTGCTTGTTTGCTTGCTCAAAAGTAAGCCCAGCTCTGTTTAATGGAATTTACTACTTGATTAATATATTTAGGATTGGGAACTTGGGGCCTATACAGACTGCCGGAAATAATCCAGCTTGAGACCACTTTAATTGTCCTGGCTCAATGCTAGGGAATCATAGGAACTGTAGTTTATTGTGGCACCAGAGCTCTCTGACAGAGAAGGCTCAATATCTCAGGAAAAAAACTACAATTCCCATGATTCCCTAGCATTGAGCCAGGACAGTTAAAGAGGTCTCAAGCTGGATTATTTCTGGCGGTCTGTATAGGCCCTGAGTTCCACAACTTCCAGGCACTCTACTTTTGTTTTTGTTTTCTCCTCTGTGGAGTTAATTGGTATATAAGAGAAGTGAACTAGTGGTCTCTTGTAATGGGGGAAACTGTATGAATGGACTTGGTTTTAGTGTGTATCTTGAGCAGTGTATGCCGGTGTGGTGGGGTTACTGATGTAGTCAATCTTTGTCATATTTTCAGACAACACTTTTCTCAGATTTTTGAACATCTTTACTCTTATCCTGAACTTATCTGAAGTTTCTTCAGGGGGCATGCGGTTAATGTTGCTCGTTCATCTGTGCCTATTAGTTTACCTTTACATCAGTGTTAACTGAATGAAACACAAGTGCTTTATTATGTCAGCTAAGAAAACTAAATTGTCCTTAGCAATAGATTTTAATTTCTGATCTGCTGCTCCTGACCTTGCTAGATCCCTCTTTGGCTTTCCTTTTCAGTGTTACAGGCATCTGTGCTAATCTGTAGATCAGGGGTAGGCAACCTTTCCCCTTTAAGGGCCGAGGGACTTCAGCTCCCAGAATCCCAGGAGCTATTGGCCAACATGGCTGAGGCTTCTGGGAGCTGAAGTCCCTCGGCCCTTAAAGGGGAAAGGTTGCCTACCCCTGCTGTAGATGCACTTCACCATTAAAAGCATGTGAGCTGCAGACAGATAAGCACCACTTATGCCTTTGTCAGGATGACTTGTCAGAGAATCCTGTACTGTCATGTTTAATTGTCCTTAGTTGAGTGAGCTGTGATACCATTAGTGGCATGTCTCACTCTGTTGACCTTGTTTCAGAGGAAAGGAGGCTATTTATTCTAAGCCCAGCTCTGTAAGACTTTTATCCAGACTTGTTGCTGCTGTGCAAGTAACTTTGTGATGCCCTCTTATTGTTGAATTCTATCACAAATGTAATATAGAAATATAGAATGTCTTTAACATAATGGAGAAGAGATGCTAGCTGAGTGCAACAGGTAACATTTCTACTTACTGATAAGATTGCCTTTTATTTTCTGTATTTGCTTCTCCTCCTCGCCACTTGCTGTCCCCTATCTCTTGATTCTCTTCCTTTATTATTATTATTATTATTATTATTAATATTTTTTAAAGATTTAGGTGCGCACTTAAGACCTGTCAAATCACCTTTATTTTTCCTGGTAGAGTCAAATTTCTTTCCTTTCCTTCTCAACGTCTTTTTGTTCTAAGTTGCATTAGGATCTCTCTTATTTTCATTTTTTAAATGGCATTAGCAATTTTGGACATATTATTTATTTCAAAACTTTGTTCCTTTTAATAATAACACTTTCTATAGCATTTACTGAAATGCTTTACAGTGTTTACATTTATGGTATAGTTTACTCTCTTAAAGATCTCTGGTCTTAGGTTGAGAACTATTTGATTTGTTGGCAGCACTGGAGTTTGAGACCATGGTTGGTTGCATCATAGGTCCAAAACACACTACAGAAATAATCCAGTTTGAGACCACTTTAACTGCCCTGGCTCAGTGCGAGAGAATTCTGGGAACTGCAGTTTTGTCAGACATTGAGCCTTCTCTGTCAGAGAACTCTGGTGCCACAATAAACTACAATTCCCAAGAGCACTGAACCAGGGCAGTTAAAGCAGTCTCAAACTGGATTATTTCTGTAGTGTGTTTTTGACCAGAATGCTGCTTCATTCAAAGAATTCCAGAAGCTGTGCAAACCCTAAAAATACTGTATTTTGTAATCACTTTGTTTGTTAGACTGAGAACTGAATGCAATTTATTTTTGTACCTGTAATATGTATTATTTTTCATTCCCCCTAATGCTAGTGAGGGTCCTAGGTGCAACCAGAAACCATCACAGCAGCAAACTGAGCAAGACTGGGAAGCAGCTCTTGGAAATACCAAGAGCATTGCCCTCCTTCCCCTTCCTTACATGGGGAAACAGGAGCAAAGTACTCTCTGTTGGTGCTGCCAAGTCCCATTTGAATCTTGAAAACATTGTCTAAGAATAGGAAAGGGGACCTCCATTGTTATCTTTGTTTTGTGATTGGAGATGGTAGGAATTTCTCTGTACCAGCTGGCAGAAGCAGGATCAGGAGGTTGAATCTGGACCATCCTCAGACCAGAAGTCTGAATTTAAATGTTTGCAACTTCTTCCATGCTCCTGAATAAAGATAGGCTCTAAGACTTCAACATAAGCTCCCACCCCCCACTTGATGAACAGTTCTGGAAAATTCAAATACTTGTATGCAATATTGTGACCTTTGAGTTGGCCTAATAAAGATGTTGCCTTACTATGAAGTTTTGCATTTTTCTTCTGGTCAGATTTGGGTATCTTTGCTGTTCATGTAATTTTTCACAGAAAATGTTGACAGTAGAATTAGGTCTTTTCTTGAGAAATCAGGAGGCAGAATTGGTTTAGGAGGTGCGTTTTAGTAAAACTGTTTAGTGTCTAGCATTCATTGAAACTTGATGAGTTTGAGATATGGTTGTTTGGACTGGAGTTTTGGATTGTCAGTATGCCCCTCTCTGACATTTTAAACTGGAAATTGCCTCCAGACATCATGAAAGCAAGGCACTGAAAGGGAGGAAAATGTGAAATATTATATATCGCCCTTAAATAGATACTGGTTTTAGTTCTTGTGCTAAATTTGTTTTTTATTTTATATAGCAATCAGACCAAGGCTGGAATAACTGCAGAGTTTTGGATTGCTAAACTGTCCTCAATATATCTGTGGTGAATGTGATGGCATCCAGCAACTCCTCCATCATGAGACACCGCTGAGCTTCTTCAGGTTGCCCTGGGAGTCTCACACTGAGGTGAGAGTATATGTCATAGAATCATAGAATTGGAAGACACCACAAGGGCCATTCAGTCCCAACCCCTTGCCATGCAGGAACACACTATCAAAGGCAGCCTTTGCCATTTTCTTCTGTTAGAATCTTTAATCTTCATGTTCCAGTTTAATTACATAAAAGAAAGGACCTGCTTGCTTTCACCCAGTCCTTCTGATCTCAGAGAATCCATGGGTAACATCCATATCTAATAGGCTGGACAGTAAAGGTGGTTCAGCCTTACCCCCATGTTCTTTATTTGACAGGTTATTAGTACCTGTATTGCATCATATGGTTGGCAGGTTCCTTATAGAAGAAAGACATTGAGATAGGAGGCAATTTCAAAACCGAAAGATCTTCAAAAACAGGAGCATGCTGGCTCAGAATCTTGCTTTCTGTTCTTTATGAGCTGCTAAATACATTTTCTAAATTAAGTTTACCTTGAGCTGCATTTTTATGCAATGAAATCATAATCTGGTGCATCTTTCTAATGGCATCTAGCTCCTTGTTGGGCAGAAAAATAATGTTAATTCCCAATATGACAGTAGTTGAGCAGTGAAGCATATTACCAACACAGTTTGTGAAATCAGGAGGATTTAACTTTAAGGAAATCAGGAGTGCTTTGATTCTGTGTTCCTGCATGGCAGGGGGTTGAACTGGATGGCCCTTGGGGTCTCTTCCAGCTCTGATTCTATGGTGCAGTGGTAAAACTCTGTAAGCACCTCCTAGGAATAGATTCTTCAGAGTGTGTTGCGCTATACCTTCTTTATGTGCTAGCCTGCATAACTAATGGCATTCTTCCTGGTATCAGAACTTTGAGGCAGCTCAATCCCAGATTACAATTTTGTAACAGCATAAGATGCAATTGGAATTCTTTCTAACAATGTTTATCCTATTAATTTACAGAACCAAGCGTAAATGTACCATGATGAGGAAATAATTTTCTTCAAGGGTGAAATACTATGAAGCTAGTGTATAATTCCTGGAACAACAATTTGGGCCTTCAGTTTAATTATATTTTCTGTTTCATCTGAAATGGAAGCAGATTCGGTAAGTGCAGAACAATTTAACCTTTTTTTTTTGTAATAATGAAATTCTGTGAAACTTTATTAAGATAGGCTTATTTAATTCTCATAATACAATGTGGGTTAATAGGTGGATGAGTCCAAAATCTACAAGCAGTGATATCTTTTTGATGAGTGTTAACTGGTGAAAATTCCCCTTCCAGTCCTTTCAGAGTAATATAGTTGGCCCACAGTAATCAACATTTAGCTGTATCTGGTTGTGTGGTGCTACACTATTATTGTGTTTACTATGCAGACTATAACTGACAGATTATGTAGTGGACAACAAGAAGCTTTAAGAAGAGGAATGAGAGAGAATATAACAGTAGCCTGGGGCTGAAGAAATACAAATGGCACAAGATAGAGTTTGAGAAAAAAGGAAAAGTTTCTACACAGTGTGAGTTCCATGTCCCCATCTAGGTACTAGTGTATAATGGCACTATGTATTTGTTCAGAGCTTGGGACAAATTTATTATTAATTTGTTAGTATAATTAATTAACTTTCATCCCATTGTGAAGTAAGTGTCAGTATACACATTAGAATATTAACATTACTATTGACTTGCTATCCCATTCATTTGAATGGAGGTACTTAAGTTGAATGGAGGGAGAATTCTCTTGGTTCACTCCTTTAATAACTTATGGTTCTGTCACTTCTGCTTTCAGTCTATTGTGTTAGTAATAAGGTCATTCACTTGGAATTCCCTCCTTTGCATAGGCTGGTCCCCATCTTGGGCAATTCATATTCTAGAAAAGCATTTATTTTTTAAAAAATTAACAGATGTTGTGTTTGCAGACAGATGGTTGCGTTATGCAGAGGGGTGGGATAAAAATACATTTTATTATTTTATTATTATTAGATTACTGTTATAGAGAATTTTCAGGGAGGAATGTTACAGGTCTTCATTCTCGTTCCATTTCTCTTTGTTTGATTTTGCATTTAAAATTTACACGCTTAAATACAAAACTTGAATCAGCATACTGAATTTTCACTAAATTTAAGTCTTTATCATAATGTAAGATGGCATGTTCTACAGCCTTTGGGTAACGGTATTTTGCATACAAAATAAACATTAAAATTATAAGAGGGAAACTGGACAAGTGACAGGGGCCCAGCATATTTTGTGGTATACTTACATTACCAGCTATTTAAACATTTCTTAATGGGTTAAAACAGAAGTTCCTTTTCACTTTCCGATGGTAGCCATCTAACACAGCAGACTTTATATATGGAATGAAAATAATGATGTTGCTTGGTAATGAGAATCCAGAAAGCTTCCTGAACAATGTCAAGGTTGACATCCTTAAATTTATCATCTTTAATTACATGCTTTGTATTCTTCCATTTCCCCAAAGTACTTGGAATGTGATCAGCATATGAAAGTAGGCTTCTGCACACAATTTTGCTGGTAAAGTGATGTAGAACATAGCAGCACAGGTGGGAGCAGACTAACAGCAATTTGCACAGATATTGTTGGAGGGGGCAGGACACTATATTGGTCTGTTCCACACTAACATATTGTCACCATGAAAAACCTCAGTCATTTCAGGGACACAGAGACAACAGATTTTCACTGGTTTCCTTCCACTGGATTCTTGATGGGAATTGTACGGTGGGAATTGTTTCTTATGGGTGTCTCATCACTCTGTGTCAATAGTAAACTCAGCTAGTGACATACAGCAAAGTACAATAACATCCAAAATCCACAAAACAGTGATACCTTTATTGGGCCAACCAAAATGCATAAAATGTATGTTACAAGCTTTCAAAGTTCCATGGGCTTCTTCATCAGGCAAAAGTATTAAAAATAACAGGAGAAAAAAATGATAATATTAGTCACTGGCCTGCATTTTGTCAAGCTGCTGGTGGTGGTGGTGTTCTCAGTATGGAGGGATATCTATGTAGGCAGGCCACTCCTCCTTCTGGCCATGTGGTACTGGGAGACAGCGCATTTTAAAGTCCAGGAAATTTAAATTCCATTAGCCAAAAAAAAAAAAAAAAAAAAAAAGGTACTACCTATGAGATCTAGGATGTTTCAATCCTTGTTCTGCCCCTATTTATTCTCTATATTGGGAACAGTTCAGTATTTCATGAAAATGAGGAGGCAGTCTTTAAAACTGAACTACTACCTTATTGTTATTAACTTGACTTCACCTTATGGCGACCCTATGAATGGGAGATGTCCAAGTCACCCTGTCATCAACAACCCTGCTCATCTCTTGCAGGCCCAGCCCTGTGGCTTTCTTGATTGAATCTAGCCATCTGGAATGCAGTCTTCCTTTTTTCCTATTTCCTTCCAGCTTACCAAGCATTATTGTCTCTTCTAGTGAGTCATGTATTCTCATGATGTGGCCAAAGTATGCCAACCTGAGTTTAGCCATCTTGGTTTGTAGGAAGCGTTCAGGCCTGATTTGCTCTAGGATCCATGTGTTTATCTTTTTAAGAGTCCATAGTATCCACAGAACTCTTCTCCAACTTCAGTTAATTCTCTTTCTGCCTTCTTCACTGTCCAGCTTTCACACCCATACATAGTAATGGGAAGTATGGTTGCATGGGCCATCCTAACTTAAGTATTCAATGATGCATCTTTACACTTCAGGGTCTTGCCTAGTTCCTTCATTAGCTGCATTTCTATTCTAGAAATCCTAGTCTTTTGATTTCTTGACTTCAGTGTCCAGTCTGATTGATGATAGAGCCCAGACATGTAAAATCTTGAAATATTTCAATATCTTCTTCATCTACTTTAACATTATGTAGACTGTGTGTAGTCATTATTTTTGTTTTCTTTGTTTTGTGCTCTAGTGTAAACCTGCCTTTGCCATTTTCTTCCTTGATTTTCTTCAATAATCTTTCCAAATCTTTACCATCTTCTGCTAGTAGGGTGATAAAATGCAGCTTTGCTTAACCCCCTTGTCTACTGGAAACCATTCAGTTTCTCCATATTCTGTTTAAAAGCACCCTCTTGTCCTGAGTACAGGTGATGTATCAGGACAATCAAATGTTGTGGCACACCCATTTCTTAGAGAGTGATCCATAGCTTTTTGTGATCTATACAAATCAAAGGCTTTGCTATAGTCTATATCAGGGGTAGGCAACCTTTTTGAGCCGGGGGCCGTGTTGCTGTCCCTCAGACAATTGGGGGGGGCGAAGCACCATAAATTAATTAATTAATTAATTAAAATTAAAATTAATTTTTTTTAAAAAATAAATAAATAATAAGCATGCACACTCTCTCAGCCCCAGAAAAGCCATGGCAAAACCCCTGTGGAGATTTTGCCAAGAAAACCCCAAGAACAAGTAATAACAACAATAATCAATATCATCATGGCAGGCGGCGGCGGCAGCGGCAGGACCGGCCTGGGGCCGGTCCAAAGGCCTCGGGGGGCCGCATCCGGCCCCCGGGCCTTAGGTTGCCTACCCCTGGTCTATATAAAGCATAAGCTGATTTTCTTTTGAAATTCTTTAGTGTCCTCCACTATCAAGGATATGTTTGCAATTTGAGCCTTAGTGCCCAGCTTAGACATCTGGAATTTCTCACCCCAAATATGGTAAAAGTCTTTGTTGTAGAATTTTGAGCATCATTTTGCTTTCATGGAAAATTAATGCAGTGGTCCTGTGGTTACTGCATTCCCTGGTGTCCCATTTCTTGGGGATTGGAATATAGATTGAGCATTTGTACTCTGTGGGCCACTGTTTTGTTTTTCATATTTGTTGACAGATTCCAGCTAGGACAACCACTACCTACATGCTATGTAAATTTCTTAAATATATTTTTGATCCTCAGACTATCCCAATTTGGCAGAACAAACCACATGGTTCATCACGCAGCTTTGTAAGAAGAATTGGAACAAGCCTTCCTTTAAGACCATGTGCAAGAGCATGCTTTGAGGTAAAATACTGATGCTGTGTATGCTTTTGGAAAATTCAGTTTTAATTGGAAAGTACTATGGTTTAAACATTGCTTTTTGTTAAATTGAATTGTGCTTTATTGATAATGGACAAAGCATGTTAGCGCCCTGTGTGGAAAGATTACATTTGCAATGATTTTTTTTAGCAATGATTTTTTTTTAGCCATTTTCAGTCTGGTTTTTTTTCTTAAGTTTTTATTCTGTTGTGCAGGGTTGGACAAGTGTGTGAGGTGCAAGGACAACTGTTATTCCCCATAGAAAGCCATAGTGGCTGAATATCAAAACAGAAGCCATTTCCTCAGCACCTACTTTTACTTTCTTTTCTAATCCTTTCATTTTCTTTCTCTACCATTCTAGTCCTGTATTCTGTATTTATGAGAATGTGTATAAGATGTTTAATAATAATAATAATAATAATAATTTATTTATTTGAGGTAGGGTAAGTGATGAGGAGGAATATAAGAAGGAATGATGGAGGAAGGGTGGTGGAAGATAGAACAATAGAAGAGCTTTAGAAGAAAGAAAAGGAAAGATAGAGATAAGGGGATGTTATGTTAGAAGAGAGAAGAAAATGTGTTTGTATGTAGTTGTTTATGTCTTATGTTATGTTTTTTGTTTTTATTAATAAACTTTATTTTAAAAAAACTCACAGTAGAAGACATTTCCAGGAGCCACTTATGTATGTGGATGTCCCTAGAGAAATCTTACTCATGAGTGCCTAGGTGGCACACAGTTCCTTAAGTTCCCTAAAATCCCTACACCAAATTTAAAAAAAAAAAGATTGTGCCAGGTACTTTTTGCTCAAAATGGCTGAAAATCATTGCAAAATACCACACTTTTGCCACCACTACCCCCACATCCCTCACATATCATAGACCCATTTAATAAAGCAAAAGAGAGAAAGAAAGAGACACATGAAACTCTTAAGTGATATGACACATTGGCTACTCTGGTGTGGCTCATGAGGTGGGTTTTAGAGCAGAAATAACCCCTGCTCCCTCCACAGTCCTCCACCCCGATTTACAACATGCTATTTTATTTTACAGGCCCACACTACACAAATGCAGTCTAGTCTTGTTATTGTTGTTTGTTATTGTGTGCCTTTAAGTTGTTTCCAACTTACGGTGACCCTTATTCGAACTTCTCATGTGAATTGTTCAAAGTAGGTTTGTCTTTGCCTTCCTCTGAGGCTGAGAGAGTGTGACTTGCCCAAGGTCATCCAATGGGTTTCCATGGCCAAGCAGGGATTCAGACCCTGGTCGCCAGAGTCATAGTCCAAAACTAAAATCAATGTACCATGCTGACTCCATCCGATGTATGTTTGCCTCAGAAATACATCTGTCTGTAGTGCTGCAGTTTTAGGAAATCAGGATACTGATACAAAAAACTTGATATTCCCACTGATATTTAGAGTTTCTAACCTTAAAAGTCTGTTAAAAAAATAAACACATTAGCTGGATGCTGATGGAAACAGAATGCTGGGTTAGTGGTGCTTTGTCTGACCAGCAGGTGATGCTCTTACATCAGTTTTAGTTTATTTATTCAGGTTGAGTATCCAGAATGATTGGGACCAGAAGCAATTCAGAAATAATAATAATAATAATAATAATAATAATAATAATAATAATTATTATTATTATTATTATTATTATTATTATTATTATAAGACACACAGGTAGCATAGTATGTACCTGTATGGTATTTGCAAGGGTGGAGAGAGATGCAATGAAATGTTAAATGGCTGGAGGTGTGGATTTTCACCAAGCGCTATGCTTGGATTTCCGCCATTTCACAGATCCTCAGTCTCTTTCTTTCCTCATGTCTTTTTGCCTCCAGCTGTCCGCTTCCACCCTCAAGGAGGTGTTCCTGCTTATTCGTTTTTCTCCGACTTTGCATCTCATTTGTTTGCTACTGCTGCTGTGTATGAGATGCAAGGATGGAAAGAGACAGGATCTGAGAGTTGAACATGCAGGAGCATCACAACAGCCTCCTCAAAGGTGGAAGTGGACAGCTGGTGGGAATAAGTTCTGAGTTTTGAAAGTTTTAGGATTTCTGGATTAGGGCTGCTCAACCTGGATTAGGGGTGCCACTTTTGCAAGTTGAACTGCATGCCCCAAGCAGTTCACAATAAACCTAAAATATAACACCTTCTATTGTTGGTAGTGTGAAAATTACAGAAAACCAGAAGACAGCCCTCCAACTGTCTCATTATCTTGAAAGTAGTAAGGTTAGTTTTGGACATCTAGATGTAGTTGTAGCAGAACTTGCTGGACATCCCAAATGGATTGAAATGATGGTTGCTGTGAGTGGTCTGGAGGTCCATAACTTTGGGAGCCAGGAAGTGAGAATAAACTGCACAAAACTTAACTTGAGTGTCCATGGGCTAGGCATGTGAAATGTATGGCTCTCTAAATGTTGGTGGACCACTGCTCCCATCATTCCTCACCATCAGCTGTGTTGGTTATCAATGATGGGATTTGGAGTCTTTGGTATTTGGAGGGCCAGATTGTCCCCCAGTCCTGCCATATCTGGTCATTTGGTGCAAAAGATTGCTGGCCCAGAAGTAGGAGAGACTGAATGGCATCACAAACCAAGCTTTGCCATTGGTCATTCTAGTCTGTAAATGTCTAGATGTCCACTGAAGTGAGCATTAATCCTTTTGCAGAAATTCGCCCTTTAAAATGTAATGCTACTGTCACCCCAGAATTTTCCTGTCTGTGCAGTGTTTGCATAATGTCAGGCTTGGAGAAGAACTTTGAATTGTAACAATTTCTCCAACTGCTGTGAAGCTTGCAGAGATTATTCTGGTTTGAAGCTATTCATTTCTTCACATTCCTATAACCAATGGCATGATTTGGGATTCAGTGGCCATATGTTACATTTCTTTTCCAATTCCTCTACAGCATAGAAATGATGGAGGATTTGATATAAAGGTCAAAATTCTGTTAGTATTTCCAAACAGAGGAGAGTTATTGAATCAATGAGAATTTGTACGTCCACACTTGCAGAAGTTGCATTGATTCACTTGCTCTACTCTGCTTGAGACTAATATTTAATTTAGGCCAAACTATGCAAAAATATGGTCAGTCTGCACTGTATGTCAGCTGCTTGTGTGTGATTAAAGTTTGTCTAGTCCCAAGGTAGAGACCTTCTGACTCTTCATGAATTGTTGACTGTGGTAGCTGGAGTTAACAGGATTAGGAGTCAGTAGTATCCAGTCCAATGTATTATGTCAGAACTAAATACTCTTCTGCATATTTGTGCAAAATCATTTCACTCTATGAAACATAACTGCTAGTGCTAAATAAATTCCTCACATGTGATTTGTCTGTCTGCAGACTGCTACGATATTTACAAAAATGAGCCAAACAAAAAAGAAATAAAGAGAGGAATGTTACCATGTTCAGAGAAACAAAAGCAAAAAGGATAGAAAGGTAGAAGAGACACAGAGTCTCAGGATGTTGAAAAGAGATGTTATTTTATTACTGAAAATTGATTTATAAAGGAAAACTAGTCGCAAGTCCGAAGCTGTTTTTTAATGGTATTGCATAATAATGTCCATTCCATTCTCTTTCCTCCAGGTGCTACCAAATGTTTCAGATCTCTATTTAAATGATACACCTCCAGTCCCCACTCTGGCAGATGTTGCATGGATAGCTTCAGATGATGAAGAAACATATGCTAGAGTCAGGTACATCCTTCCCCCTTTTCCTCAATTACCTATTGAATTGTATTCTTGGTATGTCCCAGTGTAGAAACTGAACACTTGCTAAAAATAAAGCCTCTTGAGTTGACTTACTATTTCTTTCCTCCCTTCTTTCTCTTTAGATAGATCTTTCATAAGAGAATTTTAGGTTTTGAGGAGGACAGGATTCATATCAAGCCAACTTTTGGCTGCTTTAAGATATAAGTATGTTTTTAAAATGTGTATTAATATAAATTCTTTTTAATATTTAATAGTAACTAGAAATAGAAAGAAAGATAGGGAGATGTTCTGATTTAAGGAATGACCATGTATGGTTAGAATATAGGGCTGAGTAGCATCCCATGTAGGGTTGGTGAAAACAGAGACTTTTATATAAAATGCTAAAGAAAGTTGGGAGTAGGAGACTGAAGCTACAGCGTGTTCATTCTCTGGTACAGTGGGGCTATTTGTGGTGATCATAGCTGGTAGCATAAATAAGGGGTAGTAGAGCAAGCAAAGAAGCAGGAGAAGGGCTGATTCACACATGCATGATAATTCAGTTGTGAACTTCCTTTAATAAAATATTGTGCTCATAAAAAAAAGTTCCTGCAAATCTTGTTTGAATACATTAGTTGTCTCCAGTGTTTCTATCATTTGTCTTGGAGTAAAGAAGCTTGCAATGGCCATCTCTCATAATGTTGTCTCAGGAAAGTGGTATACATTAAATCAGGGGTTGGCAACCTATGGCCTGGGGATCTTTGAACTGGCCCGTGGCTGGTTCTGCCACCGCCGTGCGTGCGACACGGGGTGCCATTTTGTGTTCCAAAATGGCGCCTGCGCTCACGCATGCATGCACACGACCGCGGGCGCCATTTTGGAACACAAAATGGCACCGGCGCATGACGCCAGGAAAAGTATGCGTGCACAAGCTCGAGCGAACACACTTCCAGCGCCATTTTTCCCCCCCTTCGGCCTGCCAACGATCTGGGGGACAGCGGAACCGCCCCCCCCCAAAAAAAGGTATGCCAACCCCTGCATTAAATCATGCTTGCTTTCCAGTTTAGCTGGATGTTGAATTATACTCATCTGAAGAGCAGAAAGAATAGGGGCAGCCCTAACAATATTTACGTTATTTAACAATAACAGAAGTCCTAGTGACAGGTAACAAGCATGATTTGTATATAATCTATATTTTGCTCACCCAGGTCAGTTCATTGGAGTATTTGGTTCTTAATTTTTAGGACAGACACACGTCCACTAAAGCACAAGTGGAAACCCACCCCGTTCTTTGTTATTCAGCGGAATGCTTCTGTTCCAAATTTGAGAAAACAAGAAGAAAAGTTGTTGGCTTTGAAGAAACCAGGCCTACCTGCTTTAAGTCGGACTACAGAACTCCAGGAGGAGCTAAGTCATCTACGGAGTCAGATAGCAAAGATTGTAGCTTCAGATTCCGGTAAGAATGAAACATCCAGACAGTATAAGACAGTGTTCTAAAATCTGATGTGGGTGTAGTACAATCAGTCTTCCATATCCACAGATTCAAGCATTCACAGCTTGAAAATATTCACAAAATATATAAATTCTGAAAAGCAAACCTTGATATTGCCATTTTACATAAGGGACATAATTTTATTATGCATTGTGTTTAATGGCACTTGAACATCCATGGATTTTGATATCCACAGGGTGTCCTGGAACCAAACCTCAGCGGATGCCAAGGGTCCACTGTAGTTATAAAAATAATGCCTATAGGAGTAGGCATACTAGGCAAACAAGTAACTTGAAAGTTATATCTCTGGTTTTGTATAACTAAAAGTGGTGAAAAAGAGTTTGAGAGAAAAGTATTTTCACCTGTTTAGGAAGGCCTGACGGACCCTACTCATAATAAATAATAATAAAAAAAATTTATATCCCGCCCCTTTGAGAACAATCAGGGCGGCTAACAACAGTAAAATGCATATAACAATAAAATCTAATTCCCCTTCCCCCCCCCCCTCCTAAAAAATTATTAAATCTCATTGATCTTTTGAGTCATCTTTGAGCATAAGAAAGCAAGTTTGGAAAAGATTTTTTAAGAGTTATGTTAGAAAGTACAACAAGGCTGCTATCTATTCCGGTGAAAATAAATGGTAGCAACAGGAGATTGCAGAATCCTTATACAGTCTGTATTACAGTTCACCCTCTGCATTCGTGGACTTGCCATCCACAGATTCAACCATCTGCAGATGGCAAGCCCACGTTGTCCCCAACGGTGGTGCATGTATGTGGCCACGCTGCCATTAGGGACAAGTTCTGTTGTCTCTAATGGTGGCATGGCTGCGTGCATGGGCCACCACTGGGGACAGTGGGGGCTGTCCCTAATGGCAGCGCAGCCACATGTGTGTGGCACCATTGAAGTTCCATTATCCTCAATGGCAGCGCAGCATTGGAGACAACACAGACTTGAGCATCTGTGAATTTTGGTTTCCACGGGGGTGCTGGAACAGATCTCCTGCAGATACTGAGGGCAGATATAGATAACCTCATTATCTTTCTTTCAACACAGACTTAGGACGTTATCACACGGGGAGCTCCGAACAGAAGCCGGCTTTAAAGTGAAAGTGCTACTGCAAAAGTGGAAGCAATTAATTAGCTGGCTTTCCCCGTGTGAAAACCTGCGCATTTAAAAGGAGGTTACTCCGAACGGAAAGTAGGCAGAAACTGCTGCTTTTTATTTTCGGAAGATCCCCGAAAATAAAAAGAAGCAGTTTCTGACTACTTTCTGTTCAGATTAACCTGCTTTTAAATGCGACGTCGTCTGAAAATATACCTGCTTTTGCGGGTATATTTTCAGTTTAAACCCCCGTTTCCTCACAGGATTTTCCCCCATGTGATAACGTCCTTAATCAGGTGTCCTCTTCCTCTCTTTCTCCTGTCCGGGTACAATATTATGTCCAGACCTCTTTAGTTGCAGAAATAGTACAAATTGTCTGGTCATCTCACTTATTCTACTTGAAACTTTGTGTTGAAGAGGGCTATTTTACTGCTTCCATTTTTATTCTTCCTTTATATTTTGGAGCAATTAATGTAATTTTACAGATCAGCTGTTTCCTGCCTGTTAAGCCCACCAGATTGTTGAATTAGTATGCTAAATCTAGTTTTATTCCTAACTGTTAGACTCATTTAAATTGATGGCATGCACATAGGTGATGACTAGCACATCCAGTTATTTTAGTGTGTGCTTTTGTTGTTGTTGTGTGCTTTCAGGTCATTTCCAACTTATGGCAGCCTATAAATGACCCTGTCAAGGGTTTTTCTTGGCAAAATGTGTCCAGAGGGGCAAAATTTGTCCAGAGGAAGTCTTTGCCTTTCTCTGAGGCTAAAGTGTGTGGCTTCCCCAAGGTGGGTTTCCATGGCTGACTGGGGATTTGAACCCTGGTCTCCAGAATAGTAGTCCAGTACTCAACCCACTACACCATGCTGGCTGCTTTAGTTGGGTTTAAAATAGTGCTAGCCCAGAGTGACTAACATCTTGTATAGTACATAACTAGGATCAGACTATTTAGGTTCGTATGTGTAATAAAATGTGAATATTAAATATGATAAATAGAATAAAATAATGTATTGTCTGTAGTGTCTGACTTGTCTAGAAAATCCCAGCTTGACACTTATTTCACAAAGTCCTAAATCTAATGTTAGTTTCAACTAGAATAAACCCGTTGAATTCCTGGAACTATATCACTTTACAAAGTTTTTATTGATTCAGTGGATTTAAGCCAAGCTCTTTGGGAGGGGCTACAGCAGCTTCATATTTCCTGGCATACCTGGTCACCAGAGGCAACAAAAAAATTCTATGTAGGCAAATGAGTGTGCTGGCAGAAGAGAGACCAATCACTATGTCTTTCTCTACATGTTTTGATCTAGCTGCAAAGGAGATGTTCTCTTCAAGCTTAGAAACTCAGGTTGCTTTCCTCCTAGCACAGTAGCCATGTGCTAGCACTAATCATTTTCTGCTGCCATGTTAAGATCTCAGATGTAATACTGAAACCATGATTTTGGTTATCAAATGGAAGCTAGCCTCACAGTGTCAGTACAGCTTGCTTGTTTTTTCAAACTGATAAACTACGTTTTAATCTGTGCAACCTTTTGGGGCCCAAGCCCAGATGTGATGCTAACTTGGGGTTCAGAGGCCATGCCTTGTATGTACATACATATGTGTGCACACCCACTTCCCCCTAACCCACTTTTCTTGCTGGGGGGGGAATAGAGAGCCTTCTCTCTACCTCTTATCTAAGCAATCCTCATAAAGATCTTTCTTCTCTGGCAGCAGTAAAAGGGAAAGGATGGTCTGTATGCAACTGGTGATGACAGAAGGATGATTTGTGGGCATTAAGACTGCAGTGTTCCTAGAAGGCTGCATTTAAAATCATGCCAGACTAATATCTCCTTTTTTGATAAAATTACCAGCTTGGTAGACAAAGAGAATGCTGTAGATATAGCTTATCTTGATCTCAGTAAGGCCTTTGACAAGGTTCCCCATGATATTTTTGCAAACAAGCTTGTAAAATGTGGGCTAGACAAGGCAACTGTTACATGGATTTGTAATTGGTTGAGCAGGGTGCTCAGCAATGGCTCCTCTTCATCCTGGAAAGAAATTACCAGTGGTGTGCCACAGGGTTCTGTCCTGGGCCCAGTGCTGTTCAACATCTTTATCAATAACTTGGATGAAGGAATAGAAGGCATGCTTATCAAATTTGCAGATGACACCAAATTAGGAGGAGTAGCTAATACCCCAAAGAACAGGATCAAAATTCAAGAAGATATGAATAGACTAGAAAGCTGGGCCAAAGCTAACAAAATCAATTTCAACATGGAGAAATGTAAGGTACTGCACTTAGAGCAGAAAAATGAAATGGATAGATATGGGGGGGAGGCACCTGGCTTAAGGAGACTACATCTAGGAGTCCTAGTAGACCACAAGAGTCAACAGTGTGATGCGGCACCTGAAAAGGCCAGTGCAGTTTTGGGCTGCATCAGTAGAAGCATATTGTCTAGATCAAGGGAAGTAATGGTGCCACTCTATTCTACTTTGGTCAGGCCTCATTTGGAATACTCTGTCCAGTTCTGGGCACCACAATTCAAAAAGGACGTTGACAAATTGGAGCATGTCCAGAGGAGGGTGACCAAAATTGTGAAGGGTCTGGAAACCATGCCTTATGAGGAAAGACTTAGGGAACTGGCTATGTTTAGCCTGGAGCAGACACAGTTAAGGGGTGATATGATAGCCCTGTTTAAATATTTGAAGGGGTGTCACATTGAGGATGGAGCAAGCTTGTTTTCTGCTGCTCCAGAGACTAGAACACGAAACAATGGATGCAAACTACAGGAAAAGAGATTCCACCTCAACATTAGGAGAAACTTCTTGATAATAAGAGCTGTTCCACAGTGGAACACACTCCCTCAGAGAGTGGTGGAGTCTCCTTCCTTGAGGTCTTTAAACAGAGGCTAGATGGCCATCTGTTGGGGATGCTTTGTTTGTGATTTCCTGCATGGCAGGGGGTTGAACTGGATGGCCCTTGTGTTCTCATCTAGTTCTATGATTCTAAGGTCTTGTGTTGCCACAAGTTGTACTACCCTGATATAATCAGAGCAGATGCCAAACAGTAACTTTTAAACTCGATTATGCGAACATCTGCCATCTATTCAAAGACATAGTCTGGAAAATCAGTATGCAAAGGGATCTTGTAGCAAATCATAGCTATCATATGAAAGCTCATGTTACCAGCTTCTTTCTTTCAGTTAGTGTCAAAGGTGCTACAAGATCCCTTTGCATATTGATTTGCTATCTATGTAAACTGGCAGACCCTACCTTGACATACTTTCCTTTTCTCTAGCACACTGTGAGCTGGTTGCTGTTTATCAGAGAACTTTGTCCTTACCCAACATAGTCCTCCCACTTGTAAGAAATGCTGCACTTCTTTAGAGGCAATGACTGAACGTGCCCACCGACTTCTAATTCCCTGACATGCTCTCATTCACACTACACAAAATGAAGTTTCTTTTCACATCATAGATTGTATTGCAGTTAACACTTTTAAATAATAAATTCATTATTAACATTTTAACACTTCTCAGAAATTTTAAAGTATTCAGCCTTTCTCACTGTATTTAATTTCCAATGGTTTGCTAAAACAATTTTATAACCACATAATCTTTGTATCAGCTGATTACTGAATACTTTAATAAAACTAATATTAATATGAATACTACCACTGCTACTACTATAAGAAATCCTTCAACTCAGCCACTATCCAGTAGGATATTGGATGAACAATTTGGTTGACCCATGCCAAGATAATAGAATCTATGGGCTGAATTTAGATATATTTATAGGATCTGTATTATCTGTGAATAGTCAATATACTCTGATATTTACCATCCACATCAAAATGTAATTTCCTGTTGTAGATGGTACATTTACATTACATCTCATCTCAGGGTTTTGAAACACTGGTATATTGGATGCATCTTATCTGTTACATCTTATTTCTATGAACAGAGAAAGCTGCATTGTCCCTGATGGGGCTATTTATTAATCTAGACTTGTATTATCTATTTCAGCTAGTAACAGCTCTCCAGGTCTTGAGCAAAGAAAGTTTTTTCCATTACCTGCAACTTGAGAATACATTTGGCCCTCCATTTTCACAGGGATCCATTCCACACCCACGCACCCACCTCTGTGAAAATGGAGACTTCCCAATATTCAAGCCCTATAGGCTTGAATGGGGCATGCCCTATTGATTTTAATGGAAGTCACCCCTCCATGAATATCCAAAACCGTGGACCTCAAGTCTGTGAGAACGGAGGGGCGACTGTACAGTGGAGTCTTGCCATCTATGGGGTCTTGCCACCTGCAGGCTTGCCATCTGCGGATGGCGTCCCATTGTTCTCAGTGGAGGTGAGTGCATGTGGACACACTAGCGGCTGTGCACACATCGCACTGCCATTGGGGACAAGAGGTTTTTTCCTTATCTGCTGGGCGGGTCCAGAATGGATGTGAAGGGCCAACTGTATTTTAACTGCAAATACAATCAGTTGAGCCTGGAACCTTTTGCAATATTAAGCCATGAGTAGCCACTGTCACCCCCTTGTACTTTCCATTTGCAATTTTTCACCAAGGCTTATACACTCTAAAAATTCTCAGCTAAAAGGAAGGATCCCTGCTTCTAGAAGTTGTCAAACAGAAACACCTTCCCCTTTTGCCTAGTGGCTTTATTTTTACTTATTTATTTCATTTATAATGAAATTTCTTATTTATTTCTCCCCGGAGGGACCCAAGGCGGCTCACAGATAAAACATTTAAAATCACATAAAATTCAAAACAATTAAAACATCTATATCCAATATAAAATCACATAAAATATACAAAAGTTAAAAACTTAATATAAAACAACACCAACACCCCCCAGATAAAACCAGGCCTGAATGATTTTAAAAAGCTTGCTTGAATAAAAATGTTTTTGCTTGCCGGTGAAAGTTTAATACATGAAAGGAAGTGATTTGTGCAAGAGGGCAGAATTAGTTCTAAGATCAAAAGGAAACTTGGGATTTAGTTAATCTCCTGAGGGGGTGCCTATGTCTCAGTAGGCCGGTTTGCTTACTGTCAGTATGGACAGAACTGACAGTTTGCTTCTGCTAAACCTCTTTTGAGAATTCCACTTATTTATTGTTTGAGATGCCAAGATTAGAACCATAGACTTCTAAATATCACAGTATTGCTGTTCAGGTGATATTGCTTGTAAAGGGAGAAAATGGGATAGAGTGATGCCTAATTCTGCATTGGAAGAGCATCTAACTAAGAGATATGGGACAAGGGCCAATGATGTATTTTTGTTGCCCAAGATGCAGTCTCAGCATGTGTACTGTTTCATAGAATAAAACCTGTAGTTTGGCAGTAGGTTTATGTCTATATATATTATTCTCTTTTTCAGCTTCCTCTTCATTAACGCCAGATTTATTATCTCCAGCAAGTTCAAATGTCTCTTCTCCCTTACCTTGTTTCGGATCCTCATTCCAATCTACAACTTCCTTTGTCATTAGTGATATCACAGAGGAGGAGGTAGAATTAGAAAGCCCAGAGCTTCCATCTGTTTCCATGCTTTGTTCTGCAACCTCTGAATGTTGTAAAGCAGACCCAAAGGATTCCGACGATGAAGATTCGGTGTCTCTGTCAAAGGCCAGCAGTTTTGCAGATATGATGGGCATTCTTAAAGACATTCATAGGATGAAACAGAACAAGGACTTGTAAGTTTTGTTTTTTCTTTGTTTTTTCCCCCATCCCTAAAAGTCTTTTTCTTTATTGATTGGAAGTTTGCAGTCTTCCTTTATGTGAAGGCATATCTGCTGGTTGTTATTTTTAATGTACTTTGCCACAACAGTGCAAAACTTCACAAGAGATGGTTGAAAATCCTTTCTTAAGATTGGCATTATGTTTTTATTTGATTAGAGCAATTATATACATAAATCCACTGAAGTTACTATCCATTCATATGTGTCATTTGTAGCCTGTAAGAAAGGTGGAGGTATCTGGAAATGTCCCTCATCCTATCATGTGGAGACCATTCTAGTCCTCTTGAATGACCAAGGAAGCAGCTACTCACAACCCTATTTTAGATGAATTTATTCTACCTACTTCCTGCAGCTCTGAAGATTCTAAACAACTATTTTGCAAATGAATGCTGAAATTCTTATAATTTCAGACACTGAGAGACTAACAATGGCAGCACATTTTAAAGATCAGCAATAATGTCTCGTTTCTTGTTGTTTTTCTGCATCTTTCAATTTCTTCTCAGAACTGAATGAGTTCACTGTGAGCATAAACCCCTGACAGTATGCTACACTATACCTATGCTAGAGTTTTGGCCTTTGGTTAGGGAGATCTGGGTTCAGATCACTTGTTTTGAAGGTAACTAGGATAAGCCTCATCCATGTTGAGCTCAGTGGAATGTATGATAAATAACAGTAACATATGTGACTATACGCATGAATGCTAGTAAGCTGGGAATGCTTGCCAAATAGTGCTTTTTGCCAGCACTCATTTGAGAGTTTTCTATATTTATTTAGAGTGTTTCGGGGGGGGGATCTCAAAAGTAGTTTGCCCATTAAAAATTTGGAAACAGTTAACTTAATTCTAAAGGTTTTTACTGTTTTTTAAAATCTCTGCTTTTTCTTGATATAATGATCCAGGAGTTGTGTCACCTTCATTAGGTAGATGGCATGAAAGAGCCGCATTCATTATCCAAATAGAGCTCTTTTTAAAATCATTGCAGTCTTCCATATTCATTTGATGCATAATCCAGTAAGAGCAATTTAATTCTGATAATAACCAGTGCAGTACCATGGAAACATTGAATTAAAGTGTAAATTATGTGGCTAGGTTTTGCGTAATCTGCTCCCAGATTTCTCCCCTCCAGTTTCCTAAGGAACTAAATTTAATGCAGAACAGAGAACTTCTTTCTCCTGAGGGTTTTTTTAAAGCTTATTCAACTCTAAGAGAAATCAAGATACTGAAATGGAACTATTCTCTCGCAGCATGTATTTCTTCTAATTTGAAGGTTTAAAGTCCCATCAGAAAGAAAAATCAGAAAGTGAATAAGATTACAAGGAACAGCGGTTTCACTCATCTCCATTCAGACATCAGGTTCATTTACCTTCAGCTTTGGATAACTTCCATCAGTCAAAGTATCCAATAATAGAGGGATTACACAGTTGTAATCAGTTCTTCTGAGAGCCAGTATGATGTAGTGCTTTGAGCATTAGACTATAACTCTGGAGACCAGGGTTCAAGTCCATACTTGACCATGGAAACCCACTGTGTGGCCATGGACAAGTCATACTCTTTCAGCCTTAGACAAAGGCAAGGTCAAACTGCCTCAAAACTAATCTTAGCAAGAAAACTCTGATAAGTTCCTCTTATGGTTGTCATGGGTTGGAAATTACTTCAAGGCACACAACAGCAACAACAAATCAGTTCCTCCAAGAACAGTACTCTGAAATGGAGTTACATCTCCATACGTTGGTCACTTTTTGTGTATCGTTATAGCTTTTCCTGAACAGGTTTAATGGCTATTTTATCAGAGTTCCTTTATTTTTACAAAAGTAATACAATTTCCAGATTGCAAATTTTATAGATTGTATGCTTTGCAAAGCAGAGAGCATCAGTTTGTGCTTTCCACATCCATAACTGTATTTACTAGTGCATACTTGTCCTGATGGAGAATCTGTACCAAGGACAAGAGGCCACCATTGGAACAGAATTCGGGGAAACAGAGTGGTTCCTAATAGGCAAAGGGGTTAGGCAAGGCTGCATCCTATCACCCTACTTGTCTAATTTATATGCTGAAAACATCATAAGAAAAGCAGATTTAGAATCAGAAAAAGGAGGAATTAAGATAGGAGGAAGCAACATTAACAACCTAAGATATGCAGACGACACCATAATATTAGCAGAAGACTTGAAGTCAAAGGCTTTCATGGCCGGCATCCATAGTTTTTTGTGGGTTTTTCGGGCGTGTGTGGCCATGTTCTAGAAGAGTTTCTTTCTGACGTTTCGTAAATAAATGGGTTCTTGAACAGATCAGACCAGGGCTCTCCTTGGAAGCAAAGATGGTCAAGTTGAGGCTACAAAGATGGTCGAGTTTGGCCACATAATGAGAAGACACAGATCACTAGAAAAAACAATAATGCTAGGAAAGGTAGAGGGTAGAAGAAAGAGGGGAAGACCACAGACCAGATGGATGGACTTAATCAGGGGGGTTATGGGGAAGAGCTTGCAGGATGTGAGCAAGGCAGTGGAAGATAGGGATTCTTGGAAATGTCGCATCCACAGGGTCACCATGAGTCGGAACCGACTCAAGGCCAACTAACAACAAACTTGTAGCCATGACTAGTCTGTGAGGGCTGTACATTTCATGGTAGGTAGATTAATATAGCATCCTTCCTTTGGGGGAAAAAGGTAAACTTGTTCTTTCCTTAAAAATAGTACACAGATTGTGCAGAAATGTGCAAAAAGCACAAAGGCTGTGTTTTTGCACCTGTTCTGTGCCTTCAAGACATTTCTTACTTATGGTGACTCTAAAGTGAACTTATCATGGGTTTTTTAAAGCAGAATTTATTCAGAGGGGATTTGCCCATGCCATCTTCTGAATCTGAGAGTGTGTGATTTGTCCAACGTGGGTCTCCATGGCCAAGCAGGGATTTAAACCCTAGTCTCCCAGTGTCCTAGTTGAACAATTAAACATCATGCTGGCTGTCTACTTTGCACTATAGAATATAAAGTGTGTGTATCAGAGGTGTTGTAAAATTTGTGCAACCAAGCCTCTCAGCACACCTGATGTATATACCCCTTTGTGCTTTGCAAAGAGCAGCTGCAAACAAGAGCTCTCAAAGGAGTGGATGGAGTATGTCCTGTTTAGACAAGCACAGCTGTTTATTGCTGGGTGAAGAAAGTAGAAAACATTGTGGACGTAAATGCACTATGACATAAATTGTCAGAAGCATGCCAAGAAATTTCCTGGGTGGACCAGACCATGGTGTCTATCTGCAGAAGAGGGGTCCTTGGATACTGTTTAGAAACCTCTGACGAAGAAAACATTCGGTCAGAGAGTTTGCCATGATATACTTTTGTAGAAGGGGATGCAGAAATTTTATTCTAATCTTGGCATTTTGGAGGAAAATGAAGTGGTGGCATTGGTTAAATGAAAGAGCTCTACAATTCTTTTGGCTTGCTCTTGGTCCAGCTTACTCTAACTAAAGAAATGGTGTAAGAGTGACTCTGAAAATGTTCTTGGGGCAGTTTTGTACTAGGTGAAATGGCCTCATTTGCTACAAGAATGGTGGGACAGTATTGCTCTTTGGAATCCTTGTGAGGTTATTTGTCTGAACTAAATGGGATATTATGTACTTATTTTATCTGTGATTTTAAAAGTTCAATTTTTAAAAGACCACCACTACATCATCAGGGTTGTTTTTTTCAATTTTACAATTCCAAAGTGGTTTAAAAGTAGATTGTGGCAGGAAGCCTGTCAGTGACAAACTGGAGGTTATGCGAGCAAATGGATCTGATTTCATTAGGACTCCAAATGGGGTTGTTACTGGTTCTCTGTTTGTAAAAAGCTACTGTACTGCTCTGCCATCTCTCCTGGGCATTTAATGGCACCCTCCATGGGGCTTGGCAGCTGTTGGGAGGGGAGATGGGTGTCACGTGGCGCATATGAACTGCTATTTGCGCATCTCAGCCAGTATTCCATTTCTGATCATTTTTGCTAACAAAGTCTGACAATTTGTAATGACCTTTGGTTAAATGCAATAAAGATTGGCCTTTAGAAAAACAAACAACAATACTGAAGTTCTCCTCTATCTCCCCTTTGTAGTGATGTATTTTAATCTTCTTGAAAGGTCTTAAGATTGTAGATAAAGCTGATAGCAAATTCACATTTACCCATCAGCCTTAGTTTTTCAGGCCTTATGTAATCTCAGGTATATCAAACTTAAACCTTACAGTTATTAAAAACCAATACGTTTTGGAATTATTCCTTCTCCCCACCTCAAGGGGAAAAAAAACGGTACCCTTACTTACAGTTGCACATTATTAATGTACTTTTTAAAAACAGAGTGACAAGTGAATATTGAGTCATGGTGTACTCTGTTTGTGCTCCTGTTAATATCTTTTATTCTGTGTATTATTTTTAGGAACAAAAGTTTACTGAAAGAGGAAGATCCTGCAGTTCTTATAGCAGAAGTTTTAAGAAGAAAATTTGCCTTGAAGGATGAAGATGTAAACATGAAAAAGAATTGACATTATGCTCATTTATTACCTTGTAAAGCAAATTATTGTGCTCAGATTTTTCTCCACATTGGCTGCCTTCCTCAGAACATCAAATATCTCTTAGGGATTAGGTTTCCTGCATGAGTGTGTGTGTGGAAATAATTACTAAGCAAGAGGAACTGTGTTTTTGCAATGTTTCTTTCCACACAGCTAAGAGATACAATTTTTTAAAAGGGCAAATAGTTTTCCAGACCATTTTGAAATGAAGTGTTGTTAGTAAAGATACCTCTCCAGTGAAATTTGCAAGTGACTGACTTAGTGGTAAGTTAAATTAAAAATGAACTATTAATTTTGTTGCAATTCTTGAGCATGTAAATGAATCTTTTCAAAGTTCTTTTATAGGTAGAAACATCTTTTGATGGTGGTTTTAAGCCTTTCCCTACAATTACTCTCCTTTGAAGGTAGATACTGTATGCTGAAAATGGTTGGGTGTGTAGCCTCCTAGTTTAAGCAACTCATAAGCATTTCCAGGCAAGAAAAGCTTTGCTTCAGCCTTTCTTCCCTGGCACTAGTTAAGAGAAGACAGGAAAAGCTCTTGCTTTTTTCCCTTAGCACAAGGTCAAACAGAATTAATGAAAATAAATGGTGTTATTTGAAATCCTTTGGAACAGAACAATAAGAGAAGCAAATCCATATAGAGCTGATCCATATAGAGCAAATCCATATAGAGCTGAAATCCATATAGAGCTGATATAGAGCTGATAGTTATAGGAGGCTGTGGCCAGAATTCTCTTTAGTGGCTATGCCACTGTTAACTATTATTATGGATTTTGTACAATGAGATATCCAGGACTCCTCTTGTATAGTGGTTTTTCCAGGCTCTGCAACAGCAGCTGGACGGCACCGTTGCAGCTCTACCTCTCACCCAAATGGCGACTTGCTGGAGAGGTGCACTGGGAGAACTCCATTTTGCTGTTGCCTTGCACTGTTCTCCACCCATAACTCCTCCCAGACCTTCCCAGCATTAAATAGGCTCTCAGCCATCATTTCCTCTTGCAGTATGGGGATGCTTTCCTAGATGAAAAAGCAGTTTAAATCTCATTGCAAGTACTTGTAA
Organism: Phrynosoma blainvillii; assembly: GCA_026167975.1. NCBI lineage: Eukaryota > Metazoa > Chordata > Lepidosauria > Squamata > Phrynosomatidae > Phrynosoma > Phrynosoma blainvillii. The sequence goes on from JANUYF010000008.1 coordinate 24,195,876, forward strand.
CCAGGGAGATGTTGGTCCTCTGTAGCCTTTGACCACATGCTTAAAAGTATTACCAGTAATATTCCCCATAGCTTCTTGAGGATTTGTATGGTATACTTTACAGGATGTATTCAGATGTCTCTCATAGGCAGTGAGAGCATTTTGTTGCTTTAAAATAAGTTATCTCAAGCCAGTACACTACATCATTATCCGTTTCCTGTATAGCTTAGAGCACTTCAGCATTTTCTTTCCTTTTCAAATCTATTTGCTACCTAGCTATTCAATGAGACTGAGATAGGCATTTCTCATGGCATAGAAGGCTAAGTACATTTCCTACTTCAGTGAAAAGTCAGCATTGGTTCTTCCTACCCAGCTGACCCCTTTAGGAGGAATGGCTTTCAAGGCTAGTGGCTTGGTTTTGAAGGTGTCCGTTTAACTTTGGAGTTAACCTTTTAGTTGTGGTTCTTCTTAATAGTTTAATACAGGGGTAGGCAACCTTTCCCCTTTAAGGGCCGAGGGACTTCAGCTCCCAGAATCTCAGGAGCTATTGGCCAACATGGGACTATTGGCCAACATGGCTGAGGCTTCTGGGAGCTGAAGTCCCTCGGCCCTTAAAGGGGAAAGGTTGCCTGCCCCTGGGCTAATAAGGCAAGTGTGATGGCTTCTAGTGCAGGGGAAGTTAGTTGTGTGTGCATTCCAATGTGTTGGCATAGAGGTGAGATAGTGTAAGGATCTGAAACGGTGGGAAAGAACAAACTGTAGCTCAACTAGATCCAAAGATGCTCTGGCCTCTTATATGGGACTGAGCAAGCCATGTCAGTTCCATCATATAGTTAATCCCATTCCATTGCTTCAAAGGGATTAAATTCAAGCCTTAATGGCCTGCAGGGAAAAATACTAAGTTTGGAACTGGATGTAGATAGATGTTAGGGACACATGCAGTTTATTTTTAATACTCTTCCTTAACACTTTCTTTCATTCAGTTTCTGTTCACAGGCCAGGAGAGTGCAAGAGCAGGTACAGTGTAACTTTTATTACACTTCTGTTCCATCTGCTAGGGAAGAAAAATCCAGAAAACCAGAAGGTAGGTGGTGCTCTTATGACTCCCAAGAAAGAAAGGCAGTTTAAGAAATAGAAATACATTTTTTATTACCAACACAAGAACAAATTTCTTATACAAAAGTGTATTGAAGCAACAGGAAAGGCTGTAGTTCTAGAATGTTATACAGGTTCATTACTTATTCATATTAATAGATTCAGCTGCCTATTTTCCCAATTGGAGGATTAGGCTTCTGGGCCATGACAGTATTCTTTCTGTACTTCCTCTGCTGGACAACCAGCATGCAGAATGGCTCGAGTATGCACAGTAACCTGTAGGCAACATAAATGCAGTTCACCTTTAAGCCTAGTCTATATCTGTTTTGTAAACAAGCACTGAGGGCATTTATCCCACAGAGCAATTATGACTTAGTGTTTAATGACTTTATTGCCTTCTGAATCCTCTGTGAATAGCAAGTCATAACATGATTTCTGACTCATGTCTGCCAGAACAGACAAGCTCCTGCCTGGAGAGACATGGGACCTTCTCTCCACAGGATAACAAGCCCCAAAGTAGTCCTTATAGGATGGGCTCACTCCTGAGTTGCTTTTGCCTTGTTGAGACAGCGGAGTCTGTTCACGAAAAAAGCAGTGAGAAATTACTTTGTGGCCCTCTGAGTCTTGTGTGAACAAGGGGTTGATCACATCTACCTGGCTGTTCTCACAGAGCCTAGGTAAACTTTTGCTGAAGTTTTTCATAGGCCTCATTTCTATTATATTTTTCCCCAGCTGAGGATCTATATTCTCAAAGTCAGAGGATTCCATGAAGGAGCTGTCATAACAAGAGGATGGTGGTTTGTCTCTTCTCCAACCCTTAATTCTTTTATCTGAAGCTATCTTCAGGTTTGAACTACTCTGACAAGCTAAGGTGGCTGTTTTTTCTTTTTTCCAACCACCATTCTTCTCTCTTAAAGGTGACTTAGACACAGCTTCCTGAACAAGAAGCCCCTTCTCTTTCTGGTGCTGACTGAGGTTCAAAGAGAGAGGGTCCTCCCCTTGTGCAGTAGAATCTTCTCCTTTAATATAACTGAGGACACAGCTGTTACTCTGGCGTTCAGCAGGGACAGAATTCCACAGAGAAATGTGTTGTGGTTTCTCTACAACTTGTTTGTATTCTTGCATGACTACTGGTTGAGTCAGAGAAGTTGGCAATGAAGTTCTTTCCCCAGCCAGTAATTCATGGTCTTGGCGATTAGAAGCACTGTTTGATGCACCAGCAGGTAACTGTTTATTTGTGTTGATGTCCCTCTCACCTGGAAGAACAAGTTAAATCTCAGTTAAAGTTAAATTAATTCCACACATGTCAATTAACACATTTTTATGCAGTTTAGTACTGTACTGGAATGGCCAGTATACCGTAATAGCCTACCTACTATTTTAGAGCCAGAGCTAGTGTGGTGTGTAGTTTGTCGGACTAGAACTCTAGGAGACTGTGGTTCAAATCCCCACTCAGCCCTGGAACCCACTGGGTGACCTCGGGCAAGTCACAGTCTCTCAGCCTCAGGAGAAGGCAATGGCAAACAAATCTTGCTAAGAAAACCCCATGATAGGTTTTGCATTAGGGTCACCATTAAGTCAGAAATTACCTGAAGGCACACAACACACACAATAGTAGGTAAGCTATCACAGGATTTCACCTAACTGGGGAAGCAAATAACATTTTCATCTAATTCACCAAGTTCACTAAACTTTGATTTTCTGTAAAATATTACCAACTGCCAGTTTCTGCTCTTCTATAGGGTTGAGAGACATCAGCAATAAACAGCTGGCCTGGTCTCAGTCTAGTAAAAGTAACTTGAAAGCAATGCAGAGTTGCTTTGTGCTGCTGCCCTCTATTACCTTTTCGTATATCTGCCCCCAGTTGCTCAGTTTTTGAGGCAATTCAGAATTAGCCATGGGGCAGTGGTTCCTACCTCCTCTCCACTCCTCTGGAATAAAAAGGTGTAGGATGGAAAAACAAAGCTTTTGGGATAACATTGTGTGGTTTTTGTATCCCCAGAAAGAAAGGTGCAATGGAAATGCAAAATAAACCCTCTTCTACAAATCTCTTCAAAGATGTGCAAGTTATTAAAATCCGGTTCATTTTCTTAATAGTTTTCTGCTTTTAAAATAATTGAGGATTTAGGATTACAGTTGCCCCTCTGTTCTTGCGGACTTGAGATCCGCATCCCTCACCTATCTGCAGGCAGCAAATGGAGGGGCACAAAATGGGCCATGCACCCGCGGGCACATGCCTCCATTCAAGCCTATGGGGCTTGAATCTATGCAATTTTCCGTTCTCGCTGGGAGATCCGGAATGGATCCCCCTGCGAAAATGGAGAATCAACTGTATTTGGGCTGGTATGGAACTACAGTAGTACACAAACTTGAACAGATGAAACTCTTCATGCGGTTAAGGACAGACAAAAAAGTGTAAGATGATACATCACTGAACACTAAAATTAAGATGGTCCATGCCATCATATTCTCAATTCCTATTTATAGTTATGAAAGCGGGATAGTGAAGAAAGCTGATGGGAAGAAAATAATGTCATTTGTATTGTGGTGTTGGAGACAAGTGCTGCAAATACATGGATTGCTAAAAAGGATAAACAAATGGGTCCTAGAGCAAATTGAACCTGAACTCTCCCTAGAAGCTAAGTTGGCATACCATGAGAAGACAATAATGCTTAGTAGGGTAGAAGGCAGTAGGAAAAAAGGAAGACCACATTAAACTCAAAGAGGCCACGGCCCTGAGTCTGCAAGACCTGAGCAGGGCTGTCGATGCCAGGGTGACTTTGAGGTCTCAGGCATGTGAGAAATCAAATTGATGGCAATTAACAGACCCATAAGCATGTAGCTTTCTTGGTCTTGAACAAGAGATTATTTGCACAACAGAAAGAATGTCTGAAGGAGGCCACAGCCTCCACCTCCTCCCAGTACAAGGACAGAGGCTTTGCTATAGCCATGAAGAGGGAGAAACACTAATGGTTAAAATAGAACATGTTTGCAGAAAATTGAGTCCCCTTTAACTGCCCTGGCTCAGTGTTAGGGAATCATGGGAACTGTATCTTTTTCTGAGACACTGAGCCTTCTCTGTCAGAGAGCTCTGGTGCCACAATAAACTACAGTTCCCATGATTCCCTAGCACTGAGTCAGGGCAGTTAAAGTGGACTCAATCTGCACTATTTCTAGCAGTCTGCAAAGGCCCTGAGTTAGCCCTTGGAATCTGCAGATCCAAGCATGTGCAGACGGCAAGCCTGCGTTGTCCCCAGTAGTGGCACGTGTGCACAGCCATGCCGCCACTGAGTTCTCTTGTCCCTAATGGTGGCACGGTTGTGTGCATGCGCTGCCATTGGGAACAGCGGAACTTAAGCATCCACGAATTTTGGTATCCATGGGGGTGGGGGAGGAATGGTATGTATGCAATTCAGTCTCACCACAATCATGCCTCCCTTCAACATGCAGCTTCAATACATTTAGCTCCAGATCCAACCATTACATTTTCACTCATGTGGTTTTCCAGGTATGAGAGAGAATACATCATACAAAGGCTTTATAAAACAAACGGCCAATTTCCTGGGAGAAATGAGATGGTAACCCAGCCCAACTTGTCATAAGCAAATGAAGAGAGGGATTCAAGTGAACAGCCAGATCTCAACATCTGACAAACCCAACATTACTAATTAATGGAACTAATTATTTTGGTCTGCTTATTTTGTGTCTCTGCAGACAGCTAAGAGATTGGAAGCCTTTCAAGAGTCATGGCTCCTCTTCAGAATCTTAATTTCCAAACACCTTGACATGGAACAGGTTAACATTTAGAAAAACATACCTGATTGTTGAGCTCTGAAGAAGGTGGAAATGGTGGTTTGTTTAGTGCATGGAAGAAGAGGTGCTTTTGATGGAGAAGACGGGAGTTGGTTCAGTATTCTTAATGCTGGCTTCCCTATTAGGTTCTGGGGGGAAAAGAAATACTAGGTCAAAATTCACACAGGAGTTTCAACCTCCTCCAAATACCAGTTAATCCAAAATCCTATGGTTTTGCTTTAATTCATTTTGCATCCATGAGAATACCAAGATTTACAAGTGAGACCTACTCAAAATGTTTATTATTTGTTTAGTTTATTTATATGCTGGCTTTTTCCCAGGACAGGACATAAAGTGATTGTAGCAAATTCTCATCTTCTAGCACCAACTCTCCTGTTCTGAACATGCTGGGTGTTTGTTTGTTTTTCCCCTTAAGTTTTATTTTTGAATAATTTGTGAGCCACACTGGCTCCCGTTTTTGGGAGAAAGGCAGCATAGAAATTAAATAAATAAATAAATAAATTTTGAATTTTCTGCAAACCTCAGGGCACTTTTGAGTCTACCCATCCTGTTCCTTAATTTTTTGACATTTCACCACTGAGGCCACAGAGAATGGTTGTGTAATTCCCCATTCCTACCTACATTTTGCCAGCCCTCCTTTGTGCAAGCATAATCTGATCAGAAACTTTTTTAAAAGAAAGGCTTAGTCCCCAGTCACTTTAGTAATCATTGTCCTGCTAATAAAATTAAGTAGCTAGATCTACCTTTTGTCAGATTCTTTGAAATCAACCTACGTCACCAATTTCAGTCTAACTCTTTAAGTGTGGTTAAATCTGGCTCCAGCACAAAAATGTAGTTGATTGTTGAATTTTGAACAAGTGGTTTTATTTTGGCTGACATAGAAATGCATATTATTAGCATAGGGAAATATCAAGGGAAATAGAAAAATATATATTTGAAGGGAAATGAAAAATATTTTTTCCTGTCAGGCTTTTATATGTTTGTCAATACAGAGGATGTGGGCAGAAACATAAACTTGCACTTTAAATAAAAATTACTGCCAGTTTTTAGAAGGGAATGATTTACCAGTACTAGAAATATCCCAAGTATACATCAACCAAATAAATCAGGTGCCCTTAATCAAGAAGCCACTGGCTGGGCTAAATCCAATGACATTCCTAATGAAGTGAGACCATTGAAATCAATGGGACTTGTATTAACAATGGCTAACAAGTCCCATTCATTCCAATGAAATCTATATTTGGGAATAAAGCTGTGTTTAGTCCACTGCTCAGCTGCAGGTTTCCCAGCTGCAATGTAAGCAGAACACTGACCTATCTTCTAGAGCCACTGTAATGACACACAGGACTTTGGACAGTCTAAACCCCATAATAAATGCCAAGTTAAATTATACCTGGCCTTTTCTTTGTTCACCTCCCAACACTGAGCGGTAACATTTTCTTTTTCATCTTCCAGTGCAATGAGTAACCTGGATTGAACTATTCTAGCCTGGAAAGTGGGTGCCCTGTTTTCAAAAGCCAGAGATAGCCTTGTTGGTTGGCCGTAAGAAAAAATCCAGAATCCACAGCTGAGAGTCCATCCATCTCGTCTATTTAGCTACCTTAAGGCCTTTACAGACTGCCAGAAATAATGCAGATTGAGGCCATTTTAACATTGATAGGTACTAGAATACCTATCAATATAGGGTTACATCTCTAAGGGGGGTTGCAGACTGCCAGAAATAGTGCAAATTGAGTCCACTTTTAGGGTTAGGGTTAGTGCTAGGGAATAATGGGAATTGGTTTTTTTTTCTGAGACATTGAGCCTTCTCTGTCAGAGAGCTCTGGTGCCACAATAAAATACAGTTCCCATGATTCCCTAACCCTATCCCTAACCCTTAAAGTGGACTCAATTTGCACTATTTCTGGCAGTCTGCAACCCCCCACATTGCTGGGATAAATAGAAATTTTGGGCTTTGCAAGAAAGAGTCGGTGTGGTGTAGTGGTTTGAGTATTGGCCTGCAACTGTGGAGACCAGGGTTCAAATCTCAGCTTGGCCGTTTAAGTCCACTGGTGAACTTGGGCAAGTCACGCTCTCTCAGACCCAGAGGAAGACAAAGGCAACCCCTCTCTGAACAAATCTTGCCAAGAAAACCCCATGATTTGCCAGAAGTTGGAAACGACTTGAAAGCACTCAACAACAAGGAGCGTTAACATACTTTTCTTGATCCTGTGCCCATCTGACAACTAAGACACGTGAAGTTTTAAAAAATATTTTTCTAACCTTGTTGATCCATTACCTGCAATTTGCGTCTCTTGAGTGCTGAAGTATCCAGCCAGACGCCACAAGACTCATGCTGTTTATCATCAGGGTTTCTGCCCTTTCTTTTCATCAGCAATCTGTCTTCTGTGATCAAATAATGGAATTTTCTCCAGTCAAAAAGAAAAGGGGAAAAAAGGTGGGATATACACCAAGGTCCTACAGATTACACAGAAAGTGTTCAAACTTAATGTGAAGGCAGAGGCTTTCACGGCCGGCATCTATAGGTTTTTGTGGGTTTTTCGGGCTGCGAGGCCTTGTTCTAGAAGAATGTATTTCTGACTTTTCGCCTACATCTGTGGCTGGCATCTTCAGAGAAACTGAAGATACTAGCCACAGATGCAGGCAAAACACCAGGAATATATTCAAACTTAGGGCCTTTACAGACTGCCAGAAATAATGCAGATTGAGTCCACTTTAACTGCCCAGACTCAGTGCTAGAGAATCATGGGAACTGTAGTTTATTGTGGCACCAGAGCTCTCTGACAGAGAAGGCTCAATGTCTCAGAAAAACCTACAGTTCCCATGATTCCCTAGCACTGAGCCAGGACAGTTACAGTGCTCTTAGGCTGCATTATTTCTGGCAGTCTGCAAAGGCCCTTAGTTATGACGGCACTACTTACCTCAATGCTATATTCAATTGGATCACTTGGTTTCACGTGTCAGTACTACAGATTCTGCTCACCAGGGATTGATTCATCAACAGTTTGCCATCTGCTCCTAATCCGTCCCAGCAGCGAGGTGCAATTCCTGTGGGAAACAGCTTTGGATAGTCAATATTTAAAAGCAACAGAGACGCTGCAATCTATTGTGCACACATTCGCAACTGCTCTTTAATTTCTTTATTTCACATTCGATGCATTTGGCTCTTCCTCCCCATTGTTATTGTCATACCAACTTGTGAGGTACATCAGGCCATGAGATACGCCTGGTCCAATGGGTTCCCATGGCTAAGACTGAAGCTACATCTCCCTGGTCATACTCTCTAACTCAGGGGTAGGCAACCTTTCCCCTTTAAAGGCCGAGGGACTTCAGCTCCCAGAATCCCAGGAGCTATTGGCCAACATGGGACTATTGGCCAACATGGCTGAGGCTTCTGGGAGCTGAAGTCCCTCAGCCCTTAAAGGGGAAAGGTTGCCTACCCCTGCTCTAACTATTCCACCATTGACTGTTGTTAAAAGTTTTACTACTAACAACCCCCCCCCCCCCCGGCCAACAAACCCAAAGAAAATTAAAATTCTGAGATCAGATTATAGGGTTTCCATGGCTCTGGAACATTTACATCTCTGAATGTTTCCCTTCAAATCATCCATGTACATCCAGTACATCTCTGACCTTTAAATATGCCCCATACTGGATATTTTTTTATATGTGACCTGGCTGGTAAAAATGAAGAAAGGAAACAATAATAAGGACTCTGTAAGTAGCCAGAAAGTAAGAGAATGTGAGATAGTAAGGAGGAAGAAGGGAAGAGTTACAGAGAGAGAAAAGGGAAGGAGAAAGGGAATAGAAATTGAAAATGAGAAGGAATACGAGAGGCAGAATGAAGGAAAGAAAGAAGACTGAATGAAACTTGACACATTACTATCTAATGAATTAAATGTGTTATGATCCAGATTAATATGAATATCCTCACTCCATTAGGAAAAAATATAGCTAGTTAATATTTTAAATGCATACTAAGTGTGTATGCTGTGTGTTCAGTTATACTGTAACATTATTTGTTTAGCTGATGTTATAGTTTGTTTCTATACTTTTCAATTTTTTTAAAAAATTATAAAATAAATAAATAAATATCCCTTATTATACAGCCTCCAAAAAGCCCAAGAACAAGTGCTGTTGCAAGCACAGAATGAGAATGGTGGCTGCTTTAGTTATTTGTTTAGATGATGGTTGTTTTGTTTGTTTGTATAGACTTTTTCAATATTTTTTTAAATTATAAATTTTAAAAATAAAATATTTATTTATTTATTTATTTATTTCCTGCCTTCCTCCCAGTACAGGGACTCAAGGCGGCTAACAAAATGTAAAATGATAGTTAAAACAGGATGAAAACATTAAAAATACAAAGTTTAAAAAACAATTAATTCAAATGATTTAAAATATTATATTATTAAAATTTAAAATTTATTTTATTTTTTTTAAACATTTTTTTTTTTTAAGTACGATTTTAAGCAGTTGTCTTGCCCAAAGTTCTATAAATATAATGGAAGCCAACAAGGCATTTTAACACATTTCTTCCCAAAAATATGGTTGAGTGTATAATGAGAGCATACATATGGTTCAGTACATAATAATAATAATAATAATAATAATAATACAGGGAGAGTGACAGTGTGGTGTAGTGGTTTGAGTACTGGACTAGGGGCCTGAACAGACTGCCAAAAATAATGCAGCTTAAGACCACTTTAACTGCCCTGGCTCAGTGCTAGGGAATCATGGGAATTGTAGTTTTTTCTGAGGCATTGAGCCTTCTCTGTCAGAGAGCTCTGGTGCCACAATAAACTATAGTTCCCAAGATTCCCTAGCACTGAGCCAGGGCACTGGCTTCAGGCCCTAGGACTCTGGGAGACCAGGGTTCAAATCTCTGCGCAGCCATGGAAACCCAAGGGGTAATTTTAGGCAAATCACACTCTCTCAGCCTCAGAGGATAGCCATGGCTGGAGAGTAGGAGTAAGGAGTAAGAGGTTTTTACAGGAGTAGGAGTAGGAATAAGGAGCCCTGGTTTACATGTACATTATAATAACAGGAATAAGGAGTAACAAATATATTTTCTTATTCATTATTCCTGTTATTCTATTGTACATGCAAACCAGGGCTGGAGGGTAGAAGTAAGGAGTAAAGGAGTAAGAGGTTTTTACAGGAGTAGAAGTAGGAATAAGGAGTAACAAAAATGTATTTCTTACTCCTTATTCCTGTTACTATATTGTACGCACAAACCAGGGCTGGAAAATAGGAGTCAGGGGTTTTTACAGGAGTAGGAGTAAGGAGCCCTGGTTTTCATGTACAACAGAGTAACAGGAATATATGTTGTTATTCCTTATTCCTGTTACTCTAATGTACATACAAACCAGGGCTGGAGAGTAGGAGTAAGAAGTTTTTACTGGAATTGGAGTAGGAATAAGGAGCCCTGGTTTGCATGTACAATAGAATAACAGGAATAAGGAATAACAACATATATTTTCTTATTCCTTATTCCTGTTATTCTGTTGTATATGCAAACCAGGGCTGGAGAGTAGGAGTAAAGGAGTAAGAGGTTTTCACATGAGTAGGAGCAACATGAAGAAACAGTATCTTACCTTGGAGTAGGACAAGGAGTAACTCCCCAGCCCTGGTTTTCACAGCTGGAAAGGAGGTGAATTAATAAAGAAAGGCCTCTTGAAATTGATAATAGTAGCCACCTGTTTAGCAGGAGAAAGAAGCAGGAAAGGCAAGGGGTTAACATGAAAGTCAAGCTTCTACACTCAGATGGTGTTCTTAACAAACCTTTAGGGTCTTATTTTTCATTCCTACAAGTATTCAAAGAAAGCAACTAAAATTTTATCATTCAGACCATGGGGCAAAGTGGTATGTAATGGATGGATCTACCCGCATTCTTGTTTGGACAACAAAATCTGAACATCTTGAAATGGTGCTGGCTTAATTCCTTGAATAACAAAGACAAAGCTTTGCTATTTCCTTCTGACCTTGGGCCAGTCACACTCTCTCAGCCTCAGAGGCCAAGGCAAAGCAAACCCCCTCTGAACAAATCTTGCCAAGAAAAACCCATGGAAAAAGTGCCTTAGGGTCGCCAGAAGTGGGACAGCAATAACAAAGGGATTTTTGCTTTTCTGTTGTAATGTCTTCCATTTTGTGTAGGACTAAGAAGCCTGATTTTACGATTCGAGGAGTGTTTTTGGCTCTGGTTTTGGAATGTCTTCCATTTTTCTTGAACGTCCTCCATTTGGAGCAGGACTAAGAAGCATGAACTGACCTTTCAATGCATGTTTCTATGAGGGAGAAGTATTTATTTCGTTTGTAGGCCGCCTTTCTCTCAAACGGGGACCCAAGGCGGCTCCCAAGATTTAAAATAAAACACTTTAAAGAACCAAATGTTTTAGTTCACCAGGAAAAAAATACGTTTGAGGGCATAATAAAATACAGGATAGGTAAGATACCATATGTAATTAAACCCTATGGGATTTATATATATATGCACTCCATTTCCTATGTCCTACATTTGTCCCCAGTGCTTTCCATTTTCCTCCTATGTCCTACATTTGTCTCCAATGCCCTCCATTCCCCATGTCCTACATTCTCCTCCAATGCCCTCCCATTTCCTCCATTTCCCCGATGCCCTCCATTTTCCTCCTATGTCCTCTATTTCTCCCCACGCCCTACACACCCAATGTCCCCATGTCCTCCATTTTCCTCCAATGTCCTCCTATTTTCCTCCTATGCCCTACATTTTCCCCGTGCCCTACATCCCCAACGCCCTCCATTTCCCCATGTCCTCCATTTTCCTCCTATGCCCTCCATTTCCCTCCACTTGTCCCCAATGTCCCTCCATTTTCTGCAATGCCTTGCCCTCCTTTAGAGACCCTGAAGCTGGCTCTCTAACCACTAGGCTTTCCCATAAAGACCACAAAGACGCCACCAACCTCCGCGCCTCCGTCCTGCCTCCTTCTTCAGAGGCCAATTTCCCGCCAACCGGGCCCCGCCCTTCCTCCCAGGAACGGACCAATGGCCGGAGAGGGAGACGCCTAGCCACGCCCCTCGCTCCCTGCCTTCGCCCCGCCCACCCCGCCCCTGCTCTTGGAGCTGCGCGCGCAGCTCCTCCTCCTCTCTTTGCAAAGTTTTGCTTCCAATAAACATCAGCCTTTTATGCGTTCAGACGTTCATTGGTATCACGCCTTTGGCAAGGGAAGGTGGACCCAAGGCAGATGTCAACAGAGGGGATAGTCTTGTCCTTCCCTACATTGTGCTGGATTGCACCTCCCATCAGCCCCAGAAGTCCTGGCCAGTGGTGGGGGATGCTGGGAATTGCAGTCCAGTGGAATAACAACAACTACAAAGTTTCACAGATGGAAAAACTGAAAAGGCGAAACTCACAAAGTACTAAGGTACTATATAAATGATTATGTACTATATATATACACACACCCATGATTTTAGTATCATATTTCAGTGGTGGTTTCATTTGTTGGGATATATAGTACTTGGGGATACTGTACTATATTATATAGAAGTACTATATATCCCAGCAAATGAAACCACCACTGATACTAAAATCATATATAGTACTTGCAAAGAGTGACTCACATGTGAAGGCAGCCCACAAAAGCGGCTTAAGCCGTAATATACGCTCGTCCCTCCACATTTGCGGCCTTGAATTTTGCAGATGCGATTATTCCCGAATTTTATTAATATGTTCTCTCTAGGAATATCTAGGTCCTCCAGAGCAACTCTATGGTCAACTTGAACGAAAATCTGCACTGAAGGACCTAGAGAGATTCCTAGAGAGAACCCTCCATTAGGCCTTTGTAGCTCTTCCAGCGCAACTCTATGGTCAATGTCTGGCAGATGTTGACCACAGAGTTGCACTGGAGGACCTAGAGATTCCTAGAGAGGTGTTCTCTCTGATAAAAACATAGTGTTTTTGTTATTTACAGTTTTTCCACATTCATGGGGTCCTGTGGCCCTAACCCCAATGAATGTGGAGGGACAAGTGTACTTTGTTAGGGGGGTTGCAGACTGCCAGAAATAGTGCAAATTGAGTCCACTTTAAGGGTTAGGGTTAGTGCTAGGGAATCATGGGAATTGTTTTTTTCTGAGACATTGAGCCTTCTCTGTCAGAGAGCTCTGGTGCCACAATAAACTACAGTTCCCATGATTCCCTAACCCTAAAAGTGGACTCAATTTGCATTATTTCTGGCAGTCTGCAACCCCCCCTTAGTCTAAGATGCCACAAGAGTCCAAGGCTAAGGCAGAGTTTCCAGCATGGACGTCCTTTTAGCCAGTTATTTCAACACTCAGGCAGTTGACCTTCTTCCCCAGACTAAACAACTGGACCTTTGCCCAGTTCGCTTGTCAAAGGTGCTGATAAAACCTGCTCAAAAATCAAGGGCTCCTGCTTCTGTTCCCCATCTGAACTTCAAAACCCTTATCACAGGCATTCTGACTCTTTTTTGCAAAACCAGATTAAGGCGGTTAGGACTCCGGAGAAGATCCTAAAAGAGGGCCTTTTCCTACATGTGAGCCCTTCTAGCAGATGTAGGTCTAAAACACACTGCAGAACTAATCCAATTTGAGACTACTTTAGATGCTCAATGCTAGGGAATTCTGGGGGCTGTAGTTTTGAGAGACATTTAGCCTTTGCTGTCGGAAAGCTCTGGTTTCCCAGGATTCCCTAGGACTGAGCTACGTGGTGTCAAACTGGATTATTTCTACAGTGTGTTTCGGAATTAGATGTAACAACTATTAAGGACGCTTTCACGCTTTACAGTTGGCCCTCCCTATCCATAGGTTCTTTATCCAAGGATTCAAGCGTTCACAGCTTTAAAATATTTTAAAATATATATTTTTGTTGTTGTTTGCCTTCAAGTCCTTTCTGACCCTAAGGCAACCTTATTATGGTGTTTTCTTGGCAAGTTTCTTCAGAGGGGGTTTGCCGTTGCCATGCTCTGAGGCTGAGAGAGTGCGACTTACCCAAGGTCACTCAGTGGATTTGTATGCTCAAGAGGGGAGTCGAACCCTGACCACCAGAGTTGTAGTCCAACACTCCAATCACTACACCACACTGGCTTATAAGCAAATGGGAAAAGATTGCCCATTTGAGGTTGAGAGTGTGCAACTTGCCCAAAATCACTCAGTGGGTTTCCATGGTTGAGCCAGAATTCGAACCCTGGTCTCCAGAGTCATAGTCCAACACTCAAAACATTGTACCACACTGGTTCTCTATAAATTCCCAAACGCAAAGCTTGATTTTGCCATTTTATATTCAGGGACACCATTTTACTATCCATTTTACATAATGGGACTTGAACATCCATGAATTTTGGTATCCATGGGGGGTCCTGGAGCCAAACCCCAATGGATACTAAGGGCCCACTGTATAACTATAGTGCTACGATTCCATTTTAACTGCCATGGCAACTTCCTATGGGGTCCTAGGATTTGCAGTGTAGGAAAGAGTATTTAGAAATTCCCGAGTGTGCTTATTTATACTGCGCCAAACTAAAACCGCAAAATTCAATAGGACGCAGACATGGCAGTGAAGGTGGAAACACAACGCTACAACTGTGTAGTGTGAAAGGGACCCTGGTTCTAATGCCCACAACATTCCTGGGTAGGAGATGCCCTCCTCCAAATATTACCTCTCCACGCATTATACGGTTGGCCCTCCACATTTGCAGACTTTTGAGGATCTGATCATTTGCGGGTTTGATTAATATGTCCTCTCTAGGAATCTCTAGGTCCTCCCGCGCAACTCTGCCAGAAGTTGACCACAGAGTTGTGCTGGAGAAGTTCCTGGAGAAAACACCTCTCTAGGCATTTGTAGGTCCTCCAGCATGATTCTATGGTCAAATTCTGGCAGAGTTGCACTGAAGGGCCTGGAGATTCCTAGAGAGGTGTTCTCTTAAGTAAAAACTAATGATTTAATACTATTTTAAGGGGGAGGGGGTATGTTGTATCTACTGTTTTTTGGAATTTTATATTGTATTCTCTGTATTTTTAATTTGTAAGCCGCCCGGATTGGACTACCATTGGGCGGGGTAAAAATAAATTTTATTATTATTATTATTATTATTATTATTATTAAAAGAATAGTGGTTTTTTTATTTGCACTTTTTCCACATTCACAGGGGGTCTTTCACCCCAACCCCAGCGAATGTGGAGGGACCACTGTAGTTGCTACTCTCCAACAATTTGTCGACTTAACACGCATGAGCAAAGCACCATTTGCTTCCTGGTAGACTGCGATAAGAGCTGGTTGTATATCTTAGAGTCGCTGTTCTGGTTCCACGAATGCAACAGGAAAACCAGCTGTGCTGCTGGGTAAGTCCTGGAATATTGATAAGTGTAGTTCAGGCTTCAGGGTAATGTTTGATTCACACGCTCGCCTAATTTGAACCCCATCCAACTATTCCTTATACTGATTATATATATAATGTAGTCGTCCCTCCATATCCATGGATTCTTTACCCACGGAGTCAACCATCCGCAACTTGGAAATATTCAAAAATACATATAAATTCCAAAAGCAAACCTCGATTTTGCCTTTTTTATACGAGGGACACCATTTTACTATGCCACTGTATTTAATGGGATTTGGACATACACTCGTCCCTCCACATTCATTGGGGTTAGGGACACAGGACCCCCGTGAATGTGGAAAACCTGCAAATAACAAAAGCACTATATTTTTACCAGAGAGAACACCTCTCTAGGAAACTCTAGGTCCTCCAGTGCAACTCTGTGGTCAACATCTCCCAGACATTGACCCTAGAATTGCGCTGGAGGAGCTACAAAGGCCTAGTGGAGGGTTCTCTCTAGGAATCTCTAGGTCCTCCAATGAAAACTCTATGGTCAACATCTGCCAGATATTGACCATAGAACTGCGCTGGAGGAACTCCAAATGCCTAGTGGACCATTTTCGCTATGAATCTCTAGGCCTTTCAGTGCAATTGTTGGTTCAAGTTGACCACAGAGTTGCGCCGGAGGACCTAGATGTTCCTAGAAAGAACATATTAATAAAATCAGTGAATAATCAAACCCGCAAAAATCAAAGCCGCAGATGTGGAGGGACAAATGTATATGGATTTTGGTATCCACAGGAGATCCTAGAACCATGCCCCAGTGGATACCAAGGGTCCACTGTAGATCCTAAATTTTAGGATCCTTTTACGAATGTTTCCACCAAGACTTTCTGCCTCACCTGAAATGAATGGAATTCACAGTGATTAAGAAGAGCTTTGAAAGAAAGTCAACCACCTTACAGAAAAAATTGTTCGGAGGAAGTGTGAGTTTTGTGAGAAAGCTAAAGATCTTGGAAAAACTACAAATCCTAGGATTCCATAAGAAGGTGCTACAGCACTTAAAATGGTGTCAAACTACATTATTTCTACAGTGCAGATGCAACATGGGTCTATGAAAGCTTATGGTACCGACTTTTCTTTCTTTCTTTCTTTCTTTCTTTCTTTCTTTCTTTCTTTCTTTCTTCCTTGCTGCATCCACACTACAGAAATAATCCAGTTTGACACCACTTTAGCTGCCATAGCTCAATGCCATGGAATTCTGGCATTTATAGTTTCTTGTGGCACCAGAGCTCTCTGACAAAACTACAATTCCCAGAATTTGACAGCATTGAGCCATGGCAGTTAAAGGTGGTGTCAAACTGGATTGTTTCTGCAGTGCGGATGCAACCTCTAAGAGGTGCTAGAAGCTCCCTTCACTCTGCTTCTCGCAACATTATCACACAGGGAAAATTGGAAGTTTAAACGGATCAGAACCCACGTTTATCCAGCGTATTAGGCGCAAAATTGCACAAATGGTTTTCACACGACGTTGTGCGCGAACCACTTGGAATCCGACAGGAAAGTGACATGAACCAGCAAATAGGCATTTTGGGGGAAATACCGTAAATTCATTTCCGTTTCATTCACGAATTTGCTTTTTTTGCTTTTTTTTTTTTTTTTTGCACAATTGTTTATTTCTCTGGGTGATTTCTGGTGACACAGCTACTTCTTCTGTGCGCACGTGCAAAAAAAGCGATTTCCCCAAACCATTGTCGGGATTTACACACATCTGTGTGAAAACCAAATGCGTGTTCCACCCTCTTTCTCACTTTAATAATGAGCTTCTAATGCATTATTGTGTTCTGTGTGTGAAAAATCATTCGCACATCGCACGCTTTTGCAGGTTGCGGCCGCTTTAATCATTATTGGGATGGAGGTACATATGGTCCCCGTGTGATAAGCTCCTCTGTTTTGGCAGCTAGCGTTCAATTCCTTGTCTCAGGAGAGCAACAGGAAACAACGCTCTTCTGTGGTATATACATCCATAAAATGACTCATCTTATACTCACTTCTGCTTTGAAGAGCTCCAGCTGGAAAAGGGGGAAAGGAGCCAAAAGGGCCAGAATTGGGATATAGCTATCGGAAGGCCAACTAAAGAAGGCATTGAGCCCATCCCCAAAATAAGAATTCAGTCCATGCCTCGCCATTACATTTTCCTTTAGTATCCAAATGTGGTTTGAGTGTTCAACTACGACTTTGGAGACCAGGGTTCGATTTCCGCTCGGCTGTGAAACCCACTGGGTGAGCTTGGACAAGTCACACTCTCTCAGCCTCAGGGGCAGGCAATGGCAAACCTCCTCTGAGCAAATCTTGCCAAGAAAACCCAAAGATAAGGTCACCTTAGAGAGTTGCCATAAGTCAGAAATACGACGGCAAATCCAAATGTCTAGCACTGTATTAATTTAAAACTCCAGTTGAGCATTGAGAACTACTGGGTAGAGATCCACCAAAAAGGAGCAGGCAAAGTGGCCAAGGGAAAGTGAAAACAGCAAATAGAAGAGCTTTTGTTGTGAACTCTGTCTCTCTCTGCAATGCCAGACATTGTCCTCGCTGCCCACAGCGGCTACAAACCCTGGACCAGAACCTGAAAGAGGTGTGAACCTGCCCTGCAGTGGTGTGATGTGCAATACATGCATCGAAATACACAAACACACACATGTGCATCATATATACATGGATGGCCCTTGTGGTCTCTTCCAAGTGTATGATTCTATGATTTTATGACACCTGTGCACCTACATAAATATGCATGTACAGTTGTCCCTCCACATTTGCAGCTTTGACTTTTGCGGATTTCATTATTTGTGGTTTTGATTGATATGTTCTCTCTAGGAATCTCTAGGGGATCCCCAGGTCTTCCACAGGCCGATGGCGTGTGTGTGGGGGGGAAATGGCGGCCTGCGCATGTCACGGCCGCCATTTTGTTTTCCAAAATGGCGGTCGTGAATCGTTTGCACATGCACAGTACTCCTGCGCATGCACGAACAAGCCACGGCCGCCATTTTGGAAATGGCAGCGCGCGTGCGGCGGCGGAGGTGGTCATTGTTGTTAGGGGCTGGTCCAAAGGCCTCGGAGGGGGGCGGACCTGGCCAGCGGGCCATAGGTTGCCGACCCCTGCTCTAGGTCCTCCAACGCAACTCTGTCTGACGTTGACCATAGAGAATAATAATAATAATAATAATTTATTTGTATCCCACCTCTCTGTAAAATACAACCAGGGCGGCTTACATGATGACCGCTCCCAGATTATGGAATGACCTGCCGGACGAGATCCGTCATATGACAACCTTAGACAGCTTTAAAAGGGCTGTCAAGACGGATCTCTTCCAGATAATAAGTTTTATTTATATCCTGCCCCTCTGTCAAGCAATCGGGGCGGCTCACAAGTTTAAAACTTCATATAATATTAACTTTTTTGGTGGCCGGTTATCTACTCAGGAAAGGCCTGCCGGAAGAGATCCATCTTAACAGCTTCTCTTGGCATTTGTGGGTCCTCCAGCATTTGTGATCAACCTCTGGCAGATCTTGACCACAGAGTTGCACTGGAGGACTTGGAGATTCCTAGAGGTGTTCTCCTAGGCAAAAAGAATAGTGTTTTGTTTTGTTTTTATTTGTGGTTTTCCCACATTCACAAGAGTCCTTTAGTGAATGTGGAGGTACCACTGTACCCAGCGCAATACAATAGACCCGTGGTTCCCAACCTTTGGTACTCCAGATGATTTGGGGTTCAGCTCCCATAACTCCTGACTGTCGACCAAGTTGACTAGGGCTTCGGAGATCTGTAGTCCCAAACAAATGGAGGGCCAAAGGTTGAGAACCATTGTCATAGACGCGCACAAATACATGCGCACAAACATAGAGGGTTGGACTGTCCTATTAGGGAGCTCCTGCCCATCAAAGCATGTAGCAAACAAACATCCTAGTCCAATACCCACGAAACAAATCCTGCTATTTTTGCTTCGCCGTCTGCGCTCCACACATTACGTAAGCCGCGAAAAAAGGAAGTAATTTAAATAAATAATTTAGAAAAAACTGCTGTTCTTCCGTAAAACAGCTTATGAGCATGCCTGGGTTTTGTGCATGCTCAGAGTGGCACTAGGAAGCTTCTGTAACATCTGGATTTCGATGCATTTGCTAACTCCTGGCCACATTTTGCAGCAGAGGAGAGCGGAGGGCATCTCACCTCCAATAAGACCTGCAATGGAGGACACCAGGGCAGTGAGCCTCTGATGCCCAAAGTCCCTGCCCTGTCTCTCTGCACAATGAAAGCAAATGGCTGGAATCAGCTTATTTTTATTCAGCTGTTTTTCTGTCTATAGGAGAAACTACCAGCATCAGCATCAGCAGACCTGCTGACCACACTCTCAGACTGAAAGAAATATGTGACTCAGAGAATTATATCTCCCATTGTTAATTGGGAATCATCAAACAAAGATATGGGGCCTTTTTGCTCTGTACTGTGATGGTTTGGTTTTGTTGGCATTGGTGCGGGGTTGAATTCACTTGCAACCCTATGAAAATATGTATAATTTTACTATTATTGCCTCTTCTTCTTAATTTTGCTGCTTGGATCCTAGGTCTTCTGCCCAAAAATGACATTGTTCTGGTCTGGTATTGGGGTTGAACATGGGGTTGGATCTACTTTCAAATGCTTATGTGTTCTTTTGCTCTTGTTTGCTCCCAGTTCCAACTACCTGAACCTAAGTTTCCAGACCTCCTTATCCAATAAGAGTATTGTTCTGGCTTGCTATTAGTAAAGTGTTCAAGCCATTAAAAAAAAAATTATCTGTTATTTTACTCTTTTCACCTCCTTGGTCTGTTTTTGCCTGCTGTTTCTTTAAATTTCCAGACTTTAATGGCTGAGAAGTATTTTCCTGGTTTTCCTTGGGGTTGAATTCACTGCTAAACGTGGCTCATGTGTGTCATTTTGCTTGACTGCCTCCCCAGGTTTTAGTGTTTCCCAGTATAAGGCAGGTCTGAGAGCCCTGACCCAACAGGGACTATCTCCCTGTCCCAGAAGTGGTTGGAAATAGATTTCGGCTTTTGAAACACAGGAATTTGAAAATAGGAAATAGTGCATAGAGTCTTTAAACCTATTAAACCTATTTTAACGGTTTATGGAGGCTTCAGGAAGGCAATTTGACATTTCAGAGGAGACAGAAAAGATCCAGACACTCTGGAGGTGCTGTGGGCACTACAAAAACAGTCTTGCTGGCCAAACATTGCCCATCCCAGTTGTAATTCAACTTTTGTCCAAGCACATCTAATGGAAAGTGTGAGTATGCAATCCTTTTACCTTGAGGCTGCTGCTGAGATCTGTAGTTGAATTATTTTAATTATAATGTGGTTTAATAACGTTTTAAGGGGGGGAGGGAAAATGTTGTTTTACGTTGTATGCTAATTTTTATGCTGTAAACCGCCCGGATTGGACTACCCATGGGCGGTATAAAAATAACATTTATAATTTATTATTATTATTATTATTATTATTATTATTATTATTATTATTATTTGTTGTGACACCAGAGCTCTCTGACAGACAAGGCTAAATATCTCACAAAACTACAATTCTCAGAATTCCATAGCATGGAGCTATGGAAGTTAAAGCAGTGTCAAACGGCATTAATTCTGCAGTATTGATGCAGTCTGACTGACTCTTCTTCAGTTCATTTCCATGCCAAAGACTGGCAATGCTTCAAGTGTCTTACCCTAAATTTAATCCACCACTCCAAACACACAGGACCGCATCAAGTTCACTTCTGCAACTTTAATGGCATAGGCAGAGGAGGCTATGTGCCTTTCATGCAATACAAAAGAGCACACAGCCCTTCTGAGCCAAGGAAGGGTGATCTGTCATTGAATATGGCTCTGAAGCAGAGGCCACCCTTACTATCCATCCCAAAAGGCACCAGTACAAGCACTGGGCTTGGAAATCAGCTCAAGGAAATCAGGCCCAGTACTTGTACTGGTGCCTTTTGGGATGGATAGTAAGGGTTGCCTCTGCCTCAGAGCCATATTCAGTGACAGCTCACCTGCAAAAAAGCCAGAGGTGAAATGGCTCAATAGCTAGCCATCCCTTTCTTGGTTGGGTCTGAGGAAGCAATCTCCCTAGAGAAACTCCATTAACATAAGAACATCCCTAGCCAAGTGAGATCCACTAGACTTAAAATACTACCAATGAATGAATGAATGGCTATATAGTGCGTATGTGCATGAGTACGCCCACCTCACATGTTCTATATTCAGTGATCTGAATCCCATGGTAAGTTCCAGCTAAAATACATCCATTAGATCAGTGGGATTTACCTACATGTAAATTCAGGATTCAACAATTTACTCTAGTTGAACCTAACCAGCACAAGTCAGGCTGTGTATATGTATGTGTGTGCAGGCGTGTGTATCCACACACACACCACATTTTTCACACACAGAGATATATCTTGACATTGTTGGCTGCCATAGACTTCCAGCAAATGCAGTACTTGTGGCTATTTGCTTGACTCACTGTGTTGAAGCAGCTTTGGCATCTTAGGTCTAGAACGCAAACACTCATGGCTATTAACAAATCTTCAGGCTTCTGCAAGCTCACAAGCATTGTACAGACCATTCTCAAGAAAAGGCACTAGGCAACAGTCCAAGACAAGGCCTGACCTTCATCCCAAACAACTCCAAACACGTAACATAAGCATCAGTTCCAAGCCGGCAAGCCTAGATTTCTGGAGGAAGGGCTGGAGTTGTGAGCAAAGCACTGGCCTTCCTCAGCTTGAGGCCCTCCAAATGGCCATGCTGGCAAGGGATGGGGATTGTTGTGGTTCAACACCATCTGTGGGCCCCCACATTTTATGGTTTGCATGCCATTTTGCATGACTACAGATTCCAGGAAGAGCATGGAAAGCTCATCTCAAGTAGAAACAATACCATGACACACAGAAGACGTCTAAACAGTGGCAGGATGATGCTCTAGGACACCCAGATGTCAGCAAGTCATTAATTTAATTAAACGTTACTCTCCGAGCTTTGGTTCCAAATTCACAGATCAGGAACCACAATGGAAAATTGTCCAATGGGACAATTGGAAAGACAATAGCCTGTAACACAGCATAGCAATGGACTAATGTTGTTTTTTTTATTACCGTTTCAGTCTCCCTTATCTGAATTTCCAAAATACTCCAAAACTTTTTCCATGGGTGGTTGAGACTGGGAAACCTTTGCTTTCTGATGGTTCAATGTACACAAACTTTGTTTCATGCACAAAACTATTAAACACATTGTGTAACATTACCTTCAGGCTATGTGTATAAGATGTATACGAAACAAACGGCCAAAACACTGCAGAAATAATCCAGTTTGAGACCACTTTAACTGCCCTGGCTCAGTGCTAAGGAATTCTGGGAAGTGCAGTTTGTGGTGACACCAGAGCTCTCTGACAGAGGAGGCTAAAAGTCTCACCAAACTACAGTTCCCAGAATTTCCTAGCATTGAGCCAGGGCAGTTAAACTGGAGTCAAACTGGATTATTTCTGCAATGTGTTTTGGCCTATAAATGAATTTTGTGTTTAGACTTGGGTTCCATCTCCAAGATATCTATTTTATGCTCTGGTTAAGGTTGCACCTGGAGCTCCTGCCAGTGTTGTCTCGGCCATGTTATACTGCTGTTGCACAGCTTGTTCTGAAGGAAAAACAAGACAAAAGACTATAAATCCTTTGGCTTTTGAAAAGTATTTTATAGAAACAAATTATTCAGGCCCATTAATATGTATAAAATACAAGACAGACAAGAGGGATAATGTAAGTCTTCACACACAAAGGCATTCCCTCTTCAGAACATTTGAAACTGATCTTTATACTGTACTCGCTCAGCTGCACCTTTCTTAGGAGGTGGGCTTAATCCAACATTTATGCATTCGGACATATAATCCTGAAACCAGGCTATTCCGCAGTTCTGGTGGGGTGTGTGTTAGAATGCTCTGGAGTAAAAAGTCTGCTGCATGTAGAAAACTGGCAAGTTGAGAGAAGGCACTGAGCCCAACTTTCTGTCATGACTGATTGCATTTTTAATTGAACATTATCATTGATGTAGCCATTTCAAGTTTTCAGATGATATCACCTTTCCAAAATATTGCATGGATCCAAAGTGGCTGTAACATGAGCAGAGCCTTCTTGCTGGGATATTAGGAAGCCACGTTGCTCCAAAAGCAAAGCAAAGCAGCTTATTTATATACCGCTTCATATCACGCTATGGGATGTCTAAGCGGTTTACAATTGTGAGCTGATTGCCCCCTCAACAGTTGGGTACAAAAGAACCAAGCTTGGCCAAGCCTCTAGACTAGCCTTCACAAGACTGTTGGGTTTGCCTAAACAGCTATCATCTCCATCTCCAGTAAGTGGTCCAGTAAGATCTTGAGGCTCCCAGTTTGGGGGCAAATGCTTTATCCAAAAATAGTGAGGGGACCCCCCCTTTTTTTTTTTAGCTAAAGGGTCAAATTCAATTTCATATTAGCATCACATTTATTTCACTGTTGGATAAGACCAAAATCAAATGGGTGGAAGTAAAAATATCAGCAGATATTGTGAAGCCTTTGAAAAGGCACTCCAGCCTTCCAACATGGGAGGGAAAGCTGTAGAGAAGCTGGGAAACCACCAAAAGACAGTATCATAGGGCCAGCTGAAGAACCCCTGTGGACCAGGTTTGGCTCTAAGATTTAAGATTCCCCATCCCAGCTATTTGATGGTTAGATTTCTGTGCTTCCTGAGTGGCAATCTGATGGAGGGCAATCCCAAGAGAGGACTCCAACGCATTTGTTTACTAAGGTGCCATCTGGCTTTCAGTACCCCTTGAAAGCAAAGGACTCCAAGTGGATTTATGCCATGCCTCTGGCTTAACAGAACTAACAAACATCTAGTTTTCAACAAACGCCTTCCTGCCTGCCTTCTGTCGAAACTCATAACTCGACAGGCACCCCACCAAAGAATTCAGGACAAATAAATCTCTTAAGTGCTGAGCCCTGAAAGCCATTTTTGGAGGCTGTGAGGCCACAAAGAACTGCCCTGCTTTAGAATACGTGGATGGATCCTGCCAGATGATCAAGTGACCCCAATCTGTCTATGCACAGGCTCCTCAGGAATGAACAAGTTTGTGGGTTGATCCAGACTGTGTTACATGCACTAGGGTTCCCACTGAAATTAGGATGAGAGCTTAGTTGTGACTAGGTCCCACTGATTTCAATGGTTCTCCAATACACAATTCTCCAGAGGCTTATTTAGAAGCTAAGTCCCATTGATCTCAGTGGAATGTACTCCTCAGGTAGTGTGCACAGGTTTGGCATTCAAGTGAAGTAACTTAGTCTAGCTCCAGTCTTTTGTCCTAAAATATGATAGAACTATTCCAAAATATTTCTTGCTATTCATTTTGAGGATTTTAATGTCAACCCATCTTGAAAGAATTAGGACACATCAAAGACATTGTAAGCTGCAATGCTATGAATTTAAGAGTAAGCACAAAAGAATGCAGAGTGCTTCTGAATAAATGTACATTAGAGTGTGATATTGCATGCCTTTGGATCAGGGATGGGGAATATTTGGTCCTCTGGGGGCTGGGATAGCATCAGGTCTCACCAACCAATCAGGTCTTGTCTGCAAAGACTGTCGTTAAGGATGATGGGAGGTGTATCCAACAATATTTGTGGACATTCAGTCTTTTTTTTACACCTAAATGACATAGACTGTGACCAGAGGTGATAGGAATCATAGCCAAACATCACCTAGAGGAACACTCCCACTTATCAGGGAAGCATCTCTTCACACAGTACATTAATTAACATGGATATCATTGGCACAAACTACAGTGACGTCCATGAGCAAAGGAAGGTTTTTAATAGGATGAAGACCTAATGTAAGAAGGAAGGGGGGCAGAACAGGAAATGGCACCTCCATGTCCACACTGGTTGCATACCTCTGATTTGCTTGTTGCTGCAATCAGAAATAGGGACAAGCCATCCCCACTCATTTTGCAGCGACATCTGATGCATAAGGGACTATGGCTCAGTGACAGAGGACAGGTTTTTCAGGCAGATGATCCCAAGTTGACTCTATCAGGGATCTGAAAAGAAGGATCTCAGGTAACTGGGAATGACTTCCTTTTGTATGAAATCCTGGAGAGCCATTATTGATCAGAATTTGAAAACACCACTTTTTTGGACTACAGCTCCCCAAATCCCCTTGTAGTCCAAAAAAGTAGCATTTCCCAACTCTGTTCAGGGCAGACCATCTTGGGCTGCATACACAAACAATCTTGGTGTTAAGTCAGCTTAACATATTCCTGCCAGAAACAGGCATTCTGGTTGTAATAATTTTTTGATTCAAATCCTAATGGCAGTGGGTTTGTGTCTTGATTTTGATTTTTAGAAGACAGTCATGGAAGACCATCTCTTCCCCTTTTATCCACAGGTGTTATCACTTGCCCAAATGCCTCTCTCCAGACAACTCGCTGGCACGCTCTGAAATAGTGCATCCCCAAGGGTGGCAGACACCTACTCCTCAAAGTGCATCTGTATGGCACCATCTTTCAGGGTTGACCCATCCTTGTTGTTCACTGCCAAGAGGGCAGAAAGGTTTCTCAGAAGAAAAGAGAACATGCTCCTGCAAGGATACCATCCCTGAAGTTCCCCCACCATTTAAAACCACAAGTGTGCAGAAGGTAAATCTGGTAACGTATCTCTGCAAGGCCAAGTGACCTCTGTTTGCTCTTGCTAACAACAGCAATAAAATAATACCCTTCCTCCACTCTTTCACACCCTGAAGCGTATTGCTGAAGTGAAGGCAGCCTAGGGGATAGTCAGGTGCAGACTGTGCATTTAAGGACTATGAAGTCTTGTTCAATTCTGATAATCCAACACCAGTTTCCAGGGCCAGACTCTTTTCTCTCCAAATGTCTTCCTTTGGTATCAGGCTCCCAAGTTCCAGATAGTGATGCCTGGTGGCTTCCGTGTCAGTGGGGCAGTGGATCTGCTTCAGATTTAAGTCTGAATTTTAAGCAGGCTATTCAAGCTGCTGGACCAATTTTGAGAAATAAAATTTGACACCTTAAGTTCAGGTTAAATCCTATGGCACAGTCACCGCCTCATAGACATTAAAGTCAACAGATGCCATTAGCTCTAGTTAAAAGGTGGGGAAATAGAAGTATATCCCACAAGACTGCATCAGATCTGGTCATCTTTGATTTAAAAAATCAGCGAAGAACATGGATTAGGGATTGTGGAGCAGTGTGTGAACAATGCATTCTTCTTAGTGGACAGATCCAGAGCTTGGTGAAGATTATTTTTCTGGACTATAACTCCCAGAATCCTCCCCCCCCCCCCCCCCCCGTAGTCCAAAAATAACTTTTCCAAGCTGGAAACAGGCTTGCCTCCTGGAAAGGCGATTCCTCCTCTGTCCAGGAAAAAGAATTTCCCCCTTCCCTGCCACTCACTCTCTGGTGGCAGTGTTTGATCCGTTCCCTCAACCAGCTCAGATTTAGGAAGCATCATGGAGGGAACAAACCACAGGCCCTTTCTGTGGGGAAATGCCCACAAAAACAGCCAGCCATTTGAGGAAAAATGGTCAGTCTCCTTAACTGTTGTGGCACAGACGCACCCAAAGTGTGCAACCAAGGAAACTGGCAGGTGGCTCCCAGCAAGTCCCACCTCATCCCTGTCTTGGTCTTTTTCAATCTTCTTTTTGAAGCAACTTCCGTTTCACTTTGGCTGTCATGTATAGAGCCGTGAGGCTACAGCAAAGCACCACCACAAGGCACAGGGAGGAAAAGAGTGGGGCCAGACCACCATGGAGCTGGGAGTAGATGGGTCGCCTCATCTCGTAATCCAGAAGCACTGCCTCCACCTGAGTGAGTGTGCAAAGGATGAGGAAGACATGAAAGACTTGGTGCCCCTGGCCAACAAAGTGGCATTTCCCTGGAAACCATTTCTCGGGGTATGGATAGGCAAAAAAGAAGGCCCCAATCAGAAAAAAAAGAACGTGGCACTTGTGATACAAAAGAGCCAAGTCTGTGACTCCAGAAGAGGAGGAGGTATAAATGCGGTGAAGTACTGGACTAATGTCCAAGGCGTAGGCCACAGCCGAGGGCATCTCCTGGCACAGCCTGCCCAGCAGAGATGAGAGGTGTGGGCACCGGTATTTGGCATAGCAGGAGCCAGCACAGGAGAGCCATGCCAGCAGAACAGCTCCTGGGATGTAGAAGCTGGCAATCCGTGCATGCCACTCAGGCTCAATGGCATAATAGTAGTGCACCAAGGCACTGCCGTACTGGTAGATAGCTACTCCCACATAGTCCAAGAAGAAAAAAGCACAGTGCCAGAACTCCGACTTGGCCTGCAAGAGGTGTGCCAAAGTGCTGAAGGTTGAGTAGATGATTGAAGAGGCCGCAATGACAAAGAGGGGCTGCGTGTGAGGGTCTCCCAAGAAATCCACTGCCTGAGAGAGCTGCCAGAACCTCACCGTCAAGACGAGGGCAGCCACGAGATGGGTCCAGACGTTGATCGCCTCATTGTGACGTTGGAAAAGCGACAGGAAGTAATACCTCCAGGTTCGGTGGAGGGGTCGGTAGCCAGCATGGATGTAGGGCTTTTGGAAAACCCTGGGCACATCCGATGCCCCCACGGTGCAAGAAGAAGGGGGAAGTGCCTCTTCCAGGAGCTGAGGGACCCTCCTTAAGTGCTGGATGTTCAGGAAAAGGTGGCCAAGCTTTTCTGACACAATCGTTGCCATGACAGGAAGGCTGCACCCAACAGTCACAGAAAACCCTTTTGGAAAGAGAAGAGGATGTTCAGTTCGATTTGATTTTTTTATTTTAACTGTAAAATGACACATCTAACTGTGTGTGCAACTGAAAGAGCAACCTAGGGTGAGTATAAAGAAGCTACTCTTAAGTAGACTGTGTGTGACAAGTTAAAATGGTGCTCAGCAGTGTAACTTGGGCTCCAATCCATTGTATACTTACCTAGGGGCAAGTTCCACTGAATACAGCAGGACTTACTTTCAAGTAAAAAGGAGCACACTGTAAATACATCATCTCCCCTGGATACAACCCAAACAGGAGTGTAAAATGACTGCAAAACTAATGTATATTCAGTTATTTAAACAATGGTGAAAGCAGACCTAATCCTGGTTTCATTTCTGCTTGGAATAATGAGACCGGTTTCAAGGCAACAGGGCAGGAGAAGCCTGAGATTAATTTCCTAGGAGGCTTGGTGAGGGCAGTAGGCCAGGCAGAAGGAGAGATGAGAGTCTAGCCAGTTGCTCCCGACTGGCAGCATCTTTCTGTATAACATGATCTGAGACAGTTTGTTACGCAATGACAGGAATACCATCTCGGCAGCTTCAAATGTCGACAGTTGGACTCATAAAACATTATTTTCTCATTTCAAGTTCTGCCAGTGATATCTTTAAGCACTGGTATTTTTACAGGTTTTTACCTATTACCCATATCCATTTGTTTTGTAAAGTGTGGTACCAGAGCCACATACACACTTGCATCAAGCTAGAATTTGAACTCTGCTGAGGCACAGAAATTACACTTTATGGTTCAGACAGTAATGTTTTATCTGTTCATTTGTCTAATCTCTCTAGGATCTCTAGTTCCTCCAGTGCAACTGTATGGTCAACATCTGCCCAAAGCCGACCACAGAATCATACTGGAGGACCAATTTTCTCTGGGAATATCCAGGTCCTCCAGTGTGACTCTTTGATCAACTTCCAGCAGAGCAGCACTGGAGGACCTAGAGCAGGGGTAGGCAACCTTTTTTGAGCTGGGGGCCAGGTTGCTGTCCCTCAGACAATTGGGGGACCGAAGCACCAAAAATAAATAAATAAAAATTAAAAATTTTAAAAAAATATGCATGCACGCTCTCTCAGCCCCAGAAAAGCCATGGCAAAACCCCTGTGGAGATTTTGCCAACAAAACCCCAAGAACAAGTAATAACAACAATAATCAATATCATCATGGCGGGCGGCGGTGGCGGCAGCAGGACCGGCCTGGGGCCAGTCCAAAGGCCTCAGGGGGCCGCATCCGGCCCCCGGGCCTTAGGTTGCCTACCCCTGACCTAGAGAAAACATATTAATAAAATCTATGAATAATCAAATCCATAAAAGTCAAAGCCACACATGTGGAGGGCCGACTGTATATTAAACCCATTCCCATACTAGATCTAGAGTTGAGCCTTGTTTTAGTTTAGAGTTTTATCAGTCACGATAACAATTCCAAGAGTGAACTGACAGAACAGAACACCATCATGCACTGCTTGAGAAAATCCCTTTTTGTGAGAAAAAAAGGTAAGGACTTAGGTTCACTGAAATGAAAAAAAGAACCTGTCTAGACCCCTTGAATTTCAGGACATATTCCTCAAAAATATTTTTAAAATCAAATTTCTACAGTAAAAATTGCCGCGATGAGAGTTTTTCTTATGTTGTTTTGGCTGAGCCACAAAGCCTTTGGTAAGAGAAATCATTAGTTAAGAATTATACTTTTAATGACAATCTAGTCTTGATTTCCAGCTCCATGAACAACAGGCAACCCATCCTCTTTCTTCCTGGAAATTCTTTCCTTTGCTTCACATTCCCAAAAGGTGTCTTTTCATCCGCTGCCAGAGGCGGCTAACACAAAGTTAGAACAGAGTGCCTACGGCCATAAGCACTGTGGCCAAAACTGTCCTGTGGCTGAGATAATAAAAACAAACAAACATGGTTTTGCAATGCATGGAAAAATGTAGGCTTGGAAAAGTTACTCCTTTGGACTACAGCTCTCAAAATGCCCTCAGTCACAGCATGGTTAATGGCTGCATGGGTGGATTCTGAGTGAGGTGTACCCTAAAAAGTAACTTTTCAAGCTGTTAGAGAAATGTCTATGTCCTCTCTATTCTTATCATTCAAATTTATGTCCTAGGAAGCTCAAATTGCCTTAGGCCAAAGTGGATCTCCAGCCAACAAGAGCCAGCAGATCTCCATGCACTTGCCCCAAGATATTTTGCTGCCTGAGGCTAAGAGCAAGAAAAAGGTTTTCCCCTCCAAAACATGACTGGCAGTTGAATCAGCAAGCTAGAAACAGCAGGCCAGTTTAAAGAGTTATTAGTATGCTCACTGGTTGGGAGATTCTGGCAGCTATAGGGGAAAAAAGGAATTTTTTCAAGCTCTAGTATAAACTATACTACTTCATATAGTAGAAATTGTCACTTTTGAATGCTCCTTGTGTTTTTTTTCAAAGCACAGAACAGCAGTGACTCCCTGCACACAGAAAACTAGTGCCTGATGTAGAAAGAATCAGTTGCTGTCCCACCCACACCCCACTCTTTATTATTAAAGTTGGTTTTTAAAAATAAGGAATTTCAAGCACTTAGAGCTTGCTATGTATATTCTTGAAAGAATGGAAAAATCCAAATACCAACAACAAGTAATGGAAATATAAATAAGAAGGTTGGTTACTGCTTTTGCAGACCATAGGAATTTTCCAACCAAAAAGAATTTGTTGCACAATAGGTGAGGTCATAGCACTCGTTCATGTTCACCCAAATTCTTCCATCGCTGAAAGAAGAAAGAAGTTGCTTCCTACTACTGAAATGATTGTTGTATTTATTTATTGGCAAAGAAAATGCGATACTGTCAAGTCGGGTTTGTTGCAGTCTCTTTGTCCCCAAGTGTGTCTCATTTGATGCATGCATGTTCCAGCCAATGCAACATCATATGTGGTCAAGAAAAAAGCACTATGGCCACTTCAAGTCAAGCTGTAAGTATGCAATCAAATACTTGTGGAGGAGAGATTTTGTGCAATCTGTGAGGATGGATACTTAGCAAAGCTGGCTCAGGACTTAATGGGACATTTGAGACACAGCACTTGGGAAAGGGTGGGTTTTTATTTTGTTGTTGGTGTAGTCATTTCCAACCTATGATGACCCTAAGGCAAACCTATCACAGGGTTTTCTGGGGCTGAGAGTGTGTGACTCAACCAAAGTCACCTGGTAGGTTTCTATAGCTGAGCAGGTATTTGAACCCTGGTCTCCAGAGTCATAGTCCAATGCTCAAATCACTACACAATGCTAGCTCTTTTGACTATGGCACACCAAAACTGGCTATGCTGGCTGAGGGAGTCTGGGAGCTTATAATCCCAAAAGTAAATTTTTCCAGGCTTCTATTCCTTCTCCGACATTTGCTAGCTTGTCCTCCCATGATGTGGATCATCTGGACAGAAATGAGATGTCAACAATGCATCAACTGTAGAGATTTTTCTCCAAATGTTCTCCGAAAAACTGATTTGATCCATCACTTTTGTCAGAGGCCAGTCCAAAAACTCCTCCACATTCAAGCTCCTCCACATTACAGTGCTTGAAATGGATATTATCTGGAAGTGTGAGTCTGTATGTGATTCTATAATCTGAGTCTTCTTTCCAAGTTACTATTCCCCTGCTGAATGGTGTCACAGCAACTGCTGAAAGATGTGCATATATCAATGACAGACATCTCTGTGCAGCATGACTTTTCAAAAAGGATAAGATCTCTAGTGGCTTGATTTTTGGGGCTGGAGCTGAGCAGAATTTGGTAGATCTTCAACCATGTGGCTTACATGTTTTGGAGTCTATGTTTTCTCTTGACTACTAACAGTACTCCGCCGTTGGCACAGAAATCCCATAATCCATGCAGCTTTGTGTTTTCCCACTTTTGGATATGGGTGAATTTATCTGTGCAAAAGATTAGACAGATCAATATTTGTGTTGCAAGGGAGGGAGGGTATTATTTATTAGTTATCAGTTTTCCTCCCTGCTTTATTTTCACAACTCTGTGAAGCAGATCAAACCAAAAAATAATAATTGGACCAAGATCATCCAGCAAGCTTTAAATCCAGTCAAATACTCCAATTGCTATACCAGACTGGCTTTCATATTAGCAGTGAGATCTATTACAATCTAACTCCTCCACATTACAAAGGTTGAAATGGATATTATCTAGAAGTGTGAGTGTGTATGTGTGTGTATAAACATATATAGATACAGTTGGCCTTCCTTAGCCATGGATTTTTTTTATCCATGGATTCAAGCATCCACGGCTTGAAAATTTTCAAAAAAAGTATAAATTCTAAATAGCACGCCTGATTTTGCCATTTTATAGCAGGGACACCATTTTGCTTTACCATTACATTTAATGGGACTTGAGCATCCACAGATTTGTTATCCATGCAGGATCCTGGAATCAAACCCCAGCAGATAACAAGGGCCCACTGTATATATGAATTATTCTCTATATTGCATATATATTTGAATACATTATTCTATTTATATCATTTGCATCCACTGGTAGTGTATACAGTGGGCCCTTGGTATCTGCTGGGGTTTAGTTCCAGGATCCCCTGCGGATAACAAAATCCATGGATGCTCAAGTCCCCTTAAATACAATGGCATAGTGAACTGGTGTCCCTTATATATAATGGCAAAATCAATGTTTGCTTTTTGGGATTTGTATATATTTTTTACTATTTTCAACCCGTGGATGGTTAAATCCATGGATAAAGAATCCGTGGGCACAGAGGGACAACTATATTTAAAACCCTTCTTGGTTTTGGCACCTTTGGTGCTATTTCTATTGTGTTATTTCTCACAAATATCTGTCTTTTTTTTTTTTTGTTCTTTCAGCCTACAGTGTTGCTTTAAGAAAGGGAACATTTCTTGAAGAGTTTTCAAAGAGCCTTTGTGTTTAAAAAAAAAAAATGAAAAAAGGAAGTGCTCCACCCTGGTGAATTTCTCTGTCAACTCCATGGTTTCTCAGCCTCTTTACAGAAGAGGGAGGTTAATTGACTTAACAAGAATGTATTGCAATATTTTCAGAAATTTGGCACACCTAGTCCTCCCCACTGGTATTTCTCTGTAGGCAAAGCTGCTCTTTAGGCAAAGTCAAATCGCTTGCCCTGTGGACAAATTTGTTGGCTATTATTTGCCAGTTTATCAAGCACTGGGGTGGAAGCCTTTTTGGCAATTTGGAACAGGAAGAAAACACTGAGCAATTGCTAACATCTTAACTGCAGTGATGCATCCAAGCCAGGACAAAATACCTGTGCATAAGCATGTTAGATCTCACTTGACCTAGCTAACAGCTATGTTTCGATTCATTTTATACAGGCTGAGTATCCCTTATCCAAAATGCATGGAACCAGAAGTATTTTGGAATCTTTGCATATACATAATAGCTATCTTGGAGACAGGACCCAAATCTAAACATAAAATTGATATATGTTTCATAATATATCTTATATAAATAACCTGATGATAGTACTTTTCATAAATTTGTGCATGAAACAAAGTTTATGTACACCAAACCATCAGAAAGCAAAGACGTCACTATCTCAACCACCCATGAACAAAGTTTTAGATTTTAGAACATTTTGAATTTTCAGATAAGAGACATTCAATCTCTAGTCCAAAAAAGCAACTCTGCTAAACCCTGAATTACTTGAAGATACGTACTACTACTACTACATATTTGACTGAGTCCAGCCATAGTTGGAAAATCAAAAGTGAGTTGTCAACGCTTGCTGATCTTCATTTCAGGGGTAGGCAAACTGTCCCCTTTAAGGGCCGAGGGACTTCAGCTCCCAGAAGCCTTGGCCCTTAAAGGGGACAGTTTGCCTACCTATAGACTGAAACAGAGGGCTTCTAATTTGGTAAGACTGACTTGCAGATCAGCAACACAGCCAAAGATATTTCTCTATTCAGCTGACACCCACTGGTTAGACAGGATCAAGTCCATATTGTCAGCAAACAGACTGGCCATGATAGCAGGGACACCCCCATTTAGTACCTTTGCCATAGAGATTAACTGTTAGAGCCAAATAACAAGTTTTCTGGAGCCCTTAAGACTAACTAATTTATTTCAGCATAAACTTTGATGTATTACAAATCCCTTCCTGGAGTAGTGGATTATAATCCACAAAAACACACACTAAAATAAATTGCTTAGTCTTGAAGGTGCCCCAAGACTATCATTTTGCTACAAGAGGCTGCCCTTTTGAAATATTGTTTTAACTACACCTGTGAAATATCTAAGAGAGTGGTTTAATGACAGGTTCCTCCGTGTCTGTTTTCTGCAAGACTTTATCCCAATAACATTATTCATTCCAGCCCATCAGAAACCCTGAAGGCACTCCATGCTATGATCATAAGGGACAGCTGTGGGTGACATGAAGCAGTCATGCAATATAGTCAATTATAAGACATGAAGCCTGCTTGGTTTTCTTTTATGTAGATGTAATGGAAGAGTTTAATCTGGTTCAGGATCAATGCAAGAGCAGGCCTCTGAATATCTTGCTGATTTTTCCAGGAACTCTGTAGAAGAGATATTTATTTAAAAAAAGAAAGACAACATGACCTTCTACCTATAGTCTGGAGTGGTGCAATCACTGATCAGTGGGGACCAATTCTAACCAGAGGAGTAAAGAGTTAACAGGAGTACAGCTTACTTTTTGCAGATATTCTAGGTCTGATTATGTTACTTTAGATCAGGGTTAGCAACCTGTGGCCCTCTAGGTGTTGCTGGACTGCAATTCCCAGCAGCCCTAGTCAGCACAGTCAATGGTGAAGGATGATATGAGTTCAAGCCCAACAACACTGGGGGCCACATATTGCTCACCCCTGCACCGCACACAGGATGAAAAAAGATAGCATCTTTTCCACTATATTACTTTATGTGCTGCCTCTTCTCTTCAGACTGTGTGTATATAGGGTTTCCCTCTATTAAAATTCTCAATAATATGTCTGCAAGGTAGGTTTGGCTGAGAGATACGGAGTGGTCCCAAAGAAACTGGGCAGTGGTTCAGCAGGAGTGTAGTGCCTGCTTGCTTGCTGCTGTGTATTTATTAGTTAGTACAGTACATTTAAATCTTGCCTTTCCTGCAATGAAAGGCCCCCCTTTACCCCACTGAAGTTCAAACACACTACAAAAATAATCTAGTTTGAGACTGTTTTAACTGCTCTGGCTCAATGCTAGGAAATTTTGGGAACTATGGTTTTGTGAGACATTTAGCCTTCTCCATCAGAGAGCTCTGGTGCCACAATAAATTACATTTCCCAGGATTCCCTAGCACTGAGCCAGGGCTGTTAAAGTGGTCTCAAAATGGATTATTTCTGCAGTGTGTTTTGGACCTGAATCCTCACAACAGCCCTATGAGGTAGGTTAAACTGAACAAGATGGACCCCAGGTCAACACTGGGAGTTTTGTGCCTCAGTGGCTCTCCCCAGACCCTGCGTCTCTGCCGCACTGGCCCTGGATAGATTTCTTTCAGAAAGCACTGGATTAAGCAGGCCTTCATCTTATTTCCAACAAAGCGTTCTTACGGTTCTCAATGAAGTGCACATCCAGGCTCACTTAAAATCTAAAAATTAAAAGCATAGATAATCAGACATCAAGCAAACCAGAGCAGGTACTTCGGCTTTATACATTTTGTGTAGCACAATGGATACGGAAATAGGAAAACACATCAAGAAGCAGAACACACAAGACTGAACCAAGCCAACCCCAAAATGCATGCAACACAGGATGATTTTTTAACAAGCAAGTGCCAGCTTTCCACTTATTGCAACAGGGGGAATTTCTTTTCCATTACCTCAAAAAGCTGCCTACATCATCACGATTTGGGTAAAATGCATATTTATTTGCATTATCGGTTGAATTAATCACCAGGAAGGCAAAGACTTCAATTTCTCTCTCTTTGCCTGAGATGAGCCCAGACCCCTGCTTCAGAGCAGAACCAATTCAGAAAACAACACCCCCTCCCCAGCGTTACATAATGAAAGAAAGGTGGGGCTTGGATTGTCTTCAGGAGCAGTGCAGAATACTTAAAGCATCCAAGTGTGAACTTGCTATTCCTTCACCCTCTTTTATTAAGAGATTTATACACACATGCCTTTTTTTCCTCCCTCTCCAAAATTAAACATGCCTGGGAGGCTGAACATCCCACTCAAATTCTGCAAGCCTTGGCACATTACTTGGGTCTCTCCATGGAAACATGGTTAGTTTTACATGTTCCCCTTCATGCTTCCCAAAATTGTAAAATACTCTTTTCAGTAGCACAGAAGGATCTCACACCTTCATGCCAGCCAAAGCCTTTTTCGCCCTCAGGGACAACATCAGAAATAAAAAGTTAGAGAGCTTTCCCTTGCCCTAAACAGCACTAATCCTGAATAAATGTATACAGGTTTTCAGCAAAATAAATAAATTTAAATTAAATTAAATTAAATTAAATTTTTTTTTACACATACACACACAATATCCTCCAAATCCACACCTCTCTGATCATCCCTGGAAAATTTCCTTACAAACAGCATGTCAAAAGTTTGAACCATTTATTTTTCTTTTAAAAACTTGCAGGGTGACTTTCTGCAATTTTATTCAGGAGACTGTCCTAATGCAATCCTGTTGCAAGAGGTTTGAGGCAGTTTTTCCTTTCAAAAAGCTTTCAGGCTGACCCTCTGCAGTTTTGCTCAGGAGTAAATCCTGCAACAATCCTAAGGCAGGAGTTTTGAGCCAGGTTTTCACCCTAAAAAATAAAAAAAAGGCTTGTAGCTGACCCTGGGCAAGTTGATTCCAATGTAAGTCCAGCTGCAATTCTATCTGCGCTTTCTGGAGCCTTTCCAAACTCATGCTTGAAATAAATCACTCTTAAAAGATGCTGCTACAGTTCTCCATCTTTTTCTTTTTTTTTGTTTTATGCAGAAAGAGACTTAATTCTCAAGTATGTTGAGAGAACTTGTAGCACCTTTGAGACTAACTGAAATAAAGAAGTTGGCAGCAAGCTTTCGTAGACTTCAGTCTACTTCCTCAGATGGATTTAACTCTCAAGGTTCATCTACACTGTAGCAATAATGCAGTTCAACACCACATCCTGCTGTTTGTTGTTAGCTGCCTTAGGTCCAAAACACATTGAGAAATAACCCAGTTTGAGACCTCTTTAACTGCCCTGGCTCAATGCTAGGGAATCCTGGGAACTGTAACTTTGTGAGACATTTAGCCTTCTCTGTCAGAGAGCTCTGGTGCCACAATAAACTACAATCCTCAGGATTCCCTAGCAATGAGCCAGGGAAATTAAAGCAGTCTCAAACAGGATTATTTCTGCAGTGGGTTTTGGACCTTAGAGCTTGTTAGATGCCTACAGTTGCCTTCGATTCATGGCAACCCTGTGGATGAGACATCTCCAAGTCTCCCTATTCGCAAACTCACTGCTCAGGTCCTGCAAATGCATGCCTGTGTCCTCCCTGATTGAGTCCATCTATCTGGCATGTGGTATTCCCCTCTTTCTAACTTCATTTTTCCTAGCATTATTGTCTTTTCCAATGATTCACGTCTTCTCATGATGTGGCCAAAGTATCACAGCCTCAAAGTGATCATCTTGGCTTCCAAAATTTCTAGCTCGATCTGTTCTAGGACCCATGTGTTTGTCTTTTTGGGTGTCCCAGTATCCTCAGCACCACATTTATCTCAAATAAACTGATTTTCCTACCTGCTTTCTTCACTTTCAGCTCTTGCATCTGTACCTGGTGATGGGAAATACAATGGCTGCCTTGGACAATTCTAACTCTAGTTGTTTCTCTTTAGGACTTTGTCCAGTTCTTTCATAGCTGTCCTTCCAAGTCCTTGCCTTCTTCTCATTTCTTGACTTCAGTCTCTATTCTGATCAATGTTTGATTCAAGATATGGAAAAATCTTTATTTCGATTTCCTCGCTATCTAGGTTGAATGTATGTAAATCCCTCCATGGTTATGATTTTTGTTTTCTTCATGCTCCATCTTATGGAAAGTGAGAGCCAGAGTGTCACAGTGCTTTGAGTGCTGGACTATGAATCTGGAGAGCAGGGCGACTAGACGACATCCTCTAACCGCAAAGGAGAAGGCACTGGGAAATGTAGGACATTCAGGGGAAAAGTAGGACGTCACAAAACAAAGCCTACAAACACTAACACAAATGTAAATCCATGCTTCTCAATCAGCCTCAAAATGGAGGACGTTTTAGAATTCCCTTTTTTAAAAAAATTTGAAATGTAGGGCATGTCCTGGAAATGGAGGACGCCTGCTGATCTGGGGGATTACAATTCAAACCCCTGCTCAGCAATGGAAGCACCCTGGGCAAGACACACTCTCTCAGCCTCAGAGGATAGTCAGGGCAAAAGCCTCCCTTGAACAAACCAAGAATGCTCATGACAGGTTTGCAATAAGTCCTGGGTGACCAGACG
Organism: Phrynosoma blainvillii; assembly: GCA_026167975.1. NCBI lineage: Eukaryota > Metazoa > Chordata > Lepidosauria > Squamata > Phrynosomatidae > Phrynosoma > Phrynosoma blainvillii. The sequence goes on from JANUYF010000008.1 coordinate 24,234,371, forward strand.
TCCTCCTTTTATTCCTCCCCCCCCGGACATGTCCTCCATTTCAGCATTGTGTCCAGGAAGAATCCCCAAAAGGTCCTCCATTTTTTTTGAGCATGAACTCCCAGGATTCTGAGGGAGCCGTGGCAATCAAAAGAGGTATCAATCCGGTTTAACGCGACAGTGGCTGCATCCACACTGGGGAAATAACCCGGTTTGGATCCGCTTTAACTCGACTTGGTTCAAGGCTATGGAATTCTGGGAATTGGAGTTGGTTGTGGGGCCCAGAGCGGAGCAACCCAGTGTGGATGCAACCAAAGAATGGTTCTTTGGCTCCGCTCCGCTCTGGACCCCACAACCAACTCCAATTCCCAGAATTCCATAGCCTTGAGCCAGGTAGAGTTAAAGCGGGTCCAAACCGAGTTATTTCCCCAGTGTGGATGCACCCAGTGTAGCCGCACCGAAACAAGAGCAACTAAGAGGGAGAGAAGAGGGGAAAAGCAACCGAAGGAGCCCAAAAAACAACCCTCTCACACCCCTTTTTTCGGTTTCTGAGGGAATAATAATGTCCTTTTTCCTCACAGAACCCGAAATGGCTCCCTCCTCGCCATTCCGCGCCTCTTTGGACCCACCTCGGCTGCGTCGTCGCGGTCTCTGCTGCTGCTGCTGCTGCTTCTCTTTCTTCTCGAGGATGAAGGTGTGGAAGGAGGCGAGGAGGGCCAAGGGAGCGCCCAGGGAGAGCAGAGCAGGGCAAGGCCGCCCCTCTGCGGCAGCAAGAGCCGCCTCGCTTCGTCCGTCGGCCGCCTTCCCGCCTTGGCCGCCTTCTTCTTCCCTCACGAAGAAGCCAACCGCTTCCCCCTGGAGGCGGAGGGAGGAACTGCAGGGGCGCTGCGCGGGAGGGAGGGAGGGAGGGGCTTCCCGTGAGAGGTGGGGCTTCCAGGTCCTGGGATCATAAGCGTCGAAGGCAGGGAATGGGCGGGGCTTCCCAGAGGGGCGGAGCTTCTAGGTCCTGGGATCATAAGCGTCGAAGGCAGGGAATAGGCGGGACTTCCCGTGCGGGGGCGGGGCTTCCAGGTCCTGGGATCATAAGCGTCGAAGACAGGGAAGGGGCGGGGCTTCCCAGAGGGGCGGGGCTTCCAGGCACTGGGATCATAAGCGTCGAAGACAGGGAATGGGCGGGGCTTCCCGAGAGGGGCGGGGCTTTCCAGGTCCTGGGCTCATAAACGTCGCAGCCACCCGCTGCTCAGGGAGGCAAATGGGTGGGGCTTCCCGAGAGGAGGGGCTTCCAGTGACGAGGTGGGGTTTTCCAGGTTCTAATCTAGGCTCATTAGCGTCGAAGCCAACCGCTTCCCCCTGGAGGCGGAAAGAGGGAATGCAGGGGCGCCGCGCGGGAGGGAGGGCTTCCCAGGAGGGGGCGTGGCTTCCAGCTCCTGGGCTCATAAGCATCGAAGCCAATTGGAGGGCAGGGAATGGGCGGGGCTTCCAGGACCTGGGCTCCTTGTGGGGCTGGATTAAGAGCATTCAGCAAAATGAGAGGCAGCCTGGCCCACTGCCTTCCTTTGAGGCCTGCAAGAGAATCTGCAATAGATTATACTAATTTGAATGGATGAGGTAACATTGGGATGTGTTTAGTATGAAACATTTTTCATGCTGCCTTGTAACATCTAATGCATCTGTAAATGATTTTATATATAGACACACACACATATTTATATATTCCAAACAAATCACCAGGAACAGATGATACTCCATTTGAACTCTTGCAATCCACACTGACAGAGTCAACTCTAGTGCTGACCAACATATGTCAACAGATATGGAAAACAAAACAATGGCCAACAGATATACATCCCCATCCACAAAAAGGGAGACACAGAGACTACAGCAGCTATAGGACCATATAGGACTGATCTCCTATGCAAGGAAAATCATGTTCAAAATTCTGCAACAGAGACTCCAACCATACATGGAGAGAGAAATCCCAGAGGTCCAAGTGGAGTTCAGGAAAGGAAGAGGCACCAAGGATCACATTGCAAACATAAGAGGGCTAATGGAACATAGCAGGGAGTTCCAAAAGAAATTCAGCATGTGCTTTATAGACTTTATAGGCAAAGCCTCATGAAAGGCTATGGAACGCCCTTAAAGACATGGGAGTGCCAACACATCTGATAGTCCTGATGAGGAATCTGAACTCAAGACAAGAGGCTACTGTCAGAACAGATAACGGAGAAACAGAATGGTTCCCAGTTGGCAAAGAAGTCAGGTAAGGCTGCATACGTTCACCTTATCTGTATTGCATAATTACTGCTTAATCGCAGTTATTTTAATTTGTATTTGATTTAATTAATTTTTAAGGGGGGGAGGAGGGATGGATATTGTTTTACTTGATGTATTTTATTATTGTTGTTCACCGCCTAGATTGGCTTCCCACTGGGGCGGTATATAAATAAACTATATTATTATTATTATTATTATTATTATATTATCTGTTCAACTTGTATGCAGAACATATAAAAATAGGCTTAGACCAGGAATGAAAATAGGAGGAAGGAATATCAGCAATCTAAGATCATGCTGACAACTTAATTTTTTCCCCAGTTAGTCTTAAAGGTGCTGCAGAATCAATCTACAATGAATACTAATTATAGACAAACATGGCTATATCTTTGAATTCTACTACTACTACTACTACTACTATCATTTTGTATCCCACTCTTTTCCTAAAACTGGGACCCAGCGTGGCTCACAATATTAAAACAGTACAACATAAAACAGTGATACATTAGACTGAAATTCTAACTCGGAAACAACTTGAAGGCACACAACAAATCAGGTTTTGAATTGGCAGGCAGTATACGCACTGTGACCAGCTGTTGTCCCATGAAATTTTAAGAGAACGCTTTAAACTTGGTTTTCCAACTTTTATATTGGATTATTTAAATTAGATTTCAAATTTAGTGTGTAAGTAAGCAATGATTCAGGTAAAGAGCTAGAGAGCTTGTTCTCCAGCTGTTGGTGGATTACTATTGACCATATTGGTTAGAGCGGAAGGAACTTCTGGCAAATGCCTCTGAAGTAACTTCCATTAGTACAACTATAATAACCTTTCAGTCGCTCCTTTACTGTTGTGGTCTATTGTCTAGTGTTTAAATAATAAGTCAAGATTTTATCTGGAGCAATAGCTTCCCCTCTAGGTTCACATCATCACCCTTTTGCAAACATCCATACAGTAAATTATAGTTTACGATATAACATATAGTATAACATAGTGTTATTTGTTATAGTGTTATATAACATATAGTGTTATATGTTAACTGTTCCAACATAAAGGCAAGGCAGATAAAATAGGACATGTATAAAACCCCATGATAAATGTATGGATCTTTTATGCACATCCCATGTTAAAGAGTTGTTCCCCATTTGTATCATTTTTGAATGCAAATTCAAAACGAGATGCAACTTGTTTGAATGTATTTCCATCCGTCAGTAATTTAGGCCACTGCTAATGCTGGCGAACAAATGACTGGGCTCTTGAATGTGGGGCAACAGAGCCATGTTTTTTAGGGACTGAACCAGGGGTAGGCAACCTTTCCCCTTTAAGGGCCGAGGGACTTCAGCTCCCAGAAGCCTCAGCCATGTTGGCCAATAGTCCCATGTTGGCCAATAGCTCCTGGGATTCTGGGAGCTGAAGTCCCTCGGCCCTTAAAGGGGAAAGGTTGCCTACCCCTGGACTGAACAGATGCCGTATAATGCAATCCTGCACTTACCTGGAACTAAGACCCTTTCAAGTCTTAAAATTTAACTTAAAATTCAAAAAGACCTATTGTTTCAAGCTTCACAATACACTTAATTTTTTCCCTCTCTGAGCCACCTTTCATTCCTGTTGCCACAAATCTTCCCCATGGCAAATGGTGGGAAGACCAATGAGACTTCTAGCTCACTCTTTCCAATCAGGTTTCCATATGAAAACTCAGCTGGAACCGGTTCTTTTACTATTAGAGACAGGTAAGAAAATAACAATAGTTGTCCATCCCAATTCGCGGGGGATCCGTTCCAGACACACACACTCCGCAAATTGGAATTTTTTTTGGATATAATGGCACGCACCATGGGCATGCGCACCATTTTGTCTCTCCTGGCTTCCTGTCCATAGAAATGCAAGACCATGAACAGGAAGTCCATGAATTAGGAGGGATGACTGTATTAAGATATAAGATGCTTAGAAACTTGAGATAACTGAAGCTTTTAGACACTTTTTAAAGTCCTAAGGCAGGGGCAGGCAACCTTTCCCCTTTAAGGGCCGAGGGACTTCAGCTCCCAGAATCCCAGGAGCTATTGGCCAACATGGCTGAGGCTTCTGGGAGCTGAAGTCCCTCGGCCCTTAAAGGGGAAAGGTTGCCTACCCCTGTCCTAAGGTATAAACCCTAACAAACCCCAAGACATATTAGAAACTATAGTGATGTTGAAATTAAGCCAATGTTGAATACAATCCAGTAAAGAAATCTGGGCTGCAACATGTGTCTCTTAGCTGACTAAGGGGGGAATACTGACCAAAAATGCCTCCTGTACCATGTTATATTTTTGCCAAGTCCTTTTTGCTCAACCACGTTATCTTTTTGTCAAGTCCTATTTCCTTCTTTCAATGAGCAAAAGGGACCTGGCGAAAATGTAACATGGTACGGGGGTTTCGTTTGTCCATAATATTCACCCATTAGCCAGCCAAGAGATACATGCTACAGTCTAAATTTAGACTGAGATACACCCCATTTCTCCATGTTTATGCCCTGTCTTAGAGAAGAGGGACATCTTTATCACATGCCTAATTATTAGTAAGAGAAGTGACTGAAGACTATCAAAATAAGGACCAGCCCCACATTCAAGGTCCTTAAAAGCAGTTTAATGAGGGCAAGAATTCTATATAGAAACTCAAGAGACAAAATCAGTTTTCCAGGCAGAAGGCTCCACAGGGGCTGAGCTTAAGTTCCGGTAAGAGGGGTTACTAAACCCATTTGAAAACACATTTGCAACTCTACTCATTCTTGTACTGACTGAATTTGTCTCTGCAACTGTTGAATTATTGTATTACAAACACTTTTGTTAAGGAATTGTACCACACTGGTTGAAAAGTGGTCTCAGATATTTTTAAATTATGTGCAGAGCCTAAACCATGAGTAACTCCTGGTTGAGGGGTAAGACTAGTATGTTTACTAGTTAACTGCCCAGTCCAGCACTAGCAAAATAGAGACAGCATGCTCTCAGGAGCACCCTGAATTGAGTCCCCCAGCTTTTGAAAATGTCAGTTTTTGAAAATGTCAGCTTTCACCAGCGGGAAGACATTTGCTACCTCAAGACAGCAAGGAAAAAGCACCAAAATTAATTAAGTCTATTTATTGATGGCTGACTAAAACTACTAAGTTACACAGATGAGCAGTTATAAATTTTATATGTTGATGAGATGAGCAAGTAGATAAAACAAACCTGGAAACACATGCACAGGAAGCAGTTTCACATTTATACCATTAAAATACAGCATGAAGAACCTGCCACCAGTCATACGCCTTTTTAAGTAACATTCCAAGAGGTGCGGGGAAGTCTCAAGTAATGGCATCCCACATCATCAAGTTCGGTTCCTACAAACACAGCTATCGGTTCTCTGTACTGCAGTTGAGGAAGAACCATCTATTCCATAAAATACTCAAGATTAATGTTTAATATTGGGACTGCAGTAACCGTTTGCCACACAAATTTATATGCTGAAATCTGGGTGTTACAAGTTTTGCTTTAAACTGGTAATGCTGCCGCATCCATTTGGGGCTGTAGTTAACATTTTTGCCACATGGGGGAGCTGTTAAACTGGCAAACCCATTCCAAACCTTGGATATAAAAAAGCACTTAGTGGATGCTATAAATTCCTCCAGCTTTTATCATCACTCCCCACACTCAGCCCAAAAGTAGGTTTTCTATGAGATATATTCCACTGAAGCTGAAATTCTAACATTCTCTTAAATGTAACTTGTTTAGTTTCAGTATCAAGCTGTAGTAACTGCACTACTAAATGCCTTCCCAAAATATATTAGATTTTCTTGTCTATTAACAGGTTGTCAGAAAACTCTCAGTGCTATTTTTGTAAGAAGCTGGTATACACTTTTACCGCACCACTTAAGGAAAGCTGCTATAAATTTAAAATGCAGTATTGCTTTAAAGAGAGTATGTACCAACAGTGACAGCTCAATACCCTGGAGTCCCAAAGCCTATTCTTCACGCCAACCTGTATTTATTAATCAGGCAAAATTTCCAACAGTAGTGGTTCGGTTTTGGTGATACCATCCGTTTTAAATGTGACTTCAAAAATGAACAGGCAAATGCTTTTGAAGTCAAGTCAGGTCATATGTGAACAAGGAACTTATTTGTTGGAAATGAAAGCTTATAGGAGGGAGGTGGTTCTGAATCGTTTGAACAAAACAGCAGCTGACAACTGCTGAGGTGCAAGACAAAGCTCTTATTGTAAAACAGGGACAACAGGCAACAATGGCCACTGCAGAATATCACTAGCCAACAGCTACAAGAATATTGTTTGCAGGCATTTTCATTCTAATATTGCATCAAGATACACTAGTCACAGCTACACTTGAGTTGCATATTTAGCCATGCTAGTCTCAGAAATAGTCACCTGTGATAACAGCACTGTGCAGCTTTATTAAGTTACTTGGATACAGCAATATCTTAAGACTGACAGATTCTGAAGTGTAACAGATTCAGCATGAACATTACACTACATATTCCGTTCACAAATATGTCAGAGCTGAATACAGCACTAGCCATCAATCCAGGAACAAATGCACTGGAATAGAAGAAATGCAACAAGATAGCTACACCGGAAAGACAACATTTTAGAAAAAGAGTGAACATGAAAGGGCTCCCCTCTACTTCCCCAAAGCAAGTGTACAGTTGGTTCTAACTATACAGCTCTACATCAGTTTTCTAGAAACTTAACAAAAAAACACTGGCCAATACAGTCTTTGGATATTTAGACAAAGGGGAGAAAGTCAGTTTTCAGGATGAAGTCAGTCGCTTTCATTATCGCCAGATTCTTTGCCTCCTTCTTTGTTCTTCCTTACTTCCTCAATATGCTTGTCCTGGTAAAGCAGAGTTAAGACAGTGAGAGAACAGTTTCAAATATTGATAGACATGTAATCTTAATTTAGATACTGAAAGCATAGTTTTTTGTTCCAGTTGGATAATATTAACCTTTTACGTAGCCAACACAAGCATCTGTACAATGGCTTTAATCCTTTTTAGGAACTGAAACCAGGTAAAGTGCAGCTCTTATGAGTTTCGTTGTTTTTAAGAAGGCTACTGTTAATACAGCAGAGCAGTTAAAGAATTAGTTTCTACCACTAAAGAGTAATCTTGCAGCAGAAACTGCTAAGCCATACAGAGAAACATCTCAAGGACTATTCCTAAGTCCTGGGCAGGACTCAGGCTTCATTCAGCAGTTTTGCTAGCTGTAGGAAAAAGGGGGGCATGGCAGCAGTTCTAACCCATCCCTTCTTCTTGCTGGACCCTCTGAAAAGCTACTTGGTAAGCTAGGGGAAGCTTACCTGCACACACAGAAGAAAACGTAAGGGTGCTGGAAGCTGCAGGAGGCATCAGTTTTACACCAATGCCCTACTGCCTCCCTCTACCAGGAAATATCCACTAAATCCTAATTATCTTAGAGAACAGCTTTAGTTTGGGGGAGATGTTGATTTCTGGCTTACTCAATTTTAAAGTGTAATCTCAAAATTACAGCTAGCATACTGTAGCTCTCCCAGTAAAGAAGCACGTGGGACAAATGTCATTGACTAGATACTTAATCTGTCAACATTGCCATATACAAAATTTAGTAATTTTGTTTGTAGTATGCAAGCCCCCCCCCCCCCCCCCCGTAAATTCATTAGGTTATTCATCATGAATTCTAGGTTGTTTAGAATGCACACACACAAAGCTTCATGGAAATATGATTACCTGTGAAATATGATTACCACTTACTTTCTCTCTCAAGCGCTCCAGTTTAGCAGCCATTTGTGCTTCTCTGTTCTCTTTATTGGCTTCCATTTTGTGGGTCAACTTTTCCTCCGCCATTTTGCTGAAGTTGTTGTTCTCTTCAATTGCTTTCTGCAGCACTTCTTTCTCATGCTCTCGTTTTTCAGCTAGCTGCTTCAACACCTCAGCTTCATGGGACTATAGGACACAGATTGATTCCACATTTAGTTGGGAGTTGTCTGTATATAATTACAGAGTTGTCTGTGTTAAGTATGCTTTGTACTACTAGACAGATTACTTCCAAAAAGGACAAACTGTGGGAAGGCAAATCCTCACTCTTTCCCCTTTGCCACTTCTTTCTATTTCTACAGTACACGAAGATTATGTGGCCATTTTCAAATGTGCAAAACAGAATTAGTAGTTTTGACAGTACTACAATACTATTCAAGTGATTAACTTGCACCTTCTATTGGTTTTGACATGAGGTTTTTGATGACAGGATATGAGGTAACAGCTAGTTTGGAGCTTTTACCATGGACTATACTGTACTGTTTGTGTTCTGCTCTTTCAAATGGCTCCAATTCAAAATATAAATTCTTGCAAATTGTAGTAATCTTCTACAGTATAATCCTTAGCGTAAAGAATGGTGGCAATATTTACTTACCTTACGCCTTTCTTCAGCTGCTTCTAGCTTCCTTTGAATTTCTTCCAGTGAGAGATCTTTTTTCTTTGGAGGGGAAAGGGGAAACTCTGGAACAGCTTCTTTTGAAGGTGGACCAAGTATTAATTCAAATGCCTGCCCAGAGGCACGTTTTTCTAATTCTTTCACCTGAATGTCTATAAGAAAGACCACCATTAACCATTACCACTGGATGTGAAATTGTATTGACAAACACTGTGCTACTTAAGACCCAACAAAGTGAAAGAAACAATTCTGAATCTACATCAGTACTACAGATATTGACCAGTCAAAAATATTTATTTATGGTTCCTCATTCCTTCATAATCATGAAATTCTACTGTTTTGAAGATCCTATACCAATCTACAACTGATTCACTGTAGAAATTGATGATAAAAAATAAATAAAAATAAAAAAATAAATAAAAATAATTCAAACACAATTGTTTTTTTCATGGGTGAGCATTTGCACCCAAGTTGAAGATAACTATGCCATCATCAATGTTTGGAGTATCTTCAAAGAATATAATTTACAGTTACTCAAACTAGAATTTGAGAGTACGTAAAGATCTATCTGACCAGCTTTAGTTGTCATAGGACTGTTAGGGTTGCACCTTAAGCATAAAACCTATGTGTCAATCAGTACTGACTTAGCTATCAGAAAGCAACACACTGAAGTCTAAGTTTCCTGTCCAGTTCAATACACGTATTTATGCTTATACACAGACTGTATGATACAATATTCTTTTAAATCTATAATCTCAAGGAATGGTTTACAAATGAAGCTACCTGAAATAAGCCTGCAACTGTGTGATTGAGTAAACTGATCATTAATACTTACCAGAAGAAGCCATGGCTAAGACAGATTTCAGAAGAATGTGCTACAGGTACTCCGGCAACACTAAGAAGATGGAAACATCATGAGATAAACAGAAATACTGTATACCTCAATACTATGATTTCAATCAGAATGTTGTTGTTTTTTCCACTTTAAAAATAAGTGTAATTTCATGGTAAGTTTAAGTATAATTTTAAAGACTATCCAGGGCTCTGACTTACATTGTGACTGCTCTAATCCTTTATTTTTCGGGTCTGAAAGAGGCACATGAACAACAAATCTTCAAAAACAGGAACCAATATGCCTTGTGTAGTAAACATATGATACTCAACAGCATATATAATAGACCAGGGGTAGGCAACCTTTTTGAGCTGGGGGCCAGGCTGCTGTCCCTCAGACAATTGGGGTGGGGGGGGCGAAGCAAAAAATAAATAAATAAATAAATAAATAAAATGCATGCACACTCTCTCAGCCCTAGAAAAGCCATGATGGCAAAACCTCTGTGGAGATTTTGCCAAGAAAACCCCAAGAACAATAACAACAACAATAATCAGTATCATCATGGCAGGCGGCGGCAGGACCAGCCTGGGGCCGGTCCAAAGGCCTCGGGGGGCCGCAGGTTGCCTACCCCTGTAATAGATGCTGTTGTTTAATTACCCATGTAAAGAAGGCCTCTCATTATTTTAAATGGCCTTTTGCTTTGCACTAGATTTAAGGTTTCAAGCTAAGCATGCCGGTTTCTTTCTAACAGGTTCCTCTTTGTCTGCACCTCTATGCCCCATAGTTCAATGAGAAAACATGAATGTTTGAAATGTGTAAGTAGTTTTCTAATAAAAAACCCAGCAATTTTTAAAGTCCCAAACAGCTAAGGACTGGAAATACCTCCAACGAAGATTGCTTGTGCACCCAGCCACCTGAAAGTGGACCCTCGAAATTTTATCATTCCCACCCAACAGTAACTAAAAATAAGATTCTGGCACTGCAACGTTGGCAATATATTCCTAGCCATGAACACTAAGACACTGGCAGATGTGCTCCATCTGTCCCTTCCCTGCTGCTGATTAACTAAGACCAGAGCTTTTACATATGCTCTTAGATTCCCTGATGCCCTCCTTCAGGAGGAGGTGGCATTTCATTGGATCAACCAGCCTAAATAGGAAAAGCCATTGTTCTTACTACCTCTGTGGAGGCTCAAGGCACAATTGTCATCCACAGCATGGATGACAATTGGAGCACCCACTTTGTTGTCATGTGCCTTCGAGCCGACTTTGACTCATGGTGACCCTGTGGATGAGACATCCCCATCCTCCACTTCTCTACTTAGTTCCTGCAAGCCTGTGTCCATATCCCTGCCCCTGACTGTCCACCCATTGGGCATACAGTCTTCCTCTCCTTCTTCTCCCCTCTACCTTTCCCAGCATTATTGTCTTTTCCAGTGATCCATGCCTTCTCATTATGTGGCCAAAGTACACCAGCCTCAATTTAATCATCTTGGCTTCTAAGAACTCTGGCTTGAGGAGAGATTTAGGGAGCTGGGGATGTTTAGCGTGAAGAGATGGTTAAGTATTTGAAGGGGTGTCATACTGAGGATGGAGCAAGCTTGTTTTCTGCTGCTCCAGAGAATAGGACACAGAGCAATGGATGCAAGCTTCAGGAAAAGAGATTGCACCTCAACATTAGGAGGAATGTCTTGACAGTAAGAGCTGTTCGACAGTGGAACACACTCCCTCAGAGAGTGGTGGAGTCTCCTTTGGAGGTTTTTAAACAGAGGCTGGATGGTCATCTATCATAGGGGGTGCCGATTGTGAGTTCCTGTATGGCAAAACATGGTTGGACTGGATGACCCTTGGGGGCACCTGATTCTACTCTCTCCACCTTTCCTACCATTATCATATTTTCGAGTGATCCATGCCTTCTCATTCTATGGCCAAAGTACTGTACATCAGCCTCAATTTAATCACCATGCTTCTAAGGAGATCTCTGGCTTGATCTGTCCCCAAGACTCAGTCTACAGGGCTCTACAGGGACACAAAAAGGCAAGGCATCTCCCATCATGGGCCAAAAAAAGACCCTAGGTCTGGCCTTATTCTTAAACCGAGCACGGCTCCTTGGGATTAAAAACAACACAACCCCAATTAAAACGAGGCCACAAAACAAAAAAGACCCTGGGTTTGCCTTATACTTAAACCAATGAATATGGGGATCAGGGCTGGGGAGTAGGAGTAAGGGATTTTTACAGGAGTAGGAATAAGAGGTAAATAAAAATTCCAACTTCTTATTCTTGTTATTATATTGTATATGCAAAGACCAAAAAACCATTTTATTATATTGCACTATCACACACGCCAGCTTTGCAAAGCAACTAGGGCTGGGGAATAGGACTAAGAGGTTTATACAGGAGTAGGAGCAGGAATAAGGAGTAACAAAATGTTATTTGTTACTCCTTATCCCATTTATTGTATTGTACATGTAAACCAGGGCTGAGGAGTAAAGGAGTAAGAGGTTTCCACAAGAGTAGGAATGCTATTAAGAAAAAATATCTTATTGCGGAGTAGGACAAAGAGTAACCCCCAAATCACCACTACTTCCCAGCCCCGCTTGGCATTTTAAAAACCCAATTAAAACGGGGCCACAAAACAAAGGACACAGCATTAAGACCAGCCAGCAGCACACGAGGCGAGCTAGATAGAGCCTCTCTCGCCTGAGAAACAACGCCCAGGATTCGGGGGCGCGGCCACGGCTTTCCGCCCTCCACAAGGGCGTGGCTCAGAGGATGGATTTCCCTCCCAACCAATGAGGCGCAGGGAAGGCGCCAAAGGGGCGGGGAGAAAGGAGGCGGTTGGGCGGAGGGAGACGCTTCCCCCAAGCCCCGCCCACACTCCCTCCCCCCCACGCGCCGTTCTAGAACCGCTCCGAATTCAAACGGCCTGAGAGCGCGCGCGCGCGGGGTCGCTCTTTCTCTCTCTGAGGGGCGGGGCTGAGCGATAACGGTAACATCCGGGCACCTGCTGCTTTTGAGCTCCCCGCGAGAGAAAGAGAGATAAAGAAGCGTCTGAGGGGAAGAATAAATACCCGAAAGAACCCCCTCCCAACAAACCGCCGCTTTCGAAGCGCCAAAACAATCCCGAGTGTGAGGCTGAGGAACGGGGAAAAATACCTCAGGCACCTCAGTCGCCCCCCATTTTGTCTCGCCTCGTTCCTTCAGGGAAACGGCGTTTTTTCCCCCCTCTTGCCCCCCCGCTCCCCCCCATTGAAGGTTGTTGTTCTTCTTGTTTATCCCCCCCCCAGCTTCGTTTTAATAATAAAAGGGGCGCGAAATAAACATAGAAAGGCTTTTCCTGAGGAAAATGTCTGGCGCCCCTTCGCTTCGAGCCCTGCCTCACAGACAACGACGGCGGCGGCGGCGGCGAGGCCGGCGCCGCCCCTTCCCTTCGAACAATAGACCAGAGGCGACTCCTGTCAGGAAAAAAGGGAGAATGGGGAAAACAGAGGAAGGGATGGGAAAGAGAAGCGGAGGGGATTCAACGGAGAGAGGGGCTGAGGGAAGGGCGGCGGCGGTGAGGGAACAAAGAACCCTTCTTTGGCTGCATCCACACTGGGGAAATACCCCGGTTTGGTCCCGCTATAATTCTTTCTGTCTCAAGGGTGTGGAATTCTGGGAATTGGAGTTGGTTGTGGGGCGCGGAGCGGAGCTCCGCTCCGGGCCCCACAACCAACTCCAATTCCCAGAATTCCACACCCTTGAGACAGAAAGAGATAAAGCGGGACCAAACCGGGTTATTTCTCCAAGCCTTTGTCTCTCTTTGCTGTCCTCCGACCCCCGCGACGCTGTTTCTCCGCTTCATTTTAAAGCCTCCCTTTAAACAAAGCGGGTTCTTATTTATTCTCCCCCAGAGACCCCTCCCTAGATTTCTTTCTAGCCTCTCTCCACTCGCAGTTCCCCGCTTCTTCCCTCATTCTTTTCACTCATTAAAATAAAAAATGATTTTTTAAAAAAAATACAGAAAAAAACAACGGCTCGGTTGTTTTAGCTCCTTCTTTCCTTTAATCCACCCCTCCCCTTCCCCGCGGACCCACCTGCTCCTGTCACCTCGGCGGCTACGCACACACTCCGCTCCCAACCGCCCTGCCCGCCTCACAAAAGCGCCAAACAAAGGCACGTGACGCCAGGCGGCCACGCCTCCCCGCGATTGGCTGAAAAGGGGCGGCACGTGCCGCGCAGCGGGGGGGGGGGGGATGAGAGAGAGAGAGAGAGAGAGAGAATAGAAGACTCGAGGAAGAGGGGGCGGGGTCTACCCTGCTCCCGCCACCATTACCACCGCCCCTAGGCATGATGGGAGATGTAGTCCGAAGGAGGCTATTGTGTGCCTTCAAGTCGTTTCTGACTTATGGCAACCTTGTCATGGGGTTTTCTCGGCAGTTTTCTTCAGAGGAGGGGATTTGCCATGACCATCCTCTGAGGCTGAGAAAGTGTGACTTATGGCAACCCTTTCATGGGGTTTTCTTGGCTGGTTTCTTCAAGGTTTTTTCCTTTAGTCATGGCCATCTTCTGAGGCTGAGAGAGTGTGACTTATGGCAACCTTGTCATGGGTTTTCTTGGCAGGTTTCTTCAGAGGAGGGGGTTTCCCATGACCATCCTCTGAGGCTGAGAGATTGTGACTTATTGCAACCCTGTCATGGGGTTTTCTGGGCAGGTTTCTTCAGGTTTTTTTTTTTTTTTTTTTTTAGTCCTGGCCACCCTCTGAAGCTGAGAGAGTGTGACATGGCAACCCTGTTTGGTGTCAAACTAAGGACCTTTGCAGACTGCTAGAAATAGTGCAAATTGAGTCCACTTTAAGGGTCAGGGTTAGTGTTAGGGAATCATGGGAACTGTATTTTATTGAGGCACCAGAGCTCTCTGACAGAGAAGGCTCAATGTCTCAGAAAAAAAACCAGTTCCCATGATTCCCTAGCACTAACTCTAACCCTTAAAGTGGACTCAATTTGCACTTTTTCTGGCAGTCCGCAAAGGCCCTAATTCTGCACTGCAGATGCAACCCTAAACAGGTTCATTCAGAAGCAAACCCCGATGAGTTCAATGCAATGCAACTTGAGCTCAGTAAAAGCTTGTTTTTGAACTACAACTCCCAACATCCCTAACCAGCATGGCTAATAATGAAGTGCAATGCAGCCCAACCTGGAGACTTGCAAAACCCTCATCCCTGTAGTAAAAGAAGCTGAGAAGCAAGATTCACAAAACAAAAAACCCAAAACTAATTTGCACTTTTTTTCACTCACTAGCAGAGTGTCAGTCTTGCATCTTGCATTTCACAAGTCTCACTAAAATGCAAAAAAGAAAAAAAAATCTACATTGGCTACAGCTTCTAAATCTGGATGTGTGCAAAAGGAAGATTTTAAAATGGCATAATAAGCTTTGTTTGTTATTTGAAGCAATCAAGGATCCTTTGGGCACCTTCAAGATTAAGAAATGCATTGTGACATTCGCTTTTGTAGGCTTTGTATAGTTGTGAAAAGCCCAAGGCATAATAAAATGTGTGAATCTTAAAAGGTGTGACAGGTCTCACAATTATTATTTTATTATTTTATTTTATTTATATCCCGCCTTTCTCCCAATATAGGGACTCATTTCTTGTGATTATTTAACATAAGGCCATATATATCCCTTTAGTTAAACAATTGCACCTTTTCCCTGGGAAGTTCTGTGCAATATCCAATTCATGTGCCTTATTTTTAAATCAAAGAAATTTGAGCATTATTTTATTTATCTCTCACAGCCGGCGTAGAAAGACGACTGAGCAGCAGCTGACACCTTGATAGTTCCCTTTAGAAAACTACAATTCCCAGTGTTACTTGGAAAAGAGGCATGACAGTAAAAGAGGCTTGAAACCGATTCACGTTGACCACAGAGCCAAATCCTAGAATGCACATTTTATTTAAAAATAGCTTTTTTTCTGCTTTTTTACCCCATCTTAACAACCTTCTGACATTGACACAAAAACATCATTGTGTTGCTCTTGTGACATTTGTGTGCATGGGTGAATAGTGAACCCTGGGGAATTTGTAATTTTATTTTTCAGCAGGTATCCCACGACACATTCAAAAATTTCCAAAATTCAGGGTTGTTCAAGATCAGACTGCAGCCGCAGATTATGATTTATGTAAAACTTTCAACAACGTATTAGAGAAAAGAAGATTCAGATTGTTTATTACACCGAAATTATAATTTTTCACGATAATTTTGACACAAATTTGTTTGACAAGAAGCGTAGTATAAATACAAGCATAAGATTGATGTGCGGCAGACAAAGGCATGGGGGAATATGTATATGTAACAACAAATGTGTGAGGAAAAATAATGTAAAATGAAGCTAGTTTATTTAGCTTTCTAGTTTGTACAGAACTTTTTTTAAATGAAGTTTAAAAAAGGAGAAATCTGCAAAAATCCAAAGTCAGTCTCTATCACACTGTGAAGCTCTTCTGCATTTTGGCAAACCCCAATCGAGTGCATTTATCCTACTAAACGTTCATAAATCATAGCTCATTTAGAGGAGTGTTGTTCGCGTTTCTTTACTAATGCTTGTAAAATGCTGGCAGGTGTTTTGGCAGGAGATGCTATTTAAAAGGCTAATCATGAACTGCAGGCATACTAGTTAAAATTAATAATAATAATAATAATAATAATGTTTATTTATATAGTCCTGTAAATCTACGTGGCGCTTTACAGACATCATAAAATCAACCATACCCTGCCAATGGCGTACAACCTAAAAAGTCATAAGACATAAATAATATACCATGATTAAATTAATTATCCCATTAAAATACAATCCTATGAAAACTATAAAACAGATAATACACCATAAATTATGTGCCAAGGATCAAATACTATGAGCCCTCGGTATCCGCTGGGGTTTGGTTCCAGGACCCCAAGTGGGTACCAAAATCCGTGGATGCTCAAGTCCCATTAAATACAATGGCATAGTTTATATAAAATGGCAAAACCAAGGTTTGCTTATAGGACTTTGTATTTCTTTGAATATTTTCAAGCCTTGGATGTTTGAATCCGTGGATAACAAAATCTATGGATATGGAGGCCTGACTGTATACACCTCAGACGTCAATGACAATAGCTGTGTGTTGTGTGTGTTGTGTGCCTTCAAGTCGGTTCTGACTTATGGTGACCCTAAGCCGAACCGATTGTGGGGTTTTCTTGGTGAAATTTGTTCAGAGGAGGTTTGCCATTGCCTTCCCCTGAGGTTGAGAGAATGTGACTAGCCCAAGGTTACCTAGTGGGTTTTATAGCTGAGCAGGGACTCGAACCCTGATCTCCAGAGTCGAAGTCCAACACTCGAACCATTAAGCCACTCTGGGCTCACGCATAAAATGTATAAATCACTTCTCGAAATTTCTTTCCCCTTTAAAGTTAATAGTTTGATTGGTTTCGAACCAATTTTTTGGTTTCAAGTCTATTGGTTTCAACCCAATACAAAGCATAATCTAGATAGATTTAAGCATGTGTATGTCCCATTGACTTCATATTTTGAAAATAAAGCTGCCTGGAAGAAAGGCAGGATGTACATTAAATAAGTCCAATATAGTTCTGTTATTTCCACTCAAGTATATGTCTAATATTCCATGTTTTGGTAGGGTCATTGCCAACCAAAGTCCCCCTGAGCTCCATAGATCATATTTTCATATTTACCAAGTTTATGCAGAAATTAGTACATCATGTTCCAACAGTCTGAAAAGACTGAGTTCCTTCCTTATTCCCTTATAAAATTGTTTGCTTATGTGTACAACTTGTATATGATAACAAGAAACTTGTATTTTGTTTAGTTCCTTTCTCTCTCTCCTTGGTCCAAAACACACTGCAGAAATACTCCAGTTTAAGACTGCTTTAACTGCCCTGGCTCAGTGCAAGAAAATCCTGGGAATTGTAGTTTATTGTGACACCCACCAGAGCTCTTTGACAGAGAAAGCTAAATATCTCACAAAACCGCAGTTCTCAGAATTCCCTAGCATTAAGCCAGGGCAGTTAAACCAGTATCAGACTGGATTATTTTTGTAGTGTGGATTGGACTTTAGGTTTTTTGTTGTTGTTGTTGTTCTTTAGCCATCTCTGATTTGATTTTGCAGTTATACAACTTTGCATGTCCTATGCTTATTATGAAATCTTTTAAAATACCAAATTAAAGAGTGAAAAAGTACCCTATATACTCGAGTATAAGTCAATCTCATGTATAGATCGAGGGCAGGTTTTTGGGAGAAAATTATGGATTTTGATATGATCTCTGCATAAATCGAGGGTAAAACTTAAGGGCATGTAACAAAGGATCTAAAGTTGGAAGCAAAGGAAAACAATTCCAAATAAGTTACAAAATTCCACCAGGCATCACTGTTTATGCTCATCCTAAAGACTGCATGGATGAGCAAATAGAGAGGGATCAGGTCTTCCAGGACACACTCTTGCCTTTTACCAAGAGATGATTCCTTTTTAAATAAGAGTTAAAATACAGTACTTACGTTGACCTGTGGATAAGTCAACTCCGATTTTTCGACTACAATTTCTAGACTTATACAGTGGGTCCTTGCTATCTGCTGGAGTTTGGTTCCAGGATCCCGCGTCAATCACAAAATCCGTGGATGCTCAAGTCCCATTAAATATAATGGCATCGCAAAATGGTGTCCCTGCTCTAAAATGGCAAAATCAAAGTTTTGCTATTTGGAATTTATGCCTTTTTTGCCATATTTTCATGCTGTGGATGCTTGAGTCCGTGGATAAAAAAAATCCATGGATAAGGAGGGCCAACTGTACATACAGTAAGTAAGCAGAAAAAGCAGTACAAGTGAGGCCAGCACCTGAAAAAAAGTATTTATTTTTTCCATTATATTTCTCAAAATTTCTCTAGCACTGGTTCAGGGGGACTCAGGACAAATGTCCCATTTATCCAGAAAGTGGGATGGATCCACAATACCATATAAGCCAAATGCTTGGACCAGAGTCAATTGAGTTCTGTCTAGGCTGTGGTATTTTAAAAAGGCTGTAGATCATGCCTATTATAAGCATTTAGCTTTTAAAGGATGGTTGAATTAAGTGAACTGGATGCACTTTAACAATTTAGCCCTTTTTCTCCCTTAATCCATCTCCCTCTGCTTCAAATGTCGCATCTCTCTATCTATATACATACCTAAATAATTTGGGTTTTTTTTTTTTTAACATTGGTAATGGATTGCTTTTATGCTCTTTTCATTTAAATTACCACCGAAATCAATATTCATGTCAAGGACAAATGACCTCCTAGGAGCAACGTATAACGGGTGAGTCCTCATTTTTCCCCATTCTTTTGCCTTTTTGCACGTTATCCATTTAAAAAGATCCTACTCGATGGTATAAAAAGCAAAGATTTTGACACACGCAGTCCTTTATTTGGGAAGGTTAATATTGTGACAAGCCACAATAGATGCTTCAAAACACATATTACTTTAAAAATGGGTTTTGTTTTTTTCCCTTCCGAATTGGATGTCTGTTTCTATGGAAACAGCATCCGGCAGCCAAACATTGTAAGATCTTTTTTCCCTCTCCTTAGAGCAGAGAATTTGTAGTAGCCATTATTCAAGCAGATGTTTACAACCAAATGGACAGATGTGGTGCAGCCATCGCTTGACCCCTTTGTTTGGAGAAGCCTCTGGGTTTCTTTGCCATACTCATATGATGGCTTTAGGAGTAGTTGGTGGTTTTAACCCTTCCGAATGCAACCTTACATGCATGTTTGGTGATTGAAATATATACCGTGTTTCCCCAAAAATAAGACATACCCATAAAATAAGCCGTAGCAGGATTTGTAAGCATTTGCGCAATATAAGCCATACCCCGAAAAGACGACATAGGGCCGATGCAGATGGGGTGGATTTTCTGGGTTGCCCTGGGAGTGGAGGATCAGGGGTGCGGCAAACACATGCCACGGCCCCGATCCTCCTTTTTGCCGCCCCCAAAAGAGCGGCAAGAAGCCACCCTTTGAGTTGCCACTGCGGCTCTTTTGCGCCCTTTTGGCGCAGCATGTCTGCACGCTGCACCAAGAAAGTGTCCTGATGCCACGCACCTTGCGGACGGGCGCACAGCATCAGGACAGAGTCGGGACAAATAAGACATCCCCTGAAAATAAACCATACTGTGTCTTCTTGAGGAAAAATAAATATAAGACAGTGTCTTATTTTCGGGGAAGCATGGTACAGTTGACCCTCCACATCCATGGATTCTTTAGCCAACCATCCACGGCTTGGAAATATTCTAAAAAGATAAACATTCCAAAAAGCAGGGGCATCTAAGATATTCTGCAATTGATTTTGCAAATTTTATATAAGGAACCCCATTTCACGACAGGATTGTATTGAATGAGACTTGAGCATCCCTGGATTTTGGTACCCATGGAGGCTCCTGGAACAAAACCTCAAAGGAGACCAAGGGCCCACTGCATCTCAAATGTGGACAACATACACATATTGTCAAATTGTAGTTTGTTTCCTTTTTCACCATTGACTTTGCTCATGCAACATCTGGAAGGCCACAAGTTGCACACCCCATTGTCAACATTTTGCTAACATTTGCAATATGTGAATTCTCTGTTGGCCTGACTATTAGGCAGAGTGAGGCTCAGAAAGCAGATTAACTGCCAAAACAGTGCAGAAATACTACTGGATTTTATTTCTGCACTGTGTTTTGGCCCTTGGATGTTATAAAAGGGCAGCTACTTTTTCAATACTGGGGCGGGGAAGAGTTACTTGTTGGATTTTCTACTTCAGGTGCCAAAATAATCCTGAGTACCATTTGAATCTCCCTTATACAAAATGCTTGGGACCAGAAGTGCTTTGGATTTTGAATTTCTTTCAATTTTTGGGAATACCTGGAGAGTCAGCCCTTGTTATCCACACACTCCTTATCCATGAATTCAACCATCCATGACTTGAAAATATTAAAAAGTATATAAATTCCCAAAAGCAAACCTTGATTTTTGCCATTTTATATAAGGGGCACCATTTTACTACACCATTGTATTTAATGGGACTTGAGCATCCATGTTTTTTTGTATCCACGGGGGATCCTGAAACCAAATCCCAGTGGATACTGATGGCCCACTGTTGTGCATATACGTATATAATGAGATATCTTGGAGATGGAACACAAGTCTAAATGTGAAATTTATGTTTTCGTAGACACTTTATACACATAGCTTGAAGGTCATTTTATACACAGTATTTTTAACAACTTAGCGTATGAAACAAAGTTAGTGTACACTGAATCATCAAAAAGCAATCATCTGTGTGTGTAACTCTGCTGTTCCAATGTTGTGTTATTGCAAGTTTTATTTTTAGTTAGATAGTTTAGCTGTTAAACGCCTAAATACCCGAAAGGCACTAGATCCCTTCTGAACTTGCAACTTTGCAGACTGCCAGAAATAGTGCAAATTGAGGCCACTTTAACTGCCCTGACTCAGTGCTAAGGAATCATGGGAACTGTAGTTTACTGTGGCATCAGAGCTCTCTGGCAAAGAAGGCTCAATGTCTCAGAAAAAAATACAATTCCCATGATTCCCTAGCACTGAGCCAGGGCAGTTAAAGTGGACTCAATTTGCACTATTTCTGACAGTCTGCAAAGATCAGCTCTGGTTAGTACTTGGAAGGGAGACCACCAACAAACATCAGGAGCTGTAGGCTATATTTCAGAGGAAGGAACTGACAAAACCACCTCTGAGTATTCCTCACCTAAGAAAACCCAATGAAATTAATGGGCTTGCCTTCAAAGGCGACTTGAAGGCACATACAAACACACAGTTTTGTTTTTGTGGTTGGTTTTTATTCTGTTTGATTTCTAGGATTTCCCCCCCCCCCTGGTTTTTAACTTTTATTGCTAACCACTCAGAGGATATTTTAAATTGTGTGGTATATCAACGATGATAAATAAATCCATGTATAACACACAAATAAACCTCTGCGATCAATAGCAAGCCGCATCATTATGCGGTTCGTAGAGAAGCAAGGCAGTTTGGGCACAGATGGATTTTTGTTTTAGATGAAGGAAAAATAAATGTAGCTAAGAAAATTAATGCACGAGTGAGGTCTGGATATGTCTGTAAGTATGTGTGCGTGTATATGTGTAGGGGAGCGAACGAGCGAGAGAAAATGTGTGAAGCAATTGCATATTGCAAGCTGTTGCTTCAGCATACAGGCTGAATTTTGAGGTGTAGTTCTTACAGACAGTAGACAAGGTGGTAAGCATCTTTCTGGACTGCACAAATTCAGACTGTATGCGTGGGCGGCTCACATAACAGAATGCTCCCCCATGGAAGAAAAAATCCTATATATAGAAAAGAAGGTCGCCATTTACATATCATACGCACACACAAAAGAGGAGATGCATCACCAAAAAGAGATAAAAGGACAATAATAGGACACTGAAGCCAGACTCCTGTTAGGGACATATACAAATAAAGGTGGCTTATGTGTGGACGTTATCACACGGGGTCTAAAGCAGACAGAGCCCCGTCCCATCCCCGTCCCATTGCGGTTCCTTTGCCCCTGTGTTCACATGACGTTGCACAGATCCCCGTCGCATCCCCGTCCCATTGCGGATCCTTTGCCCCTGCGATCACACGACATCACAGAGAACCCCCTCCCATCCCCGTCTCATTGTGGCATCATCCCCGTTCTTTTGCATGCCGGTTTCATTGGGAATTACATTTGCGTGACCAGAAGCATACCGGAATGATGCTGCTTTCGTTCATTCTGGAATGATGCTAGTTGCTAGAGACCCGCATGTGAAAACGTCCTGTGTGTAGGTCTCCTTTCCGATGGAGCCCGAGGTGCAATTCTGCAGCCCTTTGTGCAACATCCAATCCTGCATGCAGCAGGCCAGGGACCAATGCTCTCCTCCTATGGACCGCATCCCAAATATCTCATTCTGCCACTGCATCTTCTCTCAAAATGGTAGAGTTTATCGCACGGCACTATCAGGAATGGAAACTGAACAGAATGGAACGGAACGGGGCGAGAACGCAAGTTACCGCACAGGAGAATGCTTTTTTTCTGCTGCTCCAGAGAATAGGACCCAGAACAACGGATGGAAGCTACAGGAAAAGAGAATCTACCTCAACATTAGGTAGAACTTCCTGATGGTAAGAGCTGTTCAACAGTGGAACGCACTCCCTCGGAAAGTGGTAAAATCTCCTTCTTTGGAGGTCTTTAAACAGAGGCTGGATGGCCATCTATCAGGGGTGCTCTGAGTGTGAGTTTCTGCATGGCAGGGGGGTTGGACTGGATGGCCCTTGGGGTCTCTTCCATCTCTATGATTCTCTTCCTCTCAATTTTCCCGTTTGTCCTCAGCCTACTTCAGCAGCTACAAGCTAATTTCAATTAACGAATGAGATTATCCCACCACTCTAATAACCTACCCTACTTCTTCCAAATTGAAGTCTAATTCGGGAGGCAGCCGGGTCCTATCACAAGGATTTCGCCGCCAAAGCCGCTGGGCGAGTCGGAAAGCTCCCAGTTTCGAAAATAAGGCTGCCGAAGCGCGCTGGGGACCCAGGCTGCAGCCGGGCTGGACTCGCCCAGCGGCTTCGGTGGAAAAGGGTTATTTCAGCAGCGGGATAATCTCCTAAGTAAAGGGAGAGGAAGGGGCAAAATGTTGCCCTTCCCTGTAGGCTTAAGCAAAAGCAAACCGCTGCCACTTCTCCTAGTTTGTGCATTCTTCCTCATCAAGAATTTTTGCCATCCTGATCACACTCTGATGTTGTTCGGCTACACATCCCAGTTGTCGTGTGTAAAATATTGGTGGGGTGTGTATTCCCTTCAAATACCTCCTTTTCTCTCTCTGCAGTCTCTCTCAAAATGATAGCAAGAAGTGACACAGCTTTACTTCCTGACACCTGAGTTTATCGCAGTTTTTCACATAACAGTCATATTTGTTGTTGTTGTGTGCCTTCAAGTTATTTCCAACTCATGGCAACTCCAAGGTGAACCTATCCCGGGGTTTTTCTTGGCAAGATTTGTTCAGAGGGGGTTTGCCATTGCCATCCTCTGAGGCTGAGAGAGTGTGACTTGCCCAAGGTCACCCAGTGGGTTTCATGGACAAGCTGGAAATCTGGTCTCCGGAGTCATAGTCCAACGCTCAAATCACTGTGACACAATATATATGGAAGCAAATTTGACGGTTTACTTAACTACAGTAACAACTCATTGGTTGTTCTGCAATCTCTGGAATGCCATCGGTTGACATTGCAAAGGCAGGTGTTGTCAACTTTGGTGCTTCATCCTCTGGAATGACCCCCGTATGCGCTATCTGCAAGGCAACAAGTATATTGAGTTTTAAATTATGACCTTGAGCAAGTCACATTCTTTCAGCCTCAGAGGAAGGCAAGTGCAAGCCCTATCTTGCCAAATCTTTCCAAGAAAACCCCATCACAGGGTTGCCTTAGGATCACCAGAAGTTGGAACCGAAGGCACACAACAGCAACTTGGTCCTCCCTAGTATGACTCTTTTTTCTAACTAGGGCTGCTGCCACACTGCAGAATTAATCCAGTTTGACACCACTTTTTAACTGTCATGGCTCCAACCTATAGAACAGAATGTCCCCTTCCATAGAGAAAACTATGCAAATGTAAAAAAAGGATGACCAAGATAATCAAAGGTCTGGAAACCAAGCCTTATGAGGAATGATTTAGGGGACTGAGCATGTTTAACTTGGAGAAGAGGAGTGGTGCCATGATAGACATCTTTAAATATCAGAAGAGATGTCAGGGGGAAGATGGAGCAAGCTTGTTTTCTGCTGCTCCAGAGACTGTAACACAAACCAATGGATTCAAATTAGAACAAAAGAGATTCAGCCTAAACATTAGAAAGAGCTTTTTTACTGTAAGAGTGATTTGACCGTAGAATGGACTACTTCAGAGAGTGATATACTCTCCATCTATGGAAATCTTTAAGCAGAGATTGGATGCTCATCTTTCAATGGTGTTTGAGTTGATTTGTGTTTTCCTGCATGGCAGGAGGTTAAGCCAGATGACCTTTGTGGTCCCTTCCAAATCTAAGATTCTAAGTCACTAACAGGATTGTGTTCTCATTGTCGTGCCGTCAAGTCATTTCTGACTCACAAAGACCCTAAGGCTTAGTGACTTAAGGCAACCCTATAATGGTTTTCTCGGCAAGACTTGTTCAGAGAGGTTTGTTTTTACTTTCCTTAGTGGCTGAGAGAGTGTGACTTGCCCAAGACCACCCTGTGGGTTTCAACATCTGAGCAAGGAGTCAAACCTGGTCTCCAAAACTGTAGTGCAACACTTGGACCCCTTCATATATGTTAGCTCTCATCCCATATTTACTTCTTTTTGTCTCAGCGATGGCTGGAAGAAACCACACAGCTTTTAGGGCAGCTGTTCGGGGACACATCAGTCAGTCCCTTAAGAAGCAGATTTATTTCATCATAGATCCTTCCAAAATACAGAGGACCGCATCTCCCATCTCTGCTGTCTATCATGTGCTTATATAACTCCCTCCATTTACTTAAAATTTCTATCCAAGATGTCGATTGTATGGGGTAGGAAGAGGCTGGATCGCCCACTGTTTTGCCAGCATCGTTTCTGCAGAGTTCCATGAAATTTCTAGACCAGGCGCCGAAAACAACTGTTCTGAATCCCAAAATAACCAACCTGCTCCTTGTGCATCAGGCTGTTGCTCTCTACTAACCAAACAGCTGCCGTTGCGGGGGATCTCCCCACAAAATTTAATCATCATCGCTGACATGAAATGCACTAATTAGATTTCAGAAGTGTCAGAAGCAGCTCCTTCACCTTGGATCTAGAACGGAAGTGTTGTGATTTTTTGACAGCCCACAGCATCCCGGTGCAATGCAGGAGCTCCATCAAATATTAAACAGGCACAGAGAGAGAGAGAGGAAAAAACGTTCCAATAAGGCACTTTTCTTTGACTCTTTGAAACCGAACTAGAACAGACCAAAGAGTTCAGGTAGAAACACTAATTATTCCCCAGTCTCTAATTAGTCTTTGGGATTCAGAAAAGTTAGGTTCAGACATAACAGGCTTGGCAAAAATCTTTATATTATTAATACCTCATAGCAAAGTGATGGTTCAACATGTATTTACGACAAAGGCCAACTGATCCCAAGGGAAAGGATCCTTGGATGGAATCCCACTTAAGCAATGTGCTCTTTGGAAGAAAGATAATTTGCAATATTGATCTGCATTGGTGAGAATTGGCTACCAATCTTACCGCTTTGATTTATGATTAACATACATGGTGATGGGGTCAATCCTGCTAATATTTCACTGCACCGTACCCTCAAACTGTCCCAATCACTCCTCTGCCATCCCACTTTTTTCATCTGCTTTTAAAATGCCCCAGTTTCTTTCTCCTCCCACTTTCCCCCTTTGTTCTTGGATTACTTGAATTACTGCAAACTTAAGTGAAAACTCAGCAGGGAGAAGAAGAAAACAGGAGAGGGAAGAATCTTGCCTTTCCCAATAAGTCAGGCAAAAGTAAACTGTTGAAGCCTCTTTTAGCTTGTATGCCAGTGGTTCCCAAACTTTGGATATTTTGGACTTCAGCTTCCAGAATTCCTAATCGTTGGCCAAATGGCTGGGGCTTTGGGGAGATGAAGTCCAAAACACCCAGAAGACCAAAGTTTGGGAACTATAGTTGTATGTTCTCCTTCATAAATAATTTTTCCACCTGAATCACACTCTGAAGTTGCTTGGCCACACATGTCCTGTTCTCTTTCCATGAAATGTCAAAGGATATGGGATGGAAATGAGATGCTAGGCTCTTGCTCTCAGTTACTTTCTTAGCTTGGAGGTACAGGATGGAGACCCATGGCAAAAACCATGCTGATCCCAAGGCTCCAAAAATAGTCTAAGGGCCTTTGCAGACTGCCAGAAATAGTGCAAATTGAGTCCACTTTAAGGGTTAGAGTTAGGGTTAGGAATCATGGGAACTGTATTTTATTGTGGCACCAGAGCTCTCTGACAGATAAGGCTCAATGTCTCAGAAAAAAAACAATTCCCATGACTCCCTAGCATTAACCCTAACCCTTAAAGTGGACTCAATTTGCACTATTTCTGGCAGTCTGCAAAGGCCCTAAGGCAATATTAACAAAAATGTATAAATCAGTCAAATGTGAAGACACCATTCAGGTCAAAGCCCAGTGCACATAACTATGGTGATGGAATAAATAGTCGTTGCCAATATTGCAATCAGGGCAAGAAAACTTCAGGAGCAGCTGCAAGGAGGTCAGTGCTTCGAAGGCTTCTACTGCCTGTGCTCAACCACAATTATTTTGCAAACTTCAAATAAAAAGATGTTACAAAAACACCTCCGGTCTCTAGTGCTCCTTTTTCTTATAGGAGAGCTGACCTCCTTGCAGCTGCTCCTGAATCATCCTGCCATCCAGGAAAGCAGCAGTCTCCAAATGTTGTGTTAGTTCAGTTGCAGGTAAAAGAAGGAAACATCCTTCTTTTACCTGCAACTAACAGATGGTAGCTGTTCTTATCAGGGGTGAACAAATGGCCATGGTGATCTCTTTGCAAGAGCATTAGAAAAGGTCAGAAGGCAATGGAAGAGTGTGCTCCAGCAATCTATGCTTGCATTTTTTATCCCCCCAAGGAAGAGAGAAGGAAAGCAGAGAGAAGTCTGACTACATGGGGCTTGATCCCAATTGTTTCATAGGAGTTTATCACACGGGACAGAACCCGTGTAGAGACTGGATTTAAAGTGAAAACAATTTTTCACATGACGTTCCGGGTTAGCCCGAACAGAAAGTAGAATAACCCGCAAAAGCGGGTTATTTTTCACACAACGTTGGCATCAAGGAGAAATAACGCGACATGAATCCGAACGGAAAGTCACCAAAACCTGCTCTTTTTTTTACTTTCGAGTGGGTTTTGGCGACTTTCTGTTCGGATTAATATTACGTTATTTCTCCTTTACACAAACACGTCTGCAAAACAACCCGCTTTTGTGTTTGTTTTCCCCCCGGATTTTTAAATCCTGTTTCTGCATGGGATTTAAGCAATTTGCCTCTGTGCGATAAGGTCCTGAGTCTGAGCAAAGTAACACACATATCTACATAAAATAAAAAAGGCTGTGTATGCTGCTGCATCCCAATCAATTGCAACACCTTCTTTGTGTATATTTATGAATATCCACCTTCTTTTTATAAGATACCACGGATAGTCCATCCATTCCCTCCCATAAAGGAAATTAAAAACACAGCTTGGAAAGCTACTTAAAATGGCACGGGGCCCTTGAAATCATGGTGAAATTGCTCCAGGCTCCCAGGCAGTATTTGGGGGCAAAAGTTTGCTAAAATGTTTTGTAGCAGGCGGTAGGCGACAATGGTCCTAAAATCCCTTGGAGAGGTTGATGCATCCTACCAATCCCAGGAAAATTGCTGCTTAAAAGTCTAATCTTCCTATGTGCTACCACGAAGCAAAGAATTTAGGCTGCACTCGAATGCTTTCTTGTATCCTAATCACTGTGTTATATTTTAATTGTAATCTTATTATCTGTTCTATAAGAGTTGATAGACATATGTCTAAATACATACGAGAACAAACGTTTTGGCTGCAGACGTACAATTAGCATCCCATGTACTTTGAGCCTAGTGGCGCATAGAATAAATAGCATAAATGTGTTGACTGATGCCAAAATGCTTAACAATTAGAAAATCAGGAGCTTGTTCCATCTGTTTTTGATTAGTTAAAGAAAAATTGGCTACGGTTAAAATATGGAAAATGACTGAAAATTATATCGAGGCATGAAACTAATTATATATCTTCCTGGATTTTGTGAAAAAGTAGGACTCAGTTACTAATTATCAGACTTTATGTGCCAGGAGAACACAGAATTATTATTATTTTTTAAAGTACTCCTTACATTTGTGTGTGTTTAAAGCTTAGAAAGGCAACCTTTTCTACTTCATTATGTTCAATTCTTGCTTACCCATTTACATGTTAGTTTTTTTCATGTTAGTTTGTAATATTTCATGTGCAATTAAGAAATATAAATAATTTAAAAACTAAAACAAACAAACAAACAAAAAGGAAAGATGACCTTTTCAAAAATAACCACCACTTCTGGAATTTTTCACTGCTGAAGAAACAGCATCAAGTTGTTTCGTATCTTCAGGAGAGGATCAAAATTCAAAATGACCTTAATAGATTAGAAATCTAGGCCAAAGCTAACACAATGGATTTCAACACGGAGAAATGTAAGGTTCTGCACTAGGGTGGAAAAATGAAATGCTTAGATATAGGACGGGGGATATCTGGCTTAACAAGAGTATGTGTGAAAGAGATCTAGGAGTCCTAGTAGACCACAAGTTGAACATAAGTCAACAGTGTGATGCGGCAGCTAAAAAGGCCAATGTGATTCTAGGCTGCATCAATAGAAGTATAGTGTCAAGGGAAGTAATAGTGCTTAATTATAGATGTTTATATTGTAGAATTATAGAGTTGGAAGAGACGCCAAGGGCCATCCAAACCAACCCCATTCTGCCATGCAGGAACTTACAATCAAAGCACCCCTGATAGATGACTATCTATCCTCTGTTTAAAAACCTCTGAAGAAGGAGACCCCACCACACTCCAAGGAAGCATATTCCACTGTTAAACGGTTCTTATCGGTCCTTCCTAATGTTTAGATGGAATATCGTTTCCTGTAGTTTGTGGCCAAGAAACAGCTCCAATTTCAGATCCATACCTCCTAACACAACCTGCCTCTCATGCTTTTCTCTTCATCATATGTTTTGCGTTTCTCTGACAATGCTGGATTTTAATTCCCATGAGCCTTATATAGCCTCAGCAAAATGAAGGTACAGTGATCCCTCCACATTTGCTGGGGTTAGGGGTGAAGGACCCTCATGAATGTGGAAAAACCACAAATAAATAAATACTATTCTTTTAACCTAAGAGAACCCCTCTCTAGGAATCCCCAAGTCTTCTGGTGCAACTGGTTCAACATTTGCCAGAATTTGACCATAGAATCATGCTGGAGGACCTGCAAATGCCTACAGAAAATGTCTAGGTTCTCCAGCACAACTCTATGGTCAATTTCTGGCAGAGTTGCGCTGGAGTGCCTAGTGATTCCTAAGGAGAACATATTAAAGTCGTCCCTCCATTCTCGCAGACTTGAAGTCCGCAGTTTTGCATATTCACAGAGGGGAGACCTCAGTTGAAATCAATGGGGTGCACATGCGCAGGCGCATGCCTGCGTGCGCCCTAAGGAACATGCCCCATTCAACCCTGTGTGCCTTGAATACTGGCGAGTCTCCGTTTTTGTGGGGTGGTGGTGATCCGTAACAGATCCCCCACGAAAACGGAGGGCCAACTGTAATCAAACCTGCAAATAATCAAATCCGCAAAAGTCAAAGCTGCAAACGTAGAGGGCTGATTGTGTACTGAGCAACGTATAGAAGGCTGCAGGTTGCCCAGACCAGCTTTACATCATCTGTACTTTTGTGTCATGTAACCCAAAGGTAGATGTGAGAGTTTCTTATTTTTCTCGTCTGTTTCCAAAGGCTTTTACTACATTTTGCCCACATGGAACTGCTCCCTTTATTCCTTGAATAATTAATCCTCTAAATTCCTGCATGTTTATTCTATGAGCATTGTTTTTATTATCCCATCTGGGATCTGGGATGGGATATTTTTCTTCTGCTGGGATCTGGTTCCCAGTGGGACATTCTTTTTCCCATACTTTGTAAGCTTCAGTTTTTATCATGGCCCTCTCTTCTCCTGTAAATAGGCTTTCCATAATAGATGTCAGTTGACAATCTGCTGTCCTCCCCGGAGTCGGGATTCATCCAGATAATCTCTGCCCATGGAGACAGACCATGCAAGCAGCACCCAATGTGGCATGAACCCACTGTAAATTACATGACAGATTTGCCATGTGTCTTACAAAGCTTGCAAGATGCGGGTTTGGCAGGAGGAAACCTGTCCATTTTGGGGCACTACTACTGCGCCATCTGAGCCGTCTGTTGAGCATGTGCTGCCGATGCCATCTTGCATCAGCATCCTCTCTTGCAGCTGCTGTCTGTCCCTATAGCAACAGGGGCAAAGGCCTTATCCATTGGGGTCTAAAGCTTGGTGTCTAACCAATACAATTTTTTTGGGGGGGGGGGGAAGAAATCTTAGACCAGTTTTTGCTGGTGTCTATCACCAGACGGCTAGGAATGGTGCACATTTAGGGAGTGACTTATTTAATTTCCAGGAGAAGGGGGAGAAGGAGGTCAAAACTATATAGTTTATTGCATGGTATGATCAGGAATGGGAACTGAACAGAACGGAACGGGGCGAGAACGCATGTTACCGCACAGGAGAACGCCGCCGATGCCGCCAGGAGTCCCCAAGCCATTCCCCAGCCGGAACAGCTGGGGAACGGCTTGGGGACTCCTGGCGGCATCGGCGGCGTTCTCCTGTGCAGTAACATGCGTTCTCGCCCCGTTCCGTGCCATTCAGTTTCTGTTCCTGATCGTGCCGTGCAATAAACTCATATGGATGGTTAGGGTTGTCAGACTGAAAGCTGGAGAAATCTCCTGTCCCTTCAATGCATGCATAGAAGAGATAATTTCAGCAGGTATTCTTTATCCCATAACCATGTACCAAGTGTTGGGAGAAGCTCCCCTATGAGAATCGGACATGTTTATGTTCTGATACTTCAGTTGAATTGCTTGTGCACATGATATTGTACTGGCCATTCTACCAAGGTGTGCGCTCCTCTTTAATTTTCCCGGTTTTGCAAAAATTCCCAGGAAGAACAGCTGATCATTACTTGACATTACTGCTTGAGGATGTAGACTCTCAAATAACTGAGATCGCAGTGACAGAGGCTATTGCACATAGCAGAGTTCTGGCAGGTGAATGGTGAATTTCTGAATCATGCCGAATTTCTGAATGGTGAATTTCTGAATCATGCACTCAAATACATCTAGAAAGCAAAGCAATGGGGGGAAGAAGCAAATTAAAATGCAAGTAGTAAGAGAGATGCAGACGAAAATATCTACACTGTAATTATTTGGTATTATTTACTCCAGCATGTTCAGCCAGTCATGATCCCTGTGTGTCTATTCAATGCCATAGTGATTTCTGTGCGGATAAAACTGCAATAACCCCATGCATGCTATTTTGAACCCCTTGGAGAACAAGTGGGATACAGATGAAATGTGATAGATGTGTTGAAACTCAACATGGCTCTTTCTGTCCCTCATTAGCATTTGCCCTCTTAATAAAAAGGAGAGGTCAGTGACTTTTCTTTCCGAAAAAAAGAAGGGGAAAGAAGCAGCAGCTGATTTTCTAATAAACTAGAAAAATGACCTTGTTAATAGTGGAAAGCAATCTTTTGCAGAGGGTCATATAAAACCATTGGATTTCTACAAATATTTCTGCAATCGCTGTAATAAATACACAGTGAAGTGATTATTATGATTAAGTGATGATTATAGTGATTAATTGCATCCTCCTGGGATCAGTACAAACAAGGGTGAAGTGCTGTTTCATGCTCAAGAATTTATTTTCTCTTCCCACCCACACATATCTTGTAGCAGTGTCTGAAATCCTATTGTTAGTCCCATCTAAAGTAGAGCCATTGAATCAACTGGATTTATCGACATGTTGACTCCTCACCATTCAACAACTGATTGAACAGGTTGACTCTAGTTGGTACTAACCAACTAACCAAAATGAGCTGCAAGATGCTATGTAAATTGCACTGCCAGAAAGTAGTGATGCAAAACTATCAAAATGGTTGACCAAAATGGTGAAGGGTCTGGAAACCATGCCTTATGAGTAGAGGCTTAGAGAGCTGGGTATGTTTAGCCTGGAGAAGAGATGGTTAAGAGGTGATATGATAGTATACAGTGTCATATTGAGGATGGAGCAAGCTTGTTTTCTGATGCACTAGAGAATAGGACGTGGAACAATGGATGCAAGCTACGGGAAAAGAGATTCCACCTAAACATTAGGAGGAACTTCCTGACAGTAAGAGCTTTTGTTCAGTAGTGGAAGATGCTGCCTAGAGAGTGGTGGAGTCTCCTTCTTTGGAGGTCTTTAAACAGAGGCTGGATGGCCATCTCTCAAGGGTGCTTTGATTGTGAGTTCCTGCATGGCAGGGGGGTTGGACTGGATGGCCCTTGGAGTCTCTTCCAACTTTTATGATTCTATGAAAATTCCAAAATTTTCAGCCCTCTCTTCCTTTCCAGAGGAAAATAAGACAATTTTGTACTGCAGACCTTCAGATCTCTGTGATGCATAGTATTATAGCTGGGGATGGCAGGATGTGTGAGTATGGGCCAGGAATCAAACACTACCCATTCCTGATATACACAATACATCGAATAATGAAGCCTGTGTTGTCTGCCTTACCTAGCCTCTCAAAGGGCAATCATTCAAATTATTCCCTATCCATATTTTTTTTAAAAAATTCCAAGCACAACTAGAAGCGCGGGGTGGAGTAGCCAGTAGTGCCCATTGGAATTCATCTCACGGCTGCATTTAAGATATGAATTGACTGAGAAAGAATACATTTTTTAAAAAGCCCTGCCTTATCTTTATAGAGCAGCATCAGCCCCCTGCTCTCATTGACTTCAAAGGCATTAACAGCAGCTGAGCACGACTTTGGTTCCCAAGTGAAATCTGACCGCAGCTACACATGAATGTCTTCATGCGCTGGAACTGGAATCCTAGTCTGCACCCTCAACGGAGTAAATCTCATTGGCATCATTGACTCCAGAGTAGACACAGAGAATTGTGCTGCCTGGAATATATTCCTTTAAAAAAGAAAAGAAAGGTGTCTGTGTCATCCCTAGCAAATGTTCCATGGCATGTCTCAAAGTACTATCTGATTTCCAATATAGTTTAATATGTATATGGAGTCATTGGGAGTGGTTGTGTGGAGATCTGGAGCAAGGCGTCATCAATATAATTCATCATCATCATCATCATCATCATCATCATCATTTTTATTTTATTTTATTTTTTTTTAATTATTTATGAAATATATAAACACAGAGATATATGCATACAGAAAAAACAAACAGACAAACTAACTAAAAAAAGAAAAACCCAGAGAAATGGGTACAACAGCGTGTTAGATATTTTCCTGCAGCGATCATAAGAATATTATAACCTATTATAAGAATCATGTAACTCCGATAACTTGAAAAATAACGTTTCCCTTCCTGTTGCTTTAACATCCCAAATACTTCTTTTAACTGGTCTAACCAAATGATCATTATGGTACATTATCAAACTTTTCCTTTTCCCGGTTGTTTCACTTTTCAGTGATATTGCTTTAAAAAAAACAAAAAACAAACCAAAGTTCTACTTTACTTATATCTTTACAAAATTAGTAGCTCTTATTAATACAATGGTTATAAATATTATTTTATCATATTTGTGGTCAAATTACCCCATGTGTGTTCTAAAAAATTAAGGACTTTTTTTTCTCCAGTCGTTTACAAATATATCAGATTTTTCGTCCCTTAATTTCCTTGTCTTCTTATCTAGGTACAGGACCTCGTAAAGTTTTAAAAACCATTCCTCTATATTAGGTACCTTTTTGTTTTTCCAATCTTTGGCAAACACCATTCTTGCCGAAGAAATCATATAAAATAGGACACAATCATGCTTCTTTTCTAGTTGATTTTCTTTCATGTTTAACAAAAATATTTCCGGTTTAAGCTGTATATTTATCTCCAAGATTCTATTAATTGTAATACAGATTTTCTTCCAATTTTTTTGCTTCTTTACATATCATCATCATCTTTATTTATAATGCCCTTTCCACCAAAGGGTGGAACATAAGCCATATATAATCAAAAACAAACGATAAAACACAATACTATGAAATGCTAAAATACTAAAATAATTTACTAATATACTATTATATTGCTCTTTATATTAATATTACCATTATTATAATATACCATTATATATTACCATAGTATACTGAACTCTGCTGTGTCCCATTTGAAGAAGGTGCAACCACACAGATTCAGGACTAATACCTGGAAGCGATGCTGGACTGGATGAGTGCCGATAAACAGAGTCTGAATCCTGGCAAGACAGATTAATAATAATAATAATAATAATAATAATAATAATAATTTTATACCCCGCGTCTCTGAGCTCAATCGGGGCGGCTCTCAAGTGATAAAAGTACAAATGCATTCAAACCCCTATACCCTCCCCCCCCTTAAAAAAGTATTAAACCAACTAAATTTTAAAACCATACAAGATATCTTTTGGAGAAGTGCATCTCATGTTTGGGAGGCAGGTGGACTACCTGTTTGGAATAGGATTGCACTCTCTCAAATGTGCAGCCTGGATGTACCCTTGGATTCATCTTGGTTGCTAGTGGTTCAAGTGAGTTCAGTGACTCAAGACTAATTCTGCTGGCACACTGCAGAAATGAAGCAGTTTGACACTATTTGGACTGCCATGGCTCAGTGCTATGGAATTCTGGGATTGGTAGTCTTGTTTCCTAGTGTGCAACTGGAAAGAAGAGCAAAGCAATGCATCAACTGGTTCCACTTGCTTGTTCCTGGACAGCGATGCGGACTGGACACAGAAGAAGCCAGCAAGCAAATGAACAGTGAAATCAGCAAAGGAAAGGTGGCCCGACTCAGGAAAGGCATAGAATGTCAGAAATGAGATTTTTAAATGGTTCCTTTTCAGAGGGTTGCAGCTCCCAGAATCCCCAGGCCAGCACTTCATTGTTTTCTTTTGATACTGCCTTTCTCCCAGCACTGGGACCCCAGGCAGTTCGCAACAAAACTAAAACATCTATAGATTTTAAAAAGAAAAGAAAATACAAATACACATAAAACACTATATATTGCAATATTTTATTAATGTTGTAATATTACAATACCATACTATTAAAGTGAAAGGGCCTAAATACCCTAAAAGGCTCCAGATCCTGTCTGATCTTGGAAGCTAAGCAGGGTCAGCTCGGGAGCCTGCCAACAAAGACCAAGTGCTGTAGATTATATTTCAGAGGAAGGAACTGGCAAAAACATATCTTTTTTGGGATATGTTATACGGGTTTTATTGTAAGCCGCTTGGATTGTTTGTCAATAAACGGGATATAAATAAATTATTATTTATTATTATTATTCCTTGCCTACAAAAACCTTGTGAAATTCACAGGGCTGCCATAGGTTGACAGGTGAGTTGAAGGCTCGTGCACACATATACAGTTGGATTAAAAACAATTTTAAAATACATTTAAAGCACAGCAGCAACATTAAAAACCATGCTGGCTGTGTGATTCTGAGAATTGTGGTGCAAATAAGTAACTTTTCCACGTTCTGTTTGATCCCCAAAATCTGGTGCCAGCGCTAGCTGCCTTCCTCCTTCACATCTGGTTCCATTAAGTGTCAAACTCCCAAGAGAGAGCTTTGTCGTACAAGTGCAGAAAATAAATGCAAACTTGAAGGAATTGGAATTTGCTTTAAGCTGGATTTGCTGTCAGAGGCAGCATTTGTACTTGATGGCTGTATGGCTTGCTTTCAGCCAAAAAAAGGAGGAAATGAAATGCCGAAATGAAAATGAAAATTGGATTAACTGAAAACAACTCCCACTCACCTGCCACACAGACTCATCATATCCAAAACGCTCCAAGGTGTTCATATTTACACCTGTGATTTTTTTTTCCTGGTTTGAGGCTGCAGAAGGAGGAGATGACCCAGTACATGACGAAAAGTGTCCATCATTTCCAGCAGGGCCTATTTGCATGACTAATGCGCTAACTTCACCGGAGCTGTCTCATCATCTGCTTTTCCTGCAGCGAAGAAGTCTCAGAGGCCTGGAAGAGAAATGATGTGATCAAACTGGCTCAAACCAAAAATAGCTCTTCTTCATGTCCCTATTGAACACTAGAGCCAATGCACATACTCACCCCCACTACACACACACACACATCATCATCATCATCATCATCATCATCTACATGTGCATGCAGACTTGGCTTACTGTAATTTCTAGGATACAATAGAATGGAGATTAAAAAGGGTTGGCAAATGATGCTGGGGTCCCTGTTGTCAAAATGACAGGTGGTGGGCTTAATGGTGCAGAAAGACTATACGACGACAGCCATAGGCGAGACTCTGAGAACTCCCAAATCATCCTTTGCCTTTGAAGCAGACAGTTCCTCCATAATTAAAAATCCCATCCAGATTATTCCATATAAGCAAATGCAGCCTATGGCCATGAGGGTTATGGTTCCTGCTGCTATTAATTATTATACTGTATTATCCATGTGTCCTGCACATTGCAGAATTGCACGCGCAAGTGCGACAGTTCCCTGCCTCCAGGAGCCTGCAATCTGATTTTTTTAAAAATAGAGATGTCAAAGGGAGAAGAGGGGAGGGTGATGCTCAGGTAGCAAGATGGGAATGGGAGCAAAATGCTGTTCCACATACTTGATGTTGTTTCCGTTGGGTTTAGCCAATAGATTCAGAGAAGACGTAGTTTTGGGCAGGAATTTGATGGCAGGGAGATATTGCTGTTTGGAAAGAAGATTCCAGGAATAAGAAGCAGCAAAGGAAGAATGACATAGGATGACATATTTTGCAGATGGCACATGGCATAGTGGTTTGAGTGTTGGATTACGACTCTAGAGACCAGGGCTCAATTCCCAGCTCAGCCATGAAACCTACTGGGTGAACTTGGGCAAGTCACACTCTCTCAGCCTCAGGGGAAAGCAAAGGCAAACCCCCTCTGAACAGATTCTGCCAATAAAACCCCATGATAGGTTTGCCTTAGGGTTACTGTAAGTCGTAAATGATTTGATGACACATGAAAACAATCGGAAGGGCTATCAGAAGACATCCAGGTTAGTCATTGGCGAAAATGCCTTGTTGAATGGGATGATGGCATCATCTAATCTAATGTCTTCAAATAGCAAGTCTGCAAATGTGACAGAGATATGTGTGGAAATACCTAGCACTGTTCCATTGGTCTGTGTCTTCAGTGCAGGGAGGCATATAGCTGCCTCCATTTCAATTACTAGACAGCGTAATTCGATTAGTAGTACAATGAAAGCTCCAGAAGCTGCTTTTGAAAAGCTTTTCAAAAGCATACCCTCCAACTGTTCTGATTTCATTGGGACAGTCACACTGGATTAACCCACTGTCATCCCACTTTTTCAGCTGTTTCCAAAATTTCCCCGTTTCCCTTCATCCTTGGCTTGTTATACAGTGGGCCCTTGGTATTTGCTGGGGCTTGGTTCCAGCCCCCCCCCCCCCCATGGATACCAAAATCCATGGACGCTCAAGTCTCATGATAGAAAATGGTGTCCCTTATATGAAGTAATAAAATCAAAGCTGTGGATGGTTGAATCCATGGATAAAACAAATCTGAGGATATGGAGGTCCAACTGTATTTGATGCAAACTGAGTTCAAAGTGCAAAAGTAGTTTGCACTCAAGTAACGAAGCAGGAAGGAGAGGATAGGGCTGAATCTTGCCTTTCCCAGTAGGTTCAGGCAAAAGCAAACTGCTGCAGCCTCACCTAGCTTCTGTTCTTCCCCATTAATATTTTTGGCAATCTTGACTACACTCTGATGTTGCTTGGCCACACATGTCCCAGTTTTCATCTGTGAAACGTTGGAGGGTATGCAAGAGTGGTTAGTTGCTGATATAGTTTCATCCAAAATACTGTATTTTGAAAGGAAGTACTCTCCTTTCCCACTTCTTTGAAGTCAGTGTTAACAATTTTGTTCAGCCTGAGGGCCATATCCAATTTCAGAAGAGTTCTTCTTGGTGGCTGCATTCCAGTTTGGTGGGTGAGACTAAGTGGAAAAATACCAGCATATTTTTAATTTACAGCTCTTACTGAATTTTTTTTAATGGATTGGGGAGGGAGAAACCATATAAACACAGGAAACCACCAAACAGTGGTGTATTTGAGCATCTATGGCAGGGGTAGGCAACCTTTCCCCTTTAAGGGCCGAGGGACTTCAGCTCCCAGAAGCTTCAGCCATGTTGGCCAATAGTCCTATGTTGGCCAATAGCTCCTGGGATTCTAGGAGCTGAAG
This sequence comes from Phrynosoma blainvillii, assembly GCA_026167975.1. Lineage (NCBI taxonomy): Eukaryota > Metazoa > Chordata > Lepidosauria > Squamata > Phrynosomatidae > Phrynosoma > Phrynosoma blainvillii. Next base: position 24,272,992 of record JANUYF010000008.1, read on the forward strand.
TCCCTCGGCCCTTAAAGGGGAAAGGTTGCCTACCCCTGATCTATGGCATCCCAGGAAAAGCTGTGTTGTTGTCTGCCTTCATGTTGTTTCTGACTTATGGTCTTAAGGAGGCTGAGAGTGTGTTACTTGCCCAAGGTCACCTGATGGGTTTCTTGGCTGAAATGGGAATCAGACCCTGGTCCCCAGACTCATAGTCCAATGCTCCACGCTAGCTGCCCTCTCACTTTCTTAGCCCTGGCTGATCTTTATCAAGAACCATGAATTTCTGTGGTTTAGATGTGTTGGGCAGATGCTCCTTGGGCCCTTCTTGTCACGAAAACCTTTGCTTCCTATGCATTGCTACCTACAATGTGGAATTTGAAAACTTGAGAAGTGTGTGAGGAAGACAGCATACATGGAATACCAAACAGCTAAGGAGCACCGAGGAAGGCAAAGCTTTCATGCGCTGCAGAGTCACCTCCAAAGGTAGCCCTGGCATCTCCCTTTGCTGCTACCCAAAATGTCTCACCCCTCCCCTTGTTCCTGTTACATAACATAACCCCATTGCACAATCCCAGGAGTGCTTTTTGCTAGTGGCGTGGCTGTGCTGAGGACGGATTGGGCGAGACAAGCTAATTTTTCAGGCTCAGCTCTGTAGCTGTCAAAAGAAATCCTCAACAGTGCTAATTGGGAGCGGAAATTGGATTTGAGTTCTACACCTTCTTGTGCCCCCTTTTTCCAGAATAGAAACGGCAAGACCCTTTCTCACGATGGACATTTAGTTTGTTAGCTGCCAGGACTGGATGAAAAGGAAATGCCTCTTCTCTCTCTTATCCTAGAATCAAGACATCATAGATCTGGAAGGGGTCCTTTGTTGTTTCTTGTTAACTTTAGCCTATATTGTTGTCTGCAGTTCTGTTTGGTATTGTTGTTACTATTACTATTACTATTATTATTATAATAGTGGAATAAATTTCTAGGAAAATAATAATAATAGCAATAGTTTGTTGTTAACTGCCCTCGAGTCGATCTTGATCGATGGCGACCCTATGGATGAGACATCTCCAAGACACCTTATCTTCTGCTGCTCTGCTCAGGTCCTGCAAATCCATACCCAAAGTGACCTCCTTCATAAAGTCCCTCCATCTGGCCTGCGGCCTTCCTCTCTTCCTACTTCCCTCCACCTTCCCCAGCATTATTGTCTTTTCCAAAGAGTCCTCTCTTCTCATGATGTGTCCAAAGTACGACAGCCTTAGTTTGGTCATCTTGGCTTCCAGGGAGGTTTCCCGCTTGATCTGCTCCAGGACCCATTTATTTGTCCTTTTGGCAGTCCATGAGATCCTCAGCACACTTCTCCAGCCCCACATTCTCTCAAATGCATTGATTTTCTTCCTATCATCTTCCTTAATTGTCCAGCTCTCACATCCATCCATAGTAATAGGGAATACAATGGCTTGTACGATTCTAACTTTTGTGCCCAGTTATATATCTTTGTATTTTAGAATCTTTTCTAGTTCTTTCATGGCTACCCTCCCCATTCTTAATCTTTTTAGGATTTCCTGACTGCAGTCCCCATTTCTATCAATGTTTGATCCCAGGTGTGTCACAAAGTCCAACCCTTTGCTCGATGCAAGACCTCCAGTTTGAACATCCTCAGCAGGTAGCTCCCAGCCTCTACCTGAAGATATCCAGAGAAGGAGACCCTAACACCTCTCGAGGCAATTGGTTCCATATCTGACCCACTTGCATTGTCAAGAACATCCTGATGGTAAGAGCAGTTTGACAGTGGAACATGCTGCCTCGGAGTGTGGTGGAGGCATCTTCTTTGGAGACCAATAAACATAGGCTGGATGCCCATCTATTTTTTTTTTTTTACAAAAATTTATTCGTGTATAAAACAACATAACATAACATTTATACTTTCCACAACATTTCATAACCTTACATAACATTACATAACAAATAAACTACATACATACCTTACCTAACATATATGACATCTGCTGGATGCCCATCTATGTGTGTGCATGCATGTCCACTTTGTATATTCCTACATGGCAAGGGATGGCCCTGTTTGGTCTCTTCCGATTCTGTTATTCTATAAGGAAGAGATTTAATGGCAAGGGCATTGTTAGTGGCTTTGGGTCCCATTCATGGGAGAAAGGCAGAATATCAATGGGATGGATGGATGGATGACGGGATGAATAATGTTATGAAGAATGCAAAAAGGAAGGGAAGCTACAGTACTACAGGGATTGGTAGTTTCCCTTCCCCTCTTCATAGCAAAGTCATATTTCTGAATTGACAGAAGGGAAAGCTGTCAAAGAGGAGGTCACAACCAGCCCACAGGGGATCCATCCCGGAGAAATGCTTAGCCTAGGAAGCCTTTCCTCTGTGAGAGGAGTTCCTGACAGCCGCCTCCTGCCATCTCAGCGCATCCTGGTGCAGAAATGAGAAAGGGGCAATGAAGGGTCAAATGAGAGCCATCAAACTAGTGATCACTGAGAAATCTGTTTCAGAATGTTGTGTACAGCAAACCAACAAAAGTCCCTACAGCCAGAAAACCCAAGACCACATATTTTGCTGTTTTACTGTTGTTTTATCCATTAGTTTTATTGCATTTTCTTGATTTTATGTAGTATAATCTGCCTTTGTTGTTGTCGTGTGCCTCCAAGATATTTTTGACTTTGGGTTTTTTCTTGGCATGTTTCTTCAGAGGGGATTTGCCATTGGCATCCTGAGGCTGAGAGAGTGTGATTTGCTCAAGGTCACCCAGTGAGTTTCCATGGTCCAGAGAGTCATAGACCAATGCCCAAACCCCTACACCATGCTAGATTTTTTTTAAAAAAATGAAATGTGGTAAAATGGTATCTAAATGCATTTGAAAAACATGCACATTTGAAAAATGTATAGTCAATGGGAGAAAAATTCACAGATTAACACATTCAAATTTCAAAATATGCACAAAACTATGCATGCTTTTCATGTCTATATTCAGAATCCCATATGGACATGAACCCGAATGTTACTGATTTCTGGACTCCGGCATGGCCATCATGCTGATCCGGATGATGGGAGTTGCGGTGCCAAAGAGTAACTTTTCCAAGTCCTGGTCAGAATGAGCTTTAAGGAAGAAATTGGAGACGTTGGCAAGCTTGGATTTAACAGTTTTGAAAATTGAAAACCATTAAATAGAAGGAAGGTGTGGATTAATTCAAAGAAAGATATTTCCAGATATGTTTTTGTAGGATGGGGACCACTCCCTGGTCAAATGCCTCACAGAAATGGATGAAATTGTCTAAAACATCAGTTTGTTCTAGCAAATATATCTGGGGCAGCCGTGTTGGCCATATAAGAAAGTACAGTATCATCCCAAATCAATAAAGGTATCACTGTCTTGTGGGTTTTGGATGATGCTGTACTCTGTTCCAGCAGTTACTCTTATTTCTGTCTAACCCACTCTCTGGCACAATGCATTGGGGCCCAGGCGCAGATGCTGATGATGGTGGCAGACCCTCCATCTGTTCCTCCCAGTCCCTAGAGCTTTCTCCCCTTCTTAGAGGAGTGGCATTTGTTGACTACATTGCCTCCTTCCACCTCCTAAGCCAGTCTGTGCCCTCCGGTATGGTGTGCTATGATGAGTCCTGATGCTGCAAAGTCTGAACATAGCTGCAGGGAGGGTGTCTTTTCTGCACCAGGGATCAGTAAGGAGTTGCATAAGCTCCTTGATCATTCTTAGAGGAACAGAGAAGACGGGTGGAGGCGGCAGCAAGCAATGCTCTCTTTCTGCATCTGCCTTTCTTATTCCCAAAGGATTGCCACGGGAGGCTTAGATAACCATCCCTGCCACACTACAGCCTTCACAGCAAGCCTTTCCTGCACCCAAACAAAACCAGATTAATTCCCACGGATGGAAGAGAGCGGCTGCCTTTGGGTCGCTCCAGAGGTGGTTTTATTTGTGCAACCAATCTGCCCCGAGTTTGGAAATGTTACTTGTTTGGACTACAGTTCCCAGAATCTCTGGGAGGGACCCTTGAAATCATCCCATTGTTTCTTGCTTATCCCTCTGTTTCCCTTAAAAAAGTCATCAGTTAAGGGGAGAAAGACAGAGTAGCCCAGATAGTGTTTTCCAGATGACAGTGCTATGATTTCTCTGGCTGGAAGCAGCCACATTCAGTGCAAAGAACTATCTGCATGACCTAAATCTCCGCTAAATCTCCAGTGATCGGGCCTATTTTGGATGCAGAAAAATTGGCAGGCAGGCTGGAGGTTCACATCAATCCATGTGGCAAATGCATACACGTCCATTTGACACATGCACATACAACTCCATCTGTGGTTTGATAAAAAGGTGCACAGATAGTGATGGTGAAGTTCTGGATTCTGCTGCTTTGTCGAAAGTGATTTTGGTTTCATATTTAAGGAGGGCACAACCTATTTAGTAATTATCCATTACCTTAAATGGGGTTAAACAATATAGGACTCCTTCAGAAGGGACAAATATGTTGGGAGTTGTAGTATTTGTTACTCTAGTTCTTGTTTTGTTTTGTTTTTTCTAAATATCCAAACATAATTTCTATTGACTGAACTATTTTCTGGCAAAGTCTGGCACCAGCTGCAACGTATTATTCCCACCTTTGAGTTTCTTTTAATTCTGAGCCATATAGGAACAAGAAAGTATTCTTCTCATCCTTTCTCTTTTTAATTTTTAGTGCTGTCATGCATCACCGAAATGTTACGTTGGCCCTATACATGATAACACTAAGAAATATATGTTTTTTAAATCAATGAGAAGCAAATTTACCTTTCAAAGGACACAACCTGCTCAGCAAATATGCCATATATATATATATATATATATATATATATATATATATATATATGGAAAACCTGTAGCATAGACCCAAGAGACTGCTACAAAGAAATACACACCCCAGAATGGAATGAGTGAATGTATTGGTGGTAAAAACTGGCAAATCCTGACAAAATGAAAGGGCTAGGAGAATTCCCACTTCTTTAGATTAATCTGGAACAACCGATAAAAATATTTAAAAAGAGAGAGAACAGTAGCCTTCATATTAGAGTAACTTTGACAATTGTGCCCAATTAAAGCACTCAATACAATTTGCAAAAGTAAAGAATAAAACTGCACTCGCATGCCATTCTAAAGTTTAGCGTAGCAAGAATGAGCTGCAGGGCACCTCACACTTAGATGCTCCTGCTTTCCTCTCTGGTGCTACTACAGGGAGTTCAGAAGTTTTCGCTTCTTATTTAGATTAACTGCCCACAAGAACACTGTAGTTAACCTTAACAATGATTTATTTAAAGCAAAGTTACTCAAAAATGGTGATCCATGCACTGGTGCTGGTCCACAACTCATCAGCTCCCAGTCTGTGTTGGCGAGTTTCCTGGAAAGTATGCATATACAATAATACTATCGCACAAATATGGTACCAATCCCTGGCACAATGGGGAAAAGAATGGCCACATCAGATAGACTGAGAAGCACTGGTTAAAACACAGAGCCAAACATTCGTGGCATCCACAGCCGTGGGGTGAGGAATCCATTCCCAGTTTTAAAGGGGCTGTCTATGGTGCTCAACACTAGATTCAGCATGAATGAATAAACCATCGCAATAATATGGGAGCCACCAGCTGCCACTGATGTCAAAACATGGGCTATGAAACTGTGGCCATACTAGCTGAGGATGATGGAAACTGGACTCCAGTATATCCAGAAGACCTCAAGCTGGTTCTGTAGGAAAGAAATTGTGACCAATAGATGCATGCTCTCCAGAGCATCCCTCTGCACAAAGAGGCATTGTTTTCCTCTCTCTTATTTATGCCCTGATAAGTCTGACTGAACTCAATGGGTCTTACTTCTGAACAGAGACATATAGGACTGAGATCGCTTGTTGTCACCATGGATAGGGCAGCCTATTGTTTTGCAAGGACTACAACTTCATTTAGTCTGTTTTGAACTGCTCATAATTGCTCCTACAATACAACTTTAGCAGGAAATTACCACCTCATTTACTTCTTTGTTTCTAAATTAGTGCTAGGACTTTGTGCATAGCAAGAGCACCAGCCTTCAGAGATGAGTAAAGGGAGAAGTGGTGTGTGTGCAAGTTTCCATGTGGATGAGGGATAAAGCAATCTGAGAGTGATCATTGGTTTGGTTGAAGCCTTCTTATATTCCCCATTTTCTCCCATTCTTCATCTGCAAAACAGGGCAAGATGTGACCATTTACATGTTCAGAAACCTATGTCAGAGAAATAGGCCCAGCCACAATTGCACATTTTAATCACGCAGATAAAGAAATGGTTCTTCGATGTTTCATGATTCAACTAATTCCCTCCATGAAGTAAATAAAGAGGCCAGCAGACAATACAAAAGTGTATAATCATGTTAAAAACACCAGTTTCTAATTAAAACAGTAACCTATATTTTTTTAAAAAAATCAACATAAGCATTCATTTTGAGAGACACAAATCATTACAACATCAGCAGCATTTGAGGGATATTCCTATTTTGTTTAGGTCTGTGCACTTGCCTGAGATTGCAACAAGGCTCAAGTGGTGGCGAAGTGCAGCTAGACTAGACCTGTGCAAATATGCAACCCATCCCATCCTCCCCGCAACCCAATAATAATACAGCCTACTAGGTGTTTGTCGAAGGAATGTGGTTATTATTTGAACCACTACAGGCTTGGATGGTACTCTTGTACCCCGGCCAAGAGCTTGGAAAAATAGTTTATGGGAGAAGCAATTCCAAAATCCCCAGGCAACGTTCTGCCTGGGGATTCTGGGAGTTGTGTCCTGCAAGAGCCACCTTTCCAGATTCTAAGTTGGAGACCCAACTGAGACCTTTCCACTCAATCCTCCTAACATTTTGAAGGCTAAAACTCTACTTTCCTTCCTGTACCCAGACATCGCCTCTGTATTGTGCAACAGTTGTGTTATCCTCTTCCTCCCCAGCCCACAAACTAGTGGTAAAGAGCATCCTTTTCCTGACAGCTGTGTAACTACTGTATAGCCCATGTTCATCTATCTGGGACAAGAAGGAAGAATGATGAGGCATAAGGTATGCTTGAGCCTCTGGACCTCTGTTGCTGTTGCCTTCCAATTGACTCCAACTCTATCCTAGGGTTTCCTTGGCAAAAGGAGCTTTGCCTTTGCCTTCCTCTGTAGCTGAGAGATTGTGACTTTCCCAAGGTCACCCCAGTGGATTTCTTTGGCTGAGCCAGGATTTGAACCCTGGTCTCCAGTCATAGTCCAACTATTAGCATGATCCCAAAGGCACATTTGGTCCACCCTAGGTATATACAAGAGGCAGTCTCTACCCTAAAAGAGATTGCGCTATTTGTTTGCATGCATGCCCACTCTCAAGGTAATGAGAAAATGAGAGTGAAAAAAGACAATGTGAAAACATCTGGATGTAACTAGTCCAGCTTGATAAAAGATGCAAAGACAGATATTTGCATACAACTGTGACCATTTGGGGCTTTTTCACTCGAGACTTTGGAATCCATGCAATCCAGAATTGTAGCCATTTGCACAAAAAGTTCTGGATTTTCCCCCCTGCTAATGGGAATGTTCTGTATAGATTTCCACTCACTTCCTTGGGGATGTGTTTTTAGGAACACTTTTGGGTGTTTTTTCCAAATATCACAACTCCTGGGTACCTCCAGACCTCTCTGAGTTTCTAAGAGGCAAACAGGTGTGTTGGTTGCCTCCGTTCAGCTCCTTAGGCTTTGTGTATACAATTCGCAAGTGAGGAGGCATTTTAAACATGGGCAATAAAACAAGTTTAGTGTGTCTTTCCAGGGGGAACAATAAATCACATTGTGTAACACCAACGGTATAAAAGGGCCATCATTCCAGAAGGTGAAGAGGCAAAATCCTACAACAGCACACTTCTGGACACAAGACAGGCTTGTGCTGTGGGTTGTTGCAAAATTCTGCAATTGCACAATTCCGGCACAATGTTTTTTTAAAGGCAGGTTTTGTGAGGTTTCTTAGTGGGGTAGAGAAAAGTTATGGGAACCAGTATGGAGGAAGAATTACAGGAAGGAGACTGAGTTGTGAGGTTCTCAGTTTGTATTACTGTGTCACAATTTTTCCAGAAAAGAAGGGGTAGAGGGAATCTGAAATGTGCTGCCCTGTTTCCACATTTAATCCACGAGTAACAAACCTGGTTCTCTACCAAGAAAAGGGACAGGTGTGAAAAGGCCCTTGATAGTCCAAGCTCAGGGGAAAAAATATCTTTGCTTCAGTTTCCATGGTGAACTACAGATGAGATCAGTCCTTCATTCTGTAGCTGCCACCACAAAGTGAGAAAATCAGCTACCTGGATGGCATTTTTCCTATTCAGAAAGCAGGTATGATTTCACAACTCTCTCTTTTTCACAAACACACACACACACGTTTTCCTTCCCTATATTACAGGTTGGCAGTGGGACTTTCAGCCCACACTTAAGGTGACTGCCATGCTTTCAGCATAGCTTCAAATAGTTACTCCAATGCAGTTTGGACTACAATGCCCAGAATTCCCTAGCCACTATCACCAGTAGCCATGTTGGTTGGAGGGGGGATTCTGGGAACAATAGTCCCCATCAAAAGCTACTTTGCCAGACTTTGGCTCTCATCCAACTTCTTTTCATTTCAGTGGGACCTTGTGCAAAGTAACTTCTTTGAGGACAGTCTCTCCCACCCCAAGATCACAATCCTTATATCTCTTTCCCTAAATAATCACAGAGAAGCAGACAGTGCAGCCTGCTTCTGATCACTTCTCTGAAATACTAGAGGAAAGATTGCTATGTTTAAGGAAGTATCTCAGCACCAAATCGCTCTAGAGGTGTGAGCCAGTCTGCATAGTGATTATATAAGCCATACAATGATGCTTCCCAACATCCCCCCATCCCACCATGCCTTGTATTTTGGGGGATCACAGATATTGGGGTTGCCCAAAAGCAATGAAAGAAATAGTGAGAAGGTATTTTGTGTCTAGAGGCTGGACTTCTGCAAAGGACTGTCTGGAACGATGCAGTCCCCGATGCCTTCTAGAAGATTATCCCACTTGTCAAAATCTTCTTTCAGCTCTGTGAGAAAAGAGGGAAAGAGTTATCACAGGAGGTTATTGCACAAAGTGCAATAATAAAATAATAAATGTCTTCTGGATCGATCAGTGCAGAGAGAAAGTGGCATAATGCATAAGCGGCAATGAAGAAGTACTTCGAGATCTGCCAGAAACTGACCAGTGATCCATCAGTAGCAGCATATCACAGTTTAATTTCTCCCTAGCCAGGATACCATGGATAGCATGCATCCTGATGAGACCTGAGTTCAAATTCTTCACTTGATCAGTTGCTTGATCAGTTTATGGCTTTGACCCATGTATGCTGCCTTTAGCCCATTGGAGGAAAGGCAAAATCTAAATGTAACTAAACTAGCTAGCTAACTACCTAAGCTACATTTAGAGCCCACTTTTTCAGGCTAGCCTGTTAACTGGCTAAATATTTTAGCAAAACCAATATTCCCCACAGATCTAAATATACTCCACTACAGGGATGGTCTCTTCCAATGCAGAAGAAGCGGGTCTGGTTGTCTGTACAGCTACTGTGATAAGTTTATCAACGTGAATAAATTTTACTTAAGAGGACATGCCACCAAATACAATGGGAGATACATGGAAAGAAGATATATAGCTCTGAGCTGCAACCAGATATGGCTTTTTACACTAGGAGCCACGAATTCTCCTAAACTGTTATATAGATAATCTCCCAGCACACACATTGGCCAGGTAGTGCATTTTGAGCCCTAAACCTATTTTATGAAAGAGATTGCTATATATCATATACCACTCAATTGTTTTTGGCCACTCGGAGGCAATCCCCCTTCTCCAAATTGTCAAAAATAGTTCATGCACACAAAAGCAAGACCTAGTTTAGAAGCCTCACAGATTAAAAACTTCCACCCCTTTTATCTATTATTACACCCCCTGCAGTGCATCAATAAACTGTTAACCTACCAATTAATATTGCTGAACTGCAAATGACGTACGCCAGAGAAAAGGCACTGAATTTAACTTGTGTTTTTAATCTCTAGGGATCTTCTTCCAAGGAGGATCCAGAGCCTCCTAAGAGGATCCACAGCCTCCTAGGAGCGGATCACCTCTGGATCCTTGAGATAGATGTTGGTAGAAAGCCTACCCCAAGCATTAGGGAACCCAAGAAATACCAGTGGTTGAAAAGTAGGCTAGTAGTTACATAAAGATGCCTACTTGTAATGTCCAGGCAGTGTGAGGTAGTGGTCTAAGTGCTGGACTAGGACTTTGAGAGACCAGGGTTTGAATCCCCACTGAGCCATGGAAGCCCACTGGGTGAACCTGGGCAAATCACACTCACCCAGCCTTAGAGAAAGGCAATGGCAAAACCTGCTCTGCATAAATCTTGCCAAGAAAGCTATGATAAAGTTGCCATAAGCCAGAGTTGACTTAAAGGCACATTAAAATGACCAGTAAGGAAAGACTCCTCAGAAGTAATAAATTCCTTGTAAATAAGGCCCTCCTCATGGAGAAAACTTCAGACAAAACAGAAGCAGCTGAGACCCACACGCCTTCAATTTAGGCAAAAAAGGCTACCAAAAACAATCACGGTTTGTGCCTTCCTTGACTGTGGCTCTGGTCTTCCCCTTTTTTGCTTTGAACCTGCAAGATTTATAGGGTTGTCCTGGATTGCCCTGACACGAATTGCTCTCTCTAATTTGGAATGTGGATGATTTTTGGATGGTCCTTGTCTGAATTGTGGACTCTAACAACTTAATCAGACTTTGAATTGTCTGGACCTGGACCTGGGAACCCACTGTGTTGGAGTTGTCTCCCCTGCTCAATGAAGTAGTTGCTTCGAGAAACCAGACCAGCAGAGGAAGGAAACTGGAAGCTCTGGCTGCATCTGTATTGAACAAATCACACAGTTTGACACTGCTTTACTGCCATGGCTCAATGCTATACAATTCTGGGATTTATAATTTTGTGAGATATTTAGCTGTCTCTGTTAGAGAGCTCTGGTGCCACAATAAACTACCAATCTCAGGATTCCATAGCATTGAGCCACAGCGGTTAAAGTGGCGACAAACTGCATTATTTCTGCAGTGCGGATGCAGCCTCTGAGGTTTACCGTCCTCATAATACCAACACTTGGTAATTCCCCAACTTTTATGTGGGGTTTCTCCTATTCTAAAAGGATGAAATGCCTTTCCTAAGGTTTAGTTACATTGGCAGTAAAAACTAAAATAGATGTTGGTATTTTTCAACCCCTGATTTTTTTGCCTTTGGTCTATTCACCGTTATGATTCAGCACCCAAGAAACTACCTGAAATTGAACTGGGCCCTTAGTCTCAAAGACATTCCCCACCTCTGTTACGAGGGATTAAATAACTCACTGCTGCTGTCTTTCAATCCCTATCACAATCTCTCTTGAAGTCTGAGATAACAGGTGGTCAAATGCCTAAGACATCATTTTGTCATTTGAAGTTCAACATGTCACCTCAACTGCAAACCCTGCTTAGAAAGGATTCTGGAAAGAAATGGCCCCCACATAATTGGCTCTCGGACTTACGGAGATGTTTCTGCAGGAAGGCAAGGGCTGCTTGGTTGGTGATGTTGAGGCCTTCATAAGGATCAATGGTGCCTCTTGTTTGGAAGACCCTGTTCACAAGATTCCCTGCCAGGAAAGTGAAGTCAGTCTGACTCTGGTGGACGGTACCCCTGGGAAGAAGACAGAAGCACTTAGAAAGGACAAGAAACATCACAGAGTACAAGGACTCACTTTGGGACACCTTGCACACAAAGTGGTTGAGAAGTTTCATTCCAACAGCTGCCAGGGTCGTGTATGATTCCAGTGTTGGACTGGGACCAGGGAGACCCAAGTTTTAGGGATTAAACATGGAATATGATAGGATGCACGACATTTGACAGGGATTTTTCAAGCTTGGGGAAGATTTCCCCTTCTGTGACAAAAGAAATAAACAATTGAACTCAGTATTCTGGTTGTATGCTGTTTAAAACCCCCAATGAAATGTAGACAATTTAGGTCTGAATTAATATTAAAGAACAAGTCGAACTTTTGAATAGGAAAGCCAACTGCGGTTGCTTTGTAATTGCATGCTGTTCCTTTTGGTCTGCCCTCTTTCCCACCTTATCTTTTCTCTTTTAATAATTAATTTTCCAGTTTGTGTCGATCATGAAGCACCAGAGGACCTGTCAAACAAAACATTGATAGCAGGTATGACTAGGGCCCCAACTCCTTCCCATTACTGGCCAGCTGCTGTTTTGGGGTCCAATATGGACTGAGATATTGGGGGGAAATGGTAGTGGGGCTCTTGAGAAGGGTGGCTGGTCTCCAATCCTGTCAAGATGTTGATGGGACTCCCTTGGGTAGGGGGTTGGCGTCAATGGTTGTGGTGGTGTTCTCGGAAGTGCAACCGAAGGAGCAGGCAGTGCCCAGTTTGTGGGCATCTCAAGGGTGTGAGATGCCTTCAGATGGTGCTCAGCTACATCCATGTCCTTGTGCGTGTATAGGACATGTGCCTTGAAGTTGCCTGTTGACTTATGGTGACCCCATGAATTTCACGGGGTTTTCTTAGGGAAGGAATACTCAGAGGTGGTTTTGCCAGTTCCTCCCTCTGAAAAATACGGCACTCGTTAATTGGTGGTCCTTCCATTCAAGTACTAGCCAGGTCTGAGGTATGTAGGCTCCACTGGGTGAGATTATGCAGGTTACTTATGAGACATTATAGTGAGATTATCATCTCACTGGAGGAAATGACAGATGGGAGAAAAGTGGGGATTTAGTCAATGGGATGAGGATTGTAGGAGGAATATCCATGATATGTATTAAGCCTGCTGGCCAGAGGTCCCCCCCCCTTATTTTCTAACTGGCCTCTCCTTTACTTCCTTCTTCAGCTCAGCATCTTCAAATTCAATCCCTCCCTCTTTTTCTTTGTGAGTCATATCTCTTTGGGATCAGAAGCCAGAGGCAATAGCTCTGGGCTGCATGATTTATTCCATATATAACACCCTCCCTTCATTATATATTCAATCCTATTATGAGAAGGTGTTGAACACACTGTATGAGTGAGTGTAGACTTACAAGATCGTTATAATCTTGGTCTCGCTGTTTATGGCGCTGATCTTTTTCATTTTGGCCACACTTTCAGCAGTCTGGAATGATTCTGTGTTGACAAAGAGCACCGGTTTGGTCACTTTTGGGTACAGGGAGTTCTCCAACGGAAACATCCAGGCGTCCAGAGCAACAGCACACCTGCAAAAGGAAGAGGGCAGTGTGTTCAGCCAAGCAGGTAACCAAAGTCTTGGATTCCCAAAAGGCTGCAAATCTCTAGGAAGATGTCTCCAGTTACCATTGTAGCCTTCAGAGCAGTTGATTTAAACACACAGACACAAATTCTGGAAATAAAGTTTCAACTTGAAGTAGTAGTAATAGTAGTAGTAGTTATTGTTGTTGTTGTTGTTGTTATTATTATTATTATTATTATTATTATTATTATTATTAATTTCCATCTTTTCCCCAGTTTTGGAAAAAGTTGAGTTCAGGACTCAAGGCAGTTTACAACACTTAAAAACAAACATAGATAAAAGCATGTTGTTGTGTGCCTTCAAGCCATTCCTGACTTACGACAATCCTAAGGTGACCCTATCATGGGGTTTTCTTGGCAAATTTATTCAGAAGGGGTTTGCCATTGCCATTCTCTGAGGCTGAGAGAGAGTGACTTGCCCAAGGTCACCCAGTGGGTTCTAATGGCAGAGCCAACATTCAAACCCTGATCTCCAAAGTCATAGTCTGACACTCATACTTCTACACCATGTTGGCTCACCCTAAATACTAGCACATTTAAATTTAAGATCTTACTACCAATGACCATAGGCTTTTTACACAACACAATTGTAGCATCATTATTCCACGTTAATGGCCATGGGTCCATCCTGTGGAATCCTGGGATTTGTAGTTCAGGGAGGGGCAATTAGACTTCTCAGCTAGAGCACTCTAGTGCCTCATCTGACTTCAAATCCCAGGATGCCATAGGATGCAGCTAAAGTGGGAGCATAGTGCTAAAAACCTAAATCTTAATAAGTTCAAATCTTTTAAAATGGGGCAAAAAAAAAAAAAGTTTGCCAAAGCAGAGAAACCACCAAATTATGTATTTAAAGCGCCACAACAATCCTTTATTTATTTATCTATTTTGCTGCAATAGACTGTGACACACACGCAATCTGGAAATTTCACCAAACAATGATGCCACAATGGGAAGGGTGGTTGATTTTTTGGAGAAGCCCAAAGGGCCTGATTCAAGATCCCTCTTCTGGAGCATACTCACTTGAACTGGGCTTCTTTAACCAGGGCTAGCACAGCTGTTGCTCCTCCAAAAGAGTGACCCATGACTGTGACTTTGGTTAGATCCATATTGTCCTGGAATGGAAAAGAGGGAAAGGTTTGAAGAAGCCAGGCTGCAGACTTCAATACAAGCACCACACAACATGAGATAGATGCCACCACCATAGGTCAGGGAAGATCCTGTATACAGCTGAGTGCCATTCAGTCTGGGGACGATGGGGACTGTAATCCAACACTTCTTCTAAAGGGCCCTGGAAACTGAGCTAAGTCCTTTCTCAGTGCCATCTAAACTGGCAGCCCTCACTAAGGCTTATAAGCAGTCCAGTTCCTCAATGCTTGTCCCAGCAGACTCCCAGAATCAAGTCCTAAACGGTAAGTCGACACTTACATAAATCCCATTGATTCAGTGGCTCTACTCTTTTCGGGAGCAGCAAACTGGATCTGGGCCAAAATGGCTATTATCACGTCCCATAATCCCAGGCTAATATATGATCACTTAGTGCAAGTGGGGTTTTCTTTGAAGCAAGCACCATATCCATTCTACGAAATGTTATCTGGAAAAGTCCCTTTCCTTTTCTGCCTTATTAGTGATTTACATCCAGTAAAGGGATGTGGAGCATGCAGAAAAGGCCTTTATAGGGCACTTCAGTGTGTTCCACAGAAGTAACAACCAAAAGGTATTCTAAGGACGGAGAAAACCTGATGCAGTGTTATCAGGAATAGTAATGCACATAAAATTTGTGAAATAAAGATAGGAGCAGTATTGCAGAGGAGTCAAGGCTTATAGGGCCAACTCAAACATTGGGGCTTTTCAATCAGCAGGAAAAATGGACATTTCCTGCAAACCACACAAGAGCTGAGGTTCAGGGATGGATTTCCTTAGCAACAAGATAATGTTCTGAGCTATCCCTGGTTCCTAGATAAAGTATTTTGGGTGACGCTTGTGCTTCAATGTACAATTAAGATCTATTAGTTTTACAAAAGAGGTGCTCCTAGTGGAGGTGAAAATTACTAGGTTATTGTTGATATAGATAAAGACAGCTGCCTGTATTTTGAGCTCTCCTTGGAAGTATACCATAGGGACATATTCTTCAGTTATCTCAAGTTGGCAGGGGCAGTGCCAATTAATCCTTTGTGATGCCATTTTTTCAGCAGCTTTTAAAATATCCCAACATTTTAAAAAATATCCCTTACTCCAATTGCTGCCAAGTGAATTCAAAATGCAAAAATAATTTGCACTCCACTAACTCAGCAAGGGAGGATGAGGAGAGGAGTGGGGCATAAACCAGCCCTTCCCAGGAGGCTCAGGCAAAAGCAAACTGTTGCTGAGTTTTTGCATTCTTCCTCATTACTAACTTTTGCTATCTTGACCTCATCCAGCTGTTGTTTGGTTGCATGTCTCTTGTTGTTCATCTGCAAAATGTTGGAGGGTATGTGGCAACTGTTATGATGATAATCGGCACTTTGCAATTTACCACTGGGGAAGAGTAGAGCAAAATAGCAGTATTAAGCCTGGATGGATGGACACGGAAGAAATTTTGAAGGGGGAAAATAAGGAAAAGGCAAATGCAAAAAATAAGCAAAAATGTGATCAAGCAATAAATAGCTGCAAGCAATCAAATGCTTACAGCAGTTTTCCCAGCTTGATGCCCTCCAGACGGGCAGAACAACAAGCCCCACAACCCAGCAGCCAGTATGCACTGCTGAGTGATGGGTATTGTAGTCTAACCCCCTAGGAGGGTGTTATATTGGGGAAGAAAGGTTGGCTTAGAGGGTCTTTTGTCTCGGTTTGTTTCCCTGGCTGGTTTTGTTCTCCACGTGGACAAGATGTACATTTGCCATTTTTCTAAGAAGAGAAGCGGTCCATGTTCCCCCTGGCGACTGAAAGGTAATATTACAGAAAGGTCTCAAAAAGAGGTTTTTGTGGGTTTTTCAGGCTGTGAAGCCATGTTCTAGAAAAATGTATTCCTGATGTTTCATCTGCATCTGTATCTGGCATCTTCAGAGAATAAGAATAAGAACAAATAAGAATTCAGATTTGTTTATAAATAATTACAAAAGAACATGGGGAAAAATAAAACAAGAATTTTTTAAAAATTTAAGGATCTTAGATTAGTTCCAATTGAATAATAACTCTAATAGTTCCCTGCAATGGATAGGAATTTCTCAGTAGTCAAACTGACATAAAAAGGATTTTCTCATCTGTGAACACATCTGGGTTGGGAGCCTAAGGCTAAGCCTCCTCTCTGTGGTTGACAGCCTCAGTCTTCCAACTGTAAAATGGGAAAACTGATGATCTCAATTGCAAACAGTATTGAGGAGAAAACTTCAGATGAGTCATAGGGATTGCTCAGTGGTGGTACTGAAAATTAAAATAGTGTTCCACAAATATCTTCTGTCTTCTGAGCTATTAGATCTGCATTGCATCAGAGACTGTTGGACGGAATGAGCTCAGCGCATTTACCTTCAACGCAGAGAGATCAAAGTTGGTGCGCAAGAGGTTGACAGGCGCCTTGCCGCTGTCGATGTTTCGGAAGAGCTTGAGTCCTCGTATGCATTCATTTGCTCTTTGATGGAGCTGCGGCGACAAGAAGGTCTACAATTAATTTTCCATCCAAACAGCAGAATTAAAGCCTTGGTTTGCATTGTGTGCAGGAAAACTGAATAGTAATAGAAACAAGGACTAATCTATGAACCTCCCTGGCTGGCCTGCCTGATTTTCCCAGCCTGTTTTTTTCTGAAGATCAGCCCCAACCTGCCTTCCCAAAAAATAAAATTTAAAAATGCAATGCTAACGGCAGGGATAAAAAGAAGATTTATGTGGGAAACTGGGAAGGTTTTGGAAGAGACACTCTTAGCATCAGCAGCGCTGGAGGTGACAAGTGGAGAAGGGGCTAAAAAAGAAAAGACAGAAAAGGGACTCTTCCCCTGTATTGCAAATACCCAACAGGTATATACTAAAATCTTCTTTTCTGCCCCAAGAAGTCACTCAAGAAGTCACTTTGTCTCTGTGTTTCCTTGACCGGCATGTTTTTAAAGTAGTACCACAAAATCCATTTACACTTGCTACTAAGGGACAACTTGAGAACAATTCTTTTCCTCCTCTTTTCCCTCCTCATCTCTTTTTCTTTTTATGTTGTAACTTGTCAGATTGGACAGCTTGAGAGGCAGGGACTGTCTGGACTTATTTACTGATGTGTAGACTCAGAGCTATAAACATAAATGTTGAATTTATTTGGTCTGGCTATTAAGGGACAAATATCCCTCAGAGAGTTATTAGATAGTATCTTGATCTTAACCTTATTATATGAATAAGAGCCACTAACAACAACAAAATTAAATTAATCAAGACATACCTGTGGGTTTCGGAAGTGGAATTCCTTCTGATCTTTTGGCACCCCTCGATAGGAGAGCCACTCTTCATGGACTTGAGATCCAGGGAGGTCAGGTGCTTCAGGTTCCAATTTGCAGAAATAAGTGGCAGAAGCGGAACGATCTCTGAAAAGAAAGCAAATGCAGAGAGTGGGAATGGAGGCAGAACTTGGAAAAGTTACCTTTTTTGAATGATGAAAAGGAAGTAGAGAGGGGAAGAAAAAATGTGGCAGCATCTTTAAGACTTAACTGGTTTTTATTTTAGCGTGAGCTTTCATGGATATAAACCCACTTCTTCTGATGGCAGTACAGAGTGGTATTAAGGTCTCTGGTTATAAAGCATATTTATATAGTTATGAGAGTGGGATAGAATATACCAGAAAGATGCCAATATATCCAGAAAGATGCCAATCATGTCCCTTGCCCTAATTTTTCAAAGGGCTGGGCAAGGTAAAGATCTGAAAGAACTGTATCACCTTCTCCATCCCTTTGAATATTTAGGGCAGGGGACATTTTGGGCATCTTTCTGGATCCCATTACATTCTATTCCACACCCAGAACTGTTTAAATATGCTTTAAAACCTAAAGCTTTAACACCACTCAGTAATGCATCAAAAGAAGTGGGTTTATATCAATGAAAGCTCATGCTAAAATAAAAACCGGTTAGTCTTAAAGATGCTGCCACATTACGGTACTTTCCCCCCTCCTTCCCCTCCATTCCTCCTTTTTATGCTGTAAGAGACTAACACAGCTACTTCTTTAACAACTTTTTTGGATGACAATTTGCAAATCCCTCATTCAGTATGTTGCCCATGGAACCCTGTGAGTTCTAGTTTAAAAAAGTATTTTTTTAAAAAACTGAGGGAGAACATTATACAGATCCCTCTCCCCTTTCTACCACTTCATTATTTTTTAAAAAATAATAAATCAATGATCAGGCTCTAATTTTACTGATCTAACTCACCTGTGCTCGAGCGCCATCACCAAAAACCCACGGGAAGCCATTTCGATACAGATGGCGGAGTAGAGAGTCCTGAAAGTTGGGAAGGTAAAGCAGGGTTAAACTAAGACATTTTGTTGCCTGAAATAGAATAGTAAATAGTGTACCCCTGTACACCCACAACAAGGTGTGCAGTTTCCAAACCCAGGCAAGGCATTTTGCAAAACGGGGTATGAAATCACACAAATGTTGTCCATCCTGGCCCTGGATTTTAAACATTAAACTCTTAAAAGTCTGCGTTGGAACCCTTGTGGGTGTTTCGGCTGAATGAAGCTTCCCATCTCTTTTTTCTCCTAGAGAAGTGTCTTGCCTTTAACATCTCTTTGGCAAGCTGATAATAGCTATGACAATTCAAACTTTCCAGAGCAGACAGGAGATAATTTTGTTCAGTTTCTTTCTATTAGAAGCGTACCAGAATGTATACATTTCTTCATAGTCAGGATGGAAATAAAGTTTCCACTTTTAAGTTATTATTATTATTATTATTATTATTATTATTTCCACCTTTTCCCCTGTTTTGGAAAAAGTTGAGTTCAGGACTCAAGGCAGATTACAACACTTAAAAACAAACATAGATACAAGCATGTTCTTTAAGCAGAGGCTGGATGGCCATCTGTCAGGGATGCTTTGATTGGGAGTTCCTGCATGGCAGGGGGTTGGACTGGATGGCCCTTGTGGTCTCTTCCAACTCTATGATTCTATGATTCTATGTTGTTGTGTGTCTTCAAGCCATTCCTGACTTAAGACAAACCTAAGGCGATCCTATCATGGGGTTTTCTTGGCAAGTTTATTTGGAAGTGCTTTGCCATTGCCATTCTCTGAGACTGAGAGAGTGTGACTTGCACAAGGTCACCCAGTGGTTTTACATGGCTGAGCTGGGATTCGAACCCTGGTCTCCAGAGTCATAGTCCAATGTTTCAACCAGTACACCATACTGGTGCATAGATGAAAGCATACAGAAGTTTAAAACAACAACAAAAAATTAATACACACACACCCCAGCAAAACAAAAAATCCAGCATGTTATACAAGGCCTTTCCTCCCTGAAAACTCAATTTTCAAAGGCTTCTTGGAACTAAAAGGATTTAATCTGCCTGTAGAAAGACAGTAAGGAGGGTGCAAGTCCAATGTGTCTGGGAAGGGAGTTCCAGAGCCCAGAAGCAGCCACTCTGAGGACCCTCTCCTATGTTCCCACCAAGTTTTTAAAGTCCAAAGATAGGAAAAAGCAAAACTGACATAAAGCTGGTCTTCCCCATCCACAGATTCTTTATGCATGGATTCAACCATCCATGGCTTGAAAATATTTTTTTAAAAATTATAAATTCCAAAAAAGAAATCTCAGTCTTGCTATTTTATGTAAGGGACATCATTTCACTATGCCACTGTATGACATGGGACTTGTACATCCACGGATTTTGTTATACACGGTGTGTGTGTGTGTGTATGTGTCCTGGAACCAAACCTCAGCGGATTTCAAGAGCCAACTGTGTATTTCCCCATCCTTAGCTATAAGTATATTATTTTGGATTCAAATCCCCGCTCAGCCACAGAAACATATTGGATGACTTTGGGCAAATTACATTTTCTTCGTCTAAGACAAAGGCAATGTTAAAGCTCCTCAGAATAAATCCTGCTAAAAAAAGAAAACACCATTAAGATGGGGCCACTGTATAGTCAGAATTGACTTGAAATCATTAATGACAACAATCACAATATGCACAGCATATACATATCTATCTATCTATCTATCTATCTATGAGTGAGAATGTCCTCAGCACCACCCCAAAAACCCTTAAACCCCTGCCCTCCACAATTTGCTTGCGACTGTTTAATATCCAAATAATAATAATAATAATAATAAGAAAATCTGTTGAAATGTATACTGTAAACATGACCTCAATAAGATCACAGCAGACAGTAATTGCACTTAAAAACAAATGAAACCAAATATCCTGAAGAACTGATGTCTAATCCATGACATCTAATCCAAGATATGTTTGGGTTTGTGATGAACTAAGCCGTTCTAGAGGATATTTATCCCTTGGTGCTTTCTAATGAGCTCACAAGGATTTGATGGCTGGGTGGCAAAGCAGCTTTCTAACAGGCTTTGGGATTTCTTGCCTTTGAGGTATCCTTTCAGTCAAATTTAAAATGGATCCAAAGCAACCCATTCACCGGCGGGTGGTTTAACACCTTGTGAAATGCTACAAGCTCACACTCTTTGCCCAGCACACTGTAAATAAATAAATATATTGATTGATTGATTGAGCTGCTGCCATGCTGCAAATCAATCAATCAATCAATCAATATATTTATTTATTTACATCCCACTTTCCCCCCACAACTGGGACACAAAGCGGCTTACAAATTAAAAATCAATGCAATTCAAAACCTACAAAAGTGGGCATTACAATAGGATTAAACTAGTACAGTATTAAAACACACCACTCATTAAAAAATACAATGCAATTTAACAGGTGGCAGTAACAATGGTTCAATGCAATGGAATTCCGGAATCTGTAGTTTGGTGAGACATTTAGCCTTCTCTCAGAGAGCTCTGGTGCCACAACGAACTATAAGTCCCAAGATTCCATAGCATTGAGCCATGGCAGTTAAAGCAGTGTCACACGTTAATCTGTTACTTTAATCTATTTCAGATTTCGGATTTATGTTTTTTGGATTTTGGAATACAGTACCTGCATTTGCGTATATGTATATATTGAGATATATGGGAGATGAGACTCAAGTATGACACAAAAATCATTTATGTTTCATATACACCTTTGGCATAATGATTTGAGTGTTGGACTGCGACTCTGGAGGCCAGGGTGAAATTCCCAGCTTGGCTATGAAATCGGGTGACCTTGGGCAAGTCACACTCTCTCAGCCTCAGGGGAAGGTAATGGCAAATCTCTTCTGAACAAATCTTGCCAAAATAAATCCTGTGATAGTTTACCTTCAGGTCTCCATAAGTCGGAAATGACTTGAAGGCACACATCAATGACAACACACACCTTATACATATAGCCTGAAGGTAATATACATATATACATATAGCCTTATACATATAGCCTGAAGGTACACGCTGGCTCTTTGGCTTAGTAACGGAGATGAGCACCGCCCCCTATGGTCAGACACAACTTGACAACCTTGTCAATGGGGAATACCTTTACCTTTACCTTTTTAATTATATAAAATATTTTTAAAATAATTTTATCCATGAAACAAAGTTTGTGTGCATTGAACCATCTGAAAACATCTTCGCCACCCATGAAAAAAGTTTTGGCTTTTGCAGTGTTTCAGATTTTGGAATTCCAGGTAAGGGAGACTCAACCTGTCTTGCTAAATGGTTTATACCCTATCTTTCCCCCAAGATTTTGACCTAAATGGCTTGAGGCCAGGATATCCAAAAGACTGCCTCCTCCCATATGGTCCTGTCTGAAATATGAGAGCCTCAAAAGAGACCCGGTTGTATTTCCCAAGTTATAACAGTGGAACTCCCTGCCCAAGGAAGTTAGGCTGGCTCCATCTCTTTTGAGCTTCCAGCAGGCAACCAAAACAGGACTGTACCTCTTGGCCTTTAATGTTTGCAATTGCTTTGTTTAAAACTGTTCTAATGTTGCATTCCCAATTTATGGCAACCTTAAGGCAAACCTATCATGGGGGTTTCTTGGCAAAATTTGTTCAGAGACGGTTTGCTTTTGCCTTCATAGAATCATAGCGTTGGAAGAGAGACCCCAAGGGCCATCCAGTCCAACCCCATTCTGCCATGCAGGAACTCAGAATCAAAGCATCTCTGACAGATGACCATCCAGCCTCTGTTTAAAGACCTTCCTCTGAGGCTGAGAGAATGTGATGTGCCCATGGTCACATAGTGGGTTTCCATGGCTGAGCAGGGTTTTGAACCCTGGTCTCCAGAGATGTAGTCCAGCGCTCAAACCACTATACCGCGCTGGCTCTCAGCACAGGTATCTCAGTATTTGTGTAAAAAGATGTGAAAGAATGCCCCAGAGATAGGCCAAAATTGCTCAACAAGAGCCAGATAAATACTGGAGAACAGCTGCCAGTCTGCAGAGATTATACAGGGCAAAAATAGACTCTTTGTCCATCTCCGTACAAGGAAACTTCTTATATTCTTATCAGAATTGGCTATAACAGTGCCACCGAATGCAGACCATGCACACTCTCTGTTCTGGTATGCTAGGCATCTAGGCTTCAAAAATGCTAGGAAAAAGACTACAGAACATACTTGGACTTGGGCACCTCTGGCCAAATTCCTGGCTTACATACCCATGGCTGGTCAAGAGCCTTCTCATCGGTAGCATTTCTCTTCAGTTTGTTCCAGAGCTTGGCAAAGTCACTTTTTTAGACATCAATGCCCAGAATCCCCAGCCAGTATCGCCCACTGCTAGGTGGATATTCTGGGGGCTCAAATCCAAAAAGGTATGTTTGTCACTTTTCAGTTTTTGCCCCGAATCTGTCAGTTTCCAACCACAGATAAGTGGAAATTTTGTTTACACATTGGGAGGGATGGGGAAGAATTTTATTTTGGTTTTGTGTGATGTTGTTGTTTTTGGCAAGTGTCTTGAAAAATTCTGCCCTGCTCTTCATATTTGGGACAGATGTTCCCATCCTGACACAGAGACTTAAAAGGTAAATCTCCTGCCAAGCACAGTGGGAACAACAATGGGGGAAATTCTTACCGAATTGCTCCTAAGCCATGGGAAAATATGATCACCGGATATTTGTGGCTATTCGGTCGAAAAGGAGCATCCCAGCTCACAGGTATTCTGCATGAGCCTGTGGAAATGAAGCAATATATGAGAGTAGAAATAAGGGTAGTTAACTAATAAAACCAGCATGGCATAGTGTTTGAACATCAGACTATTGATTCCCTGGTTGGCCACGGAAACCCACTGGGAGATTTTGGGTAAATCACACACTCTCAGCCTCAGAAAACCCCCGTGATAGGTTTGCCTTTGTTGTCGTCATGTGTCTTCAAGTCATTTCTGACTTATGGTGATCCTAAGGCAAACTTCTTCTTGTTGTGTGTCTTCAAATCATTTCTGACTTATGGTGACTCTAAGTATCATGGGTTTTTCTTGGCAAGATTTGTTCAGAAGAGGTTTGACATTGTCTTCCCTTGAGGCTGAGATAGTGCGACTTGCCCAAGGTTGCCATAAGTCTGAAATGACCTGAAGACACACCACTACAACAACAAACTAATAAATGCAGATTGTTGATGCTAGGGAGCTGCACTGACCTTCAGGGGACTTTGCGGGAACTGTAAATCCTGACACCCCTACAGTTGGTCTTGAATCCTGTTTTTCCCCATGGCCTTCCCAATGTTCCCAGGACAGGACAAACTTCTAGAAAAGGTCATTCTTTTCCCCAAAAAGAATGCAACTTGAAAATCCGTTAATGTCCCATTCATGCTTCAAATCCCTTCCCAAATTATGAGAATGCTACATTTTCCCAAAAAGATGCACGCTCTTATTCGTCCTTGGTGGGGTTTTTTTAAAAAAAAACCTGGAAGCCTTTCGGACTCAGAAAGCTTGGTGCTTTTGCATATCCTCTTTGCGGCATGCACTGTAAGGCTCACTTTTGTTCCTTGAGCAGGTTTCTAGTCCTTAAGGTTACAGCTAGGGGTAGAAATTGCTGTTGGAAAATGTGTCATGGGGTACCTGCATAATGCAAGAGAACCCCTGCAGGGAGAGCAACCGTCTTACCAAACGTCACGCTGAGAAGTGGCGCGCACCATTTTCTATTCATGTTCATGTAGTCAGCCAGGCCACAGTAGTATTCGTAGCGGGGGATCCAGGCAGGCTGCTCAGCTCCATCTTGCGGGATGCAAGGGTAGAATAAACGGAAGAAGAGGCCCTGCAGAAAAGAAGAGGAGTGGGCATCACAAGTACCCACACTTCCCTCCAAAGACCCCTTGCTTTTTCTTATTTCCGGCCTTTTATGCTTGGAATGGCCTCCCAGAATATCTGCATGATGCCACAGTTCTTTTGGTAGAATCTTGCTTCTATTGAGCCATAAGGTTTAAGACCACAGTTCCCAGAATCCTGCCCATGGAGAGAATCCAGGAAAGACATTTTCCCAAGCTTAAGCACTTGAATAGAATGATAGAAACTGCATGCTGCTTCCCAGCTCATCTCTTGCTTTCTGTTACAGCCAATAAAAACTAGGCTGTCCCGGACCTCCCAGAGGGCCTTCTCCGCTACCGCTCCCAGACTGTGGAATGGCCTGCCGGATGAGATCCGTCTGATAACCACCCTTGCTGCCTTTAAGAAGGCAGTAAAGACGGATCTCTTCCGGCAGGCCTTCCCAGAATAATATCTGTCCATGGAGAGGGACAACTTGCTCATTGACCACTGACTCCGGATTGAGTTTTTAATTTATTCTTGTGTTGTTTTAATTATTTTTTGGTTTAATCTTGTTTTAAGGGGTGGGTGGAGGGATTATGTTTGGAGAGAATGTTTTTAACTGTGCTGTTTTAAAATGCTGTAACCCGCCCCGATTGCCTAGCAGAGGGGCGGGCTATAAATAAAACTTATTATTATTATTATTATTCTCTTCCTTCCCCTTCCATGCTGTGGACTTTTAGATTGTAAGGTCCCTCGGGCAGGGACCTATTTTCCTGTACTCTGCAAACAGTCACACACTGTGCAGAGGAACGACAGAAGCCACAAGGACCACTGGGTTTGGTTCCAGACATTTTGCTCGCTGAGCTTCAGCTACAGTAAGACATTGGTAAGGCAACCTGGTGTGCTTTGGATAACATAGATAACAACTCCCAGGATCTTTGACCATGCCAACTTGAGACTATGGGAATTGCAGCCCAAGACATCTGACAGGCATAAGGTTGCCTGTAAGAGGGTATGGAGTGATGCCAAAATTTTCAGGGAGCTGTGCCAGAGGTTTCAGTGTTTTAATAATAATAATAATAATAATAATTTTCATTTATATTTCCCACCTCTCCCTGTGGATCGAAGTGAGATTACATCAGTAAAATATATACAATATACAAAATACCGGTACAAAAGATCCACAGTAAAATAACAACAATTATAATAATACAATAAAATAGCTAAACGTCAACACACTAATAAAATCAAAACATCATTATAATAACAGGATAACAACATTATAATAATACTGTAAAATAGTTGATCGTAAGGAATTTGAAGGAATTTAGTAAGGAATTTGAAGAACTTATTGAAATAAGCCTAGTGGTCATCTAGCTCAACCCACTGCCAATGCCAGATATCCAAACATACAGCACTTTTGAGGTACAACTATCCATTCCCTGCTGAAAAGCCTCTAAGGCAGTGGTTCTCAACCTTTGTTCTTTCAAATATTTGGGACTTCAACTTCCAGAATTCCTGAGTATTGGCCATCCTGGCTGGGACCACTGAGAGTTAATGTCCAAAACATCTGGAGGACCAAAGGTGGAGCTCAAAGATAAGATTGTGGAACTGCATCAGTCCAGATGTGTGAGCTACTTCTCCCAGTATCCCTCATGCTGGGACTTGGAGTCTGACAACATCTGGAGCTCCACAGGTCTTGTTCTAAGGAGAACCCACTAACCTGTTCCACTGCTTACAAGGCAGTTTCTTCTCATGTTTAGCCAAAATTTCCCTTAAAAGAAGGGCGAGGCAACGGTAAACCCATTTCTTCCACCTTTCCATGGAGCCCAGCCCTCTAAAAATCTGATACGATCCAAGAGGAGGGTTGGAGGCTTATTTCCCAAGTGAAAGAAGCCCCACACAGCCTCTTTGAAATGGAGGAAGTTGGCATTGTCTGTCCTACATCACATGTGTTTTGCTCTTAGGTTTGTTGGCACAGGAGCTAAAAAAGGGAAGCATCTTGTGGCTCACAACAAGTTTTTGAGTCATGTGGTAGCCTATGCTTCTTTGTGTCTGGTGTGGAATTAACGTTTAATTATTGCTCATGCGCAAGGATAGGACATTCTCCTCTCTGCCAAGTTATGTTCCAGAACAGAAGCCAAGCAGAGCCAGACCTAGAGTTTATGCCAAGAGTGAAAACTGGGTTGGACTGCAGGTCCCAGCAGCATTAGCCAACAGAGCCACTGCTCAAGGATGCTGGGATTTGCAGTTCGGCACCATCTGGATGGCCACTTGATTCCCACTTTGATCCCGCAACATTGTCACATGAGCAGCTGTAAACCACATCCCTAAATTTTAGCCATGTGCCATAAGTAGTTTGTTTGTTATTTTTCACAGCCAGTAAACTTTTATCATAGGGATACTTTGCAATGTAAAGTGTCCCATACTGGTTTTGTGGGCAAACAACAATACAGCAAAGAAGATGCAACATGCTCTGGATTTTAGCAGATTGGCCCCATTTAGGAAAAATTGAGATCCCCCCAATAGTAGGGGAACACTCAAATTATAGCTGAGATCAAGAAATAAACTAAGCTACAAGAAATGAAACAATTTATCCTTACTTTAACTGTGACTCCAACCTGCAATCTGCTCAATTTCTCACTGAATCAGAAAATACCTCCTGACACACAGAGTGAAAAGGCATTTTTAAAACATAATCCAAGGCATTAGGGTTAAAATCAATACAGTTTGGTTCAGGACCCCTTGTGGATACCAAAATCTGTGGATGCTCATGTCTCATTATATACAATGGGGTAGTCAAATGGTGTCCCTTAAATAAAATGGCAAAATCAAGGTTTGCTTCACTCTCACTCTCAGCTTCATCAACCTCACAGGAAAATTATATACGGGAAAGAGGAAAGCCAAGCATCAATGGATGGCAGGTTCTAGATCAGGTGGTCTGCTCTTGGATTAACAGTTGGCGCTTAACATTTGCAGCTTTGATTTTTGCAGATTTGATTGTTTGTGGATTTGATTAATAAGTTCTCTCTAGCAAGTTCTAGATCCTCCAGCATGACTCTATGACCAACTTTTGCCAGAAGTTGCACTGGAGGAGCTAGAGATTCCTAGGGAGAAGACTTTTCTAGGCATTTGTAGGTCCTCCAGCACAATTCTATGGTCACCTTCTGTTGGTTGTTGACCATAGAGCTGTGCTGGAGGACCTAGACATTCATATAGAGAGGTGTTCTCTCAGGTTCAAAAAATAGTGGATTTTTATTTGTGGCTTTTCCACTTTCATGGGGGTCCGGCATCTGAACCCCCAGTGAATGTGGTGGATCCATGGTAGTCCAAACTTTAAAGGATCAAGCCAATGTGTTGAACCTATTTTAGGGACAGAATTCAGCACTTGGAAAGCTCTTTTCAAGTTCAGACTATAATCTAGAGTGGATTCCCTGCCCCAAAAACCTGGGAATCAACAGCTACAACTAGAGCCAAGCCACTTTGAGCTCTCAAAGGGAAGAAAGTACAGTCGACCCTCCACATTTGTGGCTTTGACTTTGTTGATTGGATTATTCACAGATTTGAATTAATATGTTCTCTGTAGGAATCTCTAGGTCAGGCATAGGCAACCTTTTTGAGACGGGGGCCGGGTTGCTGTCCCTCAGACAATTGGTGGGCCGAATCACCAAAATTAAATAAATAGATAAATAAAAATAAACCCTCAAGAACAAGTAATAACAACAATAATCAATATCATCATGGCGGGCAGCGGCGGCGGCAGGACCTGCCTGGGGCCAGTCCAAAGGCCTCGGGGGGCCGCATCCAGCCCCCAGGCCTTAGGTTGCCTACCCCTGCTCTAGGTCCTCCAGTGCAGCTATATGGCCAACCTCTGCCAGAAGTTGACCATAGAGTAATGGTCCTCTACAGGTTGTCCAGTACAACTCGATGGTCAACTTCTGCCAGAATCTCAGATCCTCCATCACAACTCTATGGTCACCCTCTGGCAGAAGTTGACTATAGAGTTGTACTGAACAACCTGTAGAGGACCATGAATCTATGGTCAACTTCTGGCAGAGGTTGACCATATAGCTGCACTGGAGGACCTAGAGATTGCTAGAGAGGTGTTCTCTTAGGTTAAAAAAAAAGTGGAATTTTATTTATGGTTTTCTCACTTTCACAGGGGTCCCTCATCTCTTACCCCAGAGAATGTAGAGGGTCCACTGTATATAAATGCAGCTAATAACTACAAGATAAATATAAAGTCACAATAAAGTCATCAGGATTGGGGAGGGGGGGGGGGAAACAAACTGTTAAGTACTTTCAGGAAATGATTAAATCCATAAAGGATTTAAACTCAGCTCAAGTATGTCTCCATTTCATGTTCTCAACTTTTGAACGGAGGCCTGCAGCTGTTCCTCTGACGTAAGTTTGCTCTGTCGCAACTTTGCAGATGATCATACTTAGCTCTGTGCCACTTAGACATTTCCTGGTTGAAAATGCGCTGTGGATCCAATGCCTCAACAACAGGATGGCTTCCCCCCACCCCCCGCCACAGCCATTTGGCAACTCTTTCTCAGCTGCATCCAGATTATTATTCATTTTTGATCCCTGCCTCAGATAACCGTCTGTCCTCGTAATGACAGTGAGTCAGAGTAACATATCATCCAGTGGATGCATTTTTTATAACTAGATTCAGTTTTAACCCAAATAAGCAATTTGGAGTAACAGCTGATTCAGTATTTGCAGTCACAGCTCTGCATAATAGGACTGCACCCACTGAACCAAGGAGACTTTTAGTCTTTGCAGACTGCCAGAAATAATGCAGCTTGAGTCCACTTGGGTTAGTGCTAGGGAATCATGGGAACTGTATTTTTTTTTTTTTTGAGACATTAAGCCTTCTCTGTCAGAGAGCTCTGGTGCCACAATAAACTACAGTTCCCATGATTCCCTAACCCTAACCCTAAAAGTGGACTCAATTTGCACTATTTCTGGCAGTCTGCAACCCCCCTTTCTCACTTAACCATGTGGGGCTTACTTGTGAGTAGCTATGCTGAGGATTATGTTGAATGATGCCCTGAAAGGAAGGAAAAACACTGGAGGGAATTAATTGTTTCCCCCCCCACTGGCTAAATCCTTATCAGAAGAGAACCTGGAGCATCCCAAAGCCAAAAATCACAGAGGAGCAACCTGTGTCAACCTGGGTTGCATCTCCACTACAGAATTAATGCAGTTTGACAGCATTTTAATTGTGATGGCTCAGTGCTATGGAATCTTGGGATTTGTAGTTTGTTGTGGCACCACAGCTCTCTGGCAGAGAAGGCTAAATAGCCTTTTTGTTGTTGTTGTGCACCTTCAAGTCGTTTCTGGTGACCTTAAGGCGCACCTATCATGGGGTTTTCTTGGCATGATTTATTCAGAGGAGGTTTGCCATTGCCTTCCCCTGAGGCTGAGAGGATGTGACTTGCCCAAGGTCACTCAGTGGGTTTCATGGCTGAGTGGGAAATCAAATCTTGGCTTCCAGAGTCATCGTCCAGCACTGAAATCACTACATCAATAGCCTACAAAACTACAATTCGATTGCTTTGACTGTGTCTTCCTGCATGATGGGGTTGGGCTTAATAATAATAATAATAATAATAATTTATTTATATCCCGCCTTTAGCTGAGGCTATCAAGGCGGCTTACAATTAAAATACAATCCCATACAATTATAGTAGACATATACACTCCCTTAAAAATATATTAAATCATTATCAACATTAAAATTAACTTAAAACAAGGCTACAAGTCAATACTATTAAATGCTGGCACTCTGAATATATAGAGGAGTGATCTGATGGTCTAATGGCGGGGGAGAGATTGATGGCCTTTGAGGTCTCTTCCAGCTCCTACAAATCCCAGAATTCCATACCACTGAGCCATGGTGGTAAAACCGCTGTCAGACTACATTGTTTCGGCAGTGACAATATCTCAAGAGAACTTAGGGGAGGCAACAGTTGCACCTTCTTTTCCAAGGAAGGCAATGGCGAACCCACAACTGAAGACATCTTGCCCAGAAACTCCCATGATATTCCATGACCTTGGAATCGGTACGCACAACAACAACAACGAAAGAGCATCTATTTTGGTTCCCTTCATGAAAAGAGAAAGCAAAGAGTTACTGTAACTTGTAACTAAATCATATTTGTAACTCTTCACGCTCTGACTGGCTTTGAACTTTGGGTTGACCGAAGGCCTTGTTTTGTGTGCTGACCTTGGGTTTGGACCTTAGAACTATCACCAGATTAAACTAATGGCATTTAATGGAACATAGATCCCCGACCATAGGACCATAGGAGCGATCACTAGGTTTATTTTTCCAAAAATATTTGCTAAGGCAAGAGGGGGAAAAAAGCCAGCTTGCAAGTTAAAATGCAAACCATGTTGAACTTGGTAGAACTTTAGTTCTGACTCAGCATGCACAAAACCGGCCACAGTCCTTCTGGAAATAAAGTGAAACCAATGCAAAATTAATACAGTACAACCGGTGTATCCCTGGGGGTTACTTTCCTGGACTTAATGCAGAAATTGAAGAAATTGCAGCTAACAGCTTGCCATGAGCCCTTTCACACCATGCAACTAAAGTGTTGTGATTTCACTTCAATTGTCCTGGCAATGTCCTCTGGAATCCTGGGATTTGTACTTTTGGGAGTGTTCTGGCTGATAATTGCAAACACTGCTCCTTAAACTGCAGTTCTCAAAATTCCATAGGATGTTGCTTTGGCAGTTAATAAATTATTATTATTATTATTATTATTATTATTTATATCCTGCCCCTCTGCAGAGCAATCGGGGCGGCTTACAACATTAAAATTTCCATACAGATATATTAATTATATATATACAGTTAAAGATATATACAGTTAAAGTGGGATCATAGTGCTACAACTGTAGTGCAGAAGGGCCCTACGTCTGGCAGCAAAAATGCAATCTGAAGTAACTAACCATGCATTTCTGTGCACTCTTTCCAAGGCATCTTCCAAAGTCGGCTGCCTAAGGCAGTCCTCTCTCTCGGGGCATCTACACCGTAGAAATAATGCTGTTTGACACCACTTGAAGTGATGTTGCTCCAACCTATGGAATCCTGGGATTTGTAGTTTTACAAAGTGCATTGGGTGACCTTGGGCAAGTCACACTCTCTTTTGCCCTTGCCTGAGGCTGAGAGAGTGTGACTTGCCCAAGGTCACCCAATGCACTTCCATGGCTGAGCAAGGATTCAAACCCTGGCCTCCAGAGTCGTAGTCCTACACTCAAACCACTACACTACACTGGCTCTCCTGGTGCCTCACCAAACTACAAATCCCAGGTTACTGTAGGATGCAGCCACGAGAGTTAAAGTGGCATCAAGCTGCATCACGTTTACAGTCCCAGAGCCTGGAGCCAGGGCAGTTAAAGGGCTGTCAAACCGGATTATCTCCGCAGTGCAGATGCAGCCCAACTCCTCTCACCAAAGTGCAGATCCTAGAATCCCAGAGCCTGGAGCCAGGGCAGTTAAAGGGCTGTCAAACCGGATCTTTGGTGCAGTGCGGATGCAGCCCAACTAGCCCACAGCACTAGAAAACCCCAGGATCCCAGAGCCTGGAGCCTGGGCAGTTAAAGCGGTGTGAAAGTGGATTAATTCCTGGGGCAGCCTGGCAATAATGTCCTGGAGCCTCCTGGCAGCAGCAGCCTGACCCACCTTTGGGCTCTGTCCCACCATCACGTCCGTACAGCCAACTGGATGGGAGCCTTGGCCATGGGGCAGCCCCAAGGATTGGGTCACCCCCATGTCTGGATCGATCCCTTTCTCCTTTGACTTCAGGGGAGCCCCAAAAGGAGAGGCACCGCCTGGCACTTTCTCTTCCTCCTTTGCTCTTCCTGGGGAGGCTTGCTTTCCAAGGGGCAGGATTTGCCAGCCATTGGTTGCTCCAGCCTCCCTTGGCTCTGCTGGGGAGGAGTTTGCAGGAGGAGGAAGAAAAAGGAGCCCAAAACAAGGTTCAAAGGGAGGATCAGGTCAGAGTTGTTCGTGAAGCAGCAGGAAAGGGCATCATCATCATCATCATCATCATCATCATCATCATCATCATCATCATCATCATCATCATCATCTTATTTTCTTATATCAAGATCCAGCTTGATCTGCTGCTTGCCCTCTGCAGGAAGACAAAATCAATGACCTCAAAGGACCTTCACAAGCTCAACCTACTAGACCAGGGGTAGGCAACCGGGTTGCTGTCCCTCAGACAATTGGGGGGGGGGGCCGAAGCACCAATAAATAAATAAATAAATAAATATTAAAAAATAAAAATTAAAAAAATATGCATGCACACTCTCTCAGCCCCAGAAAAGCCACGGTAAAACCCCTGTGGAGATTTTTGCCAAGAAAAACCCCAAGAACAAGTAATAAAAACAATCATCATTATCATCATGGAAACGACTGGAAGGCAGGCCCACAAACAAGCAGGGATGCATGCACACTGTCTCAGCCCCAGAAAAGCCATGATGGCAAAACCCCTGTGGAGATTTTGCCAAGAAAAACCCAAGAAAAAGTAATAACAACAATAATCAATATCATCATGGCAGGCAGTGGCGGCGGCGGGCGGCGGCAGCAGTGGCGGCGGCAGGATCGGCCTTGGGCCGGTCCAAAGGCCTTGGGGGGCCGCATCTGGCCCCCCGGGCCTTAGGTTGCCTACCCCTGTACTAGACAATGAAGAAATAGAAATAGTCAAAGAGTTCCCATCCCTGGGATAGAAATGGGGACTGCAGCCAGGAAATCAGGAGAAGATTAAGAATGGGGAGAGTGGCTATGAAAGAACTAGGAAAGATCTTAAAATGGAAAGATATGCAACTCAGCACAAAAGTCAGAATCATAAAGCCATTGTATTCCCTATTATTCCCATGGATGGATGTGAGAGCTGGACAGTCAAGAAAGAAGACAGGAGGAAAATTAACTCCTTTGAGAGACTGTGGGGCTGGAGAAGAGTGCTGAGGATCCCATGGACAGCCAAGTTATATTGTCTTTTTTATTATAGTTACCAACAAATTTTTATTTATCCAATACTCAAATGTTTCCCGGGAAGAACAGAGGGATTTTATATATCTTATCTGTTAGCTGACCGTTGCCCCTTAATAACCACAAAGGTAGCTAGTTTTTGTGCAGCAGCAACGGCCTGCCACCGTAAGATGATATTTTAAGTCTTATTAATTATTAATTATAAATTTATTAATGTTTAGATTAAAATATAATTTATATATTTTATATTTATATATATGTAGTGTCAATATAATTTATATTTTACAAGGAATGTATATTGGCAATTTTTTTAAAAATAATATAATTTATAATATAATTTCTAATTTTAATTGAATTTTAATTGAATATTAATTTTAATTAATATTATGCATTATATACATTGGCGGTTTATTTTAGTGTTTATTTGTGTCTATTATGATGACAATTGTTGTTGGTTTGTCTGTTATTATTTGATCAATTGATCGTAAATAAAATTGATTGATTGACAAAGAAATGGGTCCTAGAGCAGATCAAGCCAGAGATCTCCCTAGAAGCCAAGATGACCAAACTGAGACTGTTGGACTTCAGATACATCATGAGAAGAGAGGATTCATTAGAAAAGACAATAATGCTGGGAAAGATGGAGGGAGTTAGGAAGAGAGGAAGAATTAAAAAAAAAACCAATTAATTCAAATAATTTAAAATATTACATGATCAAATTTAAAATTTATCTTACTTTTTTAAAAAACATTTTTTTTTAAAAAAAGTACAATTTTAAGCATTTGTCTTGCCCAAAGTTCTGTAAATATACTGGAAGCCAACAAGGCATTTTAACACAGAAAAGTTATCGGTGGAAGTACAAAATATGAAATATATATATATTTTAAAAAGATTATAACAGTAACACTTAAGAAGTAGAAAGTTTATTTATTTACCCTCAATACAGAAATTGCAAATAGCAAGGTGATAAGTATAATTGTATACAAGCAAAATGAGAACTGAAATTTGTAGATAATGCTACATTAATATATATACACAATACACACACACACACACATATATATAAAGAGATCCATTTGGGAATTGTCTGGTGTGTGTATCCTTTTTTGTACCTTCCCTCCAGGGTTCAACCGAAACTCAGAAAGTTACTTATTAAAAAGGATGTGCTTTGTTACTTTTTGTAGTGTCAAGAAAGTAACTTGTTACCCATCCTTACAAACATAATGCATTTTTGTTACTTTTTTGCAGTGTCTTAGAGAGAGTGACCTTTAACTCATCATGATGAAAGGGGGGAAAAGAAAGACAGGTCATTGAATGACTTGTTTCCATTATTTTTTGTTGCATTTTTGGAAGGGAAAACCTTAGGATTGATGGCATAAAACCTGAAAACTTCCTGTCAAATGGATATGAGTGGGTTTATGGGATATGAAATGTATATTTTAATGTTGTCAGCCACCCTGGTTGCATTACGCAGAGGGGCAGGATAATAATAATAATAATAATAATAATAATTAGTTTATTTATATTTTCCTGCCTCTCCCTACGGATCGAGGCGGGAGTACAACAATAAAATGTACAACAATAAAAAAAATCACAAGAATAAAAACAACAAACCATACTATAAAAACAGTGCAAAATCTAATACCTTAGATGCCCTAGGATAATCAAACAATTATTATTAAATCCCCTTAGAAGGATATTTTGAAAACAACTCAAAATGGTTACTCTTTACACCAATTTTGCTTTTCCTTGTTATATTGCTTTTTGCAATGTTTCCTTGCCATACAAGTGTTGCCAAAAAGTAAATACTGTAGTTATTTGTTGTTATGTGACTTCAAAGCATTGCCAACTTATGGCAACCCTAAGGCAAACCTTAGGTTGAGAGTGTGTGACTTCAAGTTGTTACTGACTTAATGGTGACCATAAGGGGAACCTATCATGGGGCTGAGAGTGTGTGACTCACCCAAGATCACTCAGTGGCTTTCCATAGCTAAATGGGGATTCGAACGCTGGTCTCCAGAGTTATAATCTGATGCTCAAACCACTGCATTGCTAGTAACTCATTACTTCTGAGTTCTGGTTTCATCAAAGATGACATGCTTGTTCTTCTGTTGGATGCTCTGCTCTGGTGCCTTGACAAACTACAGTTCCCAGAATTCCATGGTATTGAGCCACGGCAGTTAAAGTGGTCTCAAACTGGATTATTTCTACAGCGTGGATGCAGCCTTGCACATCAATCCTGTGCATGTTTACTCAGAAGAAAACCCCACTGAGTTCACTGCAAACTGAGGTCTGATCTGCACTGCAGAAATAATCCAGTTTGATGCTGCTTTAACTGCTGTGGCTCAATGCTCTGGAATTCTGGGATTTGTTGTGTTGTGAGATAGATAGCCCTCTCTATCAGAGATCTCTGATGCCACAACAAACGACAAATCCCAGGATTCCATAGGATGGAGCCATGGCAGCAAAAGCAGTGTCAAACTGCATTACTTCTGCAGTATAGATGCAGCCTTAATGGTTTATTTTAAAATCTTTTTCTCCTACTATTTGACCTTGGTTCTCAAGTTCCTTTACTTTTTATGTTCAGTGCTGGCCATCAAATACAGCAAAGAACTTTTATCCTTTGGCCAACAGCTCAAGATTTTAGTTATTCTCTAAGGCTCTTAATGATTGATGAATGGCCTTATTGTTTTGCACTTTGTTTTTACCGTATATTTTAATCCAGACTATTTCTGCTGCTATATGCTTTTATTCTGTTTGTATAGAGCCATGTTATACATCTCTTTTCAGAAGAAAGTCTCATTGACTTCAGTGGGACTTAACAGAAAGACAGTAGAATGAACATGACAAACTATATATATTTTTTAAAAATGTATTCGTGTGGCATAATGGTTTGATTTTTTTTTGGACTAGGACTCCGGAGACCAGGATTCGAATCACCACAGGCATGTAAACCCACTGGGTGGCCTTGGGCAAGTCACACTCTCTCAACCTCACGGGCAAGTCACACTCTCTCAATCCCCCTCTGAAGAAACTTGCCAAGAAAACCCCATGATAGGATTCTCTTAGGGTCGCCATAAGTCAGAAACAACTTGAAGGCACACAGGTGTTCCAAATGCATTCGTATTGTCGATAGCCTTTGGCTGAAGAGCGGGGTATAAATACTTATTATTATTATTATTATTATTATTATTATTTGAATGCTTGCACATGCGAGCAACTGAACTGACAGAGATGTGCATTGATGCAGTCCCATAGTGTGAATAACAAACCTGGAGTGTGTGAGTGAGATGTTTTGCATCGTCGTGCTAAAAAAAGGCACAAAGTCTGAACGCCCCCATAGCTTTTAATATGATCATCCTTGAAGAAAGCATGGTTACTTGGATGCTGGGAACATGGAACAGAGGCATATGCTGCAACGTTTTGTTGCAGAATTCACCTGCTATTTCTCCCAGCCACTTCGGGTGATGGAGTGCGGATGGAACTGGAGCCAAAATGGGCTCCCTAAAAAACCAAATGGAAGTTATCTGTATATGTCTTTAGGAATTCTAAGGTATGCAGAAGGACAAAACCCTTTTCAAATGCATCGAATGGGGGAAACACCAGCGATGCCAGCCACAGGTGCTGGCGAAATGTCAGAAAGAAACTCTTCTAGAACATGGCCACACAGCCCGAAAAACCCACAAAAAAACCTATGGATGCTGACCATGAAAGCCTTCGACTTCACACCATTGTTTATGTTCCAGTTATCCATGAGTCATATTAAAATCCATAATTTGGACCCCCAAACCTGCCCTCGATTTACACATAAGGTCAACTTATTGTCGAGTATATACAGTATGTGTCTTTGTTTCTGCTGTGCGCCCAAAAGCTAGGAGTGGGTGCCCCTTTGGAACCTGGTTGTATTTTACAGACAGGCAGGAAATTAATAATAATAATAATAATAATAATATCAATTCTTTAAAATGCCCAGACCCTTTTCTAGTAGGGTGTGACAGATACCTGTAAGCCAGCAGAGGGTGCTACCTAACCATTCAGCAGCCCCAGTAAACTGTATTTTAAACTTTTAAACTTTTAAAGAAAAGAGGGGGGAAAAGCCCTCATTTGTTCTCATTGGTGCTAGAGACCAGTCAGAACAATGGCTGGATGTTGTTATTAGTTATTCATTATTCTTTCCATTTTTAATTAGTATTTTATATTGTTATTCATTTTATATTGTCGTTGCTTTTAGTTTGCTTCTTTTTTATGATTGGGGGGGTTTGGGTACAGGATTGTTTAGAAATGTGGATTTTAATTGTATATTTGTATTTTATTGTTATTCTTATTTGTTGCAACCCGCCACGATCTGCAGGGAGAAGCGGGCTATAAATGAAATGTATTATATTATTATTATTATTATTATTATTATTATTATTATTTCAAAGGGAGAGTGGCCAATGTTTTCAATAATAATAATAATAATAATAATAATAATAATAATAATTTATTTGTACCCCACCCCTCTGTCGACCAATTGGGGCTGCTTACATCAGTTAAAAATTCCATACAATATAAATCATCCTATGATACAGTCTAAAACCCCCAAACCCATCCTCCTACCCTTAAAATAATATTATGGGAATCTTTGCGCCAACCTTCTGTCTGTATTGTCTTCCAGCATCTCAGCTAGGCATGGTCTAAAGTACCAACTCTTCATAGCAAAACCTGCCATTTATTTAGTTTATACAACAAATGAATTTCAAAAATGGCAGATGGCAAACAGTTGCTTAAAAGCATCAATTATTAACACACACCCCCGGGTCCATATAGACTAGAGATGGGAAATGTCTGGACCCTCAGACACTGTTGGACTGCAGTTCCCATCATTCCTCAACACTGATTATACTACCTGGTGCTGTTGGGAGTTGCACTCCAGCATTTGGAGGGCCACATGTTCTCCACCCTGCCATATAAAAATGGAAGAAAAAATGTAATACATGTTGATCTCAATGCAGGGGGAAATTCACAGTGCAATCTTATACACGTTTACTCAGAAATTAAGTCTAACTGGCTTTCTTGTCTTTGGCTTGTAACATCTTGCCTGATGATGAAGAAGCCCATGGAGCTTCGAAAGCTTGCAACAACTATATTGTACATTTTGGTTGGCCAAGAAAGGTCTCACTGATGGATTTTTGTTTGGATTTGCTGTATGGCTAACACAGCTACTCCTGGATGACTTTCTACAGCTCCATAAAACCTAATAAATAGTACTTTGAATGCAACATTTTTTTTTAAAAAAAAAAAATCAAAGCCTTGAATTTAATCTAAACCTTATGTGGTAGAAGTCCACAGCTACCTTTACAACCTGTTCAGTGGTGTGCCTTGTTTCTAGTTTGAAATGAAAACAATTTTATATTGTAATTAC
Source organism: Phrynosoma blainvillii (assembly GCA_026167975.1). Taxonomy (NCBI): domain Eukaryota; kingdom Metazoa; phylum Chordata; class Lepidosauria; order Squamata; family Phrynosomatidae; genus Phrynosoma; species Phrynosoma blainvillii. The sequence continues at coordinate 24,312,041 of JANUYF010000008.1, forward strand.
TTATTCTCTTTGTTTTCCTACACTAAATTAAAAGACGTCTAGGGGTAGCCGTGTTGGCCATATAGCAAATCCAATAACATCCAAACAATGATACCTTTATTAGGCCAACCAAAATGCACAATTACTTATTGCAAGCTTTGCCTGATGAAGAAGCCAGTGTCTTTGAAAGCTGGCAACATGTAATTGTGCATTTTGATTTATTATTATTATTATTATTATTATTATTATTATCCCGCCCCTCTGAGAACAATCGGGGCAGCTAGCAACAATTTAAAATTACAAACAATATGACGCCACAAAGACCCCAAAACCCACCCACCCCTTAAAAAAGTATTAAACCAAAGAACTATTAAAACGTCTAGTTAAAAGACAAAGAATAAAAACTAATTACAATTAACAATATAATAATAATAAAATAAAACACACAGAGCAGGGGAACATCCAAATTGTGGTTGGCCCAATAAAGGTATCATTGGTTTGGATGTTATTGGATTTACTAAATTAAAAAGTTAATTAGTACAAAAAGAGAGAGAAGAAAATAAGAAAAAAGAAGAAGAATGTAAGTCTAACTGAGATCAGTAAAGACTGTCTCTATATGAACTGGTAAAAGATTGGAAACTCAAGTCCATAACCCACTACAGAAATCATCCAATTTGAAATTGCTTTAACTGCTCTCGCTCAGTGCTAGGGAATCTTGGGAATTGTAGTTTGTGGTGGCACCAGAACTCTCTGATAGAGAAGGCTGAATGTCACACAAAACTACAGTTCCCAGAATTCCCTAGCATTGAGCCAGGGCAGTCGTCGTTTCAAATTGGATTATTTCTGCAGTGTGTTTTGGCTCACAGTTGCTGATTTCTGCTGGCAAGGCTGTTTTTCCTAGGAGCCTTTCATACTATACAGTTATAACAACCTATGGAGTGCTAGGATTTGCAGTTTAAGGAGGAGTATTTTGAATTCTCAGCCAGAGAGCTCTAGTGCCTAGCCAAACTACAAATCCCAGGAATTCACACTATGCAGCCATGGCAGTTAAAGTAGAGTCATGCTATAAATATGTAGTGTGAATGGGTCCATAGCGAACCATCATATGCAATCTGCATTTAATTCTTGTGATAACTGATCACATTTTACTGCAGAATATTCCAAAGGGGGAATGATAGTCTACCCTCATCCCCAGAACTGGATCAAGGGAATACATACTTAATATCACCTGTATCCCCCTCCCCAATAATTGCTTCTTCTCCTGTCTTTGGTGCGTAACCATCATTTCTCTACTTTTCCCCCGGAGATCTTTCAAGGCATCTGAGAATTCTCTTCATACCTCCTGTAGGTGCAAATTTTGGGAATCTGTGGCTAAGCTATCCCCAGCATTTTGTCTGTTTCCTATGGAGTACCAGAGAAGAGAGTTCAATACACGCTTGCTTTGCTTTTCGGCACTTGAAGTTTTATTTAGTGAACTTTCATCCGCAGAAGCCAGAATGCAAAACCACAAAGTGGAAGGACCATATTTCATATCTGGAAACCCTTAACATACTGAGGTTGATGACTTCACCCCTGTCATTTTCATGTCTGGTGTGTCGCTCTCCGCGTGTGCATTAAAATGTTTTCGGTATTTGCAGTTAAATGAAGAGAATCAGGATGAATAGCCTGCCTGCAGCCAAACCCATAAGGAGCAGAGAAGGGCAGAAGCAAGCTAAACGTTCCCTCAAACAACCCCTGATCTGCAGATTTTGATAACATTGAGAAGAGCAACAACCCGGAGGAATGTCTTTGGGGAATCTGGGAATGATTTTCTTTTCTTGGCTCCGCTTGGGTGCATTTAATTCCCACCATCCTTCTCCCGGCTCAGATATGGTTTAGGCCAGCTTCTCCAATGAGCACCCTCCAAATAATAATAATAATAATAATAATAATAATAATAATAATAATAATAATAATGTGTTGGACTGCAGTTCCAGCATGGTTTGAATATTGGACGGCAACTCTGGAGATCAGGGTTTGATTCCCCACTCAGCCATGGAAACCCATTGGGCGACCTTGGGCGAAAAACCAAACTGAAGGGTTCTGCCAAAAAATAACCAAGGATAAAATAATCCCACTTCCAATTACAAAAAGACAATAATGTGAAGAAATAAAGGAATAACTAAACCCTAGAGCAGAAAAGCCAATAAAATTTCTGAAAGGGTAAAAATACCCCACAAAAAAGTATGCAAATGCAAAAAATAAATATTATAATGATAATAAACATTTCAAAACTCAAGGCCAAAAACAAACAAACCCTGAACCCTGAAGTAGATAAGCCAGTAAAATTTCTAAAAGGGTAACAATACCCCACTGAAAAGTGTGCAAATGCACAAAATAAAATAATATAATAATAGTAGTAATTAGTAAAAACTCAAGGCCAGACGCGTTTTGACTACAGTCTTCCTCAGTGGCCTGCAAGCATTCAAAAGATATATATAATATAACAACTCCTCAGCTCACACAATGTGACTCTGCTCAATTCAAAAGCAACAATCCTTGACCTTGGGCAAGTCACACACTCTCAGCTCCAGAAAACCCCAAGATAGGTTCGCCTTAGAGTCCCCAGCTTGTTGGGGGCAATTAGCTTACATATTGTAAACTGCTTAGAGACTACCATACTGAGTTCTGTATGAAGCGGTATAGAAATGTAAATGCTATTGCTATTAGGGCAGGGGTAGGCAACCTTTTGGAGACCTGGGCCAGTCCCCCGAAGTCCAGGTCTCTGCTGGGCCGAGGGGGGGGGAATGGCGGCGCGCGCGCTCATGTGCGCACACGCACCCTCCGCCGCCACGCGTGACCCCCATGCGCGCGGGCGCCACCGCTGCAGCGTGCGCGGCCGCAGCTGCCGCGGCACATGTTGCGCCCGCCATTTTGATTTTCAAAATGGCAGCTGCGACACGTTTGTGCATGCGCAGGAGTACTGTGCATGTGCAAACGCGTTACGGCCGCCATTTTGGAAATCAAAATGCCGGCCGCGGCACACGCGGCCGCACGGATGGGAAAACGCGCAGCGGCGGCGGCGGCAGGAGTCTGCCTCGGCTGGTAACTCCGGCGACCTGGGCCGGAACCGGCCTGGGGGCCGTAGGTTGCCGGTCCCTGTATTAGGGTCACCATAAGTTAGAAACAACTTGAAGAAGAAGAAGAAGAACAGGTTAGACAGAGAAATAGTGAGTGGGTTTCATGGTGCTGCTTGGGACCTATGTAGCACAGCTCAGGCCTGGCATATCTGATCTTCTATATACACCTGCCCAGGTTTTGAGATTTTCAGGCGAGGCCCTTTATTCATCTTACAACCTTCACAGATTTCTCTGGATGGAAATGACAGGAGGGTATCTTCAGTGGTTGTCCCCAGGCTTTGACAATCTTATAAAAGAGAGGCTAGGCTGGTCCCCTCCATTGTATCTCTTATGTGGGAGATAAAAAGCCGTCTTTGTTTCAACAGGCCTTTTGCCTATGGGAGATGAAAATTATTATTTTAATAATGCACTGCATTGCCTGCATTTCTTGCTTGCTAATAGACATGTGTTTTTTAAAAAAGTTGCTAATAGACAATTACATTGCTAATAGACATGGTTTATTTAATTGCTTCTAATTGTATTAAGTAGTTTAATTATAGTTTACCTTTGTTATGCTTTTACTGATAGGAACTTTCATTTGTATCTGTTTTAATTTTTGTAAGCCATTTGGGGTCCCAGGGCTGGGAAAAGGCATCTACTCAATCCAAGTCCAACCCATCTACTCAATCTATTCAATCCTCACTATCTACTCAATCTTCACCTAAGGTGGATACTATAGACCCCCACGATATGTTCTCAAAGTACAACTTCCAGTAGCCCCAGACAGGACAGCCAATGGCAAACAATGCTGGAAGTTGCTGTTCAACAACATCTGGGCAGCTGCAGGATTCCCATCTCTGCTCTAACCACTACACCACAGTGGATGAACCCTCCTGCCTCACATGCTACATTTTTACACACAGATTGGGAGATTTTGATGGGGGAAGCAGCCACATAACCTTGTTAAGACAATCCAATCCAAGCACATTCTTGCCTGGATCTGCCACCGTTTCCATCTAAGAGTGCATCTACATTATAGAAATAATACAGTTTGGTACCCCTTTAAGTGCTATAGCTCTATCCTATGGAATCACAGGGTTTGTAGTTTTCTTAGAAGGTCTTTGGCGTCCTCTGCCAAAGAGTGCTGGTGCCTCACCAAACTACAGATCCCAGGATTCTATAAGATGGACCCATGGAAGTTAAAGTGGTGCCAAACTGCATTATTACTACAGCGTAGATGACGCACCCTGAGTTTAATAGAAAAAACCTGTTGTGCTTGAACTGGAATGGAGCAATAGTATGGGGGAGAGGTTAACCCTTCTGTGCCGTTTTTCCAGTCTAATTCATGCTCCTCAAAGTTGCTGTTTCAGTCTCACTAGAAAACGTGCAGATGTCCAAAGAAAAAAATGGGCTGAAAGATTTCATGTCTCTATTTCCTCCTGGAAGCTTTCAAGATTGTGGCTTAAATTTTATAATAATGATCCCGAAGTTCTATTGTAAACGTATTTATTTTATTGTAAATCTATTGTAAATCCTACTCTTGTATGCCTAATAAAGGTTAAATGAAATGAAATGAATGTCTCTCACTTGATTTGCTCCTGCAAGCTATGTGTGTAACCACTGGGCTCTGCTCCCTTTCCCCATCAGTGACTTGGCCTCAAAATGTGAAAACTCAGAGATGTCTCTCCTCTCTCCAGTTGCCTCTCTCCTCTGTCCTGGAAGGGGGAAAGCATGAGAACAAAACCATTGTAAAAGAACATTTACATAAAGGGAAGACTGAAATTAATGTTTACTAATGAGTGCTGCCAAGCTCTCTAGGGACCAGTTTATGAAGAATAAATCAGAGTGTCCTTGCTTTGGAAAACAGGTTGTTAATTACAGACTACTTCCCTCTGGGACATTTGCACTAGGAGGCACCAAGAATAATGGCTGGCTCCCATAGCAGGAGTATTTTATGGAATCTCTCGGAGCTATCCGCTGTTTAATCTCCTTCATCCAGGATTGGCAGAGAACTGGCCTTTTCTTCATAAGGATGAGAAGTCGGCTGATGCCACACTGCAGAATGAATACAGTTCGATTCCGCTTTAACTGCCATGCTACGGAATACCAGGATTTGTATTTTTTTTTGTGGCACCAAAGATCTCTGACAGAGAAGGCGAAAATGACAAATCCTAGAACTCCGTAGCATTGTGCCTTTGCAGTTAAAGGAGTGTCGAACTGCATTAATTCTGCAATGTAGATGCAAGTGTATTGTACCCTCAACGCACTGGCTTCTGGGAGCTATATGATGTTTGAGATAGTGCTTCCCTGTGACTGTCACTCTCATAGTTTTACCACCGTCCACATGCCAAAGGTCTTCTGCTCCCGCAATAGAGCTGGCCCAAGACATTTTTCCTGCCTGCGCAGTGATAGGATATTTAATAGAAAAGGGGTAATGCCCTTTCGTAATGCATTTAATGCACTAACATACCCTCCACCTGTCCCAATTTGGCAAGGATAGTCCCAGTCAATCCTCTGCAATCCCACTTTTCCAGCTAATTTTAAAATGTCCCAATTTCTCTGCCCTCTTCCCAGCTCCCTCCTTTGTCCTTAGCTTGCTTCAATTGCTGCAAACCAAACTACAAAGTGCAAAAGGAGTTTGCACTCAGTTAACTCAGTGGGGGAAAGATTGTTGGCAGAATCTTGCTAATCTTCTCTGTATCGTTCCACTTTTAGTATATGTGCTGCCGAAGCGAGCACAAGAATCTTGCCTTTCCCAGTAGGCCCAAGCAAAAGCAAACTGCTGCAGCATCTCCTTGCTTGTCTGTTCTCCTTCATCAATAATCTTTGCCATTTTGACAACACTTTGACATTGCTTGGCCATACATGCCCTAGTTTTTATGCATGAAATGTTGGACTGTGTGCACAGCATGTGGTTTGAATATTGGGACTCTGGGAGACCAAGGTTCGAATCCCCTCTCATGCATAGAAATCCACTGGCTGACCTTGGACAAGTCACACTCTCTCAGCCCTAGAGGAAAGCAAGGGCAAACCCCTCTGACGGAATCGTGCCAAGAAAACCTTGTGAGAGGGTTGCCTTAGGGTTGCCATAAGTCGGAAATGACTTGAAGGCTCATAACAAGAACAATATCAACACGAAGAACGATGCATTCATAAATGGAATAGTTAATTATTATGTTTATGTTTAACTGCAGAAGAAACTGGAGACATGTCTGAAAGAGCTCAATAGACGAATGATTTATTGATAAAAGGGCCTGGTGCATTTTGGCCAAAGGCTTTCTTCAGCGGTTATATAAAATCATACAAAGAGACACAACACATAAATATACCCCCTGAAGAAGGCCTTTGAGAGCATAGACAGGCCAAAACACGCTGGAAATTTTTATCAATAAATCGTTCTTCTATTGAACTCCTTGAAAACCTCATCAATTTCTTCTGAGGAATTTATACGGTTCTTCCCAGTTTTTGCTTGTTTAACTGCCATTTAATCTTTCAGGTCTTTTTCTCACTACACAGTTATAGCACTTTGATGACCACTTGAACTGCCATGGCTCCATCCTATGGAATCCTGGGATGTGTAGTTTCATGGGGTCTTTAGTATTATTTATTTATTTATTTTGCCAGAGAGCGCCAATGCCTAACCAGACTCCAGACTCCAGGATTTTGCAGGATGCCACCATGGCAGTTCAACTGGAATCAAAGCCCTATAATTGTGTAGGGTAAAAGAAACAGAGCAGAGGTCTAGGTGAAATTAGCATTTAATTTATTTTAATTATGTTAATCAGTAATTAGACTGTGGCCTCAAGGCACAGATTCCCCACCACTGTTTCATGCTGACTTGCAATGGTTCTGTCATGTAAGCATCTAACTGGAACTGGGACTTTCTATGTGCAGAGAAGGTGCCCTACCAGAGAGCTAATGCCTCTTCCCAATCTTTTCCATAAAGCCTTGGGCACAATTTTTGGTTTGAGTGTTGGACTACAACTCTGGAGATCAGGGTTCGATTCTCCTCCTCTTGGCCATGAAACCCACTGGGCAACCTTAGGTAAGTCACATGCTCTCAGCTTCAGGGGAAGGCAAAGACAAATCTCTGAACAAATCTTGCCAAGAAAGCACCATGATAGCTTTGCCTTAGGGTCGCCATAAGTTAGAAATCACTTGAAGGCACACAACAACAACAACAACAACAACAACAACAACAACATGATCCCCATTATAACTAAACTTAATTACATGTACCGTTAACTGAAATAAACAGAGAGCTTGTAAAGTTTACTGTTTTGGACTAGCACTCGCAAAATCCCTCAACCAGCATCGCCAGTGGCTATGTAAGTTGGTAAATTTTGGGAGTTGTAGCCCAACTTTTCCAAGCCCTGAATAAAATTCTTATCTCTTCTCTATTGGATCAGGCTTCCACTCTCCTTCACCTCCCGCGGTTCTCTTGCAATGAGGTGTCCTGCCTTCTCGCTGCTTGCAAAGCACCATCTGCACTGCAGGCTGGGTATAAATAGCAGTAAATATTAATAATAATTAAGGGCAGCAAAGCGGGAGAGAAATGTGGGTACAAATCCACTAAGGGGGGTTGCAGACTGCCAGAAATAGTGTGAATTCAGTCCACTTTTAGGGTTAGGGTTAGTGCTAGGGAATCATGGGAACTGTTATTTTTCTGAGACATTGAGCCTTCTCTGTCAGACAACTCTGATGCCACAATAAAATACAGTTCCCATGGTTCCCTAACTCTAACCCTAACCCTAAAAGTGGACTGAATTCACACTATTTCTGGCAGTCTGCAACCCCCCTAAGTTATTCTCCTGTATGAGTCCCGAGGAGCTGCATGAGACTTATACAGGATAACTGTCCAGCAGTTATAATCAATATCTCTCAATCTATGTTTCTAGATGCTAGATTAATATTCCACTCGGCTAAGGTCTTTGTAAATGACTTTACACCCTGTGGGTCAAAGGTAGGTTGAGGTAGGATTCCCAGATCACACAGCCTGGCCCTTTCAATCCAGTCCTCAAGGTAAGAGGGAGGAATGTAAGGGCAAGAGTACTCCCTTGAAAAGTGTGCGTATACCTTCCTCATTTGTTAGATTTGCTGGGCTTTGTTTGAATGGCATGCCCTGTGCAACTGTGGTTGATGGCTTGATGCTTAATGTTTTCATGCTTAATGAATTGCCAGGGTGGTCCATTGCATAACACAGTGCTTCTCAATTATTTTCTGTCATGCCCCCCCTAGGAAGAAGAAAACATTTCGCGCCCCCCGCGTGACTGTAAATAGTATCATTTGTCTATAAAATTGTTATAAGTACACCTCTGCATAACACTGCCTTGCGCCTCCCTTTACGGCGCGCCCCACTATTTGAGAAGTACTGGCATAACATCACCAGAGCAGTTATCTTTCCCATGACACCACAGTGGGTCATCTTTGCAATGCAAGAAATTTGGGGACTGAAAGAAAATTTAATGGGGCGGATGGGAGAATTCTCAAGGGGTGACCATGCCCTTGTTTTGTCCCCAAGTTGTGTCGTGTTCCTTCAAGTCATTTCCAACTTATGGTGACCCTTTCGTAGGGTTTTCTTGGCAAGATTTGTTCAGAGGGGGTTTGCCATTGTCTTCCCCTGAGGCTGAGAGCATGTGACTTGCTCAAGGTCACCCAGTGGGTTTCAGGGCCAAATGGGAATCGAACCCTTTTGTCCAGAGTTATAGTCCGTCATTCAAACCTTAACACCATGCTGCCCCCAAGCTACACCCCTTGATAATATAAGGGTTGCAATTTCATCAGTCAGAGGTAGCAGTTTAAAAATACAAAATGAGTAGGGATATGGGTAGAGTTGCCTCCTTCTGCCTTCCTGCCATCTTTAGGGCTTCTTCTATACCTTTTAGATTTTGGCCTTTATCACACCAGCCTGCTGTCCCACCACAACTGCAACAGTTTAAGAAAGGAAGCATACCAATTTGGCATCATTTCTTACCACACTTTCCTTCATGACAGCACTCTGGCTATCCATGGTTGCATGATCTCTTTTCCACATTGCCAAACACTGCCTTCCAGGTGGAAGGGGGAAATGAGTGATCACAGCTGCCAACTGCCTCCTGAAGCTGACCGCTGTGTGAATGTGAACACAGCAGCCAATTTCAGCAAGGTTTTGGCTACTGTAATCATGAATCATGTCCATTCACATCATGCTACTTGCCTGAGAAGTGGAACTGCAGTGGAAAGGATCTATTGCACAAAGGCAGTAATGGAATAGCAGCGAGTTTGAGAGCCTATTGATGGGTTTTGCCTGTCAATGAAAAAGTGCTGTACAGTAATGAACAAGTAGTGCAAGGCAGCAGTAGGATGCACACAATGTTGTGTGATAAGTATCAGCCAAAGATGCTTTTATCCTGTTAAAATTCTGCTTTTATAGCCTTATGAGATAAAATCCTTTAAGTGCCGTGTGACGGATGAAATGGCATAGTGAAACCATCTTTGTTCCCATACGCACAAGCACACACATGTAAAACTTTCCAATTGAATTTCTGCCTGTTGAACAAAGTTTCCGTTAAATGCTTAGAAGCCTGCAATGGTGATGAATATATATTTTTTATGCATCATGGAATTCAAAGACATGAATGTGGATCCTGGCAACCTAAATGCAGCCTGGAAAGCACTCTGCAGATTAAGAGAACAATATAAATGACAGATTAGTTGCACTCTGCATTTCCCTGAAAAGTTGTAATGTTTGAATGTGCATGTATGTATATATTATGCAGTGGAGAGTCTTGTTCTGAGATGTTAAGAGAAGATCACAATGGGGAGATATTGAAAAGAAGCCCCAAAAGGACTTTTTTGTAAGAACAGGACAAAAAGATAAATATAAAATTAAAAATGCCCTCCTTTTTTCTGTTTCATTCTGACCTGAGAAAATTGTAGGCGCTCCAGCTAGAATTCACTGCATGATTCCCACCCACGGCATAAAGATTATGCATTTGGTTTGCTGGGAGTTTTCTCAGTCCAAATATTCCTCAGGTAAGCAGCAAGGCCTGGAGCTGGGAGACCCCATTCGAACCATTCCTGCACAATGGGCAAGTTTGTGTACTCATCATGCTGGCAGGAGTTTGTGGTTTGCATGTCTGAACTGGCTGGCTCTCCCTCCTCCAGTTCCAGCTCTGTTTGTTGCCGCATGACATCCACACCCTTCCACGGCATTCTCGGCGCAGAGTCAAAAGAGCCGGCAGGACAGAAACCAGCTGTGTGAACAACTCAGATTGGAGGGTTGCCCTATGCCCTTCAGCGTAGAAATGGGCTCAAGCTGACTTCAGATCAAAACCTCAGCAGACCTTCAAGGGCTGCCTCCTATATTTCCCAGCTTGGCAGATTCTTGAGACTCCCCAAGCCAACATAGGGAGTGGGGCACTTGAAGGGAAAGCGGGAGGAAGAGAGAAAAACTGGGACATTTTAAAAGCGGCTGAAAAAGCGGGATTGTCCCTGCCAAGTCTGAACAGGTGGAGGGTATGAAATCAGAGATTTTAAAAGTTACTTTTATGGGTGAACTATAGCTCCTAAGAATCCCCCAGACAGCATGGTGACTAGATGGGTTGCTCAAGGGACTCTGGAAATCATAGCTCCCCAAAGGAACTCTTTCAAGCCTTGCTCAAAATATCAAGACAATTCTAGATGATCTGATTTATATATACAAAGCCAACTGAAACTTTCTTGCTGCTCTTGCTCCCGGGTTGAAACCAGGTCTGGAACTGGGTTTTCTTACATTCCTGAGCCATTCTCTTTGAAAGCTGGAAACCTCCTATCCACACACACTGGTGAACGTTGGTGGGTCTGATATCAGTGTGGTAGTAAATCTGGTCTGGGTTTAAGTATGAAATTTAAAAGGGTATCCAATGTGTCAAACCCTCTCCCTCAAATAAGTCAAACCTTTGGACAGTTCCTTTAAAACGAGAGCAGATTCACCTGCTTCCCACGCCATACCCAACACGCTCTTTTGTGGTGATCTCACATTGCTCCCTTTCACTTGCCTTTTTTGGGAATGTTCTCAGTGGGCACAGGGATGCTCAATGAGGACCACAGTACCTAGGGGACAGAAGGGCAATCTCTCTTTTAACTCTTTTCACTGCAAATGATGGAGAGCCAGCATGGGTGTCCTAGTTTGGGTGTTGGACTGGGACTCTGGAGACCAGGGTTCAAATCCCTGCTCAGCCAAGGAAATCTTTAGGCAAGTCACACTCTCTCAGCCTCAGAGTCTGATTCAATTTAAGAGAACTTCCCGTGAACCTATACAGACCTTAGGAAGGTTACTCTTTAGATGACAACTTCAGAATCCCCCCCTGCAAAAGTCAGCACCCACTTCAATTATAGCAGCCCAAGTAACAGAGCAATGGAATAACACTAACAGAACACAAAGAGCAATGAAAATTACTTGCAAAACAGCCAATTATACTTATAAAATTATATTACAAGCTTGTATGTAAGTCCAAAATGTTTTTGGTATTATCTGATAATACAATGTAAAAAAATTGCTATTCAAGATTCTTTTTTTAAATTGCTTTTTAAATTTCTTTTATTTTTTTAATTGATGCTTCAAAAAGGCCTCCATGTATGAAGCAGACATGAAATGTGTGGAAGGAATCCTGTGTAGCCCAGAAAACACACTGAGACTGGCTGGAGGATTCTAAAAGTGGTCTAAAAAGTAATGTTCATGATCTCTGTATAGGTTCACAGGAACCCATGATCTCTGTACCTATGAGTCTCCTTTCTTGAAGTTTTTCAAACAGAGGTTGGATGACATATCTGTTGGGGATGTTTTAGTTTTGGATTCCTGCATCAGCTGAAGGTTGGATTAGATGGCCCTTGGGTTTCCATCTCTACAGTTCTATGATTCTACGAGTAAGAAAGCTCTGCTTGGATCAATCTCTTTGGCTCTCCTATATAGAGCTTATCTCGCTTTCTCCTCGTGACATTGCTTTGGAAACCTCAGTGAATAAATGCATTGTTTGTTCATGCAGATGAAATTATTCTGAACAAGAAAGCCACACACAGATCTATATTTAGGAGTGGTGTTGAGGGAGTGGCGTGGTGGTGTTTTGGAGCACCCTTCCTAGAGCTAGTTATTGCACAAAGCCATCGGAATAACAGATTGCAGAAGGATGCTGGAGTTCATAACATCCCCTGTGTCCCCCCCCCCCTTCATTCCAGTTTATTGCAGCCCAGTAGACCCTAAGAAGGACCCCCCTGTGGTCTTGGTGGTGTCTTTCTGCCTCCTCATCTCAAGGGTGTCAGTTTGACTGCCAGAGCTCTCTAATGATAGCCTTTGCATTGAGGGAAAGCGGAGGATGGGGGGAGTTTAGCTGAGGTCTAAATCTAGCATGAGCCACAAATGTAGGGTTTGAGGAAGGAAAAAATTGGGAGTGGAACAAAAACTTAACCAAAGAGCACTTTGAAGTGACTTTAGAGGAAGGGTAACATATCCAGGAATGCAATGGCAACTATAATTTGTCACATCGTTCTAATAAATCCTCTGTATCACAGACCTGAGAGAGCCAGCATGCTGTACTGGGTTGAGCATTGGACTGCGACTCTGGAGACCAGGGCTCGATTCCTTGCTTGGACAGAGAAACCCACTGGGTGACCTTGGTCAAGTCACACTCTCTCAGCCTCAGAGGATGGCAAGGGCAAACCTCCTCTGAACAAATCTTGCCAAGAAAACCCCATGATAGAGTTGTCGCATGTTGGAAATGACTTGGAGGTGTATAACAACCTAAATTAGGGTATGGTTTCTCTCTATCCAGTGCTGTACTTAGTATATTTGATATCTGGTGCAGATTCTGCTGGCTGCACAGGAAAGGAAGATGACTTGCTTTCCCACCTTGGCTAGTAGAACCACCAGACCCAGAAGGCACTCTTTCCCATCAGCAGCCACTGGTGTGAGTGGGCTGCTGTTGCTGTACCATAGCCTTTCTGGGTCTGGTGGAGTTGCTGATCATGCAGGAAACGGAGGGGAATCGCTTTCCCTCCTGGCCAACAGAGCTACTAGATCTGGAAGACAGTCCCTTCCCACCAGCGCACCAAGTGACACCTCCTTCTGAAGTGTCACCTGGTGCAGACTGCACTCCTTGCACCCACCTAGTGACACACCTCTGTCTCTCTCTCTCTCTCTCTCTCTCTCTCACACCTTTTTCCAAGTCAAAAAAAAGTATAAATAAAAATAAAAATTGCATTCACTCTCTTTCTGGCTATTGTTTTCAATGCACAGCTTGTTAGAGAAGCTGCTTTCTCTGAACCCCCAGCCTACATGGTTCATGACCTTGGAACAGTTGTAGTCCAAGGCAAAAATCCAGTTGCTAGTCCCAGCATGGTGTGGTGGTTTGAGTGTTGGAGTATGACTCTGGAGATCAGAGTTGGTTTCCCCACCGGAGCATAAAAGCCCACCTTGGGCAAATCATCATCTCTCAGCCTCAGAGGATGGCAATGGCAGACCCCCTCTGAAGAAACTTGCCAAGAAAAGCCAATGATAGGTTTGTCTTAGTGTCACCATAAGTCAAAAATGACTTGGAGGCACACAACAAATCCCAACTAGAACAGACATGCTAAATGGTAGACTTACATAAATCCAGCTGATCAATGAGTCTCCTCTAGTTGGCTCTTACAATTAGATTTAGGTCTACAAAAGTGACATTTCCAAGTTCCAAGTTCCGCTCCACCACAGAACCAGTACATCAATGCTTCTCTAAATTCAATTGATTTAATGAGTTTACATGAGGTGGATCTCACATAGAAGCCACTGGCTGTCACAGACTGGAGCAGGGTCTTAACCCTTCCTTCGTTGGTCTTTTTTCATTGCAACCCCACTCCTTGCTTTTCTTGAGGCACAGAATTCCATGTGTGTAAAAATCATGCTTGGAGGGGTCAGGTATGGAAGCAGGGAGAAATGGATGCGAGAAGGAAGGGTTAAGGCATCCCCCCCCACTCCCATTCTCTGCTACAAACTGCATCCAGCCCCTGTTGTTTTGTAGTTCTTGGATGTCCTATTCAGACATCCGGACTGTTAGCTATTGCTTCATCCTCCATGAATTTTTTGATTGCCATTTAAGAGCCATACCAGTTGGCAACCATCACTGTATCTTGTGAGATTGCATTTTATCGTTCAACTAGGCAGCGCATGAAGGAGTGCTTCCTTTTATTGGTCCTAGTTCTCCCACCATCTAGCTTCGGAGGATGACCTAGTGATCGAAAAGCTTCTCCTTTTTCGCTAACTCAAAACCAAACAAAACACGGATTTTTTTTTTAACCCAAGGATTCAAGCATCCATGGCTTGAAAATATTTAAAAATATACAAATCCCAAACAGCAAACCTTGATTTTGCCATTTTATATAAGGGACACTATATTACGATGCCATTGTATTTAACAGGACTTGAGCACTCACAAATTTTGGTATCCATGGGGTGTGTGTGTGTTCCTGGAACCAAATCCCAGCGGATTAAAGGTCCCAGTGTACTAATCTTTATCTCTCCTCTCCCTAAAATAGTGGGTTTTTTTTCCCCTTAAAGGGAGTTGCACCTTGATCATTTTAGTTATCCCTTTGCACATGTTTTCCAGCTCTACAGCAGTGTTTCTGAACCTTTGGTCTTCCAGATGTTTTAGACTTCACCTCCCAGAAGGCCCAACCAGCATAGCCAATGTGGGAGGGATTCTGGGAGCTGAAGTCCGAAACAAAGGAAGGACCTACGTTTGAGAGCAAGATCCTTTCTGAAGTGAGGTGATAAGAACTGTACACTTTATTCAAAATGTATTCACTTTATTCAGATGGGCACTATTAGGCAGTTTCATTTCTGATTCCTTTCCTAATGAATTTACAACCCCACTATTGAAACAGCTCAATCGTGTTAGTAAAAGAAAACAAAAGCATACTGGTTTGGGAGCATTTATTTTTGCACATTTCTACAATAGCACAACTGGGATGTTTTTGCCATTGATGGTTCCTCATGCTCTCTTCCGCACTCCTCCTTAATCCTGTCCCATGCTTTACCTATGCCATGCCTTTCAATTTTTAATTTTTAATGCAATTCTGGGGTTATGCTAATGTGGTTTAACAAAAAGAAAAGAAAAGAAATAGAAAAAAGGGAGGAAAACAGCTGGTGTGGGAATAGTGAAGGGCAGGAGGACAGGGGAAGAGGATGAGACACCCACACCATGAGACTGCCATTATTCAAACTGCCAAAGAAGAGATGTATCACACCTGTGGAGGAATGGAAAAGCAGCACAATTGGGAGCTTATTGATGGGTTTTCCCAGTCAGTGAAAAGGGAAGCTCCAACAATGCTTCAAAGAAATAGCATTGAAGAGACAAAGATGATGTTATGCAACAAGTAACGCCAAAGGGACTATGCTCCAACTTTAATTGCAGTTTAAAAAGTCTGGTGTGATAATGTCCATTTATATGGGGTATGTGTTTTAGATTATGTTTTAAAACTTTTGTACGTTTTAATCTTAATTTTATACTGTTTTGACTAAGTTATTTTAATTGTTTTTATAAAAAATGTTTTAAAGGTATTTTTATCTTGTGAGCCACCTTGGGTCACTTTTTGGGAGAAAGATGAAATAAAATAAATAAATGGATGCAGCTAAGCACCCTCTTTCCACATCAGATGTGGTGATTGGGGGCTTTTGAGTAACAGGGAAGGCACAACAAGGTATTGAGAGCATGCAGGTGGTGGGTTCTGGGTTGGTGCAGGGATGGGTATATAAACACCTGCCCATCCCCATACTGACCCATTTGGATGAGCATTAGGGTCAGGATAGCATGGGCTGAGCCTGTGTTATCCTGGCCTGTCCACTAAGTCCTGGAGAAGGTCTTCTTGGTGGCTGCTCCCAAGTTGTGGAATTCCTTCCTGCAGGAGGTTCAGCTGTCTCTTCTTCACCAGCAGGCAGTGACCTTCTTATTCAGACAAGCCTTTGACTTTCTTATTAGGTATATTGTTTTAATTTTGTTTTTAACTGATCCATCATCTAATTGTTTTTTCTAAATTTTATATAGTGTTTTAACTGTACATTGTTTTTACAATGTTTGTTAGCTGCCTTGAATCCTGTACAAGGGGAAACGTAGAATATATTTCAAACCAGATCAATCAATCCTCTAACATTTTTCAGGAGTCCTTTTCTATCATGCCTGATCCAGTGCGTCTCAGGATGTGGATGACCAACAATTTTTTCTCCAGTGGTCCAGCGACTGGCACTATGTTTGTGCCCATTGGTTACAATTGTATGTTTTCTTTTCCTTTTTTCTTGAAATTCCCTAGGGGCTAGCAGTTTGATGGCTTGGGACTAGCACTTAGTGATTCCACGGACAATCCCTTTGAGTAGCCCTGTTGTAATTGAAGGATCCCTAACAAGTTTCTGTTTGAAAATGATTGGAGAGCCACGGTTCTTAATTTAACCCTCCGCTCCATCCGCAGACACAGCCTGAATCCTGTGTGGGCGTGCAGAGATTTTTGCATGCAAGGGAAAGAGTAAGAGACAGACACAGATGCACATTAAAGCTATTAAATAAATAACTGAAATGAAATCAGACTTTCAAATCAGCGCTAAAGAATGTGCCTGTAGTTGAAGGGGAGCTTCAATTAAAAGCTGCGCTCTTGACTACAAAAGGATTCCACACCCAAAAACATATTCCCCAAACCCCAACAGAAAAAAGCATCACGTTGTCTGTTTTATGAAGAGGGAAAAATGGGATACTTACAGGCTTCTGTTGGGACAATTACCAGCTTTTTCATCAGGTTAGCTCTTCTTTCATAGTTATTATTAACTAATTCCATTTATTTTAAATGGATCTACTCAGAGCTAGCATGGTTTAGTTAGTGGTTTGAGTGTTAGATGACTCTGGAGACCAAGGTTTGAATCTCTGCTCAGCCATGGATACTCACTGGGTGACCTTAGGCAAGTCACACTCTCTCAGCCTTAGAGGGAGGCACTGGCAAAAAACCCTCTGAGCAAATCTTGCCAAAAACCAAAACCAAAACCCTGTGATAGGTTTGATTTAGGGTTACCATAAGACGGAAATGACTTGAAGGCACACAAAAACCAACTCTAAGTAGGAATGCATCATTGTTTCTTTGCTTGCTGTGAAATAACTTGCTATGGGAAACACAAGAGCAGGGCAACTCTTATTTTGCTGGTCGGTTGGCAGCTGCCAATGGTCATTTTCCATCTCTTATGGCTTTTAGGGCAAACCATCACTGACTTGAACTGCCAGCTTCATTTCTGGTATGACTCTCTCCCCAGCAGACAATGAGACTCTGAAAATTATTCACTCTTAACATTTATAATTGCCATGTTTGCATTCCATTGGTAACTTTGCCTGCCCCTTTTATTTGGATATCGAAACTGGATATCTCTGAAGGCTCAGTGCAAATTTTAAGTTACTGCAATGCTGTGAATTTGTAGACTGAAAGAGAATTTCATGAGAAGGGGCCGAATTTCTATGGAGAGGCAATGCCCTTATTTTGCTTCCTCCCATAGCTATACCCTTGGAGTAACTCCTGGGCTTTCAGGAGCTACATGACGGAGATATTCAGCAGCCCTGTGCTCTTAGCCTTTTCACAGCAAGAGTTAGACAGTGCCTTAAAGACTAACAGATTTATTGGGGCAGAAACTTCCATGGACTACACTTCATCAGGTCTGAGTGGGTTGTTCTCAGCAAGCAAAGTTTATGGTACAATAAATCTGTTAATCTTCACATTTCTACAGTTTCCTCAAGTCACCCTTCTTTGTGCTTTAAGATACAGCAGTCCTATCAAGAGGGTCTAAATACCGCAAAGACATCAGATCCTGTCTGATCTTGGAAGCTAAGCAGGGTCAGCCCTGGTTAGTATTTGGATAGGGGACTGCCAATGAATAAATGCTGTAGGCTATATTTCAGAGGAAGGAACTAGCAAATCCACCTCTGAGGATTCCGTGCCTTAAAAAATGCTATGAAATGTATGACATTCATGGAGTCACCATAAGTCCACAGGCATCTTGAAGGCATGCACACAGTCTTATCAAGGCTGGTTTCAGCACCTGGCACCTCAGATAACTGCATATCCTCCAACTTTTCACAGATAAAAACCAAGACACATGTGACCAAACATCATACGGCAAAAAGTTATTAATGTGGAAGAACACATTAGTTTGAAGAGGCTGCAACAATTTGCTTTTGCTTGAGTCTATTGAGAAGGGCAAGATCACACCCTGTTCTCTCGTCCCAGCCCAGTTGATAAGTGCAAACTACTTTTGCATTTTGAACTCAGTTTGCAGCAGTTGAAGAAAGCTGAAGGTAGAAAGTGGGGGAGAGAGAAACTAGGACATTTTAAAAATACCTGAAAAAGTAGGATGGCAGAAGATCAATTGGGTCTGTCCCTGCCAGACTGAGACAGATGGAAGGGATGTAATTGTCCTGGTGAGGCCCATAAGCACTGATACCTACTCTGTGCCCACCTCCCATATGGAAAACTGCGGCATGTGAGTCACGATTTAACCTTCCGTTAAGTGTCTTTAAAGTAGGATAATTCCAGGCCACTTTGAGAAGTTTTAAAGTGCTGCTATTAGAAGCTCACTGTCAGCTTCCATCATGGGGGAGGACAAATGTTGATGCCCACAGATTCCAGATTGTTGCTGGTAGTTAACTGATGCCACTTACTTACTTATAAAAACATTTTGTATTAAGACAGCAGGGAGTGAGGTGCTCAGAAGTAAAGTACGGAACAAAGGTGCAACCTTCTTAATTTCCCCAGAATGCATCTGGGTCACTTCTGAGTGCTTCCAGCCTTGATAGGTAAGGAAGGAAGGCAGGTAGGCAGGCAATAAACAATGCCATGCCAGCTACAACTGTTGCCTTCTGATACTGGTAAATTCTCAGGCTCCAGTGAGGAGGTCTGGATGGTATCTTCTCCAGATCCTCCTCTAAGACAGTGGCAACCCTGGCTGCTAGAACCTTTCTGGGGGCATTCTGGGAGTTGTGGTCCCCCAAAGTAACATTGCCAAGCTATGGGTAAGCCTAGCACTCTTTCCCATCAGCAGCCACTGGTGGGTTTTTTCACCCCAAAAAAACAGTCATGAGTGGGAATAGTACTGTGCAGGCAGAGTCCTAGGAGCAATAGAAGGCAAAAGAGCAGAGCGGTAGATTTCTTCCAAGCCCTCCATCTCCGTCTCATTTGCTGATGTTTTTTTCCTCCCCAAGGTAGAGCATTTCTCCCTTCATATCCCTCAGCTGTGAGTATTTATGTGGCTAGCACATGCTGAAGTAATGGTGGTGTCTCCATAGATCATCCCCACAGCCATAAAAGCTGGCAGAACGAAATGAGTTGAGTGCACAAGGAGAGGCGGGGGGGAACGAGAGAAGAGAAATGATTGAAAATGTTACAGATTGGGCCAAGGCCTCATCTTGCTTTTTGCAGGCAGTAAGTGACTCTGCCTCTCTCATCAGCCCATCCCAGGGCGGCTTTGGTTGTGTTTCCTCCTCCTGATCTACATACATACATACACACTAGTAACAACAACAACAACAATGTAGTCCTATCCTATGTCTGTCTACTCAGAGATAAGTCCCTCTGAGTTCAATGAGACTTATTCTAAAGTAAGCAACTTTGTAGGATTGCAACCTTAATTGATGTACTTCTTAAGAAACCATTAAGAGTGACATGTGTATAGACGTACAGAAAGATGTATTTGTCACCTTTTGGAACAATAGAGTTAAAGATGTGGGGGTTTCTTTTTTGCTCTGTTTTCCCCTGCCTTCTCTTTATAGCAGTCCTAAGATTATGCTCTTTTATTTGATTACCTTGGATAGAGGGTCTCTATTATGAAAAACAGGTAAATGATAAATTGGCTTCTACAGAATTTTCTTGAAAATAGCAGTATACATCTATCCCATTGTCCTTTTTATGTCAAGCAAAGGCCCTTTTATTCTCCTGAGCTTTCTAGATGCAATTTTAATCCTGCTGACTGTTTTTAAGCTGCTTTTATAATTTGGCAGCTTTATCCTTTTTTAATATACATTGTGATTTTTTTTAAAAAAATGACCTGATAATATTTTTAAAAAAGAATACCTACCAACCAACCAACCATGGAGAAAGAAAAAGAGAAATTACCTGGACTCTCTTAAAGGCAGTGGCATCTGGTTTTTCTGTCCCTCTCCTAGACTATTCTAATATTAGGTATGATGGTACTGTAAATTGAAACTCTGCTAGAGAAACTCAGAGGCTTCTTCTTTTTCTTGGTTTTTGTGTTCTTTTAAATCATTTCCAACTTATGGCCACCCTATCATGGGGTTAGCTCGGCAAGATTTGCTCAGAGGGGGCTTGCTTTTGCCATCTTCCGAGGCTGAGAGTGTGTGGCTTGTCCTGTGTGTTTCCATTGCTTAGCAGGGATTTGAACCCTGGTCTCTCCAAAGTCATACTCCAACACTCAAACTGCTGCACCATGCTGGCTCCTATAAAATGTCTAGTCAATTTCAAACTAACAAATTAGTCCCTTGCTTTTTCTAGTCACTTTCACAACCCTCCTAAGAAAATTGCCTTCTTGACTTTCTGGTCCCTTACAGATTCTGGTCAATCTCACAACCAACCACATGCGACATGGAAGGAAATATTCTGTCTTCCCCTTTCCAGATATTTGGAGAAGTGCCTTTTGATTTGGCTTTTCCAATCCGATGAGCCAATAGCTCTGGTAAATGTTGGACTATTCTGTTTCTGGGTTTCATGCCTTGTAACGCTGGTATCCACTTCTTCCTCCAGACATGCCCTAAATATACCAAGGTGTACCAGGGTTTCATCCACCGTTTCCCCCCCTTCTGCTTGAGATATTAGGGCTTCTTGGCAGACCTTAGGACCTGTATTTATAACCTGATATTTCTAGTTATATAAATATATATAAACAATAATTCATGGTAAGTCTGTAGACTCCACGTTGTCTGGATATGCCATCTCCAGCATTGTTCAAGGGGGATGACACAGATTCATGAATGGTGAAGTTAGTAGTGGTTGTAATGGATGTCTATCCCCTTCAGCACCAAAGATAGTAAGCCCCTGTAGATATGAGCTGCTGCAAACTACAAGCATAAGGGCACATTTGTAGCCATATTCTGCGGGTGAGTTTCTCAGAAAAACCTTGTTACCCTCTGTTAATGTTGTTGGCCTTTGAAACAAAACCAATTAAAAGCCCAATTGGAGCTGACATCAATTCTTGACTGTTTAAGATCTCTTTATAATGCATATCTTGGCTGATAGGATCTTTTAAAATAAATCTCCTGTCAAAGTGAACAGACCCCAGGGTGTTCTTAAGAACATAAGAGTGTACCAAATGCCAACAGCTCAGTTGTTTGAAGTGCTTCAAAGAGCCCCCGTCCGTGTTCAAGAGTATACTGCCATAGGCTGGGGAGGTGCCAGGACACTCATTGTGCTGGTATTAAGCTTTGGGGAGAGAGTGTCTATCCAGATAGCGTTGCCATGTGAGATAAGGGACAGGGATCCTATTCCTAAACGCTGTACAGAAGAAGGAACTTCACTAAGCAATACCAGCTGGAATGTCCTTTTCTACACAAACGTTAAAGACCATCAGAGAAGACATTTGCCTGATAAAGCACTGATTGCTTTTCAAGGGAGAGGAACCTTGTCCCTTATTTCATTTTGCAACCCTATGCTGAAGTTACCATAACTTCAGATCCAGAATCACATCCAGGGCTACTCCAGAGCCAGAATCACATAACTTCAGATCCAGAATCACATAACTTCAGATCCAGAATGACATCCAGGTCTACTCCAGGAAAAATTGCTACTTGGGATGAAGGACCAAATTGACTTTCAAATTTAGATTAAAGAAACAGAAGCTAACTGGACTGCCACTTGAATCCAGAGCTTGGAAAAGTTTTCTTTGGAAGCTATAGCTCCATATTGGTAGGCCAGTGACCAGGCTGACTGAGAGGGTCTGGGATTTGCAGTCCAAAAATGTCAATTTCCAAATTCTGATCTTACTTCGACATTGTAGTGAGATTGTATCCTCCATATGCATGGTACTGACAGGCTAGCCTAAGGAATGGAAGGTAAGCCATGTGACACAAAAAGCTCCAAGATTTTTTTACTAGTCTCCAAATATTTCTCAGCATTTGCGGCATGAGGCATACGTCCAATGGCAGGGCTTGCCAAGAACTGGAGCCAGAAGATGAAAATAACTATAAGGACTTTATCACACACAGCTGTAAAATGATTAGAGCTGGAAAAAGTGGATTTGCCGATGCTTATCGCACGAGACCCCAAAGTGGGGTTAGGGTGTCCCTCTGCACTGACAAGGGAAACATGTCAATGAGCTCACAATCACACTAGGCCCCAAGTGCGAAATGTCGGTGCCAGGGCAGTTGTGATATTGGCGGTAAAATGGTGTCAGTGATTCCTCTTCCCTTGATCCCCTTTCCCTCTTGCCATTCCCAAGCAAGCTGGTTCTCTTTATTTTTAAAAAAAGTTATTTTCTCTTTCTTTCTTTCTTTCTTTCTTTCTTTCTTTCTTTCTTTCAATATAAATTTCAGCAGCAGAGCTCTGGAATTGCACAAAAAAGTGAAATAAAAATCAAAATAAAACCTTGAAGGATCTGACTCTCACAGGATTTGATTACTGGAAAGTCTAACAAATGCGCTTTTTCAGTGGAAAGCCCACTGAAGTTCAATAAGACTTCTAGGTAAGTGTGTAAAAAACTGCAAGTTTAATTGACTATTTTTTAAAGCAATCATGCCAAGGAGACATATTCAGGAGTAGCCATGCTGGCCATGCAGCACAATGCAATAAAATCCACAATCCACAAAAAAGCAATACTTTTATTAGCCAACCAAACTGCAGAAAGTAAATCGTAAAAGCTATCAAAGCTTCACTGGTTTCTTCGTAAGGCAAAGATGTTAAAAATCATACAGGAGAGGAAAAAGAGATGATGGTACAGTCAGATGTTACAGATGTTACATTGTCAGTTAAGATCGTCTGGAGTGATCACAATGCAGGCAGAGGTCATTTCTCTTCTTGGCCATATGGAAACTGGGGATAAAGGACAGGTAATACAATTTCAACTCCATTAGTAACAGAAAAGTAACTTCCCTTGAATGCCAGGCTGCTCCTGCCCTGTGCAAAACTAACTGCCCCTTTCTCAGGCAAAGAACTTTGAACATGCATACACTGTTTCAGCACTAAAAGAAGGTGCAGATGCTAAAATTCTCCCTTCTTTGTACACACAAAAATTGCATTTATTGTATATGGTACTGAGTATGACAACTCTGGACTGGACGGGTCCAATTTTGAGATGCCAAGGATACAATCCACCCCCTTCTCACCACTGCCAGTCAATCCCTTTAGCCTTATTTTAAGTCACTTAGAACAACAACCAAATGCCAGTTTTGATAACAGCATGGTGCCAATTGGCAAGGATGTGCCATCTAACTTCCCTACAAATCAGGTCAATTGTGTTGCCATGGTGAAAGGCTGTGATCTCATAAAGAATGGTATTATCAGATTATAAGCAGAACTAAGAGATTTCGGGAAAAAGAGGGGGCGGGGTTGGTGTGTAGGCAGGATGGCAGGTCAGATGGGTTAGATCCCCTGCGTCTCTGCACTTGGAAGGAACAGAACATGACATTCTCTCTTTCACACACACATCACACACACATCTAAGCCACAACTTTCTTCCTCTGGTGAATCCTTCAACTTTTTCACATCCTGGTAGGGAAAAGCACACGAAACAACTACCTTTCAGATGGAAGTAGATTGAAGTCTACGAAAGCTCATGGTGCCAACGTCTTTATTTCGGTTAATCTCAAAGATGCTACAAGATCTCTCTGCATACTGATCCTACAGACTAACATGGTTATATCTTTGAATTCTATCTTTCAGATGGTACTTTTAAGAGACCAGGGCAGCAGATGCTGGGGCTTTCATGTTAGTGGTGTGTGAATCCACTCTGGCGCTTGGTCCATACTTTAAAGGCGTTACGGTCAACATCTTGGGTAGCTCATTTCAACTCTGGACTAAAACCCAGAACAGATTCACCACCCTCGCTGATGCGGAAGCCAGCAGCTGCCATTGCAATGCCAAAGACGTTCTGCTGCTTGAAGCAAGCTGACGACAAGACTGCCAGGTGAATCTCAACTGAACAATGATGATGGTGCAGATCCATTTGCTTAAGGGCAGGGCACATAGGCACATACAGCTCTCTCCATCAAGAGCAGGTCCCCAAGGATCTGCCTGCCATCGGAGGCATCTGCTTAGAGCTGGGCCTGTATGACAAGCAATGTGAGATGACCTCTAGGGTTTTGTTTAGCTTCCTGGCTCAAGTTGTTGCTTCAACTGTTGATCATCAGAGAAGACACCTGTTTGAATGAACACTGATTGCTTTTGATGACCTATGGCTACTACCAAATGGATGATGCAGACTGGAGAGAAACATGTTTATCAGCTTTCAAGGTAGCTAACAAGGGAGACAGAAGTCTGAGTTTTGCAGCAGACTGGAAGGAAGGAGCCTTTGAAGAGGTAGTTCCAAAGACATGGGAGAACCAATCTTTCTTCAAAGACTGTTTACTCCTCCCATGCTTAACTGATATGTCTCTAAAGTGATGTTACAAGAACAGCATCAGACACTTTTGTAATAAAACTGATCTGGGCTGCAATTGCCACCCTTGTTTTAGTCACATTTTATTAGAGAAAACAGAGGATATTCTTCTGAATTCACTGCAGACATTGCTTTTTCCCCAGCATGGGCAGAGCAAGAAAATGCATTTCCTTTACTGGTTTGCTCAGTATGTACAGAGAAGGCATTCTGAGGACTCCTGTGCCTTTAATTAAAAGCTTCCTGTTTGCAATTCCTGCTAATTTATATTTTATTATTGACCATGAACAGGAGAGTAATTATAAAAGTAGCCAGACTTGGTCCAAAGTCAGTTTCTAAATTCCCAGAAGGAGGAGGCCCAAATTACTTTGACAAAAAGTTCTAACATTATAGGGACTAATTAGAGTTCCTGCTCAAGATCTGTGGTGAAGTTCATCCTGGGATTTGTAGTTTGGTGAGGTACTTATGAGTTGCTGCTCAAGAGCTGTGGTAAACCTCCTTGAACTACAGGAAAGAATCCTGAATACCTTCCAAAGATACGAATCCCAGGACTCTGTAAAATGGAGCCGGAGAAATTAAAGTGGTATCAGAGAGCTATAAACTGTGCAGTGTGGATGCACTCTCAGTGCTCTTGGTAGCACCTTTAAAATTCAGTTTACACCTCAGTGACATTGGAATCACCAGATACCACCAATGGCAGGGCACAAACAACAGGATGGGTTGAATCTGTAATGTAAAGATAAATCCTAAATATGTTAACAAAAGGCACCAGTTACAAACATTGTTTCTGACACACACATGCCTCTATAAACAGCTTATTCAGACACAGCTGAAATAGTGCTAAACAGCAGTCAAAAAATAAAACTCACAGTTTTATAGGACAGCCTTTTAACAACTTATTCTCTCCTAGTCAGCTGTGGGGAGTACAATTTCTTCTTCAGCCAAACAGATATAAAAACTTTATTTTAGTTTATTTTAATTTCTGGCCACAAGTGTCATCTTGTATTTTTACTGTCATGCTGTTTCTTATGTTTATTTCATGCATTATTATATTATTATTATTCTACAGACCTTGCGTTTGTAGTAATTAACCTTCTGTGTTATATGGAAACTGGCCAAATGGAAAAGTATGTTATGAATTTTGGACAAGAATACTTTTTTGTTGAAAATACTAGGATGTTACTAATACTAACAGGATCATCACCACGTCCCAGTTAAGGAGTATGGCTGCATCGGCTGCAGAAATAATCCAATTTGACACCACTTAATCTGCCATGGTTCAGTGCTGTGGAACTCTGGGAAGTGTAGTTTGTTGTGGCACCAGAGCTCTCTAGTAGGGAATGCTAAATCTCTCACAAAACTACATTTCCCAGAATTCCATAGCCTTGAGTCATAGCATGGCCAGTTAAAGTGGGGTCAAGCAGCATTAAATCTGCAGGCGGATGCAGCCTACATTTCAAAATGCACAATGTCAGGCTGGAAAATGGTAGTTCTCCATAAATATTAGGGAGAGTTATACTTGGGTACAGTGAAAACCCTAGGCATGTTAACTCAGAATCATGTTTCACTAGGTTTTACTGGACATATTTCCACTTCTGGAAGGCATGGATAGGGCTACATAAGTGTCATCGACCTATTACTCTACAGGTGGAAGATGCAAAGAGACTACATGATAGAACAATCCTGGTAGGATCATCTTTCATTTCCAAAGTCCTGCTGACTTTAATGGGATCAGTTGTTGAGGGGATGTTCCTTCCTACTTTCCTCTTTTGCAGTGATTCCCAAACTCTGACCTTCCAGGTGTTTTGGACTTCAGCTCCCAGAATCTATTGGCCAAGATGATTGAGGCTTCTGGGAACTGAAGTCTGAAACATCTGGAGTACCAGAATTTGGGAATCACTGAGAATCTGGAGGTCTTTGTTGTTGTTAACTGCCCTTTAGTGAATCCTGACCCATGATGACCCAATGGATGAGACATCTCCAAGGCTCCCTGTCCACCATTGCAATACCGATAACCTTTTTAATGGAGCCCATCCATTTAGCATGCAGCCTTCCTCTCTTTCTGCTTCCCTCCACTTTCCCTAGCATTATTTTCCCTCCAATGAGTCATGCCTTCTCATGATGTGACCAAAGTACGACAGCCTCAGTTTGTCATCTTGGCTTCCAGGGAGATTTCTGGCTTGATCTGACCCATCTGTTTGTTTGCTTTGGCTGTGCATGGTATCCTCAGCAAGCTTCTCCAGCACCACATCTCAGATAAATTGCTTTTCTTCCTATCTATTTTCTTAATCTGGAGGTTAGAACCGATGCATTAACCGCAGTTTCCACAATCAGTATGTTATGTTAATGTTAAGTATGGTTGACACAAACCCTTGTTGATAAACCTACTTCAAACCTGCTTTGCATCCTGGTTTCCTTGCCATCATTAACCATGGTTAAACATCATGTCGGTCTAAAGGGATAGATAGTTTTGCAGCTGGGGAAAATGCAATTATGATACCATACGGCAGAGCTATTTAAATGGGGATCTCCCTACCACCTAGGGACAGCATTACTAAAATATACACTGCCCTATCTTTTTCCGTGACGCAACCACAGGGGACTTCAGTCATTCGAAGTACAAACCCGGCTTTGGATCTCTCTTAATATTTACCGAGATCAAACGCAGCAGCACTTCCAAAGCCCTGCTAATTAAAAACCCTGGCTTGATGGAATGTGCATCTTCTGTTTCAAAGGAAGCACTGATGTCAGGAGCGTATTTTTAAAGACAGCTCACATGGAGCAGGCTTATTAAAGGTGACCAAGGATGGATTTGGAGAAAGGGCTGCTTGGTGACACGTGACGGGGAAAGACAGATTGGCAACTATGAGAAAATGGGGAAGGGAAGTCTTTAGTCACTGCTTGCATCAGCCTTTCTCTGGATGGGCTGAACTACAACTTCCATCATCCCCACATAGCAAGGCCTATGAAAGGGGTCATCCAGAGCTCAGGCAAACTGCTTTTTTGGACTACAGCTCCCATAACTCCCCAGCTGATGGATTGCCCTGGTTGCGCAGTGGTTAAATGCCAGTGCTGCCGCCACAAGGTTGTGAGTTCGAACCCAGGGCTCCAAGGTTGACTCAGCCTTCCATCTTTTCGTAGGTTGGTAAAATGAGTACCCAGCTGGCTTACATACTGTGAACTGCTTAGAGAGTGCTGAGTTCACTGATAAGCAGTACAGAAATAGAAATGTAAATGCTGAATGATAATTATGGGAACTGTAGTGTAAAAAAAGCCGCTTTCCCAAACTCTGAGTGTGTCATCCAAGACACCTGGAAGGACCAAAGTTGGGAAGGGCTGGGTTAAATGTTTAATTTCCACAAAATGTTCCTTGCTGTTTTGAAGCTGGAGAGGCATCTATGCTAACCCTACTGGCAGCTCAGCTTGGGGATTACATTGGTTGTTGTTAACTGCCTTCGCTTCGGCTTTGACTCATGGCGATCCCATGAATGAGACATCTCCAAGATGTCTCCTCAACCACTCTGCCCAGGTCTTGAAAGCTCAGGGCCACGGCCTCCTGGATTGTGTCTATCCATCTGGTATGCCATCTTCCTCTCTTTTCACTGTCTTCCATCTTTCCCAGCATTATTGTCTTTTCCAAAGAGCCCTCTCTTCTCATGATGTGTCCAAAGTACGACAGCCTCAGTTTGGTCATCTTGGCTTCCAGGGAGGTTTCTGCCTTGATCTGCTCAAGGACCCATTTCTTTGTCCTTTTGGCTATCCATGGGATCTTCAACGCTGTCCTCCAGCCCCACATTCTCTCAAACGCATTGATTTTCTTTCTATCTATCGGCTTTCTTCACTGTCCAGCTCATGCATTAGTCCATGGTGATGGGGAATGCAATGGCTTGGATGATCCTAACTTTAGTGTTCAGTTTTATATCTCCACACTTTAGGATTTTTTTCTGGTTCTTTCCTAGATGTCCTTCCCAGTCTCATTATTTTCCTGATTTCTATACTGCAGTCTGTTCTGATCATTCCAAGGCAGGGGTAGTTTTTAAACTATTTAAATTTCCTTATCATCTATACTGAATTATATAAGAACTTGCATTATAGCAGGAGAAATTGTTGTCCATCTGTTTTGTGGGAATTGTAATTTGTTATGGCACCAGAGCCCTCTGATAGAGAAGGCTAAATATTTTTTTAAAAATCCCAGAATTCCATAGCATAGTCATGAAAGTTAAAGTGGGGTCAAAATGGATTACTTCTGTTATGTGGATGCAGCCTCAGGCTACAGAAATAATCCAGTATGGCACCACTTTAACTGCCATGGCTCATTGCTATGGAAACTGTGGGATTTGTAGTTTGTTATGGCACCAGAGCTCTCTGACAGAAAAAGTCAAATGCCTCCCAAAACTACAATTCCCAGAATTCCATAGCATGGAGCCAGGGCAGTTAAAGCTGTGTCAACTTGGATTATTTCTGCAGTGCAGGTGCAACCTTTGACACCACTTTAAGTGCCATGGCTCAATGCTATGGAATGGTGGGATTTGTAGTTTTTTTAGCTATTTAGCTCTCTTTGTCAGAGGGCTGGTGCCATAACAAACGACATAACAAACTACAATTCCCAGAATCCTATAGGATTTATAGGATGTAGAGCCTCTGGCTTGTTTTGCTCCCGATCAGCCCTGAAATGGGCTCGTGATCTTAACTCAGTAGTGTAGTTTCCAAACTTGGGTCCCCCAGATGTTTTGAACTCCATCTCCCAGAATCCCTGACTGCTGGCTCAGCTACCTAAGGGCTTCTGGGAGCTGGAGTCCCAAACACCTGGAGGACCAGAGTTGGAAAATTATTGACCTAGTGGCTCCCAACCTTTGGTCCCCCCAGATGTTTTGGACTTCATCTCCCAGAATCCCCGACTGCTGGCTCAGCTGGCTGAGAGACTTCTGGGAGTTGAAGTCCCAAACACCTGGAGCACCAGAATTGGAAAATCACTGACCTAGTGGTTCCCAGCCTTTGGTCTCCCCCAGATGTTTTGGACTCCATCTCCCAGAATCCCTGACTGCTGGTTTAGCTGGCTGAGAGACTTCTGGGAACTGGAGTCCAAAAACACCTGGAGGACCAGAGATGGGGGCAATCTCTGCAGAGCTTATCTGGCTCTTTCTATTTCTGTGGTTCTCTTGGCTGCTTTTGCCCATCTAAGTATACATTCATTCCATTGTGAGTTCTATACACCCACAACCAAACAAGCACCAACTAAGCAAACATATGGCATCATACACACATAAGACACGATGAAAACATTTAATATGAATCAATCGTACTCAGCTGGCTACATCTCTTCCCATTGCCCAGGAGAAAAGCGCTGTCCAAAAATAAATCTCATTTCCCCCCCATTCCTCCAGCTGAGAAAGGGTTAATGAGAGCCACGCCCCTTCGGAAGGCGGAGAGCCAATCGGAGGCGAGGGGGCGTGGCCGGGGTGGAAGGTTCTGAAGGTGGAATCAGAACCCAGTGTGGACCAGAAGCTGGCGAAGGCAAGGGAGGTGATGGATGGATGGGCAGGTAAGGCAGGCGATCGATGCCACCGATCAATCCCTTCGATCCGCTGTGCATTGATTGCCAATCAGCAGGAGGAAAAAAAGGGGAGATGAGTCTAGCTTGGGGTGTTTCTGACCCTGCAGCCTTGACTGGTGCTGTCAGGAAGCTGGCGAATGGGAGATCAATAATGGAATAGGGGGGAAAGGGAGTTTGGATCTCCTGGTGCAAATGGGATCTCCCCACTTGGAAGCCACAGGATCGGATTGCACCGGGCTCCGGCTCTGCTAAGCCTCCGAAAGGAGCCAGATGGAAAGATCCCAGGAAAATGCAATAGGAAAAAGCGCTGGGGATTGATTGAAAGAACTTCTTCCTCCTTCCAACTACAGGAGAGGTCAAGGGAAATGGATGCAATATCCAAACCCAGCTCCCAAGGATAAGGCTGAGAATATGTGCTTCTTGACAACTCCCCAGCTGCTCAGCAAGAAACCTGGTGGACAAGTGCAGAAGGAGCTGGAATTGGTTGCTGGGGTTTTGCAAAGCGCCTGGGAAAAGGCTGGCACCTGAGCTCCAAAAAAACAAACCCAGAGAATCGGGACTCTCTGGGTCCCTTGTAAAAAATCTCTTTTTAAATTTCCCTTTTTTCTCCACGCTGAGATTTGTCCCATAGCAGAAGTAGTAGAGATCCGATCTGTCCCTTGGGTTACTTTCCAGGTCAAAAACTCAAGGTGGAATTAGTTGCTGGGGTTTTGCAAAGCAGCTGGGAAAAGGTTGGCACCAGAACCCCAAAACAATCCCAGAGGATTGGGATACTCTGGATCCCTTGTAAAATCTCATTGTTTTCTCCCCATCCAGAGATTTGATCCATAGCAGAAGTAGTAGAGATCTGGTCTGTCCCTTGGGTTGCTTTCCAGGTCAAAAGCTCAGATCCCAAGGTGGAATTGGCTGCTGGGGTTTTGCAAAGCGCCTGCAAAAGGCTGGACCAGAACCCCAAAACAATCCCAGAGGATTGGGACTTTCTGGGTCCCTTGTAAAATCTCATTGTTTTCTCCCCATCCTGAGATTTGTCCCATAGCAGAAGTAGTAGAGATCTGGTCCCTTGGGTTGTTTTCCAGGTCCATAGCTCAGATTCACCCTTAAGATTTGTTCCATAGCAGAAGAAATAGGGACCTAATCTGCCTCTTTGGTTGCTTTCCAGGTCAAAAGCTCAGATCCCGAGCTGGAATTGGTTGCTGGGGTTTTGCAAAGCGCCTGCAAAAGGCTGGCACCAGAGCCCCAAAACAATCCCAGAGGATTGGGACGTTTTAAGTCCCTTGTAAAATCTCATTGTTTTCTCCCCACTCTGAGATTTGATCCATAGCAGAAGAAATAGGGATCTGATCTGTCCCTTTTAGGACAGATCCCAACCTGGCAGGACCCGTGGGAAGCATCAGATTTCCTAGCCAGAGAATCAGGTATCCAGAAAGACCTTTAGCTGCGAAGGGTGTGAACTCCTTAGAGGGGTGTGCCAAGAGAAGCGGGCAGTGCCAGGCCAAAGCTGGCAAGGGAGAGCTCCAAACAAGAAAGAAAACAAAAACAAGACCAAGTTGATCCCACACCGTAGCCAGGGAATTGATCAAAGAAAAGGACAGGCTTTATCTCAATCTTAAGCCGAAGGAAAAACAGGGCAGACTTTGAGGATTAGAAAAAAAGAAGGAAATTAAAACTTACCAGGAAGTAGCTGGAGGGGAAAAAAGGGAATAAAATAATCCCCGCTCAGGCTGGTGGCACAGGCTGAAATAAACATTACCTTGCAGAGAACGGGTGCTGTGTACTCTGCTGGCCTCAGAAGGCATCAAGGTGTGAAGGTGAAGGCTGCATTTGGCAGAAGAAGAAACGGTTGTAATTCAGCTCTAGCAACAGCCAAACAAAGGCGAAAGTGGTAGTTTGCAAACAAGAGTGGCGATCCTACTGGGTGCGTCGTAAGATGGGGAAAGGATTTGGAAGGTTAACCCAGTCTTCTAAAACCCTCCGAGATACCATCTGCAAAATGATTGACCCGCACCTCCAGTTATGAAACTTGGGGATCCTGCGGTGGGTTTAAATTCATTCTTCTGGCCTAAATGACTTTTGTTTTCTGGATCTACCTGCTGACGAAGTGGACCTCCTTTTTCACATAAGGAGTCGCGGGTTCTGTACGAACCTATGCAGGCCAGGAAAAAATACATCTTCATGACTTTCTTGGCCACTTGGCTTCTGCTCTCCTTGTTTGGAGGAGATCAAATCCGACGCTTTGCTTTCCTCTCCAGCAAGAAAGCCACCGGGTTAAGGAGCTGGCCCCGTTGGGCAGACGGATTTCTCTTGAAAAGTTTTGCTGATCCAGAGGAGCTCCAGAGCGATGAGAGGGACGCTGGAGAACAATCCCCCAAGGCCCGGCGAAAGTTGAGGAGGAACATCTACAAGAACAGCCACTGCCGTATGGAGACTTGCTTTGATTTTTCCAGGTGCCGGGAGCATGGGTTCAAAGTCTTTGTCTATCCCTTGGAAAGCGGGGACCTTGTGTCAGAAAGTTACCTCAAAATCATTGCGTCCCTTGAGGAGTCACGATACTACACCTCCAACCCTGAAGAGGCCTGCCTCTTTGTCCTCAACATTGACACTTTGGATAGGGACCACCTCTCCCCAAGGTACGTTCACAACATTAATGAAAAAATCCAAGGTTTCCCGCTGTGGAACAATGGCCGAAACCATCTCATCTTTAACCTTTATTCAGGCACGTGGCCTAACTACACTGAAGACTTGGGCTTCGACATTGGTCAAGCCATCCTAGCCAAGGCCAGCTTCTACGTGGAGAACTTCCGGCCAGGTTTTGACATCTCCATCCCTTTGTTTTCAAAGGACCATCCCCAGAAAGGTGGGGAGAGAGGCTGGCTGCGTAATATTTCTGTCCCACCAAAGAAAAAATACCTCTTGGTTTTTAAAGGGAAACGCTACCTGACAGGCATTGGGTCCGACACCAGGAATGCGCTCCACCATATCCACAATGGCAAAGACATCATTTCCTTGACCACCTGCAAACATGGCAAAGACTGGGAGAAGCACAAGGACAAACGGTGTGATAAGGACAATGCAGACTACGAAAAGTAAGTGAGAAAGCTTTTTGGGTTTGGAACTAGACTAGAAATTGCAAATGGGTTGGAGTTTTTTTGGACCAAAATCTTCCAGTCTGATGGCCACTGGTTGTACTAGCTGGTGGATTCTGTCCATTGTAGCTCAAAAAAGTAATTTTTAAAAAGCTCTGATCCATCTATACCATGGGACAAGGAGAAGCGGTAGATTTCGGATACCATTTTGAGCAGTGTGTTCCAGTGGGAAATTCGACAGAAATCTTGGATGAACAGCAGATGCTGAACCACATATACAGTACTCATGAAACTTATGCAAAATCATTTCCCAATAGCATGTGTCCCATCTTAATAAGTATGTATAGGGTGCAATTTTTTATTTTCCACTTCAGGCATCAAAATGTTTGGGATGAGCCCTAACTGTATTTGTAATTTATCTCCCTGATGTCTAGGCAGGGTTGCTTATGTGGTAAGGAAAACAGAGGAATCAGCAAATAAAAATAAATGCAAGGGTTGTAGAATTTCCACAGTCAAAAGCTTGGATATTTTTGAAAGCCTTGTTAGCTAGGTTTTTAGTATGACCCCTGTGTAGCGATATGTCAGCTTCACCCTGTGAAAATGTCATTAGGTTGTTTACTCAAACGTTGACGCAAACTTAGCCGCTGCTCCGTATTTTTAATTCCTGGAGTCTTTTGGATCACCCCAGCTGAGCCCTGGAGTATCTGAAATGATATATCTCTAAGCATGTGTAGAATGTTTTCCTCCCATTTTTCAAGGATTGGAAATAAGGATTTCTCTATCAGAGAATGAGTTTCCATATCTGAGCCTTGGTACTCCTCTTTTTTTTGCATATAAAGAAGAACTGTTATTTGCATGGTCTCCTGTAATGGATTGCCTGGAAGGATAAAGGAGGAAAGTGAGCAATAATTAGCCCTTCCTTCCTTCCTTCCTTCCTTCGCCTTTCTGAACAGCTAAGTCTTAAGAAGGGTTTTGTGTGACCCTCAAATTTCCTTAGAGTATTTTAAAGTATTTTTTTATCTGCATGGTGCTTTATATTCAATATTGGAAACAGCGTTTGGTCAATAACTTTAAGCTAACATGAATGTTTTGTCCCGATTTAAGGATTAAATAATTGGGTGCCAGGTGCTAGATATGCTGAACATTTCATCTACGATATCAGATTTCTCCTTCTTTTGAAATTATTGATCCCCTTGAGTCAGCTCCTTTATCAAGATTTAAAATACGTAATGGATTTGGACTTCTGTTTGCCTGATCGCCTGTCACTATATTTTCTTACTCTCTAGCCGCTATTGTGGTTTTAATTTTAAAAT
This sequence comes from Phrynosoma blainvillii, assembly GCA_026167975.1. Classification (NCBI taxonomy): domain Eukaryota; kingdom Metazoa; phylum Chordata; class Lepidosauria; order Squamata; family Phrynosomatidae; genus Phrynosoma; species Phrynosoma blainvillii. The sequence continues at coordinate 24,346,678 of JANUYF010000008.1, forward strand.
GTATTTTCCCCCCAAAGCAACGAGAGTCTACAACTTAAAAATTTAAAATCTTGTGTTCAATATTCTAACAGTGCGAGAAACAATGTACTTATCCAGGCAGCATAAAGGGGTTCTGAGTCTGATCCTAGGCAGATTTATTAAGAAGCAAGACCTTTTCCATGGCTGTAATTCGACATTGAGTCAGCTTTGACTTATGGGAGACCTGCGAATAAGAGACCTCCAAGATTAGCAACCGCTCAGGTCTTGCAAACTGAGGTCTATCTTGCTGAACTGCACTTCTCTTGATCCCTCACCACTGATCAGGTTGGCTAGGACTGATGGGAGTTATAGTCCAACAACATCTGGAGGACTGCCTCTTCCCCCTTGCCCCTATTTTTTATTTACCGTATATCCCAAGGTGGCCTACAACGGTTAAATCAGACGTAGCTAAAACTTCACAGCACACATAAATTAAAACTGTAATTAAACTATCAAAAATTAAAACCTGTTAAAAAGCATAAGCCATTCAGAGGAGTACAAGAAAGAGAAAGCCCATCACATTTATGCAAGACCCTTTCTTCTTGAGTAATCTTCAAAGTCCTGCCAATACAAAAAAGTCTTCATCTGCCTGGGGAAAATAGCAAGGAGGGTGTCTCTGAAGATGCCAGCCCCAGATGCTGGCGAAACGTCAGAAAGAAACTCTTCTAGAACATGGCCACACAGCCCAAAAAACCCACAAAAAACTAAGGAGGGTGTCAGTCTAACCACTCTGGAAAATGAATTCCCAAGCATGGGATCAAACACCAAGAAGGCCCTATTTCATGTTCTTACCAGATGCAAGGATAGTGGGACAGAGAGAAGCCCCACCCCGGAAGTTATTAAAATATGGACAAGTTCATTATATTCTACCTTTTATTAAGTGTCTGCATGCACACATGTGCACAAGCACAGGTATCTTATTTTAGGTTATCGGTATTCAACAAACAGAAGTGTGAGATACATGTCTCAGGCTGCATCCGCAAGGCAGAAATAATCCAGTTTGACACTACTTTAACTGCCATGGCTCAATGCTGTGGAATCCTGGGATCTGTAGTTTGTTGGTGCACCAGGGCTGTCTGTCAGAGAAAGCTAAATATCTCACAAAATATGGCTGTATGTCCTAGCTGAAGAGAAAGCTACATATGTAGGCAGCCCTCACCCAGGGTGCATCTATGCTGTAGAAATAAGGCCCTTTAAGTGCTGTAGTTCCATCCTATGGAATCCTGAGATTTGTAGCTTTGCAAGGTCTTTAGCCTTCTCTGCAAAGTGTGCTAATGCCTCAGCAAGCTACAAATCTCAGGATTATGCAGGATGGAGCCATGGCAGTTAATGCGGTATCAAATTTGCACAGTGTAGATGTATCTTTAACCTTGTTAAAATTCTTCTCATTAACTACATTTGGGAGCACTGAATAGATGTGGGGAAATAATGGGAGTGGTGATGATAATGGTGTACCATTCATATACATTAAGATTTATGGCAATTTTTTTTTTTAAAAGGGTCACTGCCCCCAAGGGATTTCCAAACTAGGAAATGATACAAGTGAAGCAAAAGAAGAAAGAGAGGGTAGAAAAAGAGAGCAGAAAAAGACAGATGTTTCTTTATTAAGCTTTGATTGATTGATTGATTTCTATCCCATCTTTTCCCAGATTGGGACTCAAAGCATTTTACAAGGATAAGAAAACATTGTTAAAAAATACACACACACACACACACACAAAAAGAGTAAAGATACAATTAAACAGTCAGAAAGTAAATAAATAAAACCAGGTTAAAACATAACCAAGTTGTTCCTTGCTACCTGAAAGTTGAGAGCAGCTTGCAGTGATTCCCAAACGTTGGTCCTCCAGATGTTTTGGACTCCAGCTCCCAGAACTCCTGAATGTCAGTCACCCAAACTGGCTAGGGCTTCTGGGAGTTGAAGTCCAAAACACCTGGAGGATCTAAGTATGGGAACCATTGAAAGGGATAAAATTGTTGTGATCCATAACACAATATCGCCCCAGGATCTATGTTGCAGCAGGAAAGCTAGGAGGAGTCTGAATGACCAACTTTTGGGTAAATGATTCTGAGCTTATGTTTTGTTTGCTGACCTTTTAAGTCAGTTGAACTCAGTAGGCTTGCGCTGGTATAAAAGACTGGTTCTTAGTTTTAAGGAATGCAACAGACGGTGCATAATTTCCTCAGATCATCTTTCTCTCCTCCATCCCGTCCTCATGGACATCCCTACTTGATGGGGAAAAAAGTGTCAGGAAATGCAAGCGATTCCTTCATGCAGGTTTGCATGAAAGGTTCGACAACCTTGCCAAATCTATGCTTGTATTTCTTGTTGGTGAAAAGTCCCACCATGATGATCGGTGCTTTCCTTGTGGCGGTTCAGTAGTAAACATTTGACTAGACTGAAACTTGAAATAAAGTCAACAAAGATGTACATCCCTTGGATTACTCAACATGAGATGATTCATGGCCAGGTGTGCCGTGTCAGGCAAGGGAGGGAAGGATGAAAAACACACACTTTTATTTACATACTGCATGGATGCATATGTTCTTAGTCCTTTTTGTCATGGTGTAGTTTGAGCGTTGGACTGTGACTCTGGAAATCTGGGTTCGAATCCCCCCTTGGCCATGGAAACCCACTGGGTGGCAGTGGAGAAGTCACAATCTCTCAGCCTCAGAGGAAGGCACAGGGAAACCCCCCTTGAACAAATCTTGCCAAGAAAACCCCTGTGATAGTCACCGTAAGTAGGAAACGACTTGAAGGCACACAACAAAAAAACTCATTGTAAAAGGAGAAACTGGAGGTTCAGATCAACTCAGGCTTTCCCCAGTTCTTATGGGAAATTCATACACCAAAACCAAAAAGCCATGACTAGTTTTTGTTTTTTAAGAGTGGGAAGTTTTGTGCGACAATTATGTGGAATAATAAATGCAACATACGTGCATGCATGCATATGGTCTTAGTCCTTTTTGAGCTCATTTGACTTTTCGTATCTGGTGTGATCTTAAATGATGACACAATTTTTAAAAACATAGAGTAACTGTAATATGCATAGTAGCCAAGTGCATGATTTTTTATGTGGATTTTTGTCCCTTATAAGGTTATTGCTTTAATGCTGAACATAATACTAAACTGTGAAGATGAAAGATAATGAGCAAGGATATAATGCATTCAGAGGCTGAAATACAAATCTTTCAACTAAAGGATGACAGAAATAAGGACGGATGGTATTTGGAAATGAGAAAATATAAAAAGATAACAAGATAACAATCTGTAGATATGAGAGAAAGTTCTGACATTGTCAGGCAAGTGGGGTGGACAAGTCATGGCCTTGCTGATGTTGTTGCTGCGTTTCCCATTGACTATTCCCATTGACTATGGTCCAAAACACACTGCAGAAATAATTCAGTCTGAGACTTCTTTAACTGCCCTGGCTCAGTGCTGGGAAATTTTGGGAACTGTAGTTTTGTGAGACCTTTAGCCTTCTCTGTCAGAGAGCTCTTTGGCTACAATAAACTACAATTCCCAGGATTCCCTAGTGTTGAGCCAGGGCAGTTAAAGCAGTCTCAAACTTATGTCTATAGTGTGTTTTGGACCTATGTTGGCTGGGAAGGTCTAAGGGTTTCAGTCCAGCAACCTCTGGAAGGCCATGAATTGTTCATACTACTCTATTAAGATGTCAATGTATATTGGAAGTCATCATTATAATTAGGTTTTGGGGAGATGTGTGTCAGAAGATCAGGACACAGATTACATCTCCACTGCAGAAATAATACGGTTTGACACCACTCCAACTGCCATGGCTCAATGTTATGGAATTCTTGGATTTGTAGGTTTTTTGAGATATTTAGCCTTCGCTGTTGGAGAGCTTTGGTGTTTGTGATCAGCACTGGTTCTGAGTTTGGGGAAGGCTTAGTGGATGGTGGGGATTATTGTGATCAGCACTGGACAGTTTGAAGCCACAAATTTCCCACAATGCCCCTGGTGTGGTGTCCCTCAAGGGCATTGTTGGGGATGTTAAATGGTGCTCCCAAGCTCAGCTGGATGGTTTGGGGTCTTGAGGTTGGTTTTAGAGCAAATGAGACTTGCCAGGGCCCCAGCAGATTCCTAAAGGCATCCATTTCTTATGTTGTTGTGTGCCTTCAAGTCATTTCTGACTTATGGTGACCCTAAAGCAAACCTATCATGGGGTTTTCTTGGCAAAATGTGTTCAGAGGAGGTTTGCCATTCCTACCGTGATCTCCCGAGTTGTAGTCCACCGCTCAAACCATTATGCCACACGGTCTCTTGTGTTAGGTGTGTATATAATGATGCTGAAACAGTTGTGTCCACTCTATGTCTTCCATCTTTCTCTGTTTATTAGGGATGATCCCACTCTTCTTGTACACAATCCTTAAAAATGAGGGTTGGAGTTTCCCCTCCTGCAAACCACCATGTACCACTCTTAGCTATGCAGCTGAAATTGGGTAGCAAACTGGAAAACCCCTTTCAAAAGGTGCATTTCTTGTTTGATTTAAGGGTGTTTTCCCAGATTAGTGATATCTCCAAGTTGTGGAAATCTGGCAGTGTGGTTTTCTGCCATGTCTCAGTCGCGTGGTTTTGGGGGGGACACCTTGGATGATCCCCAAACAGCCTCATGAGGAGGTATATGTTGGCCATCCCTATTGTAAATCCCTGCCCCATTTTACTTTTGGGGCAGAAGTTGGGATTAAGGACATGAGCATGCACCATATGTATGCTTACACATACACCAGAGACAGCCTTCTTCTTGAAGTGTTAAATATTTGCTCAGACAGAGACAGTACCTTATAGCATACGTGTATATAAACGCACACCGATGGATACAAAAGATGTACAGCTGCTCTTCCATTCCCACCCACTCCTGGAGCACCTATCCTGATGGTTGAGGCATCTGTTTTTGAGTTGTACCTATTCCAGGCAGATTGACTGTGAGATTAAACGGTGTATGACACGTTCTTAGCAAATGATGCGTTTACTAAGGGTGGAACTAGATGTTTGCAAACACAGATTTCCAAGCCTGCCTCTGCAACGCTTAGGGACACGCCATGGCATTTTAAATTATTCTTCATACAAGTATATTGTTGGTTGAGGAAACAGAAACTGTATTTGCTAAGACAATCCTTGCTGCCACACATTATCGTATAATTTAAAAGCAAAGAAAAAGAGTTGTGCTCTGCTCCTGGAATAGTTTTCCCCGTCATATGCAGATGCCATGGTTTACTATTTACCAGCTGAATAAGAGTGGGCAACCTGTAGCTATCCTGGTGTTGTTGGATTCTAGCTTGCCACATCTTTGGCCATTGGTCATGCTGGCTAGGGCTGATGGGAGCTTTTGTCCGACACAGTCTGGATGACCACAGGTTGCTTCCCTCTGCTGCCTAACAAGAATATAAAATGGGGAGGGGGGGAAATCATGCATCCCTCCACATTCCTCCAGCCATTGTGCAGGAGTGATGGGAGTTGCAATGGAACAATAGTCATATGATTCCCACCTCTGATCTGAAAGAAGTTTGCCTCTTTACCTGGCAAAAGAGAGGTTTGTTGAGAAATGTCAGGGAGTTGACTCCGACACATGGTGACCCTATGAATGAGAGACTTCCAAGTCACTCTATCATCAATAGCCCTAGTTAGGTCTTTCAGACTCATAGCCATGTCCTCCTCGATTGAGTCTATCCATCTGAAATGTGGTCTTCCTCTTTTTGCTGCTTTCTGTCTTACCAAGCATTATTGTCTTTTCTAGAGCTTCTGTCTTCTTATGATATAGCCCAAGTACAATAATCTCAGTTTAGTCATCTTGATTTCTAGGAAGAGTTCAGACTTGCTTTGCTCCAGGACCTATTGATTTGTCTTTTTAGCAGCCAACGGTGTCCGGACAACTCTTCTCCAGCACTACATTTCAGATGAGATGATTTTCTTCCTATCAGCTTTCCTCGCTGTCCAGCTTTCTCAACTATACATAGAAAAGGGAAGTATGATGGCTGAAGAGAAGAGTATACCCACTATAACAATATTGAATCTACAGCTCTGTAAAACAATACTGTTTTACAGTTGAAGCTGTGACCAGTTCCCGGAAGGTGTCAAGGAAACTCATCCAACTCCGTGCGCAAACATAAACACATGTGTTCAGTATTTGAAGATATGACACAGTCCCGATTTTGCTGCTCCTGAATGCTGCATTTCCAAATATTTGCATGTCGTAAATGTTACACCTCTGAAGACATGTCTGTGTTTGCCAAGTGTTGACAGTGAACCAAGCAGGATGAAAAATGGCTCTCTCAGATGAATGCATCATCTTGGCCTGTGCAAGGGCTCCCTTGAGCTCTGTTGCAATATCATGACGCTGCTGCCACAGAGAGATGTCACTAGGATTTAAGGTTTTAGGACCCCTGAGTATTTGAAAATAAGGACATTGGCATCAGGCAGAGCAGTGTAAATTGGAGCTCCAATCTAAACAGGCTAAGCAGTGCCTTTGTTGATGATAGAGCAGTCCTTCTTCCCATTGTTCAACACAATTTGGTTGTTGTCATGTGTATTACAGTTCCTCAAACCCCCTACCCTACACAGCCAGTGGAATGGGTATCCTACACCAAGGATGAGAAATGGGTTTCTAAATGTTTGGACTTCTAGAAGCCCCAGGGAACATGCCCAATAGTATGAGAACTTTAGCCCAAACATCTGGAGGCTCAGAGGTTCCTCACTTCTGCTTTGTATAGAAGCCTGATTTATATTCCCTCCCCAACTTGCAAAAGGAGAGGGAATGCCAGAACATTATGAACCAAGCTGAACTATTCAGTAAAGCCTGAAGAAACTTAAGGGGAAGAAAGCATAAAGAGTGCTGGCCCTAATGTTAGGCAGAGAATGATTGGGACAAGTGGCCATAAAAACTGTGCACCAGCATAACTATCATTATTATACTGGTAGGTACTGAAGTTGAGGAAAGCTAAAAGTGGATTGAATAAATAAATCAGGCAAAGGAGGTTTTCAAGAAGTTGGGGTAAAGGTGCCTCAAGAAAATTCACCAAGAGGAGAAAGCAACACCAGCCTTCAGAAGCAAAGAGAAAAGATGATTATCTGGATTTTCAGATACCAAATACTTAGGAAGCGATGGGTGGGGATGTCTCAAGTGTTCTGAAACATGTATTACAATAGCAACCTTCCCAGTATGGTGTCCTATGGAGCTGTTAGACTACCAGAATCCATCAACTGGCTGGACGATTCTGGGAAAACATTTGGAAAGTATGTAGAATAGGCATAACAAAGAGTCTTGCACCATCTTAGAGTGACTGGGATATTGTGGGAGATGCCTTGGTGGGCTAGAGTCAATGAAGCACCATCCACAATTCAGGTACTGGGTTCTGGCCCAGGAAATGTTCTGCCATAGTCAAACTGTTGGTCTTTTAGATCAGTGGTCCCCAACTTTTTTATTTCCGCGGCCCACTGGGTTTTTTTTTGCAGCGCACAGAAGCCCTGCCCCCACACTGATCAGCTGGAATGGTACCGGGCCGTCCTGCGTCTGCTGACATGCCCCAGCCCAGCTGATCAGCGTCGGGGCGGGGCTTCTGTGCGCCGCAACCCCCCCAGTGGGCCGCGGGGCTTTGCGGCGCACAGAAGCCCCGCCCCCACGCTGATCAGCTGGGCCGGGGCACGTCGGCAGACGCAGGATGGCCTGGTACCATTTGTTCTGTGGACCGGTACCGGGCCACGGACCGGGGGTTGGGGACCACTGTTTTAGATGACATAATTGTCTGCTGTTTTTGCTTCAAGGGATGCTTATGGCTTCCCTTCTGAATTTAAACAAGGGCTGGCTCTGTCATTGGGCAGAGTGAGGAGACTGTCTCTGATCACCAGCAGCAAAATGCTGGAGGACAGAGTTCAGTGTGTCCTCCATTCCTTAAGCTAGCACTTTGCCCTCAGATACGGTGATAAAATCTGTCTCCCCACAATGTCAGAGCTCCAGTTTGTCCTTCAACCTAGGCAGCAAAATGTTTTGGGCTGGTTTGGGAGAGTTATTTGATCGCTTCCCTGGAACAGAGTGGGATTTCCTTCTAGGGCTGCTGCCACACTGCAGAATGAATACAGATCGACACTGCTTTAACTGTCATGGCTCCATCCCGTGGAATCCAGGGATTTGTAGTTTGCTGCGGCACAAGAGCCACGGCAGTGAAGGAGATGTCCAACTGCATTTCCTCTGCAGTGTCGATGCTGGGGAAGCATGCATCCGACTTCGCTGTTGGTCATTTGCTTTTTTAAGGAATATCTTTAGTCCTACCTGCAATGAGCATCCTCCAGTTCATTTTTCTTTCTCTCTGCTTTCTTCAGCCATCCTTTGCCTCACAAAAATAGCTGCAATCAGTTAATTGCCAAGCAAACAAGCAAGCAAGCAAGCTTTACTTTCTGGGTCTCCTGTGAGCTGTGAAACCAACCAGATGAGATAATGTATCTGTCAGAAGAGCAGAGGGGAGACAATTCATCTTGGACTGTGTGTCTGTGTCTGTGTATGTGTGTGAGAGATAGATCCCATTTACTTGTTGTTTCTGGTCTCTGGAATTGCAGTGCAACGTCAGGAATGAGCAGCAGGCCAAGGCAAGGTTAAAAGGTTCCCTGGCATCTTAGCAACCAAGCACAAAGGAGTCTGTGGTTGGCACCGAAAAGCTTGGAGGAACCCGCTCGCTGCAGAATATGGGATTGTGTGTTGCAAGAAGACTACATCCAAGGGGATGTATAAGTGTAGGACTGGAGGAAAGGGGAACTCTCCCAACCTTTGTCAAATAAAGACAGTGTACTTGTTTTTCCGTTGGGGTAGAATTCAGAGACATAGGACTTTATCACACGGGTGAAATAGAACGTGCAGAAATGGGGGTTTAAATAGAGGGGAAAAACCCACAAAAGTGGGTAGATTTTCAAATGACATTGCTGTTAAAGTGTGCTTAACCCAAACGGAAAGTAGTCAAAAGCTGAAAATCCCAAAAGAAAAAAGGAGCAGCTTTCGACTACGTTCCGTTCGGGTTAACCACACTTTAACAGCGATGTGTGTGAAAATCAACCTACTTTTGCAGGTTTTCCCCAGCTTTTAAATCCTGTTTCTACATGGGATTTCCCCCGTGTGATAAGGTCCATAGCTATGTTAGTCTGGAACTGTTGTTGTGGTTGTGTGCCTTCAAGTCGTTTCTGATTTATGGCGATCCTAAGGTGTCCCCTACCATGGAGTTTTCTTGGCAAGGTTTGTTCAGAGGGGGTTTGCCACTACCATCCTCTGAAGTTGTGAGAGTGTGACTTGCCCAAGATCACCTGGTGGATCTGGAATTTTAGTATGCAAAGGGATCTTGTAGCATGTATGGGACTAACTGAGCAAAAGATGTTGTTGCATAAGCTTTTGTAGACTTGCACCTGAGGAAGTAGACCAAGTCCGCGAAAGCTTATGCTGTGACATCTTTTGCTCAGTTCGTCTCAAAGGTGCTACAAAATCCCTTTGCATATTGTTTTTACATTGCTTGCTGAGTAGAAGAACTGGTCAATCAGCCATTTAACCTTCTCTGTTAGAGAACTCTGGTGCCACAACAAACTACAGTTCCCAGAATTCCATAGCATTGAGCCATGGTCGTTAAAGTGGTGCCAACCTGGATTATGTCTGTAGTGCGGATGCAGCCTACACTCATCCCTTCAACTGGGCCAAAATCCTCAAAGTGGGCAACTGCCCTGATGAAGAGAGAAGTTTATTAAAATATCCTTATCTGTTCTTATCTCTGCCAAACTAGACCTATACCCATCAGAGCAGTGATTCTCAGCCAAGAAGACTCCAGATATGGTTGGATTTCTATTTCTAGAATCTCTTGACCATTGGCTGGGTCTCTGGGGCATCTGGAAACGAAGTCCAACACCATTCTAGAGTCTCTCCAATTTTGATCACTCCTCTAGAGAATGCCAGCAGCATCTCCTGGTACCTATTTTGGGCTGCCTCCTCGTACTCCAAGGAATTAATTACAGACAAGTCTGAAGTGATGGGTTTTTATTTCCTCCACGTGACAGAGGCATCGGCAGAAGCAGCGGAGAGATGCTCGCTGGTTCATGCATTATTAAATGGGTCCTCGCCCCATCACATGCATTGTGCCACTGGCTCAGGAATCATCTTCCTGAGAATTAAAACAAAAACTGTGCATTTTGGGAGGCACACATGCGTGTTTTGGTTGAGCGCCCATCTTCCTAGATTTTACTTTTTATTTCAAGACCCCTCGGCCTCCCTCTGTACCTCTAACCTTCTGGCTCCTAGATTGCCACTTTCCCATTCATTGCAGGCAAAGCTATTTCCTGCAGGCAGAGAAGAGTTTGCATAGCAAAGGGAGGCATGTGGGTGAGTTTGTGCAAGTATAGGGAGGTGTTGATGTGCAGGAGACAACTCGGTGTGCACAGGGCTTAATACGAAAGCCGCATGCTTGAGTTGGTTTCGTCGGTGGATAGATTGGCAAAGGGACCGTTTTAATTGATCAGGGCCTTGAACGAAAGGGCATTTCGAGACATCAAGGTTAAAGACAGGAAACAGAGACGAGCAAGAGACAAATGTTTTCAAAGCTGCAGCAATCCTGCAAGCGAGAGCCAGCATGGTGCAATAGTTTGAGTGTTGGACTAGGACTCTAGAGACCAGGGTTCAAATCCAGGTTCTGCCATGGAAGCCCACTGGGTGACTTTGGGCAAGTCACACTCTCTCAGCCTCAGGATGGCAATGGCAAACCCCCTCTGAAGAAACATGCCAAGGGTGGCCATCAGTCAGAAATGACTTGTTGGCACACAACAACAACAGCAACAACGATCCTGCAAATCCTAACCTGGCAGTAAGCTCTGTCCATCTCCCCTCCTAACTGAACACCAAGGGCCTTAGCTTCCAAACCAGGATGGGCAACTAAGCCAGGGATACAGGCCAGTGTTCCTTACTCCTTGTGTGTGTGTGTTTATGTGCGTTCAAGTTGCTTGTTGACTTATGGGACATGCAACCACTTCCCACACTGCAGAATGCAAAATGAAGCTTGTGGACCAGATTTGGGAAGGGAGGGGGGTTCCCACATCCTTACACTAAACCACCGTTCCATACAACATGCACAAAGAGCAACAAGTTGTGGTTGTTGTGCATTTTAATGCACTACACTGCAACATCCTGCATTGGGATAAGGCTTTCCTTTCCTTTAAGGTTTTTTCTTTTTTACTTATTTGTATCTCCTGTATATACTCATGTATAAGTCTAGAAATTTTAGTCAAAAACATGACAACCCCCCCCAAAAAAGTGTCGACTTATCCACGGGTTGTTGTTAGTACTGTACATTATCTTTCACTCTTATTTAAAAATGGAACCATCCCCTCCTGAAAGGCAAGAGCATAATCTGTCTGGAAGCACTGACCTTCCTCTACTTTTTCCTCTACTTCCTCTACTTTAGTATGAGCACAGTTATCCCTACTAGAATTTTTCAAGTTCTTAGGCAGTTTTTCTTCTCATCATCCTTTAGGTCATTTATTATTTGCCTCTAGTTTTACCCTCGACTTATCCACAGGTCATATCAAAATCCATAATTTTGGCTACAAAGACTGTCCTAGACTTACACATGAGGTCAACTTACAGTTGAGTATATACGGTAGTTATGTTATTCAGTTTAGACAAACTTTGGTTGTCATTCACGATATTTAATTTAGAACTGGCCAACTACAGGTGGATTGTTTAAAATAACCTAGTTGATGATAGCCTTGTTTGGATCAGGAAGCAAGCTGTAGTTAACCAAAAATGGGCATGAAAACATCAAAATGGCTCCTCCTGGCAATACAGAAGAAGGAAGAAGAGCACCCAAGCTCCAACTTGTTGGATTTTATTTCTGCAGGTGTTATGAGAGTTGCATTAAACTATGGTCCAGGATGATGTGCTAAGATAGCCTCTGAAACCATTAGTTCAAGAATTTTGGAAGGGATGTTTGCCCACAAATATCTCTCAGACGTAGAACAAGGGCGAGGCAAATGCAATCTAGATGTTGCTGAACTGCAATTCCTAGCAGTCTTCACTATTGGCTGTGCTGTGTAGGACAGATGGAATTTGTAGTGCAACATCCGGAGGGTTGCACTTTCTCTATCTTAGGCTGAACCTACACAGGCTAAACAATGTGTCCTTACCTTGATCCCACTCCTGTTGGAACATATGATGCTCCTTTCCTTCCAATGTGAAAACTCTTTTCAATGCCTGAAAGCTTTAAATATCGTGAATGACAACCAAAGTTTGTCTAAACTGAATAATAAATGAATTTCTAAAAACCTCCAGTTTACTCTGCTGTTTTGGGGAAGAACTGGGTTTTTAATGTGCGTGATTTGACCTTTAAATTGGGTTTGTGGTAGAATTGGGGACATGTTGGTGTGTGATCATCCCTAGATCTCTTGAGGATGATGAGGATGAGGATGATAAATTCTTACTCACATTTCCCTATGGATTGAGGGGAACAACAACAAATCCACGATGAACAACATCGTATTAATTAAAACATGCAACAGTTTAAACAGGGGTCCTTAAACTTTTTGAACAGGGGGCCGGTTCACTGTCCCTCAGACCATTGGAAGGCCGGAATATAGTTTAATAAATAAATAAATAAATAAATAAATAAATAAATATTCTAGAACACAGCCTCACAGCCCAAAAACCCACTGTGTGTGTGTGTGTGTGTGTGTGTGTGTGTGTGTGTATGGTTTGTTTGTTTGTTTGTTTGTTGGGGGGGAAGAGCACTACCAGACTTCCATAACACGGAGCGACGGTAATTAAAAAGTGGTGTCGAACCGGATTGTTTCTGTGGCGAGGAGGACGGTGCCTATCAGCAAGGTGTGATTTGCTTTTCTCTTCCTCTGAGGCGGAGAGAGTGTGACTTGCCCAAGGTCACCCAGTGGGTTTCATGGCCGAATTGGGAATTGAACCCTGGTCTCCAGAGTCATAGTGCAGCACTGAAACCACTAACCCAGGTTGGCTCAAACCTTTTCCAAAATAACAACATCGGGACAGACTTTTGAGGAGTCGATAAACAGAAAGCATATTGAAATAAAATGAGAGCGGGTGTAGTGGTTTGAATGTTGAATTATAACTCTGGAGTGCAGCGTTCGAATCCATGAAAACCCACTAGGTGACCCTGGGCAAGTCACACTCTCTCAGCCTCAGAGGATAACCATGGCAACTCTCCTCTGAAGAAACTTGCCAAGAAAACCCTCATGATAGGGTCACCATAAGTCGGAAATGACTCAAAGGCACTGGATTACCCTGGGCAGCTCACACTCTCTCAGCCTCAGATGGCAATGGCAAACCTCCTCTGAAGAAACTTGCCAGAAAAACTCCATCATACGGGTTGCCATAAGTCGGAAACGACTCGAAGGCACGCACACAACAACAACGAAATATCAAAACCATGGAAACGGAAGCGCTGACTCCTTGCTCCTCATATTGTTCGACAAGGATGTGAAGTGCCCGCTCTCCAAATGTGCCCCATAATAATGGCGACCCTCACAGAAATTGTACCACAAATTATTCTCTTTTCCCCCCTCCAAAAAAACACACCTCGTCTCTTCAGGAGGCTGCTCTCTTCCTTCCCGCCCCTCCCCCCTTTAAGGCTGCTGGAAGTTTTACCTCAGGAACAAGCTGCGCATGGAGGGAGACAGGGAAAAGGGGCACCTCCCGCAAAACATCCCCATTTTTTCCCTCAACTAACGTCCATTTCCTCCTTCCTGGGGTGAAGCCAAGCGGATGGACAAGGCAGGGCGAGGCGAGGAAGAGGAGGGAGCCCAAGGACCCAGCCTTGCCCCCTCAGAAGCCACTTGGCTCCGAGCGAACAAAGCGGGAGGCCTCACTCCCAGAACGATAGCGCACACGCTCAACCGCTTTAACGGTTTCTCTCTGCCCCCCTCTCTCGCGCCTTTTTGTTCCAATTTTGTATGGCCGTTGGCGGGAGTGGCGTGGCGTAGAGGAACCCCTGGGCTTTGGGTGGCAGCAGGGGGTTAGGGTTAGGGTTAGGGACAAGCAGGACAGGCAGCGACAGCAAAAACACCCAGCGGGCTGCGGGCCGGATAAATGGCCTCGGCCCACGGGCCATAGTTTGAGGACACCTGGTTTAAAAGGACATATAGGGCATACACCAGGGGTAGGCAACCTTTTTGAGCCGGGGACTGGGTTGCTGTCCCTCAGACAATTGGGGGGCCGAAGCACCAAAAATAAATAAATAAATAAATAAATTTTAAAAAATTTTAAAATATGCATGCACACTTTCTTAGCCGCAAAAAAGCCATGGCAAAACCCCTGTGGAGATTTTGCCAAGAAAACCCCAAGAACAAGTAATAACAACAATAATCAATATCATCATGGCGGGCAGCGGTGACAGTGGCGGCAGGACCGGCCTGGTACCGGTCCAAAGGCCTCGGGGGGCTGCATCCAGCCCCCGGGCCTTAGGTTGCCTACCCCTGACATACACATTTTAAAACAGTCCACATTTAAAATTCAGCATTTAAATTCACACTTGAAAAATCCTCCTGATAAGCCTGCCAGAAGAGACTGGTCTTCAATGCTATTTTAAATTTGGTTAGTGTTTTCATATGTTGAATCTCTTCCAGCAAGTCATTCCACAGTCTAGGGCGGCCAAAGAAAAAGTCCCCTGGCCGAAGAGTTGCCAACCTAGTCCTGGGTGACTGGAACTTGATCATTCTTGTTATAGAAGGGTAGATCCCTTATTTATATATTTTTTTGATTTGGTGTTTGAATGCACACATTCACAGGTAGGCATTTCAGCTCCCTGTTCTCTATGGGCTTCACTTTATAGAAGCGCTGGTAGGCAATCAGAACGAAGGGAAAACAAAAGCTATTCAATTAATATATAAATATGCAAATATGTGCATGCATTGCAGAAATTCCCATCCAACCCCCAACTGTTGTGGTTGTGTGATTCGACATAAACTGATACAGCAAACACATGCACACAGTAGAAACATCCCTCTGTGCAAAGATGTGGCTACATAATGGGAGTCCTGTGTGGATTTCCACACTGCTTTCAGTTTGGATTAAGACAGGTATGTGTGGCAGTAAAGGGGTCAAACCTGGACAGAGATACAACACAGTGGGACTGGGATACAGCCCTGGCGTAGGTTCAGCCTTAGAATAATTAGAGAATTTTACTTTATATTATTGCATTTCCTTTCTGGATCCTAGCTCTGATGAAAGAGATGCACCTATAATTGATAGCAGGATGAGAAAATTTGTGCAGTGCCACAGTAAGAACGGTGAGAAAAATGGAGACAGTCCTTAATAAAAACATCTGCATCTCAATTCATATCTCAGTCCATTAGGCCCGACACGCTTGGCAATGCATTTTTTCATATCTCTATATCTTTGCATGAGAGGCCCAAGAGGAGGCGAAGGCTCCTTCATTGCAAAACGGGAGATGAGTGATTGTCTTGCCAAGAGCTGAGACAGTCGGTGATGCCGCAATGTGAACAGGGATGCTGCTTGTGAATGCACCGCATATGTCAGGAAACAGCTGCCAGATCAGCAGCATCAAAATGAGCAATGTGCTTGGCGTTGTTTGCAAGCTTTTCCAACAACTGGGTGGCCGCTCAGTCTGGTGTTATAACTGTTGATTTATCACAGGCCAATCTTGCATGCACAAGAACTGGTGAATATAGGCTATGCGCTTCCAACAAAGATGGTCTGATTGGATAGTTACTTCTAAATGAACATATTCAAAGTGGCCCAAGCAGTTGCTGCAAAAATACTCACCTTGC
This sequence comes from Phrynosoma blainvillii, assembly GCA_026167975.1. Taxonomy (NCBI): domain Eukaryota; kingdom Metazoa; phylum Chordata; class Lepidosauria; order Squamata; family Phrynosomatidae; genus Phrynosoma; species Phrynosoma blainvillii. Next base: position 24,362,486 of record JANUYF010000008.1, read on the forward strand.
CAAATATCCATTTTTGTTTCAAAGCCATTTGGTGTTCGTTCATTTCCTTACTGCTGTTTCTTCTTCTTTGCCCTTACTGTCCTTGCCCTCATTTGCCCTCGCTGCTTCTTAAGCCGTTTTTGGCACTAGGGAGCTGCATGATTTTCCATATTTGCCTCCATGATGTGACTATGTCAGGTGAAGTGTTATTTATTGGGGTGGGGGAATGACAGATGTGGTTGCTTTGCCTTTTAATAGGAGCCTAACCGAATTAGCACCTCTTGGACAAATATGTGACCTGAAAAGCTGTTATAGTCTATGTTTGCACTTGCTTGAATTATGTGATACAATGCCACCATACACAAAGACACATAGAGAGCGAAGTGCACACACAAAAAAATGTGTAAATGTGAAGATTACTCTCTCTCTCTCTATATATATATGCATATATTGTACATTGAAGCATTTAACAAAGAGAACTGGAAAATATAAGCAAAATATTTTGGCTTCCTCCTTTTAATTATAATCTTTATTAAATTAATGAAAGAAACATAGATACAAAGACAATACTCACGAAATAACTTAAGATACAAACAAACATACACACATCTAGTACATAACAGTAACAAACGACATACAATTCATTACCAAAAAATAGACTTTCTTGTCTTTGTCTTCCTCTCCATATTTATTCTATCAAAATCATAACACTTTCTAATTCTGTATTACAAATATGTTCTCCGTCATATGAACCTTCTCAACAGTGAATAACAAAATTTTTATTCAAGACCAATAGTATAACTAGGGTTTTTGTTTTCATTTAAGTAATTAATAAGCGGGTCCCAGTCTTTTAAAAAATAATCCAAAGTATTCCCTCGTAATAACTTAGTTATTTTATCTATTTCCATGAAATCAAACAATTTTATGAGCCATTCCCTTATTTCTAGACAGTCCTCTCTTTTCCATTTTGCAGCAAATAAAATTCTTACTGCTGCCTTCTTCTGTTGCAAAAGGCAAAACTGAGTTGCATACAAGGTGGTACTTTAGAATATAGGTTGAGTTTCCTTTATCCAGAATTCTGGAGTCTAAAATATTCCAAAAACTAAAACTTTTTTCATGAGTGGCACTTTTGCTTTCTGAAGGTTCAGTATGGACAAACTTTGTTTCATGTAGAAAAATATTTAAAAATATCGTATAAGATTATCTTAGGCTATATGTATAAGGTGTATATGAAACATAAATGAATTTTGTGTTTAGACTTGGGTCCCATCTCCAAAAGATCTCATTATGTAAATATATGCAATATATATGGGGCTTGAATATTCCTGAATCTCTGTTTTTGCGGGGTTGGGTGGGGTCCGGAACGGATCCCCCGCAAAAACGGAGGGCCAACTGTATAAGTCAACCTTGTATATAAGTTGAGGGCAGGTTTTGGGGCCAAAATTGTAGATTTTGATATGACCCATGGATAAGTTGAGGGTAAAACTTAGGGGCATGTGACAAAGGATGTAAAGGATGAAGCAAAGGAAAATGATGCCAAAGAACTTAAAATATTCCAGCAGGCATAACTGTTTGCGCTCACACTAAAAGCTGGATGGATGAGAAAATAGAGAAGAATCTGTGCTTCCAGGACAGATTATACTCTTGCCTTTCACCAGGGATAGTTCCTTTTTAAAATAAGAATTAAAGTACAGTACTTACATTGACCCATGGATAAATCAAGACAGGCTTTTTTGAGTCAATTGTTTGTCTAAAATTACTAGACTTATACATGAGTAAAAATAGTAAAAGTTTATTCGGTCATTGACCAGCTACATGAGTATACAGTCGCCCTTCTGTTCTTGTGGACTTCAAGTCTGCGGTTTTACATATTCATGGAGGGGCGACCTCCATTTAAATCAATGGGGCTATGGGGTTTGAATATACGCTAATCTCCGTTTTTGTGAGGTGTGTGTCTGGAACGGATCACCCACGAAAACGTAGGGCCAACTGTATACAGTATATCAATTTAAATGCCCCTGTGAATATATTGTTTTGTTGCTGGTTGGCACCTTTTGGTCATTCCCCTCGCCTCATTTCCTCATTGTTTCTTCTTGGCATTATTCTCCTCTTTCCTTTTGCGGCCATTGCCCTCGCCCTCATTTGCCCTCAAGGCCACTCAATGCAAAATCCACCTGGTCAGCTCCTGCCAATTATGTCACAATTAAGGACGAAAAATCCATCCGTTTCAGTTTCTCCCTGGTTCTAATTTGCTCTGATCTTGACTTCATTCTGACCCATTTCCAACTTATAGTTTCACATTTGTTTCGAGTCAGCACAAAAATTAGTACGCAGTTTTGCTGCTTGGTTCACCAGTTGGGTGCATCAGGAGTGCCATTGTTGAGAAAAAGGCAGGATGTATATGTTCGTTCATTAAACTACACACAATTTTCAATTTCAGGCTTAGCGGTAATTCGTATTCCTTACACTTCTCCTCACATCCCCGTATCGCCCCTTTTCAAGGAAATAACCTTAAAGAGGCTGGATGCATGCCATTGTTGAGAAAAAGGCAAGACGTATATGTTCATTCATTCTGAAAGGTGATTAAAAGCAAAAGTTGTGTGTTTTTTTTTTTTTTAGAGCAATAGCACTTGTTTGGGCAAAACTACCACAGATCTGTCTACACACTTCAAGAACCACAAAGTCTACAATCCTGACCTAGATGTCAGGAGCTGCACAGTTGTTGTTTTGTTGCTGTGTGCTTTTAAGTCCTTTCCAGCTTAGGGTGACCCTAATGCAAAACTATCCTGGGGTTTTCTTGGCAAGCATTGTTCAGCGGAGGTTTGCCATTGCCTTCCCCTGAGGCTGAGAGTGTGTGACTTGCCCAAGGTCACCCAGTGGGTTTCATGGCCAGGTTGGGAATCAAACCCTGGTCTCCAGATCACAGTCCCAACACCCAAAGCACTATGCCATGCTGGCTCCATAGGCAACTTACCTGCCATAAAATATTGGGGATCAAGGGTTATTAGTTATAGCAATAGCAGTGAAGTAAAGTTATGGAGTAAAGTTGGTGTTGCTAGGTGGTAGTGGTCTCATACTCAGGTGGTAAGACTGGAAGGGAGGCAGGCATGAATCCAGCCTCTTTAAGGTTGTTTCTTTGAAAAGGGGTGATACAGGAATGTATGGAGAAGTGTAAGGAATAAGAATTAAGCCTGAAGTTAAAACTTGTGTGTAGCATTTACAATCCCTGCTCAGCCATGGAAACCCACTAGATGACCTTGGGCAAGTCACACACTCTCAGCCTCAGTGGACGGCAGTGGCAAGCCCCCTCTGAAGAAACTTGCCAAGAAAACCCCATTATAGGTTTGCCTCAGAGTTGCCGTAAATCGGAAGGGACTTGGAGGCACACAACAATCACCACAACAACATTTACTGGCCAGTTCTGACAATGAAAGTCATTGGACTGGATCTATAGTTTCTTAATAAAGGTTTTCTGAGTTGTAATGCCTGATTTTCTGAATTTGGAATTGTGCTGGATTTGACACTAGAGCAAGCGCTGGCCAGGCATTTCAGCTTAGAAGATCACAACCTCTCTGTTTTGTCCTTGTTTAGTATTGAGGTACCATTTCCTTCAGACATTTTGGACCAAAGGGAAATTTTGGGAGCTATAGACTTAAGACACTAACACCATGGCCTCAGCCTAGAAGATATACCATTAAAGAAAGCAGAGTACAGGTTGAGTCTTCCTTATCCAAGTGTTTTGGACTTTGGAATACTTATATTCCAACAATGAGATATCTTGGAGATGTGAGGCAAGTCTAAATACAAAATTCACTCATGTTTCATGTACACCATGTATACATACACAGCCAGAAGGTAGTTTTATACAATATTTTTAATAACGTTGGCATGAAAATTTGTGTGCATTGAACTATCAGAAGCTAAAGGTGTCACTATCTCAGCCACTGATGAAAAAATGTTTTGGTGTTTGGAGTATTTCAGGTTTCCAAATAAGGGAGATTCAACCTGTACCAAATCTGGGAAGGATTGTGAATGAGTTACAGAAATATACCACCTTGGGGCTGCCCTCTGCACAAAATGGGCCCATAATGGGAAAATGCAGACAATTCTGTGTGAAGGAAAAACTAACAAGCAAAACCCTTGGTGATATTTACAGGAAAAACAAAGCACTCAGGGAAATGCTGGATGGACCATTGACTGTGCTGGGTAAGGCGAATGAGGGTTACAGTCCAATAATATTCTGATTTCTGCACTTCTCCCACTTGTCTTTGAAGAAGAGTACAAATGTGGTATAGTGGTCTGAGTGTTGGACTATAACTCTGGAAACCAGGGTTCGATTCCTTCCTCGGCCCTGAAACCCACTGGATGACCTTGGGAAAGTCACACTTTCTCAGCCTCAGGGGAAGGCAACGGTGAACCTCCTTGGAACAAATCCTAACAAGAAAACCCCATGATAGGTTCACCTTAGGGTCACCAACTTGATGGCACACAATGCACAAGATCCCTGAGTCCAAAAAAGTCCTAGAGTGTAGACATGCTGACTGGGAGATTTTGGCTGATGCTAATCTGGCCAGCGGCGTTCTGTGAGCTGTAGTCCAGAAAAGGCCCAGAGAATGAGTATGATGACTGGGAGATGTTGGGTGCTTCCATGCTGGTTGGGGATTCTGGGAATTGGAGTCTCTCAGCCTCAGAGGATCCAAGACAGGGAGTAAGAGAAGAGGATCGTCTGGATTTATTGTTGAGTGGGAAGAGGAAAGTTGCTTTCCAGCAGTCCTTGGTGTCTTCTTGTTGCTAACTGTGCTTCCTTTCTCCGAGGCAGCTGTGGTGGTGGGTATCGCTTCCCTGGCAGCTGGTCCCTCGGAAATGAGAAACCCGCCAGATTTGCCTACATTCTGTCCAGCCACCTGCAGAAATCCGAGTCGGCGTTAAGAGCCGCCATATGGCTTTTTAATGAAAACATTGCTTCCGATAGATTTGCTCCAGGATCTCTGTGCCGTCCGTGTGTGCTGGGCAAGGAGACAGGCTGGATCAAATCAAGAGCAACTAATCTCCCAGCAAGGGAAACGCAAGTCCTGATTAAAGGGGACTGACCTGTCGGCTGAGATTTCTTGGGATGAGCGGTTCTTCAGTCCCAGCCTGAGACTTAGTGTTTCTGAACTTCCTAATGGGGTGAGGATGAGTGGGAGGCAGATGAAAGGCCTTCTGGTGATGCTGCTGAGTGAAGCCGGACTGATTTCCTTCTGCGTAGCAGAGAATTAGGCTTAAAGAAGCGAAACCTTGGGAGACCCCAGAGATTTCCTCCTGGAAGAGGACTTGGGAAAGTTGTTTGGCAGACTACAGCTCCCCATTAGCAGCATGGCCTTGGCCAGTTCCTTTTGGAGGACTACGACTCCCAGAATCCTCCAGCCAACATGATGGTGCAAAATTACCTTTGGGGACGACTAAGGACAGGGACCCTTAGGGAACATGGCTTGGAAAAGTTGCCCTCAGAAAAAGGCTTTGTTGTTGTGTGCCATCAAGTCATTTTTGACTTCTGGTGACCCTAATGTGATCCTATCACAGTGTTTTCTTGGCAAGTTTCTTCAGAGGGAGTTTGCCATTGCCATCCTCTGAGGCTGAGAGTGTGTGACTTGCCCGAGGTCACCCAGTGGGTTTTTATGCTCGAGCAGGGAATCGAATCCTGATCTCCAGAGTCGTAGTCCAGCACTCAAACCACTTTACCATGCTGGCTCTCTTAGAAAGGGCTACAACTCCTTAATCTTTCACTAACAAGGAGGGCTGAGAAAAGTGAATTTTAGGACTCCCAGAATCCCCCATCAAACACAGAGGATGAGAAATGGAAACAGACAGAATTGGATTGGGGTCATACCCATGTGTGAGTTCCCTTATACAATTTTTTTGGCTGTTTGTGTAATGGACATAGTTGCGTACGTGGAGTTTTAGAGGTGTAACCATTCACATGCCCCAAATCCCTATTGTTAGTCCAATTAGAGTAGAACCATTGGACCAGCTGGATTTACCTCCTTGTTGACTCAGCATTCAGCAGTTCATTCAGTGAACTGGACACTGAAAATGTGCTATAATATAAACACTTAGGATGCTTTTAGATTAGGAATTCCAGCCATGCTGTTGTGCATTCTTGGATGGTGTATAACTATTCATCAGTGCATTCAATGCACCCCATGTTTCCCTGGGATTGCAGAAATGCCCATTGTGGCTGCTGCCACATTGTAGAATTAATGCAGTCTGACACCACTTTAAATGTCATGGCTCCATCCTATGGAATCCTGGGATGTGTAGTTTGTTGTGCCATCAGAGCTCTCTGACAGAGAAGGCTAGATATCTCCCAAAACTACAATTGCTAGACTTCCATTGCGTTCTAGTGGTGTCAAACTGAATTAATTCTGCAGTATAGATGCAGCCAGTCAGTCATTGCACAACAGGACAATAAACAGGTCCATTGGCAGATGCACATTTGGCAGAAAGGTGTAGTGTATGTATGTAACTATAAGAGTGTAGATTTATGATAGATCTTGACTAATGTTTGCAGAGTTATTGCACAAGGAAAGCCTAATCTAAAAGCATCCCAAGTGTTTATATTATAGCACATTTTCAGTGTCCAGGATGCTGGGCTGACCCAAGACATTCTGCCGCTGGAGGCAGCGGTCAAGATCGTACCCTCCTTTTTAGAGGTATAGTGGTGAGTCGCCATAAGTTGGAAACAACAAGAACAACACATCCAGCTAGTGTAGAGATCGGTGGGTTAAATGATAGTAGGGCACTTCAGGTATTGGTCTGAATTTTAAAGGTGGTGTCCAAGGGACTGAACCCATTTGGAGGATAGGTTCAGCACCTTAGATAAAACCTTTAAAGTTGCCCTGGTGCTTTGACTCTTTGAATCTGTTCAGTTAGAGAAACCAGAAGTACTGCTAGCTGCATTTTATTTTGGTGCCAGAAATGCATCTTTCTTTCTTTCTTTCTTTCTTTCTTTCTTTCTTTCTTTCTTTCTTATACCGCCTTTTCCCCAAAATGGGATTCAATCTCCACTATCTCTGAGAGCGCAGACTATTTTGGAAGCCTGGATGTCCTTGTAACGTATACAGTTCTGTCCTCCAAATGAAGAGAAAAGCTACGGTATGCTTCTGCTGCCCTCCAGCATTTTTGCTGCCACATGTTTTTTAACAATAAGTCTGGCACTGCCAAAAATCTTTTTGCATCAGTTTCTTGTGACATCCTTGTAAAGTAGGCTATCCTGGAAAAAATAAAAGGCCTCGCTGGCTGGCTAGAAATTTGGAAAGTGGAGCACTCCACATTGGTCTAGTCCCATTTGTTCCATAAGGAAAGCAAACTGGAGCCTTTGTAATATTAAATAGTCTTTTAAAAAAATATTATTTCAGAAAAACCATAAGGAAATGGTTACAGTTAAACTGGAGGCACACAGACTGTGTCATAAGGCTGATGCCATGTGTAACGCTGTCTGGTACGACAGATTATTTGGTAAGAAAGGGAGTGTTCCAGATATGTCAGAGTGCCTTAGTTTTGTTTTTTTTAAGGCTAAATATTGGAGGATGTGCAACTGTTGCGATTTACACAGAGTTCTCTTTAAAACCCCGTTTCTGCATGGGATTTCTCCAGTGTGATAAAGTCATCCTTTTGCGTTGGCTTCCCTATCATTGGGGTGGCAAATCCAGTCTAGGTTTTCATCCAGACTTGAAAGGAGCTATTGGTTCTGTACCTTGGATAGCTCCTGGATTTAGTTCAAACTTTACAAGTGGTGTCAAACTGCATTCTTTCTGCAGTGCAGACGCAGCCAAAGAGCACGAGCAAATACTATCCTGGAATTTATCAATCCAAAATGTGAGAAGGAAGAAACAACTTCTCAGTCAATCGAAACAGCTACATCTCATATTTATTATTTATGTATAAATTATATATATATATATATATATATATATATATATGTGTGTGTGTGTATATAAATAATCCTTTTAAAAAATGGTAGGATAATACTTTTGTTTCAACAGGAAAAAACCCAACACATTTCTGTTGCAATATATGATGCAGCAGAATTTTTAGCCACGTTCACCAGCCTTTTCTGAATCAGAGATTTTGATGCTGTCTTTTACCTAACTGAGAAAGCACCCTAAATGGATCTTCTGGTATTTTAGATCCACATTTCTGGTGCTGAAATGGAAACATTCCTTGGGGTTTTTGATTTAACGTGGTATTGAGACTGTGACCTCTTTTTGTACGAATGGGCATGTGTTTCTTTTTGCAGACTTTTCTTCTGACACCTTCAGGTTGTCACACTGAAGCTGATCCATCCATCATCCACAATTGCTGGGTCAGAGAATTAGCAAGTTGCCATGTTTCCACTTTGCCTCTGTGACAAAATAATAAATACTCCTCATTTCACTAGTATTAAATTTTCTCCTCTTCAGCAATCCTCTGTCTATTTATTTATATAATTTACTTTGGAGGTGGATGCGGTTGTTTGCCCAGCCATTAGCATTGAGTTTAGAGAACAGTGGTAATATTGGGCTTGAGAATCCAAATCCTCTCAAGGGTGCAGCGATGGGGAATAAGTAATTAAAATCAATTAAGTTAGACATTTTCTAATTAAAGGGTTACCGTAATTGATATATATATTTTTTGGAAAAAATATTTCAAAGACTTTAGTAGAATTTCAGCATCAAGTGAATCTCAAAATTATGTTCTTAGTTAAGTTGTGAATTAGTTTAATAAGAAAGTATGGGGTGCATCCACACTGCAGAAATAAGTCAGTTTGACGGCACTTTAACTGCCATGACTATGGAATTCTGGGATTAGTACTTTTGGGAGATATTTAGCCTTAAAGTGGCATCAAACTGGTTTATTTCTGCAGTGTGGATGCACCCTGTGGTCTCTTACTAACATAATTAATTATTTAACTACAGATCCCAGGAATCCATAGACTTGAGCTTTGGCATTAAAGTGGGGTCAAACTGCTTTATTTCTGCAATGCAGACAAAGCCCTGGTCAGGTTCTATGCCATTTTCGTAGCAGTCCTAAGGCGTTTTCCTTCTTAAAAAATAAAGTGACAGAAAGTATAATGAAGAATAAAGAATGAAAGTGGATTAGTTTTTTTTAAAAAAGTAACACTCCCAAGTTCTGGGTTGGTCAGATGCTTTCCACACAGGTGATCCCAAGTTCAGAGATCTCTTTCACACCACACAGTTACAACATTTTGATCCCACTTTATAGAAGCATCCTACAAAATCCTGGGATCTGCAGTTTGGGGAGGTACTAGAAGTTTCTGGCCGAGAATTATAAATGCCTCATGAAACTCTAAATCCCTGAATTCCATAAAGATGGCATATCATGGTAGTTCAAGTGATATCCAAAGGCCATTGTGGTGTGGTGTGAAAGAGTCCAAAGTCTGGCCTGGCTATTTGGCAGCTCCTCATATTGGTTGCCAGTTTCCTAAGTGTGGCTGTGGCTGAATCCACACTGAAGAAATAATCCAGTTTGACACCATTTTAAATGCCATGGCTCAGTCCTATGGAATTCTCAGGCTTGTAGTTTTGTGAGAGATTTAGCCTTCTCTGTCAGAGAGCTCTGGTGCCACAGCAAACTACAAATCCTGGGACATATATCCGTGTGCTTGCTTCTGCATGCATACTGCTCCTGACTAAACTGAGGTTGCATTCACACTGCAGAAATAATCCAGTTTGATACCACTTTGCCATGGCTCCATGTTATGCAATTCTGGGATCTGTAGCTTGGTGAGAGATTTAGCCTTCTCTGTCAGAGAGCTCTGGTGCCACAGCAAACTACAAATCCTGGGACATACATCTGTGTGTTTGCTTCTGCATGCATACTGCTCCTGACTAATCTGGGGCTGCATTCATGCTGCAGAAATAATCCAGTTTGACACCACTTTGACTGCCATGGCTCCATGTTATGCAATTTTGGGATCTGTAGCTTTGTGAGAGAGCTCTGGAGCCACAGCAAACTCCAGATCCCAGAATTCTACAGCACTGAGCCTTGGCAGTTTAAATAGTGTCAAACTGGATTATTTCTGCAGTGCAGATGCAACCCAGTGTCCTAAGCGTGACCATTTTTCTTCATGTTTCCACTGCAACTATTCTGTGCTTCTCAGAAGAGCATCTTAGCGGCCAGCTGGGTGTGCAAATGGGTATACCTGTGTATTTGTGTGTGATGCCCTTCAGATCTTGCCCTGGTCCAAGATCTCCCGTCACCCAAGAGAGATGGAGCCCTAAGATCTTCGAAAGGTCCCACAAGCTTAACATTTCAGACATCTGCTAGCGCACAAGGAGGGCCAGGGCATGACCCAGAGAGAATGGAGGTAAACCAGCGATTGCACTTGGATGCCCTGCTCAGCCGTAGCTTTTCGGTGCATGGCCAGGATTTGAAAGGTCAGAGTGAGGTAGAAAAGGAGGAGGAGGAGGAGGAAATCCAGTACCCTTTAACACCTGTCTGTGTCTTGTCCTTTCTCTCCTTCCTACCAACTTCTCCCTTTCTGCTTATTTCCTTTGCAAGAGAGGTTGGAAAGGTTGGAAAGGAGGTCCCCAAAGCCTGAAGAGCTCTCCAACTCGCATAAAAAAATGTGTACATTTCCTCCTTAAAAATGGAAAGTTTACTTATTGGTTGGGGGTGGGAGGGGGAAGACCTTTCCCAAGCTTAAAAAAGCATGAAGATTGTGGAAAGGTATTTTTTAGCAATTTTCTAAGGTAAGAAACATTTAAAAATCGGAGAAGGAGGGGCGCCCTCTGGAGTCCTGCAAAAAAGCAATGCCCCCTTCACCCTCTGGCACTTGCCCACCCTTGGCATTAGGCAAAGGTTTGCAAACAGAATAGTTTCCCTTCATTTTCCACAGAGCAACTCATCCATGTTTTTCCCCACAGATTCTCCAGAAAACTCTGTTTTCCGTAACAGTTAGATGCTTTGGGGCTGTCTCATCCCTCAGTGGTATCACTTCTCCATCGCTGTGAAATGCTCCGAAACATTCATTATTCACTTGGCAAGGAAACCACAAAGCCCTCTGAGGTTTTGGAAGTGCTCATGAAGTCCAGGGACATGTTTCTTTGACATGCCTGGAATTGTAGAAGTAGGCAAGGCGGTGCTGCACAAGCCTGGATCCTAGAAATCCTTGCAGCTCTGTAAAGTGTGTTGGTGCCCCAGTTATTTTAGATTTTCATAATACCTGTCCTTCCTCTGTATGTGTGTGTGTGTGTGGGAAGAGATCTGTATATTCTGGAGAGTCACATGCCAAAATGTTGTTGTTGTTATAATTTTCATCATCACTAGTTATTATTAGCACTATTATATAGATACACACAAATATTTACTTTTTTAATAAAATGTTTTATATAAAAATACCAAGTATGAGACATTTTCAGACATAATTTTGGAGAAGGAAGAGTGCACAGATGCTGGGGTGATAGACAACTGCCTGAAGTAAAATTAAACTCCTTTTGTTTCAATGCTCTTGCTTGGTTTCACAGTTCCTTCACATTGATATCACATTTTAGCTGATCAGTATACACTCCCTTTTATGAAAATACTCTGTTAAAAACTGAATATTTTTACACACACACACACACACACACACACACCAAACAAAATGGCTAGTAATCCTGTTCAATATTTACATTATAAGATTTGCGTCTCTGTGTGTGCCTTCAAGTCACCTGTCGACTTATGGTGACCCATGAATTTCTTGGGTTTTCTTAAGCAAGGAGTGCTCAGAGGTGGTTTTGCCATTCCTCAGAAATACAGCCTACAGCACCTGGTATTTGTTGGCGGTTTCCTCTCCAAATACTAACCAGGGCTGACCCTACTTAATTTCTAAGATCAGACAGGATCAGAGTGTTTGGATTGCAGAGCATGCTGCCTTGGCAAGTTTTGGACTCTCCTTTGCTAGAGATCTTTAAACAGAAGTTGGAGGGCCACCTATTAAGGATCCCGTAATAGTGGATTTCCTGCAACAGAAGAGAGGGTGGATTGAATGACCTCAAAGGTCCCTTCCAACTCTCTTCTTCTGACATCTGATGACCCTGTGTTCCCATATGATGGCAGCAGCTCCAGTCCAGCCTTCTAGGATGAAGTTTGCCTAATAGTTTTGTCAGGTCCGATCTGTCGATGAGAAGAGAAGTTTGAGAACACAGCCCTCTTTCCCCCTCTTGCCCAGGGTACTGCATTGACAAACAGGTTCCATCCAAGCACAAATAAAGAGGCCTTTTGTAGTTGGCTACCAGCTTCTGGTCCTGCTGCAGGAAGAACATTTGTAGGAAATGTGCTATTATAGACCAAAATAGAATTTGGGGGGAAATATACAGCTTCACTAAAGCAGAAGTAGAAACTGAAATTAGGGGCAAGACTTAAATATCCACATTACTCCTGCAGGGTCCATCTGCTTGAGTTTGCACAGCCATCTGTTCTGATTTGTAACCTTTTATGGATCCCCCTTCTTAGATATGGGTATGTAAAGGGATTTTGTCGCACCTTTGAGACTAACTGTGCGAAAGAAGTTGTAGCCCAGGGAGGACCTTTATAATCAGACTATATGAATAATCAGACTATATGAATAGCCATAGAAATGCAAGACTTGTGGGTATGGCGATGAGGTGACAATTGTCATCTACAACAAAATCCAAAAAAGAATGAAACCTTTATTAACCAAACAAAATGCACAAAATACATCATGCAAACTTTTGATGCTCCACTGGTTTCGTCATAGAATCATAGAGTTGGAAGAGTCCACAAAGGCCATCCAGTCCAACCCCCTGCCATGCAGAAGCTCACAATCAAAGCACCTTGAGAAATGGCTATCCAGCTCTGTTTAAAGACCTCCAAAGAGGAGACTCCACCACTCTCTAAGGTAGCGTCTTCCACTATCGAAGAGCTCTTACTGTCAGGAAGTTCCTCCTAATGTTGAGGTGGAATCTCTTTTCCTGTAGCTTGCATCCGTTGTTCCGAGTCCTATTCTCTGGAGCAGCAGAAAACAAGTTTGCTCCATCCTCAATGTGACACCCCTTCAAATACTTAAACAGGGCTATTATATCACCTCTTAACCTCCTCTTCTCGAGGCTAAACATAGCCAGTTCCCTAAGTCTTTCCTCATAAGGCATGATTTCCATTTTGGCAAACCTCCTCTGAATACGCTCCAATTTGTCAACATCCTTTCTGAATTGTGGTGCCCAGAACTTTGTTGGGCCAAAGATGTTAAAAATCATACAGGAGAAGAAGAGTGGCAACGGCAGAGTTGCAGGCCTACATTTTGAATAAATATTGTTCCTGTTGTATTTTAGCTATTCTAGAGGGATCTCAGCACATCATCTAATTTCTTGGATAAGTGCGGATTTGAACCTGGATCCAAGTCCGACACTTAACTATTGGATATCGTTGTTGTTGCATGCCTTCATGTCATTTCCAACTTTTGGTGACCCTATGGTAGCTCTTTTGTTTCTTTGCTCAAATTATCCTAACTTCACCAGGCATAAGTCATTGTCACAGTACTTGCCCTCCCTCAATGAATGCTCACAGTCTGTTTGGACTTCTTCCTCTCTTTCGTCTTTTCCATCCCAGTTCCACATCACCCAGTCGCCCACCCATTCCTCCTTCGCATGCTTGCTTAGCTAAATTTTGACACGCTCAGGCTAACCAATTTTCACACCAGAAGACCGATCTGCATGCTGGCTCAGCATGGGTGCAGTGACTGTGAAATGCCCACATCCCTGGATTGATAACACGACAGCGCTGTTAAGAATAACTTTCGTTCGAGTAGATTCTGCTAACAATTCCATGGGCTTCCTTTTAACTAACTGTAGTCTGCTGATTTTGGACTGGAAATACTACAAGGTCTCTTGCAAGGGCAGAAACAAATATGGTTGTGTCTGCATAGGCCAAATGCCATATCCTCTTCTCATCCTGGCAAGAAGTCCTGACAATGCAGTGCCCAGTCCTCGGTTCTGGTGCAAAATGTCTGGATGATGTCTGGCCAGGTCAGCACTTAATCTGCTGTATACCCCCCTTAAACCGTTTTTTAAAAATTCTTCCAGAGCTACAGAAGGAACCTCTTTACAATGCAACCCACTCTGCTACCCACTGTTATTGTCATAGGATGGTTCCAAAGCACTTAATGTGGTGTCAGACTGCATTATGTCTACAGTGTAGATGTACCCTTAGTCTACTGTATTTGACAAAACCTCTGGTCCAGCAATTGCAAGTTGGGGCTGGGTTTGTTGAATGAACAGTCACATTCTGATCCCCAGCTGTAGTCTTAGATTAACTCATGTTGTGTGCTTGTAACTTATATTGTATATTGTATATTAATCTGTTCCTGTTTCATGCCTCAGTCCATGGAGATAGGCAAGTAAGAAATTGTTGTTGTTGTTGTTTCACATGTTTAGTCCAACACTTAACTAAGGCTGATGTCTGTGTGTTCAGAATCTTAGGAAGAAATCGGGAGGGAAGGGATCTCCCGAGAATAAAATATGATTCCAGCAGGTGATGTGATGGTTTCAGGTTGTACTTTGGTTCCTTTGGTGCTCTCCTCTACCAGCCTGCTTCTGCTAGCATCTTGCCTGATGGAGAGAGATCTAGAGAGCTTAACATCTTCATCTTTTTTGTCTGTGAATGTTTAGATTGCTTAATAAAAGCATTGCACCAAAGGAAGGGAATTGCTTTCAGAGGCCAAAATTCAGTTCCAGTTCTGAAAGGCTGCTTCCCAGTGCTGGCAAAAAAGTGGGGCCAAAAATACTAATATACTTCAGGTTTTAAAGCCCTTGCAGCCAATAACTAAGCCTAGGAGAGGCATTTTGGCTTTTGAGGGAGTGAGAATACAGAAGCTCAGAAATGAACAAATGATGTGCCATGTGGAAGGGGGTGACCATCTGGACAAACCCGGAAAGCCAGATTGGAACTCCAGGAGGGCTGGAGCAGATAACAACCACAAATACCTGGAATATTCCCCCACACTGTGGAATATAAATTTCTCCCCCAGAATCCTTTGAAATACAAATTAAAAAATAAGCCAAACCAAAGGTTGTATACTTATATGTATACAGTGGGCCCTTGGTATCTGCTGAGGTTTGGTTCCAGAACCCCTCACGGATACGAAAGTCCATGGATGCTCAAGTCCCATTAAATACAATGGCGTATTTTTTCCCCAGTTATATATATATTTCAAACCCTGAATGGTTGAATCTGTGGATAAGGGTCTGTAGATATGGAGGGCTGACTGTATATGTAAAAATACATTAAAACATACATGAAACATTTCTGTATAGGAGATTTAAGAGACAGCAAATGCCCCAGGTCCTTTACATTAAAATGGAATTCTATATTTGTTAGGTTGAGGGTTTTCCTGGATTTCTGAAACTTTTTTATAATTGAATTCATTATCCTGGCGGGAATAGTCAAGATTGCTATGTTATAGAATGGAATGCAGCAACCACTAAACAGGAGATAAACTGCTGTATCTCAATGTAATGTTTATACAGCAAGGATGCTCACAGGGCTGTATCACTTTGTTTGTATTTAGTGGAACTGGTGTCATATGTGCTTTGCCCCCTGTATTCTATAATGGGAGAACAACCTATACATCTCATATGAACATGAGAAGAATCTATTCTTATTAAATCAAAGCAGGGCTGATCCTACCATTTGGCAGAGTTAGAAGATTGCCAGAGTTTGGGAAAGTTATGTTTTGGACTATGGCTTCCAGAACCTCCTTGCTAGTATGGCCACTGAGCATGTAGATGTGGGATTCTGGGGATTAGAGTCCAGATGAGTAATGTTTCCAGGCAATGTAACTTTGCCTTAGTGCTGCCATAGCCAGTCTGAATGGAGATTTCATATCTTCTGCTACTTTTCTTGGAGTTTTGGGGAAGGGGGGTTGTTGAGCAAACAAACAGTGGCCTGCATCCTTGTTGTACTCTCTTTGGGGCTTGGATTGGTTGGGAAAGAATTTATGTTTTTTTCCCCCCCAGGCCATCTTTCCTTTCTGTTAAAGAGAAAGCATGAGAACTGTGAGCTGGCCAAGCTATTGCTACTGCTACTACCTTTGGTAAACATTGGATGAGATCCTGAATTGGGACACAATCTATAAGGAGAGGTCAGGGGAGGTAGACTCCCTGAAGACATTGGGTCTTGCAGAAGTCCATTTTTGTAGCATTCATGGCAGGAACAGTCAAGCTGTTTCTATATTTCAGAAACAATGCCCTCATTGGGTGTTTTTTTTTTTTTAAGGATAGGGTGTATGGAAGGAATTATGTTTGTCTCACACACATATTGTAGCTGTAAAAGAGATGTTGGTTTCCAAGGATGTGATCACCAGTTCTTTCCAGATTAGTAGCCATGTTAATCTGTTGGCAGCGAAAATCAAGAAAGCATTTGGGGGACTTTAAAGACTAACCAGTTTTTAACATTCTTCCTCATTACATTTGTCTCTTGCCTTTCTTCCAAAAAGATTAAGATGAAATGCACAGTGCTCCTCCTCCTCCTCTTCTCTTGCACAAAAAGAAGGTGGAAAGCTTTCATTTGCTGCTTTGCAGTGGATCTGAGAGTAATACACATACCTTGCTTTTTTACTTGAACATGAAAATAATTAAATGTTTAATTATCATAGGTAACGCACGAGAGAGTAGAAATTGTTCCTTGATTGTCTTATGTTCATTTTCTTTCTGGTAATTCAAAGACAAACAACCTATAGAAGTTGTTTGTTTTCAACGATTACTCCAAGTCTTAGCTTGTTATTGCCTCTTCTGTGACAGACAATTTTAAATGTTGTTTGTGGGTCTTTCCTTGCAACACTCTGCAAAGTATGTCAGAAGAGAGTATATCTGCCCCATGGTCACACATACCCAACGAGTTTAATGTCTCACTTAAACCTAGATCTCCCAAATCCCATTCTAACACTCCAACCACCTCACTACACATATGTTCCCTTCCGTCACCACAGAAGCAGCCTGGTCTGTGGTTTTGATAACCTACAATTGAGCATGCTTTGTACCACTTTGCTATAGATTTGTGACGCTCACCACTAAGCGAATCCAGCCAGATGTCACCACTAAAGGATTCAGCTTTGGAACTAGCCCTTGTCTTTCTCCCTTTGAGAGCCATTTAATGCACCATCAGCAGGTGCCAATATTTTTCTGTGCACCATAGAAAACAGCACTGGCTAATGTTGGACAAGCTTTGGCTAAAAGAACAAGAAAATTCCACCACCCACTTTTTTTCCCTGGCCAACTAGCAAACCTACTCCTTGCCCCAAACTTTGTCATCATTACATATCTCCCAATGATCCTGATTTGATAGGGAACATCTCAGTGAATCCTTTGTTGTTTCAATTTCTTGGCTGCTTCTAAAATGACCCGATTTATGACCCCTCCTTCCACTTTTCCCTTTCATCCTCAGTTTACTTCTTTTGCTGCAAACTGAGATCAAAGTGCAGCAAGGGAGAGAAGAGAGGCTAGAGCCTTATAATCATAGAAATGGAAGAGACCATAAGGATCATCAACCTCCTGCCATGTAGGAATACACAATCAAAGCACCCCCGAGAGATAGCCATCCAGTCTCTGTTTAAAAACCTCCAAAGAAGGAGACTCCACCAAACTCTGAGGCAGCATGGTCCACTGTCAAACAGTTCTTACCATCAGGAAGTTCTTCCTAATGTTGAGGTGGAATCTCTTTTCCTGTAGTTTGCATCCATTGCTCCGTGTCCTAGTCTCTGGAGCAGCAGAAAACAAGCCTGCTCCATCCTCAACATGGCATTCTTTCAAATATTTAAACAGTGCTATCATGTCACCTCTTAATCTTCCCTTCCCTATGCTAAACATACCCTAAGCCGCTCCTCATAGGGCATGGCTTCTTGTCTTTCTTAAACTCATAACATAAATTGTGGGGTTTCCTCTGCTTCAAATAGCAGTGTGGTGTGTTCCTCCTTATTCATAACTCTTGCCCTCTTGTTGCCTGTCCATGCTTTTGTGACCATGTTCTGATATGGCTCGGCTACATGCATCTAGTTTTCATTTGTGAAATGTTGGAGGGTATGCCCTTAAGTGCTTACAGGGACAACTTCAAGTTAGCCTGCTTGGAAATCAGCCGGTCTTTGAGGGCTCTTGAGAACCTAAGACTGGAGGAACTCCTTCAAGGAGGCACTCTGTAGCTGGTTTTTCCTTCCCTCCCACACAGGGTGCTCTCTAAAGCAAACACATGCCCCTTTACCGAGCTTAAAAAAGCTGTGTGTAGCTCCAGCCAAAAATCCAAAGGAACCACTCCAAAAGAAATGTAGTCCTCGGCCTGCCAGTCAGGGGGTTTGGTCACTGTGTGTGCCTTGGGATCCCTTTTGTATGCCAGATATAAAGGATTGGCAGCATCCGGGAGTACTGGATGTTCTTCTGGAGCAGGGCTGTCCAGTTGCAGCCTTTCCGAGGTTGCTCTACTCCAGCTCTCCTAATCCCTCACCATTGTCCAAACTGGCTGGAGTTGATGGGAGTTGTAATTGTCTACCCCTAATTTGAGGGGACTATAGCTATGGAAGTTCATCTTTGTTGCATGTCTTCAAGTCATTTCCAACTTACGGTGACCCTAAGGCAAACCTATCATGGCAAGATTCGAAATATCATTTCACTGTTGCGTGTGTGCTTGCACAAAATACAGGAGGCTATTTTGCAAAGTTTCTTGCAAAAACCCATTTTGCCAAAATACAGTTCTTTTGCAGAAAAAAAGTTACTTCAGCCTCTCACCCCAGAGTGATGGGTTGCAGCTGATGAAAGGGGAACCTCCGTGATGTACGTCCCCTTCTGTGGTGTTACCTGGTGTGGTCCACAGCCCCGCACACTCTTAGTGATGCTCCTGGGGCACACTACCATTGAGCAAGGGGAAGCCTGCAATAACACAAGACCAGTGCTTCTTGTTTCATCAAAAACAAAACCAGGCCCTGGATGGATAAAGAGCCTGAGATGTAAGGCTACCCTTCCCTTTCTGAATTGGGAGCATGATCAGATCAAGACAGCCTGGAGACAGTGAATGCTAACAAAGCTAATGAGGGAACTAATGTGACTGAAACACCGCCGCTGAAGTTTGTGCAGAAATCTCTTAAGTAGATTTTGTGCTGTGCTATGAGATTCAGAGCTTGGAAAAGGTATTTTCTTGGGCTGCAGCTCTCAAAATCCTCCACCCACTATGGCTGGGGATCATGGAGTTGTGTTCCAAAAAGAAGAAGAGAGAGGAGAAGAGGAAAGGAAAGGAAAGTTCTTCCAAGTTCTGATGAGATTGCAACCTGGAAGTGTGGTTAGAGGACTTTGTAATTCAAGGATCCATTCAGCCTAACATTCCCCTTGATGTTTTATGTGAGAGGGGAGCTTCCAGGCTCTATGAACGCCAAGAGTACCATGCCCCATACTCCACACTGGCTCCTTTGTTCTGTATGCCCCTCTTTGGTACTTGCCGGTCGAACTCAAGGTAGAAACATAAGATGGTGTGTCCACAGTAAATGTAAATATTGGATTTTCCACTGTGGTTACAGGCAGCCTGTAGTAAATTTACCTCTCTCTGCATAGCTTTCACAGAGGCGTCTTTCATCCCTTGGTATTTTGTGAGGCATGGGGATTGCTGCCAGGCTCCAGGATTCCTAAAATCTGGAGGTTGTAGAAACAAAGAACTTTCCTGAAAAAGTTGTTTGTGCATCAGGGAAGAAGCTTTGGAGAGACACACTTGTTTTACTGTTCTGAAGACCAGGTGAAGTCTAGTCAGGCCATAGCAGATTGGATTTACAAGAGTGTACAATTTATTTTTTGGACTTTAGTTCCCGTAATTCCAAAGGTAGCGCAGCCATCATTGTTCAGGGATTCAGGTAGTTGTCCCTGATCCAGGACTTATATATGGTGATTCAAAACAAACCCCTAATATTGTAGGTAGATACTGACAGTGGGGTCATCAAAGAAAAACTTTAGGACATAAAGCAGGATGAAAAGGAGAACCATGAAATAATATAGGGTAAGTGCCATTTAGAGAGGAAAATCCCTGTAAAATTATTAAATCCAAAAACCTGAAATTATATACGTATACTCCTGGAAACAGGGCTATCAAATGAACGTTTTCTAGACTGCAACAACCACTATGTTTGAGGTGAAGTATAAAGAATATTTGCAAATCTTCTGTTGCTCTCCCATCAGAATATTGGCAACCAGAGTGAGGGTTTTCACTCACATGTGTAAGAGCAAAAAAGCCAGTACTACTTCTGTCCAGGTTTGCTCAAGGATCCCCTGTTTAATTTCTTCCCTCAAAGTGGTTTGAATAAAAAGGGTTTTGATTGCCAGTGGAAGGAAAATAGGAAAAGGGTCCATAGCTGTGTTCGTCATATAGCAAAGTACAATAACATCCAAAATTCACGAAACAGTGATACCTTTATTTGGCCAATCAAAATGCACCCAATGCATGATGCAAGCTTTCAAAGCTACACCGGCTTCTTTATTAGGCAAAAGTGTCAAGAATCATACAGGAGGGGGGGAAAATTATAAAATGATGATTTTGGTCCCAGGCTTGCATTTTCTCTTGCCGGTGTGTTGTTTCCTTGGAAGGATGTCTATGCAAGCAGATCCCTCCTTCTTCTGGCCATATGGCACTAGGAACAAAACATTCCAGAGTCTAGGAGATAAAATTTGAATTCTATTAAGGCAAAAAGGAACTTCTTCTGAGATCCTAGATGTCTGCATCCTGTGTGAGGTCACAACCCTCTTTGTTCGGCAGAGTACATTGAGTATCTCCAGAGAAGCCTCCATGCTTTTGCATCAGGAAAACTTTAGGTGTTGTTTTGGTTAAACATGCCAAATGTGATCCCTATTCTTTTTTAAAAAATGCTTTACTTTTGTTGGAGGTAGACACACTATATAGTAGAGGTCCAGTCCATTGGGTCCCTCTTTAGGATCCCTCGTAGAGACTAAAGTGCAGTCTCTTCACATCCAGGAAACATTCAGGGATAGCTTTGTTGGCCTTATAGCAAAATATAGCAACATCCAAAATCCACAAAACAATGATACTTTTATTGGGCCAACTGAAACACACAAAATACATAATGCAAGCTTTCCCGGGGCCAGTACAACAGCCCTTGGAAGGGTATCCTGCAACTTGGGAGCAGGACACTAAAGAAGGCTCTAAAACATTGAGTCATAAATCCAAAATCCTGGGGGATTATGGGAATTGTAGTCTAACACGCTTGGAAGTCTAGCATAGAGTGGTCTTTATGGCAGAGATGCAAGAAGAAGTAAGCTCTTTGCAGCTTCTCCTTCTGTGAAAGATGTTTGAATCCAGACAGGTCTTAACCTTGATGCTGTGTACTTCCAAATACATAGTATTGGGGATGCAGCCTTGCAATAATTAATCTTTTTCTCTATGTGAAGAATGTATTCCCCATCCAGTGGGAAAAAATTTACTTAACTTTCCAAAAAAAAAGGTCAGTTCTTACATTATTATTATTTTTACATTTTCCCAAGTTCTGTTATGCACGATAAATGAATCTGCTTAACACATTGGAATCACAATTTGCTTAAATATTTTTATTTATTTATTTATATCCCGCCCCTCTGCAGAGCAATTTTCTCCATGAGGCACATTAATATAAACAACTGGCACTGTAAACAGATAAAGGAAGATCCTCTAGATTTCTAGAAAACAAAGCTTTTGGTAGCTTTTGATAGCAAATGCTCTCAGAAAGTTTACACTAGGAAGAAAAATTAAGAGGCATTTTGAAGATAAAGAAGCATTCTGGTCAATATGTAGTTATAAGTTTCCCCAGTCCACCACCCTTCAGAAGTTGCAGTACAACTCCCATCGGTCCCACTAGCACAGTCAAGTCAAGAATGATGGGGGATGTAGCACAAAACATCTGTAGGGTCAAAGGTTGAAGAAAACTAATTCAGAGATTAGATGAACCACCCCAACCTAGGCCGCATCTGCACTGCACAATTAATGCAGTTTGACATCACTTTAACTGCCATGGCTCAGTGCCATGGAATTCTGGGAGCTGTAGTTTTGTGAAAGATTTAGCCTTCTCTGTCAGACAGATTTGGTGGCGCAACAAATGACAAATCCTAGGATTCCATAGGACGGGGCCATGGCAGTTAAAGCACTGTCAACCTGCATTTATTCTGCAGTGTGGAAGTAGAATCGTAGAATCATAGAGTTGGAAGAGACCCCAAGGGCCATCCAGTCCAACCCCATTCTGCCATGCAGGAACTCAAAATCAAAGCATCCCTGACAGATGGCCATCCAGCCTTAAAGACCTCCAATGAAGGAGACTTCACCACACTCCTACGTCAGATTACACTCCCAGCATCCCCAGCTGTTAGCTGGGGATGATGGATGTCATCGTTTGTCCAACTCCCATGAGATCTACACACCGAGTACAACTGTGGTGCCACTTTTATATCTGCATTACGGACCCAACTGAAGCAGGAACTACTTTAAGCCGATTTTGGCTCTTGTCGTGGAGCCAAAAACATGGCTCTAGACCTAGGAGTGACCCCATGCAGCATTATGCGCACATCCTATGGGAAATCCTTCCATGCACAAAGTGGCTTTCTGTGGTCCCAGATTAGGATATTTGTATGTGTGTGGCGAAGGAAGCCTTGTGCAGTTAACAGAGCGGCGTGGAAAACGTCTGTCTCTTTTCAGCTTTCCCCCCTGTGCTGTGTCACATTCATCGCACACAGCTTTCTCTGTTGGCCCTTCTCTGGGACCTGAGTGTGGTCTTTGTTCCACCGAGTCTTAAATACGTAGAGGAAGGATGTACGTAATGGTCCCACCTCCGACCTGACCCGAGGTGTATAATATGCGGCTGTATATTCAGAGAGTAATTCTTTAGAAGGATGGAAATGGAAGGGGCTGCTTGAACCTTGCAGTGGGTTTGAAGATCTCAATAGGTTGGTTGCTCCCATATCCTCCAACACTTATTATTATTATTATTATTATTATTATTATTATTATTATTATCATCATCATCTTACTCTTTTCCCAAAACTGGGACATACAGCAGTTTACAGGATTAAAAATGTTACTCTATCATTAAAAACATAGACAAGTGTTACATTAAAACAGCATTAAACTATAACATTGTTCAAACAGATTGCATGTAAAAGAATTAAACATAGTTAAAAAGATAAAAAGATAGGAAGAAACAAGAGTAGGTGGTAGATAGAGAGATAAAAGACGGAAGTAGGAGAAGGAGAGTATATAGAAAGGAAAAATGAAAGGAATGGAAGAGGGAGGAGAGGAAGGGAAATGAGCATGGGATAAAAGAGATAAAAGTAACATTGAATTGGAGAAATGTAATGTTAAGCAAGATATAGAGACATAAAGAGGATAACGAGAACTATAAAGGTAACAAGTTAATAAGATATCTTTACAAAATTAATATTTACTATTTTGTAAAAAAAAAAAGGGGGGGAGATTTGCATATAAAAGTATTTGATAATTATGTTTCCATTAGCTTGATAATGGATAACTATACATCGTGAGCTGGAAAAAATGAGGAAACGTGATGTGATGTGGGATTTTAATCAATAAAATTTTATTTTAAAAAAAGGTGAAACGCGTTTAAAAATACTTTAAAAGAATACATCTCACAGATGAAAACTGTGACACTGGGATCGGTGGGCAAGTAACATCAGAGTGTGGTCAAAATGGGGAAAATTATAAATGAGGGAGAACATGCAAGCTAGGAGCGTCTGCAGCAGTTTGCCTTTGCCTGAGCCTGTTGGGAAGGGCAGGATTCTTGGCCTCTTCTCGGTTCCCACCATTGAGTTAAATGATTTCTTAAATGGTGTCTCTATTGGTATTGGAGCAAATGAATCAGTTCCAAGGAGCTGTCCAAGGTGTTGAACCCTATCTCCACTTTGAGCACTTTGGATAGCTCCCTTAAAGTTAAGTCTACAACCCAGGCATGGATTTGGATCCACCAGTTGCCACCGACCCACTCTTTCCTTTGGCTTCCTCCTCCCCACCCAAACCCTGATGACGCATTTCTGGTGCCATCGGATTGCAGCTGTAAACCACATAGGCTTATTTGTGAGTCATTCCTTTGTACTCCTGAGCTGGAACATTTAGAAGGCAGGAGAGCATGTTATTTCTTATGAGTAACTCATGTGAATACTACACACGTTACTTGTATACAAGGGAGGGAGGGGATTCAACTATGAAACTCTCCACACCACTGCCACCTATTTTCTCAATTTTGATCATGCTGTTTTTTGCATATTTCATGGTTTTGTTCAGTGCATTTATTGTTTCAAAGCTCTTTTTGCAGGGGTATATCCCTGAAATTAAGGACAGGGTTTACAAAAGGAAGGAAGGAAGGAAGGAAGGAAGGAAGGAAGGAAGGAAGGAAGGAAGAAAGAAAGAAAGAAAGAAAGAAAGAAAGAAAGGGAAGCAGGCTGGGGAATCTTTGTGAGAAGGTTCGCCTCGTTCTGTGTGGCACTGGTCCTGATTCTTGTAGGCACTCGGACATCTTGTAGGGGTACTTTCCCCAAAATCCCAGCTGGAAACATCCAGTGCATCTTTTCTCCACATGTCTGATAATAGTACTGTAAATTGATGCACAGACCCCTGCATGGAGCCACATAGACCCTGAGATCTCTGTATGTGTTGAATGTGGATATTGCAGGGCCACCCAATAACTTCACTGGTAGAGCAACTCTGATGCTTTGCAATATTACAGACAGTGTAGTAGTTGTAGTAATAGTAGTAGATCCAGGGTTCATAGAGTTGAAGTTCTGGCCTTTTTTATTCTCAGGACTGATGCGGTCATCTTCCGCTGCCACCCTCGCTTCCCAAGCTTCCCTTTTCCTTCTTAAAATACACAGTTAAAATACTCCTCATTCAAACTGAATAGACTGTGATCTGGCTGCACGTGATTTGGAGGAATTCAGGCTTTTTGCGGGGAGGACCCCATACCGAAAAACTCCATGAACTCATATGAAAAGGGATTTGCGTTTTTTACCAGAGCACCCACAAATATCTGCGAGAGTGTGCATGATTTAATGTGCAGCCATCCATCTGCTTTGCATGGATTTGCATGGCTGCGCATTTTCAGCAGAGGGAGGGTGATGCGTATGTGTGAAAATCTGCAGCGATTCACATAATACTCTTACATGTAGGCTCTCCTTGAGCTACAACACAGCAGCTAAGCTGTAGTGATGGGTGGGTTTGACTTTTGATAACATATCATTTTGAGCTAGCACTGTTTCAGTGCAAAGTATTTTGTGTGTGGCTTGGCCTGGAATGGGCAATTAAGACTCATGAGCTTTATAAAAGACCTTCCCCAGGGAGAGATCAAAACTACTAGAACTGGTTGGTTTTCGGGGCTGTTGTGTTGGATGCTTGCACAATATTTAATATTATGCCACTGCATGCAGAAGGTCTCAGGTTCAATCCTTCTTGTTTCCGCAACAAAGACCCGGCAGGCGATGAGAAGGACTTTTTCTCTCCCTGAAACTCTTGTTTGCCAATGAGAGTAGACAGTTCAAGGCAGCATGGACAGATATGGCACCTTTCTGTGTCTTTCGCTATCACAGCTAGAGCTTTTTTGAACTAGAATTGTCATAATTCTTCAGCCAGAATGGCCAGTTAAGATCAAAATGTTATTGATATTCCACCTTTCCCCCAGAATTAGGATTCAAGTTGGTTTACAGAAATTGAAGCAGACACAGATAAAAAGTACATGTCAGCAAAGACATACAAAAAGTGAAAATATAACACAGGTCTGCCAAATTGAGGGTCATGGATTTTTTTTTAAAATGTATTCTGGTTTTATAGGAATTTGGCATTCCAAGTAAAAAAAAAAAATGACATTGGATTTGCTCCATCACGTACAGGCTGTTCACAACTTGTTTTGGACATTTCCAGGTTGTAATATGTGACTCGATGAAATGATCCTGGAAAGAGTAAGAAAGAGGTTAAAGTCCTCAAATCGATTTCCAAAACACTTGATTTTGCTGATATGAAACACAAAAATCCGTTCGAAAGCACTGAAAGCAATTGCAGTGGAACCTCAGCGCCCATATTTAATCAAAGCTGAGTAACAACTGAACCGATAAAAATATCAGATTTGTAAAAGAACTGTGTGTAAACAACATTTTCATTGTGTTTTTGGAATTCAACACACACACACACACCCATTGAAACAGCTACAATATTAGTGTGTGGGGGAGTGTCATTGCAGCCTTGTGTAATTAATCAACAGAATGAAGAGCAATTTAAAGTATATCCAGTAAAAGGTAAGGAAAGACTAGTATAGCACACTAATAACAGCCTTTTCCTTATAAAATAGACTTTTTGTCTATTTTTATCTATTTTATTGACTGTATGTACGGCACTGTGTAAATCTACAATGCTATATTAATAATAATAATAATAATAATAATAATAATAATACAAAGGCCCTCACCTACTGATGGATGAGCAACAAGGAGGGATCCAGTCTATAGTGGTGGAATTAAAGGATACAGCCATGTTAGTCTGTAGAATCAGTATGTAGAGAGATCTTGTAGCACCTTTGAGACTCACTGAAAGAAAGAAGTTGGCATCATGAGCTTTCCTAGACTTCAGATTAGTTCCTTTGCATCTGAGGAAGTAGACTGAAGTCTGCGAAAGCTCATGCTGCCACCTTCTTTATTTCACAGTCTCAAAGGTGCTGCAAGATCTCTCTACATATGGGCCCAGTCTAGCTTTGCTTGGGAGGTATTGCCAAGGCCTGGAAGCAGCCACCAAGAAGGCCCTGTCCCATATCCCTGCCAGATATGCCTGTGAGGATGGGTGGTGGGACCGAGAAAAGGGCCTGTGCTGAAGATCTCACTATATACACTTGCTCCTCACCTTCCTATGGAGAAAGCCTAGGCTTCTGAAAAGGTCCTATTTCTCTAATACAGTTTGAAAACTGCCCCAAATGCAGATGAGTTGCATTTCCTTTATTCCAGAATAATCCATGCATGCAATCAGATATTGTTGCTCTTAGGTCAAAGGAGAAAGGGGAAGAACACAAAGCTACTCTTTAATGAATTGTTTTAATATAATAATAATAATAATAATAATAATAATAATAATAATAATAATAATAACCTAATTGCCTTCCAAAACTAAGTATTTGTCTTTTTCCTTTGCAGGTTTGATTATCAGGAGCTTTTGCACAACTCTACCTTTTGCATCATTCCTCGAGGGAGACGATTGGGGTCCTTCCGATTCCTGGAAGCACTGCAGGTAACAAAGGAAAGTGTTGCTGTGATAGGAGAGGCATGATCATAGGCAAGAAGGAGTGGATACATAGAGCAGGGGCAGGTAACTTCCAGAGGTCCAGGGGCTGCATCTCTCTCTGGCTTCATAGGGCAGCAGTAACTTCTCCACCTTGCACTCTGCCCCTGATAACACTAGGAGGTGCGATGGGCCATTCTGATGTATTTTGTGGTGCAGTAGTTAAATGCCTGCACTACAGCCACAAGGTTGTGAGTTCGATCCCAGGCAGGGTCTCAGGGTCCACTCAGCCTTGCATCCTTCCGTAGGTTATTAAAATGAGTCCCCAGCTTGTTGGGGGCAAGTAACTTACATACTGTAAACTGCTCAGGGAGTGCTTAGTTCACTGGTCAGTGGTATAGAAATGTACTTGCTATTGCTATTGCTATCCATACAAACACAACCTGTTTTAAGTCCATGGTTCCCCGCTCCCTGGCAAAAAACTGGAAGTAACCAGGCAGACGTTTCCAGTTTCAAAAGATTGCCCCCCTGTGCCTAAAAACAGGGGCTGGTATGGGGAACCAGACCAACGTGTTAGTCTATTATTTTAGTATTTTAGCATTTTATAGTATAGTGTTTTTTCATTTGTTTTGATGGTATATGTTCTGATGTACCACCCTTTGGTGGAAAGGGCATTATAAATAAACATTGTTGTTGTTGTGATGATGATGATGATGATGATGATGATGACGACCAGGTTTTTAGGATGAAAATAAAATAAAATGTCAGAGCAGGCCAGGGTGCCAGACTACCTGGGAAATTGCAGTTGGGGCCGTGGCATTTCACAATTTCTTGTAAACACGTCAAAGTGGGGAAACAAGGCCATTTTGGAAAGAGCATTATAAATGAACATTGTTGTTGTTATTATTATTCCCCACTAGATGAAAATCCAGGGAGTTGCATTGCTCAGTGGGGAATGTGAAGCTAGATCT
This sequence comes from Phrynosoma blainvillii, assembly GCA_026167975.1. Taxonomy (NCBI): domain Eukaryota; kingdom Metazoa; phylum Chordata; class Lepidosauria; order Squamata; family Phrynosomatidae; genus Phrynosoma; species Phrynosoma blainvillii. The sequence continues at coordinate 24,390,685 of JANUYF010000008.1, forward strand.
CCCAGCTCCTAGTTTCACATTCCAACCACTAGACCACACTGGCTCCTTTCCAGTGACCCTTTTTTTGCAAAGGAAACCAAAGTAAGTTCTGTGCCCCTGGAAATTCTCATCGCTCTGAGAAGTGGTACAAGCATAACAAGCATCTTGGAGTAAGCTCCACAGAACACAGTTTCATAGAATCATAGAGTTGGAAGAGACCACAAGGGCCATCCAGTCCAAACCCCCTGCCATGCAGGAACTCCCAATCAAAGCATCCCCGACAGATGCCCATCCAGTTTGGCTGATGTTTGAGTAGGATTGTGATCTAACTTGCAAAGCTGCCCCTTGATGTTGCAGATCTCTTTCCTGTGCCTCCTTTGAACTCAGCTCTCCCTCTTTCATTGATCCAGGCTGCCTGCATCCCAGTGCTGCTGAGCAATGGCTGGGAGCTGCCGTTTTCGGAGGTAATCGATTGGAGTAAATCCGCCATTGTCGGGGATGAGAGGCTCCTTCTGCAGGTAACAAGGCTTCCACTGTGTTAATGTGAGCAGGCCAGAGTCCAGCCAGACTGGTACAGGATGGTGCCAGGCAATAACTGGCCCTCTGTGCTTTTCACACCAAGTACGATAGGATTACTGTATGGCAAACACAACCATGAGGTCTTTGCAGTGCTGGGATGAACAGATTCTCTGTGGTTCGATAGAACTGAAAGGAAAGCAAGGAAAAGTTGCACAAACAAGCTTGTAGCTGTTTACATATTTTACCGATTTATTACATTTCGGTACCACAGACTGGCCAAAGAGCTTGGAGCATTTCACAAAATAGAAGCTAAAACTATAATATCTAAGAATATTATTTGAATCAAAATGTAAAATGGTTTTTTAAAAAAAATTACAGTGGCTCTTTGGTAACCCGCTGAAGTTTGGTTCCAGGACACACACACCCCGGATACCAGAATTTTGGACTGGAAATGACTTGAAGGCACACAGCACAACACAGAGTTGTTATAGTCTTGGGGAGAGCTATAGGCATAGCTCTGCTCATCCTTTCTCCCTCTTTTCTGCAACCTGAAGGACAGTTAGCTAGGTGACAAGGAAGAGATGCAAAAGAGGTTTTCATCTGCCGGCTACAAACTTGCTTTGAATGTTTTCTCCTCTTTTAAAGATAGTGAACCAGTTATGTCTAGAATCCTGGCTTGTGATATCCCTGTCCACCCCTTTGTTGTTTCTGTTGTGGGTCATGAAAGGCTGATTCAAAGGAGAGGAGCAGGTCTGGGTAATGAATTTAATGGTGGCAGCTGGAGTAATGGGTGTTCGAGAATTGCCTTGGGTACCTTGGCAGAGATTTATTCCATGGCGGGAGCAGCAGGGGCCCAGAGTTAATAATGCAATTGTCCCTGTTAGGACTTTCTGCATCACATTTCAGTCTTGGCAACATCCCAACCTCAGACATACTCACCAGGGTTTGCATCCCCTCCAACATTGGAGAGATGAAAATCCATGCAAATACTCTTCTCCTGGGAGCGAGAGGGTCCCTCAATTTAGAACTGTGTGCTGCCTGGGTGGCTCCGTTGCTCATAAATCACTCTGTTTTCTATTCTTTTTGCTCCTTGCCTTGGTTCCCTCTTCCTTCTAGATTCCATCTACAGTCCGATGTCTTCCCAGCGACAAGATCCTGGCCTTCCAGCAGCAAACTCAGTTCCTTTGGGAAGCTTATTTCTCTTCCGTGGAGAAGATTGTGCAGACCACCCTTGAGGTAAGCCAGAAAGGCTTGGAGGGCTGCTTTCTCTGGCAGCCCAGCATCTTGGCTGAGGTTGCCGACTGGCCAGCCACAAAACGCTCCTGTCTCCCCAAACGGGGCTAGATCAGCAGAAATCACCAACAGATATTTCCAGGTAATCCAGATGCAAAATAGAAGACAAGTTTCTTATGCTTTGATGGCACAGAAGCCCTGCTCCTTTTTTGTATCTGGGCATCTTCAGGGTGGCTTGCCTGAGTGTTTCCATGCTCCAGCCAGGTGACATCTGCACTGCAGAAATAATGCAGTTTGACACTGCTTTAACTGCCATGGCTCAATGCTAGGGAATTCTGGGATTTGTAGTTTTGTACGGTATTTAGCCTTCTCTGTCAGCGAGCTCTGGTGCCGCAACAGACTACAAATTCCAGGATGGTTTCACCTTCTCTCTCTGTTCATGCACACTCAGTAAGGGATACTGGAAGCTGCTGCTGTTTACCTTGCCTGTTGTAGGCAGACACACACAATGACAGGATTGGCTACAGCAGAATCCTATCCTTTCCCACTTCAAACTTTATTGCATTGCTTACTGCAGACATCCTGCTGCAACCTGACACTGAAAATCTGCATTTCTCTAGTCCTCCTGCACTATCCTCCCAATGCTGCTAGAAAAACTCCCCTAGACAGAGGATGAGGGAAAAGGTAGGGGCTGGGCAGGTATAAAAAGACTTTGTAAAAGGGAGCTTCTTCATCAGAGGCTTTGTTAACTGAGGTATGCCAGTGTGGTACAGCGGTTTGAGTGTTGGAATATGACTCTGGAGACCAGAGTTTAAATCCCAGCTCAGCCATGTAAACTCACTGGGTGACCTTGGGCAAGTCACACTCTCTCAGCCTCAGAGCATGGCAATGGCAAAACCCCTCTGTAGAAACATGTCAAGCAAACCCTTAGGGTCGCCATAAGTTGGAAAGAACTTGAAGGCATACAACAACAACAACAACAACAACAATAACAATGCCTGTATTAAGTAAAGTCCTTATAGACATGCAGAGCTTATAAAAGCTACTTTTGGGGATGATAACTGCCAGTATCCCCCACCCAGGATTGCTGTTTTTCTGTTGCTTTCCAGATCAGTTCCTGTGAACTATAGAGTCAGGGATGTAAAGCAAAATATATTCATTAGTAGAAGAGGAATTGCCTTGACGGAAGGAAACAACAGTCCCTATCTAGTTCAGTGTTTGTCAGCAGAATACCTGCTGATGCTTGCTAGCAGGGCAGGAGGCTTATGACCACTCCTAAATCATGTTATCTTTTCTGACAAGTTGTCATTGAGAAGCTCTTCTCGGTAAATTTGTGTAATCTACAATGCTAAGCAGAATAACAACTAGCCATAAACACCTAGAAGGTGGTAGCTGTGTCTAAGCCATCCACGTAAGACTCCTGATCCATGCATTTTGGTAAAAATTAAAAGATTATGGGGTGGTGTCTTGAAAGGCCATGGTTGTTGCTGCGCACACTAGTGTCGCACAGTTGTGTGCATTGCTTTGTGGCTGAAGTGTTAATGGAAATGATGCCGCCACGGCAAACCCTGATGATCTGTGTCTCTTTCTGTCCTCTTTCACAGTTAAAGCAAGCTGGAGGATGTTCGGTTGGGTTTTCAAAAATTTGGCCTGGTGTGTGTATATATGTATTATATTCCTCATTAGAAACCTGAAGCAGATAAGAACACCAAAACCACTCTGAAATTATTCTATTAAAAATATCCGTAAAAACAGCTTTTTCAGAACAGAAGAAAATAATCAAATGAGAAAAGAGCAGATAATGGAACGAAACAGGAATTAATAGCACCAGTAGCTAAAGAGCAGCAAAAAACAGCAGCAGAAACAAATATGAGTTTGCCATTGAGCCAGGGGTCTCAAGTCTGATAGTTTTGTACTCTCCTATGTTTGAATTCTGCACATTTTGGTCAATCCTGATTTATTTATTTTTAATTTATTTTTTTTAAAAAAAGAGAAGTTGTTTAATTTTAAACCACAACTTTCCCACAATCTTTTCTGGCATATCCATACTGCTCAGATGATGGAGAGGAGTGGTGTGTCTGTGTGTGTCTGTGTGTAAATACATGGCTGTGTATAAATGCTCAACAATTTTTGTCCTGGACCTCTTCCAGTTTTTGACTCTGGAACAGCAGGAATGTTTCTGGCTGAAAAAACCCAGCCCTGGAGTTTATCACACAGGAGGAAGCCATGCAAAAAAGGGATTTAAACCGACCCCCCCCAAAAAAAAGTGGATTGTTTTTCTGATGATGTCTGAGATTAATTCACACAGAAAGTGGGGAAAAAACCTGCAAAAGTGGGTTGATTTTCAGACAACGTTGGGGTTAAAGAGCAATGACGCAACATTAACCCGGACAGAAAGGTGACAAAATGTGCTTCGTTTTTACTTTTGGGATTTTCCGATAGTAAAAAGAAGTGCATTTTGTTGCCTTTCTGTCTAGGTTAATGTCGTGTTATTGCTCATTGTCTGAAAATCAACCCTCTTTTGCGGGGTTTTTAAATCCCATTTCTGCACAGGATTTGGAGACTTTGCCTCCGCGTGATAAACTCCCCTTTTTAACCCCAACCTTGAGTTTTGTAAAAGCCCTTTTCTAAGACAACGTGACCAGCATTTTCCATAGTGCTTATATATTGGTAAGTTTTCATGTACATTATCCTGATATATTTTGCCTGCAATATAAGTCAGTGTCATTAACAACAACTTGGACTATAGAGATAAAGCTGAGAGAATAAGGTTGTGTCTTAAGCTGCATCTAATAATAATAATAATAATAATAATACATTTTATTTATAGTCCACCTCTCCCTGCGGATTGAGGCAGGTTACAACAAATAAGAATAACAATAAAATACAATATATAATTAAAAACCACATTTCTAAATAATCCCCAATCCCCCCCCCCCCCCCCCGCAGAATGAATGCCATTTGACACCACTTTGCCATGTCAACTGCCATGACTCAATGCTAGGAATTTTGGAATTTGTAGTTTTGTGAACTATTTAGCTTCCTCTCAGAGAGACCTGGTGCCACAACAAACTACAGATCCCAGGATTCCATAGCATGGAGCCATGACAGTTAAAGCGGTGTCAAACTGCATTCATTCTCCTATACATTGAGGTGAATGCATATTCCCACAGCTTAACCCATTTACCCTCCAACAATGGGATTTCCTCAGAGATACGTACTTCATTAATCAGACTTTTAAATTAAGCCCATGTTTACCTTCCACTGACCAGTCATAAAGCATGCTAAATGCAAGATATGGGAATGAAAAAAACAAAGTGCTTTGACAAACAGACTATTTGAGGGAACATCTTTTCTAATATGTGCTAAGTGTCCTGTCTGATTTGATGCCGAGAAAACCAACTGAGCCCATTTCAGAAGGAAAACCTCCTGGTTTACAATTGACATTCTACACTGCGGCAGCCTAGCCTTCTTTCCTTGAAGTGAGTAGGGCGGCTGAAGAGGATCTCACAGCCTGGTTGATCTCACCTTCCCCATGACAGATCCTGACAGCTTTATGGGTGTAACCCTTGTGCAATGACAACTTTCTTTTTCTTCCTTAGATAATAAAAGACCGGATATTTCATCAAGAATCCCGCCCAAGGTTCTTGTGGAACACGCTTCCGGGGGGACTGTTGGCACTGCCAGAATTCTCCACTCACCTGAATGACTTCCCTTTCTACTACCTGCAGCAAGGTAAGGGAACTTTTCCCTTGCCTTTTCTTCAACATCATGGGTGTCTCTGCTTCTCCCCTCCAATTCACGATGATAGCAGCAGTGTGGATGCAGGTGACATGGCATCTACAAGAGAATGGTGCAGCATGCATGTTGTCCTCCTGTTCAGAGGTTCCATGAGATCTTATAAGGTGCTTCATTCCATGCCTTTTCCCATCAATCTACCCTGTTTTCCATCCACCCTGCTCTACAATAGACACCTAGGCCTCATTCCCACTGCATTATAAACCGGTTCGCTAACCAGTTTGAAGTGGTTTAAATGAATCTGGTTTATACTTGAACCAAATAGCTGAAGCAGTTTGGCAAGCCCCCCCCCCCCCCCGCCGCACTAGACCCATTTAACGCGTGCCTTTTTGACGCTCATTTTTTCTGCATCTTTTACAATAAATCAATTCAGCACAAGTGTGAATGGGATGTGGATCGGAATCGATTTAAATTTGTCCTTTAAATTTGCTGGCTAGCTGAAGAGGGTCCATTTTGCATTGATTCATTAGTCAATGTGAACGACAAGTGGGTTATTTTACAACAAGAAAATGCGATTGGGGCAAATGTAGTAGTGTGGACCACGCTCCGCTGTCGAACCGATCCATCGATTCGGATCACAAATTGATTTATTTGTAAGTGGGAATGAGGCCCTGGTATTCCATGGTCATTCCGGCATCCTCAGGCCTCTTTGGGCTCCATCACTGTTGATTTTTTGCGGGGACGGAGGGTTCCCCCTTCGATTTTTCCTTCCAAAGGATTGGGGGAGTACTTTCTGAGGCACTTCTTAAAAGTTTAGGGATCGCTTGAAGCTGATATCCTTCTCTCTTCTTTTTAGTGGCTCTGTTTTGGGTTGCACTACTGTTGGCCCTCACCAAGTCACTAGCTGAGTTAGCTGTTAGAGAGCATAGGTTTTGAGCAGGGCTTAGGGATGGCTGGTTGTTATTGTCCAAAAATTCCCTAGCCAGCATGGCTACTGTAACCTCTCCAAGCTCAGGTTTTGAGGAGGGTTTTTTGGCATGCCAGGCTCATCATTACATCTCTTCCCACAACAGGATCCAACCCTTCCGGCAAGTTTACGGCATTCATCCGGGCCGTGTCACCAGTTGTCTCCCTCTCCCAGCCCATCCTCAAGATCATCCAAGCAGTTTCCAGGTCCCAGTACTGTGCCCAGGTAAAAAGGAAAGGGAGCTTGTCCCACCATTGTATAGAAGAGATGAGGAGAAATTGCATCTGGCAAAATGCTCTCTTCTTTATAAGGGTATTGAAATATGCTAGCCTTTCTGCACACACTACCCAGCACGCTGGAGACCACAGGCTCAGTGAAGCTCCTTTGCCATGTCCATCTGAGATACATTACGGAACAATGTTCTGGTGGAACTGGATAAATGTCTTCATGATGTTGGCAGGGACCGTCCAGGCATGGGCACCTGGAGAACATGTACAAAGCATCCTGGGTGCAAACATTTTCTGCATCCTTTTGGCACATCCCGGACTTCGCACATCCTATCTTTAACAATTTTGGAGTTGTTGTTTTTGTTCTTCAAGGTACATACATTTGACTGCTCTCTCAAATTCCCTCCTGCGTACTCTCTCAGACCCAATTACACACCAGCAACAGAATGAGGTAGCCCAATTCAGAGATGGTAGAGAAATGTTGTGTTCTTTGAAATAGTTTCTGATCTATGGCAATCCTGTGGTGACCCAGAGTTTTCTTAGCAAGATTGGTTCAGAGGAGCTTTGCCTTTGCGGTTGAGAGAGTGTGACTTGCCCAAGGTCACCTGGTGGGTTTCCATGACTGAGCAGGGATTCAGATTCTAGTCTTCAGATTTGTAGACCAAGACAGAGCCACAATAATTTGCCAGAGTAGATTGGAATTTATATTACTGAAAGGTCATTTAAAAATGCATTCCTTTCAAACTCCTACATGTCAAAACTAGCACTACAGAAAAAAGTCCTAACCTAGGTCTGTTTGCGTAGCACTAGAGTTGCCTTGCTAGTGTAGCCTTCTTTTAAAAAACAGAAGGAATATTTCTAAAAAGTGAATTGTCCATCTGTGATGTAGTGGGGTACAATCCTTCTTCCACCTCTTTTGTCGAACTACTTCTCCGCTTCACTCACTAACCCTTTAAAATATATTAAATGTACTGTATATTCTTTCTGCCCCCTCCCCAAAAACTGCTGTCCCAGGGCTCACAGCATTAAATTAAAACAGAAGTTAATGCCACACTCACAAAAATCATATATAGTGGACCCTTGGTTTGGTTCCAGGACCCCCTGTGGATGCCAAAATCCATGGATGCTCACGTTCCATTACGTACAATGAGGTAGTAAAATGGTGACCCTTATTAAAAAATGGCAGAATCAAGATTTGTTTTTTAGAATTTAAAAGAAAATATATCTTCAAGTCTTGGATGGATGATTCCATGGATACAGAATCTGTGAATACAAAGGACTGACTGTAAAAATCAAAACAACTCTCCTTTGGTACTGTCCTCACTCCAGAGAGACTGTCTCTCTCCTGATGCTCTACACAAGTCCCATCATCCTAGACCATTGTCCTGTGTTCTTGGGCAGATGGGAGTTATAGATTTCTCTCCCCACCCCATAGTACGTTTGATGGTGCCCTATGAGTCTCCTATTAAGCAGTGAGGTTTTTTATTCTCCCGAATCACTGGAAATACACACCCATGTGTCCTGAGGCCAAATGTCAAGATGGTTGATGTTCTGGCAGCCAAGGAGGCACCTGGGTGGGCTTTGAATTTCTGCTCCTTGCCAGCAGGTGCTCACCTCTCCCTCTGACTACGGGGCAAGTCCCGTCAGCAAACATGTCTTGCTGAGGAACAGCTCAGCCAACAGGTCTCGCCCATCCCAGGCCACCCCAGGTGCTTCCAAATGAAAAATCACACCAGATCAGTTTGGGCATGTTGGCGCAGGGGATTCAAGCATGCTGCCCTTCCACCCCAGAGCTGAGCAACCTTTGCTGAGATGCCAGGCCCGCATTACCTCATAGGTAATGCTCAGAATAAAAGTGCTTATGTAGGGGTTGAAAGCAATAATTGTTTTGGTTTTGGTTTTTTTTAAGACTTGTACAGCTACAATCATCCAAACTAAAAAGAGTCACATTTCCAACCTCCAAGATCCCATTCACACTACAGAATTACAATGCGGAATTAGTCCACTTTAACTGCCATGGTTCTGCCCTACAAAATCCTGGGGTTTGTAGTTTCGGGAAGCATGAGAGCTCTCTGGCTGAGAATTTTGAGTTCCCCTTCCTAAACTGCCAATTCAAGGATTCGATAAGAGGAAAGCATGGCAGTTAAAGTAGAATAATTCTGTAGTGTGGATGAGCCTTGGTGATTTCCATACCTGATCTTGCTTCCTCCTTACCTGCCACTCCATTTGACATTTTGGACAGAGAATCTTTGATGTCAGGGAACCCCCAGTGTCATTCATCCCCTCTCACCAGGGTCAGTGGACAAGGGATGGACTAGTCCCCCATCTTGTTGTAGATGGAATCTGACATGGATTTTGGGAATCTTGGGTTCTGCTTGAATGGGCCAAGATATTCTGGGAGTAGCCTGGAGTATCCTGGCCCCAGAGCTCCCTCAATCTCTCGCCATTACCTGGTATGTCTGCTACCACTGTGGGTTGCTTGCTTCAAGGTCAGAACAAGGTGCCCAGCTAGTGGGATGTGCCAATGCAGACAGCCACAGTGGCACAGGAATCCTGCGCCACTGTGGCTGTCTGCACTGCCACATTCTGCTGGCTTGGTACCTTGTTCTGATCCCAAAGCAAGCAACCCAGAGTGGCAGCAGACATGCCAGGCAGCTCAGTGGGACACCCTTGCAGACAGCCGCCATGGCACACGGAGGGCTCCGGATCTTCCTGGAAGATCCAGAGTAAAGATCATTTTTTAAAATCTGCGTTAAGCACAGTATAGCCTGGTTCTGGTGCAGAACATGCCGGGTGTCATCTGGACCATTCTCACCAGAACCAGGGTTTGGGATGTGCGTCATCCGATCAGCATGATGCCAGAACAGGAGGGAAACGGCCTTTTTGGCCCGTGCAGACAGGATTTTGGTGCATGTTTCCAGCTCCTGCAGAAGGTAGGAATTTGAAGTGGGACAATTAAGTCACTGGAAACAGCTTAAACCCTTCTTTATTAAACTGAAGAGCTCCATTATAACACAAGCTGTGCCCCATGAGAGTCTTTTATTAGCAATGATTCTTGCTTTGAACAAGAAGTAATATTAAGGCACATAAACATCTAGATTTGCAGAAATGTAATTATATTTGTTCTGCATTTTTTCAAGTTATACAAACAAACAATCTTTTTTAAAAATAGAAATGAGAGCAGATTGGGAATAATGTTAATGCAAGGACATTTGTCCTAGCTCAGCTAAAGCTAGTTTAGGAAAGTTTGGTTTTTTTACTCAATATTCGGAATATCTGGAACCTCCTATGTTGTTTCAGGAACTCTTGTAGTCTAAAAGGGTAATTTTTCCCAGGCTCTGCACATGGGACTCAGTCTGGCTGGAGACTGTGCAGCATGGGCAAAGGATTTACACAACTCCATCATGTCAATTAATATCTGATTTGACCCTCAAAGAGTCCCTTTGATTGCATTTCAGCTCATACTCTAAACATGACTGATACTTGAGCCCAATATGCACGTTTTAAATTGCATATTTGATTCAAGCTTGCATTCCTGGCTTCCTTCATAAAAACTGAATAATAATAATAATAATATTTTTATTATTTTGATCTTCAAATTAGGACCATTTAGGTACAAAGGGAAACCTTAAACAGTGAGTGGCTAGGCTTCTGGTGACTCCCAAGCCTGGTCCATTAAATGTTGAGGTGAGATACCTTATCTAAGGGCCTTTACAGACTGCCAGAAATAATGCAGCTTGAGGCCACTTTAACTGTCCTGGCTCAGTGCTAGAAATCATGGGAATTGTATTTTTTTTTCTGGGACATTGCACCTTCTCTGTCAAAGAGCTCTGGTGCCACAATAAACTACAGTTCCCATGATCCCTTAGCACTGAGCCAGGCCAGTTAAAGTGGCCTCAAGCTGCATTATTTCTGGCAGTCTGTAAAGGCCCTAAGTGTATGACAGGTACAGGAAAGAGAGAGGGTTAGCCTGTCTGTGGATTTGAGCAGGAGGGTACCTCCAGGAATAGAGGCAAACGCATACCCTTCTTCCTATATAAATAGATATGAACATGTGAACATATAAACCTTGTGCTACAGTGGTAAATTTTGAAGTTCAAGGGCTTACTTACCATGGTGACCCTGGCCCCAAGGAGAGTTTCCTCAAGCTTGTCTGAGACCAATTCTCCTTGAACACGTGTGATCCATCTAAGCCATAGACCATCCTCTTGTGGCAATGAATCCCATCAGTTAATAACCTGTGGCGTCATAAAGTGCTTCCCTTTGTGGCTCTCAGGGGGGAATAGGGTGGCCACATGAAAAGAAAAGAGCAGGAGCCCTGCACTTTTAATACCGTAGTTGTTGGTGCCTTGAACGGATGGAATATCTCTGCATTGTTGCTTTGCTTGCTAATTCAGGGTGTCCTCCCCACTCCATCTCTACTTTTCAGATTTTAGTTTTATGGAGCTGTGAGAAACCACCACCACCGAGCAGTAAATGGCCGCAGACAGCAGTTCCATTGACAGTTATCCAAGGCAGCAACAAGGTAAGCAGGCTAACTCTTTATATAGAAAAGATTGAGAGAAAGAGAGAGATCTCAGAGATACAGTGCCAGCGTGTGTTCAGCCGTATTGATCCTTACTAAATGGTGACTGTTATTTTATCTGGATCCTAAGGTTTCACCCAAGAAGAGAAAGTTAAGAAGTGACATGATAGCCCTGTTTAAATATTTGAAGGGATGTCACATTGAGGATGGAGCAAGCTTGTTTTCTGCTGCTCCAAAGAATAGGACCTGGAACAATGGATGGAAGCTACAGGAAAAGATATTCCATCTAAACATTAGGAAGAACTTCCTGACAGTAAGAGTTGTTCAATAGTGGAACATGCTGCCCCAGAGAGTGGCAGAGTGTCTTTGTTTGGAGGTTTTTAAACAGAGGCTGGATGGCCATCTGCCAGAAATGCTTAGATTGTGTCTTCCTGCATGGCAGGCTGTTGAACTGGATGATCCTTGCTGTCTCTTCCAACTCTATTATTCTGTGATCACCAAGTGCTTTTTAGTCTGCTGCTGTTGACATAAGGACTAAGAACATGACATTTGCAAACAAAAAGACAACTCTATGAGTCTCAAAATGCAGCTATTTGGTACTCAGTTTAGAATAGCCTCCTAATGCAGCCAGGCTATGCTTCAGCTTCTCGGTGAACCTTTCTGTATTGCATTAATAATGAATCCTATTTTGACCCGAGAGCCAAATTCAATTCAAGAGAATTTCTTGGAGGCCACATTCCAGTGGTGGGCAGTGTCAAATGTAAGGGTAGGACATTTTAACTTTAAGCTCTCACTGCCCATCACTAATTCATTTAAAATGTATTTCAGCTTCTTAGAATGGAAAGAAAATCCCATTAAAAGGTTAGGAAAACACCATGTGGTGGAATCATGAAGAACTAGGCTGGGCCATTTGAGGAAATTCAGTGTGTGTCAATACTACAGTATTATATCAGTATGAAACCACTTTAAACGCCATGGCTCCATTCTACTGAATCCTGGGATTTGGGGTTGGGGAAGGACTTAAAATTCCCTTCTGTATAGCACAATTGTTGGAGTTCAGCAGAGGGCACTGGAAAGTTGACAGTGGTTTACTAATCTCAGGATTCTGTGCAGTGGAGCCATGGTAAAGAAAGTGATATTAAACTGGTATAACTCTTTAGTGTGGACATAGCCTCAGATGTGTCAGATTCACTCCCAAAGGTTGCTGGTTGCTTGCCCTTGTTGTACTGCTTGTCAAAGACAAACGAAGGTCTATGATTCTGAAGATCGGGGACCGGGAACACTCTCTCTGACTCTTTTGGGTTTTCTCCACTCTCTTCTCCTCTCCTCTTTTTTCCCCTTGAAGGTCAGTGACCGGTTTTTGCCTTACTCAGCCATCGAAACAGATGCAGTACTGAGCCTGGATGAACACACCAGTCTCTCCACAAGTGAGGTGAGGCAACTCTCTGGGAGCATTTAAATTCCTCACCAAGGGCACAGACATCCCAGAAAGTAGGAACGTGGCAAAGGGCAGTTAATCTCTAGGGGAATGTTGGTGCATGTTAACAGGCCATTGTGGCCATTTAACCACTGGCTTGAGACCCAAAACCGGGGGTCACACAGTGCTTTGCCACTGACTTACAGCCTTTGCTTTCGAGGGGATTTTCCAGATCTCAGGACATATTCCTGGTAGCTTTTTCTTGTGTTCATGCACAATTCTGCCTTGTTTCCACAGCCATTTGAGGGTCAAATCAGATATGAATGGACATGAGTATTTCTAACAACTACTAGGCCTTCTTCAATCCCCAATTTTCCTTCAGTCCCTAAATTTCTAACATTGGAGTAACTTAATTTATTTATTTTTAATTTTATTTATTTCAAAGATTTATATCCCGCCTTTCTCCCACAACGGGATTTCAAGGTGGGCTACAATAATTACAAAACAAAACACGGACGTACTAAAGTTAAGCAAAGATTAAACATTATTAATATTAAGACATAAGTTAAAAACATATAGTTAAAACTAGTAAAAACTATTTGAAAAAAAGGATTTAAAACCTGATTTTAGCAATTTAGAAATACATTGTGAGCTTTCCAAAAAAAAAAAGGGGGGGGCAAAGTTAATAAGGGAATGTGAACACAATTCTAGGTGTGAAGGTTTTCAGTGTGTCACTCTCTGTAATTTTGGAAAGGAAGGGAGTTTTGGAATTTTGGAAAGGAAGGAAAAATTCATGGGAGGGCAGAATTCTTATTAAGGGAGGCAGTGCCCTCATTTTGCCCCCTGCCTCTGGTAGCCAAACCTTTGCTTTTTTTAGACATATACTAAGGAATCTACAATTTAATTAAAAAGAGGAGAGACGATGGATGCAAAGACCAGCTAGCTTCTTATGCGTGATGTGAGCAAATGTGTCTCTGCAGATGTGGCTGGTTTACAGCTCTTAGCATCCCTCACTACTGGCTGTACTTACTGGAACAGATGGGTGACTTGCAGTCCCACAACATCCAAAAGATCACTGTTGCTTTGCCTCACCTTGTGCAACTGACTTCTTCGCTCACCTCTTGGTTTCTTTCTCTTTCCCTGACTGTCCAGGTTGACTTTGCCTTTGGCGTGTGGAGAAGTTTCCCTGACCGGATTGTAGGCTTCCCTATGCGCAGCCACTTCTGGGATGCTGGCAAGAGCCAATGGAGTTACACTTCAAAATGGACCAATGAATTCTCCATGGTTCTCACTGCAGCTGCATTCTACCATAGGTACCCTTCTTCTGCTACCGTAGTTAGGGATTACCAATGGAGCCTGTGACAAAATGTTGCAGGATGAAATGCTCATCCTGTTAAGGATTATAGCCAGTCACACTTTTCTTCCCAGATGTTCCATTCTGTTTTCCTTCCTCTCTGCTTTTCCTCACATGCCACACTTCATGAGTCATCTGTCATTCTGTGGCTAGATTTTGTTGGCCTGCTTTTGGAGTGAGGAAGAATTTCCTCTTCTTAATGTGTATATATATATATATATATGCAGTCCTGTAAACCTTGGCTTTCTCTGAATAGCTCCTCCTTTTGCACAGATTGAACCATTTTAGTTACTTGGTGGAAAACTGTTTTCTGTGTGTGTATGAGCCAGTGTGGTATAGTGGTTTGAGTGTTGGACTACGACTCTGGAGACCAGGTCTTCACTCGACCATGAAACCCATTGGGTGACTTTGGGCAAGTCACATGCTCTCATCCTCAACGGCCAACTCCTCTGAACAAATCTTGCCAAGAAAATCCCATTAGAGAAACCTAGGGCCTTAGGGTGCCATAGGTTGGAAAAGACTTGAAGGCACACAACACACACGCACACTTTTCTATTGTTGAATTTCTATGGTTGCCTTGGCCTGGCAACCAATGTGAAGGAAGCCTTGGAACATAGAAGTCACTGCATGTGACCTGACCAACCTCACAACATTGTTGTGAGGATAAAGAGGGGAGGAGGCGAACCGGGTCTCTGCTACCTTAAGCTCATTGGAAGATTGGGGATTTAAATGAAATAAATAACTCACTCTCATTTGGCATGGGCTAAATACTCATTGGAACAGCCCAATCCATGAGTATACTATCTGTTGTTGTGTGCCTTCAAGTTGCTTCTGATAATAACCTTATGAGATTTTTTTTTTGCAAAATTAGTTCAGAGAGGGTTTGCCTTTCCCTTCCTTTGAGGATGAGAGAGTGTGACTTGCCCAAGATTGAGTAGAGATTAGAACCCTGGTATCCAGAGTCATAGTCCAATGCTCATCCCACTACACCATGGTGTTTTATATGAGTCTATAACTGATTATTCTTAGAGGGGGAAATCTAAAGCAAAAAATAGCATACAGCCTGCCCATCAAAGGAGATTTTATGAATGCTTTCTCATTTTTGGAAGTTAAGTGGGCTTCAGAATCACTGGGGGTGAGTGGGTTCTTTGGTGCCAAAGAAACTTTCATTGGGTCATATTTAATATTTGTCCCAGGTTAAATCCAAGCCAAAGAACCTCTATCTGCTGGGTCTCCTGGGGTCCTGAGAGACCATATATTATGCAAGGATGTTTTAAGATGTGGGCTTTATTCTAGCAGATTTTTAATAATAATAATAATAATAATAATACAACCCATGGACTAAAGCATAGCTTAGGGAATTGATTTGTTTAGACCACAACTCCCAGCATGTCCAGCTAGCAAGGCCACTGGGGAGACACCAGTGAATGGAAATCATGGTCCCTAGATCTTTGCCCTAACTTGGGTGTCAGAATCAATAATTTTGCTCCCCCGGCTTCACCAATGAGTCCCTATGCAACCTGAGACAAGCCATTTTTGTCCCCACAGTGGACTAAAGTGGATCCTTGGTAAATCCACTGTGGTTTGATTCCTGGACCCCCATGGATACCAACATCCGTGGATGCTCAATTCCCATCATATACAATGGGAAAGTTAAATAGTGCCCCTTATATAAAAATAGCAATATCAAGGTTTGCTTTTGGGATTTCATACATTTTTGGAATGTTTTCAAGCCGTGGATTGTTGAATCCGTGGATGAAGAATCTGAGGATATGGAGGGCCGATTGTGTGACAAAAGTCAGCCAAAAAGTAATAAGAAATGTACTTTTGACTTTTTAAGCTGACAGGGTTTGAGAGGGTTGCTTGGTCGGGGGTTGTTTTTAAGAAGCTGGTTGTTCCAGGAGACATTTTGAGGTCATTTCAGGCTTTTCTTTATCCATTTTTAAAGCAGGGCTTGGAAGACTCAAAAGGCAGGTTTGGGTTGGAGTGAAAAAGGGTTGGGGGCCATGTGCTGTTTGCTTGCTCCCCTAACACACTGTCTGGTCTGTTTTCCTTTCTCCCTCCTTCTTCCTTGAACAGGTATTATCACAGCCTCTTTACCAATTATTTGCCTGTTCAGCTAAGGAGCCTCATTGATCAGATAGCCAACTGCGAGGACATATTGATGAACTTCTTAGTTTCTGCTGTCACCAAGCTACCTCCCATTAAAGTGACCCAGAAAAAACAGCTCAGAGAGAACCCCCCTCAGCAGGTAAGGTGGAGGTGACAGACGGGCAAAGATGGGAATTACAGTTGGTCCTCCACATTGGTGGCTTTGACTTTTGCAGATTCGATTATTTGCGGTTTTGATTAAGATGTTCTCTTTAGGAATCTCTAGGTCCTCCAGAGCAACTCTGCCAGAAGTTGAGCATGTGCTGGAGAACCTAGAAGTTCCTAGAGAAAACAGATCTCTAGGCATTCGTAGGTCCTCCAACATGATTCTGTCAACTTCTGGCAGGTGTTGACCATCTAGTTGCACTGGAGGACCTAGAAACATGTAAAAAAAATAGTATTTTTTTTTATTTGTGGTTTTTCCACATTCAAAGGGGTCCTTCACCCCTAACCCCAGCAAATGTGGAGGGACCACTGTATATGGAGAAGGGGAGCAGAAGACAGGTATTGTTCCCACATCACGTTTTTCTCAACAGCTCCCATGATCCTATAAACCAGGGGTGGGAATTGTGCAGCTCTCCAGATGTTGCTGGATTGCAGCTCCCATTGTCCTCAACCCAGCATACCTAGTGGGGTGGAATATTAGAAGGTGCAGTCCATTAGCTCTCCAGAGAGCTACATGAATCAACAAACAAGGGTGGGCATAGCAACCTTGCTGGGTGTTTTTTGTGGCCTCTGTTTCTGTCATCACCAATGATCAGTGGTGCTACTTGTGCTGCCAAAAGAATGGCACCACTGAGATTTAGCACTGCTGCAAAGTCCTCCTTCTCCTTTGCTTTCGCTTCTTTTCCAGAAGGAAAAGGAACTCTTTGTAGTACAGGAACATGCTCTATATGGTGCACACCATGACCCTTAAACCAGGGGTGGGAATTGTGCAGCTGTCCAGATGTTGCTGGATTGCAACATCCAGCAACATGGTGTGGATGGAGGTAATCTCATATCCTCCAATTGTCCTGATTTGGCACATTGGAATTAATGCATTTTGACACCATTTTAACTGCCATGGCTCCATCCTATGAGATCCTGAGATTTGTAGTTTGTTGTGACACCAAAGCCCATTGAGAGAGTAGGCTAAATAGTTCACAACACTAAACATCCCAGAATTCCATAGCATAGCTGCTCTTGGAAAGCTGAGAAGAAGAGAGGATCATCTTCTCAGGAGTCTATTAGGAATGTATCATGCAATTTTTCCCCTCTTGAAATAAGCTTTTGGTTCCTTGACTGAAAACCTATGAATTTTGTGAGGTCCATAAGTTGACGGACAACTTGAAGGGACCTAGACACCCATATGCAGGTCTGGGAAACAGCAGATACAATAGATACCAGTTATTTCCAGAGCCAAAACAAATAGTTGTTAGCTATTTTGTCTATTATAATGTTTTTATTGTTCTGTTGTTTTTTAAGTATATTGTTCGCTGCCTGACGTGCAGTTTTTCAAAGAAAAGATGGGATAAAAATGCAAGCAAGCTGGCAAGCAGTGTGTGTACATATGTATACACATGTGCATACATACCCTCTGCCAAACCTTCCTCTGTCGGTTATGATGTCAACATTCTTCAGTAGAAGATGCAGACAGAACTTGTAATTATGTGGTTTGGAATGCAAATTTATGGGCTCACAATACTCCAGAACAGAACAGCACAAGACAAACATTAGTTCCACCAGAGTTCTTCTACAGCTCCAGATGAAGAGAGAGAGAGAAAGAGAGAGAGATTACTACATGCCCACAGAAGAGTTTTTAACTTGATTCTCTGAGACAAGCAGTGGATGTCCAGGACTCAAACTAAAAATGTGTGGTATCTTAAACTAGAGAGCCAGTGTGTAGCGTTGTGGTTTGAGGGTTGGACCGTGATTCTGGAGACCAGGGTTCGAACCCCTGCTGAGCCATGAAACTCACTGAGTGACCTTGGGCAAGTCACACACTCTCAGCCTCAGATGATAGCCATGGCAAACCCCCTCTGAACAGATTTTGGCAAGGAAACCCTTTAGAGACACATCAAGTTGGAAATTTTGAAAGCAAACAACAACAAAAAAGCTTTCTACAAAGCAATGGAAGTGACTTTCCAGTTTGTTTGCTTTTTGAAAGAAAGGTAATTTAATTCTTAAAACAGTCTGGGGAGGGGGGCAGATGAAAGAACACAGTTGTTGAGCATGCACCAGGATGTAAAAGCATAGGTTGTAAAACATGGGCTAAAGGAGAAGCACAAAGAAGGTTGAAAAGATCATTTTAGCAGGCACATTCCTCCATGAGAAGCGGCACTTGTCAAACTTCCCAGCTTTGGATCTGTTCACCCTAAAAGACAGACGTAATGTCTGACCACACAAAAACAGACAAATGCACATTATGTTTTTAATGTAAAGGCAGGTCCTTGATTCGACAGGGGTCAAAGACGCCTGCAACATCATATTTGACAATTGAAAGGCGACATGACATATTAGACAGTTGGAAATTTGAAGATTTTCAGAAATAAATCGACTGGCCTTGACCAAAAAAACCTAAAAAACCAAGCCTTCCCATTACTTTTTTTTTTAAGGGAAGGGATTTGCATCTTTGGCATGCCTACTTGGTCAATAAGTCCACTTGTTCCACCAGAGAGTCATTCAGGCTGCAAAACCAATGAATCATGGACGACTGCCCCTGAGAATTATTCACATCTGATAGGATTGTGTCCCTAAAATATTATCTTTATGACTGGACAATACTTGGAAAGAGACATGGAACACGTTGAGCGGCAGCATACCACTCAATACCAATTGCTGGGGAATGACAGCAGAGCGAACGCTGTTGTCATTGGAAGAAAATTAATATTCTGAAGAAGGAGCTGTCGCTCTGTGGTTGAGCACATTCTTTGCATGCAGAAGGGCCCAGACTCAATCCTTTGCATCTCTAGTTACAAGACCTGAGTAGAAGGTAGTGGGAAGTTAAAAAAACCAAAAAACCTTCTGCCTCAGATCCTGACAATTCACTGTCAGAGTAAATGCAAATCGGGGCACTAGAGAGATAATCTGGTATCAGGCAGTATCTTAAGTGACATGAAAGAGGAATGTGTGTTCACTCCCTACACCAGCGAAATGTCACTTCCATGTCCCACTTATAGGAGGAATTATTCACATTTATATGTTTGAATCTCATTCTCTCCCTCACCTTCAGAACCGGTCCGACTATCAGGCAGAATGGGGCAACCACCCCATATACTAAGTGGTAAGGCTGCGGCAGTCCTCTAACTGTTCCTCTGGAGTGCCCCAGTTATTTCCCTCTGTTGGAGGATGGAGCACTGTGTGTCACATAGTTCATTATGATCAGGGTGACCAAACATCCTCCTTTTCCAGGACATGTCTTACATTCCCCATACCATCTTAACTAAGGACAGAAACATCAAAATGCAGGCATCTCACTAACATCTCCGATTTTTTCCTCCTGTTTGGTTTGTAACCAAAGCCAGTGGAGCTTCAAAAGCTTGCAACAAGTATATTGTGCATTTTGGCTGGCCAATAAAGGTATCACTGTTTAATGGGTTTTTATTTCAACCTTCTGTTCAGGAAGAATTCCAAAATGTCCTCCATTTTGAGCATGGCTAAGAAGCCCATTGAGTAGCACCATGTTTGCTGCTCCCTTTCAAGAAATTCATCTCCTTGGCAGCCTGACTTTGCTGCAAATAGGGGGAATAGGATGGGTTCTTCTAGTTCTTTTTTCTTAGGAGCAGCAGCCGGCAAGACTTGCACTCAGAGTTCAGGGCGCATTTGTTTCAGAGGGGGAAAAGACAGCAAATATGTTTAGTAATGGGCAGCTTGAGGGTACAATGCAAAGGTTGAATGGATTTTCCTCCTTAATTTCAGCATAATGGACAAAGGAAAGGAATACAGTGGAATACTCTCCACATTTGGGGCTTTGACTTTTGCAGATTTGAATATTTGAGGTTTTGATAAATGTGTTTTCTGTAGGAATCTCTAAGTCATCCAGCACAATTCTGCTGGAGGTTGTCCATAGAGTTGTGCTGGAGAATCTAGAAGTTCCCGAAGAAAACACTTCTCTAGGCATTTGTAGGTCCTCCAGTATGATTCTATGATCAACCTCTGGCAGATGTTGACCACAGAATTGCACTGAATGACCTGGAGATTCCTAGGGACGTATTCTCTTAGGTAAAAAGAATAGTGGGTTTTTTTATTTGCAAATTTTCCACATTCACAGGGATCCTTCACCCCTAACCACAGTGAATGTGGAGGGACTACTGTAGTTTAAATCTTTGTTGCTAGTAAAGTACAATTTTAAGCATTTGTCTTGTTCAAAGTTCTATAAGTATCTTGCAAGCCAAAGTTCTATAAGTATCGTGCAAGCCATGAAGATTGTCAGAAAAATATGGTGGAATGCATAATAAAATACAGTATATGTAGTAGAGCTGTAAATAAACTATATGAAATGAATTTATATGTATATTAGTGCTTTTAGCTTTTATTTTGCTGTATTTTGCTGTATTAAAGGTCCTATATTTTTCTAGAATGTCCTAGATTTTGTGGTGCTTTGTCCTCTTTTGTGGTTATGACATCTGGTCACCCTGGTCATGTTCCTCTAAATGAGACAGCTGTCTTTTCTTGAGATGGAAGGGAAGATATTGTATCACACCCCTAGTACTGAATTAAGACCACTGAGTCAGTGTCTGTACTTGGAAATGTTGGAAGGAGGGCACCATGTTGTCTGTCACTTCAGGCAGCAAAATGTCTTCAGCCACCCTGATCTCCTTCATTCTCTTATTTTTGTTTCCCGGCAGCAGCTGAAGAGCGCTCCTCCATCCAACGGGAACCTTCATTTTTCCCAGCGCCAGGAATGCGTCAATCAGTTTGCAACCTGGTTCGGGTACATGCCTCTGGTGCATTCTCAGTTTCGTCTGGATCCCGTGCTCTTCAAAGACCAGGTGTCAGTGCTACGGAAGAAGTACCGGCATCTAGAGAGGGATTAGCTCTGGCAAAATATTTTACTCTTGGGCTGAGTAAATGCCAGAGTAAAGAGCAACCTGGGGACAGACACACCAAAAGCATCCCGCTCCCAATGGACCATGGATGAATCCGGGCCTGACTGGACCCATCCACATAGTCATTGATCTTGTTGGGATGGAGGCCATACCTGCTGCATCGGAAAAACCCTTCAGACTTTGGATACCATAAGGCGGAGCCTCATCTCACTGGTAGCTGTGGAAGGGCTGGATGAATTTTCACTCTTTATTGGGTTTTACCAGTACAAATAAAAAAGTTTGCAGGAACGGACTGCCTCTGCCTCTGATTGTTTTCGACAAGACTTTTTTTTGTGTGTGGTTGTGTTCACTGTACAGACAGACTTGCCATCCCCATTTTTGTCTTCTGAACATAATTGGTTTGCTACATGGTCTTGAAATGTATTGGCCAGATCTGCAATATCTGGCCATTTGCAAATATAGCAGATGATTAAGCGGGGGCTGGGGGGGTGGATGGGGTTGGCATGTGGTCAATTTCTTGGTCATTTTTCTATCTTTCAGAAGATGTAACTTCTCTACCAAAAAAAAAAAAAGAGAGAGAGAGATGATCATGCAATTTGCAGAAAGGTGAAACATTCTGCTAATGCTCATTATGATCATGCGTCTGTACTTTGATCCACCCTCCAAATGCTTGAATTATTGAGGAAAAGGGGATACAATAATGAAATCTATCAGTCCTACCAACTGAAGTATGCCAAATTGTGCTCTGCCCCCTACCTCACCCAGGTGGCTTCTGGTTTTCCGTTTAAAGCTACCTCCCATCAGAAAGGAAAGAGTCACAGAAACAGCTTCCCCTTCCAAAACACACACACTGTCTCCTTTTCAGCGAAATGCACTCCGAATGAGGTGCTAGGGTTCCATATTTTTGACAAATGTAAAAGCTGAAATCATAGAAGAGAACTTTGCACCTTAGCCCAGTTTCAGATCTTGCAGAAATTATACGGGTGAAGGTTTTCCAAGCATGCAGATGTGGTGAGAGGAAATCTCCCTGTTGGGTTTCTGCTTCTTGCAGAAGTATTTGCGACCAGGGAAAGGGATCTCTTATTACTCTAAAAATTGCTTTTCTGCTGTTCTCTCTTCAATATAGAAGGGACGCACTTCTGGTTTTAGCCTTACAAGTTGCATAAGGTCTTTGCTGCTGCTGTGGGTGATTTACAGAGCAGGCAGGCTCAAAAAGAAGAACACTTTACAAAAATCAATACTTAGAGGCGTGATCTATAAGCTGGCAGCCCCTCCGCAGGTAGGGCCCAAATGATGGATCATCAGTGCCAATGTGGGTGGCAGAGGGGGAAGTGGACAGGTCTAGTCCATGAAAGAGCCAACTTTTGAATGACCAGTGCAGCTATCGGTTTTCACAGCAGACTCATCTACAGCAACTTTCCTCAACCTGCTGCACCATTGCTGGGCTGCAAACCCATCATCCACAGTTACCAGAATGAGGGGTGCTGGTGACAATGGTTCTGATACAAGACATCTGGATTGTACCAGGTTAGAGAAGAGCGCTCTGTTAGGAGATAGCATAAAGAGATGACTAGTCAGCATGGCATAGTGGATTGACTAGGACTCTGGAGGCCAGAGTTCGATTCTCAGCTTAGCCACTGAGTGACCTTGGGCAAGTCACACGCTCTCAGCCTCAGGGGAAGGCAATGATGGCAAACCTCTGAACAAATTTCGCCAAGAAAACCCCATGATACGGTTGTCTTAGAGTTGCCATAAATCAGAAATGACTTGAAGGACATAACGCAGAGATACTCATTGGA
This sequence comes from Phrynosoma blainvillii, assembly GCA_026167975.1. Lineage (NCBI taxonomy): Eukaryota > Metazoa > Chordata > Lepidosauria > Squamata > Phrynosomatidae > Phrynosoma > Phrynosoma blainvillii. The sequence continues at coordinate 24,413,621 of JANUYF010000008.1, forward strand.
ACAGCCCAGTCCATGAGTATATCTAGAGTTCAGTCTAGTCTTCTTATTTTGTAAATGCAACTTTTGTTGTTAAGAGTTAAACATATGTATGCATATATGTGAAACATATGTATGCATATATGTGAAATGGGATAATTGAGAGCTGGCATGGTGTAGTGGTTTGAGCATAGGACTAGGACTCTGAAAATCAGGGTTTGATTCCCTCTCTAAGATTCCACCTTAGAGTGTTCCTTGCTTAAGAAAATCCTATGAAATTCATAAGTCAACAGATGACTTGAAGGCACATACAATAAAATTGACATCAGTAAGGAGACAGTTTGAGTGTTGGACTAGAACTGTAGGAGATCAGAATTCAAATCCTCGCTCAGCCATAGAAACTCACTGGGTGACTTTGGGCAAGTCACAGACACTCAGAGAAAGGCAATGGCAAAACATCTCAGAAGAAATCTCGCCAAGAAACCCATAGGATAGAGTCAGGATAAGTGGGAGTCAATGTGGAGGCACATAACAACAACATTTCAAGGTGGGAATCTTGGTGACTGGTAATTCATTAGAAGAACTCTGTTATTACTGCTGCCATTGATAAGACATTGATTTGATCCAAGCGTTTAAGCGAGGAGATAAAATGAGATAGGAGGAAGAAGGGGAAAAGTTGTAAGAAGCTGCTGTTGCATCTGCCAAAAGACTGGTGAGCATTTGGGGAAGGAATTTGGTGAATATTCTCTTGGCAATCGTTTAGAAATAAACATTAAAAAATCAAAAAATGAGATGCTTATAAAGAACAAAATGAAGCCAGAGGATGAGACAGGAGCCATGAATAATCCTCTGACATGAGCATTTCCTGATGGGTTTTTGGAGGCTGCTCTGAAATTTCCCCACATCCGAATGTTTGATCCCTTTAGAATTTTTTAACTGGCAGAAGCCAATCTCTCACAATCCAGTATTAAGCCTGAGTAAGATTAGACCTAAGCCTGTCTGTGCTTTATTTTAAATAATAAGAAAGGACTGCCACTTACTTAAAGAAATGGCAGTCAATATTTGTACAACTCTACATAGGATGAACCAGTCCTAGATTTGCAGTGAAACTGAAATTCAGTTGGACATACTTGCAATGCAATATGTTGCTATTCACCAAATGGAACTTCAATGGAATTCACTCCCAGATAATGCATAAGGACTGCAGCCTTAAAAAACACCGAATACTGTTCAATCATTGTGAAGTAGGGTGGCTATGCGTTTATTTTTTAATCATCTGCATTGTAATTGAAATAATTTGTGTAGTGGACTAGGACTCTGGAAACCAGGGCTTGAATCCCCACTCCACCATGTCAAGTCACACTCTCTCAGCCTCAGAGGAAGGCAATGGTAAACACTCCCCCCCCTCCAAAAAAAATCTTGCCAGGATAAACCCATTATAGGTTTGCCTTAGGGTCATCATATGTTGGAAATACTTTAGATTTAGTCAGTTTTAGCCCGCTTTAATGTCTTCTTGGAGCAGGACTTTTGTAAAGGGAATGAATTTTAATTCCACTTTAAACCATCACCAACACTTGCTTCAAAAGAGATTATATCACTGTTCAGGGAAAATAATAATCAGTTTCTACTGCGACTGTGTGGATGCGGCTAAACTAAGAGAACAGGAGAGGCTGGGTAGTGGATTTCATCATTACATTCATATATATATATATATATATATATATATATATATAATATTGCTTTAATCTGCACAGCTCTTAGCTCCAATGTAACACTGGCCCGATCAGCCTGTAACCATTAGATAAGACAAACAATAGAAGTACATTAGAACTAGTGGTGTAGTGATTTGAGCGCTGGACTTTGGGCTTGTCTACACTATTAAAATTCTCCTCGTTTGAATCCGGATCTGTAATCCAATGATTCGGAGGAATCTGGGCTTTTTCCAGGGAGGGACAATTCCATAAACTCTGCTGGGGAAAAAAAAAGTATTCACAGTTTTTACCAATACCTGTGAGTATCTATGAGGATGCACATTACTGAATGTGTGGCCACCCATCTGCTCTGCATGGATTTGCATTTTTGGCAGAGAAAGGCCAATAGACGTGAATTTGCACAGGAAAATGGATACAATTCAGTGTCAATGTGAATGTGTGAAAAGCTGCAGCAATTGCATATAGACTAGCCCTCGGACTCTGGAGAACAGAGTTTGAATCCCCGCTGGGCCATGGAAATCCACTGGGTGACCTTGGACAAGTCACACTCTCTCAGCCTTAGAGGGAGGCAAAGGCAAACCCTCTCCGGACAAATCTTGTCAAGAAAACTTTAGGGCTACCAAAAGTCAGAAACAACTTGAAGGTACACAACAACAACACAGAAGTACATTAACCAAGACCATACTGAGAAGTCAGCATTCATTTTTGGTTCCAGTTAATGCTGCCACAAAAGCACTGCTTTGGGTTACCTGTTGCCATTACATATAAGGCTGCCCTGTTTTCAGAAATCTGCCTGGCCATCACAGAAATCCTGACATGAGCTGCTTTAAACAATATAAACCGTGCCTCAGGAGACCCCAGCGAGGTTGAGAATTGCTCCTTAACAAACCCAAACCCTTTTCCAAACAATCATTTCCTAAACAGTCTCAGGCAACCATTGCACCATCAATATAGTACTGGCCAATACGACATAAATAACATGGCTTTTATTTGCAAGCAACTCCATGGCGGACCTTGCCATAAAATCGATCATCACTGCTTGGCAACTTGGCCCTGCTGTTCATAAAGGAGCAAATAAACCCTTGTTGGTCTTCAGATGTCTTTAAAGGGAATAGCCTTGGACAAAATGGATCACAGTGACATAAATCCAGGGATGAAACAACCATTGGATTGAGCTTGCATCACTTAGGAACCTTACTGGCTTGGATGGGCAGAGAGACAGGTAAGACTATTAAACACAAATAAACCTCCAACATAATTGGCACAACCTTTTACAAATCTAAAACCAAAAAGAGTTGCTGGAGGGGGAAAAAAGAATTTATTTCAGATGCATCCTCATTGTACATGGCAGGATTGTCCCATTTTATCTTCACGACACCCCTCCAAAGGAAGACTCTGTAGAACAGATTTTGAATCCCCGCTTGGCCATGGAAACCCACTGGGTGGCCTTGGACAAGTCACACTCTCTCAGCCTTAGAAGGCAAAGGCAACCCCTCTCCGACCAAGAAAGCTTTGTGATAGGTTCACTTTAGGGCTACCAAAAGATGATGGCCCATGGCTGGTCTTCAGGTCAACTTGTGAACTTTCTATTGAAGGTTCAACAAGTGTTCACGTTGGGCAAAAAGGGGAATGTAATAATAGAAGAGGAACAACTTCAAGAAGTGATACTTTTTTATGAATTAATTAAATTTCTATCCAGATTTTTCCTTTGGTGAGTTCAGGTTTGTGTTGGTGCATCTCCTTCTCTCCATCTTGTCTTCACAACAACCTTACAAGGTAGGTCAGGCTGAGAGTGAGCAATTGGCCCCAGATCACCCATTGAGTTATATGATGCAGTAGGGACTTGAACCTTGGGATTTGAAGAACTGAATCAATTCTTCAACAGAAGAGTAAATCCAGTCCTTGGGGACATGGAGTGTTTCAGTAAGAGATGGTGTACATTTTTCAGAATCAAGATGCAGAGATAGTCGACTTTTCTCTTTATCCTCAGCCAGAAGAGACTGGACCGGTTGAATTCCCAGCACTTGTGCAAACCACCATCCAGCAAAAAAAAAAATGAAATGAAATAAAATTGCTCCTGCAGATGCCTCCACACATTTTCTGTATGCAGCCTGTTGTGGATTTGTGTTTATGTATTCTAGCAACATCTTGCTCTTTAGCTCTCCGCAACTGTGTCGTATTTAATTTTTCCCTTCCCCTGTTGTTGAATTTTATATGCACATTTTGTTAATTCATTTGCAGCTTGTGTGCTCTGCAGCATTTTTGTGGAGTCACCTGCAGGTGTCATTGAAACATTTCCACTGTGCCCCTATGGTAGCATTGCTCCAGGGCATTGTAGGAAATTGAAATGCTACTCTTCCCATGACTGTTATTTAGATTTGCTATAATATATCATGGAGCTGAGCTGGGGCCATCCTAGGCAAGCTGTGCAGCTTATACATCAGTTAAATCTTCCCAAAGATCTTGAGGAGGTCAACTCTTCTGCTTTGCATTACAGATGTATTAGTAGGACCTCATTTTCGTCAACCATCCTGGCAAGGAGAGTTCCAATTAATCCTCTGTCATCCTATTTTCGAGTTGTTTTTATAATGTCCCAGTTTCTCTCTGCTCCTCTCACTTTCCCCCTTTGTCCTCAGCTAACTTCAATTGTTGCAAACTGAGGACCTGTACAAACTGGCCAAAAGGGCCGGCTTGGGGGTAGAGATGGAGCATGGCAACCGCAAGCCAGCTGCCCTGACTCTGCCCCAATGCTGCTGTCATGCTGCGCACCCCACCACATGGCACGCGGCGTCAGGACGCTCCCTTGGCGCAGTGTACAGACATGCTGCGCCAAGGGAGTGCAGAAGAGTTGCCATGGTGGCAGTAAGGCCGGCTTTTTGCTGCTCCAAAAAGGAGCCAAAAAGTGCCTGATAGGGGCTGCAGTGTGTGGTTGCTGCGGCCCCGATCTGGCGCTCCCCTAGGGACTTTCTATATAGCCCCTCAGTTCAAAATTCAAAAGTACAGTGCGCCCATGGTATCCGCTGGGGTTTGGTTCCAGGGCCCAACATGGATACCAATATCTGTGGATGCTCAAGTCCTATTAAATACTGTACATAGTAAAATGGCATCCCTTATATAAAGGTAAATGTATCTATAAAGGTATATACAAAGGTAAAGGTATATACAAAGGTACAGCTGTATGCAATCATTGTATATACAATGACAAAATCAAGATTTGCTTTTTGGAATTTATGTGTTTCTTTGAATATTTTCAATCCATGGATGCTCAAATCTGTGGAGAAAACAATCTGTGGACATGGAGAGCCAACTACTGTAGTTTTGCATAGTGAGAGGGTGCAGCCTTGCCGCCTGATCGGCTCAGACAAAAGCACACTGCTGCAACCTCTTGGAGTTGGTGTGCTCTTCCTTATGAATAACTTTCGCCATCTTGACCACGCTCTGATGTTGCTTGGCCCCACCTGTCCCAGTTTCAAAGCATGAAGTGTTGGAAGGTATGGGTCTCTATCTGGCTATGGGAACAGTCTTCTCCCATCTTTCTGTTCTCCCCAAGCATCAGGATGCAGAACTCTTATGCTACCTTTGACCATGTTGGATGTTAGTCTAGGAGGCCAACAGAATGAAAGGTTAGACCCAGGATCCATATCTTGCTCCACAGATCTTCTCTGCCCAAAATTATAACTGTTAACCCTGAGTTCCTAGCTAAGGTTCAGCTGCAGAAATCCTACCCACAAGGAGAACCTTGCTCAATACAAGTTCTTTACTCCTGTTTGCATCTCCCTTTGCAGGAACATCTTCATTTAGCCCAGTGCTTTTCAGGTTCTCAATCTTTAGTTTTCCAAATCTTCTGGACTTCAGCTCCCAACTCCCTGAAGCCCAAGCTGCCTGGGGCTTCTGGGTGTTGCAATCTAAAATACCCAGAGACCTAAAGTTTGAGAAACAAGGATTAGCAGTTGGTGCATCCTTTGTCTTTAAATATTGGTACAAGACATATCTCTCCGTCTTTCCAAGCATGAACTCCACACTTTGCCCCTGCAAGGCCCAGGTTCTTCTAAGTTGGTCCCGCAGATCCCTTGACCCAGCCTGCTCTTCCGAGCTTTGCACACATCTGGATCAACTTCTGCAGAAGATTCCTCCACTGGGGTTCACAAAAACGGGATCCAAGACCAAATTTAATTCTGCAGTCCCTTCCCTAAATCCAAGACTTAGGATCCTGTGTTTTATCTTTCTTAAAGTTATTAGGCAACTATAAGCCACCTTGCCAAAAAGTTAATGAATTTTGTGAGTGCGCTTGTGTGGGGGTGTTTAAAATATGATGAAAGAAGTGGTGGGAAAACACGGAAAGGTTTGAAGTGGAAAGTGATGCTTATCTGGACCAAAAATTCCATTAACAAAGCAGGGCCATTGCACAACAAAAGCCAAGCCTACTATTTAAACAGGAGCAAGACATTTTTTAAAGTTGGGCTACTGATGTACAAATTAAATAAGCTTCTGAGGCCCTCTAGTGGTAAATTGGAGACTGATTGGAAAAAGCAGATATTGTTTTGAATTTCTTCCTCCCTGCAGCTCTCATGGGATTATAGACTTGGAAGAGACCCCAAAGGTCATCCAGTCCAACCCCCTGTCATACAGGAATACACAATCAAAGCCCTTGTGACTGATGGGCATCCAGCTTTTGCTTAAAAACCTCCAAAGAAGGAGACTCCACCACTTCCGAGGCAGCGTATTCCACTATTGAATAGCTCTTGCTGCCAGGACGTTCTTCCTGATGTTTAGGTGGAATCTGTTTCCTATAACTTGAATCCATTACTCCATGTCCTATTCTCTGGAGCAGCAGAAAACAAGCTTGCTCCATCCTCAATATAACATCCCTTCAAATATTTAAATGTGGGTACCATGTCACCTCTTAACTGTCTCTTCTCCAGGCTAAACATACCCAGCTCCCTAAGTCGCTCCTCAAATGGTATGGTTTCCAGACCTTTCACCATTTTGATCACCTTCCTCTGGACACACTCCAGCTTCTCCACATCCTTTTTCAATTGTGGTACCCAGAACTGGACACAGTATTCCAGGGGAGGTCTGAGCAAAGCAGAATAGAGTGATACTATTGCTTCCCTTGATCTAGATACTACAGTCTCAACTGGTGCAATCTAGGATGATACTGGCTTTTTTAGCTGCTGTATCACACTGTTGATTCATGTTCAGCTTGTCATGTGGAAGGAATCTTTGGGGATATGATTGGACTCCGAATCCCAACCCCATAGAAGAAATCCTTTACATTAAACAGACACCATAGCCGAGTCAATAAATAAGCAGATATCTCCTGCAGTTTCATTTTAGGTTCTTTAAAAAGTACATTTAGGAAAGGAGGAAGGGACCAGCAAACACACACAAGGAGAGAGAGAGAAGAAAAAAGAGAGGAAGAGAAGGAGAAAAAGAGACAGTGGTTCTTTGCTTGATGCCGAAACAAACCAGGAACAGTTTGTTTTCAGGCTCCAAGTGAGTTATTTGGCCACAAAGGGCCCAAAAGTCAGGTCCCATTGGTAGAAACTCTGAGGTAGCAGCTTAGATAGGATGGGAGATCCATCCACAGGTTGCTCATTGCCCTTCCCAGGGTTACAAAGGATCAGTCGGAGGGGCTCTGGCACTCCCGGCAGTCCTTCATGTCCTCCGAGTAGTTCTCTATCTGGATGGTTGTGGTGTGGAAATTGAAAGCTTGCTGCAGCCTGGAACTTGCTTCCTTCAAGACGGTCTGTGCATCTGCGTCTGCATCTGGGATGGAAAACAACAAGAATGGGCAAAGGAAATCACCATCCACTTGAACCACTGAGGAGGAGGAACCATGTTTGGGTTGAGGCATTATAGGACAGAGCTTGGAAAGGCTATTCTTTTTTTTTTTTTTTTAGGACTACAGCTCTCAGAATCCCCCAGCCAGCATGACCATTGGCCATGCCGGCTGGAGGAGTCTGAGTGTCGCCTTCCTAAAAAGTAACTTGTCTGAAATGTAACTTGCCTACAGATCCCACCAACCCTTTGTCCCCAAGGTGAAGTGAGGTACAAAAAGGACCTCTCATGGAATCCAATTGACTACATACAAAGTTATTGCATGCACACCCCATGACAGTGTTCTTACTCAGATCCCATTTTATTCTCAAATGGGACCTGCAAAAGCAAACTTCCTAATGCATTAGGCATATAATCCAGTTAATTCACTGTGGCGACTGGCTCCTCTGATATCTACAACCCTCTGCAGGGCTACATTAAAAAGATATGAGAGGAATGCCTTCTAAGCCCAGCTTGATAGTTAGACAGACTGAAGCAACCGCCTCAAGTAGCAGATCTAAGGTAATGCAAAAAGGCAGAAAACTGTTAAGTGGGTCCACTACGTGCACAGATTCTGCATCCAGAAATTCCACCAACATTTGGACAGTTGGAGGGTATGTTGAAACTCTGAAAGCCCTTTGACACATTATATTATGTGTCTACCATGAGACACAGGAAATCAGTCACCTCATGTGTTACATACTAGGGGTCAGAAGCAATAACAGTTTCCACCTTTCAACTATTTTGATTTGGCAGAGACAATCCCAATTAATCCTTTGCCATCCCACTTTTCAAGCTGCTTTTAAAATGTCCCAGTTTCTTTCTCTTCTTCCCCCTTCACCTGAGCTGCTGGCATTATCATGTGTCAGTGTATATAACTGATAATAATGTGTCAAACTAGAAATCTGTCTGTAAGCCAAGATGGCAAAATGTAGGATGTCGTACTTCAGCCACATCGAGAAATCAACCATGCTAGGAAAGGTGGAGGGAACTAGAAAGTAGAACAAGAAGTAGAAAGAGAGGAAGACCACATGCAAAATGGATGGATTCTATTAAGGAGGTCACAGAAATGAGTTTGCAGGGACGACAGGGTGTCTTGGAGATGTCTCATCCACAGGATTGCCGTGGATCGAGATCGACTCAAGGGTGGATAGCAACAACGATACACAATAAAAATGGCATCATCCAATACTGCAGTTCAAAAGTTTTACAAAACCTCAGACACGTATTCATTCATTCCATTTTTATCCCACATTACAACCAAAATGACTCCCAGGGCAGCTCACAAAGAACATCTGCCTAAAAGGCCAGGCTGACTGGGGAATTCTGAGAGTTGTAGTCCAAAAAAAAAGGAACTTTTCCAAGTTCTGTGCCAGGTCTAGAATTCAGGATAGTAATTTCCTCGCCAAAGTCAGCTCAGCCTGAAGTGTAACTTACTGATCGCAATGTGGACTGACAGCACAGGCTGAGACACTGTGAGAGCCCAGATATGGAGACTGTGAAGGGCTTTCACCCCACTTATGGACAACAGGATCGTCTTCACATTGTTGAAATCCACACCTTTGGGGGTACCTATGGAAGAACAATGGGTTGTTGCAAAAGGACAGAGAAACAAAATGCAGAGGTATCAAGCTAGGACAAACCACAATTGAAGGATCGGAAATGCCTTGGCTCTGAGCAAGACAGAGGACGTTATCACACGGGGTCTAAAGCAGACAGAACCCCGTCGCATCCCCGTCCCATTGTGGATCCTTTGCCCCTGTGATCACATGACGTCACAGAGAACCCCCTCCCATTCCCGTCCCATTGCGGCATCATCCCCGTTCTTTTGCATGCCGGTTTCATTGGGAATTATATTTGCGCGACCAGAAGCATACCGGAATGATGCTGCTTTCGTTCATTCCGGAATGATGCTAGTTGCTAGAGACCCGCGTGTGATAACGTTGACAGTGCCTGCCATGCAGGACAAGATGAACTCTCCCACCCCTTCCCCAAAAATCCCGGATGAAGAGGAGATGATAAAATTACTATTTACTGTATATACTCCTGTATAAGTCTAGAAATTTAGGTAAACAATTTGACCCAAAAATCCTGAGTCAACTCATCCAAGGATCAAAGGAAGTACTGTACTTTTAACTCTTATTTTTAAACTATCCCCTGTAGAAAGGCAAGAGCATAAATTGTCCTGGAAGCACTGACTCCACTCTGTTCTCTCATCCATCCAACCTTTAGTATGAACACAAACAGTTATGTCTGCTGGAATTTTGTTCTTTGGCATTATTTTTCCTTTACTTTGTTCTTTACATTCTTTGTTACATGCCCCTAAGTTTTGCTCTCAACTTATCCATGGGTCATATCACAATCCATCATTTTGGCCCCAAAATCTACCCTTAACTTATACATGATGTTGACTTATAGTCGAGTATATACAGTACTTTATTTTTACTATGTATAGACCACAGCTTCATCCAAAAACACGTTGGGCTTGTAAACTGGGGGGGGGGGAGGGGGGAAATCATATATTCGGTGCAACAAGAACAGCATCAAATCAAAGTCAGTTCAGTAACTGTGAAGCATATAAAAACTATTTTAACCAGGTAGAAAATACATAGCCACACATATTATTATGGGGCATATTATTACTTAGGGCATATTATTACCCAGCTCAATGCCTTGGGGTAGAAGTCTAAAGAAAATAAATTGAAATTAATGACTACTTGCATTTTCAAGCTGATCATAGGTTGCTTTGGCACAGAATACCTCTTTCATTGTCCTCTGCATCCCCAGTCCTCCCACGTGAAAGTTCAAGGTTATTCTGGTCTACTTTATTTGTAGCCCAGCTTTATTTCCAAACTCTCAGGTGGATTCATCCTACACTCCTAGGTGACTTACCTTCCATGAGCACCAGGACAACATCTCGGAGGATGCTCAAAGTTGTTGCAAGGACCAGGATGGAAAACAAGAAAGTGCAGATGGGATCCACATATTTGTATTCTGGCTGGAAGGATAAAAGAGTCGATAATGAGTTGTCTCTCACTTTATGTACTGAATCCCTTTTCTGCAATACACCAGGATTGGCTCTACCATAAGACACAGAGAATCAGTCACCTCATGCATTACATACTAGGGGTCAAAAGCAATGATAGTTTCCACCTTTCAACTGTTTTGATTTGGCAGAGACAGTCCCAGTTAATCCTTTGCCATCCCACTTTTTCAGCTGCTTTTAAAATGTCCCAGTTTTTTCCTCTTCTTCCCCCTTCATCCTCAGCTCACTCCAATTGCTGAAAAATGAGTTCTTAGTGCAACAGCAGTTTATACTCAGTTAACTCAGTGGGAAGACAGGAGAGGAGGGGGTGGAATATTGTAATTCCTGGTACACTGAGGCAAAAGCAAGCTACTGCAGCCACTCATAGCTTGCTTGTTCCCGTCTTAATCACACCCTCATGCTGCTCTATCACATTTGTCCTGCTTTTCATCTGTGAAATGTTGAAGGGCATGAGCTTCCTAGTCGTTTCACCTGTATTCCCCAACTGTTCTTGTCTGTTAGAAGGCACAACTGTGTATGTCACACAACCCACTCTAGACCACTAAAGTAGCTTGCTGCATTAGCATGCAGAGAAGGCACTGTCCCATTCTCAGTGCAGGTGTTGCCTTTTGACTCAACTTCTCAATGTGGAGCAAAGATGGGATGTCCTCCTGTCATAAAGTGACATCACAGAAGGAACAACTTTATCCTTTTTTAAAGTAGCAACAGCAATAGCAGCTTCATTTATATACCACTTTATACCGCACTATGCAGTCTCTAAACGGTTTACAATGTGTAAGCCAACTGCACCCAACAAGCTGCGTACTCATTTTAGCAACCTCAGAAGGATGCAAGCCTGAGTCGAGCCTCAGCCCCTGGCTGGTATTGAACTCACAACCTTGTGGTTTTGTGAATGTAAGGTACTGCAGCACCGGCATTTAACCATGCGCCACCAGGGCTCTAAAGTACAATTGTAATGCAACGTTACGTCTTTGTTACTGGAGAAATGAGTGTATTATAAATAACTAGCTATTTGCAAATAAGTTATTTGTAGTAGTGACTCCCTAGTTCTGAGAATTATAACAATGCCCATGTCCTCATATCATCTGCGGGAGCCAACTTTATCTTGGAGTTAGAATTACACCCCAATTGTGTCCTTACTTTGAAATAAATGATGTAGGCTGTTATCAAGACTCCAATGCTCTGTAGAAGATCTCCAACTACGTGGATGAAGGCGGCTCGGACGCTGGTGTTCTGTCTCCCCTCACCATGACTGTGATGGCTGTGACCATGTCCCGACTGGTGGAGGGCAATTCCCATTCTAGACGAAGAGAGATTGGGAAAGGTTACCGAAGGGAAACCACAGAAATCCTCAGCTCCTCTTGCATTCTGTACACCCTGAGATGAGACAATCCCAGGCCATTCTGCATCAATTAGAAAGCTGGGCTAAAGCTAACAAAATGAATTTCAACACAGAGAAATGTAAGGTACTGCACTTAGGTCAAAAAAATGAAATGCATAGATATAAGATGGCTTAAGGACACTGTGTGAAAGGGATCTAGGAGTCCCAGTAGACCGCAAGTTGAACATGAGTCAACAGTGTGATGCGGCAGCTAAAAAGGCCAATGTAATTTTAGGTTGCATTAATAGAAGTATCGTATCTAGATCAAGGAAAGTAATAGTGCCACTGTATTCTGCTTTGGTCAGGCCTCACCTGGAATACTGTCTCCAGTTCTGGGCACCACAATTCAAAAAGGATGTTGAAAAATTGGAGTGTGTCCAGAGGAGGGCGACTAAAATGGTGAAGGGTCTGGAAACCATGAATTCCTATGAAGAACGACTTAGGGAACTGGGTATGTTTAGCCTGGGCAAGAGACGGTTAAGAAGTGATATGATAGCCCTGTTTAAATATTTGAAGGGATGTCATATTGAGGATGGAGCAAGCTTGTTTTCTGCTGCTCCAGATAATAGGACCCGGAACAATGGATGCAAGCTACAGAAAAAGAGATTCCACCTCAACATTAAGAGGAACTTCCTGACAATAAGAGCTGTTCGACAGTGGAAGACACTCCCTCCTTCTTTTGGAGGTCTTGAAACAGAGGCTGGATGGCCATCTGTCAAGGTTGCTTTGATTTTGAGTTCCTGCATGCCAGGGGGTTGGACTGGATGGCCCTTGTTGTCTCTTCCAACTCTATGAGTCTATGATTCTAATTCGCAGAAGGATGATATAGAAAGCTGAGCTATGGAGCCCACCGCTGCAACTTTCATGACAACAGTTTGCTGTGCCCCCATCTATTGGAAATCTCCAGTTTAAGGACCTTCCCTAGGCCATCGTTCAAAGTTATTCTGAACCTCCATGCACAGTGGTGTTGTACAAGACTTCACAGGGTGGAATCGCAAGGACTTTTTGTCGACAGCATGGATAACATCATCTGCCACCACTTCCTCAGTTTCCCTGTCTAGCTGTGAGCTTAAGAGACAATACACACAGTAGCAGAAGGAAAACAGATCATCTCAACAACAATATATTGTTGTGAGTCATCCCTGTTGTAAAAAGCTACAGATCCACGAAAATGCCATAGAAGGCCCCTGAGAGAGACTACCACCTCATTCATAGGGCAAGATGCAGAGGACAGATGATAGTAACTGAAGGGGAAAAGAAAAACTTGGTCTGATTCCCTTCAAAGACACAGAATGAAGGCATTTAGGGGCAAAGCATTTTGGGGCAGCTTGGCCTTGAGTTGGTAATTAAGACCCATTAGTTTTGTGAAAGACCCGCTCCTAGTGGTATGAATAGTACTAAAACTTGTTTGTTGACATGGATCGCCTGAGCTGCTGGCATGCTTGGACTCTCTTGGGGGCACAGCTATAGGAACTGTCATCCTGAGCCCTTGAAATTCAACATCTAGCGGTTCATACATACATGATGTTCACTGCCACGGCACAACCAGAGGTGATCAGCATGGCATTCCCTTCTATTTCGTAGTCGCCAGAGAGGAGCCGTTGCACGGCTAAGTAGACCAAGACACCAGTCACCACCCAGATAGACAGCACAGACAAGAGAGCTCCCAAGATTTCTGCAAAGACAAGAACATTGGGTTGGGTGTCAGAGGCTGAAATAGCAGGTACTGCCTGACAGAATAACTCAAAGTGCATTTATTCCTGGGCTCCCAGGTGTCCAGTTTTATATGGGATGTCCCCTATTTGGAAACTTAAAATATGCTTTATAGCTAATGTCCTGTATAAAACTCCTCATATTCCCTGGGATGAGAGCTAGCATGGTATAGTGGTTTGAGCACTGGACTACGACTCTGGACACCAGGGTTCAAATCCCCGCTCGAATGGAAATCTCACTGGGTGACCTTGGGCAAGTCACACCCTCTCAGCCTCAGAGGATGGCGATAGCAATGGCAAGCCCCCTCTGAACAAACTTGCCAAGAAAATCCTATGATAGGCTTGCCTTAGGGTCACCATAAGTCAGAAATGGCTTGGAGGCACACAGCAACAAATTCCTTATCTCATGATGGCTGATCTGCAACCATGAGATCTGTATGAATGTTAAAGTTTCTGTGAGATCTAAGATCACCTAATATAGGCCTATCTCACATGCTTTCAGCCATTCTTGTATCATTGGGCCAGATCTGCTAGTTTGTGTATATGTGTCTTCAAGCCGTCTGTTGACTAATGGCGACCCCATGCATTTCAAAGGGTTTTCTTGGGCAAGGAATATTCAGAGGTGGTTTTGCCAGTTCCTCCCTCTTAAATGTAGCTTCCAGCACTTGCAAATTCTGTGGCTAAAGTGGGGGGGTCGTCTTATATGCCGGATATAAGGATAATGAGGATAGAGGTGCTAAAACTCTATATTTTGACTGGAAAAATGGGGGGTCGTCTTATACGCGGGTCGTCTTATACGCCGGAAAATACGGTGTGTGTATATATATATATATATATATATATATATATATATATGTGTGTGTGTGTGTGTGTGTGTGTGAGAGAGAGAGAGAGAGAGAGAGCTCAGGCATACAAGTCATTTTTGACTTACAGCAACCCTAAGGTGACCCTATCATAGGGTTTCTTCAGAGGGGGTTTACCTTTGCCACTGCCATCCTCTGAGGCTGAGAGAGTGTGACTTGCCCAAGGTCACCTAGTGGGTTTCCATGGCCAAGCTGGGATTCAAACCCTGGTCTCCCACGGCCCTAGTCCAATGCTCAGACCATTACACCACGCTGGCCACTTTGCCCAGCCCAATATAAATATTTTAAAGAAACCAATCATAGCAGTAAGTTTGCAAAGCTTAAATTACCTGCGCGGTGCCAGCCAAAATTCATGGTTTTGGTAGGAGGCCGTGATGACATCCAGAGAGAGAAAAGGCTGATCATCATGCTGGCAAAGTCAGTCAAGAGATGGGCAGCATCTGTCATGATGGCCAAGCTATGGGCAATGTATCCCCCTGGGAAGAATGCAATAAGCACAGAGAAAAATGACAAAAAGCGGAGGGACCACACAGCAGTGCAGCATTTATCTCCTTCTTGTGTCAAGAATATCCACCAAAGACTATAGGATTCGTAAAGCACATGGTTCTAGCCTAGCCTTTTACTTGCTATGCTAGATTTCTACACACACAAAGTCTAAAAATCAATCAAAATCAGATTGCTTTTGTTGTTGTTTTATATTTACATCTTGTCATTTTTCAAAATTGGGACTCAAGGCATCTTACTATTTAAAACAAGGACAATACACCTAAAAACATACAAAAAGTGGACATTAAACTATTCACAGCTTTAAAATAATGAAAAACACTTATAGGTTCCTTATCTCAAATTCCATAATCTGACATTTTCCAAAATCATCCATTTGGCTGAGCTACTGATACCGTTGCTTTCTGAAGGTTCAATGTACACAAACTTTGTTTCATGCATAAAATTATTAAAATATTGAGTACAAAATTACCTTCAGGCTATGTGCATAAGGTGTATACAAAAAAAGTTAAATTCATTTCATGATTAGACTTGGGTCTCATCTCCAAGGTATCTCATTATGTATAGATAAATATTCCGAAATCCAAAAAGATCCAAAATCCAAAGTATTTTGGATAAGGGAGCCTCAACCTGTATCAAGTATGCAAGACCCACTACGTTTCTTTCAGTACATATCAAGAATCCTTGCCTGAGATGGGCCAGTATGGTGAAGAGAAAGGCTTTAGCCAAGTCCTCTCCCTGCCACACTAGATTTCTACATGCGTGGAATTTTTAAAATAGAAACCAAGGAGCTAAGTAGGTGACACACACGTTCACCAGGGGTTGCAGTGCAAGGAAGGGCATACCATGTAGTATCTTGTTCAATCTGTATCTAAATGCTGAGCTCTGTGAGGAGAACCCCAGGCTCTGCTCCGAAGCTCAGTCTGATAGCAGACAGTCAGGAAACAGTGCTAGCGTGAAGAGTCTTACCCACAACTTCCCCTGTCATGAAGACCAAGCAGATGACAGAGGCAAGATACAGCTTCCTTCGAGCTTTCTCTTTCTCCGCATCATAGCAGTTGCTCGAGGCCCAGCTGGAATGGCAGTGCAAGTGCCCCGTCAGGTTCAGCTCGATAGAGGTGAGGTCTCGAACGTAGCCGACCACAGAGCCGTTGCAGTTCTTCCCAGGGATTCCTAAATAAGACCTGCATCACAAAAGGGCAGCTTTAAAAAAATGAAGAAAACATATTCAGAGGTAGCCGCGCTGGCCATATAACAAAGTACAAGAACATCCCAAATCCTCAAAACAGGGATACCTTTATGGGGCCAACCAAAATGCACAAGATGCAAACTGTTGAAGCTCCACTGGCTTCTTTGTCAGGCAATGGTGTTAAGAACCATTTTTTGCTGTTGTTGTTAACTGCCTTTGCGTCAATCTCGACCCATGGCGACCCAATGGATGAGACATCTCCAGGCCCCTCTATCTTCTATTGCTCTGCCCAGCTCCTACAAACTCTTATTCGTGATCTCTTTAATAAAGTCCCTCCATCTAGTATGTGGCCTTCCTCTCTTTCTACTTCCCTCCACCTTCCCCAACATTATTGTCTTTTTCAATGATTCCTGCCTTCTCATGATGTGTCCAAAGTACGACAGTCTAAGTCTTGTCATCTTGGCTTCCAGAGATATCTCTGGCTTGATCTGCTCTAGGACCCATTTGTTGATCCTTTTGGCTGTCCATGGGATCCTCAGCTCTCTTCTCCAGCCCCACAGTCTCTCAAAGGAGTTAATTTTCCTCCTATCTTCTTTCTTGACTGTCCAGCTCTCACATCCATCCATGGGAATAGGGAATACAATGGCTTGTATGGTAAGAATCATAACAGGACAAAAATATACATAAAGTGACGATGTTTGTCATAGGCTTGCATTTTCTCAAAGTGTCGCTGGTGTTCTTTGGAGGGATTCCTATGCAAGTAAAACAACACCTACAATTTTTCTAACACAAAAGCATGGAGGCTTCTCTTGAGAGATTCAATGATCTCTGTTTAACAAAAGGGGCTATGACCTCACAAAGGATGGAGAGGTCTGGGATCTCAGAAGTAGTACCTTTCTGCATTGCTAATGGAATTCAGATTTTTATCTCCTAGACTTTGGAATGCTTTGTTCCCAGTGCTACATGGCCTGAAGGAGGAGGGCTACCCGCTTGCATAGATATCCCTCCAAAGAACAACACATCAACAACACCTTGAGAAAATGCAAGCCTGTGACTAACATCATCATTTTATACTTCCCCCCCCTTCTTGTATGATTTCTTAACATCTTTGCCTGATGAAGAAGCCAGTGGAACATTGAAAGCTGCATCACATATTTTGTCCATTTTGGTTGGGTGATTAAAGATATCACTGTTTTGTGGATTTTAAAAATCAAGAGATGGACTCAGAAGAGGCTACTGACATAAAATAACATAGAAATCAATCTTCTATCATCCATACTTTCTTGCATTGTTACATTCACAGAGTTTCCCCCATACATTGACTTCCACCTAGCAGGTGCTTCTTTTAAACATTTGAACTGTCTCTTACTTTAAACTTAGGTTTATTTCTAATGTTGTTTACTTATATGCAATATAAAATTTACTTCAACTTTAGTCTATAAAAGCAACAATTGCAAGCCGCCGGCCCCCCATTCATCACTTTAGAATTTCATAACATGTTCCCATTTGTTTATACATCTATTTGTGGTTTTCCCTTTCAGAAGACAGGTTAGCTTGTCTAATTCTACCATGTCTATTAATTTCATTACCCATTCTTAGATTGATGGAATGGTTTTATTTTTCCAGTTTTGAGCATATATAATTCTGGCTGCCGCTGACATATAAAACATAATTTTTGCAATTTGACTATTAGTTTTCTCATCAATTATCCCTAGTAGATGCAAATTGATATTTTAGATTCCTGTGCATCCCATCCTCACTCTCACCTACTGAATCCACATTTGACTTTAAAATGGAGCTTAAACCCTGAGCCCCACTAAACTCATGAAAAAGAAAACATTTAGGGAGGAGTAAGAATAAAGCAGCACCTCTAAGACTAAGAGGAGAAGTAGACGGGCGGCCATGGGCCGCCCCGGGGAGCTGCGCCATGGGGCCGAGGTATCCCCACACCTCAGCCCAGTAGCGCAGCTTCACCGCCCCTGGAAGGAGCGCTAAAATAGCGCTCCTTCCACAAGTTGCCGAAGGTGCGCCGCAAAAGGCTGCCGGCGCACCTTCGGCAACTCTTCTGCCGCAGCGTGTGCGAACGCTGCGGCGGGAAGAAATAGTCGGAGCGCCGGCCATGCGGAGGGGCCGGTGCTCCGACGATGCCTTCGGGAAGGAGTTGGGGCGCCCACTGTGCGGCTGCCCCTCCCTTTCCTTGCCCCCAAAACGGCCCTTTTAGCTATCTGCTTCCCCTGTATCTTGCTTATTTTAGTATGAGCTTTTGTAAATTTCAACCCACTTGTAACACACTGGTGGAGTTAATATTAAACCTCGTAGTTACCTAGTTGTGGGATGGAATCAGAGAATAGCCTATCGAAAGGTAGAACAAAGGCTTTAGCCAAGCTAGGACTTGGCTCAAACTTTTATCTTCACCATACTTGCCCACCTCACACAAGGATTATTGGCATGTATTGAGAAATGTATTGGTTTCACATACTTGATACAGGTTGAGTCTCCTTTATCTGAAACGCTTGGGACCAAAAGTGTTTTGGGTTTTGGAGTTTTGTTTTGTTTTTGCAGATTTTCATATACATAATGAGATCTCTTGGAGATGGGACCCAAGTCTAAACACGACATTCATTTATGGATCGGCAGCCACTGAGGTTGTTCCAGCAAGGGAGAGCAACTTCTGCCAGCACTGAAATCCGTCAAAACCAACTGACAACAGATATAACATCTGATACAGAATGTAGGCCTGTGACTCTAACATGCTCGGGGGTCATGGCAACTGGAGTCCAAGATCATCTGATGTTTATAAAGATTTTGAGTCTTGTGAAAAAGACAGACACATCGCCCTTCAGTCTCTATTTCTTAAGCTTATCGCACTGCGTTCTTTGAACGTAATGAGTACATGATGAGAACAGAACGGAACATATTTTATCACACGGTATGATCTTCATCGAGTTCCCATTCTGTGTTGTGACAGTCCCTAGCCCATTCCAGGAGGAGAACTGTAAAAATGCATCCTCAGCCATCAAGAATGCTTTCAGACTGTTCAATATGATCTGTGTGCGATAATCCTACCCGGTCTCAATCTGTCCTCGTGTTCTGATTGACTAAGACAACCTCCTTCCCTCCCATCCTAGAACGTCCACAAACTCAACTCTTCCAGTGTTGGTGCAAGGAAGGTGCCATAGATTGAATTGCATCGTGTTTACAAAATAATAATAACAATAATAATGAATGCTCGCTACCTAAACCTCTTGGTAGCATTTTTTCCAATGAAGACATACGGGTTTTTGCAACAGTGAGCATGCGCCAATAAGGTACCGGTACAACAGTAAATGCAGTGTGATAATATGCGTTCTCATAATGTTACTATCCCGTTATCAATAGTTTAATGCGGTAATACCCATTCCCATATTGTTACATTCCAGGGACTCGATGGGAACGTTACAGGTACTAGTGCAATAAGCTTATCTGATTCACATGAAACATATCCAGTCCCCCAAACCCTTCCTTGTAGGGCTAGTTTTCCCTGACGCTGGCTCGCTTTTCTTCCTTCTCTGAACTTGTTACAGTTTATCTAAAAACTCCCTAAAGAATGATCCCCTGAAATGGACAAGGTTTTCTAGATGAGGTCTGACTAGTACAGATTAGAGGAGAACACTTGCTTCCAGTGACTTGGACACTGTGGTCCTATTTATTAATGCTGGGTCAACTAGCCTTAGCCTTTTTACCAGATGGCAACATAAGCAACTAGAATGCCAAGGTCCTTTTCCTAGACGTTTGAGACAGGCTTGTTAAGTCATTGTGGTCATTTGGGGCTGAATCCAGTGTTAGCAGACCCTCTGGAATCAATGGGATTGGTGAACCACACTTAACCTATCGTTGTTGTGGGCCTCCAAGTCATTTTTGATTTATGGTGACCCAAAAGGTGAACCTATCATAGGGCTTTCTTGGTATGTTTCTTCAGAGGGGGTCTGCCTTTGCCATCCTCTGAGGCTGAGAGAGTGCGACTTGCCCAAGGTCACCCAGTGAGTTTTTACGCACAAATGGGTAATTGAACCCTGATCACCATAGTCCAATGCTTAGTCCACTACACCATGCTGGGGACAGGCAGGTGTGTCTACTCACACACCTCCTGGAAGATTTTAAGAAAATACAGTACTCTATCTGTGCGTGTGTGTTAAAATTTAACTATATTTGAAGGGCAACCCCAAAGGCTGGAGATCCCTCAAGGATGGTGTATGGAGGGAGGAGGGAAGGCATGGGGTAGTAGACACTGGTCTAGGAGAAGGAGACACACAATATACTGGACACAGATTTAAGCTGACATATTACACCAGTGGTGGCAAACCTATGGCACGCATGCCAAAGGGGGCACTCAGAGCCTTCTCTGTGGGCACACATGCCATCGCCCCAACACAGAGTTCGCCAGAGTTCATTACTAGAAAGCCAGAGGGATGTGGGACTTTGCAATGGGTAAATGGGTTTGGGGTTGCAGTTTGGGCACTCGGTCTCTAAAAGGTTCGCCATCACTGTACTACACTTTCCTTTTCCTCTTGATGGGCACTCGGGTGTGCTGGGCTGGAGAGAACAATTCCACATTTCAAGAAATTAGCATCAGCTAAATAACTGAATAAATGTACATGCACTAGGCTTAACTCTTTACTACCCAGATTCAAAGAGCCAGCGTAAAAAGTAAATAGAAAGACAGAACTATCATGTCCAGAGCAGACCTGGCAAAGTTTTATTTTGGGGTTACAATCCTCTAGAATCAGGCCACAAGGCCACCCTGGCTGGAAGATTCTGGGAGCTGCCTTCCCATTAAGATGATACTAATACGAATCATAATATTTCTTACCCTCCTCTGCCTATGGATCGAGATAAGAAGCAGCAACCGATTAAACACATAACATTAGTTGAATGAACATATAAAACAAATAGAGAGTCGGCATGGTGTAGTGGTTTTGAGCTTTGGACTGCACTCTTTGAAAAATGTAAATCATTTTAGTCCTAGCTCTCTCATATGACAAATCAATTTATCCATTTATTTGTTGTTGTTATGTGTTTTCATGTCAATGCTGCCTTACAATCATAGAGTTGAAAGAGACCACAAGGGCCATCCAGTCCAACCCTCTGCCATGCAGGAACTCACATTCAAAGCACCCCAACAGACTTGCGGCAACCCTATCATAGGGTTAGAGAGAGATGGCGTGTACAGTGGATTGGGTATTGGTCTAGGACTCTGCAGGACAGATTTCAAATCTCCACTCGGCCCTGGATACTCACTCAGTGACCTCGGACAAGTCACATTCTCTCAGCCTCAGGGGAAGGCAATGTCAAACCTCTGAACAAATTCTGCCAAGGTTTGTTTTAGTGTCCCCATAAGTCAGACATGACTTGAAAGCACACAACAACAACCATAGTGGTTTCCTGGCAAGTTTTATTCACAAAAATGAGAAGTTTAGCTCCTCCTGCTGTTTTGGACTACAACTCCCACAATCCCCCACCATTGGCCATGCCAAAATATCCAGAGGGCCAAAGCTTTAAAAAGCCAAAATGTCCAGAGAGCCAAAGCTTTAAAAACATTCCTTTTCCGAATACCAAAATGTTGAGCTTTCCTTTTTCCGAGGCATTTTATGCCCATTTCATGCTCCGTTACATGAGATGAAGGCTTTACACTTAATTAAACTGGAACAACCATCAACAGTCTCATCCCATTCTCTGCTGATAAAAGATCAAAAGCCACACTTTGTACTCATACAACATAAAACACTTTTAAAACATCTTCTCTCTGTTGGGTTGAAAGGATCTAAAGGTGGCTTAGGGTGCGTCTACACAGCGGAAAGAATGCTGTTTGACACCACTTTAACTGCCACGGCTCCATCCTGCCAAATCCTGAGAGCTGTCGTTTGGTGATCCGCCATCTTTGGCAGAGAAGGTTATCCAGTGGTTCCCAAAATTTGGTCCAGATGTTTTGGACTTCAACTCCAGAATTACTTACTGACTGCAGGCCAAGCTGGTTAGAGTTTTTGGAAGTGGAAGTCCAAAATACCTGGAAGATCAAAGTTTGGGAACACTACCAAGCCTAGGATTCCTTAGGATGAAGCTACGACACTTAAAGTGCTGTCACACCGCATTTATTTCTACAGTGCGGATCCACCCTGAAACCATCTACATAGGGTTTCTCAGAAGCCAGTTTGTCCAAATCCAATAGAATTGATTTGTGCTCAGCAGGAGTACTGGTAAACTACAATCCCTTGTAGGTTTCTCAGCAAACCAGTGGGACTTACTCCCCAATAAATTTAATTCCTAGGTGGGTTCCAAAGGAAGGACGAACCAGTTAAGAAGAGATGGCTACTGGGAAAGAACCAGTGATGCCTTACTGGGGGGAAAGGAAGACATTGGCTCTGGCTTTGTATAGACTGCAGGGCTGAGAACTCCAAGCAAAATGTGGCAGAGCTAAAATGAAGTGCCAGGATTTAGAAATGCATCCAAATGCATCTGAGGAAGTAGGTTCAAGTCTACAAAAGTTCATGCTACCAACTTCTACCTTTCGGTTGGTCTCCAATTTATTTTATTTATTTATTTCATTTATTTGCCGCTTTTCTCCCAGAAAGGGACCCAAGGCAGCTCACAAATAAAACCACTTAAAAATTTTGCAATAATTTTTTTAAAGGCAATTAAAATTAACTGGCTAAAAAAACAGTATTGTTGTAGTGCGCCTTTGAGTCACTTCTGACTTATGGAGACCCATGCATGCCTTTGGACTCCGGATCTTGGAAGAAATTCCTTTGGGAACTTCATGCCCAGTATCCCTGAACCATTTGGCACCCTCAAGTTTTTTGGATGACAGCTTCCCACAGAAGCCATTGGAGCTGTTGAGACTACTGCTCCCAGAATCCCCCAGCTAGCATGCATGCATGCATAGGTATAGTGCATGCTGGCTGGGGGATTCTGGGAGCGGCAGTTCAAAAGTCTTCAGTGGCCTCTGTAGGAAGGTATAGTCCAAAAACCCTGAGGGTGCCAAATGATTCAGGGATAATTGGCATTGCAGTCCCAAAAGACACTTTCTCCACGTTCCAGAGTCCAAAGGCATGAATGTGGTCTGGGGGATTCTGGGAGGGGTAGTCTCAAAGGCTCCAATCACCTCTGTGGGAAGAAGAATCCAAAAAACTTGAGGGTGCAAAATGGCTCAGGAATATTGAGTACTGCAGTCCCCAAAGGAATCCCCCCCCCCTTTGGTTCCAGAGTCCAAAGGCATGCAGGCTGGCTGGGGGATTCTGGGAGGGGGAGTCTCAGAGTCTCAATCCTGGATGCTTCCCAGACTTTGGTCCTCCAGATGTTTTGGACTTCATTGAAGTCCCCAAAGGAGTTTCCCTCAAGTTCCAGAGTCCAAAGGCTTGGCTGGGCGATTCTGGGAGTGGGAGTTTCAAAGGGAATCTCAATCCTGGATGGTTCCCAGACTTTGGTCCTCCAGATATTTTGGACTTCATTGAATTGAGAAAATGTTGGAAAGTGTTGCAGACTGCTAGAAATAGTGCAAACTGAGTCCACTTTAAGGGTTAGGGTTAAGGTTAGGGTTAGGGAATCCTGGGAACTGTATTTTATTGTGGCACCAGAGCTCTCTGACAGAGAAGGCTCAATGTCTCAGAAAAAAATATTCCCATGATTCCTTAGCACTAACCCTAACCCTAAAAGTGGACTCAGTTTGCACTATTTCTGGCAGTCTGCAACCCCCCCTAAGTCCTGGCTGAGGGAGTCTCAAAGGCTGCGGGTGCCCAATGGTTGGGGGATGATGGGCCTTGCAGTGCCCCAAGGGGCTTCCCCCAAGGGCAGGGGAAGAGAGGGGGCAGTGGGGATCTCTGACCTGTTCTCCAAGCCCTGGAGCAGGTGGCTCTTCTCCACCGGGCCGGTCCTGCTCTCCATCCTGGGCCAGCCACAGGTGAGTCAGTCGCCCAGGTGAGCTCTGGAGCAGAAGCGGAGGCTCCTTCTCTTCCTTCCCGAAGGCCGGCTGGGCTCTCAGCTGCCTCTTCTTATCTGGCTCCTGGAAGGAAGGCAGCAAGCAAGAGCCCGGGTGAAAACGGTGCGGATCCGTGCGCAAAAAAGACCTGGAGGCGGCTGCAAAGTTGGGAAAGCCTTTGCCTCTGGGCTGGCTGGAAAAAGGCTGGCCTTCTCCATCCATCCCTCCCTTCCCCTTCCCCAGGAGGCATCACTCCATCATGCCTTCCTTTCTTTCTTTCTTTCTTTCTTTCTTTCTTTCTTTCTTTCTCTTTCTTTCTTTCTCTTTCTTTCTTTCTTTCTCTCTCTCTCTCTCTCTCTCTCTCTCTCTTTCTCTCTCTCTTTTTCTTTCTTTCTTTCTTTCTCTCTCTCTCTTTCTTTCTTTCTTCCCCCTCCTCAAACCCAGGTGACCATTTTTTATACCCAGAAAAAATATATATAATAATCTGGCTTCAGAGCCAAATCCAAAGGTTTCTGTCTCTTTCTCTATGCCTTTTCCTTTTCCTTTCGGGAATAATAATAATAATAATAATAATTTATTTCTATCCCGCCCCTCTACAGAAGCAATCAGGGCGGCTTACAAGTTTAGTAAGTTTAGTAATTTTAGTAAGGAATTTCCAGAGCTTGGCAAACTTCTAGTAATACAGTTGGCTCTCCGTCTCCAAGGGTTCTTGATCCCCGGCTTCAAGCATCCCTGGCTTGGGAAGACTGTACATCCTCGTGTATAAGTCTAGAAATTGTGGTCAAAAATTTGACTCCAAAAACCTGAGTCGACTTATCTATGGGTCAAGGTAAGTCCTGTACTTTAACTCTTATAAAATAATAATAATAATAATAATAATAATAATTTATACCCCGCCCCTCTGAGAACAATCGGGGCAGCTGACAAGTTAAAAATACAGTACATCCCAACCCCAACCCAACCCACTCCCTATCCCCATAAAAGAATATTAAAGAAAATAAAAAAAGGGGAATCATCCCCTGGCGAAAGGCAACATCATAATCTGTCCTGGAAGCACTGACTCCCTTCTGTTCTTCATCCATCCAGTTTTTAGGGTGAGCACAAACAGCCATGCCTGCTGGAATTCTGTAAGTTCATTGACGTTGTTTTCCTTTGCCCCATCCTTTACATCCTTTGTTACAGGCCCTTAAGTTTTACCCTCGACTTATCTTTAAACAAAGACTAGATGGCCATCTGTCGGGGGTGCTTTGATTGTGTATTCCTGCATGGCAAGGGGTTGGACTGGATGGCCCTTATGGTCTCTTCCTGTTCTCTTCCTGTTTCTCTTGCCTTCTCCCACTTTCCCTCTTTATCCTTAGCTTCAGTTGCTGCAAAATCTTGCCCTTCCCAGTTGGTTCAGGCAAAAACAAACTGCTGCAATCTCACCTAGTTTGTATGTTATTCCTCATTAATAATTTTGGCTATCTTGTCCTCACTCTGATGTTGCTTGGCCACACATGTCCCAGTTTTGTCTGTGAAATATTGGAGGGTATGTGAATACCAGGTGGTGTAGGTTGTGTTTCACAGCAAGGAACTTGCAAAACCACCTCTGAGTATCCCTTGCCGAAGGAAACCCTAAAATTCAAAGGATTCAAAGGATTGCAGTTAAGTCACACACACGCTACTCCAGCTGTCTATGGCTGCATCTGCACTGCAGAAATAATGCTGTTTGACACCACTTTAACTGGCTCAATGCTGGGATTTGTAGTTTGTTGTGGTACCAGAGCGCTCTGACAGTGCAGGCTAAATATCTCACAAAACTACACATCCCATAATTCCATAGCATTGAGCCATGGCAGTTAAAGTGGTATCAATCTGCATGACTTCTGAAGTGCAGATGCAGGCTATGCCATGAAAAATCCCAGATTTGTATCTTGGTAATGCTGTTGGGGCAGGAAACAAGTATCTGAAAGAGAAGCATTTGTGGTTCTTTTGGTTATTTTTAAGATAATCACTCCTGTCTTCTCCAAACACCATCAAAACTATAGTTTCTGTCTCCTGGTTTCACCTTCAAATTTTGGCCTCAACCCCTGCACCAACCAAGTATGAAACAAGACGTGGATCGTTGCGATTTTTGCAGGGGATCATGCCATATCGGTTGTCAATTTGCTACCTACATCTACAAGGATGCGATGTGGTGAAATAATGTGGGAAATTCGCTGTAAATTAGAATAGGGGTCCTTTTTAGTGCTTTTTAAAACAGAAATGTGTTGGCTCTATCTCAAGATCACTGGCTGTATCCTGTCCTTGGACAGCCTATGCTTTAAAACATCATGGATACAGGATGCTGTGTGATACAAAAAAGCTACACGTCATGTTCCTAAAGTAACAAATGTTTTGTGTTGCTGAAGCAACAAAAAGTTACTTTCATCCAAAAGGCGTTAATTTTGCATTCCCCCCCCCCCCCACACAAAAATCCTCCCCCTCAAAGAAAAATAACTGGGAGGAAAATGTCCTCCCCTCCTATGTCTTCAATTTTCTGGAAATTTTACATCTCTAGTCCCGGCATCTTGCCAAACAGTTGGTTTGGTCAACTACCAGAAGGTGCAATTTTGATGGAGATGACAGCATGCAGAGATAGTCGACCCGTGACTGCCTCCAGGAGAAAAGTCACATATAAATGAGTAAATAAATAAAATAAATGCCCAACCTTCTCCCTTGAGACCAGATGGGAAGCCTCACATCCTGGGGCCAAATCCAGCCCTCTGGGCTTCTCCAGATACCGTGTTTCCCCGAAAATAAGACACTGTCTTATATTTATTTGGTCACAAGAAGACGCACTATATGGCTTATTATCAGGGGATGTCTTATTTGTCTCAACTCCACCTTGATAACGTGCGCCGGTCCACATGCCATGTAGCATCAGGGTGCCCTCTTGGCGCAGCATACATACACGCTGCACTAAAAGGGTGTAAAAGAGCCGCTGCGGCGGCTCAAAGGCCGGCTTTTTGCTGCCCCTGAAAGAGCAGCTCAAAGGGCTGCTCCTTTCAAGTGCAGCAAAGATGGGAATTGTGGCCGCGACTCTTTGAGCCGCAGCCATGGTTCTTTTCTGGGGTGCCCCTGGGCACGGTGGATCCGCTGCTCCCAGGGGCAACCCAGAAAAGAGCCGCGGCTGCAGCCCAAAGGCCGGCTCTTTGCCGCCCCCAAAGGAGCAGCCCTTTGAGGCGCTCTTTTGGGGGAGGCAAAGAGGAGGATCAGGGCCGCGGCCCTTTGAGCCCCAATCCACGGCTTCCAGGGCGGCCCAGAAAACTGCCCTGTCTGCATCGGCCCTATGTCTTATTTTCAGGGTATGGCTTATATTGCGCAAATGCTTAGAAATCCTGCTACTGCTTATTTTATGAGCATGTCTTATTTTTGGAAAAACACAGTAGTCACCCTTCCTGATTTGAGACAAAGTGAGATTTGAGAGAAATTGGATTTCAAAGACAGTAGCCTTTTATCTTACAAATAGAATATAAAGTTTATTTCCTGGACTGAATGTTCCAGTACCTACATGGCCAGAAAGAAGGGCCAGCCTGCATGAATGATCCCTCTGTATCATCTGAACTGAGTATAACAACAACAAAATGCAGCCCTGTGACTATCATCTTCCGTTCTTAATTCGCTGCCCTTCCCGTATGGTTTTTAAGACCTTGCCTGATGAAGAAGCTAGTGGGCTTCGAAAGCTTGCGACATGTATCCTGTGCCTTTGGGTTGGTCCAATAAAGGTATCACTGTTTTGTGGATTTTGGTGATGCCATACCTTCCTGATGTCGTCATCCTAATAATAATAATACTTCAGAGGGGGTTTGCCATTGCCATTCTCTGAGCCTGAGAGAGTGCGACTTGCCCAAGGTCACCTAATCGGTTTACATGACCAGGCCAGGATTCGAACCCTGGTCTCCAGAGTCCTAGCTCAACACTCAAACCACTACACCATGTGGATGCAACTTCCAGTGCTCCCTTGTTGTGTGCATGGTGGTCGAAGTTGCCCACCAGCCCTGCTTTAGCCAAACCTGGTATTCCTCTTCTGCCACCCTACAGCTGCTGTTTCCATTTGAAAGGATGGGCCCATTGGCACCCCTTGAAATGCAACCAGCTACCTCTCCCCACACCATGACTGCTATTTACATAACAAGTTAACACTAGTGTGTATTCTGCGGGTTTTTAAAAAAAGGGGATTTACACAATCAGTTCCCTAGAGCCAAGGGTATCCTTTGTTGCTAGAAGACAGAAAAATGCCCATTATGTCAGGCATTTTGCCTACTCACAAATCCACACCCTTTCTTCCTTTACAGCTCTTCTCTTTCCAAAGCTGATAGGAATTCCTGGCATCTTCCTCCGTCTTTTGTGTAAGGATGCTAAGAGCCTGGGAATGTCTTTTGTTCACACTATAACTCCTAGAATCCCCAGCCAATTTTGGGAGCTGCCATTTCCCAAAGTAGAAAGCCAGCATGGTGTAGAGGTTTGAGCGTTTGCATCTGTACTGTAGAGGTTTGAGCGTTGGACTACAACTCTAGAGACCAGGGTTTGAATCTCCATTTGGCCATGGAAACCTTGGGCAAGTCACACTCTCTCAGCCTCGGGGAAAGTCAATGGCAAACCTCCTCAGAACAAATCTTGCCATGAGCTTGCCTTTGATAGGTTTTCCTTTAGGCTAGTCAGAAATTCCCTGAACATACTGTCAAAGCTTAGGAGAATAGTGCAAAAAATGCACTCTGCTCAATGTCCAGAGGACCCTTTTCTGTTTTTGATGACAAAACAGAAGACAATCCCTGGCCTCCCACCCGAGCCTGGTTGGAAAAGACACTCACTTAGTATTAAGGAATAAGGGTACCTCAGATGATATTTTCATTCATAGACTTGGAAGAGACCACTGTCTTTCAAACACCCTGTGACCCGTCCCCTTTTTAGGAGTAGGAAAGACCTCACCGGAACCGTTTTGGGAGGATTAAGCATAGGTGAAGGCGTCCTAAACGCCATAGGGTCCGAGGTCCTAGCTAACAAGTTAATAATAATAATAATAATAATAATAATAAAGTTTATTTATATCCTGCCCCTTTGAGATCAATCGGGGCGGCTAACAACAGTAAAATATAACATACAACAATAAAATCTAGTTCCCTCCCCCCTTAAAAAGTTATTAAATCAGTTACAAGTTAAAACATACGATATAAAATGCAACAATGATGTCTGAAAAACAGTTCCACAGTGCGGCAGCGATTTTTAGTTACATATTTTAAAAAATGAAAACCTAGAAGCCCTCTTAAGGGAGGGATTCCTGAGGCCAGGACTATTTATCACGGAAAGGCCTGCTGGAAGAGATCCGTCTTGACAGCTTCTTTAAAGCTGTCTAAAGATGTCAATTGACGGATCTCGTCTGGGAGGCCGTTCCATAGTCTTGGGGCGACTACTGAAAAAGCCCTCTGGGAGGTAGCCGCAAGTCTGGCTCTTTGTGGTTGCAGTAAATTCCTCCCAGAGGACCGGAGTGCGCAGGGAGGATTATAGGGGAGAAGGCGGTCTCTGAGATAGTTTGGACCGAAGCCATTTAGGGCTTTAAAGGTGATAACCAACACCTTGTACTGGGCCCGGAAACTTATGGGCAGCCAGTGGAGGGACCTTAGAACTGGAGTAATATGGTATCTCCTAGATGTTCCAGATAGTAATCTGGCTGCCATATTCTGTACTAACTGAAGTTTCCGGACCAAGCATGAGGGTAGCCCCATGTAGAGCTCATTACAGAAATCTAGACATGAGGTTACCAGCACGTGCACAACAGTCTCGAGATCCCTTACTTCCAGAAAAGGGCGCAGCTGGCGTATCAGCCGAAGCTGATAACAGGCGCTCCTGACCGTCGCGTTTACCTGATTTGTCATCAGGAGCGACGAGTCAAGAAGCACCCCAGACTGCAAACACAGTCACTGGAGGAGAGTGCGACCCCATCCAGGACTGGAGGTTGCAACCCAGTTCTTGGTTTCGGGGCCATTACCTGAGCACCTCCGTCTTGTCTGGATTCAGTTTCAATCTGTTTTTCCTCATCCAGCCCATTACTGCCCGAAGACATTCATTGAGAGAGGAGACACCATTGGAATTCGAGGACGACGAACGAGATACGGAGAAATAGATCTGGGTGTCATCAGCATACTGCTAGCACCCAGCTGCATAACTCCGAATAATTTCACCCAGCGGCTTCATATAGATGTTGAATAACTGGTTAGGACTGGTTGGGTCTAAAACCCAAGACCTAGGAGTCTCCATAGCCACCGGTTTCACTAGTGTCGCCCGCAGAGTAGATTTAATTGGCCACATCTTACCACAGTGGGTTGGCGTGGAAAAGGAAATAATCATAACACCTGGATCGCTCCGTACAGAGAGGTAACCATAATCTTTCCATTGCCATTCAATGTTCCCAAGTACAAAGTGACCTGATATCTTTCGCCTCCCAGTTGATCCAAGCCTCCCTAATGAGGCTGATACATCCAGAAGTCATGGGTTTGCTTAAGGCCAGGTACCCTGACTCCCTCCTGTACCCAGCAGATTTAATGAAGGTAACATGGGCCAACATGATCCTAAAGATAGGGTTATATCATGAGAGGATTTGGGACCCCTGAGTCGTACACCCCACGTCTCACCTTGGGCTTCCCCTTGCGGAGAGCAACACTACCATGATCCCTGAGAATCCTTGCACTGGACCAACATGGCACATCTTTTTGATTTAGCGGAGTGCGTCAAAACAAGTCAATGGATGCACTGTTATGTAGGCCTAAAAGGGACCTCCACGCATAGTGTACAAGAGCATGTGATAATCCCGGTTAAGAAGACCATTTTGGTGCAATTAACCCACGACTGCTTTTCTCTCCGGACCCCATGTGACTATGTCACCATCATGTCTCTAGAATACAGACTAAGCATAGATAGGACCAGAAGAAACCCATACTTTTGTAGGATTCGCTTAATTGATTGCTATGTAGAAGAGATGTATTTGCATGAAGTGGTAAAGGATTATGTGAATGACCAATTATACCAGATAGACAATAAACTCATTCAGGGATTCCATCTGGAAGATGAACTTCCCATCTCCTGATGGCAACACCTCTTAAGCAACTTCAGTGAAGCCACCAAACAAATTGAGCAGACTGAGTCACAGATCAAATTGATAGTAGATCTCAAGGCAAAACAAATAATCAAGGGGCCTTTGCAGACTGCCAGAAATAGTGCACATTAAATTGAGGCACTGCCCTGGCTCAGTGCTAGGGAGTCATGGGAATTGTATTTTTTTCTGGGACATTGAGCCTTCTCTATCAGAGAGCTCTGGTGCCACAATAAATTACAGTTCCCATGACTCCCTAGCACTGAGCCAGGGCAGTGCCTCAATTTAATGTGCACTATTTCTGGCAGTCTGCAAAGGCCCAAGGTCACCCAGGAGATTAAGGAAACAGCCAAGCATTCTTGGTGGGGGTCATGGAATTGGTCGTCCATGGGACAAGCCATTTTACGTTTGGTCACAAACCCCATAGCCATCATTTGGGGCGTCCAAATTCTGACTGTAGTGAGCTCTGCTAGCTTAATTCGTTGGGTTAAAAGACAATTGGCAGAGTTCCATATGCTCCGGTGAGAGTTAGACCTCTCCCACCATAAGACATCCCACTCATCCTCCAGCCATTGCCACGACCAAGAGTCCAGGGAGGAAACTGCATTTCTGTTTTAGAACTAGGAAAAGGGAAGGTGGAGGAACTTTGTCCTCCACCTTGGTTTTCTTGCTGGGGAGAAGCGGACTGTCCTTGGCGCCCCTCGGACGGACAGTATGAAAAGAGAGTGAGGGGTTGCCCCACCTTGATTTGGTGCCTTTGCAGAGCTTGTGGATAAGCCATAGCATGATTGACCTCTCTCTAGAGAGTGTCCACCATGCTGCCCAGGCTTCCATGGGCGTGCAGGGACCCCCGGATAACCAGGGATCTGCCCATCTTAGCTGCTCCGAGGACAAACTTTTCCCACCCAGTGAGGCAGGCACCTTTTACTGGAGCTCTGCAGGGCAGTTTTTCTGAATTTTTTTGAGCCCTTCCTACATATGGCAGTGATGCCTAAGGTTATGATGACCTGCACAGAGGAACGCAGGCTGGACTCACCAATTCACGCTAGGTAGAGATATACAAGCCATGGGGCTCCAAAATTGTTAATTTGGCCATTTTTGGGTGGGTTTTGCCAAAATTTGGATAAATTTACCTATTTTTTCCAGCAGCCCCAATCCTAATCAGGAACTGACCACAACCAAGGTGGATGCCGCTGCATCCTAAAGGCCAGACACCCTTAGTTCATTTTAGCCAATCTAATATTTCACCTTGCTGCTCACATGACTAAGCCAGACCCTATCCCTGGCCCTTCTATTTTAGACCCGGGAGCCTTTCAAAATGCCGGATGGTGGCTCCAACAATGGTACTTGGCAAAGAGGCTTCTCCCGAGACGCCGGTTTGACACTGTGGGGAGCCAGGGGGCCAAAACTTTTCCCCCTTTATTTTCTGAAGGTCCCCACGGCTAGTAAAAATATATTTAGAGGTGGGGGTGGGGAGGAAGAGACTGCCCTCTTTCATCCTCCAAGGCATATAAATTGTTATGGTTCTATAACAGACAGATAGTATGAGAGTTGCAAATGGACCATCATCACCTCCATAATCAGAAGGATGTGCAATAATGGCCTAGATGTCTCACCTGATGGGCCAGCTAACAACTTAATTCTCTCCCATTTCCCCTTGAATATTGCCAGACCAGATTACCTCACCCAGGTACTCTGACACCTTTGCCCTGTGGCTAGTTTTTCCCTTTAAAACCCCTAGATTTCTCCCCTCAGTGTCGCTAGTCTGAGTTCAGTGGGACCCTACATCACTTTGTACTCTGATCTAGTTACTGGCACCTCCGTTCAACCCACGCTCTCAGAACGGTTGTGTCTCACACCACTTCACCCAATTGTATCCTGGAGAAAGCTTCATCTGTAGTAAGTATCACCTGTAGTTTTGCTTCTGACCCTTTTCCAAACTAACCCCTGATTTCTGAGCCTTGCATGAGTGTATAGGTGTATGTGAATTGCTGTGTGATTTCCTCCTTTAATAAACAATACTTTAATTGGAGAATTCTGTCTCTGCACCAATTCTTAGATCCACCGGACTCTTGGTATACACATAGGAGACGTTCTTGCAGGGTCCTTGTAGCCAAGCCCCTCTCAATTTGAGCGAAATAAAATTCCCCATACTAGCCTAAGAAGAAGAGCCCTCCCTCCACTCCATCCGACGTCATCTGGGGGAGAGATGCAGGCCCATCTCCATCGGGCCTAACCTAAGAAGAAGAATCCTCACTTTTTAAGGGGTGGGTGGGTTTCGGAATTTTTAGGTTTTGTTTACAGTGTATTAACATATATGTATGGAGATTTTAATGTTGTAAGCCGCCCCGATTGCTCTGCAGAGGGGCGGGATATAAATAGATAGATAGATAGATAGATAGACTCTTGTCTACACTGCAGAAATGATTTGGTGCAGTGGTTAGGACTCTGGAGATCAGGGTTCAAAACCTCACTCAACTCTGGAAACCCACTGGGTGACCTTGAGCAAGTCATACACTCTCAGCCTCAGGAGAAGGAAATTGCAAACCTCCTCTTAACAAATCTTCCCAAGAAAACCCCATGATAGGTTCATCTTAGGGTTGCCATAAGTCAGAAATGACCTGAAGGCACACAACAACAATCCCTATCTATGCTTTTGGCTAATAATGTTTTAAATCCTTAGAAAAAGCCTGGAGACATGTCCAGCCCAGTGCATTTTGGCTGTCCTTGTTTTGTCCAGTAAATGGTGTGGGATGTTCAGCTGTTGAAATTTCTGAGGTTACCTCAGAGGAAGACCTCTGATGGCACATCTAGGCCAAAACATATCAGGGTTTTTAAAATCAATAAATCATCTGTCTGTTGAGCACCTTGAGATGTGGCCCCATTTTTTCTTCATTTTTATTGGGTGCTCCCCAGTTTTGGCTTCCTTCATTAATCTTTTTTTAAAAGCCTCCTAAATTACTGGTCTTTGCAACGTTTTGGTAGTGATGATTTTGATGGGCAGCCAATACCATGGTACCCAGAGCACACAACTATTAGAAGAATCGTTGCCACCAAGCTAAAACCAGAATTCATTTTTTTATTGTGTAGCTATATACAACCAAAAGGGAAAAAAAGCAACATATATCTTTCAAGTTCAACTACAGACATTGAGGCAGAGAATATTCTTCACCGGACCCCTCATTCTAGATCAAACAAAGTAACTTTAAAACTAGTATTTTTGTTCTGTTTGCTACAGTCTAAGCTTTCCTGTCTTCTTCTCTATTATCTGCTCTACACAGTGCAAAGAAATGCTTGAACTAATTCCCAGAATCAATGTCCTCAATCTGTGGAAGGGTGATGTGAAAGGGAAAAAAAGAAATCAGAAAGAAAAAAGAGGGAAAAGTACATTTCTTTACAAAAATCAAGTGCCATGGCAATTATGTACAAAAAACACACAGCATATAAAATGTATGAAAGGTTCTGTTTTGCACCCGTGTATAAAAGTGTCTTTGTGCAAGATTTCCATTCTGAATTGTCAAGAATTCCACTTTCTTCTTCGACTGGACTTCACCTTTTACCTCCTTCATGGGCATTTAGTTTGGGTTTCTCCTACCCTACCCATCATCTTTCCCAAATCTTCCTGATATCTCTGTATAGGCAGAGTTTCTTTTCCTTTCTTGGAATTCGTGACGCCTTGTTTTGTTACTGAGGATCTGAAACAAAAAAAGGCATTGAAAATTTATGGTAAGTGGAAGGAACCTATGGAAGATGCTGCTGACTATCACACCATACTTCCAGGAAATATATTCAGGGGTAGCCGTGTTGGCCATAAAGAAGTACAATAATATCCAAAATCCACAAAACAGGGATACCTTTAATCGGCCAACTAAAGGTATCACTGTTTTCTGGATTTTGGATGTTACCACATTATACTGTTATAGCGCTGTTATCTCACTTGTACTGTTATGTCTGCCTCCTATGGAATCCTGAAAGTAAAAAGATCTGGGATAACACCACTTTCTGACCACTTTAATGATGGGTTTTGTGCGAGGTCGTGTGAAATCGTTACGCATTTTTTTCGGGCTTTGTACAGGATAAACTGTAGATTCTCCCCATGTGATAAAGTCCAATCTCAGGATGAGACTGACATGCTAACAGATTTTGTGGCTTGATAAATTATGTGCACCATGCTCACTTTCTTCTAACTGGAATTTGCAGGTCCCATTCAGCCATCGTAGCTTACTGCCACTAATAGAT
Source organism: Phrynosoma blainvillii (assembly GCA_026167975.1). NCBI lineage: Eukaryota > Metazoa > Chordata > Lepidosauria > Squamata > Phrynosomatidae > Phrynosoma > Phrynosoma blainvillii. The sequence goes on from JANUYF010000008.1 coordinate 24,449,122, forward strand.
TGCTATGACTTTTGTCTCCATTTTAAAGCTATCTAGGGCTAGAACCAGAACTATTAGCTCCCTGACATCCACATAGACATAACACAGATGGAGCACATCTAGCCTGTAGATTTGGCTGGAAATGGAGGAGATGTAGTAATGGCTCATTAAACAGAGGTCCGTTTTTAAAAGTGGTGGACAAAAACATGGTGGGGAAGAAGCATATTGTTAGCTAAGTACAGTATTTCCATTTTCAGGGGGGTACACTAGCTGTTTGCCGTATTAAATGAAATGAATGAATTTTCAGGGGCAGTATACCTCTAAATTACTCTCAGGTGCTTTATAGAAGAAAAGCCCTGGACGTCATAGATACTACAAGGCCTTACTGATGTCTTACTTATGGTACAGAGATGCTATTGAAAACCCTCAACATTATGGCAACATCAGACTGGAAATCTCCATACCCATGTCAGTGGTTTCCAGTGTGAGGAAAAGCCACAACCTGATAAAGTCAAATTACAATTATATATATCACAGGAGGCTCAAGTTTAACACATCATCTCTAATGTGCCATTTTTGATCCTGATGTCACTGAAAACACTGATGTTTTTCAGTGGGATCAGATGTTTTTCAGGTGTTTTCCTATGATATCAGCCTCCAGGTGGATTGATACACCCAAGACAGTGGCTTCTTCTAACAAATTACCCAGCTGATAAGTTTCAAGACCGAATTTTCTCCCCAACCTTTTATTAAAAAATACATACTGTCTACTTTTCCACCTTGAGGTTCTTCCTCATCTGTTTCTTCTTCTTCTTCATTCACCTCTTCACTATCTTCATCTTAAAAAGGAAGGAAGAAAACAATGAAGGAATTTTAGGACTACATTTTTCTATAAAGTGACCACTTGCTAAAGACCTTTCTGGGGCTGCAGGTTTAGTTAAGAAGGAAATTGCCATACACCTGGTCAGAATATTCATCTACTCTAGTATAGTTTATCCAGTGTGCAAAGGAATCTTGTAGCACCTTTGAGACTGAGCAAAAGAAGTTGTAGCATAAGCTTTCCTAGACTTACGTCTACTTCCTTAGATGCATGGAGTGAACTAGTGCTACAAGATCCCTTTGCACACTCATATTCCAGACTAACACGACTATGTTTCTGAATAGTTTGCTCCAGCCAGAGATCAGAAAAGATGGACTACAACTAGTCCAATTTCTAGGTAAGGTATGAAAACCAGACAGTGAGGAAAGCTGATAGGAAGAAAATCAGTGCATTTGAAATATGGTACTGGAGGGGGGGAAAATCTATGGATACCATGGACTGCTAAAAAAGACAAATAAAAGACTCCTAGAGCAAATCAAGCCTGGACTCTTCCTAGAAGCCAAGATGACTAAACTGAGATTGTCATACTTTGGCCATATCATGAGAAGACATGACTTGCTAGAAAAACAACAACAACGCTTGATACTGTAGAAAGCAGTAGGAAAAGAGGAAGACTGCATTCCAGATGGATAGATTCAATCAAGGAAGCCACTGCCCTGAGTTTGCAAGACCTGAGCAGGGCAGTTGATGACCAGGACTTTTGGAGGTCTCTCATTCATAAGATCACCATAAGTTAAAGTTGACTTGTCAGCAAATAGCAACAGCAAATAGCAACAGCTACCATCAGAATCCTCCAACCAGCATGACCGGGTGGAGGATTCTGGGAGCTACAGATCAAAAAAGTAACTTTGCTGAACTCTGCCTCCAGCCTTGGTGCCCAGGAGATCAGTGGAACTACAACTCCCAGCATGGAGACATTTTGAGGACATTCAGTTGGGGAAGGCTGCCTCCTCTGATGACTGCCAATAGCTCAGGAATATGTTTTGTTTCTTACTTGTTATCACAATCTTTTAAAAAGATTCCGGTTGGTTGATCTTGTCTTAGTAAAAGACAACGTAGACTTGACAAACTGAAAGACTATTTACCACCCGGCATATCTGCTACAGTGGTTTTCACACTTGGCCATTACTTATTTGATTTTATCATACTTTTCCTTGGCAATCTGACACTCAGGAGGACAGGCTGAGCTCTCACCGCATGGTGGAGGTCAACATTTTTCAGTCCCAGGGTTGTCGCATTTCTCTGAATCCCATCAGCCTTCTTATCCCATGGGGATGTGAGCATTTTAAAACATCTGAGAAGGGGACTGGTGCATTTGGGGAGGAGTACTCATTTTGTACGTATTTTAATATGCATTTTCCCCACTGACTAAAATGAAAAAGCACTCCCCCCCCCCCCTCAAGTGTATGCATTTCAGCCCTTTGCGTTTTTAAAACGTATGCATAGTCTTGTGCATATTTTACTTGTCTAAAATGTACGGCAGACCTTGCAAATGTGTTGATTTTGGAGTGTACTTTCTCTTGCACGCAGTCTTGGGAGGTGTAATAATAAAATAATAATAAAATTTTATTTATATTTCCCGCCTCTCCCTTCGGATCGAGGCGGGATTACAGCATTAAAACCGCAATATGCTAATAACATCAATAAAATACATAATAATAGCAAGAATCAATAAAAAGCCCATTCAACATCAATAGTAGGATGTGTGTGTGTTTTGTTACAAATTTGAACCTGATGACACTCTTTTCCATCCCTATTCTCACGCTACCTCTCTCTGCCACCTTGGTTGCCAGCAGTCTACTAACTTGGACAGTAGTTTCGTCCTACATCAAATCTGGATGGGTAAATATTTTAACAGATGTTAGCGACCCAATGTGCTAAAACATGCAAAGCTGCCTTGAACTGAATGATGAGAGCATTGATCCACCTAGCCCAGTATTACCAACTTGGATTGGCAGCAGCTCTTCAGGATTTCAGGACAGATTCATTCCCAAGAGAGGAATGAAAAGCCCTGGTATTCCCTGGTGGTCTCCCATCCAAGTACTGACTAGGTCCAACCCTATGTAACTTCTGAAACAAGATGAGATCAAGTGTGTTCAGGTTGGGTTCGGGTTCGGGTTCAGGCTAGCAATGCGTTCAAGGTTAGCAGTGTAAAATCCTCACAATAATTTCTCACACTGACTAGACATCATGTTACCATACCTGGCTCAAAGTCAATGCTTCTCAAGATTTCTGTGACGTTCTCTGTGTCGATGGTGAAATAGTCCATGTTTTCAAAGCCTGGCTCGATCTTCTCTAACTGAGCTCCCTTTGATGCATCCACAATTCTAAGGAGAAAACAAAACGGGAAAGGGTTTTCATCTTGCAATGATTTTGTGCTTCAAATTGCAGTCTTGTTTGGGGCTTTCATTCTGTAGATTGCATTGTCTTGTTTGAAATATAATTACACCTCATCTCCTTGATTTGTTGTAATGAAGGATGGTACATCAATACTTTAAACAGGCAGACAAAACAGGATATTTTGGGCAAGAAAATGAAAATTAAAAGTAGGAAAAATATACCACTCTGCATGGTGATTCATTCTCCTTTGCAATCAGGGGTGTATCTATTGCCCCACAAATAAGAATTCTGCCCCTCAATGAAATTTTCTGTCAGTCCCCAAATTTCTGGCATTGCAAAAAGTGAGATACTGGCATCATCTGCCCTGCAGGAATAATGCAGTTTGACACCCGTTTGACTGCCATGGCTCAATGCTACGCAATCCTGGAATTTGTAGTTTGCAGTGGCACCAGAGCTCTCTAACAAGAGAAGGCCATATATCTCACGCAACTACAAATCCCAGAATTCCATAGCACTGAGCCAAGAGAATTAAAGCATCACCAACGGCATTATTTCTGCAGTGCAGATGAATCCACTGGAAATCTTTCAGACCTAGAATTCTAATTGATTGTGAGTTCCTGCATGGCAGAATGGGGTTGGATTGGATGACCCCTGTGGTCTCTTTCAACTCTATGATTCTATGATTCTGTATAAACCTTTTAAGTTGGAAGGTTCTTCCCATTTGGATCCTGTGTAGGTCAGAAACAACTAATAGATTTGCACACAGAAATGGCCATTTAGAGGAAAAAAATTATTCAGGACTTACGTTTTAATGAGTTGCTTTGCAGTCTGGAATGAGGCAAAGGAGAAAGAGAAGGAGAAACATTGTTAGTTGATAAAGATGGTTTCAGTTTTTTAAAAAAGATCAGTCAGTGGAAGCCTCTCAAGTTTATTCATTTCATTATTACATATTATTTAATAATTGTCATTATAATAAATTATGTTACGGTATTTGTTTCTTTGCTTTGATCAGTTCATTATTTAATTTGTTTGTGTCATGTGTTGAAGCCTGACTTTCTCCCTAAAAATGGGACTTCGGTTTGCTCAAAATAAAATGAAATTTAAATATATAGTTAAAACTCAGACAAAGTTCAAATATTAAAAAAAAAACATTTCATGTATAAAGTGTATTAAAAAATTAATGAATTGCATGTTTAGGGCTGAGTCTCATATGCAAGATATCTCATCATGCAAATATTCTAATTTTTTTTTTAAAAAAATCCCAAATCCCAAACACTTCTGGTCTTAAGCATTTTGGATAACCTATAATCATGGGAAGAGGCTTAGATATAATTTGTTTCTTTTATTCCTGCACCACCATTTTCCTTTCATTTATAGGGATATACAGTACTATTATTTTGCCATAAAAGAAGAGAAAAGGGAGGAAATTGGGGAAAAGAAAACACTAATTTCTAGTTTTGTTTCCATTGCGAAACTGTCCATTAGCAATAAAGGTAAAGAATATACATTTTAGAAATAAAATAATAAATTAAACGCCCCCAGATAGAACAGAGAAGCAAGGGACAATTCATCTCTGGGATGCTAAACAAGAAGCAATAATAGGAACAGAAGCTGCAAGGAGGACACTATTAAATAACATTGCAGGTGACCTCTTTATTTAAATATGGCCTATCTGAAGGTATTATGGAAGGATCCTCGCCACGGGACTGGGCATCGGTGGATAATATAGTGCTACATTAAGTGCCATGGGCAATTGCCATTTTAATATTTTAATAACTTCCTCTACAATACTCAGCAGGGAGAATTAATAGAGTCAGAAGTTCTGATGGCAGCATTATTAATAATGTTAGACATGGCCTTTGCTAAATGGGACTTAATGATGGATAAATCCTATAGTGAGGTCTTGGTCATGCGAATGGACATTGCTGGATGCAACAGGGACAGACAAATTAATCAGTTTTTATTTTCATTCACTGTATCATCTTTCCAAGGTTAGGTTCTTGTTCCCATAGCAGTTTTCAATTAAAAAAAACAACAACTCTGCCTGAACATTTGCACACTTTATGAACACTTCTCTTGCTATAAATATTTTTATATGAGGTTTTTCCTAATCCACATAATTTTTGAAAGCAGTTTTCCCTGACTGGTATATTTTTGCTAATATACATGTTTTACGCTCACTTTGTGATGGAAAAAAAATACATTGCAGTATTCAGAAAAGTACAGGTTTTAACGTGGAATGGCATGTTGGTTCATGTCTCAGTTTGGGAAATGCAACCAGGTCTTGATTTGGAAGTACTTTATATATTGGTATGGAATGTGTTTGTATTAAAATGCAAAAACTGAAGAATTGTTTTCCTTCCTCCAGGCCCTGAGGATTGACTTTTCCATCTGATTATGGGAAAACAGTGTCTGCAGAACAAAAGGACTCAAGCTGCAAAAGCAACTCTGGCATGTTTTCTAATTTACCATCTTTGTCACAGCTTAGAGAAGTTACCTTTTTTGAATCATAGCTCCTAGAATCTCTCCGCAAGTTGTAGTCCTAAAAGGATAACTTTTCCTAGCTCCTAGCTAGAAGGAAATAGCAAATCTCACTCAGTCTCTAGCCAGAGGACCAAGAGTGGCTGCCTACTGACTGTTCTTCCCCATCCATATCAATGAGACAGTGAATCTTTTTCTGGGTTTTAGTCCATACTTTAATGGAGGCTTCAGCACTCTGGACAGTTCAGGTTAAAATACTGAGCTTTTAACCTTCTGCCATGGAAGCCACCAGCTTCCACTGCCATCACACACACATTGTTTGTGTGTATGTGAACAGAACAACCCAGTATCTGTGGGGGATACATTCCCAGATTTACCATGAATAGTAAAAATCGCGGGATAATAGCAAACCCTATATTTTTGGTGGAAGCTGACCATAGGGTCACAGTGGAGGCACCTCTAGATGCCTGGAGAGGTGTCCTCTTTGGGCATCTGGAGGTCCTCCAATGCAACTCTATGGTCAACTTCAGACGTTGACCATGGGGTGACACTGGAGGACCTCCAGATGCTTAGAGAGACCATACTTTTTCCAGCTGTGTGTCAGTGAAACCACTGGTCCTACAAATATGGGGGCTGTACCGTATAAAGGTTTGACTCACCATGAGGAAAGCAGCCCCAGCTTCCTCCTCCATGGATTGAATGGCTGTCTCCACCAGCTTGGAAGACTCCTCCAGCTGATCTTTGTACTGGTGGATGAGGTTCTTCATGAGCCCAACCTTCTCCTCTTGCTCCTTGGAGACGCGGTCCAACAGCTCAGTCCTCTTCTCCTGCAAGATGGCAATGAGCGCTTCAAACTTCTCATACAAAGCCTGCTTGACCTGTCGGCTATTTTCCTGCCAGGGAACAAAAAGAAGAAAAGAAGGACGGAGTAAATGAATGAGTGAACAAGCAATTGCTGAGGGGAGAACATGGGGTTGCAGAAAGGGGACTGTAGGGTCAAGAATTCCTCTTAAGGCTGCTGGAGTGAAATTAACAGCAACATTGCCATTGATTGATCTTATGTTGTACTTCGGACACATCATGAGAAGAGAGGACTCATTGGAAAAAACAATAATGCTGGGAAAGGTGGAGGAAGTAGGAAGAGAGGAAGGCCACATGCCAGATGGATAGACTCTATTAAGGAGGTCACTATGAGTATTAAGGGGTTGTAGGAATTAAGCAGAGCAGTGGAGGACAGAGGGTCTTCTTGGAGATGTCTCATCCATAGGGTCGCCATGAGTCGAGATTAACTGGAGAGCAGTTAACAACAACAAAAATATGTTGTTTCATTGTAACCGTCACTAAAATTTCAACCTAAACTTTCAGGGTCTTCCTTATCCTTATGCAATTCCTTGCCAAATCCATCTAAAATGTACTGCCTATAGCTGTTTTTCTCTAAAGTCCTCCTCAAAATGGCAACTGGAAGTGAAGTGATATTTGAGAAGGACCGCAGAAAAATGGTGGGACATGTTTGGGCTTGCTGGAGAGTTTAAGGTTATTGCACGGCACTTGCTGGAATGGGAACGGAACGGCATGGAATGGGGTGAGAATGCAAGTTACCAGACAGGAGAACATCACCGCATCGGCAGTGTTCTCCCGTGCGGTAACTTGCGTTCTCACCCCGTTCCGTGCCATTCCGTTCCAGCATGTGCCGTACGATAACCTTATATGGCCCACAGGAGGGTTAAGGGAGATCAACTGGCCATTCCCTCCCATTGTTGCCACCCCGATCTAAAATTCAGACTTAGGAGGCTTCTTTTCTGCTTTAGCTCCCGGATTTGGAAGGGCACATGAAAGGAACTTCACAGATGGAGATACATCTCTCTTCTCTTCCCCTCTCCAGCAATGCCTGAGCCATCAGCCCTGGCTCAGGGTTAGGTTTCCTTTCAACAGCTTGGATTTTGAAGAGCTCAGCCATTTGTTGGATTCCTCACCTCGGTGGTTTTGCACGACTCCTCCAGCTGGTTGATGATAGTCTGGATTCTGTCATTCCCTGCCACCAGCATTGAGATGCAGTTGTTCAGCTCCGTCTGTGAAGGAAGAGGATAAAAATAGGTTTGGATCCATACAGCTCATCTCTCCCTCTCAGCCAAAGGGCAAACTGTGCTCCTTCTTTATAGCCTAGCGAGAAAAGAAGAGGGCCCTGGAAGCAGAAAGTCCAACTGGGAAAACCACAAAGAATCCTACAATGCAAGAGGAACTTTCTTGTAGTGAAAAGATTGCCTGGACTGAATTATTTTCTTCTTCTCATCTCATTCCTTCCCCTTCTTTCATCATGTCTATTACTCTGAAAGCCAGGGGTTGCCAACCTGGGATGCTCGGACCCACTGGGGGTGCAAGACAGAATTTCAAGGGGTGCAACAAAGATCAGAAAATCAGAAATCAGAAAAAATAGCTACAATTTTTTTCTGATTAATTAGGATCTAATTGCTCAATTTAAATTTGCATTTTATGCACTGAGTTAAAAGCTTTGTTTAAAAAAGTTCGGTTTGTTCGCTCGCAGTATTGTACGTGGTTCAATCTGCGGTTCATAAATTAGAAATTAGTCTACTTAAAATGTGATATTACTTTTGTAGGGGGTGCAAACATTAAGGAAATTAGGACTGCTTCCTCCCCCCCCATATGCATTTCTCCCCCAAAATGTTTCCAGTCCTTAACACATAAATGGCAGGAGGGTACAACATGTTCCTCCTCTGTCTATATTTTGGATGGTCCAAATGGGAAATGTTTATTCCACTTGTTTTGGAAGAATTTACCAACGCTCACAAATTGTATGTTGGAAACAGAAAGAAGCTGACTTTTTAAAAAAGGGAAATGGAGAAGAAAGTGACATGGGCAGATTTTCCCCATCCTGGAAGAGGGCTGTGGATAATCTATTGACCCCATTCAACAGATGCAGGGAAAGACTTCCCCATCCGCTCCCCGAATCCCATTCACAGCTGCTCCCTTGGGAATGGGCGCCCTTTCTAGGAGTCTACCACTACTTCACAGCTCTTAAGTGACTCTAAATATAACCCACCGGGAACTGCTTGGGGACTGCAGTCATCTCTGTATTCATATCAGCAATGTTAGGGGTCAGAGGCTATTCCTGAAAGACACCCAGCACAGCGCAGCACATCCGAACATCTCCAATCTGCAATCTGCCCCAAAGGGAGACATTTTCTCTCTAGCCCCGAGATTCTATCTGCATGCCACTGGATGAGATGTGAACCCCACGTAAGGTCAAGAAAAGGAAACCTTTGCCCTGAAACCCACTGAGTGATCTTGGGCAAGTCACACTCTCTCAGCCTCAGAGGAAGGCAAGGGCAAACCTCCTCTGAACAAATCCTGCCAAGAAAACCCTCGGTGTGTCACATCCTCAGCCTCAAAGGATAATGGCAAACCTGCTCTAAAGAAACTTGCTAAGAAAACCCCATGGCCTTAGGGTCTCCATAATCTGGAAAAGACACACAACAGCAACAACAACAAATGAAATTCATGGAGTCGCCTAAAAAGCCAGGTGATTTGAAGGTGCACACACAGACACATATATATTGGGAGGCACCTGGTTGGATAAAGCTGATATTCAGCCTGCAAAGTATCCACAGAAAATGTCTAGGGGTTCCTCTGCAGCCTGGGGAAGAGTTTGCTGGAGATGCAAAATCTGAAAACAGGTTGCATAACTCAGTGTGAAGCCAACAAACACAGCCACTGTATGCTTTGTTCCATACCTTTTGTCCCTGAAAGACGCTTTGGAGGGGTGCTACTTCACAGTCTTTGTGGGCCCCAAAGACTTTGCACATGGAGCAGGTGGGCACCTCGCAGGTTAAGCAATAGATGTTGATTTTCTCGTCTTCATGCTCTTTGCACATCGGATGGCTACCTTTCTTCAGGGGCCGGCTGGAGAAAACAGAAGACAACATAGTACAGTTGAGAAAACTAGCTAAATTGTTGGCTGGAGAGCAGGGATGTCAGATCCTCCAGCATTTCACAGATGAAAACCAGGACACCTATGGCCAGGTAACATCAGAGGGTGGTTAAATGAAATGTCAATGAGGAAGAGCGCACAAGCTAGGAAAGGCTGCAGCAGTTTGCTTTTGCCTTGTGAAGGGCAGGGCTCTAACCCTTCAAGCCTTTTCTTCTCTGCTGTGTTAATTGAGTATTCATATCAGCAAACATTTGAACTCAGTTTGCAGCAACTGGAGTAAGCTAAAGGTGGAAAGTGGGAGGAGGAGAGAGAAACTGGGACATTTTAAAAGCAGCTCAAAAAGTGGGATGACAGAGGATTAATTCACTAAATCAGGGTATCAGAGGGTATCGGGTGCAGATGTTCACTTATTCCATTCTCACATGCAAGAATGGATAATTTCAACCGTTTTATCCCCATTGTGCAAACATATCACTGTTTGGCATCTTTTTTTTGGAAATCTTTGGCTGCATCTACACTGCAGAATGAATGCAGTTTGACTGCACATTATCTACCATGGCTCTGTGCTATGGAATTCTGGGGTTTTTAGTTTTATGAGATATTTAGCCTTCTCTGTCAGAGAGACACAACAAAGTACAAATCCCAGGGTTCTATAGCATGGAACCATGGCAGTTAAAGCGATGTCAAGCTGCATTAATTCTCCAGTGTGGCAGCAGCCATATTTTTTGCAAGAGATAGAGAGTGTCTTTGTTAAACTGAGTTCATTCCTGTTCCAAAGAATGCGGCATACTGTCTCATCATCAGCGCCCTCTGATCAGTCTGCCTTTCATTCTGTGGATGGAAAAAGGAGTCCAACTCTATAACATTAATCACAGATGTGACAAATCTGGTGCGAAAGCAAGTAAGTCTGAACCCTGGCCACCTCTTAGTACAGTAAGAACTGGACTTGTTCCCACCTCATCGCTAATATTAACTTCCTTGGAGAGGTTATGTTTAGACTTTCCTTCTCTGTATGCCACTCTGTCCGAGAAGCTTGCTAGCTGTGCCCATGCAGAGCCACCGAGTTTTATTTTGGGAGGCTGATGGTATTCCTTCATTCTGGAGAGGCTTTTGGAGGATACCCCAAAAGTATGTTCATCAGCACTTACCTTCCTATATTTGGATTCCTCCCTAATCCACCCAAATTTCATGTCCTCTAATGGGAATAGATTACTGGGACAATGTGTGTAGATTTTGTGTGTAAGCTACAAGGTGATTTAAAACGAATAATGCAAACTCGAATAAGAACAGCTTTACTTTTGCACCATTATTTTTTTTAATCACCTGTAGTTTCTCAATCAAAGGCTCCAATATGATCTGGTTTCATTAGCAATTCCCAGGGTATACTCAAAGGACACTGTTCATTCATAACCAGGATTCATCTAGTCAAGCCACCTTTTCGAACTTCAGATGCCCAGACTCAGATGTTGTGGAACTATACATCTCATCATCCCCACTAGCATGTGGGATGATGAGGGATGATGGGGGGCATAGTCTGTCCACAACTGGAAGGTTGGGAAAGGTGATGTTTCTGATACCGGCCAACAAAATACCTACGTAAAGCTCACAAACATGGACTGGAAACAGCAACTGTTGATTCTCCAAGCATGGTGTAATAGTTTGAGCATTGGACTAGGACACTGGCAGACCATGGTTTGAATCTCAGCTCAGCCATGGACCTTGGGCAAGTCACATTCTCTCAGCCTCAGCAATGGCAAACCCTTTCTAAAGAAACTTGCCAAGAAAACCGTATGAAAGGGTCATCACAGGTCAGAAATGATTTCAAGGCACCCAACAACAACCTGGCATTTGGACAAAGTTTCTGAATGCAGAGGTTCCTTTGGGTCACTGTCACCAATAGCCACTGACCGGCTTCTCCTCCATTAATTTTCCCGGTCTCTTGCTTAAACCCCACGTAAGCTATGGGCCATGCAACATCTTGTGGAGGTGGATTCCATGGGTCAATTACATCATGTGTGAATAAGTACAGACCTCAAGTGACTGTGGGGTCAGATCCATCCTTGAGGGGGAAGAAATAGCTAGCAAAAGCAGGTGGATGAACACAATTGTGGCAACAGTACTGGGTCTTCCTCTTGTTGTACAAATCATGGATCAAGGAGTTCTAGTTTTGGAGGCTGCATCTTCCAGAATTCCCCAACCAACCCAGCCAGGAGTTATGTTGGCTGGGGATTCTGGAAGCTGAAGTCCCAAAAAGATACCTTTCCTGAGCTTTGACACTGAGTGAGACATTCACAAGGTCAAGAGATATTTCTTGAGCCACTCTGGATAATTAGAAATGAGAGGTTTTCTATGCTTGGCTGGTCCTCTGACAGTTCCCTTCTTTGTCTGTTCCTGGATGACTGCCTCAGTTGAATCTCAAGCAAGATTGCCAATTTTTCAACAAACCCACTTTGGAGTGGGTTTTGGTTTTGGTTTTAATTACAGGTTGAGTCTCCCTTATCCAAAATGCTTGGGACCAGAGGTATTTTGGATTTCAGATTATTATTTTTATTTTGTTATACCTGTGTTTCATATACCTAAATAATGAAACGTCTTGGAGATCCCCGAGACGAAACACAAATTTCATTTATGTTTCATATGCACCTTATAACACATAGCCTGAAGGTAACTGTATATAACGTATTTTAATAATGTTGTGCCTGAAACAGAGTTTGTGTACACTGAACCATCAGAAAACAAAGGTGTCACTCTCTCAGCCACCCATAAAAAAGTTTTAGGTTATGGAATATTTTGGATTTTCGAATTCTAGATAAGGGAAACTCAACCTGTATTGTTTTATTGCCCAGCAGCTTGGTCTGAAGGTGACGGATGTTTCTCTGAACTGTGAAAAGCTTTGAGTGGCATCCTGTTTAACATCAGAGGAGCATAAATCTCTGCCAGTGTATTTAAGATGCAATGTCTGATGGGGAGTGGGATATAGTTGGTATCTTCCCAGCCATTCCTTTGGCTGTTCCAGGGAAGTTCCAAGAGATTCCTAGAGGAACACTTCTCCAGGCATCTGTAGGTCCTCCAGCGCAATTCTATGGTCACCTTCTGGCACATGTTGACCACAGAGTTGCACCGGGGCACCCGGAGATTCCTAGAGAGGTGTTCTCTCAGGTAAAAATAAATAGTGGTTTTAATTTGCAGTTTTTCTCCTTCCATGAGGGTCCTGTGCCCCTAAACCCAGCGAATATGGAGGGCCCACTGTAAAATTAAGAAACCAAAAAGGCACGCTGAGTAGGACTTAGGGCAAGGAGGTCAAGGGAGACTCAGGAAGAAGACGCAATGGCAGAAGTAGCTCCAGTTGTGTGATTACGAAGATGTGTAATAATCATAGAATCATAGAGTTGGAGGAGAGCACAAGGGCCATCCAGTTCAACCCCCTGCCATGCAGGAAATCACAATCAAAGCACTCCTGACAGATGGCCATCCAGCCTCTGTTTAAAGACCTCCAAAGAAGGAGACTCCACCACACTCCAAGGGGATGTCTTACATTATCAAATATCTCTTACTGTCAGGAAGTTCCTCCTAATGTTGAGGTGGAATCTCTTTTCCTGTAGCTTGCATCCATTGCTCTGTGTCCTATTTTCTGGAGCAGCAGAAAACAAGCTTGCTCCCTCCTCAATATGACAGTCCTTCAAATACTTAAACAGGGCTATCATATCACCTCTTAACCATCTCTTCTCCAGGCTAAACATACCCAGCTCCCTAGGTCACTCCTCATAGGGCATGGTTTCCAAAACCAGTATGTTTCTGTGTTGTTGTGTTTAATCTGATGCAATTGCTGGAAAAACAGCACTTGTATGGTGATGTCTGTAGTCAAAGTGCAACTGTCTGGACAAGAAAGAAGGAATACTAACTATTTGCTGCCTTTTCATGACACCCAAAATTTTTGACCTAAAGTTTGTCTCATGGGAGGTCTGGCCCGGTATCTTGCAAAGCGCAGAGGATGGCAGAGGGTTAATGCAAACCTGGAATATTCCTGCTTGTAGATATCAATGATGTTTTCCACCAGTAGGTTCCTCTGGAGGCCGTAGACTCCGTGACGGTCCAGGATGACTTCATGACGGCAGGATGGACAGCGGAACCTTCCCCCAGAAATGGTTGTTCCCCGAGATGTTTGCCAATAAGGGTTAGCAGCCTACAGAGGCCATCAACAACATAAGGACAAAGATTGGTCATCGGTACAACACAAGGCACACAAGCAAACAACCATCCCACCTGCCTTGGGATGGGCAATGTCAGATTTCAGCTGTTCAAGCGTGATCAAATCATTACATCCGATCCCTTATAAAAATGATTCATAGTTGTCTTTTCTGATGCTTTGTGCTTTGTCACTGGAAAACCTTGTCACTAGAAAACTGGCCAGTGTCATGAACCAAGAGCCAGCATGGAGTAGTGGTTTGGTGTTGGACTACAACTCTGGAGACCAGGGTTTGATTCCCAGCTGGGCCATGAAACCCATTGGGTGACCTTGGGCAAATCACATGCTCTCAGCCTCAGGGGAAGGCAATGGTAAACCTCCTCTGAACAAATCTTGCCAAGAAAACCCCATGGTAGTTTGCCATAGGGTCGCCATTAGTCAGAAATGACTTGAAGACACACAACACATTCATATACACATATACATCACTGAGCCAACCAGAATTTCTTTTGGGGAACTGTTGCAGCAAGATGTTACTAATAGGGCTGGACATTGTTGGTCAGAACCTAGCTTCATATCTGATGTGGGTTATCTAGTCTGGTTTTTGCTTGGATGTTTAAGTCATTGGCATGGGCTCTTAATCCAAGATCACATTTTATGCAAAGCACGATGGAAGATTTCCAATCCCAGCAGAAAAGATATGTATGACTATTTTTGGTGAGTTTCGGGATGGCTCTTGAGCTCTGGAGAGGGAGGCTGAAGTACGGTACAAATCCAAATTAATATCACAATAAAACAATGCTTGTAGCAAGTTAATTTATCTATAATGTATACTGTATATCTAGAAATGTAAGTCAAACAAGTAGATTGCCTTTGTTGTTGATGTTGTTGTGTGTCTTCAAGTCATTTCTGACTTAAGGCAACCCTAAGGTGAACCTATCATGGGGGTTTCTTGGCAAGTTTCTTCACAGGAGGTTTGCTATTGCCATCCTCTGAGGCTGAGAGAGTGTGACTTGCCCAAGGTTATCCAGTGGGTTTCTACAAGTGAGCCAGGATTTGAACATTGGTCTCCAGAGCCATAGTCCAAACTCAAACCACTGTGCCACCCCAGTCATACACTCCTGTTCATAAGTCTAAATCCTGGGACTGCGAATCCCAGGATTCCATAGGATGTTGCCTTGGCATTTCAAGTGGAATCATAGTATTATAATTGTATAGTGTGGATGCATACTCAAAAAAGCCTAGCTTTAGTCGTCACCTCCAGACCAGACCTTGAAGCATTTGCCTCAGTCTGCAAATAAAATTGAACTTCAAAGGGGGAAAGAGAACGCAATTAGTTGTAAAATTTTCTGGTTACTTTTATATTTTATACTTTTAATCTATACTGTTGCATTTGACCTTTTAAGAGCATTTTAAGGCATTTTAGAAGGACTTGGCTGCATCTGTATTACAGAGTTAATGCAGTTTGACACTGCTTTAACTGCTGTGGCTCAATGCTATGCAATTCTGGGATTTGTAGTTTGGTAAGATATTTAGCCTTCTCTGTCAGAGCGTACTGGTGCCACAGCAAACTACAGATCCTAGGATTCCATAGGATGGAGCCATGGCAGTTAAAGCAGTGTCAAACTGCATTAATTCTGCAGAGCAGATGCAGCCTTAGAGGACTTTTTCAGTTTTTGTGCTGTTCTGCTATTATAATGAGCAATGGCACCATATTACCTGTTAAGAGCTATGATGAGTAATGGCAATGAATTAATTTTTCAAAGTAACCTTCTAAACTCTATCATTAGTAATGATGGGTCTGGCTTTAGTTTCAATAGACATCTCCCTTGCCGCCTTCCCTGCACAAATTGCCAGCCAAACTATAAGAACATGGGTAAGCTTTGATCTTGGTTCCAGCAAGTGGAATCCAATTTCTCCTTTGCCTTTGGGGGCCTTTCCTTTTGCCTCCCCTTATTATGTTGTCTTGGGAGTCAAGCAACAATGATCAACACTGCTGGAAACAACTGCGTCACAATTTAACTAGGAGAGGCCCCTAAGGCAACAGTGCTCTTATCAGCTGGTCCTTCCTATCCCAGAGTACCAATCGGGATAAGAAACACATTCCTTTTGGAACCATTTCCAGTGTGTTCACCAAGAAGTATAACCCCTGAGAGGATATGTCTATTTTTGAAGTTGCAAAGAGTAGGACAGGGTCCCTGGAAAATGGATGGCACCAAGATAAACACTGGCAGATGTTTCACAATCCCAATCGTTTGCTTCATTTTACAGTGGGCCCTTGGTATTTGCTGGGGTTGGTTCCAGGACCCCCTATGGATACCAAAATTTGTGGATGCTCAATCTCATTATATGCAACGGCATAGTAAAATGGTGTCCCTTATGGCAGAATCAACGCAAAATCAAGCTTTACTTGTTGGAGTGTGTGTGAATATGGATTATTGCATTACTTCGGCAGTGTGGCTTAAGATACCTTTTCTTTGCAAGATGAAAACGACAACTGAATTTGATAAATTGATCTCCGAGTGTGAAAATGTTAAGCAATGTGGGCAGGGATCGATTCCAAGTGCTTTGGGAAAGTTATTTGGGTGCCACAATTCCCAGAATCCCCTTGCTATAATGACCACTTTCCCATTTCTAACTCCATGTCCTGTTGGGGAAGGGAACTGGTTTTCTTGAGGAATGGTTCTTGGTCAAGGCTTAGATACTGTAGCCCAGAGGTTACTTTTCTTTGGGCCAAGGGACCAAATGACCTCAGAGAATGGTAATAAAACAATGATGGAGAGCATTCTTCATTTGGTAAGATATATAATGCATGGTGCAATTTCATGCACTGATCAACAATTTCAGTATCTATAAAGATCTATTATGACTCCGAGCCTAAGCCCACTTAGGAGGCAAAAGTTAAACACTTCAATCTTAGACATATTTTCTTGAACCTGGTGGAACTTGCTCCTGAGTAAGCATGCATAGGATTGATGGACACCATAGAAATTTCATCAAAGACCAACCTAAAAAAAATGCTAACTTGAACCTTTGTGAAAATACTGTTCCAATTTTGACCAAATCCTAGAAAAGTTACTTTTTGGGACTGAAACTCTCAGGATCCCCTAACCAGCATGACCTATGAAAGGGGGAAATGTTGCTGTAGCCTTGCTGGTTGGGAAATTCTGGGAGCTTCAGTTCAAAAAGGGAACTTGTTTGCTTTGAAAGTTCTTGTCAACCTGCGGCCATACCTTGTTTCACCTTCCGTCCCCTACAGCTCTTGCTTGAGAATTGCCTCCGGTATTGGTTGTTTTGTTCTTAGCAAAAGCAAGGCAGTATTAAAAGTTACAACTACCCACCTTGGGTCAATATCAGGAGGAGACCCTACTGACCTGGAAGATGTCATTGGCGCATTTCCTGCAGAGGTTATGCTGGCAAGGTAAGATCACTACGGGTTTGGTGAACATCTCCAGACATATGGGGCAGATCAACTGCTTCTCCAGATTCTCCATAGGGTTAGTGTCCCGGATGATGCTCGGCTGGTAATCCATTGCCCTGTTCGACGCTTCCAAATTATATCCTTAGTGGCTGAAGACTCCAGAGAAAATGCCTTAGGGTCTTCTTCTGGGCTTCTAGGGTGCCTTGTCTGCCGACTTGTACAGCTAAGCCTGTGGGTTTCTGCACTTTTGTCTGCCTCTTAGCTATTTATAATTTATCTCGGAGAGTCACATGTGCTTCGGCTGGCAAGATCGGTTAGGAAGGGGGTCGTGTTTCCAAAAGGGTGACATGCTGTCACATGGGGGGCTGAGCAATCGCCCCTCCAGAGATTGAAGGAAGGAGAGAGCTGTGTAAACAAGGTGGAGGGGACAATCTGTCCAAATGGCTGGAGGAAGTTGCCTTCCAGGGATGTCGGTTATTTTTCTCCTTCGTGGTCGCTCCTGGTGTCTTTTGGGACAAAGAAACTGGAGCCGTGGTTGTGTAAATGGTCACACTTTCCCGAGTGTTAAGTAAGCAACATGAGCCTGCTCTGGTCCCATCCCACCCGCCACCCAGGGCCTTCTCTTATTTCCATAAAACCAAGGGTTAAACTGGTACCACTTGACAAAATTGTTTGCTATTTCCAGCACCAGCTGCTGTCCTCTCCCAATGGGTGACTGTTAACAACTCAGACAGCTGTGTGACTTGAGATTTTGAAATGGCTGCTTTTTATTCTATGATCTGCACATGCCTCCTTCCACTGGGGACTATGGCCTGACGGGGGGCTCGATCCCCTTCCCTTGTTGCATAGGCTCCAGCAGGCAATTAAATGAGATTTAATTGGTAAAACCCAGTGGTAGTAAGGAGACACACAGCATTAGCAGACTGCCAGAAATAGTGCACATTAAATTGAGGCACTGCCCTGGCTCAGTGCTAGGGAATCATGGGAACTGTAATTTATTGTGGCTCCAGAGCTCTCTAACAGAGAAGACTCAATGTCCCAGAAAAAAAATACAATTCCCATGATTCCCTAGCACTGAGCCAGGGCAGTGCCTCAATTTAATGTGCACTATTTCTGACAGTCTGCTTAGGCCTACAGTGAGCTGCATTTGGCCTGTTGGATTTTATTCTTTGTCACATTTTGTGGTTGGGAATGTTACTTTTTTCCAGCTACTACTTCCAGATTGGATTACTCGGCAGGGAGGGAGCAACTCTCAGCATGATGTTGGCTGTGTTCGTTTGAGGAAATGGTGGAATGTTACTTTCCCAAGCTCTGTCTATATATCCTGAATTTCTTGGGACCCAAAGTGACACCCAAGGAGTTAGAAACATGAGAAGCTGTATTATACTAAGCAAGACCGTTGGTCGGTTATAGCTCAATGTGATTTATGCAGCTGAGCCAGTGTGGTATAATGGTTTGAGCGAGGATTCTAGGAAATCAGGGTTCAAGTCCCTATTCAGACAAAGCAACTCAATGGGCAAACCTGGAAAGGTCACACCTCCTAGGACAAAAGCAATGGCAAATCTCCTGTGATGAAATCTTGCAAAGAAACCCATTCATAAAGTTGCTGTAAGTTAGAGTCCGCAGGAAAACACACAACAGCTGCATCTGCACTTCAGAAATAATGGAAACCCAGTGGGTGACCTTGGGCAAATCACATACTCTCATCCTCAGAAGATGGGAATGGCAAAAAAAGAAAGAAACTTGCAAAGAAAACTCTGTGATCGGGTCACCGTAAGTCGGAAATGACTTGAAGGCACACAACAACAACAACAACAACACTTTAACTGCCATGTCTCAATGCTTTGGAACTCTGGGATTTGTAGTTTTGTGAGATATTTAGCTTTCACTTTCAGAGAGCTCTGGTGCCACAGCAAACTGCAAATCCCAGGATTCCATAGTATTGAGCCATGCAGTTAAAGTAATGTCAAACTGCATTATTCTGCAATGCAGATGCAGCAACAACAACATGGTCAATTCCAGCCTTCCCTAACTTGGTGTCCCCAAATGTTTTGAGAGTAATAGGAGTTGTAGTCCAACACATCTGGGGAACTCCACAATGATGACAATGATCTACACTGACTGACACTGAATGCTCAGGGTTTTGGACAGGAGTTTTCCTGGTCCCAGTTATGGCAGAACCCAGTTGATGTTGTATGAAACTGTCCTATTAAGACAATTGGTGGGTATGGAACTGAAGACATGATGATGGGACTAAAAATTCCAGCATACTTTTATCTTAAAATTCTTCCTGCTAGCATCAACGCCTGAGAAGGCAAATTCCTAGCCCCTTGTCTGTTTGGTATCATTCTGTATTTGAAAGCCTAACTGTTCAAAGTCCACTTTAAAGATAATGGGCCATGATGGGGGAGACCAACAGTCTTGAAGTTATCCATCAACAACTAGCACATGAACAGTAAATTGAGAAGCACGCAGGTCCCAATCTTTGCCATGGTAGGTTGGGTTTTTTTATTTTCTACTTAATCCTTAGCAATTATTTCTAATTGTGCATATAGGTGCACATGATGCAAATCCTTTTTGTTCTCTTGCTTTTGGTGATGTGCAAATGAACACTCTACCCTTCTGCTACTACATGTAAGACCTGCGTGGAGAAAGATAAATAAGCCTGTGCTTTTTCATAATGCATATTATAAGGTAAGATTTAAAAAGTAGCATATTGGGTATGCATGTATCCACCTGTTAATATTTCTATTATTAACAGAAATAATATCGGTGCTCAACAACTGCTCATTGCACCTTAGGGGGAGTTCACAGTTTTATGGGAAAACACACACCAGTGTTGTTTGTTTCACCCAATAGTTTCTGTAGCTGAACTTTTTTGGCACCCAGCAATCCAGGCCTCATCTGCACTGCAGAATTAATGCAGCTTACTGCTTTAACTGCCATGGGCTCATGCTATGGAATTCTGGGATCTGTGGTTTTGTGAGATCAATAGCCTTCTCTGTCAGAGAGTTCTGGTGTCACAACAAACTACAAACCCCAGGATTCCATAGCATGGCACTCTGGCAGTTGAACCAGTGTCAACCTGCATTAATTCTGCAGTGTAGATGAGGCCTTAGATAAGTCTGCATAACACTCTCCATCTCGACCCCAATAATCTTAAGATGCTATGGGCTCCTGTATAAGGGCCTGGAGAAGTTATTTTAGGACTACAAACTCCCACAAGCCTTCAGCCCACATGATCAGTGGCCAAGGTGGGAGATACAGTCCAAGCAAATTAACTTTCCTAAGCTTTGCATCATGGCCAGGTTTTCCTACTTACGGTCTCTGCCCTCCATGGTGCCAACCTCATTGCATCTTACATCTTTTGGATGTGCTGTAAATGCATCTTGCACAAAGGTCACACAAAACACGAGTTAAATGTGAATAAAAAACAAAAAAGTGAACAGTGGGCCCTTGGTACCCTCTAGGGTTTGTTCCAGGGACCCTTGTGGATATCAAAATCCATGGGTGCTCAAGTTCCATTATATACCATGGTAAGTAAATTGGTGACTCTTATATAAAATTGCAAAATCAAGGTCTGCTTTTGGGATATTTATATTTCAAGCCATGGATGGTGGAATCCGTGGCTGCAGAATCTGTTGATATGGAGAACTGACTGTTCATATTGATGGATGAAAATGGGGGTGAGGATGGAAAATTCTGCAGGGTTCACAGACTGATGAAAACAGAGACCAAAGCCAATGCAAGCCCATTGAATCAGTGCAAGAACACCGAGAAAACAAGAAACAGTCTCCGAGGAAAAGAAGCATCTTTATTACGCAACACGGAGATCAACTTACTGCTACTTACCAATGTTGATCCATGGTTCCTGGCAGGGGTGTCCATAGGAAATGAGGGAAAAGGTGGGGGAATAATGTCATGGAGAATCCCCAGGGATGAAGCTATGGGTAGAAGATGAGAGCTTGTCCCCCAACAAGAATTCTGCCCCACACCAATGAAGCTTGCTTTCAGTCCCTAAATTTCTAGCATTGCAGACAGTAAAAGCTTGAAAAATCCTTCACACCTAGAATTTTCCAATTTGCTGTGTTTGCATTCCCTTGGTCACTTTCCCTGCTCCTTTTCTTTGGATGTCTAAATTATATTTCTAAAGGCTCAATGACTGCAAAGCTAGAAATTTGGAAAAATCATTGGACTGATGTCAAGACGCCTTCAACGCTTTCGAAAAGATACTCTTGCAGTCTAATTCCCCAATCCACCAGCTAGCATGGTTACTGACCAAACTGTTTGGGAAATTCTGGGAACTGGAGTTTAAAAAGGAACTGATCTCTGATCATTACACTTCCAATAATGATGTATTTACTAGATTTGATGAAGGAATGGACTAACTTCAAATACGGAAAGCATGATTCCTACGTGAAGTCGAAGGCTTTCATGGCCAGCATCCATAGTTTTTTGTGGTTTTTTTCGGGCTGTGTGGCCATGTTCTAGAAGAGTTTCTTTCTGATGTTTCGCCAGCATCTGTGGCACAAAAAGCTAAGCATGATTCCTTCTGATAATCTCCTGATCACAAAAAGGATGCACAGCAGAACAGCTAAGCACACTCCATTTGAACTGTCCCTCCTGCCCCATGGTTGCCCTGAAATCCCAACAAAAATGGCTGTGAGACCCTTCTGTGTGCTGGCTTCATAGGCACACTGCCAAAATAGAGCATACTGCAAAAGCATGCTCTTGCAGAATGACAGAGGGAGAAAGAGAGATCTCTGGACAGAGAAGTCATGAATCTCAGCTGACGAATCAGTTGATGCCAGTTAGGAAAGAGGATACAAAACACATCCCATCAAAACAACAGCTGGGTGAATGGATTCCCCCTTCTGTACTGTACATCTGGGTCACTCTTTGGTGACAGCGATGACCCCTGATACTCCATCTGCAGCAGTCATTCAAGCAAATACCGTAGGCAGGGTTTTGTTTTTGCCCAACACAGTGGGTCCTTTCACCAGCTTTCACTTTTCTAATAATTCCCATTTTTGGTGGCCAAACTTTCAGGTAATTTAATTTTATGTAAATGTCCTATATTTTTATGTACGGTAACCTTCCCATTTGATATGGTTATAAGTTACATGTAATCTTTCTATTTTATATGGTTTTAAATTATAGTGTGTCTTGCCAGATCTAAAGAAATAAATATTGAGTAATTGAGATATATGTATTTTTTACACACTGGGTGGGGTAGATAATAAAACAGGTTAATCTGCTTTCCCCTTTTCTCCCCATTTTTTTGTACATGCATACTCAATAGGGCCTCCAAGAGAATTTTTGCAAGGTGGAACAAGACTGCTTTCGGACACAGGAAAGTGCCCTCTCAAAATTGAGGATTTAAGATCCTACCAGACCTCACATCCTCAGTTAAGTCTTTTCAATAAAGATAATGGCATACCATGACATTTTAAAGTTGTCGTTTTTCCTCCTTTGTAGAAAAATATGGTCATATGGAAAAATACGAAAGAAGTAGACAGCTTTTGGTGCGTGGTTATGAAAGCAGAATTGAACATGATGGCTAAGCTCAGGCTATCTGAATACGACCACTGGTAAACTTTCATAAATGCTTTAATCCCTGTGAACCAGAACGACCAAATAGTGATTACTTTATACAAAGCAACAATCAGCCTAAGCAGCTGATACAATGACATTTTCTGGCTTTTTTAACTGCAAAATTTCTAATTACTAGCACAATCGATTTCCATGGCAATGCTTGATTCAGTTTTCAGTCTTACTAAGGGGTTATCTGTATGGACCTAAAGGTCTATGTTCCCGTCGGCCTTGCATCGTCCAGTTCAGATGATGATTGCAGATGATCCTGCCAGACTAGATGCAGATCCAGTGGATCTGGCTTGATCCCTGGGTAAACAACCATTACCCAGGGGTAATTTGACCCTTGACAAAGTTCCCTCCCCAGCTGTTTAGCCAGCCCCCCTCTCCTTACCTTGTCACGCCATTGCTCATACTCAGAGGTCCCATGTTGCCATATCTCTTATGGAAACAGGGCTCTTGGTCTCTTGCAGGGAGACGCACACAGCTACACTAGGATCAGCTAGAGCAAAATCCCATTCTTTCCCAGTTAAAGCTTTATTATATTTTTTGTGGGTTTTTCGGGCTGTGTGGCCATGTTCTAGAAGAGTTTCTTTCTGACGTTTCGCCAGCATCTGTGGCTAGCATCTTCAGAGAAAGATTTATATGGCTTTATTATATTGCTTCACTGCAGACACTTTATTGCAGTTTGCAGATACAGTGCTGCTATTTATCACCCAGAAGTCTACATTTCTCTGTAAATAATTTTATTGTCTTTTTACACATTCATGATGAACATAGACACACCACCCTCAGCAGATACAAACTAGCTAGATACACTAGTCCCTGCGCTCCAGGACCAGAGACTATAGTTACGAAACTCTCATGTTCTTCATTGGTTTTACCAGTATAATGTCCACTCCTACCATAAATAAACAGGTGAAAGCAAAAGATTCAATATTCAGTGTTCCCTTCTCTCTTCTTTCCACATTGTATAAATGGTTCCCAAACTTTCACAAAGTTATCCAATGATTTCTCTTTGATAATTTATCCATTTCAAGAGTTTTGGATATCCAATCCTCTTTAGATGGAATTCCGTAATCTTCCATTTACTTGTATAAAGCAACCAAGCTGCCAAAATCATACAATGTACCACTTTATAATTTAACTCCCTAATCTGCTCATTTGGCATTCTTATTAAAAACACTCTGGTTTCAAGTCTATTTTACTTTTACACATGCTTTGCGTTAATTTCTGTGCTCCCTTCCAGAATTTCCTGGCTTTCTTGCATGTCCACCACACATGTGTTTTCTCACACTTCCAACAAAGTTTCTTTAGTTCCCTTAGACATTTTAGCTATTTTTACTGGAGTCAAATACCATCGAGACATCATTATTTTTTAAAAGTATCTAAGATCGTAGCATAGTATGCCCTTAAAACCTTTTATCCACACTTTCCCCATTGCTCCGAATTAATAGTATAACCAAAAGTCTGAGTCCACTTAACCATATAGTGTGTACCCTTGGCATCTGCTGGGCTTTGATTCCAGGACGTCCTCGTGAATACTAAAATCCATGGATGCTCAAGTCCTATTAAATATAATGGCATAGTAAAATGGTGTCCCTTATATAAAATGGCAAAATCAAGGTTTGCTTTTTGGAATTTATTTCCTTTTAAAATATTTTCAAGCCATGGATGGTAGAATCTGTGGATAAAGAATCCGTGGATACAGAGGGCCGACTGCACACTCTTTAATCTGCTCTTCAGCAAGCTCAGTTTTCAATAACATTTAATATATTTTTTCAATTCAGATGCTCGTCATCTATACAGAATTTAATCTCAAACTCAGTTTTCCCTGATTCCATGCCAAATGTTTTTTTTAAAATCTAAATTAAATATTTCCAGTAGTTGTCTATTTTGATACCACTGAACAGCATGGCCATCTGTAGAAGATATTATCTGTGAGATATTGGCACGGTGATGCAGTGATATAATAATAATAATAATAATAATAATAATAATAATAATAATAATAATATTGTTTATTTATTTATAGCCCACCCAATCACAAGGAATCCAGGCGGGTTACAGCAATAAAAATACATAGAATACAATAACATTCAAAATTAGTCCCTTCCAAACCTGCCCTCCATCCCAATACTAAAATTACAATTAAACAATCACAATTTAAGAACAACAACAACAACAAAATACAAAAGGTTTAAAAGAAAAGGGGAGGTATTTGGTGGACAGAGCGACATAGCAAGGGACAGAGGATAGATCGATAGATAGATAGATAGATAAGCATTTGATAAGTTCTTTTTTTAAAAAAAGTATTAATTTTATTAAGAAATATATATAGAAAAAGATATATATACATCGACGACATGACAACATATAGACAAACTAACAAACATAAAATCTACATTACTACACAACATTTAGACATAAACATGACCTCCTGAGCTGAGCACTCGACAGATTAACAAGCTAAACTATTACTATATAACCATACAAAAACATAAATACGTATACATTCATACATCAAGAGTATATATCTGCTTACTTATGTTGTCTATATATATAGGGTCAATTCAAATTTTATTTATATTTATAGCATTTCATTATTTATCTATTAAAAGAGAAAAGAAGAAAGTATAAAAACCACTTATATTTCTACAATATATATCATGTGTCAGTGTATAAAAATCACTATATGATTACTAAAAGAAAAGTAACATCTTCCATTACCTTTGTGTTAATCAGTTTATATTGCTACACTAACCCTTACAAAGCTCCTAAATTTCATGAAATCATCTATTCAAGTTTTTATTCCGTCAATACCATACTTCTATATCCGTTACCCCTTTGTTGTAAATACATGGAGGGAGCATTTGATCAGTTCTGCCAAGCATGTCTAAACAGTCTTGGAACAGGTTATTCATTGTATATCAATGGTGTGAATTCGCCAGTTATTTTAAACATGCGTATTATTATATGTAATTTTAAGGGGGGTAAATTGTTTTTATGTTATTGTTGTTGCGATGGATTTGATTGTTTTATATGTAACTTTGTGAGCCGCCTTGATTGCCTAAATTGCTTGGTTAATTGCTCATTGTTGTTTTAGATTAATTGCTGCTTAATTGCAGTGATTTTAAATGTATTGATTTAATAATTTTTTAAGGGGGGGGGGGGAAGAGGGATATTGGTTGTTGTTTTAAACGATTGTAATTTTATAATTTACTGTTCACCGCCCAGATTGGTTATCCACTAGGGCGGTATATAAATAAACTATATTATTATATTATTATTATTATAAAGGCAAAAGGCAGGAAACAAAAATAAAGTTATTATTATTAACTTCCACTTAAAATATACAGAGAGAAAGAGAGAAAGGATGACGCTGAGAAAGTCTGTCCAGGGAGCAGTATAGACTTGTTTTCTTTTTTCTTTCCAGAACCAGAGTTTGCTGCCTTGTCCAGCTGTCTCCAGGGCAGAAGTGTTAATAAAAGAAACTCCGCTTGGGAACCACGCTCAGCCCAGCCTTGGGCAACGAGTTCAGATAAATGTAAAGTTGCTAATTTTGTCCCAGCTCCTGCTCAGCTCCCTGCAAAATCCATAAGACAGCAATGGAGCGAAGGCCTAAGAGCCAAAAATAGAGCTCATTGACAACTAGCGCCGGCGATTTTCTTGAGATGCAAGCGTTGCTTTGTGCGTGGTGTGGGGCATGATCATCGCCTACGTCAAGTTTTATTATAAAGTTTTAAAATGGCTTTATTTGTCAGCCACCTTGGGTCCCTTTCTGGGAGAAAGGCGGCGTAGAAATGAGATGAAAGAAAATAAAATACATATATTTAAACAAAATACATATACATCAAGCCTAAACTCTCCCTGGAAGCCACGACGACTGAACTGAGGCTGTCATACTTTATACGTATCATGAGATAGCGTAACTCGGTTTGCAGCAGCTGAAGGAATCTGTGGACAAAGGAGGAAGTTTTGGGGGAGAGGAGAGAGAAACCAGGATATTTTAAAAAGCAGCTCAAAAAGGGAAACAACAGAGGATTAACTGGGACTGAAGAAGACTGTCCTGATAGTATGAACTATTTGACAATGGAATAGACTGCTTCAGAAGGTGGTTTTAGTCTGGGGAGATACTAAAGCTCTTTGGCTGAAAAGTCTTAAATGTGTGTTCATACGTCTTCACATGTTGACTTATGGTGACCCCATATATTTCCTAGGGTTTGCTTAGTCAAGGAATACTCAGAGGTGGTTTTGCCAGTTCCTTCCTCTGAAATAGAGCCTACAGCACCTGGTGTTTGTTGGCAGTCTCCCATCCAAGTACTAACCAGGGCTGACCCTGCTTAGCTTTCAAAATCAGAGGGGATCTGGTGCCTTTAGGATATACCCTTCCTAAAGGGAAAGGGAGGATGGTGCATCCCCAACCCCTGGAAATTCAGGAGTTGCTCACTATATTTGCTGAGCAAATTATTGCCATGCTCAAAAACAGCATCACTCTTGGTAGGGAATTTCCCTTATGCGCCATCACTGCTTAGCTGGAGCTTAGTGCTCTTGTGAATCATCAGCTGAAAGCTTATCTCTAGCTGGGTTTAAAACTAGTCATGGTAATATTTTCGTAGCAATTTGTATAAAAGTGGAAAGTGTCCCACCTTTCAAGCATTCATGGATTATTAATAGCACTAATGTAAATAAAGCATGTTAATGATCTATCAATATAATATTATATATAATATACATTATAAGAACCAGCATGGCATAGAGGTTTGAGCATTGGATTACGACTCTGGACATCATGGTTTGATTCCCAGCTTGGCCATGAAACCCACTGGGTGACACTCTCTCAGCCTCAGGGAAGGCCATGGCAAACCTCCTCTGAACAACTCTTGCCAAGAACACTTGATGATAGTTTGCCTTAGGGTTGCCATAAGTCGGAAACGACCTAAAGACACACAACAAATATAAATATAATTATATGAAATAAATTAACCTAATCTGTAATCTCTATAGGGACTAAATACCCCACAGGCACCAGATCCAAACAGCCTGATCCTGTCTGATCTTGGATGCTAAGCAGGGTCAGTCCTGGTTAACAATTGGATGGGGGACCGCCAATGAACACTAGGTTTGTAGGCTATGTTTCAGAGGAAGGAACTGACAAAACCACCTCTGGGGATTCCTTGCCTATGAAAACCCTATGAAGTTCATTGTGTCCCCATAAATTGGCAGGCAATTTGAAAGCACACACACACACACACACACACAATCCCTATATCATATTATTGCGATGAAGGTACTATATCTATACATGTTATAGTTTATATTTTACCTATATTGTACAGAAAATTTATATTATATATTTCATATATATGTATTTGTATGATAAGAAGCACAGTGTCATTTATTTTTATCACACACACACACATATAGGTATATCACACACACACACACACACACACCCAATCCCTATATCATATTATTGCAATGAAGGTAATATATCTATATATTTTATAGCTTATATTTTACCTATATTGAATAGAAAATTTATATTATATATTTCATATATATGTATGTATTTGTATGATAAGAAGCACAGTGTCATTTATTTTTATCACATATATATATATATAAAACACACACACACGATCCCTATATCATATTATTGCGATGAAGGTAATATATCTACACATTTTATAGTTTATATTTTACCTATATTGTATAGAAAATTATTTATTATATATTTCATATATATGTATGTATTTGTATAAGAAGCACAGTGTTATTTATTTTTATCATATATATATAATAGTATACATATACATGTACTATATATATATATATATATATATATATATATATATAAACACATACAGAGAGAGAGAGTATACATATAAATTATACATATATAATATATAATAATATAATTGCTACACTGTATATCCCAAGCTTTGTATGCAAATCTGCTTTTCTTGGGAAGAGGGCTAACATGGGGGGAAAGGAACATCTCCCTCTCTTCTTACAAATGTGCAGAAGAGGAGAAATCATGTCTGTTCAGGCCAAAAAAAGCAGGCTCATATGACTGAGGTTTCACATGCAGTTTGATCTGGAAGCCCTGAGTGATAAACAGGGTATTATGATTCCAGATCCACAGGGAGACCTGTAAATATTGGTGGTCCAAGGGGGGGGGGGGTGAGGTGGGGGGGGTTGAGGGTAAATAAAGCCCTCTGAGTCAGAGGGTTGTGATGCCAGAAGGCCTCCTGTTCATCGGATTGGCGCTCTCCAGGGTGGCATTCCAGCCTCATGTAAGAAAGCAACTTGATCGGGGGCCCAGGAGGACAGCTGGCCCCAGAGACCTGGTCTCCCCATCCCCAGCCTCCACTGCTTGCCTGACAACCTTTTCAATTCCCCTTCAAGCTGTTCTCCTTGCTTTTTTGGGATACCCCAGTGATCCTTCCCAACTCTGAGAAGGTGCCTTATTTTTTTTTTTTTCCTATGTAGCATTCATCGGTCCCCAATTCTGCAGTCCTTGGGGGGAGAGGAGGAATTTCAGGGCAAGAGCACCACCTTGAAAAGTGTATATGGGCCTTTGCAGACTGCTAGAAATAGTGCAAATTGAGTCTACTTTAACTGCCCTGGCTCAGTGCTAGGGAATCATGGGAACTGTATATATATATATTTTTCTGAGACATTGAGCCTTCTCTGTCAGAGAGCACATTGCCTGGTCTATTTATTATTCCAAAGCCTTGAAGAGTTATTTGGGTGTTTGAACCTTCCAGGAACAAGGCTGCAGAAAATGACTCCGTTGCATCCCCTTTGGCTTGTGGTCCATGGGGGGAGGAATTGGCTGGGTTGAACAGTGAGGAGAGTCTCTCGGGAGCGTCACCAAGACGGAAGACACTGGCATGGTCGATCTGGTTTGTGTGATTGTGTGTCTGTACATTTCCAAAGAGCAAAGCAAGCCTCACATCTGTTGCAGCCTGGGAGAGTCTCAGCTGTTGTTTAGGGAGGTGTTGATCTGGCTGGCACTAGCTTCTCTGCCCAGTTGAATGAGCAGAGCCTGGCTCTTTATGACTTCCCTAGCTTTTGCTTCTTTTTTTCCTCTGTTGCACCCATCCAACCCCACATTCCCAAGTTGCGACACTCACAGTCCTTTGGCCGGCGTTGGCTGAGGTCAAGTTTTCAATTTTAGACACTGACGGACTGGTGCCCCCAGAGATTGCAAGATTTCCAAGTCATTTATTTCCCCCCGATCGCCCCTTGTTTACTTAGCACGGCTACCATGCCCAGTGCTTTGTATCATATAATATTCTCCTTTCGCCGTGAGGGAGGGAAGAATGGAGTGGGCCTGTTATATTAGCAGAGGTTTTATTATAAAAGGGTGACAAATGGAAGGGGAGCTGAGTCGACCAGGAGAGAAAGTTCAAAGTCCATTTTGTGGTAATGCATTTCTCAGGCCAACCACGACAGCACAAAGTGAGCTTGGACTCATTTATTTTCAAAATCAGCAATGCATGTTTCTTTGCTGCTGTTTGCCAAGAGTATTGCATGACTCGCTATTAGTAACAAGCAATGCAATACATTATGAAAACGTCATACTCTCCAACTGTCCCGATTTGGTAGGGACAGTGCATTAATCCTCTGTTGAATCACTTTTTTAGCCATTTTTAAAAATATCCTGGTTTCTCCCTCCTCCCAATTTTGCCCTTTATCTTCAGCTTATTTTGGTTTGCACCCAATTCACAGAGAAGAGTGCAAAGAAAGAGAGAGCTCCAAAGTCCCGATCCAGCACTCTAACCACTACACCATATGGCTCTCAATGGTTTTATATTATTTCCAATATCCAAGACAGGATGCTTCCAAACATAAATTGGGAGGGTGTTCTTGCAAGAGTCCTGTTGGCCTTCTTATGCAGGCATAAGTTCTGCTATAGACTTGGCTGGACCTGTTTGTCCAATAAACAGCAACCATATTGCATAAAAGTTTGCAAAACTGGAATTCTGCATGTGATGCCATTGCATGTGGAAGGGTGCTGTATAGATGCACACTGTGCACCGGCATGCACTGATACATATCATGCACTGCATATTGAAATGCCTGAACATAGCAACTCACTAATGAGGCAGCATTGCACAACTGTTGTGCAAAAGAACACTCTGCCTCACCAGTGGAGGATTTCAGCCATGGTGGTGTGCTTCAGGATTCTCCATTGGGGCACTTAGGCTGGATCCACAATGCAAAAATAATCCAATTTGACACCACTTTAACTGCCATGGCTGAATGCTACGGAATCCTGGGACTTGTAGTATGGTGGGGCACCAGAATTCTCTGACAGGGAAGGCTAAATAGCTCACATACAAACCCCAGAATTCCATAGCATGGAGCCATGGCAGTTAAAGTGGTGTCAAACTGGATTATTTCCGCAGTGCGGATGCAGCCTCGGTTGACCATTATGGGGAACATGATGCTGCACTAGAAAGGCCTTTAGTCTGAGTCAATAGGACTGGTAATGGTGTTCCTATTAGCCATCTAACCACAGTTAAGCGATACAACTTCAGCATCAACCTTCATAACATGGGTGCACAGTACAAAAGATATCCTTTGTCAAGATGTAATAAATTGGGACTCAAAATGACTTAGCCTCCCTTTAACGTCCATGACTGTGTTTCAACGGCTACAAGTAAAGAACGTGGTGCTATTCTCCAGCAATTTTGATGGTAATGTTGCCGTTACAATGGAGAAATACATTGTCCGAGCTTCCTAAAAAGAAGAAACACTCTGGCACAACAAAGTAAGTTCTTATATCCCTGTAGAATAAGGGAAGAGGGTAACTGTGTAAGATCCAGGGAGCCAGTTTACTGCCCTAAGGGCTGCTTTTGTTGTCGTCGTGTGCCTTCAAGTTGCTTTCGACTTATGGTGACCCTCAGGGGAATCTATCATGGGGTTTTCTTGGCAAGACTTGTTCTGATGGGCTTTGCCATTGCCATCCTCTGAGGCTGAGGGAATGTGATTTGCCCACTTTAACTGCCACGGCTCAATCCTATGCAATTCTGGGATCTGTAGTTTTGTGAAACATTTAGCCTTCTGTAGTTTTTTGGTGGGTTTTTCAGGCTGTGTGGCCATGTTTTAGAAGGCTGGCATCTTCAGTTCAGAAAGTTCAGAGAAAGGTTCTCTGAAGATGCCAGCCACGGATGCTGGCAAAACGTCAGAAAGAAACTCTTCTAGAACATGGCCACACAGCCCGAAAAACCCACAAAAAACTATGGATGCCGGCCATGAAAGCCTACAACTTCACATTTAGCCTTCTCTCTCAGAGAGCTCTGCTGCCACAAGCTACCAATCCCAGTATTTCACAGCACTGAGCCATGGCAGTTATAGTGGTGTCAAACTGGATTATTCATGCAGTGCAGATGCAGCCAAATGACAAAATAATCGGTCTTTGGTGCACCTGGACTTTGCAAGGAGGTGCCACTTGCTGTTCTGCCTCACCTGCAAAATGTCCTGGGCCATCATAGTTCTCAGCAGGGGACAGCCAGAGTAGGCGTTTGATCAGTGGGGGTTTGAAAAAGATGTGACAGGTTTTCTTAGAAATGTATGGGTTTACATAAGAACCTTGGCAAAAGCGTCTTGTTGACTAAAAAGTGGTTGCCTCCTAGAAACCTCTCTTATAACAAGCTGGAATTGTCACGGTTCAGCCAGCAGTTGTTGTCTGTCACTCTTCACTCATCGATGGCCTTGTGGAGAGAACACTTAAAACCCAATGATTTGAACTGACTCCTTGGCCTCAAGACACCCCAATCTATCAGTGCATGACCTCCTATGTCCCTTTGGCTTCGGGGAGGAATTCATCCATGCCATGTTTTCCAGTTTTCAATCATATACAAACCCTTCCACTTCTGAGTCGGACATAGAGTTTGTCTATGGACAAACCAAAATAATGCAGCAGCAGCAACAACAACCAGTGTTTGAAGTCAAGATTTGCTTCATTTTGGGTGGCTGCATGCTTTCTTGGAATATTTTGAAAGCTATGTGATTGTTCATTTGACTAACATTCAAGAGAGGAACTTCTCCTATCAAAACTCCATCCTTAGTGAAGTACTAACGTAGTGTAGCTTTCCAAAACTTGGCACACACCAAAAATGTCAGACTCCAGTACTTATCATCCCCAACCAACATTGTTACACCATCGGTCAGGTTGGGTGGAAACTGTTGGCCAAAACATCTGGATGGACAAAGGCACCCCATGTCAGCCTTGGTGTATTAAGCACTTTGCAAAAAATAGTGCTCCTGTGGCATGGTTCTAGCCGAACAGCTAGGATGTGTTGCAAAGCGATTTGCTGTTTATCCGATTTGAATGATGAAATGAGCACACAATGAACATACCAGATATGTAGCAAAAAAGGTGGCCAACCAAAGGAGAGAGATTAGCTTGCATGGAGCAAATGTTCAAACACACCCGTCTTTTCCTTCCCCTTGAAGCCCACAGCAGCTGGATCTTCATGGTCTGAGTCACCATCCACACTGCAGAAATAATCCAAATTGATGCCGCTTTCACTACCATGGCACAATGCTATGGGATTGTGAGAATTGCCACTTGAGAATTTGGGAAACATTTGGCGTTCTCTGTCAGAGAGATCTGGTACCCCAATAAACTCCAGATCCCGGGAATACATAGCTGGGAGCCGTGGCAGTCAAAGCAGTGTCAAAGTGGATTATTTCAGCAGTGCGGATGTAACCGGAGGTGCTCCCTCCTCCCTCTCCCCTTCCCCCTGATGACAGCAATAGGGATCCCTCCTAGGTCTTGACACCTGCAAGGTAGTGGGAGTTTTTGGGGAGTGCAATGGAAAGAGAATAGCCCTCCGCACCCCATCCAAAAATGAGACTTACACATGCTGCATGCATAATTCACTAATAGGATGCTGGCCATTATAGGCATCTAATAGTGCTTCCTTCATCTGTGTCTTTCCTTTAACAGCATTCTTTTTCACACCATTTGCAGACTGAACAGTTTTCTTCTTCTACAAATTTTTATCAATTCACAACAAATCTTGCCAAGGAAACCCCTTGATAGGTTCACCTTAGGGTCCCCCATAAGTCGGAAATGACTTGAAGGCACACAACAACAACTTTTTACCTGTCTCATTGCTTCTCTTCATTTCTTTCTAGTGGTTGGTAGAGAAAAGGCACCCTTGGATCTGAAGGTATAGGGCGCCCTCTCCTGATCCCCATTCCCAGTCAATTTTTGGAGTTTCCCCTGCCCTTTGTGGACAGCTGCTGTGACTATTTTGAGGCCTTGTGGGTGTATATATTGCTTGAGGAGCTACAAAGTTTATCCAAAGGTTGGAGCAGCTTGTTGATAACCAATCCAGAATTATATTGAAATGGGCATCTTCTAACATCAGCACATGCGACACTTTTTAGACGGGCAAAAAGCAAAACACAACTCCCGGTAGCCTAAAATGCAAGGTTGGTCTTTAACTAGAGCAGGAGCAGTTGAATCAATGTGAATGTGGTAAGTCAACTGTTATGTTAGTTCCATGAGTCAATGGGACTATTCCAGCTGGGATTAATTTGGGATTTAGGTCCAAAAGCGCAGATTTGTATCAGTCAAAAGGCATTATGCATCTGTTCTGTCTTCTTGTACTTAACAGGTTTTTTCTCCCAGTCAGAAACAAAAGAACTGGACAGTTATGAAAGAACTGGCCAAGATCCTTAAATGCAAAGATATAAAATTTAACATTAAAGTTAGGATCGTCCAAGCCATAATATTCCCCGTCACCATGTATGGACGCAAGAGCTGGACAGCGAAGAAAGCCGACAGAAAGAAAATCAACTCATTTGAGATGCGATGCTAGAGATCCAGTTGGAGAGGAGCAAACAAGTGGTTGCAGTTTAAGCAAGACTGGGAGAGACACAGGTTTCTTTCAAATGCCGTGTGAAGACCTGTAAATAGTGTGGACAGCCAAAAAGACAAAGAAATGGGTCCTACAAAAGGTCAAGCCTGGACACTCCTTGGATGCAAAATGGCTAAATTGAGGCACATCATGAGAAAGAAAGGTTCACTAGAAAAATACAATAATGCTAGGAAAGGTGGAGGGCAGTAGGAAGAGAAGAAGACCACACACCAGATGGATAGACTCAACCAAGGAGGGCAGGACAGGAAACCCCAAACAGAAATGGAAGGGGGAGACATTGCCTTTTCCAGACTAGAGAGGAATCCATTGATCCAGTATGAAAAGTGCAAACAATGGCTGAAGTCTGAGCAAGACAGAGGACCTTATCCCACGCTGCTCTCAAAAGTGGCAAGAAAGTGATATGAGCATCATTCCAGTACTATAGCGCTAGTATAAATATGGCGCTAGCGCTATAATAGCGCTATGGATCACCTTGCGCTATTGCAATGCCCGCTGAAACCGACATTCAAAAGAATGCGAATGATGCTGCATTCCGAGCGGTTTCTTGCTGGATTCTGAGCGACGTCGTGGGATCACGCGGAAAACTATAGCGCTATAGCGCCTGATTCTTAGCGGATTCTGAGCGACGCCGTGGGATCACGCGGAAAACTATAGCGCTATAGCGCCTGATTCTTAGCGGATTCTGAGCGACGTCGTGGGATCACGCGGAAAACTATAGCGCTATAGCACCTGATTCTTAGTGGATTCTTGCTGCTTTTGGCCCCGTGGGATAAGGTCCAGAGACACACTAGTTTCTTTGCAATGACATAACTACAGCATTGTGATCCCACGGTAATTGCCATGGCTGCTTCCAATGGAATTCTGGAATATGTAGGTTTGTGGTAGAATTCTCTGCTCTAGTGCCGCCTCCCCAAACTACAGATCCCAGGATTCCACAGGATCAAGACATGGCAGTTAGAGTGACACCTAAGTGCTATTAAAGTGCTATGTGTTCTTAACTGATGTATATTTGTTGGTTGGTGTTCCCTGCCTCGCTCCATGGGAAGAGGCGGGTAAGAAATAAACATTATTACAGTTGGCTCTCCATATCCACAGATTCTTTATCCACAGATTCAAGCATCCATGGCTTGAAAACATTAAAAGAGACAGGGCAACATTAAGTATATCTCTTAGAGTTTCATACTTTCAGTGTTTCACAGATGAAAGCTGGAAGACATGTGGCCTAGCAACATCAGAGTGTGGCCAAGACAGCAAAAGTTATCAAAGAGGAAGATCAAGCAAGATAGGAGAGGGCTGCAGCAATTTGCTTTTGCCTGCGCCTACAGGGAAGGGCAAACTCCTGCCCCTTTCACTACTTGCTTCTGAGTTAATGGAGTGTCACCTACTTTTGCACTTGGAACTGAAGCAAGCTGAGGACAAAGGGATAGAAGTGGGGCAAGGAAAGAGAAACTGGGACATCTTAAAATAAGCTGAAAAAAATAGGATGACAGAGGATTAATTGGGACTGTCCCTGCCAAGTTGGACGGTATGAGGTTTATGAAAATAGCTCCAAAAGTGCCTTAGGTGGAAAGTAGCTGTAGGATGAGCCGACTTTGGCACTTTCTGTTTTTTACTAGAACTTCAGGATCCGTCAGCCAGAACCTGTGTCAAAGATCCAGGCATGGAATTTGAGACTTGGAAGATGAAGAATTTGTTCTGAGTTCTAGAATAAAAGAGAAGTCATAGTCCTTCTTCCATGCCAAAGGCCACACCCTAGTTTTCTTCATTTCCACAGCATTTACAGTAATAATGGGGCTTATTCTGTCTCTGCTATGGTTAAATAACCAGGAGTCAGAAACGACTCTTCCTATCACTTAAGAACACTCCTATTGCCACTTAATAAAGGCAACTGGAAATTTTAATTTGTAAATGGAAATTTGTGTATGGAATTTTAATGTTGTAAGCCACCCCGATTGCTCTGCAGAGTGGCAGAATATAAATTATTTATTTATTTATTTATTTATTTATTTATTAATTGGGAGCTGGCCCTGGGACAAGGCAGAGCAAGGCAGGCTGCCTCAGGTAGAGGATGCTGGAAGGCAGAAGCAAGGCCCTCATTCCATATCCAAGAATTCTTTATCCACAGATTAACCCATCCATTCCTTGAAAATATTCTGTGTGTGTGTGTGTGTGTGTGTGTGTGTAAATTGCATCATGCAAACCTTGATTTTGCAGTTTTATATAAGGGACCCCATTTTACTATGCGATTGCATTTAACAGGACTTGAGCATCTACTTATTTTAGTATCCATGGAGGGTCCTGGAACCAAACTCCAGCAGATACCAAGGGCCCACTGTATTCTTGGAATATTTCCAAGCCGTGGATGGTTGAATCCGTGGATAAAGAATCCGTGGATATGGGGGCACTGTCCAGTCAGCCCTCTGTATCTACGGATTCTGCATCCACAGATTCCGCCATCCATAGCTTGAAAAAAATTTTTTTAAGAAATCCCAAAAGCAAACCTTGATTTTGCCATTTTATATAAGGGACACCATTTTACCATGCAATTGTATTTAATAGGACTTGAGCATCTATTGATTTTAGTATCCACGGAGGGTCCTGGAACCAAACCCCAGTAGATACCAAAGACCCACCATATTCTTAAGAGTATTTCCAAGGCGTGGATAGTTAAATCCGTGGATAAAGAATCAGCGGACATGATGGGATCACTGTCCAGTCAGCCCTCTGTATCCATGGATTCTGCATCCACAGATTCCACCATCCATAGCTTGAAAATATGTTTGAAAAGATCTCCCAAGCAAACCTTGATTTTGCCATTTTATATAAGGGACACCATTTTACTATGCATTTGTATTCAACAGGACTTGAGCATCCACAGATTTTAGTATCCATGGTGTGTGTGTGTGTCCTAGGATCCACTGTATTCTTAGAATATTTCCAAGCTGTGGATAAAGAATCAGCGGACATGATGGGACTACTGTCCAGTTTGCCCTCTGTATCCACAAATTCTGCACCCACAGATTCCAGCATCCACAGCTTGAAAATCTGATGCATCTGAGGAAATATGATGCACCTGAGGAAGTAGACTGACGTCTACGAAACTTCTTTATTTCAGTTCGTCTCAAAGGAGCTACAAGATCTCTCTACAGCTTGAAAATATATTTTTTAAAAAATCCCAAAAGCAAACCTTGATTTTTTTCCCCCATAAGGGGCACCATTCTATGTCACCATTGGGTATAATGGGACTTGAGCATCCACAGATTTTGGTACCCAGGGTGGATCCTGGAACCAAACCCCAAAGGAGCCCAAGGGCTCCCTATAGATAAAATGCTTTCATTCTCTTCTAATAAAAAAAAAAAAAGGGGGGGGGGAATGGGAAGACTGTGTCTCTTTAAGGGAAGATACCAACAGCCCTTTATCCTTGGCAGGAGAGGGGTGGCAAAGATCTTACCATCCGATCTCAAGCCTGGTTTCTCTGCAGGAGCCACAAAGCCATGTTTTCCCCCCAAAAGGAGCTAACAAAGGGGTCCCAGGTAGATACACCTCCATGCAGTTTTGACAGCAAGGGCTGAGCTTGTCTCCCTTCTCCTCTCCTCTCCTGGCTTTCTGCAAGAAAGGCAGACAAATCCAGCAGATTCTATTTTTTTTTTTGAACTACAAAAAATTGCCTAACATTTAATTGCAAGAAGGAAGGAAGGAAGGGAAGGGGGAGGGAAAGCAAAGATGAAGGATGCTCCTGGATCCAGAGGAGACCCTCGCAGGAAGAGCTCTGGCTGACAAAGCAAGGTAAGGACTACTTTGCAAAAGGGTGAGAAAAGGCAAAAAGCAGGGAGGGGGCAGGGCGAGATGAGGGAGAGGGAAGAGAGAGGGAGGCCTATTGGTTAGAGCACCAAATGGTCCATAGGGTTTTGCAGAGCACCAGGGAGGCGGGGATGCGCATGCCCGCCCCTGATCAGACCTGTCCTCACACACCGCCTTGCAATTGTGCAAATTGTGCAAGGAAAGGCCTGGATGCTTTTTTCCTCTTATGCACCCAAGCAAGCAATGCACCTGCCTTTTTCTGCATCTCCTGCAAGCATGCAAGCTCTATTTTTTCCTCCTTTTTTTTTTTTTTTGCACCATCCAGAAGTCTCACTAAGGATGCAAACCTGGAGGCATCACTTTCTTCCCCCCCTGCCTTAATATTAATAGTACAGTACAGAAACTCACCAAAGAGTGATCCCTTTCTTGGCCAACCTAAATGCACCATATCCTTGTTGCAAGCTTTCGAAGCTCCACGGGCTTCTTCCTCATCAGGCAAGAGGTTACAAACCAAGCAGGAGACAAACAACGGGAGATGTTAGTCAGATGCCTGCATGTTGTTTTCAGTCTTTAGTTAAGATGGTATCTGGTGGGGAAGATATCTTTTGTAGGCATCTTAACTAAAGACTGAAACAACATGTAGGCATCTGACTAACATCTCCAATGGTTTTTCTCCTGTTTGGTTTGTAACCTCTTGCCTGATGAGGAAGAAGCCAGTGGAGCTTTGAAAGCTTGCAACCAATATATTGTGCATTTTGGTTGGCCAGTAAAAGTATCACTGTTTGGTGGGTTTTTGTTTGAATTTGCTAAAAGGCCAACACGGCTACCCCTGCCTAGTTTATTCGTGACAACCATATGCAGGTTATAGCCATCAAATTACAAAAATGATTAAAACCTTTTAAAACTTGGGACAGTCACAGTTGGCTGTATAACATATGACGCAAAATGTTTGCACTAAAATTACAAAAAAATGTTTCCTGCTAAAGGTATCACAATGTTTCGCAATCCATTCAAATTAGTCTAATCTATTTATTGCAGATTCCGAGGCATAATATACCAAAATATTAATAACTTTCCCCCACTCTCTGGTGTTGCTTGGCCACATACATCTTGGTTTTCTTTTTTATCTTTATATATATAGATATATATCTTTATTTGCCAAACATACTCACAAAATACTGACACATTTACAACACATAATATGTTAGACAATTCTTGGGGTTTTTTTGTGGGGGGGGGGGGGCTGGTTTTCAAAGATGTGAGACCTGTGCAATCTTGGAGGGTAGGCATGGTGTGAAGCCCAGGGCCAAAACACACTGCAGAAATGATCCACTTTGAGACTGCTTTAACTGCCCTGGCTCAATGGTAGGGACTGCTGGGAAGTGTAGTTTTGTGAGACATTGAGCCTTCTCTGGCAGAGAGTTCTGGTGTCACAATAAACTGCAATACCCAGGATTCCATAGCACTGGGCCAGGGAAGTTAAAGCAGTCTCAGACTGGATTATTTCTGCAGTGTGTTTTGGACCATTGTGGCCCCAGAGCTCTCTGACACATAATAATAATAACAACAACAATAACAACTTATTATTCCCAATTATTATTATTATTATTAGTAGTAGTATTTCTAAAGAGTGGGGTATAAATACAATCAAAAAATACATTATTATTGTTGTTGTATTTTTATCCTATGCTTTAGATTTAGAAATTC
Organism: Phrynosoma blainvillii; assembly: GCA_026167975.1. NCBI lineage: Eukaryota > Metazoa > Chordata > Lepidosauria > Squamata > Phrynosomatidae > Phrynosoma > Phrynosoma blainvillii. The sequence continues at coordinate 24,489,364 of JANUYF010000008.1, forward strand.
TCTCAGAGCAGCTTACAAATTGTTAGACATTTCCCTGCCTATTATTATTATTATTATTCCCAAATATTATAATTATTATTTCTAAAGAGTGGATATAAGTACAATTAAATAATAATAATAATAATGATAATTGTATTTTACCCCATGCTTTAGAAATGCTCTGAGTGGCTTACAAATGGTTAGACTTTTCCCTGCCTCTTATTATGAATATTATTATTATTCCTAATTATTATTATTATTTCTAAAGAACAGGGTATAACTACAATATAATAATAATAATAATAATAATAATAATAATAATAATAATAATAGTTTTTACCCGCTTTAGAAATGCTCTCAGAGCAGCTTACAAATAGTTAATTACATTCCCCTGCCTATTATTATTATTATTATTATTATTATTATTATTATTATTATTTTATATGATGATGATGATGATGATGATTACTGCTGCAACAAAGCAACCCTGTGCAGGACTGTGCTTTTGCAACGCAATGCAATGCCAAGCTCACCTGAGCTCTGCAGCCAGGGGGCGCGAGACGCCGTCTGGTGCGGGCCGCAGCCAATGAGAGCGTCAGGAAAGCGGAGGCCCCGCCTTTCGTTTCCTTGAAGTAGCCAATCGGGGGGAGGAGGAGGAGGTGGAGGCGGCGCGAGAGGGCTCGCGCCGGGCGTGCGCATTTGGTGGGATGAAGTGCGCATGCGCGGTTTTTTCCGCACGGCTGTTCCCAGAAGGGGGTGTGTCAGGGAGCCCGGGAGAAGTCAAGGCGGAGGAGGAGGAGGAGGAGGAGGGGAGCCTGATAATGGCGGCCAGGAGGAAAGAGCGCCGCGGCGGCTCTGAGGTAAAAGGAAAGCACACGCGCCTCCGGCCTCACCGTCGGGAGCCTGGAGCCTGGGTTTGGAGGCCCGGTCCGGAGCCCTGAGGGCGAGGCAGAGCACGGGCGGGTTTGATGCCTGAGGAGACCGGGCTGAGGGCCTCCCGCGAAGGCCTCCTTCTCCTCCTGCTCCTCTTCTGGGCCACCGGCGCCGCTGTGAGGAAAGGAGGCCGGTGTCGCAGCCTTCTGGAGGGTTGCTGGGAAGGAGGAAGACAAAACAGGCCCCGTCTTCTCCTTCTTCTTCTTCTTCTTATTATTATTATTCCTCTGTCCTTTTGGAACCGGCAAGGAAAAGTGTTTACGTGTGTGTTGTATGTGTATTGTGTGCCTTCAGGTTAGACGGAGAAAGTGTGACGTGTGCCTGCCTTCTGGTCGTTTCCGAATTAGACTGAGGCTGAGAGAGTGTGACGTGTGTCTGCGTTTCTTTGTGTGCCTTCAGGTCGTTTCCAACTTAGGCTGAGAGAATGTGACATGTATGTGTTGGCTTAGGCTGAGAAAGTGTGACGTCTGTTTGTGTGCCTTCAGGTCGTTTCCAATTTAGACAGAGAGTGTGACATGTATGCGTTGAGAGGCTGAGAGAGTGTGACGTCTCTGTGTGCTTTCAGGTCGGTTCCGACTTAGGCTGAGTATGACGCCTGTGGGTGTGTGTGTGTTTTCAGGTCGTCTCTGATTTAGGCTGAGAGAGTGTGAAATTTGTGTGCCTTCAAGTCGTTTCTGACTTTGGCTGAGAGGCTGAGAAAATGTGATGTGTGTGTGTGTGTGTGTGTGTTGACTTATGCTGAGAGAGTGTGACATGTGTATGTGTTGTGTGCTTTCAAGTCATTTCCGACTCATGGCGAGAGGAGGTTTACCATGGCTGTCCTCTGAGGCTGAGAGTGTGTGGTGTGTTGTGTGTTTTGTGCACTCAACCGTCAAGTTGTTTCTGACTCATGGTGACCCTGGGGTTTTCTTGGCAAGATGTATTTTTTTTGGGGGGGGGGGGTTGCTGTTGTCTTTCCCTGAGGCAGAGAGTTTGTGACTTGCCCAAGGACACATGGAGGGGGGAGGTTGGTCCTAAGGCAAACCTATCATAGGGTTTTCTTAGCAAGATTCGTTCAGAGGGAGGTTTGCCATTGCCTGAGGCTGAGAGAGTGTGACATATGTGTGATTTGTAGTCTGGTGAGCTATTTTGTCGCCTCTGTCAGTGAGCTCTGGGGCCACAACAAACTACAGATCTCATTATGCAAAGGGATCTTGCAGCACCATTGAGATTAAGGTCCCAAACACACTGCAGAAATAATCCAGTTTGAACCTGCTTTAACTACCCTGGCTCAATGCTAGGGAATTCTGGGACCTGTAGTTTGACAAAGTTCCCAGAATTCCATAACATTGAGCCGGGGCAGTTAAAGCGGGTTCAAACCAGATTATTTTTGCAGTGTAGATGCAGCCAGGTGCTGCAAAATCCCTTTTCATGCTCATTTTCCAGATCTATGGCTATGAATCCTACAAATCCCAGGCCTCCATAGGATGGAACCATGACCGTTTTCTTCACCAGTGGCTTGTCCTGTATCTGATATTCCTCTACACTGGAAAGCTCCACCTGCTGATTTCTTTAGGGCTGTTAAAGGTGCAAGATAAAGTGTCCGGCTGGGTGTTTTCCTTCTCAGCCTTATCAGTAGGACCTGCAGCCAGTCCTGATTTTCTGATTATTTTGATCTGTGCTGTCTGTTGTTTTGCACTGTTTGCAGCTGCTCTTGTCTCCTCAAAAACTTGAAAGGTGGATTTGGAGGCTTTAGTCTTGTGTATCCTTAACCTGAAGGAAATAGGCTGCAGACACCTGACACCGCTTTAACTGCCATGGCTCCATCCTGTTGAATTCTGGGATTTGTAGTTTGAAGGCTAACTAGCTCACAAAACTACAACCCAGAATTCCATAGCATTGAGCCAAGGCAGTTAAAGCAGTGTCAAACTCTATTAATTTGGCAGTGTGGCAGCAGACAAAGGTCCAAAACACACTGCAGAAATAATTCAGTTTGGGATTGCTTTAACTGCCCTGGCCCAATAGTAATGAATTCTGGGAACTGTACTTTTGTCAGACGTTTAGCCTTCTCTGTCAGAGAGCTCTGGTGCTACAATAAACTACAGTTCCCAGGATTCTCTAGCACTGAGCCAGGGCAGTTAAAGCAGTCTCAAACTGGATTATTTTTGCAGTGTGTTTTGGACCAGTGTCTCCCTGAACACTCTTTGATTTGTGTCTGGCCCTAGAACATGTATACAATTGCAGTGAGAATATAGGGCTGCAAAATGGCATCCCTGCCAACTTCAGACGGGAAACTGGTCTCCTGCACATTTTAATAATCATATAAGGATGATAGGAGCTTTATCATTGGCAGTCCTTCTTATACAAAACTAGTCAATATAGGACAGTTCTGGCCTCTTCCCTCTGCGTTTGTTGTTGTTGTTGCTAAATAAAATTTAGAATTTTAGAAAACACACCAGTTGACATAGCATTATATTGGGTCTTGGGACCCAAAGATCTTTGCTTCAAAGTATACATTTAACACCTAGGAAACATGGATTGTGATTTTTAGAACAACACAGTAAAAGTAAAGTTCTGCTAACTTACACTTGAATTTCTAGAATCCAAAGTATAAGTTTAACAACAGGTATTTTACCAATGAAATAGGATGAACAGGTGAATATGCGTTACTGTTAGACACAGACCAAATATACAGCATTTCTTGGCATAGCTACTCAATAAGCAGTGTTGCATCTTCAAGAGTGTAGAGGGTGATGTGTGTCTTGTGTGCCTTCAAGTCATTTCCAATTTATGGCAACCCTATCCTGGGGTTTTCTTGGCCAGATTTGTTCAGCGGAGGTTTGCCTTTGCCTTCTCCTGAGGCTGAGAGCATGTGACTTGCCCAGGGTCACCCAGTGGATTTCAAGGCTGAGCGGGAATCAAACCCTGGTCTCCAGAGTCCTAGTCCAATGTTCAAACTGAGGAAGATGGGAGAAAAAGATGTTAAAGCATTTGCAAAGTTGGAATCCCAATTCAACAGTTGCCAGCTCACTTGTATACCAAAAAAGAAAAAAAGATATTTCACTAGCTCTGAAATTTAGTATATTACAGATTTCCAAGGATCATTTCTTTATAGATTATCCAATAAAGCTTGCTAGTCAGGTTTACATATGAGTTATCTAATACAGTCACCTGTTATCTACCATATTTTTGACAGCTGCCTGTATCTGCTTTCCTTAGATTCAGCAGCATCCCTTGCTGGTTTAATTGCTGTGAACATGTCTCAAAGCAAGCTTTTCCTAGTGTGGAGGTTAAAATGTATCACAGTATCGATTAAATGTACTGTATTTATTCTTAACTGAACCATAGAAAAGGCATTGTCTTTATTCCAGTATTTGTTTGGGCTTGTATGGGAGATAGGGTTTTTTTAAAACTTCTGTTTTGTAGTTTCGTTTACTTGGTTGGCTTTAATATTCAAACATTTTGTTCTTGAAAGGTAGTTGATAAATTGTTGTAGCAAAATCATCAGACACTTTGTGTTAATTTTCAGGGGTGGAGATGGAATATATAGGTACATAAGTATTCCTGAGTAATTAATTTGAAATTACTACATGTTCAGCAGCCTCAGTTTTCAGAAAAAGCATGCACAGTGACATACACCTGGATGGTTGCCACAGAATGAGAGCATGGTGCCCATTTGCAGCATTTGAGGCCAATATATATACTTTTTTTCTGTTTACCTTGCTATCTTTTCTTAGCAGAAAGCCACGTCATGGTACTGTGCAAAATTAAAAACATATAAAAAATGGAAAAGTGAGACACTAGTAATATGAAATAAATAGTACACCCGTGAATGTTCTTCAGCTGTTTTCTAGTACCAATCAATGAAAAACAGATTTGGGCAACTTGTTTCAAAGTCAGTAGGAGAAGGAGTGGGATGTGCTTTCTGTATTTCCACAGTAATGACATTTCTACTATAAAGGATTTGCTTTTCATGTACCAGCCTGATAGATCTTACCAAAAGGCAAATGGGAACAGCCTCAGTGCCTCATCATAAGGCAGGGGTAGGCAACCTTTTTGAGCTGGGGGCTGGGTTGCTGTCCCTCAGACAATTGGGGGGCCGAAGCATCCAAAATAAATAAATAAAATAAAATAAAAAATATATGCATGCACACTCTCTCAGCCCCAGAAAAGCCATGGCAAAACACCTGTGGAGATTTTGCCAAAAAACCCCAAGAACAGGTAATAACAACAATAATCAATATCATCATGGTGGGCGGGGGCGGCCTAGGGCCTGTCCAAAGGCCTCGAGGGGCCGCATCCGGCCCCCCCGAGGCCTTAGGTTGCCTACCCCTGTCATAAGGTTTGGGCAGGTTCATATACATGTATAAAATTCTTTAACCTGGTCCCAGCTCATGCAGGATAGCATTGTAGTGAACATATCTGTTGAGTTGGTGATGCTACACGAATCTTATTTGTTTTTTGTTTTTTTTAAAAAAAAATTTATTTCATTATTTTATTTTACATACAAGCGTACAACATACAACATATCACATGTTACAAGACATAACATTCAAAACCCTTTATCACACGAATCTTATTTGTATTGGGGTTTTGTTTCTTTTATTTCAGACACCTTGACCTTGAAGATGGTGAGTAGCCAGCCAAAGTACGATCTAATACGGGAGGTTGGTCGTGGCAGCTATGGTGTAGTGTATGAAGCAGTAGTGAGGAAAACCTCTGCACGTGTTGCAGTGAAGAAGATTCGATGCCATGCTCCAGAGAATGTAGAACTAGCCCTCCGTGAGTTCTGGGCACTTAGCAGCATCAAGAGTCAACACCCAAATGTTATTCATCTGGAGGAATGCATCCTGCAAAAAGACGGCATGGTGCAGAAGATGTCCCATGGTTCCAGCTCCTCACTTTATTTACAGGTAAATGAGACTGAAATAAGTGGAAGAGACATAATGAGTAAGAAATAAATGGGTAGAGAAAGAGGATCAGTGTTTCATTCATAAAGCAGAGAAAATGCATGCTTCAAAGTATTGCTTAGATATCTCTAAGAAATATGTCATTTTTCTGTTTTTCTAAAGTTTTAGAAATACTTCAGGAAAAACAAGTAAAGCAATAGTAATAGAAGTGTCTGATTTCAGCAGAGATATTTTGACATGTGTAAAATCAGATATTTGACTTAGGTCCAAAACACACTGCAGAAATAATCCAGTTTGAGACTGCATTTAACTACCTTGGCTCTGTGTTAGGGAATCTTTGGAATTATAGTTTATTGTGGCACCATAGATGTCTAAGAGAGAAGGCTAAATGTCTTACAAAACTACAGCTCCCAGAATTCCCTAGCATTGAGCCAGGGCAGTTAAAATGGTCTCAAACTGGATTATTTCTGCAGTGTGTTTTAGACCTAAGTTTGAATTTCCTCCCCTAAACTTGAGCAGTGCTTGAAAGAGGACTTAGGTATGGGAAGCCACTGCTAAAAGCTATGTTGCCACTCAAAACCAGTAGGTAGTTGTGCCCCAAAAACTGGGAAGTACTGACCGTTGGGCCATTGCAGTTTGTCTAGACATTTTACATGGCAAGAACATTGCTGCATTGTAAAAAGGGGTTACTATGAAGCTCATCCTGGAAAAAGATACATTAGTAATATTTTAAAGAGATTTTGGAGAAGAAGCTCATAACTATACTAGGAAGTGGTATGATCACATCAGTATTAATAAAATTTGTTATTTTGTTCTTAGAATGTAGGGTTCACTACTTTAAAAGGTGTGGTTGTGTAAAAGAACTTGAAAAACAAAACCAAGAATAAATAGCTAGTAAAATTATAAGTTAAAACTCCTTCCTAACCATAACTTTTTTTAAAAAAAAATCTTCTGTATTTCAAATTGTTAATGAAATGTATACTCTAATAGCCTCCCTTCGTTTTGACATGGTGAAGAAAATATTTATTTGTTTGTTTATTTATTTGGTAGATAAAAATAGAAAACTGAGTGTGCTGCATACTTTTCTCAAGTATTTGAAAATAGCTGCTTGTTGATCTATATATTATGCATTGTCAGTTAAATTGGAACACTTCAGTATAACTTTGAGAATAAAAGTGAGAGCCTCAAATTTTCTGCAAGCTGTACATTTTGATTGTTTTGTTAGGTTAGCCTGATGGCAAACTTTCATATAGAATGAGAAAGTGTTTGCCTTAACTTTGTGTTAGTTAATTTCCATTAGCAAAGGGGCAAATGAACAATTCAGTAGGGTTCACACCAAACCATGCTTAAAGATAGTGTGACGGTTCTGATGTTCGTCAGTTTACACCATAGTTTTTACTCAACCTGCAAAACAGAAAATATGACTTGAAGTGGATTTATAATTGTGTAATTACAACTGGGACCTCTAGAATGCTCTTCACCATATAAAGAAAAATGCTAAGGAGATGGAAAATAAAAATAGACTTTTATTTGTCCATAAGTTTGGAAGTTTGAACCATGGTTTGAGTTCTACATTACATTTAGCAGAATTTATGCTATGCTGTGATACCTGAATTGAGCCTTAGGTTTTCATTGAAGGCATTAGTTTGAATGGGTGTGATGGCCGTTTTAGAGGCATACTGTCAGTGTCTTTTAAAAATACCTGTTAAAGAAGAAACCAGGAGAATGAGTACAGCAGGAATACTTATAATGTGTACATTGAAAGTATGGAGTATTTGGGTGTTTTTAATTCAACTACTTTCTTACTTGACTCATGCTTACTGAAACATATCCATGAAATGTCTTTATATTATAGCTTGTAGAGACCTCTCTGAAAGGTGAAATTGCCTTTGATCCCAGAAGCGCCTATTACCTTTGGTTTGTGATGGATTTCTGTGATGGAGGTGATATGAATGAATACCTCTTGTCCCGGAAGCCTAGCCGAAAGACCAATACCAGCTTTATGCTTCAGCTCAGCAGTGCCCTGGCTTTCCTGCACAAAAATCAGATAATCCACCGTGACCTCAAACCTGACAACATCTTGATCTCTCAGAGCAGGATGGATGCTAGTGACTTAGAACCTACTTTGAAAGTAGCTGATTTTGGACTGAGCAAGGTTTGTTCTGCTTCAGGACAAAACCCCGAAGAGCCTGTGAACGTGAACAAATGTTTTCTTTCTACGGCTTGTGGCACAGACTTTTATATGGCTCCTGAAGTTTGGGAAGGCCATTACACGGCCAAAGCAGACATCTTTGCCTTGGGGATTATAATTTGGGCAATGTTGGAAAGGATCACTTTCATAGACACAGAGACAAAGAAAGAGTTGTTGGGGAGTTACGTCAAACAAGGGACTGAGATCGTGCCCGTTGGAGAAGCTTTGCTAGAAAATCCGAAAATGGAACTGCTTATTCCTGTTAAGAAAAAGACAATGAATGCTCGTATGAAACAGTTGATTAAGGAAATGCTTGCTGCTAACCCACAAGACCGCCCAGATGCTTTTGAACTAGAACTCCGATTAGTCAAAATTGCTTTTAAAGACAGCAGTTGGGACACGTGACCTTTGGTGTACTTTGCCCTGTCATGGCAGAGTTATATCTGTAACTATGGTGCAGCATTTTGTGGAAGCAAAAAACAGACTAACCCAATTCATAGTGTCAGGGTTCTGTGTTTTTTTCTTTTCCATTGCATTTCTCTTGTTTTTGTAAACTAAGCTTAAGATGGCCATCCTTGTTTTATTACCCATGTATGTATTATTTCTAGGCTATAGCTGTTATGCTATCTACCTGGAGAGGAAAATTGGCAGGTTAGGTGACTGCTTTCTAGGAATACATTAAGGAATATTTCCTACATTCCAGTTTCCTGTTGCAGAATTTGGGATGCCCATGGAAGAAAAGATTTGCATGCTGGCAATGCAAATCATTCAGCTTTGTAAACGTGTATATATTTATGTCGGTATGGGTGACTTGACTCCCTCCCTCTTCCATATAGACAAAATATGCCTGTTATTTATATTGTCTCATATAGAATTTGGGTGACTGTGGCTCATCTGTGAACCCCCAATATATCACCAGTCTCTACTTTTTTCGTCAAGAAAAAATGTGATCACATAGCGGTAAACAAATGTGATGCAAAGAGAGCCTCTGATTCAAATACTGAGTTACTGCGGAGAGAACCTCTTAGACTAGAAGGCTGCAGTAGATAATCTGATGGCGTATTCTAGCTGTTGGGTGCCAACCTTGGTTAAGTCTTTATCCATTTAGCTTCATTTTTCTGGGGTAATGGAATGACCTCTGCCACTGTTCCTTGCATTTGAGATCCAGCATTATTCAATTCAAAATACTTATTTGGTGGGTTTTTTTAAAATGTAAATCATAGGAAAGGGGAAAAAAACCCCTCAGTGTTCTGTGGAAACCTTTGCAAGTATGCCCCCACCTTATTTGTTGTCCTGGCATAGAAGCTAGTCATGTTAATTGTTGCTCTCCCTTTTAATAGAGGTTCTTTCAGTCACTTGGTAGTGATGGTTTTCATGACAGAATACTTGTTTTGTTTCCTTTGGGAAGGAGCGACGCTCTGAAAGCATTGTGTATCATTGAACTCTCCAGATTCTTTACTGTTAAAAATATTGCCAATTTGCATGGGTGGTTGTGTTTCTGCCCAAAATAATTGCACTCATTGTTTTGCTCTGAGTTTTATTTTTCTTAAATTGTTGGCAGAAGATACAGAACACTTAGCACAATTCTGCTACCCAAAGCACAGTTGATAGGGCCCACAGGCAAGTGTGTCCTCTTCTTATCCACCACCATTTTTGTGCCCATAACATTATTGCTTTCTGTGTGCACCAGGGCACAGCTGACATATTTACACCTGAAGCAGGGCCTTCTGTTTCCTGACTTTTACTCTGAAGCACTAAGAAGTCTCCTCCTCCAGGTTGCTGGTGTTCATGCTGCTGCCATTTTACATCTTGTTCTTCTGTGCCTGGGGTAAAAGGAGTTGCACTTTTTGGTTTGTTTCTGCTTGACTAGACAGGAGTAAAACTCTGATTCTGGAATAAATAGAGAGAACAGAATAGTGCGTGTTCATTTTGTTGCTGAAAATGGATTTATTGTGAAGTTGTAGGCTTTCATGGCCGGCATCCATAGGTTTTTGTGGGTTTTTCGGGCTGTGTGGCCATGTTCTAGAAGTTCTCTTCTAGAACATGGCCACACAGCTCGAAAAACCCACAAAAACCAATGGATTTATTGTTTGGGTTAAAATAATTCCAATGCCATTAGCTACAGCCTTCAAACTAGAAAGTGAACTGACCTTTGTTTTCTCATCAAATGCACTGGAATTCACTGTACACCATCCTTACATCATATAGCTAAGATCTAAAAAGTACAATGAGAACATGTGTTGATTTTATTCCTAATAGGAATATCTGTGTGGAACAAGATGCCTTTCAAATGAAAATGCTTCTTTAACCTGATAGAACACATATCCCTTTGCTCAAAATACAGTTATCACTTATGCAGTCCTATCCTAAACCTGCTGACTTGGAAGCAAGTCTTACAGGTTTCAGTGGACTTTAAGGAATAAAGATGTTTAGGATTGCAGTGTTCACTATTTATTTGGAAAATTTTCAGATTGAAAGTCCTGTTGAAAATAAGATTCACAGAAACACGAATAACAACCTGTAATTCCACTGAGGCATACTTTCAGAGAATTTCAACTGCTGTCAATTGGTATATCTCTGTCCATCTGGCTTCCCAGTGTAATGCTGTATTGGGGTTAGCTGAGGACCCAATTAATGTCTGTCCTTTGACTGCAGAGGTAAGACATCATAAATATTCTGGGGGATTAAATGCTCCTTACTCTTTGGGGGGATTTTTTACCTTTACTCTTTAAAGCACCACTGTGCCTTTGGAGACAAGATTATATAGTGAGTAGAAAGGCACTCATAAGGATATCCTGGCATCCAGCAGCTGAACATTTCATTAATATGCATGTCAAACAAAAGCATATGAGCTGTAGGAGATTGGCAGTCATTGAGGATTCAAAATAAAAAGCAGGAACTCTCACATGTAAGACCTATCTAATCTTGATTACTGTGTGCAATTTCTTGCAACTTGCAGGTCCATGGCAAATTTGGGTACATTGTTGCATGTGCTTTTTAAATACAGTGCAGAAACTAGGAGTATTTAAATATATATATATATATATTGCACAGTAAAAAAATGCCGAAAGTGCACTGGTTTCTTGTTTTTTTAAATTTGGGGAGACCTCCCCAGGTCACCTCCCTTCATGGTGCTTAGCCCATTGGCATTGAATGCTAACTTAATTATTCCATTAATTATTATTGAATAATTGTCCCTGAGATCTCTCTGTGTGTGTGTGTGTGTGTGTGATTTTGGTTGTTGGTTGTGTTTTCTTTGGGTTCCTGTAAAATCTCTTGAAATCAAAACTGTTGTAGCAGCTACAAAACAATCCACCAGCGTAACAAAAGTTGAGATACTCATCAGCACTTCAGAAAGAAAACAAACTTTCAAAAGCTTTTTGTTACAAATTGTAAACTCTATTTTGTGATGAATTTATTAAAGGGGGGAATGATTGTGTAATTTATTGCATTCATGACTTTTTAAAAAAGAATAAAGTCTGAATTGAAAGAAATCCTTCAGTTTTAAAAAAGGCTTTTTTGTTGTTTTACATAACCAAATGTTTTTCTTTCCCTCATTACAAATTTGTCTTATTTTCCCATTACATGGTTATAATATGTGTGTTAGGCAATTATGCCATAGTTTTGGTGTGGATGTTCATGTGGGTTTAGTCTAGTGCAAAGAGCACTATTATCATAATGAACAGCCTTTTTATGAGGCTTAGGCTGCATCCACACTGCAGAAATAATCTGGTTTGACGCCACTTAAACTGCCGTGGCTCAGTACTGTAGAATTCTGGGAATTGTTTTTTGTTATAAAAATGGGTTAAGTGACTTCCAACTTGCCAGTTCATGGTATCAAAATTAATGGTTAATTTTACTTCCCCATTATCTTCTCAGTAAGGAAAATATTCATAAGTTTATCAATGTTAAATTGATTATTTGTGAATTTGTAAGCCACCCTGAGAACCTTTGTGGCTGAAGAGCGGGGTATAAATACTCCAAATAAATAAATGGCACACTATTTAAAAATAAAATCACTACTGTTCTGCAAATCCTAAACTAAATATCTCTCCCCATTTCTTCCTTCAGTAGTCAATTGCCAATCTCCATTCACCTTTAAAGAACTCAGTAGTTCCCTCTTTTATAAGTTTAGTCAACTGGCCCGGTTCTGCAAATTCATTCAGCTTTATAAAGCCATTTGTCTTGAGAAGAAACAACCGAGTCTTTCCAGCCTGACTGCTGTTACGAAATACTGTACAGTGGATCTTTGAAAGCTTGCAACATGTATTTTGTACATTTTGGTTGGCCAATAAAGGTATCACTCTATGGATGTTATGGTATGTTAGGAGTTATGCTTTCCCTTCTGAACTTCAGTAGTCGTGTATATCAGTAGACCAGCACTTATGAAATGGAATAGAAATGTGATGAAACTACCTCTCCAGCTAAAATCAATTGCTGTGTAGATCAGAGGTCAAGACTTGACATCTACAAACATACCCCTCCTGCACTTGTTTTCCTGCCTTTCCTTTTGTGTATTTTGTACATGCCTGTGGGCTTTGTGTGGCTGGGGTTGAGAACCTGTTTTTTCTTCCTATGCCTTGTTTTGATTGTGTTTGCTTTCAGTCTATTTCAAATGGTGCTCTTCCGTCTGCGCCAGCCAATCCGCCTTTCGCTCTAAAACTGCAGAGTAATGAAAGACGGTTGCTTTGTGTGGTTAACCAGATAAACTTTGTCTGAAAGGGGAAGTTCAGTAGCTGAGGCCACACCTTTGGAACGCTGCCTTACTAAGAAGTTACACCGTGGTCCTCGGCACTGTTTGGTTCAAAATCTGTGCAAACATATTTGCTTTTAGATTTGCCAGTGTCACTAGATGCAGTGGTGCATGTATTAACTTGTGCTTTGAACCCTTTATTTTTTAATTTTTAAATAACACTTTGAGAGTTATTTTGAGAGTTATAATTCTTTCATGGGAGGGAAAGAAGGAACAAATCAAAAGCACTGACACCAGGCATGGATAAATCTATCCATTTCCCTTTCCCATATTTAAAAAAACTCAAATGATTTCTGCCAAATCTTCCAAGGAACGTCTAGTGGCTCTGATGAGATCTCTTAAGGAGACAGCCAGCATCTCTAGAGGCTTCCAGGCCTCCAAACTCAGCCTGAAACTGCTATCTTCTTTTGTAATTATCTACATTTCAACATTCCTAGCTTGCAGGGTAGTTTATTCTGAAGAGTTATGGTCCTGTGGAAGCAACTGCCTAACTATTTCATTTCCTTGACAACATTTTGCCTCTACTTTGCCTAACAAAGGATGCACCAAGTCAGACCTGGCCAGCAGGTTTAACTAGTGTTCTGAAATCTCTGGCCTGTTAATCCCTCTCTCTTCGACATCTGATCTGAAAACAATACCTCTAGCTTCAGTCTCAAATCCCTTTCTAGTATTTGTTCCTCCTCCCTATGCTAGAAATTAATGACATGACTTCCAGGAGTCTGTAGCTCAGAGGGTTAATACAGAAGTCATATCTTGCTTCTCCAGCTTGCCTTTATGGGCTATCTTATCACTTTCTTAAAAAGTAATTGGAGGATAATACTTTAAACCAAGGAAAAATAGAATAGAGTTGTTAACAGTTTAATTCTGTTTTAATGTTGTCGGGGTTTTAAAAAATGTTTTAACTATATTATGCAGCTGTATCTCAGACAACAACAACAATATAAATTTCTTACCCACCTCCTTCCATCGATGGAGACAGGGAACAACAACAGAGCAACAAATAAGCATCATATAAAAACACAACATCAGTTACAAACACACATCAGTTTAAAAGAGCAAACAAGACACATACGTATTAAAACAATCTACATTTTAAATTCACAGTTCTAAAAAATCACCTGGAAAGGCCTAGTGGCTGGAAGAGACTAGTCTTTAATGCTGTTTTAAATTTGGACAGCTTATTCATCTGTCAAATCTCTTCCCGCAAGTCATTCCACAGTTTAGGGGCATCTGAAGAAAAAGTCCTCTGGTTGACATTTGTCAACCTAGTCTTGGCTGTCTGGAGTAAATGTCCCCCAGAAGGTCTGAGTGTACAGGATGGATTATTTGGGAGGAGGCAATCTCATAGGTAATCTGGACCCAAACAAAGGAGATGTATTCCTGGGCATTATGACTATAACAGAAAATTTGGCACCAGAAATAATATGGAAAGAAAAATGGCCAACACAGCTACCCCTGAATGTTTTCTGTATTGTGAGATACTGCACTGTAGCTGCAACAGGGGAACCAGGAAGAATAGTCTGTGGACTGGGAACTTCAACAAGGGTAGAGCAATTTTTTTCTTCTTAAATTAGGACTGAATTTGCATGTTTTACCTCTACATCAACCAAAATATTCCTGATGCAAACATATGGATACTTCTTGAGGAATCCATTGTTCTCTGTGACTTCACTGGAATGGAGGCATATTGGGTTGCAAAAGAGAGATGCAAATGTTGAGATGCAAATGGATTTTAAATTTCCTAGACTTTGCCAATCTTCCTATAGCCACAGGGTCAGAAAAAGGAGGATCCTGCCTACAAAAGATATCCTCCCCACCAGATACCATCTTAACTAAAGACTGAAACAACATGTAGGCATCTGACTAACATCTCCAATTGTTTTTCTCCTGTTGGTTTGTAACATCTTGCCTGATGAAGAAGAAGCCCATGGAGTTTCGAAAGCTTGCAACAAGGATATTGTGCATTTTGGTTGGCCAATAAAGGTATCACTGATGGATTTTTGTTTGCATTTCTGTGAATGTCTGTCAGGGAGCAAATTGGTTCATCTTTCATGCAAAAACAAATATTGTATATGCTCATATATAAGTCTAGAAATTTTAGTCAAAACATCGACCCAAAAAACCTGGGTCGACTTATCCACAGGTCAACTGTACCATAACTCTTATCAAAATAGGAACCACCTTCTTCTCTGAGTAGAGTGGCAAAAGTTGACAGCTTAGTTTATCCCGAGAGAACCTAAAAGAAACACCAACCCTTCTACTCTTTCCATCTAGCATCCTTTCTGAATGCTTGGGCGAAAGAATAGCAGCACTCTTTGGCATGGCTTTGCTTTGCTTTATTCTTTGCATCCTTGGTTACATGCCTCCTAAGTTTTACTCTCGACATTATATCAAAATCCATCATTTTGGTCCCAAAACCTCTCTCAACTTATACATAAGATCCACTTATGCACAAGTCTATGCATACTCTCCAAGGAGGAGAGATGATGAACGATACATTCATAATCTGGCCATTTACGAATGAAGGTGTGTAAATCTTGAAGCCACCGTGGAAAACAGCAGCAGTACACAGTGTTGCCACATGAGGGAGGATTTCCCTCAAATTTGCTTTTAAATCCTCCAGGCTTAACATTTTCTCTGCATGTAATATAGGCTGAGTCACCCTTATGCAAAATCCTTAGGACTAGAAGTGCTTTGGATTTTGGAATATTTGAATAGACATAATGAAATGTCTGGAGACCAGGGTTCGAATCCTGGCTCGACCATGAAAACCCACTGGGTGACCTTGGGCAAGTCACACTCTCTGAGCCTCAGTGGAAGGCAACGGCAAACCACCTCAGAACAAATCTTGCCAAGAAACCCCCATGATATGTTTGCCTTAGGGTCGCTTTAAGTCGGAAGCAACTTGAAGGCTCACAACAACAAAAACTGGGTGTAGATCATTCTTATTCAATTACATTTAGATTAAAAGACTTGTGAAGTTACCTTTCCCGACTTGGTGTGCATGGTAAATCTGCTGTGGATTCTGGGAGCTGCAATCAGCACCTCTGAAGGGCACCAGACTGTGGAAGGCTGTTTTAGGTTATCTGTCTTTTGGGATATAAACAAAGTGATCAGTGACCATCCCATCACTGAGTCTGGAGTTTTCACCCCATCACTGTACTTACCCTTCAACCATCCTGAATTGGCAGGGACCCTCTCAGTCAATCCTCTATTATCCCACTTTCCCCTTTGCTTTCAAAATGTCCCCTTTTCTCTCTCCTCTTTTCACTTCTTCCCTTTGTTCTTGGTTTACTTCACTTGCTGAAAACAGTTCAAAGTACAAAAGTAGCTAAAGCAGGAAAGAATCTGCTCGGGGTTTTAGTAAAAACTTTAAAGGAGCTACCAAAGTATTGACTATTTTGGACATAGGGTTAAACCGCATTAAAGTTTAAACTAGGAGCTGAAATAGATTTGCTTCTCCATTAGCCACCATTGATCCTGGGGCATTTCTGCACAATCATAGAATCATAGAGTTGGAAGGGACCCCAAGGGCTATCCAGTCCAACCCCCCTGCCATGCAGGAACTCACAATCAAAGCATCCCCAACAGATGGTCATCCAGCCTCTGTTTAAAAACCTTAAAAGAAGGAGACTCTAACACTCTCTGAGGGAGTGTGTTCCACTGTCAAACAGCACTTGCCATACTTTCAGGAAGGTCTTCCTAATGTTGAGGTGGAATCTCTTTCCTGTAGCTTACATCTGTTGTTCTGGGTCCTATTCTCTGGAGCAGCAGAAAACAAGCTTGCTCCATCCTCAATATAACATCCCTTCAAATACTTAAACAGGGCTATTATATCACCTCTTAACCATCTCTTCTCCAGGCTAAACATACCCAGCTCCCTAAGTCTCTCCTCATAGGGCAGGGGTAGGCAACCTTTCCCCTTTAAAGGCCGAGGGACTTCAGCTCCCAGAAGCCTCAGCCATGTTGGCCAATAGTCCCATGTTGGCCAATAGCTCCTGGGATTCTGGGAGCTGAAGTCCCTCGGCCCTTAAAGGGGAAAGGTTGCCTACCCCTGTCATAGGGCATGGTTTCCAGACCCTTCACCATTTTAGTCGCCCTTCTTTGGACACGCTCCAACTTGTCAACATCCTTTTTGAATTATGGTGCCCAGAACTGGACACAGTATTCCAGGTATTTTGCAGTATTCTGCCCAAAGTAGAATAAAGTGGCACTATTACTTCCCTTGATCTAGACCAGTGGTTCCCAACCTTTGGTCTTCCATTTGTTTTGGACTTCAGATCCCAGAGGTCCCAGCCACCCTGGCTAACAGTCAAGAATTATGGGAGCTGAAGTCCAAAACATCTGAAAGTCCAAAGGTTGGGAACCACTGATCTAGACATTATCCTTCTATTGAAGTGAGAAAACAAGCCATGAGATAAGCCCAGATAGACCATTGGTCTAGCCTTACCTTCTTCTGTGGGAAAAAGTGTATCAAAAGGAAAAGGAGGAAATGGGACAGTGCCGGTTGACAGGACACTTACGGGTACCGTTTTTGAAAAATCCACTGGGGAAAAAATAGGTAGTGATGCCATCATCTCCAACACTGTCTAGGAATATAAAAGCCGGAAGACAAACTTCCTGGTTTACACTTGCTAGGCTCAAAAAAGATTGGAGCTGTGCCTTCTGGCACAAATTGGCCCCAAAATTCCAAGTCCAGCTTTATCAATGGGGCTACATATACTCTCTTGTTCCAGGAACAAAGCTTGGAAAAGCTATTTTAAGGAACAAAAATACAGGTTCATGTCATGATAACGAACACAGAATCGGCTAACCAGGAAAAGAAAGCACATGGCTTATTTGAGGGTGTAATCCAAGCATTGGCCATGTTGGCTGGAGGATTGGAGTATCTGTAGGGTTGCCATTCCAGTCCCACAAATCTGGGCTTAATATTTGTAAATATGCAAAATGTGTATTGCATATTTGCACCACATATTACACAAATTATTAAAATTATGGATATTATTCTGATTTGTATCATGATTATGGATTTCAGCACACTAGCTGTTGCATATTCCCCCCCTCACTATCACTATGCTTCAGTATTGGTATCATTTTTACAGTTCTGTTCTGGGAGAACCAGTATAGAGTAATGTTTAAAGGGCTGCAGTTTTCAAATTCCTGCTTGGTTATGGAGTTGGCCATGTGTCTTTTGGCCATCACTACCTCTAAGCACATCTATCTTTAGGGGTTGGATTAATATGGAGATGGGATATATGTAAAATAGTCATCTATATTCCTGGCTGAGTACAAATAAAAACAACAGTGACAATGGTGACAGTCAGTCTCAGAAGATGGTCATGGCAAACCCACTCTGAAGAAACTTGCCAAGAAAATCCCATGATAGGTTCACCTTAGGGTTGCCGTAAGTTAGAAATGACTTGAAGGCATGCACCAACGTCAAAAGTCTTGCTGTCCTGTTCATTTTGCCCTGTGGATCATAGGCAGTCTAATAAGAATACTGTTGGAAGTGTCTGTGCATGAAAAAATGTCATTGTCACCATCATCTCTCTGCTGCATCTCTTCTCTCTCCTCTTTCCTCCACGCTCCTTTCATCTCACACTTCTCCCATTCCTCCTCCCTCGCTTCTTGCACACTTATATTTTTCACTTTCTTCTCTCTTCAAGTGATTTCCCCACTTACGGTGGTCCTAATGTTAACCTGTTGTGGCATTGTCAGAGTTTCTTTAGAGGAGGGTTTGCTTTGCTTTCCTCTGAGGCTGAGAGAGTATGGCTTCATCAAGTGGGTTTCCATGTCTGAGAGAAGATTCAAACCCACATCACCAGAGTCCTAATCCAGCATCCAAACCACTATACCACAATGACTCTTCCGCTAGTGCAAAGACTGTTACAGAATGGATTGTCTTATTTTAGAGCACTGTACAAAGGTAGTATCCTTTCTTATCCTTCCCTTTTTTCATGTCTTGCTGCCATACCTTGGAAATCAGACCACACAATCATGGATCACCAAAGCAGCACTAAAGCATTAATGCAGACAATGTATGCTTCCATTTTTAACCTACTGTGATTATGGCGGGACAGCAGGCCCGTATGATAAAATCCTATGAAAGGTAGTTGGATATATCATCATCATCATCATCATTCTCCAATAAAGTCAAGGAAGCATACAAAGCTCTATTCTTCACTGCTTCATCCTCACAATACCAACCCTATAAGGTAGATCAGTTTCAATAAGTGTTTGTGTGTGTGAGAGAGAAACTAACTGACTAGCCATCTGGCCCAAGATCACTTAGGACCTTTTGCAGACTGCCAGAAATAGTGCAAATTCAGTCCACTTTAACTGCCCTGGCTCAGTGCTAGGGAATCATGGGAGCTGTAGTTTATTGTGGCACCAGAGCTCTCTGACAGAGAAGGTTCAATGTCTCAGAAAAAAATACAATTCCCATGATTCCCTAGCACTGAGCCAGGGCAGTTAAAGTAGACTCAATTTGCACTATTTCTGGCAGTCTGCAAAGGCCCTTGGTCAGTTCCTCATGGCTCATGGGACTTGAACTCGGACCTCCCAAATCCTAGTCCAGCACCCTAACAATTAACTACATTGTCTCAGCTCACACATATGCTTGTATTACACCTCCAAATAAACCATATGCTTTATTTTCCTGGTTAACTTCTGCATTAATTTTCATGACACGAACCTCCATTCATTTTAAATTTACCGTAAATCTAATTCTAAATTAACAAAAGCACAGTCACCCTTCTGTATTTATGGATTCTTTATCCATGGAGTCAAGCGTCCATGGCTTGAAAATATTAGATAAATTCCAAAAAGCAAAGCTTGATTTTGCCATTTTATATAAGGGACACCATTTTACTATGCCACTGTATTCAACAGGACTTGAGTATCCACAGATTTTGGTAATCATGGGGGTACTGAAATTCCAAAAGAGTTGTACAGAATTTCCTATCCCTATAGTAGCCTGTTACGTTGACTGGCCTCTAGCGCAAGCCTTGTTTGCTTTCATTTTGGGAAATCCATCCACTCCTGTTACTCACTTCTGCCTTTGTGAGTGTTCACTATCCTGAAAACAAAACAGCATCAGCATTGGCGATTGAGGTGATTCACACTGAAGGCGGCAGCAGAGTCAGGATATTTTACATTTTTGTTCATTCTTCTCTGGCTTACCCATTCCAACACAGAACATCTCATTTCCCAAAAGTCAGGTCTGCCAAACTTGTTTGTTTCACTCTCCAGAATGCCTCATTTCCCTCTCTGTGACTTTCTTCCTCCAGGGTTTATTTTTCCCTCAATGGCCCTCGCAGTGAGGAAATAGTCCTTGGAAGAAAATTTAGGTGTGAAAATGTTTATTGGAAATTGCACACCCATTCTTGTGCCTAGCTCAGCTAGATCATTTTTGCCAGAACTAAAAAACCTATGTTTTTGGGCAGCAACTTCTGGAATCCCCCAGCCAGCATGCCCAATGGTACTAATTATTTAACTGTATTAATAATGTTACCTGCTGACCAATTTATGGAGACCCTGTGAATGAGAGACTTCCATGTCGCCGTGTCATCAACATCCAAACTCAGGTATCGCAAACTTAGGACTGTGGCTTCCTTGGCAGAGAGATTCTGTCATCCAAAAAAAGGAACTTCTCCAAGCTCTAGTAAGTTGTTCTCTGGGGGCATTTGCAAAGCTGTTTGCACCCTTCATAATGGTGTGAACTATAACTCCTCTTATTTCCCAGCCAGCATGCCTATGCCATGCTGGCTGGATGATTCTGGAAGTTACAATCCCAAAAAGTAATGTTCCAAAGCTTTGCCTAGTAGCCATCTGTGCAGGTCTTTCATGGCTACCAGCTATGTTGTTATTTACAACCACATTCTTTTAACTTGCTGCATGTGTTCCTATTTCTACAAGTAGGTTGGCGATGATACCCAGAATAGGCTTCCCCCACTTTGGCTATCCCATAGGAGGCTAATATTATGAGTAGCTGTTGATCTCTGCTCTCACGCTTCTCACAGTTTTGCCTGGGCATCCTTCCGGATGGTTGTCATTATTTTTCTTCCCCTTTTGGCCTTGTTATCTGGAGAGCTGAAGATGAGCTGACATCTGCCTCTGTCATTCACGCCACATTTGCAATGGTTTCTTTGTCCCAACCAAGACCTCCCATGCTGCCTGTCCTCTTACTCTTTCAGATGGGTTTTGGGGAAACTTCCACTCTGGAGATAAGATGAGGAAGGAGAGCTCTTTCTCACCTGGGATGCTGATCCCTGTTACGCATCTTTGGCTGCAAGATGCCAGTTTCTTCACACTTATTAATCCCATGAAGGATTTTTTAAAAATGTTGCTGAGAGTCATTAGTCTTTGTGCATTTAGCTAAAGGTTGGCTCCTTAACTTGGAACACAGAATTTGGGGACTACAGGTACCAGAATCCTCCACATCCATTGACTATGCTGATTGGAGGATTCTGGAAATTGTAGTCCAAAAAGGTAACTTTTCCACTCCTGCTCCTGAACCCCAGATTTCATAACTTTGTAAGACACGTTTCTGACATCTCAATTTTTAGCATGCAGATTTTATTTATTTTTATTATTTTATTTCTATCCTAAATTTCTCCCAAAACTACCAACTCCACCACCACCCCTGCTAAAAAAACAGAGAAGGTTATAATATTGAAACACAATTCAGTAACCTAGATTAGTTGTATTTGGATTAGGAGCAATTGAAAAGCCTTTTAATTTTTTTTAACAGTACAGAGCTTAAAAAGTACAGAGATTTAACAAGTCAGACATTTGCCCAAATTTTGCTTGAATAAAAAGATCTTTGCCTACTAGTGGAAAGACAAAAGGGGATATTAGTCCCTCAGAAGACAGTTTGGATCAGGCACCAAAATGGTCCCCAAATTCCAACTACTCTATATATTTACCAGAATTCCATAATTTGAGCATTTATTTTGAATTTGAATTCTTCTCCCAGCTGAGTAATTTTCATGTGTAGCTGTAGAGTTTTTTTACTTCCATAGTAGTTTTGCACTAATTAATTTTGCATTTTGAATTCAGTTTGTAGTAATTGACATAAACCAAAGAAAAAGGGGGAAAGGAGGAGGTGGAGACAGAAACTGGAATATTTTAAAAGCAGCTGGAAAAAAAATGTGATGACAGAGAATTAATCAAGAGCATCCTTGACACATTGGGACAGTTGGAGAGTATGTTAGACTGGGGAGGTTGTGGGTTCAGATCTGTGCCTTGACCATGATAAAGCTTGACTGAGAGACCTCACGACAATTGCTATTTCATAGCCCAAATCTACCTTACAAGATTGTTGTGAGGATAATAATGGGGAGGAGGACCATACCCGTGAAGAAAATGGAGGATTTGTTGTTGCTGTGTGCCTTCAAGTCATTTCCAACTTATGGCGATCCTAAGGCCAGGATAGGGTTTTCTTGCCAAGATTTGTTCAGAGGGGGTTTGCCGTTGCCTTCCCCTGAGGCTGAGAGCATGTGACTTTCTCAAGGTCACCCAGTTGGTTTCACGGCTGAGCTGGATCGAACTCAGGTCTCCTTGGTCGTAGTCCAACACTCAAATCCCTATGCCACGCTGGCTCTCAAAATGCAACTGCAATAATAATGTAGAATGGCAATTGTGGAGTAATTATGGAGAGATTGAGTTGTGGAAATTGCTGTGTTCTTTCCTAAATCTGCCTTGCTGTTTTGGGTCCATTTCCTAGCAAGCCATTTTCAAACTGATCCACCACCTTCCTCCCTTGTACAAACAGTGTTGCTGCATGTGGGTGGGGATGGAGGATGAGGGAGCATCCTTTCCAGTCCTCTAAAAAAAGAAGCCATATATTGAAGAGTTCAAAGATCAGTCATAAAAATAACCTTTGGCACTGCGCGTTTTTTGCGGTGGCTTCCTGCAATTTAAATCTCCCCAGGAAAAAAAACATACAACCCAAACTTCCTCTTGACTGGGGAGGAGGGAAGCAGGTTCCAGATGTTTAACCCTCTTATAGTGCATGGCCATTGTTTCATCCCTGCATTCTGGGCCTCAGAGTCACACAGTCTCAGCCGTGATAGACCCGCCTTAGGTCGCCATGAGTTGGAAACAGATCGAAGGTACACAACAACAACAATCTGATAGAGTGACAGATTGCAGTCCACAAAGGTTTATGCCACAAGCGCTATGGTAGTATTTAAAATGCCACAATTTGTTGTTGTGTACCTTCAGGTTGTTTCCAACTTAGGGAGACCCTAAGGCAAAACAATCATGGGGTTTTCTTGGCATGTTTCTTCATTTCCATCCTCTAAGGCTGAGAGAGTGTAACTTGCCCCAGGTCACCCAGTGGGTTTCCATGGCTGAGCCAGGATTCAAACCCTAGTCTCCAGAGCCATAGTCCAATGCTTAAACCACGACACCATGCTGCTCAAGGTACCACAACAGCCAGCTATTATTTTTGCAACAAAATACCGTAGAAGTGCTTCTGCCACTGAATTTTGGGTAAGCAGAAATTATTGCTTTCGTGCCACAAAACTAACAGCGTGTCAGAGAGCTCTGGTGCTACGATAAACTACAAATCGCAGGATTCCATAGCAGTGAGCCATGGCAGATAAAGCAGTGTCAAACTGCATTATTTTTGCAGTCCAGATGCAGCCTTAAGGCAAGACCTCATTTAATGTTAGTGGAGGTCTGTAAGGGTGATGACTGCCAACCAGGCTATATCAATCGTATGGCACAAAAGAGCTTTCAAGGTGCCTCCTGACAATTCAGTAGTCATTTGGTTTGATGGCAGAGCTATGCCTGGTGCTATCTGGCAGTTATTGTGCAGCTGGAAACTCAAAAACCCAGTGTTATTTTCTTTAAAAAACAAAAAAGGAGCATGGAAGCAAGGGGTTAACATGGGGAAACCATGGGAAAGGGGTGGGGGTTTTTTTGGGGTTTTTTTAGGGGAGCTGGTCAAATGCCATGCACACAGAAAGTCTTAAGGCTGGCATCAGGCAGGGCAGCCTGGATGAGAAGGGGTTAAGGCAGGCGAGGGAGCAGGAGTGTGTCTTCCTGCCTTGACAGCCTGCATATATTTGCCAGAACTTTGCAGGAGGTGCTGAGTTCACTTTGCCGGTCTGTCTGAGAGTCTTTTTCTGGTCTGGAGAAGCTCCTGCTGGTGCTTGAACACACAATTGTGGTACCACACCTTTGTCCAGAGTTGGAAGGTGAGTGCTTTTGAGAGAGGGAAGCTATTGTGGCATCACTTTTTTGGACAGTCCTGCTTGCCTTGAGTCTGATGCATCTGAAGGGTACCTGGTTAAGAAACACTGCTTTTAGAGATAGCTTACCATTTACTCCCCCCCCAACATCCCATTGTATCCAAATTCAAGGGTTTGGTGGAAGTTTTCTATTAATTGGGGGGCATTTTAATCAGTTCCAATGTGTGTACCTGCATGATGCTTTATTAATTTGGATGGGTGACATATTTTCCAGCTCTTAACTATTTTATAGTACAGGTTGAGTCTCCTTACTTGAAATGCATGGGGCCAGAAGTGTTTTAGATTTTGGATTTTTTTTCAATTTTGGAAAACTTGCATATACATATCTAGGACATCTAGGAGATGGACAAGACTAAACATGCAATTCATTTATGTTTCTTATGCACCTTATAGCCTGAAGATAATTTTATACACAATATTTTTAAGAATTTTGTGTATGAAACAAAGTCTGCGTACACTGAACTATCAGAAAGCAAAGGTGTCACTAGCTCAGTCATCCATGTGGATAATTTTCAATTTTGGAATATTTTGGATTTTGGAATTCTGGATAAGAGAAGCTCAACCTGGACCGCAAAGCAGTCTTTCTCAACTTGACCCCTTCCAAAAGCATCTGAGGAAGTAGACTGGAGTCTAGGAAAGCTCATGCTGCCAGCTTCTTTCTTTCAATTAGTCTCAGTGGTGCTACAAGATCTCTCTATATATTGACCCCTTCCAGAAGTGTTGGACTCCGCTTCCCATTATCTCCTAGCCAGGCTGGTAGGGGGTGACAGGAGTTGTGGTCCAATGTATCTTGGAAGAAGGAGGCTGTCGTAAAGACTAAGAGACATATTGTGGCATCAGCTTTCAGGGACTGGATCGCACTTCATGTAGCCTGAGGGTTTAATTTTACGCACATGGCAGAAAAGGACTTTGGAGCTCATCCAAATTTCTCTGGCAATAAATCTACCAGTCTGTATTATAGATTCTGTATGGTGTCATGCAATATCAAAACCCCATATACTAACCCCTGCTTGGTTTTGCTGCCCCTCTAGAATCCAACCCTATAGACTTTCCCCTGAGCTGCCCTGCTTCTCCCATTGTTTGCAGATTGCAAACTGGGATGTGGCTTTGGGAAGTTCCTCCGGCTAGTGGGATGCCTGGCTTCTGCACGTAGGGATCCCATTTGGTCACAGCTGCCCTGTAGTTAAGTTCCCTCTTTGGAGGGTGTGACCCAGGGAGAAGGAGGATGGCTTGCCCCAGGCATCCTTATTTATAGCTGTGGATTCAAGAGGCAAAAGTTCAACAGTAATTGGTGGCTTCTTTTGTATCCTGCAGGATATTTACCCTCCTTTCCATAAGGAAAAGTGTCTGATCCTTGTGGGGACAAGGCCATGCATTTCTTTTTAAAATCATTTCCACGCATTGATGTGGCAAAAAGATTCCTTTGATTTCCCAGAATGCCCCAGTGTGGCACTAGATCATGGGCATTGTGGGAAACTGGATGCAACTATCACTGGGTGTGGGGATTTAATTTTTTGGACTACAGTTCCCAGCCATTGGCCACCCTTGCTGGAGAATATTGGGAACTGTGGTCCAAACAACTAAAATTTCCAAGCTGTGGTTCAAAATAGACCACTCAGCATGCAACAGATGGGAGCTGCAGCAGCTCAGGCCTCTCTGAAGAGCCATATTTGAGATCTATATCTCCTAACACAGTGGTTCTCAAACTTTGGTTCTCCTCCAGCTGTTTTTGGACTTCAGCTCCCAGAAGCCCAAACCAGCTTGGCCAATGGCCAAGGATGCTGGGAACGGAAATCCAAAACATGTGGAGAACCGAAAGATCAAGAGCCACTGTCCTGATACATATTTACCTGGTTCATACATCGTACTTTTAAGTGTGTGCTTTTTATAATTCTCAAGGTCTCCTCCTATGAACATATGAAGCCAGATTTGGGGACAGGGTTGAACCCAAATGCCATCTGATGGGCACTCTTATTTATCAGGGGTTCCTGGCAAGATTGCCTCATGGCTATGATGGCAATACCCCAGGCTCTGCTAGATGGTTATGTCCACCCACTCTTTTGATTTCCTACAATGCCCCAGTGGGACACTAGATCATGGGCATTGTGGGAAACTGAATGCAACTATCCTGAGCTTGGATGAGTCCTTTTTTGGAGTACAATTCTCATAATCTCCCAGCCAGCACAACTTGTCCAAGCACAACATCACCTGGTGCAGCTTGGAGTGCTGGGCAAGAAAAAGATATACAGTATATTAATGGGAGAATTCAGGGTTGGCATCACCAAAAATATATATTAATGGGGAAGTTCAGGGCTAGCATTAACAAAGATATATATTAATGGAGGAGTTCAGGGCTGGCATCACCAAAAATATATAATAATGGGGGAGTTCAGTGCTGACATTATTGTTATCTACCAGCATAACAATCTACATATGAATTGGCCAGAAAGGTTAGTTTTGGACTACAAAGCACAGAACCCCCAGCTCCCTTGGTTGTGCAGGCTAGAAGATTATGGGAGCTACAGTCAAAAAATTATTTGCCAGGATATCGAATTTGGATAGGGAAGATGGTTGTGATTTGCTTCAGGAGGGAAACAGACATAAGATTTAATGGATATAGAGAGGGATTTGTTCAGTTAGATCTACATCATGGGCAACTGAGCCCTTTTAAATCTGTGGCAAGAAAGAGCTAACTAGGGGTTAGTTGGGATGAGAAATGTGCTTCTTTACCTTGTTTAATGGATTTATGTAATTCACACTACTTGGACTGAAGCAGAGAACTGGATGCAATCTGTAACTGGAGATCTGCACATGTCGAAGCTTGCAGTACCAATCTACCAAAGAAGAAAAATGCATTCAACAACATGTACATCTTTGAAAATATGCAAAGAAGACTGCATGCAAACTTTTATAAAGTTTACACAAATATCCTCTCCATCCTACTTTTGCATTTGAACTCAGGACTATCACACCAGCCTACTGTCTCACCACAATCACTCTAATTTAAGAATGGATGCATACCAGGTTGGCATCATTTCTTATCACACTTTTCCCCACAATAGCGTTTTGGTGATCTTTTGAAAAAAAAGAGAACTGGGATCTCTCTTAGGACTGGGATCTTTCCTAGGACCTACCATTTTTCTTCGCCTTAAAAGCCTGTTGTTTTTACTAAGGTTATCATCTTTTTATATATATTTTTGGCACCAAACTCTTTACAGATGCTAAGCAAAACACAAATGTTGCAGAATTTAAGGAGGAAAGGGAGAGGCAGTTGCTGAGCAGCAGACAATTCAGGAAATGGCTGCTCTGTTTCCTAAAAGAGACATAGCAATAGGGACAGTGTGCGGTTTCCTCTCCTCTTGGTGACTGGGAAGGCAGACAAACACAACTGGGCAAGGAGACCTCAAATGTTATTCACACAATGAGTGTTTCAAGTTGCCAAGCAGTTTCTCAATGTTGTGCAGCATCGGTACTTGAAACCTAAGTTGGCCATCTGCCGTGCTTTCCAGAGGACAGTACTCTGCTTGATGGACTATTCAATTCAAGTCTTTAAGATAAAAAACTTTAACAAAGAAGAGCAGAAACCTTAAGGTTCCCCATAAATAGCACCCCCAAAAATCAACTCATTTGAGATAGTGTGGTGCTGGAGAGGTGTGCTGAGGATTCCAAGGACAGCCAAAAAGACAAACAAATGGATCCTTAAACAGAACACGCCTGAAATCTCCCTGGAAGCCAAGATTATCAAATTGAGGCTGAATTCCATATCATTAAAAATTCCATATCACTGAGTCATGGCAGTTAAAGTGGTATCAAACTGCATTATTTCTGCAGTGCAGATGCAGCCCAAGTTGTAACATTTGTTTTAATCGGAACTCGTTTTTCAAAAGATTTTGTTGGAAAGAACTTTAAAAAAAGAATTCATATGGATTATTAGCCAAGAAACCCTACTTGCATTTCCCAGAGACAAATGGGTTTTGGGCTAGAGCTCAGGACTCCCCCCCCCCCAAAAAAAAAAACTGACTCATAGCATTTGTCTCTTGAAATGCAACTGGTGTTTTTTTGCTAATCCATAAGGATTTAAAAGTTATTTTTTTAAAAAAAAATCACTACAATTGGCCATCCTGACTGGAAGTCATGGTGCCTGGGGTTATTCTGAGAGTTGTTGTCTTAAAAAATAACCTTTCTGAGCTCTACTTTAAGCTTGTTGTCATTGTTTTAGTGTGCCTTCAAGTCACTTGTGGTGACCCTAAGGCAAACCTATCACAGGGTTTTTTGGGATTGAGAGTGTGTGACTCTGCTTAGTATGTGCCCAAATGTTTGGTGTGAATCTTATTTTAGTGCTCTTCTGACTTCTGATTAGGTGACCATTTGTGTCTTTTCTCCTAAAATAAGAAGTAGCCAGCTGTGATTTCTTTGAAGGGAAGGGAAGGGAAGGGAAGGGGGCAAAGGGAACTGTTTCCCATCTTTGTGTTGGACTCAAATGCCCTCTCACACAGTCGGTCATTGTCTGACCCACTGCTCTGCCCATTCTCACCCCCATTAGGACATGTCCCTTCTCCTTCCTGAAAAGAAGATCAATTGCTAGCAGTGAACGTAAAGTGGGGGAGAAATTACATGTTGGTCTATTGCTGCGACGGATTCCCACTACATAATATCTTCCTGAGCGCAGTGAATTATTAACTTGGCAAAACTAAGGGAAACTCTCACTGGTTGCAAGCCTGCTTGGTTTGATGTGGGTTTTCTTTTGGAATAGACACAATAAAATTAATGTGGGGAAATGGCCTGGGAAAGAAAAGGAAAAAGCTGTGGCTCAAGTTTCATGACCCTAAAAGAAAAATCAAGGCAAATCCAGACAAACACAAGTCCATGCATGCCACTTCAAGATCTTTACTACCCAGTGCCAGATTTACATACCAGCTAAGCAGGCTACAGTTTAAGGCCATAGGAAATGTAGATTTTGCATAATGATTACAATAATACTTTCTTGAATGCAATACTGTGGAGCCTTTTGAAAATGAGATGCAGTCAGCCGTCAGTATCCATGGATTCTTTATCCATGGATTCAACCATCCAAGGCTTGAAAAGATATTTTTTAAATATGGATTCCAAAAAATAAACCTTGATTTTGCCATTTTATATAAAGGACACAATTTTAATACAGCACTGTATTGAATGAGATGGTTATCTCTAGATTTTGGTATCCATGGGGGTCCTGGAACCAAAACCCAAGTTGATACCAAGGGCTCACTGTAATTTACGACCTCAATTTATCTCAATCTGGCCCTGCTACTCCCTGCTGAGAGCCAATGTGGTGTTGTGGTTTGAGCATAGGACTAGGACTCTCTGGAGATCAAGGTTTGATTCCATGCTGTTGGATGACCTTGGTACAACCACGCTCTCAGCTCCAGAAAACCCCATGACAGGTTCACCTGAGGGTTGACATAAGTCAGAAATGATTTGAAGGCACACAGCGACAACAACTCCCTGTTAAGGATGAACAGTAGGCAGTTGTAAAGAGGTGGGTCATGCGGTGAGCCAGTTGGGCTTCTCTCTAGGGAAGATATCCTCTGAGGTGCTCGATTACAGCTACCATAGTATCATGAGGGATAATGGGAGTTGTAATCCAACTATCTTTACAGCCCAGCCAGCAAAGCTTCCAGCTGCGGAAGATACCCCTTTCCTCCTATGGCCATTGGGCTGCTGCTGCTGCTGCTGCTGCTGCTGCTGCTGCTGCTGCTGCCCTGCAACCTTTCCACATCTGGCAGAACTTCTGACTGGGATAGGAGAGGGAGGTGACTCTTTTTGCCACCCAGCTAGGATTGCTGCCAGACGCAAAAGGCACCCTTCCCACCAGAGGCCACTAGGGAGGGAGGACACCTCCTGCTGTCCCACAACCTTTCTGAGTATGGCAGAGCTGCCAGCTGGGTGGCAAAGGAAGGAGTCTCACTTTTCCACCTGGCTGGCAGAGCCACTGGATGCAAAGATATTCCTTCCCATCAGAAATTGGGTGACACTTCCCTCTGAGGAATCACCTGGTGTGGTCCATACCCACTGCACCCACCTATTGACACCCCTGACTCAGTCTTTATTGCATTGTTTATGCAGACATGCTGCTGCAACCCAAAAGTCTGTGCTTTTTAAGTCCTTCTTCTCCATCTTCCCTGTTCCTGATTAAAAAAACATCCATCTAGGCAAAGGACAAAGAAGGAAAAGGGGCTAGGTGTATAAAAAGACTTTGCAAAAAATGCCCTCTTTGTCAGAGATTTTATTAATTGAGGTATTCCTAAACTTTGCTGTCAAGGAGATGCTTCAAAATGCAGCTCTGATGGCTCTCTGCATGGGGCTTCTGCACACAAAGCCAAAGCCAAAAGGACAAACAAATGGGTCCTAGAGCAGATCAAGCTGGAAACTCCCTGGAAGCCAAGATGACCAAATTGAGGCTTTCTTGCTTTGGAAACATCATGAGAAGAGAAGACTTATTAGAAAAAACTATAATGTTGGGAAAGGTGGCGGCAAGTAGGAAAAGAGGAAGGCCACATGCCAGATGGATGGACTCTATTAAGGAGATCACGGGTTTTATGGGGTTGCAGGATTTAAGCAGAGCCGTGGAGGACTGAGGGTCTTGGAGAGGTCTCATCCATAGCTTTGCCATGAGTTGAGATCGACTCAAGGGCAGAAAACAACAATAACAAAGCCCACTTAATTCTCTAGCTAGCAGCCCTGGGAGATCAGGAAGTCCAGTCACCTCCAAAGTTTGCCAACACAGCCAAAAGAAGGTTGGATTTGCCCAGACCTGCCTCTCCATCTCTTCTGGTGTCCTATTGTTTTTCTTCCCTGCGCTTCCCCTGGATAAGAACCAGATTTCCCCAGGCTCCACTGCCTGGCTCTGATCTTAAAAAGCTGGCATTTCTGACCAAAAAATCCTCCCAAGTTTCTTGGCTTTCCTTTGAGAAAAAGAAGCCAACATTGTAATCCAGCCCAGGATGCAATCCTTTTAGAAGCTGAGATTTATTCTAAGCTTCACGGAAGGGAAAGAGAGCCTGTGACACCCTCTGTGACTTTTCCAGCCTCCTGTCATCTCCTTCCTCCTCACTCAGGCTTGGCTTCCTTAACATGGTTCTGTTGCTTCCCTCTTACAACTGACCGCCTGCGGTGGATGCAGAGGAGGAGTGTTTTGCTGGTGGAGTTGGCTTTGTTCTAGGGATGGCTGGGCCCATAAAGATAAGGTTGGCGGCTCCTATTTTTTCCTGCCTTGTTTCCTTTTCAAATGTAGGCACACACAAAATAGTGGAGTCCATTTGATAACATGCCCAGCAGTGTTTCCTAATTCTGGTTTGACCATTCCCACTGTCTGGAGTCTGCTTTGGCCCCCGATTACATCCTGGATTAGTAGGTACTGTATATTAACAGTTTTCCTTTTTTTTTTAAATTATTTTTTATTAACAATTGTATCTTAAAATCAACATAAACAAACATACATACAGGACAAAACAACAAAGAGAAAACACAATAACAATAAAAGGAAACAATGACAACAATAACAGAAGAAACAAGACTTCTGTAATAGTAAAGATGTGAAGTATAAATAAAGGACAAATATATCCAAAAGTATATATCTCTACTTTTGGGTATATTTGTCCTTTATTTATACTTCACGTATTTACTATTACTGTACTATCCAATGTGCTCTATTTTATAATCCTTAATATATTATTCTTACATTTAAAGGATTTCAAATGTGGGTCTCCAATTCAACCTCAGATAGGCTAACATTACTTGCCACTCTGTCTTAAATCTATCCATTGGTCCATTTTAAACCAAATATGTTAATTTATTGTATATTAATGTAGTTTTGAAATGTCAAGTCTTTCAATAAGCAAGCACAAAAGTTAAAACTCTCACACATTCTGTGGAATTCTGGGGTATATAGTTTAGTGAGGCCCAAGGTTGATTTCTAATTCCCCCTTTCTAAACTACAACTCCCAGGATTCCATACATGATGTTGGCTATATTGCCATGCTTCAGGATTCATTTGCCGTGATAGATACCATTCTGGGTTTATATTTTATCATTAATCAATTACTGTTTCTGTTTCTAGGGTTGGGTTCTTGTCACCCAAGCTATTCTCCATTTAACAGAATAGGATGTTTTTGCTCATCCAAGCACTTGCGGCTGCATTTTGATGATGCAAAGCAGAAAACAGCTTTCCAGACCTGCCAAAGTTGTTCTATTGTGAATTCCAAAGAGCAAGCCAGAACCTTGAAAAGGACTATCTAATTCTAATGCCTCATTAAGGACAAAGCTCTGATTTACCCCGCACTACTACTGATCTATTGGATGTGACTAGCTTTCTTAAAGCACTTCTGGTTTTGAAAGTTGCGTGATATCCCATGACTGAAACCCAAACTGTGGATATAAAATGCGAGCTCTGCATCCAGAAGATGGACTTTCCCCTCTTGGGCTACTTAACCGAGGGCCAGACTACCTTCGTAAGCAGCTGGAAGGGAGCAGTGGGGTCCGGACCCCGAGTGCTGTCGAAAGACTGGAGGCTGACAAAGCCAAATATGTCAAATCTCAGCAAGTGATCAACAGCCGTCAAGAGCCAGTGTTGCTCTGTTACAGCTCCCAGTCTTTGCCTTGCTGCAGAAGACCCCTTGTCCTCCACCATCATGGTAGTGAGTTCTCTCAGAGCTTAGCTGTTGGCCAAGATGGCCTTGGACCCAAGAAACTGCCTCCTCCTCCTCCTTCTCCTCAGTCACCCATAACACGGAGAGGCGGTGGGAGGCGCATGCTGAGGCCGGACTCACTTGTCATCTACCGGCAGAAACGGGACTGCTCGGCTATCAACAAGGAGAACACCAAAGGCTATGGCCTAGTAAGGCGGCTGTTTCAGAGCCCCCTGAGGGATGGACATAGCAGCCACTTGTCCTCAAGAGGTGTACTGGGGGACGGTCACCTGCAAGTGACCCAAGAGGAGACCCCCATGGTTTGGGTGACAACAGAAAGGGAGGAAGCAAAAACTGTGCATTCTGTAGGCATGCTAACCTGTTCCACGGGTTATGCTTTGGAAAATAGTCAGCAACCTCTGATCACTTCTCAGTCAGATGTGAATCATATCCCTTCTTCTGCAAGTCCTGGCCCAACGGACTCCAAGAGAAAGCTTGGTCCAAGTTCTTCTCTTCCGCTCTCAGAGAAAGAGTGTTTCTTTAACTATTGCGGATTGGACCGGAACTTGGTGGATGTGTTGGGAGCTGAGCGGTTCAAACCAGGCAGCTGGGAAGTAAGTTCTTCCTGCCTGCTCCTGGGGAGTGTGGGTTCTGCCAGTTCTATGCCCGGTGGCAGTCCTTCCCACAATGAAGAGGAAGAATCTGCGGAAGAGTTGAGCGAGAAGTCACCCGCCTCCGTCTCTGTTGTTGAGAGAAATGCCCGGGTCATTAAATGGTTATATAGCTGTCAGCAAGCTCAGACTAAGGAGTCCACAGTGTGAGCCAAGGCCTGGACTTAAAGGATCTTGCCCTAAGCTTGCATGGACCAGGTTCACCTACATGGGACCCCAGTTATTAGTTGAGGGTAATGGCAATGCTGAAAGTCAGTGTGGTGTAGTGGTTTGAGTGTTGAACTATGACTCTGGAGACCAGGGTTCGATTCCCAGCTCGACCATGAAACACATGGAATGACCTTGGACAAGTCACATGCTCTCAACCTCAGGGGAAGGCAATGGCACACCTCCCCTGAACAAATCTTGACAAGAAAACCTCATGATAGGTTCGTCTTCGGGTCGCCATGAGTCGAGAACAACTTGAAGGCACTCAACAACAACGGCAATACTACTGTTTTGAGAAGTTGAACAGATAAAGATGTGATTTCTGAAGCCAAGTGTCCCTCTCAGTGTGGCGGGTAAATGGATTATCTCTGTAGGAAGGAATTGCTCCAAAACAGTTCTGTGTTGACTTTGCACAATGTTGAGTATATGTTGAGGATATACCTGTCCAGATCAACTAAGGCCTAAATTGTGAAGGCAGGTTGGGATTTGTGACAAGGGATTTCATTTCTAACTCCCTGACTCCCAGAATAATTCTTCATCAGTCCATAAGGAATTTACTACATATCATGTAGGCAGAGGCTGCATAATAGTCAGGGTGCCCTTTCTCTTTCCTTCTGCACTTACTGAGAGACAATGTAGTGCAGCAGATCATGTTGGACTTGCACCAGGAAGACTTGGTTTCCAATCTCTGGGTGGTATTGGGCCTTTTACACACATTTTGCCTAGCTGGCTTCATTGAGGTGTTGTAAAAATACAGCCAGATCAGCCCCATTAGCTCCCACCCCACCTCCAATTTCCTGGAGGAAGGATATGATAACAACTGTGAGGATGAGATCATTATTAGCATTACAAATAAGTTCTGAGGCATAGGCTGTCTGGAGAATTCAGAGACATAGCCATGTTAGTCTGGAAAATCAACATGCAAAGAGATCTTGTAGCACCTTTAAGATTAACTGAGCAAAAGATGTCATTGCATAAGCTTTTGTAGGCTTGGTCTCTTTCCTCAGAGGCATGGAGTGAACAGATGCCCAGGAAGGACCTTTATAATCAGACTGTATGAATAGCCATACAAATGCAAAACTTGTGGGTGTGGTGATGAGGTGAAGTTCAGTTTGAACTATGGTCTCCAAAGACCAATGCAAAAGGAAAGATGTTGCCTAAGGCCAGGGTGGATGGATGACCACGTGAGTTTTGGGATGTGGTGTGTGCAGACTAGGAACAAGAAAGGAGATATGAGAAACTGGCAAAGAGCACCCAATGTTATAATATGTGTAGTGTGCCAGGAAGCCATTGTCTCTGTTCAACTCACTGTTGACAGATTGGAGTTTATGGACATACAGCCACCCTTCCGTTCTCACGGACCTGAAGTCCGCAGTTTTTCGTATTCACGGAGGGGTGACCTGACCATTGGCCAAGCTGGCTGGGGCTTCTGGGAGTTGAAGTCCAAAACATCTGAAGGATCAGTTTAAGTACCACTGGTTTAGAAGATGCTTCATCATATTTTAATCATTTACAGATGAGAGTTGCATTCCATGGACTTCAGTACAGTGGGCAGAAGCATCTATTGGTAGATCCCTGGGTGATTTGCAATAGACTGCTGAAGATTTCTGATTCTTCTAATTGTGTAAAAAGAGCAGCAACAAGAGAATTTCCTTCTCCCTGCCTTAAATTCAGAGCTCAAAAGGAACATACTACATGTAACAAGATTATCAGTGGTGTGTTATTTCTTTGGTGTAACAAGGGCATTAAAAAAAAGAGACCTATAATGTCATTACTTTGTGTGAGTGTGTCTACTCAGTACATGGATCCTGCATTTAAACATCCATGGCTTGAAATTATTCAGGAGGGAAAACAAATTCCAAAAAGCAAACCTTCCATTTTATATACAGGACACCATTTTACTACGCCATTGTATGTAATGGGACTGTGGGGTCCTGGAACCAAACTCCAGCAGATACCCAGAGCCCACTGTATTTCTGAAATATTTTCTGAAACCTTGCCAGGGTTTCTATTTTTAAACTTTTTTTTTTGGTAAGCATAAAATAAAAATAACTAAAAAGTAACCTTTTGCTAACAAATTGGTGCACAAGAAGTAGCACTTCACTTCTTTAACAAGTAACTAGTAGCACATTCCTTTAAAAAAAAACTCAATAAAAATTTAATTAGGAAAAAAATTCCATAAACTTCCTAAATTACTATATACTGTTACAGAAAACTGGGAGTAACCTGGACTAGTCTTTTTGTCTGGGGAAGGTTTGTGGTTTGCCTCTGATATTCAAAGCAAATTCCTGGGAACAGAATTCTTTCATTATAAGTGTACAGTATACACATACCTTTTGCACCAGGCTCTGGTTGATGATGTATCCCAGGTTTGTAGGAGAAAATAAAGTAGATCAAGCCTAAAGTCTGCTCATGAATGGGCTATGATATGTTTTGTTGTTGTTAGCTGCCCATCTGACTCATGGTGACCCTGTGGATGCAACAACTCCAAGAATCCCTATCTTCCACTGCTTTGCTCACTTCCTGCAAGCCCTTGCCCATAATAACCCCCCCTGATCGAGTCTATCCATCTGGTTTGTGGTCTTCCTCTCTTTCTTCTACCCTCTACCTTTCCTAGCATTATTGTTTTTTCTAGTGATCCGTGTCTTCTCATTATGTGGCCAAAGTACGATAGTCTCAACTTGATCATCTTTGCTTCCAAGGAGAGCCCTGGTCTGATCCGTTCAAGAACCCATTTGTTTATCTTCTTGGCTGTCCATGGGATCCTAAGTACTCTTCTCCAGCACCACATTTCAAAGGAGTTGTTTTTCTTTCTGTCTGCTTCCTTCACTGTCCAGCTCTTGCATCTGTACATGGTAATTGGGAATGGCCTGAACAATTCTGACTTTAGTGCTCAGTTGTATGTCTTTGCTCTTCAGTATCTTTTCCAGTTCTTTCATAGCTGCCCTTCCCATTCCTAGTCATCTTCTTATTTCTTGACTGCAGTCTCCATTCTACTCAATGTTTGATCCTAGAGATGGGAATTCTTTAACTATTTCAATTTCCTCGTTGTCTAGATTGAATTTTTGTATTTCTTCTATATGGTATGTAGGAGCTGGGAAATCTCAGGCACCACATTGGCTTCATTTCTGAAATTCACTTTCAAATGCTGCAACACCAAACTCTAACTGGATATACCATATTATTCTGTGATCAGCATGCAACATGCTAACTGACCTAGTTATATGCATTGTGGGAGGACACAGTGGAGTTGAATGTACATGCAATAAACTAAAGACCAGGACTAAGTAATGCTGCATGTCAAACTAGGGGTGGCAGGTATAACATGCAAGGAAGTGAAAAAAGCAAAATAGTCACACTTTCACATCCTCAAACTGTACATACACTGTCACCTTGTGGTAGCTCTAAGGAATGCAGGACAATCATCTGATGCCAAGACTGAACATAGTTTTTTGTGGGTTTTTCAGGCTGTGTGGCCATGTTCTAGAAGAGTTTCTTTCTGACGTTTCGCCAGCATCTGGGGCTGGCATCTTCAGAGAAAAGATGCCAGTCACAGATGCTGGCGAAACGTCAGAAAGAAATTCTTCTAGAACATGGCCACACAGCCCGAAAAACCCACAAAAAACTATGAATGCCGGCCATGAAAGCCTACGACCAAGACTGAACACTTTCTCAGCCTCAGAGGAAGGCAATAGCGAACCCTCTCTGAACAAATCTTGCCAAGAAAACCCTGTAACAGTTTTGCTTTATGGTCACCATAAGTCGGAAACAACCTGAAGGCACACAACAACAACAACAACAACAACACAATGCTTATAGAGTTAACAGCAACCTTCTGCCTCCCCAGATGCTTTACACTACAGCCCCCATCCCAAAATGGTCAGTGGTTGGGATTATGGACGTTGTAGTGAAAATCAAGCTGTTTCCCTCTGATTTATAGAGGGACAAACAGCAACCCATTCTTGTCCACCATCCCATTAATACCAGTCAAAAGCAAGTGAACAACAAAAGCACAATCCTGATGAATGACGAAATATGTTTGAAAATGTGTGAACAGTCTAATTTACAGAAGGCAAAAATAATTGCTAAATAGGGTTTCCACTGTCCAGCCTAAGTAAGTAGATGTCTTTTCCTATGACTAGCAAAAGCAAAATGAAGTTATGAAGAAGAGGTAAAATTGTAGAATCCTAAAATACACTAAAAGCACCAGATTCCCATATGATCTTGGAAGCGAAACAGAGTCAGCTCTTGTTAGTACTTGGATGGGAGATGACTAATGAATGCCAGGAGCTGTAGCCTCTGTTTCAAAGGAAAGAACTGGCAAAACTACCTCTGAGTATTCCTTGCCTAAGAAAACCCGATGAAATCAATGGGATCACAATCAATCCACAGGCGACTTGAAGGCACCTATACACACAAGGTAATGATGACTCCAAGGCTATTTCAGGATATAAAAAGAAGTATTTAATTTCCAACACACCTTTTTTGCAACAGCATGAGTTGTGGCTGGAGATTAGAGGGGATGGAAAGATGGATCACAATGCAGGAATCTCCTCTGAAGTAGTGAAGGAAGAGTGTAGCGCGGATTTGAATGGTCTGGAATAGAGATGGATGGGTATGTTTTTAAAAATGTGCAGTTGCTACTGAAGACCCAAAGGAACTGTACTATAAATGAACGTATCACCATGAAATTGGAGGTGAGGGTGCCGGTATCTGGTCTACTTCTGGCTTGAAGGTTCTAGACACAATTGTTGAACCATCTGCAATCATACAGTCTCAAGGTGACAAAACAGTCAAACAATGGAGTCCTGAATCCAAGGGAACTCTTTCCTGGTTGGTAAACAGTCGAGGGCTTGATGGAAATGTTTAAAAATGGAGGTGTGAATAGCCAGGGTGGGCAACTTTGCAAGGCTAGAACTGAGCATTAGCCCACCAAGAGACCTTGGAGGTCTGCATTCCCCTGCACTGCACCCACTCCTGCAAGAAATATATATATATATATATATATATATTTGCCCCCAAATGCCGTCTAGGGCATATGGGAGAGATTTCCTGTGCCATTTTAAGCCAAGGCAAGGTCCTTTTAACAACATGAAGTGAGCAGAAGTAACTCCCTGTTCATTCCCTTATCAAAAAGGCTTTCCTGGACATAAATTGTCATGAGGATAAAAAATGTGATGGAAATGCCCCACACACCCCTTAGAGGTCATTTTGGGGCAAAAGAATTTTTTTAAAAAAATTGCAAACTGAACATCCAAATGTGGTGCCCTCCACAGATCAGAAGTTATTTGGGCACTTTGGAGCAGACAAATGTTTTGCAATTTTTTTACCTGGGGAGGTGCCTTGGGAGGCATTTGGCCTATGGCTCCCAAAAACAGTCTTGGGAGGCATGTGGCTCATGGGTGCATAGGAACATTTCTTAATGGCTGCAGTGTTGTAAAAGTAATATTCTGTAGACCTTGGGCTGATGCCCCCAGATGTGATGGAGAATACTGTCTCACTACCCGTGCTGAAGTATGAGCTGACTTCTGTACATGAAATGGGAGGAGGTGATCATTTTTACTTTCTACTTATGGCTGTGAAAGCTAGATGCAGGTTGAGTCTCCCTTATCTGGAATTCCAAAATCTGAACTACCGGTACTTCAGAAACCAAAACATTTTTTTTTTTTTCAGATATGGCTCAGATAAGCAACACTTGCGTTCTGGTGATTCAATGTACACAAACTTTATTTGTGGCATATTTTTTTAAAAAAAAACATTGTATAAAATTACCTTCGTGCTATAAGGTTTATATGAAACACATTGAATTTTATGTTTAGATTTGGGTCTCGTCTCCTAGATCTCTCATTATGGATGCATATGCAAATACAGGTATTCCAAAATCCAAAAAATAAAAAATAAAAAATAATAATCTGAAATCCAAAACACTTTTGGTCCCAAGCATTTTGGATAAGGGAGACTCAACCTGTAGCAAAGAAAGCTGATGGGAATAAATCAACTGTTTTTAACTGTGGTGCTAGAGGAGAATTTTAGTGATATCATGGAGTGACAAAACAACAGCAACGATTAAATAAATGGGTTAAAGAACAATGAAGCCTGTACACTCCCTAGAAGCCAAAATGACCAAACTAAGGCTATCATGTTTTGGACAGATCATGTTGACATGACTCACTGGAAACGATGATAATGCTTGGTAAAATGGAAGTCAGTAGAACAAGAAGAAGACTACATTACAGATGGATTGATTTGATCAAGGAAGCCACAGCACTGAGCTTGTAAGACCTGAGCAGGGCTGTTGATGATTGAGGCTTATGGAGGTCTCTCTTCATAGGGTCGCCAAAAGCGAATGCTCACTTGATGGCAAATAATAATTACAAACCATATTGATCTTGCCTCTGGGCTGACCCAGACATAGGACTTTATCACACAAGGACGATGGAAGTATAAATGGGGATTATCCTGTGAAAATCGCGCCTTCACAATTAAGATTTTCACACGACGTTGCGATTAAACAGCCATTATCCCAGGAATATTCCGGGAATATCGTGCAATTGCAATAAAGCTTTTCACACAACGTTGTGTTGAAAAGCAATTCAAGTGGCATTAACACTTTATGAATAACCAGGCAACAAACAGCAAGAAATCATTC
Source organism: Phrynosoma blainvillii (assembly GCA_026167975.1). Taxonomy (NCBI): domain Eukaryota; kingdom Metazoa; phylum Chordata; class Lepidosauria; order Squamata; family Phrynosomatidae; genus Phrynosoma; species Phrynosoma blainvillii. The sequence continues at coordinate 24,529,563 of JANUYF010000008.1, forward strand.
ATGGGAAAATCCCCAAAATGTTTTCTTGCTGTTTATTGTCTGGTTATTCCTGGGATAGTGGCTCTTTTATCGTGCTATGTCTGAAAAATCTTAATTGAGATTTAATAGTAATTGTGCAATTTTTACAGAATAAACCCAATTTAAACTTCCAATTTTTCTCCATGCTATGCAGAAAAATCATGTAGGCACTGAAAGTGGTAAGAAAATTGTCCTGGCCTTCTCTCGGCCGGTATTAACCTTCCTTGCCAAAGGACCTGTTCTGAACCAATATTTTTTTTAATTTTAAGAACAGTGTTATGAAGGAGAAGAGGACAGAGAAAGGTGGAATGGATACCATATGAAACATGAGACATGCATGGAGAACAGAGTGGACAAGAGGGCAACATCCTAAAGCTGTGTTGGTTAACAACACCAGTGTATGGTCAGATCCTTCACACCACACTCAGTTCTTCTCTTGAAGAGTTACTGGAACAAGATCATGCCCTTGTCCCCTGCTGGAAAGATATCATAGCATCAAAAGTCTCTCCCTTCTGTCTCTGTCCTAGTTGCTCTTGAGGCTGCTTTTGTTCTTCATCTCAGCCAGTTTGTTGGTGAGGAAACTCCACTTGAAGGCCATCCCTTCGGCTTCTCGGAGGTCATTGTCCTGGCTGGTGCTGCTGGCTTCCTCCTCGGCTGCCGTTTCCCCGGAGGACCCTGAGCTTCCCTCGGCTGGTTCCTCTCGGGCATCGGCCTTTGTTGCCATCTTCTCCAAGGCTGAAGTGTGCTGCCACTTGGTAGCAAAGACGTCCCAAAGGCCAGATGTCTTTTTTTCAGAGGCAGATTCCTCCACTGGTTTTGCTGCTAGAGGGCTGGAAGCAAGAGAAGAAACATTGAACGGAAAGAGGCGCAAAACAGACATTCTTTGGTGGCCCAAGACATTTTGCTGCCTGAGTTGGAGGACCAAATGGACATGACCTTCACCCCGCTCCCCTCAATTCACCCAAATCAAGGTGCATAAGACCTAAACCTAGTTACATCACAGTGGGACCTTGGTATCTGCAAGGGCTTCGGACCAGGATGCCCCCAAGGATACCAATATCCATGGATGCTCAAATCCTATTAAATACAACAGTGTAGTAAAATGGTGTCCCTTATATAAAATGGCAAAACCAAGGTTTGAGTTTTGGAATTTATTTATTTTTTAAATATTTTTAAGCTGTGGGTAAAGAATCTGTGGATATGGAGGGCTGGCTATATAATGTAAAAGGAGTCCTACTGGCACAGAGCAAAGGTCTTTCTAGTCCAGTTTATTGATCATGCTGGACCAATGGGCAACCAGCTGCAGAGAAGTCCCTCTCCCTCTCTGTGGCTGCCTGAGGATTGAGTTCAGCTGGGGAGAATGCCTCTATGTCCTACCAGTGAGGTCAATACACTGGGTGTTGAGACATGGGAGAGGGCCTTCTCAACAGTGGCCCACCAATGTTGGATGCCCTCCCTTTGGAGACCCAATTGGAGCCAACACTAATTTCATTTAGACACCAAGTAAGGACTTTGGCTGTTTATCCAGGACCTAATTTTTTGTTTGTTCACATTCAAAGCCTGAACTCTTCTACTGAACAATGACTTTTCTTCATGGGAAATGTTTTCACTAGCTATGCTAGTTGCTCAGCCGAAGACTGATTATATTGTCACAGAGGCAATACAAATGACCATCAATTTAGAATTGATAACCTTTGGAAGTTGGAGGATATACCATAGAGTATATCCATCTCATATGCATCTGAGGAAGTAGACTGAAGTCTACGAAAGCTGATGCCGCCAACTTTTCTCTTTCAGTTAGTCTCAAAGGTGCTACAAGGTCTCTCTACATACTGATTCTACAGACTAACATGGCTATATCTTTGAATCATACGGTATAGGGCTAGGTGAAAAAAATCCACATTTTAATAATAGATTATTCTGTTTGCACCTTCTAGAAGCAAATATGGATTTAGGAGATTACACATGAGCTCCATTCTCGCAGCAGTCACATCAGCTTATGTCTCCATTCAGACAGTATATCATTTGAGAGCCATACCATTGTCACACAATAAACAATAAGCCTTATGGACCTATTGGTCCTCTTGAGAGAGAAATGCGTGGGAGGATGTGGGGGAGGATGAAGCAAGGATTTCACTTACTGGTCAGCACAAGGCTCAGAGGCCAGCAGTTTATGTTCGTCCTCCCGGCTGAACAAAGATGATACAGTCCTCCAGCTTTTGACTCCAGCTCCTTGGACCTGCAGATCAATAGGGAAGAAGAGAAAGGGAAATCAGGTTGTCAGTAGCAGCACCACGTAGTAGATGATACATTACAGCCCCTTCCCCAATGACCATCTTTCATTTAAAAGCATAAGCTCTCTGGTTCCTTTCTCATGCAGGGAGTATTCAACCCAAATGGCTTAGTAAGTGGTGGATCTGCTGTTCTGACTGTTGTGTTCTGGGGTGACTGACAAGGCCCTGGCGGATTCTCATTATGCATCTGATATGTGAGGTTTTTACGTTTTCTACTGACAGTCTCCCAACCCAATATTTAGCAGCATATGCAGTCAGCCCTCCATTTGTTGGTGGTGTTAACTGCCCTTGAGTCGATCTCGACTCATGGCGACCCTATGGATGAGACCTCTCCAAGAAGACCCTCTGTCCTCCACTGCTCTGCTTAATTCCTGCAACCGCTTAATACCCAAAGTGACCTCCTTCAAAGAGTCCCTCCATCTGGCATGTGGCCTTCCTCTCTTCCTATTTCCCTCCACCTTCCCCAGCATTATTGTCTTTTCCAAAGAGTCCTCCCTTCTCATGATGTGTCCAAAGTACGACAGTTTGGTCATCTTGGCTACTCGGGATATCTCTGGCTTGATCTGCTTTAGGACCCATTTGTTTGTCCTTTTGGCTGTCCATGGGATCCTCAGCACTCTTCTCCAGAAACACATTCTCTCAAATACGTTGATTTTCTTCCTATCCTCTTTCTTAACTGTCCAGCTCTCACATCCATCCATGGGAATAGGGAATACAATGGCTTGTATGATTCTAACCTTTGTTCTGAGTTGTATATCTCTGCATTTTAGAATCTTTTCTAGTTCTTTTATAGCCACCTTCCCCATTCTTAGTTTTTCTCATTTCCTGACTGCAGTCCCCATTTCTATCAATGCCCACAGATTTTTCTACCAAATATTCACACATCCACAGCTTGAAAATATTTTTTTTTAAATATATACATTCCAAAAAGCTTAGCTGATTTTGCCATTTTATCTAAGGGACACTATTTCACTATGCCATTGTATTTAATGGGATTTGAGCATCCATAGATTTTGGTATCCATGGGGGGGGGGTCCTGGAACCAAACCGTAGTGGATAGCAAGGGCCCACTATATAGTATCTATCACCTCTAGCATTATCCAACCATATATCGGGATCCTAGTAACACTCCCAAGAATCAGCATGGAATTGGAACTATTTTCCAAGGCCATGATTTATTTTCCAAGGCCATGGACAGGTTGTGGTTTAATGAAGTTCCATGCATTTAGGTCAATCTTACATTACACTGTTATAGTGCTATAAACTGCTATGGTTGCCATCTGTGGAATCATGGGATTTGCAGTTTAAGGAGGGGCATGTAGAATGAAACCCACTGGGTCTCTCAGCCTCAGGAGAAGGCAATGGCAAACCTCCTGTGAACAAATCTTGCCAAGAAAACCCCATGATAGATTTGCCTTAGGGAAAGACTATGGACGCACACTTACCTCAAAAGCAGAGTTTGTCAAGTTATGTGTAAGATTAACCAATATAAATATGGCATACAGAAGCCATGCATGATCAAACAAGAGAAGGAGGATGCTCTGAGTTCCTTCACTGCTCAGTGACTGAAGCCTTCCGCATGTCATTCTATTCATTTGTCTTTTAAGTCCCTTTCCAAACTTGACTCAAACTTTTTGTGCTACATGATGCACAGTGATAAGTATTGAACCCCAGCCAAAGAAGAATTCTGCACCCCCGTGTAATTCTCCTTCAGTCTCCAGATTTATAGCACTAGAGAAACCTTTAACACTTCTGTTCAACATTTGCAAATACAGTTTAAGCACCCAAAGTAAAGGGCCATGCAAAATTTCCAAGGGAATGTGAACACAGCAAACAGAAGAGTTGCAGGTATGAACAATTTTTGTGTCTCACTTTGAAATGTATGATGTCTTTGCAATACTAGACATTTGGGGACTGAAGGAAAATGTATATTTCGGTGGCAGAATTCTTACTGGGGGGAAAGCAATGCCCTCGTGTCTTGTAGCTGTTCCTTGAGGAAGGTTCAGCTGGCAGTCCATTTCCATATGTAGGTTGGGGGAGGAGTACCATCTTGTACTTTGCCTCCAACAGAAAAAATTCTTGAGTTGCATCTGCACGGCAGAAATGGCTCACAGCTATGGAATTTTGGGAACTGTAGTTTTGCGAGACATTTACCCTTCTATTTTGCAGAGCTCTGCTGCCACAACAAACTACAAATCCCAGTATTCAACAGCATTGAGCCATGGGGTTTAAAGTTGTGTCAGACTGGATTATTTCTGCAATGCGGATGCAGCCTTGCTCTGCCCTGACTGCAGTGCACAGTTACTGGGTTGTGTTCAGCTTGACATGACAAATGTTGTGCAAACCCACTTGGGAGTCAACTAATGCCAGTTTCTAGTGTAGCTCCAGAGGCTCAAAACCAAATTTGGTTCTGGATGGCAATAATGTCCTGTCCTTACCCGCCGTGCCAGCTGAGAAACAGGGTTGGATCCTTCCTCTGTTAGCAGTGTTGAGTCTGTTGTTTCCATCAGTTCAGGAGTCTCTCTCTGAAAAAAAGAATTGAATGACAGAGGAGGGACACCAACACACTGGGCTAGATCGGGGAAGGCTAGGGGACCTTTGACGGCCACACCTGCTCCCACAAAATAAAAATAACAATGTTTTGCCCCCTAATGCCTCCAAGATGAATGGAGACATTTCTACCATGTTTTAGGATTCAAAAAAGGACTCTCCTGGGTCTAAATTGACCCATGGACCTGAAAAATGCAGTGAGAAAGCACACCATACCCTCTAAGGAATATTTTTTTAATTGCAAATTTTGTTTTTGACCCTCTGGGAGGCCCAGGGGAGCTCCAAACATTATAGAAATGCTCCCCCTAGAATGTATTCCGGGGAAATTTGGAGCAAAAAAAAAGGTTTTCTGAATTCCACTCCCCGTGTGTGTGTGTGTGTGTGTGTGTGAGAGTGTGAATGACCTCCGAAGGTCCTGGGGCAAAAACAAAACAAAACAAAAACAAAACAGCTGTGTGACTTCTATGCAGTCTATGGGGAACACTTTGCCCACCCCTGGTACATATTTTGACTTAGAATCAGAATCACAGAAAGTTGGAAGAGACCCCCAAAGGCCATCCAATCCAACCCTCACCTTGCAGGAACTCTCAATCAAAGCATCCCTGACACATGGCCATCCAGCCTCTGTTTAAAGACCTCAAAAGAAGGAGACTCCACCACTCTCCAATGGAGTGTCTTCCTAAGACACCTTCCTTTCCCCCCAACTATGGTGCCTTCAGCGTAGTACTTTGGAGCAGAAGTCAAGAGTCAGTTAAGTAATACACTTTAATACAAAACAGGTAATGGACACAATATCATTAATTCTTAAGGCTCACTGTTTCCTAAGTGAGAAGTGAAAATCAGTGATTAAAAACATTTGATTCTGTTTTTCCTACTCTGTCCCATCTGTTGGAGTTGGACTATCCATTGTTTCATAATTTTGTGAACTCTGTCAGAAAGAGTTCTCAGAGTTATACTGGCCTCCCACAGTGAAATTTATTTTTTGGTGAGCTTCAAACCAATCAGATCCATTGGTAAAAACATTTTTTTTAGCTAATCAGTTTAACTGTTTCATTACTTTCACAGAATCAATTATGAAAACATCAGGTGCCAAGGGTTATCTCAATAGCATTTGCTGGGTGTGTGCTTGTGAGCCAGAAGATGGTATCTTCTAAGATGGGTGCAACACACAACCAGAAGTACAGCATTGACAAGGGGGGAAAGGGATGCTTTTATTTCACATGCAAATTTGGTCAGAGTTAAACAGATCAGTATTTGAACTGAAGCCATTACGATCAATTAACTAAGATATCTTCTACGGAGAGTTATGGCCCTCCTCTGGCCTACTCTGGTGTTTTAATTTCCATTTTATTGTGCTAGAACTGCCATCATCACCAGCCATCGCTGCCATGTTGGCTGTCGTTAATGGGGATTCTGGCCCAACATCTCTGAAGGACACTTAGGAGCCTTATTGCACAAGGAAAGAAAGTGGAAGTTCAGCCGAATAGTAGAGCCTTTCTATGTGCCTTACTGCATGACGTTGTAGTTCTTTGGTTCTCTTCCCTTGGGAGATGGCTGTAAAAGCAATTTTTTTTCTAGCTTGGAAAAATCTGTTTGACAAAGACTTGCTTTTACGACCATCCTGAGGGAAGAGAACTGAAGAACTACAACATCATGAGGGCATGTAGAAAGGTGCTACTATCTGGCTGAACTTCCGCTTTCTTTCCTTGTGCGATAAGGCTGTAGGCTGAGGAAGGTGTCTCTAGATGAAAAGCTCCTTCTCACATAAGTGGAGAGATAAACATGTAACATACTAGGCTCAGTGGGGGAGCAAAAGGGATGCCAGCAGAGACCATCTCTACCTCATCTTGGAGATCGTCCTCTTGTAACTCTCCACCAAGGGTCTGCAGTACTTTGGCCTTGTAGACCTTCCAGAATCCTTGAGACATTCTAGCAACAGCTTAGGTTCCTGGAGTCTTCAGTTCTTCTCTCAGAAGCAGCAGGGTCACACTAAGCAACCTTGTGGGATCTCAGATAGTTTGATAGCTGTAGTTCTTACAGACCCCAGGTCCTGCTATAGCTTCCCCCTCTGATCCTCAATGGGCTAGGTGCCGGTGGCCATCCCACCTCTGCGTCCAGCTGCTTCGGAGGCTTTGCAGGGAACCAGGCGCTCAAACAGATGCTGGTACGTCCTGCAAATTCACACCTGTCACGGGTGGCCTCTTTCTCAGATCTGGTGTCTTCATTAAAATTTCAGAAGCCTCCCATGTACATCTTGAAGAACAAAAAAGAATCGGATCCATGGCTGATCCAGAATGCCAATGGATCCCTTCAATGAAGGGCCCTGGAACTGATGAGAGCTCTCTGAGTCTCCTTTCCTTCTTCACGCATCCAATCTCCAGATTGTTTCTTCAGAAATTCCCTCAGTTGTCTTCTCCATCCTGCAGTCGGGACATTCTTTAGTCGCCCACTCATATCTTCATACTTGGAAGCTGGACCCTCTCTCCATGCAGAGCACCCTCATTTTCAGAAGAGGGAGGTCTTCACATAGCCCTAGAGAGAGCCCCCCCGCATTCACCCCAAGCAGACTTTTCTCTCCTCCTTTGGAGTCCTTAGGAAAGCCTCATTCCTGCATCGCTAAACTCTTGCATTACACTCCATTGTCTGTGCTCTGTAACTGATCTCCTGCAAGAATGGGCTATGGAACGTGGTAGCTCAGCAACAGGCTCAAAATAGTGCCTGGCAGCTAAATTATTTCGTAGGGTTGATAGCCTCTCAGGCCTCTGTTCTTCTCCTTCGCAGATTTAGTTTCTGTCTTAGACAGAAAGCTTCTCTCCACCACCCTGAATGGCTTCTTGCAAACTACAGGCAAGAGGGGTTGGTGCCTTGCTTCCTGCTATTCCTCTCAAGAAGTAGCTTACTTTGTCTTTTGAACCCCAAATCATGCAGTGGCTGGTTGCAGGAGAGAAGGAAGGAGGCTTGTCTTCCCATCACCCACTTTGCTTCAGCCCAGCCCCTCTCCCCTTGGCTAACGACAGATGCCTGTCTGCTGCCTTTACATGTCTGAAAATGTATTATTGATTCCCGGGCTGGCACAGTAATGTGATCACGAGTAGTTAACTGACTGAGGGCTGTTGCTTTGTCCTGCTTTTGACACCCTACATTCATGGATCCATCTCCTGCACGCTGCTAACATTGCTTCGACATGTGCCTCTCTCTTTCCCTGACTTGAGTTTGGCTGGAGACGGTGGTGCTCAGGGCAATGTGACGACGCAAGGAGTTCTTGCCTTTCAGGAATCACTAAGAGCGAAAGCATTGCGGAGTGCGGAGTTCATAATGTGACATGCTCCCCTCTTTTCCAAGCATTGAGTAGTTACAGCAGGTTGATTTTTTTTTTTTAATCAGAAGCTCTTGATGATGTATTATGATGATGAGAAACTTTGGGGCTGAAGAACGGGGTATATCCACTCCAACTAAGTAAATAGATAAATGTATTAGCAAACATGTTTTTTAAAAATAAATACATTTCCATTTACAATTATAAAATGTTGACTTAAGATAAACTGGGGATGCATCTACACTGGAGAAATAATGCAGTTTGACACCACTTTAAATACTTTGATAGCAAAAACAGCATTGTCACACTACTGCAGGAGACATGCGATAATTGAATGTCCCTAAACCGCTGCATTTCCATTCTCTTTTACTAACACAATTGCAGCGAGACCAAGACCTGTGTGATAATGCCATAAATCCCAAACTTACAACAATTAAATAGGAGCAAACATTCAGTCTCTGAGGAATCAGTCCTAGAGAATGGCTTCAGACGGTAACAGAGCGGGTGGCAGTGCTTCTTGGTAGAAGATAAGATTGCACTTAGCACCGCTTCTAGATAGGAATGGATCTTCATCATTGCAAAGAAGAATTTTTTGCCCAGAGGAGCAGACAGTTGTGGCAGTGATAGTGCCATGCCTGTGTTTTCCCTGAAGTCTTGGGCTTGAGTATGGATTTATCTTGACATTGTTAGCCGCCCCAATTGCTCTCAGAGGGGCGGGGTATAAATTATTATTATTATTATTATTATTGACTGAAGGAAAATGCCAAGGGATAGAATCAATGGGGCCTTGGAGTTTATCACACGGAGCAAATCCTGTGCAGAAAAGGGATTTTAAAATCCGCTAAACACCTGAAAATGCAGGTTGTTTTTCAGACGCGTTGGCAGAAAGAGAAATAATGCAAAAATAACCCAAATGGAAAGTCAACAAAAACCACTCCTTTCTACTTTTGAAATTTTGGCTTTCCGTTTGGGTTATTTTCATGTTATTTCTCTTTTAGACAAATGTCATCTGAAAACCAACCCGCATTTGCGGGGTTTTTTCTACTTTCTGTTCGGATTAACTCAGAATGTCACGTGAAAAACAACCTGCAAAAGTGGATTGTCTTCACTTTAAATCTAGTTTCTTTGTGGGATTCGTCCCGTGTGGGATTCGTCCCTTGTAAAATTGCCTTGAGAATAATTCTTACTTTCTTTTAGTCTTCCAGGGGCCCTTTACGCTCATTCTATCCAAAAGGACTCCATTGCACTTTCCTTCCATCCAAAAAGAATGCATCCCACTTTCATTGTAAAATCTTTCCTGGAGCGACTATAATTCTCCTCTTTTAATTAGTCAATAAGATACATATATATGGGAACAGTTCTACAACAAGGAGGAAAATACTACCGTATCTAATTCAAACCACAGGGGAAATTTAGGTCAGCAGAATCTAATGACCTAAACTGAAACCTGGGAGGACACAGGGGTTATCACCCTTCCCTTGCAAAGGGCCCTATGTGATCTTTTGATGATCAGGCTTTGGGGCTTAGATTTCCTTCATGGAGGATTAGCTGAACACCAGGAACAACAGTTAACAAGGGTCAAAGAGTCATCCTTTTACACTGAATGGACATTAATCAGTAGTGAGCCGCAACACAATCTCCCGATGGAATTACATTCCACTCACTTTCATCTCAAAGGCTTAAAAGTGGAATTCCAAGGAAGGATGAAAAGCTGAGAAGTAGTGGAAAGAAGATTTTTGGTTTGAAAGAATGGTGGATCCACCATCAGATCTGGAAGACCACACAACAGGATGTTATTATTATTTTTAAAGTCCATACTGTTGTTAGTAAGACTTTTAAATATTTCTTTTCATTTTTTACAGAAATCCCAAAGCAGTTCATTTGTTGTTAACTGATCCCCATTCTTAATCTTCTTCTGATTTCCTGACTGCGTTCCCCATTTCTATCAATGTTTGATCCCAGGTATGGGAATTCTTTTACTATGTCTATTTCTTCATTGTCTAGGTTGAACTTGTGAAGGTCTTCGGTGGTCATTATTTTTGTTTTCTTTCTATTCAGCATTAAGCCTGCCTTTGTACTTTCTTCTTTGTTCTTCCTTAATAGTTGTTCTAGGTCTGTGAGGTTCTCTGCTAGTATTATGGTGTCATCTGCATATCTCAGACTGTTGATATTCCTTCCTCCTATTTTCACTCCCCCTTCTTCTGTGTCCAAGCCTCCTTTTCTTATAATATGTTCATAGTATTATTTAAAAAACCCAATACAGTTTATAGTACTATAACCAGAAAATACAATAAAATTGAGTAATAGCATAATAAAATGACAATAAAACGGTAAATCATTCCATTTTCTCCTATAACTAATTCAGAGTGGTTTGCAACAGAAACATTAAACTAATAAACTAATCCACAAAAATTCGCACCAAAACGCACACAGTAGCAAGATAGAATAATTGTGGGGTTTATTTTTTTAAATGAAGTGCCCACTGTCAATCTTTAGGAAACAATGAAAACACGTAAGGCTTGCAAAACAAGAAGAAGCTTGGCAGTGAGTTAATGCCAAAGACCTTAAAGAACCAGGTGTTGTACGTGATATCTAAAGGCACTCACTGTTGTAGGCCTTCCTAACCAGTTTGTGGTGTAAATGTTACAGTGTCACATTAGAGCTAGGGAGACCCAGGTTCAAATCTCATGTTAACCATTCAGTGGTGTTAATATATAAACTATTTACCATTTGCTGTCCTTGTCTTCTACTTAAGATAAGCCATCTCAGCCCTACATTTTGGTGTTTCTCATTCTTATCAGTAGAATCCTATACACGCTCAGCATACAATTACAGTGCGCACTGGCTTGTACCTTAAACCTTTTAAAAAAGGAAATAATATTCTGCCCACACCATCCTCTTGCCTTGGTCCAGCTATATAGGCAAACATCTTCCAGCTCTGTACTTAAAGGATTGGCTTACAGGTAAATTTGTACATAGAGAGATCTTGTAGCACCTTTGAGACTAACTGAAAGAAAGAAATTGGCAGTGTGAGCTTCCGTAGATTTCAGTCTACCTCCTCAGATTCATTATATTTGTAAATTTGTAGCAATTGAAAGGATAACGAAGAGACACAAGTACTATTGCGCACACACCACTGTGATACTTATCCTTGTTTTGTGGTGTGCCTTCAAGTTGTTTCCAACTAAATTAGATACACTGATGCGCTTTTACTATATTCAGACTTATTTAAAGCTGTTACATTATATATTTCAGTGATAACAACCTGAGTGATTTTGTCTTAATGAAAACACAATCATTTTTTAAAAGCAGCACCTGCAACTTTCACTTTATTTTTTTTTAACCATCAGAAGCAGCATCTTTATTTCTTTATAGTGATGCTTTCCTTTCTCCAACAGTATTTTCTTTTTATGGATCCTGCAGTTACTCCTCTTCAGCTGGACATGGTGATTTTAAGTTGTAAGCCTTTCATCTGAGAGTAAACACCATTATCTGAGAGTAAGATATAGTTGCCCCCCCCCCCACATGTGCAACTTTTGTGGATTTTATTATTTGTGGTTTTGAGTAATATGTTCTCTCTAGGAATCTTTAAGTCCTCCAGTGCAACTGTTGGAAGTTGACCATAGTTGTGCTGGAAAACCTAGAAGTTCCTAAAGAAAACACTGCAATTGGCATTTGTAGGTCCTCCACCATGATTCTGTGATCAACCTCTGGCAGATGTTGAGCATAGAGATGCACTGGAGGACCTGGAGATTCCTAGGACGTATTCACACAGGCGGCTCTAAAGCCGCCTGGAAGCCCCCTGGAAGCCATCAGGAGTCATTCCGGCGGCGAAAACAGCAGCCGCCGGAATGACTCCTGATGGCCTCCGGCAGAAGCGCCTGTAATTCCTTTTTTAAAAAGGAATTAAAAAGATGGCGCTAAAGCCGGCTAGCGGCAGGGATGGCGCAGGGATTGCGCAAGATGGGGCGGGGCTTGCTGCGACGTAGTTTGAACACGTCGAGCAAGACCCCGGAGTGAGGTAGGGATGGCGCAGGGATGGCGAAGGATGAGGAGGGGCTTGCTGCGACGTCGTGTGAACTTTTCCTGCACAGAGCCGGAGTGGGGCCAGATGGAGGTAGGAACGACTCCCTTTTTTGCTCTGTGTGAAAACGTCCCTAGACAAGTGTTCTCTTGGGTAAAAAGAGGAGTGTTTTTTTATTTGCGGCTTTTCCACATTCACAGGGGTTCTTCACCTCTAACTCCAACGAATGTGGAGGGACCACTGTAATTGTACTCAGCTTCCTTGACTATTAACAGGAATACCCTATGACTGCTGATCATAGAATCATAGAATCAAAGGGCTGTTGCCGCCTCACCAAACTACAAATCCCAGGATTCTGTAGGATGGAGCCATGGCAGGTAAAGGAGTATCAAACTGCATTATTTCTACAGTGTAAATACACCTGGGCAGTTAACAACAAAAGATGTACCTTATGTGAAAAATAAAAGTACCCCAGATGATCCCCATTACTGTATTAATATTGTATTAATACAATAATTTATAATAATAATAATAATAATAATAATAACAATTAATATATTAATACAATTATACTAATAACAATTATAATAATTATATAATAATATAGTAATACAATAATTATTGTATTAATATAATGTATAATATTTTAGTATTATTAATATATTAATACAATAATAATTATAATTAATGTATTAATATATTGTATAATATTACATAGTAATAATTATTTATAATAATTGTATAATAATATATTATACAATAATAAATATTATTGTAGTAATAAATTCAGTATGAAGAGACGCAACAGTTAAAAAAAATCCTATTCCTGTTTTCAAAATGGTTTATTTATTTTTAAAAAATGTTTTCAAAAAGTCCCCGGAGACGGGACTCCACGTCGCCGTTTGATGACATCATGCACAAGCCCCGGAAGCGGAAGTCCCGTTCCGCTGGCGGCGAGTTTTCCAATCGGAAATGGCTCCGAAGAGCTCTCGCCGGACCGGGGCCCACAAGGCCCACTCCTTGGCCAGGCAGTGGAAGACGAAGCGGCGCCGCCGGGATCTGGACCAGATCTATCAGGACATGAGGCCGGAGAATTCGGCCAAGCTGCTCCGCCAAGACCCGGATCCGGACAAGCCCGGCAGCGCCCAACACTACTGCCTGCACTGCGCGTGCGTACAGGGCGGGGGGGGGGTGCAGAGGAGGGGGCGGGGCTTGGCTTTCCTTTGTTTCCATAGCGTCAGCTGTACTTACTGCGCCTGCGCCAAAAGCGTGTCGGGTGTTTTCATAGAGATAAGAAAAAGTATAGAGTACTATAGTCAATTCTTTGCTTGTTTCTTTGTTGTTGGACTTCTTTCATAGAGATAAGAAAATGTTCAGAGCATTCAATCCATTGTTTCTTTGTGTTAAGTTTTTGCATAGAGATTAAAAAAAAGTGTAGAGTAGTTCTATCCATCGTTTGTTTCTTTGTGGTTGTTGGGCTTTTTTTCATAGAGATAAGAAAAAGTGTAGAGCATTCAATCCATTCTTTGTTTCTTTGTTGCTAGACTTTTGCATAGAGATAACAAAAAGTTAGAGCAATCAGTCCATCGTTTGTTTCTTTGTTGTTATTGGGCTTTTTTTCATAGAGATATGAAAAATTTAGAACATTCAATCCATTGTGCTTGGCTTTTTTTATAGATATAAGAAAAAGCCTAGAGCATTCAATTTGTTGTTTCTTTGTGTTGGGCTTTTGAATAGAGATAAGAAAAAGCCTAGAGCTTTCAATTCATTCAATTGTTTCTTTGTTGCATAGAGATAAGAAAAAGTCTAAGTAGTTGTATCCATTTGTTTCTGCCTTTGTGTTGGGTGTTTGCATAGAGATAAAACAAGTTAGAACATTTAATCCATTGTTTTGTTTATTTTTTTGTTGTTGGGTTGTTGTTGTTACATAATATTATATAATAATATAAATGATTATTATAATATTTATTTGTATCCTCCTCTTTCCCCAAAACTGGGACTCAGAGCGGCTCGACAGTATTAAAAGAACAAGACAATTAAAAATATAGAAAAGAGGTGCATTAAAAAGGAATTAAATTATTACAATATTAAAATAGAGAGCTATTAAAAGAATAACATACATTTTTAAAAAATCAAACTGTTTAAAACACCCTTTAAAATGAAACAAACATTGCTAGTTCAATCCCTTGCGTGTTCCTTTGTGCTTGACTTTTTTTATAGAGATAAGAAAAAGTCTAGAGCATTCAATTTGTTGTTTCTTTGTGTTGGGTTTTTGCATAAAGATAAGAAAAAGTCTAGAGTAGTTCAGTTGAAATAGTCAAAGCCTTCCCACATCTTTGGTTCCTCCTATTATCCTTGTTACCCTTCTCTGAACCCACTCCAACATTTAAGTGTCTTGCCTTTTGAGGACTAGCCTTTGTAAGCATCCCCTTGCTTTTCTAACTTGAGTTTGTTTGTTTTTCTCTTCCCTCAACAGACGATATTTTGTCGATCTGAAAAGCATGAAGGATCACTTTCGGTCTAAGGTTCACAAAAAGAGGTAATATGACTTCTGGATAGTAATCCTATAATCATCTCTAGGGGCTGAACTGTCATAAAGCCGAAGGTTTGCTTTAGCTGTATTGAAGCTGAAGCTTGCCATGTGACTTACATATTGCATTCATATAAATTGAAAACTGTACTTGGAAATCATTTTTATTAGTATATTTGTAGCATCTGTAAGATATGACAGCTCCGATATGACATTGCTAGATCTCTGAGTGATTTGTAATAGATCAACAAGGATTTAGGACTCCAGTCAGATAACAATAGTAACAACATTTACAAGTGCCCCCTTCTGCTCTAAATTCCACCTCTGAAATAAAAACAGCTTGGGGATAACAAGAGCTGTGAGCATCTATTGGTTTGGCTCCTTTCCTTCCAAGCAGATTCCTGGGTTTTAAAAAAAAGAAATGTGTATGCCTTTGCACCAGACTTTGGCTGGTGGATTTTAAGCTCCTAATAAAACCCAACATGAATAGATACTGCTGAAATCTGTCCATCCTTCTCTTCCATTATTTTGATATTGGGGCAGGGGATATGAAGGTGCTGAAAACTGTGCCTGTGCACATAAGTGTATGTGCTTCCTGGGGAGAGTCACCTTGAAAAAGTGGATTATAACACTGATATGCAATGTGATTAATGTTCTATCAGTCCCTGTTGCACAGTTTAAAATGCATTGTTTACATTATGTTAATTCATCACCTTTATGGAGCCATGCCATGTCCTTGCTGTTACTTCTGAATGGTGCACTCCTTCAGTTGCCAGATCATGGATTAGTAGCGGAGCAGAAGCAGTAACTGAAGTGGGCTTCTGTTCCTACTTCAACCAAGGCTGGGAAATGTATAGGGTCTCAATCATGACTTAAAATATCTCATAAAGAGATATAAAGGAATCCTACAGTTCCTTTGAGACGAAATTTTAGCATAAGCTTTCCTGGACTCCAGTCAACGTCATCTGATGCAGCTGATGCAGTGCAACTGTTTATAGAGCATCTTAGTTGCAGTGGAACACCAGAGTTTGAAAACTGTTTTGACATGAATGAATTTTGTTGCAGGCTGAAACAGCTGAGTGAGGAACCATACACCCAGGAGGAAGCTGAGAGAGCAGCCGGGATGGGGTCCTACATTCCTCCCAAGAAGGTCGAAGTCCATACGCAACCCCTTGATGAGATGGAGGAATCCAGCTGAGAAGAAGCTATGCAATAAGAGCTCTTGGCCCAACTGGACATGGCGTGTATCTTCAAACATCACTATTTCACAGTACTGTGCTTAGGACTAAAGCATAAAACCCAGCAGATGGTTTTCAGCAGAGATGAGAGCTAGGGCTTTCTTTTTCTTTTTTTCCTGTGGAAAAGCCACTTTCTCCCCATCCTCTCTGGCAGCAATGAGAGTTCAGCAGGAGGTCTGGGAACGGAAGAGCAGACACCCTGCTGTCCTGTTGACCTGGTTATATAACTAATTGCTGCTCTGACAATTGCTTATATTTATTAGCAGTGGCTGTAGATTTTCAAGTGGTTTTGTTCCTAATGGGACCTCTTCCATCTTTTGAGCGTGTCCTCTTAATAAATGAGCTACAAAGTGAATAGCTAACTTTGGGCTGTGTGTTTTGCTCATTTGATTTGAACACACTGTAGGATGCTTCCTAAGGTCTATGAGAAGATGAGTAGCTCTTTCCGCTGAAGGTTTTGTACTTTTATTTTGCCCTAGTTGCTGTAGGAATGACTGCTTTGGTTCAGAATTATCTGCATGGACTAGAATTCCTCATTTCATTCCTTAACTGAACACTGAAAAGTTTCAGAGAAGGCTGTCCTCTTTCCATACTACGGTTGAGGAACCTTTTGGCCCTCCAGATGTTGTGGATTTCCAGTTCCCAGAAACAGCAGCCAGCATAGCCAGTGTTCAGGGATTATGGGATTCGGAGTTCTAACATCTGAAGAAGCTAACGTTCCCCTGCCTTAACTGATTATGGCCACTTTTGCTAAAATGTTATTCTGTGCCTTCAAGGCATCGTTTTACCTATGGTGACCCTATCACAGCCTGAATATCAGAATTGCCTGTAGTGAGAAGCTTCCATTCATGAACCATTTGAACAGGGGAATGTGCACCGAATAACAATTTCTTTAAAAATGCCCTAATTTGTAATGTAGGCAAAAACATCTGGCAGGCCAAAGGGTGTATTATCACCATCATCATTTATTTATGGAAATGGCACTTTAAAGTTTTAAAATAAAACACAACTATACATTTCCCTCCCATATGCTAAATGAATGGCTTCCCAGCAGTAAATTAATCCTTTCCTACTGTATTGGGACATACTCCTGTAAAGTATTTATCTATTGACAGATGCTGAAGTAAGCACATCATTTGCTGTGAATCAGCACAATTTAAGCCTCTTAACAAAGGCCTTTGGAAGAAGAGAGCTGGGTGCTTTTAATCATAGCTGTTCTCTCTCGCTTAGTTGTTTCAGAGGAACAAAGAGCCGTGCAGAAATGTTAGTCTTTTATTAGATTTTTAATCATGGAATCTGTTATGTCTCTTTCACCTCTTAAAAATCTGGGCTTTTTATTGTTTAATATTCTAGACCTCATGGTTATGGAGGGTGATCCTTAGTTTTTGCTGATGGCTATACATAGACAGAGTTTCTAGTATCTAGCAGACTCCACAGGTAGAATTTTTGGAGAATTATTTCTGCAGGATGAATGCAGCCAGAGAGACTGAACATTGGTCATGCTTACAAGTCTTATGTTCACAGTTCCTTGGTCATTTTGCCTGCTCCTTTCCTTTGGATGCATAAATTGTATTTCCAAATGGTCCAAAAAATAACCACAATATGATACAAAACAGTTATATTTATGGCAATTGCAGAATTATTGCAGACCTTTACAACCCCAGGAAAGCAAGATTATGCTGCCATTATGTATATGACATTCAAAGCATTTTTTTATTTTTTTGGTGGGTATGTGGACTTTGCCTTATAGTGCTTGATACTGCAGAAAAGGCAGATGTTTAAATGTAGTATTTCACTATGTGAAATATTATAACTTTGCAGTACAAAGATCCAGATTCTTCCATTATTCTGGTTTTGTGAGTCATGGGGTAGAAGATGAGCAAGAAAAAATGCAAGATATAGAACCCCTGGTCTTGTGCAGATTTTATATTATTTTTAGAGCTCTTTCCCACATAGTTATGCATATGTTTTCCCATCATATTTTTTTTAAAAGGAGGGAGTTCACATTTATAAGAGACTAAATTCATTAGCAGCACAACTCAGCAACCATTTGTACCAAACCACCCCTGTATCACTGACTTGAAGAATATTTTCCAAATGCAGAACATACGTACTAATCAGTGGCCAAGATGTCCTGCATTTTGTAACTATAGTAGATTTGCTTGTAAGAGCAATTGCAGAATTTTGCTACCCTTTCATGGAGGGATGAGCAGCTGCACAAGGCAAGGGACCCCTGTCAATCCATGGCAGGGCAGGGACTCCAGGAGCAGTAGTGAAGTGTTTTTAGCTTATTTGGGGACAATACAGTAGGTAAAGGTAAAGATTTGGGATGCAGGGGCTTTGAGTGAAGCCATGAAAGATTGAAGGTTTGTCTTGTAGGAAAACAGCCATCCTTGGAAACTGATAAGACACACAAAATGCTACAAAATAGATTTATTGTAAATGTAATAGACTTTATCTCGCCTCTGCTGGGGTGAGCGGGATGAATGGTAGCCACTAATACATTCCTTGAGACCTCACGTTACATATAATCCAGATAGGTACATGGGCAGGTGGTACATGGACATAAAGTAATGCGTCCAAATTGTGTTATCTTTAAGAGGAGGAACATACCCCTATCTTTTCCTTGCCTTCTTTTCCTGGCACATTTGTAAAAATAGAAGTCTAGACGCTTCTCTTTAAAAAATAAATCTTTCCTAATCACTGGTTTAAAGGCATGATTTAGGTCACAGCTGTGTGACCACATGTTTAGTTATGTAACAGGCAGTCTGCACTCTGCAGAGCCTTCCAGTTTCCAATGATGCATCCCTTCTGGCCAAAGCAAGTGGGAGGGAAGTGACGGCACATGGACTGGTTCTACTCCCTGCGGTACATTTGGTTGCAGAAAATCCTTTCAATTGCACTTTGTTCTCTTTCGCCACAGCACTCTCCATCTTGTTGAATCGGAGAGCACTGAGGGAAGCACTCCTGGCTGGTGTAGGCAGGGCTCTATGGAAGTGTCCTTTGGTGGGGAATGATTGCGAAGTGATGGGCTTCCATCCTGGCCACATTTGAAACCTCTGCAACATGGGACTCAGGTTTTACGTCTTTGCCATATATGCCTTGTCTTCCTTGGTCTGCCCACGTAAAACCTGTGGGCACCTTGTGGTCCTCCAGATGTTGTTGCACAGCACTGCCCATCACCTTTTGCCACCGGTTATGCTGGCTGGAGCAGATGAGAAGTGGGCGCTAACAACATCTGAAGGATTGTAGGTTGCCCTCTGAAATGAACCAAAAATGTAGAAATGATGCAGCCCACCTTAGACCTGTCTGACACCCATTTGAGTGCCCCAGAGCCATTTCACACTACAGTTATAGTATTATGAATCCCCTTTAACTGCCGTGATTCCAGCATGTAAATTCCTATGGTTTGTAGTTTGGGGAGGCACTAGAGCTCTCTGGCTGAGAATTCTGAATGCCCCTTCCTTAATCTGACAGTCCCAGGATTCCACAGGATGTTGGCCATCTCAGTTAAAAGCAGTGGCATCACTGGGGTTGGCATCACCCTTGTGCAGTAACTTATGCTGTCTGCCATGCACCCCAGCCACCTCTCTCTGCCAGCCAGGCCACATGATGGGGCTGGGATGTTGATGCTGCATCGGTCTGGCAGGGCTGCTGGCCAAGCAGGGAAGGGAATCACCTCTCTTTCCTGCTTGGCCATCAGCCCTGCCAGACCCAGAAGTGCCAGGCAAGAGCAGCAACCCATCCCTATTAGCAGCCGCAGCTGATAGACCACAGAGGTTCCCTGGCTGGAGGAAGGGGTTTCTGGGGTGTCTTGGGATGGATGGGAATTGTGTAGAGACCCCAAGGGCCATCCAGTCCAACCTTCTTCTGCCATGCAGGAACTCAAAAGTCAAAGCATCCCCTGTGACAGATAGCCATCCAGCCTCTGTTTAAAGACCTCCAAAGAAGGAGACTCCACCACCCTCCGTGTAGGGTGAAAAGGCCCCCAGTCAATCCCCAAAGGCTGAAACTGTAAGGCAGTAATCTACCGGGTATGGATATGACTTCTGGAGGGACCATACTTGGGAGGGCCGGCCCTACCATTAGGCAGAATTAAGACAACCACATCAGGCGGCAACTGTAGCCTCTTCCCTCTCGCCTGCCCATCACCCCCTCAACAAGCCTGCCACACTCAGGGTTGGCTTGACATTGAACTCGGGCAGCAAAATCTCTTGGGCTCACCCTCAATCTCAGCATAAGGCAACCTCCTAGGTTTGATGTTTTCTTTTATGAAGAGCATATGGGGCTCAGGCTGCTCAGTAGTAGCAATGGAACAGAATCTGCAAGAGATGCCAACTCACCTATCCTCCCGTGAGTCCCTTTTTTGGACCCCCCCCCTTAAAAGAAAAGGCTCATGTCACTACCTGAAATGCCATACTTGGTTACTTGGATGACAGTCTTAACCTGCTCAGAGGGGGACAAAAGCAGAGCTCAGAAATGTTACCTCTTGGGTCTACGACTCCCATTCTGCAGGTCATTGTGCCCCAAAGTAATTTTTTCAAATCTAGGGAAAATAAAGGGCCATTTAGAAGCCAAGGCAACACTTGACTTTGGACACTAAGGCAACAATGGAGTGAACTCTACATTTCCTTCCTCCGTACTCCATTACATCCCGCTCAGGACTTCAGATGAGATTCAGCCAGGGCAGGGAGGAGTTGGGAAAATACTGGGTGTATCCTCTTTTTCTTTTTGCTTTATGTGAGGCTCTTGGAGAATGGAGTTTAGTACGGCCACAAAGGGTGCCAGTAACAAGCCTTCCATTGCACTAGAAAGGATGGTGATGATGATGTTTCTAACACGCACATCCCAGACAAGGCATGCTAAGTGTACCTAAAACATGTTGCTGGTATTGCAGGATAGACACCCGACTTTCTGACTTTGCTCAGCTTCTGTCTTTGCTGGAATCTTCTTTATTCTGGGTCCTTCCTGCCCAGCAGCGGAGTGTTACGGTTCTGGATGTGGTTTGTTCTCTTCACTCATTTGCCGGGCACTGTAGAAGGATAGGCTTAATCCTATCATGGCTAAAAGCAATGCCAGGTGATTCATCAGCCGCTCTTGAGGTTCTGATTCAAGCCCACTGGCCAACTGCATCTGTGTGAATATATATATATATATATATATGTTTAAAACAGGTGAGAAATCATTGCCCATGAATGGGCAGTCAAGACCCATGAAGTAAACAAAAGATGCTCTCCCAGTGGAGCTGAAAATGCTTTAAGCTGATTTGTAGTCTGCATTTTTGGACTCTCTTGGAAAGGATAGGCTATGAGGGTCATCACAGGCAGCAGCTGCCCTGCTAAACTTAGCGCTACACAATTGCATGTCTACCACTGTAACATATTTTGACTCCAAGTCCCATTGCAGATCAATGGGATTACCTTCTGTAGGTATATAAGTAGGATTGGGCTCTTCAGAGTGCGACACGTTTACTTGAGAATCTATCCCACTGAACCTTTGTAGATCTTACTTCTGAGTAAATATGGCTAGAAGTGAACTGCACAACGTATAAATAAGTTCTACAAATGAAGAGACATCTTGACAGCATTTTGTCCATGTTCCTTCCATGTCACATCATACATATTCTATAGATAGATCAGGCCTGAAATTCATGCCACTGACTGAACTTTTATCTTAGATCCTAAGAGTGTTTTTATTAAACCTGAGAAATCTAACATAGCCTGGGAGAGCAGATTTCTTAGGCATAATAGTTGTTACTGCATAGGTTTTGAAGCACTGAGAATAATGGGAATGATGGACTGAGAGCTGCATCCTAGGGATGGGAAAGAATTTGGTTTGGTTTGAAATTCTCAAGAAAAGCATCCATTTCACACCTCCCGGAACCCATGTCTTTAGAAAGTGGGAATCTTGCAGTGGAATCAGGAAAACTAAAATTTCCACAGAACCAATTACACATTTTAAAAATGTACCTGGCGAAAAATACATGCAGTTGGTAAATGTGGACAGTCATACTTTAGCCAGGGAGCAAATGCTTTATCTAAAAATGCATATAAAAATACATACATTAAAAAAGAATGCAAAATTTCCTTTCCCTCAGAATCACAAGTTCTGTTGTAAGAAAAAAAGTCTTGCAATCTTCTATAAACCAAAGATGGGATGAGAAGGCAGGTTGGACTCATAAAAAACACAATGAAATTAAGACTGAGAAATTCATACCCCAACTGCATTCTTTTTTTTTTTTCTGCTCCAAACAATATTACATAATGTGGGCTATATAAGAAAGAGGGAGGGGGGAGGAGAAAGGAGATTGATGTATCTTTCCAGTTTTTTTTTTAAACATCCTTTCTGAAATGTGAGCCACAAACTTAGACCTACTATTTTGCACTTGCAAAATGACAGAATAAATAAATAAATAAATAAATAAATAACAGACTAAAACATTGTCATTGTCTGAAAGGCTCAGGTGCCCAAGAGGATAGATTGGAAGCCGCCTCCTTACCTGTAGCAGGCGGAAGTAACTTGGCGTCAAACGCCTGAGGCGGAAGATCATAGCACAGAGGAGGGGAAGAAGCCGGTTAGGTTGCCGATGCCTTTCTTCCCAATTGCGTTATAACTTTGTCCAGTTATTTGGAATGATTAAGGCTGTTAGATGAAGGAGATACAGCTGGTTAAAACATAGCAGCAGAGAAGAAAAAGGAAGGAGGAGGGAGCAGAAGCATTTTCTGGCATTTGGCGGTAGAACTGTCTGTGGATCTTGCCTGTGGAGTGCATCCTGTCTTTAGCGATCACAGAACTATCTTTTGTGGAATGCACACCAATGCTGGGTGCCGATTGCACGGGTTATTATTATTATTTTGGACAGAGATGAATGCCATTAGTGTTTCAGTCTCATTGGTCATCTCCTACAGGGGAACCTTGTTAGACAACTGTGGTGCGTGGAAGGGAGCACGTCGCTCTCTCGGGTGGAAGCTCCTTCCCCCTCCTTACTGCTCTCAACAACCATTTCCAGCATTTTTCAGCCCTACCTCTCCTGGTTTGGTTCTTCCATGGATGCTATGGTGATGGACCGGGGCATACATGCCACTCACCAGATTCAGGGTCCCAATCCTCATGCACCACATTCCAGCAGTACTGCCGGGCGACTGGGTCGGGCAGCTTTTAAATGTCGCTCTCCTCTTTCTTCTCCTCCCATCCCTAGCTTGATGACGATCCCTACCACACCGCCTGCCTGCCTGCCTGCCTGCCTCAGGAACAGCTGTCACAAGAGATCAGCACTTGCTGCTCTGCCGACCGCACGCCATCCACGTGTCAAAAAGAAGCGGCTTTGGCCGGGATGAAAAATTTGTGAGCAATTTGTG
The DNA here is from genome assembly GCA_026167975.1 of Phrynosoma blainvillii. NCBI lineage: Eukaryota > Metazoa > Chordata > Lepidosauria > Squamata > Phrynosomatidae > Phrynosoma > Phrynosoma blainvillii. The sequence goes on from JANUYF010000008.1 coordinate 24,552,891, forward strand.
CCATTCTGCAAAAATGAATGCCTCCCATGATGGCAGCTGAGACTTCAAAGCAGGCCTCCTTAGGGTGTCCATGTGCCTACCTAAGAAACCTTGCTGGCTGAAGAGTAGACTCAGAAGGCATCCTGTCCCATGTACACGAACAGTCTGGACTAGGGTTGCCAATTCAGAATTATTCCAGGGCCTGAGTCTTCAAAGCCAAAACCTGATACCTAGGTACTCTATAGTACTAACTAAACCGTTCAGGGATGGACATGGCTACCAGCTCTTTACCTTAGTTTCAATGATCAATCAATCATTTTATTTACCCATGTATGTTTGACTATAAATCAGTCTCATGTATAAGTCGAGGGCAGGTTTGGGGGCCAAAAACATGGATTTTAGTACAACTCATGGATAAGTCAAGGGTAAAACTTAGGGGCATGTAACAAAGGATCTAAAGGATGAAGCAAAGGAAACAATGCAAAAGAACTTACAAAATTCCAGCAGACATAACTTTGTGTTCACACCAAAGGCTAGATGGATGAGAGAATAGACTCAGTGCTTTCAGGATAGATTACACTCTTGCCTTTCACCAGGGAATGGGTCATTTTTTGATAAGAGTTAAAGTATAGGGCCTACATTGACCCATGGATGAGACAACTCAGGTTTTGGGGCTCAATTTTTTGACTAAAATTTCTATATACTTATACATGAGTATATGCATTATACTCTGCTTTGCCCCCAAGACTGGGATACAAGGTGGGATATAAACTGCAATCTTTTATGCTTGCTTACCTGGGAGTAAATCTTGCTGGACTAACTTCTGAGAGGACCAGCACAGGATTGCATCGTAAAAATTATATAGCTGGGGTTGAGCTACTTTACAAATGAACCTATATATTTCCCCAGTTTAAACACTTACTAACATAGACACTCAGGCTAATTCTAATTACCACTCCGTCTTCAACAGTCCATAACTCAACTGCTCTCTTACAAGGCAATCCCATGCACATCTACTCCGAAATAAGTTCTGTTTAAAATCAATTAGTTTCCCTCCCCCTGGAAAGTAAATAAATAACTGCAACCTTAATTGACTGAACTCTTACGTAATGTTCGGGGACAAAAGAGAGCTGCCAACTTATCAACAGCGTCTTTCATCTCGCTCTCCACTCTGCAGCAAAAGACAACAGCCAGGACAGAACATCTTACCTATGGCATGCACTCTATAACATTTCTTCTCCAGGCAGGTTGTTCTACAATTTACTTATATTAACATGCTTTTACCGTCCTTAAGGTCCTGGAAAGTCACAGATTTTCAATTTTATTATACTTCGACTAAGGTATGCATTCATATTATCCAACATTCCTAGGGAGTGTGTCGAAACCGCAATCTAATTTTTGGAAGGATGCATGACAGGTAGGCACACAACCAACCCCCCCCCCCCCCCGAGTTTGTTGAAAGAGAGAGCCAGTAGTTCTGATCTTGTCAGTGAAATTGCTCAACAATAGTGGTTCCAGGACGTAATTGCTGATGCCATCCAGGGCCTTTCAGAAATGGTTGCAGACAATGTTGGCATTCTTTTCACTGCTATTGTATCTCCCTCTAGCGGTGGCTGAAACTCATCTTCCTGGCTCACAAGTTACTAAAATTCATCCACTAATCTAAAGGTGTTGAAAGTTCTATAATGTCACTGAACATAACTTCCACATTCAGGAATCTGCAGCAGTTGGATGATCAGTATCTTTGCAATGATTCTGACTGCAAGGTGACGAATTTGTCATGCAAAATCAAAGGGACAGTCCAAGCCTGCTTTCCTTACAATATGTTCTGCATATCAGTTAAAGAGGTAGGGAGAACAAGATGCAGTTTTGCCTGACCTTGTCTTAGGATGTTATCACACGTGGGCCAGAAAGCGATAATAAAGTGGAAATGAGGCATTCCGAAAATAAACCGAAAATAAACCTTGATTCCGCAAATGGCTTTCACACGTAATTACCTTAATTGCGAAATTACAGTAAGCGCATTTAATGTTCACACACAAGTGAGAAAAGCCCGTAAATGTACTAGAAATGATCTTCTTGCACATGCGCAGATAGAGGAATGCTCGCTGTGGAACCATGGGAAAAGCAGGGAAATGTTCCCAAATGCGCATTTGCTTTTCACATTACGGTAAATGCGAAATTACTGTAATTTTGCAAATGCATTTCCTCAAAACTACCGAATTTCAAAAGATCTCGGATAACACCAGTTTCTGTCCAGTTTCTGTGCGACATCGTGTGAAATCGTGAGGCACAAATCCAATTTCTGTTTGGGATTTGTGTGGATTAACCAGCAGATTTCCCCCGTGTGATAACGTCCTTAGTGTTTAAGATGCTAATTCTGATGATCGGGAAATTGGAAAGTTAGCAATTCGAGGCCCGAGTGTTGCATGATGGGGTGAGCTCCCATCACTAGTCTCAGCTTCTGCCAATGTTTGAAAGCATGCAAATGCAAGTAAATAAATAGGTATCACTTTGGTGGGAAGGTAACAGCATTCGGTGCAGTCATGCTGGCCATATGATCACAGAGCAGTCTCTGATAATGCTGGCTCTTCGGCTTAGTAACAGAGATGAGCACTGGCCCCTACGGACAGTTACGGCTAGACATTAATGTCAAGGGACTACTTTTACCTTTGTTTGTTGTTAACTGCCTTTGCGTCAATCTCAACCCATGGCTACCCTATGGATGAGAGATATCCAGGGGCCCCTGTCCTCTCCTGCTCTGCCCAGCTCCTGCAAACTCATATTTGTGGTCACTTTAATAAAGTCCATCCATCTAGCATGTGGCCTTCCTCTCTACTTCCCTCCACCTTTCCTAACATTATTGTCTTTTCCAACGATTCATGCCTTCTCATGATGTGTCCAAAGTACAACAGTCTAAGTCTTGCCATCTTGGCTTCTAGGGATATCTCTGGCTTGATCTGCTCTTTGGACCCCTTTGTTGGTCCTTTTGGCTCTCCATGGGATCCTCAGCACTCTTCTCCAGCCCCACATTCTCTCAAATGCATTGGTTTTCCTCCTATCTTCTTTCTTGACTGTCCAGCTCTCACATCCATACTTTTACCTTTACCTGACCCTTTTGCCATTTGGGAACCATTTTGTTTCTCTGTCTTCTGTTCTGACAGTAGGCTCCCGTAGAATAGAGTGATGGCAGTTAAAGTGGTGTCAAATTGCTTTAATTCTGCAGTGTGGATACACCCTGAAGCCCAGGGAAGGGCCTGTAAAGCATTCCAGCTTTCCTCTTTAATAAGGGTACTTATGCAATTATTTCTAATTGTCCAATCAAAATCAACTCTGAATAAAAGTTTCTGGAGTGTCCCTTGGAATCTCTTCCATGGGGTGTACAACCTGCCGCTCCGGCTGCACCAGCAAGCCATGCTATAAGTTCCCTGGAGTAAGGACACACCCTGGTATGCTTAGCAAACCGCTACCCTTGTCATGCATGGTGCCATAGAGACAATGAAAACAACAACAGCAGGCCAGAGCGAGGGCTGGGTTATTGCACAAAGGAGCAAATAATATTACTGAGAGATAGGTACTTTGGGGAGATGGGAGACTGCAGATCCCAAAATGTCTCAGCCAGTGGGTTTCTATGCCTGGGTTCAAGCCCTGGTTCCCAGGGTCATAGTCCAATGCTCACACCATTACACCACCCTCAAAGGATTTGCCCCCACCAAATGTGTTCTCTCCATCACTGGAGCTTGGGGAAAGTTGGAGGGAAAGACTACACGTCCCCAAGTCCACAAGACCCTTTAATGGTGGTGTAGTGGTGTGAGTGTTGGACTATGAACAAGGAGGGCAGGTTTTGAATTTGGCTGTGGAAGCCCACTGGGTGACCTTGGGGAAGTCACACTCTCTCAGCCTCAGGGGAAGGCAATGGCAACCCCCATTTGAACAAATCTTGCCAAGAAAGCCCCATGATAGGGTCATGTAAACCCCTTGGGTGCTCTTGGGCAAGTCACACTCTCTCAGCCTCAAAGGATGGCCATAGCAAAAAACCAAACAAACCCTGAACAAATCTTGCCAAGAAAACCCCTTAGGGTCTCTATACGTTGGAAATGACTGGAAGGCACCCAACAACAACAATGTACACCGGATGGGCACCTGATGTGGCCTCCCCCCCTCAAAAAAAAATCAAGAACTCTGTCCCTTTCAGGAAATTCAAACAAAAATCCACCAAACAGTGATACCTTTCTTGGCCAACCAAAATGCACAATATCCTGGTTGCAAGCTTTCGAAGCTCCACTGGCTTCTTCTTCATCAGGCAAGAGGTTACAAACCAAACAGGAGAAAAACAATGGGAGATGTTAGTCAGATGCTTGCATTTGGATGTTTCTGTCCTTAGTGAAGATGGTAAGTGGAGGGTAACTTTTGCAGGCTGGCACCTCCTTCTTCTATCCTTGTGGATATTGGGAGATTTGCAAAGTCTGGGAAATTTAAAGTCCATTTGCATCTCAACAAGGACTCCTTTCTTGCAATCCAATATGCCTCCATTCCTAGAGCTCCCAATAGCCAGAAGGTGGAGGTGCCAGCCTGCAAAAGATCCCCTCCACTTACCATCTTCACTAAGAACATAATAATAATAATAATAATAATAATAATAATAATAATAATAATTTTTATTTATATTTCCCGCCTCTCCCTACGGATTGAAGCGAACATCCAAATGCAAGCATCTGACTAACATCTCCCATGGTTTTTTCTCCTGTTTGGTTTGTAACCTCTTGCCTGATGATGAAGAAGCCAGTGGAGCTTCGAAAGCTTGCAACAAGGATATTGTACATTCGGGTTGGCCAAGAAAGGTATCCCTGTTTGGTTTGCATTTCCTTCCAGGAAAGTGAGGCCAGGTAGAGAAACTGGTTTGGTGCAGGATCCGAACCGAGGAGAGCCTTGCCCAGGTGAAGGGAGTGGGAGGTGGTTTGGAAGAAGAGCCCACTGCTCTTTCCCACTTTTCCAAGGAGAGGTGAAAAGAAAAAGGTAAAATGTCCCTGTCCCTCCCTTTGGGACCTTCAGGAGCAGCTCACCTTTCTGAGAAGGCGGGCCCAAGCCCTTGAGTGGCAGGAGGCGGGGCCCAATCAGAAGTCCCTTTACCTGGTGGAAGCTGCAGGTGTGCCTTGGAGTTGCATCCGCGATTTGGCCTGCCACAGAGACGAGGAAGGGCCCAAGGTCCAAAGCATGGATCCCATTGCGACCTGGGATCCTCCAATGGTGGTCGCCTGGATGAAAGGTGAGAGGGCAGGATCTGGGCTTTGGGGAGTCGGACGGAGAAGAGGACTCCAGCATAAGCTGGAATTGGATCGATCCATGTCAGCTGGGGAGACTCTTCCTTTCTTTGAGGCTTCTCTGTTTACAACCTCCAGAGTCTCCTTCTTTGGAGGTTTTTAAATAGAGGCTGGATGATGATGGTCATCAAGATCATGATCATCATGATCATGATGAAAATGATGATGATGATCACGATCCCACCCTTCTTTCAGGACTGGGACTCAGGGAGGCTTACAGCATTGAAAAACAACAACAATGCAATTAAAAACATACTAAAATATTCAAGGGTTGGCTGTGTTGGCCATTTAGCAAATGCAGGAAGAAAAGAAAGAAGTTAGGTAATGGAAAAAGTAATATAGTCTATGTCAAGGGTAGCCACAATGTTTGTTAGATGTTCAGTGTACATGAAAAACAGATCATGCAAACTTTGTCTTACCTAAAGAACCTAAAATGCCCACTTTAAGGATGCAACTACTGTGTGCCTTAAAAATAATAATCATATATATATATATATATATATATATATATAATTCTGCAAGTCCTGAGAGTACAAAGCCCATGCCAAAGGCTCGATAGTCCTGGACAACTACTCCAATGTGTCTCTCAGAGCAGTGATACGTAGGAGAGAGGTTGGTGAATTCTTTGGATGGTATTTACTTCACATATTGTTTGTTATAATAGTGAATACTTATTGATACCCTCCTAGCCACTGAAGAAGATCACAGGTCGAAATGATCATTTGAGACTGAATTCACAGAACTTCTGCTGAGAGATACATTGGAGTCCTTGTCCAGGACTATCAAGCCTTTGGCATGGGCTTTGTCCTCTCAGGACTTGTAAAATTATAAAAATTGATTATTATTTTGAAGGTACACTGTAGTTGCATCCTTAACATGTGCATTTTAGGTTCTTCATGTAAGACAAAGTTTGCATGATCTATCTTTGTTTTTAATGTACATTGAACATCTAATATACTACTACTAATAATAATAACTTTATTTTTGTATCCCGCCTTTTGCCTTTAGGCAATGAAGGCGGCTCACAAAAGTTACATATAAAACAATATGTGGATATCCTTGTTTTAGAATATATTACTTACCTGGTAAGGTACAATACCCTTTTGTTGATCCATGGGGAAAGGCAGGTTGGTAGTAGTAGTAGTAGTAGTAGTAATAATAATAATAATAATAATTAATTACAAGTGGGCCCTTGGTATCCGCTGGGGTTTGGTTCCAGGACCCTCTGAATACCAAAATCCGTAAATGTTCAAGTCCCATTAAATAGAATGGATACTAAGTTGGTATCCCTTATATAAAATAGCAAAATCAAGGTTTGCTTTTTGGAAATTATACATACATACATACATACATACGTTAATATTCTCAAATTGTGGATGCTTAAATCCTTGGCTACAGTGGATACAGAGGGCTGACTGTATTATTAGTATTATTAGCATTAGTATTATTTAATGCCCCTTTGAGTGTGTGTGTTGTGTGCCTTCAAGTTGTTTCCAAGGTTTTCTTGGAAAGTTTCTTCAGAGGGGGTTTGCTGTTGCCAACCTCTGAGGCTGAGAGAGTGTGACTTAATGCCCTTTTATCCAGAACTCAAGATAGAAAGAAATGGCAAAATGCTAGGGATGTTAAGAGAGCCATCCAGACTCTCTGCCTACATGAATGCAAAGCATTCCTGAGCTGGGCAGGGTTTGCTTTCGTGGTTCCATGAGTGGGATGACAGTTTCTCCACTTCCCTAAACAATACTGTGATATATTTTTTCCCCTACCACAAACCTGATCTTGCCAGGTGCTGAGTTTCTGGATGGGCAAGGGACTAAGCAGGAGGCTAGGAAAAAAGTGTGTGCAATCCTTCTCATTCCCCCCTTTTCCTAATCCCCCATTGAATCTTTAGGTTGAAGGCCTTCTCTGCAGGCTTTCAAGCTGGGAGGCAAAGAAATAGAACTGCAAATAAGTTAAGAAAGAAAGAAAGAAAGAAAGAAAGAAAGAAAGAAAGAGAAAGAAAGAAAGAATAGTGAAAATAGGAAAAGGGGAAAATTTAGGCAAGTCTTCCAAACTTCCATTTTTTTTGCACTTGTAAAATACTTTGTTTATTCTGCAAAACTTTAGCAAAAGGAAAATGTATCTGTAGTGAATTAATATGTGACACCTACATGTTTCAGATTTGAGAAACTGAGGTTTGAAGGTATCTCCTCCAGCCTTATTTATCACAGGAAGGCCCTGTGATTTCCTGTGCAAAAGTTGACAACAGAGCTAGGAAATAATGGTGGCTATGTACCAGGGATGGTGTGTTTGTGTACAAAGAGGGAGATGGCACACATTGGGCTGAAAGCAGTTGCCTGTAGGAAATGTGTAGTATAGTCTCCTCAGTGATGTTGCCCATTGTTATTAGTGATGCTTACACTATTGAGTTTGTCCTGTAACACGGGAATTGGCTACCCAAATAAAGGGTTGCAAGCTGGGGGTTGTTCTTGGCAAGAGACAGAGCTGGGGAGTCTGTTTCTTTTGTTAGATATAGAGTCCAATGTTGGAGATATGTGCAACCTCATTTGGCAGCGCTATAATATTTTTAAGGACTCAACTTCTCCCATGTATTCCCAGTCCTGAGCATCTGAGAACCCATTTAGCGTGTTTCAGAGCATAGATTGGAAAAGTTTTTCCTTAATTTCCCAAAAAGTACCTTTCCCAAATTGTAGCTTTGCATGCGTAACATTTTCCTTTAGCTATCTGCCATATAGTTTTTCTGCGCCGTTATTTGTTACTAGTATTTGTATGCCACTCTCGGGGCAAAGTGCCTCTTTCCAATATGATTTGGACAATAAATTAAACCACAAAATGCAGCTAAAGTTGTTTAAAGATGGCAAAACTAAAACAGGATTCTAAAATACGGTTCCATCCAACACAGAAAATACACCAAAACAAACAGTTCCTTTTTGGGCATATGACTCACAGAATCTACTAGCCAATATGGTTAATGAGCACCCTGCTTGTCGCTGTGTATTCAAGTTGTTTCTGACTTACAACCTTCCTCTGAGGCTGAGAGAATGTGACTTGTCCAAGGTCACCTAGTGGGTTTCCACAGCTGAGTGGGGATTTGTGGTTTCCAGAATTGTAGTTCAATTCTCAAACCACTACACACACTGGCTCTCACCATTTTGGTTACCTGATCCTTTAAGATGAGAGTGGGAATTTTGTGGCCCTTCAGATAGCTTTGGACTACAACTCCCAGTATCTTTCACCTTGGCTAGGTTGGCTAGAGATGCTGGAAGTTGCAATTGAACATCATCTTGGGGGCCGCATGATTTCCACCCTCTTAAAAAAATAATCCTGGAAATTGTTGTTGTTGTGTGCCTTCAAGTTGTTTCTGACCTATGGCAACCCTAAGGCTTGGGGTTTTCTTGGCAAGATTTGTTCAGAGGAGGTTTGACATTGCCTCTGAGGCTGAGAGCATGTGACTTGCCCAAGGTTACCCACTAGCTTTCATGGCTGAGCTAGGAATCGAACCCTGGTCTTGGGAGTCCAACACTCAAATCACTACACCACACTGGATCATATCAGGGATCTATCTTGGAATCCTCTCCATGCAAACATGTTGATCTACTGCTTCATTTTCATGGAAGAAAGGATGCTCTAAATGTTTCTGCTCTGCGCCATGCTTAGGATTGGACCCGGCCTTACAAGACTACCCATTTGAGACATGGGGCCTGAATGGAAAGAGGCTGCTCCGTCTGTCCTATCGGGACTTGGAGGATTTGGGCATGAGCCGAGTTGGCCATCAGGAGCTGCTCCTGGAAGCGGTGGAACAGCTCTGCGTATTGGTGAGTGAGTGGCCCAACAAGACCCTCATCTGAGCTCTGTGATATTCTCCTTTTCTTACAGGGCTAGTGAATCTGTAGCTCTCTAGATTCTGCTAGATTACAATAGCTATCTGCCCCAGCCATCCTGCTAATGGGAGTAGCAGCACAACAATATCTGGAGGGCCACTTGCAGAGCTTAGAAATTTTACTTTTTGGATGGCAACTCCCTGTAACCATGTTCTTTCTGGAAAATGTAATATTACTACTACTACTACTTCATCATGATTATCATCATCATCATCATCATCATCATCATCATCATCATCGTCGAATTTTACACATTCAAGACAACATAGTACAAGCCAAATCCATACTCCGACCATACTCCATACTCCTACCTAGAAAACATACATAAAGACAAACATGTATTTTAAAAAATGATTTTGACATTGTGATATCTGGAGGACCACTTGCAGAGCTTAGAAATGTTACTTTTTGGATAGCCACTCCCTGTAACCATGTTCTTTCTGGAAAATGTAGTTATTACTACTACTATTTCATCATCATCATCATAGAATTTTACACATTCAAGACAACATAGTACAAGCCAAATCCATACTCCATACTCCTACTAGAAAACATACATAAAGACAAACATGTATTTAAAAAAAAATGATTTTGACATTGTGAAATCAAAGGCTTTCACGGCTGGCATCCATAGGTTTTTGTGGGGTTTTTGGGCTGTGAGGCCGTGTTTTAGAAGAATGTAATCCTGACGTTTTGCCTGCATCTGTAGCTGGCATCTTCAGAGAATGGTGGCATGGAAGTGTGTGGGGTATATATACTGTGTGACCCTGTGTGATTTTGACATTTATCTCAGCTCTATCATTCCATCCTACATCCTAATTCAAATGCTCTCTTCAATTTCTGAAATTGCACTACACCTTCCACCCACATCCACTTACTTCCTTTCCTTCAGCTCTCACATATCCTCTTCTCATGCCTTACAAAGTAAACTAGCTTTCCACTGAATAATGAATGCCTTTATCTTACAGTTCTATGTTAATTTGTTAATCCCCTGTGTACTCCCTATAATTAAATTTCAATGTTTCTAACTGAAAAAAATGTCTATACATTTTTAAAACACCTCTACTGTTTATTTTTGAATTTCCTTATTGTTACATTATTGGTATTCTTCTTTATATTACCATATTTTATTTTGTTTTATTTATGGATGATGTAGTATTACAAAGGGATTTACCCACCCATTGTCCACAGGTTGCCTGCTTTACTGAGTTAGCTTGACCTGTATTCTTCTCATTAGAACTATGAGCTGTTGACGCTGAACTTGCGGATGCTCACGGAGAAGCTTCAAGGGGTCATTCGGACGATCCAGGCATTTATTCTGAGCCATCGGAAAGTCAGCACCTACAATGGAGATGCTGTTGACAAGCCAACCTCAGACCTCCTGGCCTGCGTTGTAGAGCTGATCGGGGCAGCCAAAGGTCTCTTCTTATGGCTCAACAGGTATTTAGATTCGATGGATCATGACCTGCTTTTGGAGGGTGGAGGAGAGGGAGGAATGTCATGTAGGAGAGTGAGTGAGCTTGTTTTCTGTTGCCCCAGAAATTGTGAATTAAAACACAAGAAAAGAGATTCCACCTAAACATTAGGAAGAACCTCTACTGTAAGAGCTGTTCAACTGTGGGATGGACTGCTTCAGAGGGTGGTGGATCTTCTTTAAACAAAGGTTGAATAGCCATCTCTTTGATGCCTTCCCCCCCAAAGGCCCTCTTGCCAGTTGAGTCAACCTAGGTGCTTTCTCATAATATTAAACCGTGATACAGAACATGGAAAAGTGACTCTTTGGGACCACAACTCCCAGGTTCTCCCAGATGGTATGGTATTTTGAGCTGGGGGCCGGGTTGCTGTCCCTCAGACAATTGGGGGGCCGAAGCACCAAAAATTAATAAATAAATAAATAAATAAAAAATAAAAATAAAAATAAAAATATATGCATGCACACTCTCTCACTCCCAGAAAAGCCATGGCAAAACCCCTGTGGAGATTTTGCCAAGCAAACCCCAAGAACAAGTAATAACAACAATAATCAATATCATCATGGTGGGCGGCAGCGGCAGCGGTTGGTCAGTTGCCAAAATGGCTGGAAGACTTGGGGAGCTTTATTCTGAAATGTAACTTACTGTGACCCAGAACATGGAAAAGTCAATCTTTGGGACCACAACTCCCAAGTTCCCCAACCGATATTGTCAATTGCTGAAATGGCTGGAAGATTCTGGGAGCTGTATTCCAAAAAAAGAACTTACCTAAGGATTGCTTTCCCAATGATTGCTGTTACTGATTCTTATGTCCAAACTAGGCCAATATCTTCAGTTACAATAAAATGACTGGAAAAATCAGTAACTGGTAGCTATGTATACAATCTGGCCTTGGGAGAAAATATATGAAATATTCATAGACTATGCCTAAGGTGTCTCATTTACAGATCACCAGAAAAAGAAGAAATCTGTATCTCCCAAAGACACATTTGTGTGTGTTAATTTATAATAAAGGTTGGAGATGTATACATAATGAATATAATGCATACAAAAATACAATTGCTCTCCCCTTTAGGGGGGAACACTGTGTCCAAGTAACCTTCTTCTCTGCATCCTTTATGCTTGTTTAACTTTTAAAACTGGGCTTGAACATAACAGCACTTCAGGTAGAAACATATTCCACAATGGCTCTATCCCAGAGTTTGGGAAAGGTGCTTGTTTGGACTACATCTTCCCAGTATACATGTTCTTGGGTGTTGTAGTCCAAACAGTAACTTCTTTAGTAAAATAAGACACAGGGCATCCTAAGTGATAATATTTATTCAGTAGAGACTCAATGGGAGGTTGACTTTTGTAATGATTCTGGCTGTTCAGGTATCGCCACTGATCCAGTTTGTTTTAAAGGTCTGGTTCACTTTGGGCCTCGGCAGACGACTAATAGAGTCGTCTTGGAGGCTTGGAAGAGGAGGGGCAGCCGCACGAGCGGTGCCCCTTCCTCTCCCTGAGGTCGCCCTTGGAGTCGCCGGCCCTCCGCATGGCCGGCGCTCCGGGGATGACCTCACGGCGCGGCGACCGGACGCGCCGTGGCGGAAAAGACAGCGAAAGTGCGCCTGCCGCTTTTAGGGCGCACTTTCGCTGTCTTGAGGAAGGAGCGCTGATTTAGCGCTCCTTCCAGGGACGCCGCCGGTGCGCCGAGGTGCGGAGGCTGTGGCCCCGCGGCGCGCCGGCCCAGGGCGTCCTGGACGCCCTCGTCTGCTTCCCCCCTTTGTTATGCTTTTCATGTTATAACGTTCTGCTTGCACCATAAATTGGTGGAAGAGTAACTTGTGGGAGGACTTAAATGACCTATTTTTGCAGGTATCTGTTCTCCCAGCTGCATGATTATTCAGCCAGTCGAGACATCATCTGGCTCTGCGGAGACTTGGCAGAGATTGTGCAGAAGGTAAGTCTCTACAGTAGCAGCCCAGTAATAATAATAATAATAATAAATTTTATTTCTAACCCGCCCCTCTCCAAAGCAACCGGGGCGGCGTACAACAGGCGTAAAACAATACTGGAGTAAAACACATTATCAAATACTCCCCCTAACCCTCCCTTATCATTCCTGGCATCTGTTAACTTGGAGTCTTGCCCTTCCCAGTTGTCTCAAGCAAAGCAAACTGCTGCAGCTTTTCCTAGGTTGTGTGGTCTTCTTTATTAATACCTTTTGCCATCTTGACTCACTCTTTGGTGCTGTTTGGCCATATGTGTCCCAGTTTTCATCTGTAAAATGTTAAAGGTTATGCCACTAAAATGTCTCAGAATGGTACAGTCTGGTCAAGTGTACTTGGTTAAACTTTCCCCAAAACCTAGGCATGGTTTTACAGCCCTTCATTTTCAGCCATGATTGATGGCAGATAGGGTCATTTATTTCCCTTTGGTCCTCTGTTTATGACGGGACTCCAGAAACTGAGGATTTGCAGCATTATTATGATGGTATTGTTCTTTATATTCTGAACTGAGAACTAAATTGTTGAGCTCTGTCTTTTCTTGCCAGTACTCTAACGCTGTGTGAGAGAGGATTGTTTTTAGTTCCCCATCTGATACTGACTCTACTATAAGTCACAAATTTTCTTTTTGCTTTGGCAGCAATGAAAAGCAAAAAATTGTTTCTGACTTTGTAGTTGATTTTTCTGGGTATGTTCTTACCTCATTACAGTGTCATTGTTTAGTTTTGATGTACTGTATTTGATGTAATTAATTTTAATTTTTTTTTCATTTAAGTAATCTAGATTTATATGTGATTTATTCTATGCTGTATTTTTCAATTTCACTCCTATGTCTGGTATGAGATGACCTATGGCTTGAGCATTAGTAAACTGCTACTACATACACTCAGACTTTTCTGATTTGTCAGGGACAGTCCCAGTTAACCCTTTGTTGTCCCACTTTTTCAACTGCTTTTAAAATATCCTGAGTTTTCACTTTCTGCCATCAGTTTCCTTCAGTTGCCGCAAACTGAGTTTAAATTGCAAAAGTACTCAGTTTTGCAAAATTGCACTCAGTTAAATCAGAAGGGGGAGAGAAAAGGAGAGGTGGAATCGTCCCCATCCCTGTAGGCTCAAACATCCTCTTCTAGCTTGTGAGTTCTTCCTAGAAATAAAAATTATTATTATTATTATTATTATTATTATTATTATTATTATTATTATTAATATATTTTGCCATCTTAACCACCCCTGATCTTGCTTGGTCACACATGTCCCAGTTTGCATCTGTGAATGTGGATGGATATGCTATTAGTACTATCACTCTAAAAACATTAGCAAATAAAATAATAAAAAATCAATATTGATTACACGCAACCAGTATTTCTGTATCACCTCCCAGCCCACAAGGGTTCCCGAGGTGATAAACAAACAAGCACCATTTAAAACAATACAAAGATAAAAATATATATTTAAAACACCTCAAAGTGCTCTTTTAAAACTCCTAAAAGCAGTCTAGAAACTACTCTTAAACTGATCTTATGAGTGATCTTGTGCATTCACTAAATGCATCTGAGGACGTAGACTGAAGTCTATGAAAGCTCATGCTGCCAACTTCTTTATTTCAGTTAGTCTCAAAGGTGCTATGAGATGTCTCTAAATACTGATTCTACAGACTAACACAGCTATATCTTTGAATTCTGATCTTACGAAGTTGGTCCTTTGAGTTTGTGCCTGTTAAGCAACAACAAACCATTACAGTCTGCCATGGATTCAAGCATTCACAGCTTGAAAATATTCCAAATATATATATAAATTCCAAAAAGCAAACCTTGATTGTACCATTTTCTATCAGGGTTTATACTTCATTTACTACCCCATTGTATTTAATGGGATTTGAGCATCCATGGATTTTGGTATCCATAGGGGTCCTGCAACCAAACTGCAGCAAATACAAGTGACCCACTGTATTAAGTTTCCGTAAGTGTGCAGGGGTACAGTATCAGTACTGGATCATTGTGTTATGAAGAAACAGTTGTGCAACTTATCCCAAAGTCGAATCTCTTTGACATTCCAAATAAAGTCATCCACAGCTGAGCTATGGACTGCCCAACTTTGTTGCTATGTTTTGGCCGAAAGAAAATGAGAGGTTTGAACTGAAATGAACTGAAGGGGGATGGCAGCTAACCAGAAAGGATGGGAGGAGAGGATGGGAAGAGGGCAGTAAACAAAATTGGAATGGGACAGGGTGCGACTGAGCTGTCTTTTATAGAAATAATCCGGTGAGTCACGCTTTGGGATTGGGGTCAGGGTTGGCTGGTTGACTGTGGGGAATCTCCACTTTTGGTTGACTCTTGCCCCAGTAAAAGGAGATCAAATTAGCTGAGGTTTCATTCTGGTCAGAGGAACTCCGGCAGGTAGGCTTGTCCAATGTAACCTCTCTGTGAAATGTTCCTTTAATCGGTGCATGTTGTGTGCCTCTTGCTTTGGTGGAATTTGTGGAATGAGGAGGAGGGACTTGAAAATAAATGTCTCCTTTGGGGAAACCACACGGACCAGCCCTAGGAGAAGAGATCATGAGAAAGGGAATAGATGAACAGGAAGGAAAAATTCAAAGCTATAGCCATGCTGGTCTGTAAAATCAGTACATAGAGAGATCTTGTAGCACCTTTGAGACTAACTGAAAGAGAGAAATTGACAGCATGAGCTTTTAAGCCTACTGCCTCAGATGCATTTGGATGGGAAAATGTGAGGATTGTAATAGCAAGGGAGAGTTGAAAACACTAAAGGAGAGGAGAGCGGGTGAACAAAGGTGTGTTGCATTGCAGAAAGCCTAAAAAGAATTGGGGTTTTGCTATCTATCTATGTAAAGGGAGATAAAAACTTGTAATTTTATCTTTTACCCTGGCACTGTAGATCTAATATCCTCTGGGTAGTCTATAACTGGTACCAGGCAAAGAAAATAGAACAAATTGGGTTTTATAAGACAATGCTATGTTCCTATGAAACCCGCTTTCTTTAATGTTCAGTAGCGCTGCTGCCTGATGGATGATATTCCACTCTTATGGTTTTGTTGTGGTAGCTGGTATACACACATATAACACATACACACACGACTTTAGTTTGCAGCGTGTTTGAGATTTTTAAAAATGTTTGTGACTTAAAGAGTACAGTACAAGATTCTTGAGTTGCCTGAATGAGAGACAAGATCAGAGAAAGAGGACTGGACTGTTGGCAGCAATCTACAGATTCTTTTCATCTTGTCTCAATAGGCTAGGATGTAGTAATATAGTGAAACCAAGGCTCACAACACACACTGGGACATTTTGATGAATAGATATGATGACATGATCTGCTACACACACACACACACACACCCTTAGGGCTTCCCTTTTATTTCGGAGTTCTTCTGCAATCCTTACAGTAGATCGAGGAGAAATGGGTTTTTCCCAGCCATAAAATACTGTTATGAGCCAATCCCTATTGTAATGCAAAGTGTTTGGAAGGTGTAGGTGGATTTTTGGCAATCGAAAGCTATTTGCTTTACAAAAGACCAGTTTCTTGAGGACTCCTAGAGGTAGTTTATCATGCAGTCTAAAAGTACAATAAATTAATTCCTATCTGGATATGCCAAGATAGAATTTTTTGCATGGAAAAAAGCTCAAAGCATGGGAGGGAGCAGAGAACATCAACTGCAATACAGTGAAACTCGGGAGGTTTACTATCTGTAGAAAGTTTAGGGGGAAAAGGTTGAGGATGTGCTATGTGGAAAACAGAAGCCAAAGGCTACAAAACTGACTACTCATCCTGAGGCATGAGAAGGAATGTAAAATCTGAGTCAACTCATAAGAGCCAGCAAATTTACTCGCAGTTCTCAGATGGAGTGTAAATGAAGCAGCTTAGTGGAACAAGGGGAAATCAACCCATAATACACAGACTTGTTGCCTGGGCCCCTACTAAAAATGTGGAGACATTAATTTTTGGACTTGGGGAATTCCGGGTGTCATCGTCCAAAAAAGGTAACTTTTTTCAAGCTCTGAAAAAAAGCAACACAGGGCGAACACTTGATGTTTAGCTTGAACAACGGCCCCATTATTACAACTCTGGTCAGGTATAGCTTGAAAAGGCCTCCTATAGCCGCTCTTGCTTTAGCTTTCTTTGCATTGATTCTTGCAGGACTGCACTGTGTCTGAGAGGGAGGAGCGGATCTTGCTGATTGTAAGTATTGTAGTTTGGTGGTCTCTTGATGTCACAGAAGAAAAGACAAACCCACAATGGGAGGTTTCAGCAGTTGGCCTACCATTTCCTCTTCTCTTCTTCTTGAGCTTCCTCTTCAGCCATTCTCAAGCTCACCAAGGCCTGGATTTACAGAATCACTTAGTAAACCATTCTGCAAGCATGTTGTAAGTCTTGCTGCTCACACCATGAGGTGTCCAAGATCTCTCTGTGTGAGCAGTGGTGACAGCAACATAACAGGGGCCAGTGTGTACCATTAGCCCCGTATCTGGTTTCCCACAGTTGCTGGTCAGATGTCCAGATGGAAACACCTCCACCCCCAGAAGCAGGAGGCATACACTAGAACCATCCTATTTGAGTTCTCCAGCATATTCTCTTTAATACTGGATATAGTTTATCACCATTGTGTGATCAAGTACGGTTTGTGTCTACCTTATCCTATATACTCCAAAACCCTAATGTTTTTCATGGGTGGCTGAGACAGTGACACTTTTGCTTTCCGATGGTTCAGTGTTCATTGTACACAAACTTTGTTTCATGCACACAATTAAAAATATTGTATCAAATGACCTTCAGGCTCTGTGTATAATAAGGTGTATATGAAACGTAAATGAATATTGTGTTTAGATTTGGGTCCCATGTCCATGATTATGTACATACATGCAAATACCGGTATTCCAAAATCGAAATAAATAAATAAATCTATAACACTTTTGATCCCAAGTATTTTGGAAATGTGAGACTCAACTTGTACCTATTAATAGCTTTATCCTCCACAAATTTGTCTAATTATGTTTTAAATCCATTGGAAATGATGTTCCTCACTATGACTGTAACTCATAGCTCCTTCTCATGTCTATGGCTTATGTCAAGGAAGAGAGACATGTGGCCCTCCAGATGTTGTTAGACTGCAACTCCCTTCAATCCTACTCATCAATGCCAATGGTGAGGGATGATGGGAGCTGTTGTCCATCTGTAGACCAATACTTCCCCCTCCATTTCTAGTGTTAGTGCCGAAGCTCCTAGAAATTGACCCTTCTTTGCAGAGGTGAGCCTTATCATTGCTATGGAGTATGTCAAGTTTGTGTATCGCCCATCTTGAAACATCTCGTAAAATTAGGGTTGAGCCGGAAGATTTTAGCTTAGAGAAAGATGAGGAGGAATTTGGGTAGAGTATGTGGAAAAGACCAAACCTTGGGGAAATTGCATGGGGATTCTGAGAGGTTTAGTCCAAAAATAACATTTCCATCCTCTGTGTGATTGGTCTACAAAATTATGGGCAGTAGGAAGAGAGTAAACATGGAGAAAGCATGCTCATTCAAAACATAAAATTGTGGGCTTGTTCAGCCAAACAGCACAGTCCGTTGACATATTAAACTTGATAGTGGGCACAAATTCAAAATATTTGTAGTATTTGGCACATGGCAAACAGCAGGTCCATGCTATGCTTGTAGACCCATTTCACAAATGCAAAATGATTTTGGGTCAGTTAAGGAGGTCTCTGAAGATCTTGTGTCTCCATGGGCAATTGGAGCTATCATTTACTTGTATTATAAGGGACAGATGGATCTGGTTGCTTTTAAAGGAAGAGCTTTTCTGCTTTGTATCCTGAAGGGAAGACACATCTTTGGGATATGTGAACAAATCTTGACTCACAGTCCTGCCAGCCTCCTGAATCAAACTGCCATCTTGGAGACAGTGGAGCTGGTGCCAACTGGGCCAGAAGATAGTTTGGTGAGCCTCTCTTTTTCTTTCTCTCTTGTAAGGACATTATGCAAAGCTTTCCTGCCTGATACTGTAGCTATAAAGGCTGACACACTCCTTCACTATTTGCACAGGGAATAAGGAATAGGAATAGAAAGTCAAAAATAAAATAATAATAATAATAATAATAATAATAATAATAATAATAAAGTGGATCTTTCCCATCCATGAGGGTCTGATTCCAGCCTCTCCCCCCACCCCACAGTGGATGGCAAAAATACAGAAGGACATGCCTAATATTATTCAACGGTGGTAACATAGCGCATCCATGTATATGCACTACCACTGAATAATATGAGCTGTAGTGATCTGCAGACAGTTAAATCCATGAATTGCCAGCCCACTGATGTAAAATTGTTGTTGTTGCTGGGTGCCTTCAAGTCATTTCCGACTTATGGTGACCCTAAGTCTGGGGCTGAGAGTGTGTGACTCTCACAAGGTCAGCCAGTGAGTTTCCAGGGCCAAGCAGGGAATTAAACCTTGATCTTCAGCCTCGTTGTCCAACACTCATACCAATACAGCATGCTGGCTCTCGGCAATACAAAGGGTCTGCTATAATTGGAGATGCTGCTTTTCTCCAACACAGTTCCCTGAATCCCTCAGGCAGCATTGCTACTGGCTGCACTTGCTGGGAATCTGAGGAGTTATAGTCCAGAAAAGTAATTTTTCCAACCTCTGCACTTAACCATTTGCATATGTCTTCATTATTTCGCCCCCTTTCCCTCCCTATTAAGAACTCTATATTACTGAGAATAATCTGTCAAGGATTGCATGGAAGTAGTGGGTGCATGGCAGATGTGGGTGTATTCTGAGAAAGCCTTGGCATTTGTATGGCCACCTAATGCATTTTTGGCTGAGGTCTAATCTAGGCCAGAAGTTTCTCATCTTGGGATGCAAATGTCTCTGACTGGCACTACCTGCCTAGCATTTCTGCCACCATCAAAAGTCTGATCCTCCTGAGGTCTGGAAGCTGAAAAGCAGGTGCACAGCCTTAGAGGTCCAGCCCATCCCTGATCCATGAACCAGAATTTGTTCTGATAACTCTGTCTCTTATGTCTTCTCTGCAGGGCATTGAGATTAAGTCCTCGCCTTCTTGTCTCCATTTCATATCAGGAACTGCCCCAGAGGTGAGTAAAAAGTTTATTTGTGGCTTTGGCTCATCCCCTCAAGCACGTTCCTATATGGAAAGAAGGTAACCTTAACTGGGATCTTAAAATAGCCCATCCCACCCCATGACTTTCTGTCTCTGAAATGAGGCCTGTTAGAAGTATGGCTAACTCAATTGGAGCTCATCTTTCATCTTCAAGCTGTGACTGGGGCTTAGCTGGAGTGTGGAAACATTACTTTTTTGAATTACAATGCCCAGAAACTTGTGCCAACATAGTCATGCTTGTGGGGGATTCTGGGAGTCGTAGTCCAAAAAAGTCACTTTCCCGAGTGTTGCCTAATTTGCTGTCTTTCCCCTCAGCCATTCTCAATGGTGACTCCTTCTGCGTCATACTAAATTCAGCCAGAAACTTTCCTCCGCTTTCTCGGAGCTCCTCAGCATGGCTGGCTCCTTCATTCCTTTGCATCCTTTACTGAGCTGGAATTACTGAAAAGGTCAGAGCTTAAAGTTAATGCTTAATCCCCTCTTCAACAGCGTCCCCCCGGCTTTGCGGTCTCGACTTTCACTGTCTAGAAAGCTTCTTACTTGGGTTTTACTTGGAGTATCTACGCTGCTTCTTTCTCCTTTCCAGCTGAGGCAGCCCTGAACTTGACGTTGTCCTGTTTTGTTTGTTTGGTACCTTTCTTTTCAGTCCCCCACTGAACACTGCAACAGAGTCCTCCCAGGAGATGAGATAGTGCAAGTCAACGGTCAGGTTGTGGTATGTACCAGCTTTGTGCTTGCTTTCCTCTGTTGTTGACTTTGTTGTTAACTGCCCTGGAGTCAACTTCAACTCATGGTGACCCTGTGGGATGATACATTTCCAAGCCTCACTATCCTCCACTGATCTGCTCAGGTCTTGCAAAATCAGGCCCGTGACCTCTCTGAGTCCATCCATCTGGCATATGGTCTCCCTCTCTTTCTGATGCCTTCTGTCTTTCCTAGCATTATTGTCTTTTCTAGTGAGTCATGCCTTCTCATAATATGGCCAAAATACAGCAGCCACAATTTAGTCGTCCTGCCTTCTAGGGAGATTTCAGGCTTGATCTGTTCAAGAACCCATTTGTTGGTCTTCTTGGCCACCCATGGTATCCTCAGCACTCTTCTCCAGCATCACAACTCAAATGAGTTGCTTTTCTTCTCCCTTTTTCACTGTCCAGCCCTCACATCCATATGTGGTGACGGGGAATACAATGGCTTGGATGATCTTCACGTTAGTGATATATCTTTGCTCTTTATGAGTCCCTCCAGTACTTTCATAGCTCCTTTTCCCAATCTTAGCCTCCTTCTGATTTCTTGACTGGAGTCTCCATTTTGATTAATGTCTGATCCAAAGTATGGGAACTCTTTTTTTTATTGCACTTTCTAGGATGAATTCTTGTAGATCTGTTGTTGACTACTTGGGCATTATTAACCAGGATGCTCCGTCAGCTATATAGCAAATACTTTCAGCCAAATATGGTGGATCTCACGTATTTACATTTATTTTTGACTGCCTTTCCAAATTGCAGTCTTCAAGGCAGTTAGCTGTTTAACAAGAGTAATATACAATATTAAAGAGAACAATGTATGCACTTTAAAAAATAGATACCTAAAAGAAGAAACAGTTTCAAATAACTTACTTAAAGTAAGAAACAGTTTCAAATAACTAAGAGCAACAAATACAATAAAACCCCAGTTAAAAGCTAGAGAGACCAAATAAGCAGACATTGACTGGCCATTTTATAGCTCTCAAAAAGAAACTCTGGGATTTGGAGCATCACGGAAGGAGCACAACCAAGCTGTGTTTTAATTTTCTTAATGCATTTCTTAATTATGATTTTTTTCTGCTCCTGCTTTTCTGTCTCATCTTGGGAGGTATGCATACTGCATAATTGTAGCTGTTTGATATCACTTTTAATTGCCATGGTTCCATCCTGTGAAATCCTGGGATGTGTAGTTTGGTGAGGTACTTAGAATGCCTTGGCACACTCCCCTAAATTACAGCAAAAGTCTCTGGCAGAGAATTTTAAGTACCTCATGAAACTACAAATCCCGGGGTTCCATGGGATGGGGCCATAGCAATTAAAGTAGCTTCAAAGCACTATACATGCATGTGGTAATCTAAGAAATTTTGGACCTGAGCACCCATCATGGTAAGGGATTATAGATGTTGCAGCCCAAAATTGTTTCATTGCAATAATCCACCACTGAGGTGCCAACGCTGTCAGATCAATATATAGGGGGGGAAACCCCTCCCTAATAAAATTGAGTTAAATACAGTATTTTTAAAGAAACATAATCACCACTGTAAAATACCTCTGGACCAGGACTCCAAAATGTATGATCCTCCAGATGCTAGATTACAACTCCCACCAGCACTACATAGCATAGCCAGCCATAAGGGATGATGGGAATTATACCTGGCCATCATCTGGAAGGACATGTTTACCTCTCATCTGGGCAGATGGGTTTGTTTTATTTTTCTTTATTGTATTTATAGCTGCTTTTCGGTGTAGATGTGCGGTGCACCTACTAGAAAAGAACGTCAGTTAAAAGAAACTGTGCAATGAGTAGATAATCTGTCAATCCATGCAGGTAGGCTGGACCCGGATGAATCTGGCGAAGAAGCTCCTTGAGATACCAGATCGGGTGACTTTGGTGCTAAAAAAAATCCCACTCATTTTTGTAGAATCCTCTAGTTCTCCAGGATCTCCTCCTCAACAACAGGTAAGCAACACCTGTTCTGCTTTGGTCAGATCTCACTTGGAAGACTGTCTCCAGTGTTTAGTACCATTGTTCAAGAAGGATATTGATTGACTGACATGTTCAGAGGAGGGTGACCAAAATGGTAAAAGGTCTGGAAACCAAGCCCTATGAGGAACAGCATAGGGATGTGGGTATGTTTGGCTTGGCAAAGAAAACATTGAGAGGTAATCTGATGGGATGTCATGAAGAAAGTGGAGCGAGCTTGTTTTCTGTTGCTCCAGAGACTAGAATGAGAACCAGTGCATTCAAAACATAAGAAAAGAGATTCCACCTAAACATTAGGAAGAACGTCTTTAGCGCAAGAGCTGTTCAACAGTGGAATGGACTGCCTCAGAGGATGATAGGCTCTCTGTCTTTGGAGGTCTTTAAACAAAGGTTGAATAGCCATCTCTTGGCTGTGCTTTAGTTGCAAGTTCCTACACAGTTGAGCCTAGATGACTCCTTCCAACTCTATACTATGACTATGTGATTCTGTGAATATCTAAAGCACTCTTCTCCACTTTGGTTCCCTCTAAATCAGTGAATCCCAAACTTTAGTCCTCCAAGTGTTTTGGACTTCAATTCTCAGAAGCCCCAGCCAGCTTGTCCAACAGTCAGGAATTCTGAAGGCTGAAGTCCAAAATGTCTGGAGGACCAAAGTTTGGCAAACATTACTCTAAATATATTGAATCATATTTCTTCAGAAAGAAAGAAAGAAAGAAACTTTTGGGACTACAGCTCCCAGAATTCCCCAGTCCGCATGACAGTTGTCCATATTGGTTGGAGGATTCAAGGAGCTGAAGTCCACAAAATAACTCTTCTAGCCTTTACAAGATGGTGCCTCCCTGCCTATGCTGGCTTGTACAGAGGGGTCCCCAGATAGCATGGCAAGTTGTAGTTCAAAAAAGTAACATTTCCAAGCTCTGGATATGCTGGCTATGGATTTGTACTGAAAAGGCATTTCCGGTGGACCAAAAATGCCTCAGTAGTCCCATGTTTCCAAATAAGCCTGTGACTAATCTTGTTATGCCTCATGCTCTCACCCCTTGTCAGGACTTTTACAGCTTCCCTGGAGTTTCGTTCCTGACTCAGAGGAAAGCACCATCTCAGCCATGTACATGTGTAAAGAATTGGCTCTTACCTGTAACACATAGTCCACTCTGTTCATCCTGTAGGCACCGGACGGTTTCTTGGATGCTTTGGAACCGACAAACTTGGGGAGTGATGAGTCTCCGGCAAGTTCTGCTTCCCCGACTTCCAGGTTAGGGATGGTTCATTTGTGGGACTTGTGGGTCTCATTTTGGGCCCAGCTGTGGCAAGGCTCTTGAGCTTCAACTTTCTCCAACCTAGTGCCTGCCAGGTGTGTTGTACTGCAACTCCCATAATCCCCCAGCCATCACAGAAAAAGATGGTGTCATGCCAGGAGTGGTTGAAGCGGTGGACTGTGATTAATTAGTTTTCAGTTTGTGCCTAGTTCGGAAACTTCAACTGATACAGAATATGGCAGCCAGGCTGGTCTCAGGTAAAACCAGGAGAGACCATATAGCACCTATCCTAAGATCGTTTCACTGGTTGCCTATTAGTTTCCGGGCGCAGTACAAGGTGTTGGTTATTACCTTTAAAGCCCTAAATGGCTTGGGTCCAACCTATCTTTGGGACTGCCTCCTTCCATATAATCCATCCCGCGCACTAAGGTTCTCTGGCAAGAATTTATTGCAATCTATAAAAATTAGATTATTTGCAACTGCCCAAAGGACTTTTTCAGCTATCGATCCCAGACTTTGGAATGGCCTGCTGGATGAGATCTGTCATTTGACCACCCTAAACAGCTTTGAAAAAGCTGTTAAGACAGATCTCTTCCGGCAGGCCTTTCCTGAGTAGGTTACTGGCTGTCAAAAATAGTTAAGCCTGTCCCTGATTTTCACTATAGCCATCTTAAATTATTTATTTGTTTTTATATTTGACTGTTTAATTGTATTTTAAGGGGAGTGGGCTATCTGCCTCAGTTGTTTTTACAGAGAGGCGGGATATAAATACATATTATTATTATTATTATTATTAGATATTTTAAGTGCATTTTCCCATTGTCGTTGCCTTGGGGGCCCTGGTGGTGGTTAAGAGGCAAGAAATGAATCTACAGACGGGAATTGGAAACCACTTATTAGGGTCCACAAGCAAAAGAAGAAACAAGTCTTCAAGGGCTTACTGATGGTTGTAGTTTATTCTTTAAAAAGGTTTTGTGAATACAGGTTGAGTCTCCCTTATCTGGAGTTACGATATCTGAAATACTCCAAAAAGCAAAACTTTTTCCGTGGGTGACAGCTTTGGTTTCTGATGATGTACAGAAACTTTGTTTCATGCACAAAACTATTAACAATATTACATCATATTACCTTCAGGTTATGTGTATAAGGTGTATATGAAACATAAATGAATTTTGCATTTAGACCTGGGTCCCATCTCAAAGATGATGATGATGATGATGATGATATATTTATATCCTGCCCCTCTGCAGAGCAATCGGGGCGGCTTACAACATTAAAATTTCCATACAGATATATTAATACAATCTAAACAGAACATAAAAATCCCAAATCCCACCCGTCCTTTAATATCTCATTATGTACACATATGCAAACACGGGTTTTCAAAAATCTAAATAAATACAAAGTCCAAAACACTTCTGGTCTCAAGCATGTTGGATAAGGGAGTCTCAATCTGTATCCTAGTTTGTAAAAAGCTTCTTACAAAATAGGTTATTTGTAATACATTTAAAAGAATAAATTACAACCATCAATAAGCATATGAAGACTTTTTTCTTTTCTTTTCTTTTCTTTTGACTTGTGAATAAATCACTGACATAAATAAGTATGCAACACAGAGAGTTATGATGATGTCAGTTTCTAGTCATATTTTCAAAGGGAACGAAACAGCAAAGGGTTATGTTAGAACTTGTCCAGAAAAGGGACACTCTCTAGTTGAATGAACAGATGGAATATCTCTTTCAGTAAACCAGTGACCTTTCCCCTTCCTGTTACTCAAAGAACAGCAAGTTTTAAATTTCCTAAGGATAAAAATTCTTTTTCTAAATGTTTCCGTCTTCTTGCTAGATCACAAGAGAAAAAAATCCTTTTCCCCCAACCTGTCCTTGGTATTTGATCCAAAACTTCAACTTTCTTTCTTTCTGCTGTTTTACCATAACTCATAAGAAGTGGCAGCAGTAGGGGCTGAGACTCCTGCAGTCTCATGGTTCAAAAGAATACCTCTTTGTTTGTGTTTGGGGCACCACTTGGAAAAGTTGGTGTTTTTTTTTGGGACAACAACTCCCAGAATCCTCTAATCATCATGGCCAGCCAACATTTCTGGGTGGATTCTGGGCACTGTGGTCCCAAAACCAATAAAATAGTAAAAAATTCATGTTCTGAAGCTCTGGTTTCAGGAGGGTGGTGGAGATGGACAAGCAGTATATCTTTTGGGGTAGACCTAAAGAAAGAGGATTGCAGCCAGCCTTGTAACTATCTGGTTCCCGGGGGCGGGGGGGGTGTATTTGGATGTTTTTGCTTTTCTAGTGGGCATTTCATAGAGTTTGCTTTCAGTGCTGAAGAATCTGACAACCTAAGGAATACAGATTTCTGGCAAATGGCATGCAGCTGATGTGAAAGCTAGACAATCAGAAGTTCTGTTTTTAATGGGATTTCTCTCTTCTTCTTCTTAAAGTGTGATGGCTGAACTAGAACAGGGCCCCGATTCTGCACTAGATCTCCCTGCTAATAAAGAAGAGGAGCAACAAGGCATTGGCTCAAGGCATGCGGAGGGAGACATTCACGGCTTCATGGGGCATATATCTGGGGCAGGTAAGGGACTAGCAGTGGTGTCTCTGGTGGAGAACTGCAAAAAGTTGTTCTGACATGTTAAACTCTCTTTGAATTAATTGTGTGTTTATTACATATTTAGCCCTTGCCTTGTCTATGAACAGAGCAGGGAGAGAGTGAAACATAGGTGCTTCTCTCCATCTCCTGCCCCATTTTTGCAGCAACCCTAGGAAGTACATTAACTTTTTTTCATATTTGACAATCCTTTTCAGATGCACAGTTAAATTGCCATGCTTTCGGTGCTATCTTTCGCATTTCAGCGTGAGTGCCAAAATAAAATGCAAAGAAAAATAACAGCCCCTCTTGCAATCCATCCCATCCTTAAATCTTATACATTGCGTAGAACATTTGCATTTGGACACCATAACATGAAATATTGTAAAATGGGGAAAAAAATCTGGCCTCTTCCCAAATCTGCAAGCTCTCTTCGCTTGTTGTTGTGTGCCTTCAAGTTGTTTCCAGCTTATGACAACCCTAAGGTGAACCTATCACAGGGTTTTTTTGGCAAGTTTCTTCAGAGTGGGTTTGCCATTGCCCTCCTCTGAGGCTGAGAGTATGTGACTTGCTCAAGGGCACCCAGTGGGTTTACATGGCCAGGTTTACATTCAAACCCTGCTCTCCATAGTCCAGCTACACCATACTGGCTCCTTTTCCCCCAAACTTCCAATTTTGATTTTTCAGTTTGTCATTATGTCTGAATCTTAAACTGTGGCTAACTTTAACCATGGTTTGTTGAAACCAATCATTTCCAACACTGTAGTTTGCAGTTGACTTGTTTCTAGCAAATTGTAGTTAAGGCGCAACATAGTTTCTTGGATCGGGCTGTCTAGAGCAAAACACCATTAATTGGAAATGGAAGTAAAAACATTCAGACTCCTTGCGAATATGTTGGGTTTGGGAAGGGGAGCATGATGTTCAGGTGTGATGCTTTTGTTCTTTATGCCTGTTATAACCATACTTCCAGATACACATTCCCACTATTTGGGCCTCCTGCTAGTGTGGACTATTTTTCTGGAGCAGGGGTTCCCAACTTTTTTGACTCGCAGTGTCCTTATTTCTATGGTGGAGCCCCTAAGAGACCTACCCTATGTCTTACAAGTTAATGGTGTTTAGGAGTATATATAATATATATATATTTATCCACACCTGTAAAATGGGCATGTTCATTAGGATTGCCAGACTGACAGTTGGAAAGTGTTTCTCTGCCATCAGTGTTTAGGAGTATATATAAGAATATATTCTTATTCTTTAATTTCATTCCATTTTTATTTCTTTCATTTTCCCGGAGCAGCCGCGGAGCACCTAAGAAGTGCATGCGGAGCCCTAAGGGCTCCTCAGAGCACAGGTTGGGAACCCCTGTTCTGGACTAATGTCTTCTGGTTGTTTTGGCTTTTGCCAGATTCTCCTCCAGGAGCATCAGCTGATCTTGCACAAGAAGAGCAGAGCTTTCAGTCATTTTCAGAGGGGCACACAACCCCAGAGACTGCCAGCCCTACCAAGCCCAGGACCTTGGAACTTGGGTTGCAAAGCCCACCAAGCCCTGAGAATGGATTTGTCCGAGGAAGCAGGGGCTTGGGAGCTACTGATTCATCCAAAGAAGTGAGTTTGTTTGTTTGATTTCAGATTTATTCATAAGAGTCCTCCCATATAGTTTTCTTTCAGTTCTGTTACATCTACAATTAACCCAGGTGTTGGGAATAATGGGGGTTGTAGTCAACATATTTGGAAGGTGGTGGCTTGGGGTTCTGGTTAATATTCTGGCTGCTTCTTCTTCTTTTTCTCATCATCATCATCATCATCACCACCACCACCACCACCACCTTTTCTCCCGTTCAGGACTCAAAGCATCTTACAGCAAATAAAAAAAAGATGTTATTTTTTAATAAACATAAATATAAATAAATACATAAATAAACATGTCATAAGGTACAAAAGTTAAAATGAGATTAAACAATAAAAAAAATTAAAACCAGATTGAAATATATATCATTAAACATGTGCATACACACCAGTACGGCAGTTAGCAGGATTAGGTGAGACTGGCATTCATGAAATGTCTGTCAATGTAGAAAAGCTTTTACTTGTCTGTGCAAAGAAAGTAAGGAGGATGCCCTTCTAACTTTCCTGGGAAGGGAGATCAGAGCCTGGGAGCAGCCACTGAGAAGACCCTTCCTGATGTTTCCACCAAATGTACCAGAAGATCTTAAAGCATGGGGTGATTCAAAAGGGAGAAAACAGTCCTTCAAAATAGCCTAATAGGATCACCTAAAATTATCTGTTCATGTTAAATCAGGAAACTAATACAGTGGGACCAATACCCTAAAAATAACACAAACCTTTTCAAAAAGTAACCTAGGAAGCAGCTTTAACAGAATATTAGACCACCGATCCACTTAATCCAGTATTGTCCGCTCTGATCAGCAGCAAGAGTTGTTCAGGTATACAGGCATCATTCTTTTCCTTTCTGAAATCCAGAACACTTCTGGTTCCAAGCGTTTGGGATAAGGGAGATTCAACCTGTACGATATTTTGATGGCTGGGGATGGGGAAACAGTTTTACAGGCTTCTCTGCCTCATAGCATGTGGGCAAATTTATACAAAGGGGGTCGGGGATGCTTGTCATTTAGTCTGGGCTCAAATTGCTTAGAACATTTTTAAAAAGTGATAACCAGCACCCTGACTTAGATCTAGAAGTGAGTAATTTATCTGCAAGGCTACTTCAGTCTAAGCATTCCTCAGGATTATTGTCCTAGATCCCAATTTGAATGGACTGTTCCTCTAGTCTGAGTATTCTAGGAGGCTGCATGACACTTTCCCCATGATGCAATATTTGTTTTCAGTTCCACTTGCAATGATCTAATGATGTACAAGAGGGACAACCATGTTAATTGGTTGCAGCAAAGCCAACAATTATTACGGCACCTTAGATTAATACGTTTATTGTCTTAACAGCTTCGTGTACAGGATAAGCGGTGATGCTACAGTCCACTTCATCAGATTCAATAACAATGTTGTTTTCTCTCCATTCAGGCTTCTCAGGGGAGCATTGAATATCGAAGAAAGCAGAAAGGTAACTGGTGTCTGTTTATTCCCCACTGGAACAAAGGGGCATTAAAAACATGGTTCATTCTGACTCTGTTAAAGTCATATACAAGCGTCCATAGTAGGGTGGTTACTTCTGCATTTCCAAATAATATGCATATAAAGAGACAAACTTGGAAATAATTATTATAAGTTGAACAGAAACACACCTCCCTGTAGTGAGGAAAAAGGTGACCCGTGTACCTGCTGTTCTGTCTGTTGTCCAGTTGTTAATTGTAGATGGGCAAATTAAGGGCCCATGCTTTTTCATGCTTTTGTGTGTGAGAGAGACATCTTTTATCCCAAGATACAACCTTGTACTTTGGAGGAAAAAAACTTCCTTAACTGGTTAAAAATGGAGTCTTCTTGAACAGAGTTCAGAACTGTTTCCTTTTTAGGAATTCTGGAACTTCTAGCATCACATTGATTGGGGGATTCTGGAAGCTGTTGCTCTAAAAAGTAACTTCCCAAGCTCTGTCTAAAAGAACTGAATGCCTTGTTCTCACAAGTAGGGGATTAGTGTGTCCTGGACGTGTCTTGAGCAAAAGATGGATGCCATTTATCCAAGAGGTCTCTTTCCCCAGCCCTGAAACCCTTCCATGTCAAGTGAGAAACATGTGTCTGGACTGCACTACATGCAGTAGCTGCACATATATTATTGGATGTCCCATTATAGCAGAAAAGGGAAAGGGGGGGGAGGAAATCTACCTATTTGAAAATTAGATGTTGGAGATTTATGCTTCAGCCCAGTCTTCTCCCTGACATGTTTGTTTTCTACATGAATGGGTATTTTAGGATATAGACAAATTTCAATGTGTTTGTGGAACACTGGCAGAAAAAAAGCATGGGGTTGCTGAAATTCTGATCAAGAAATACTCCACACTTACTATTTTGTTGCATGTTCCAATTGCCTGATTCTGTTGCATATGTAGTACACCAAACTATGGCTCTAAAAGGATGGCTAGGGGCTGTATTACAAGCTTGCATTTGCTCTGATTTGCAGTGTCTGTGTCTTTCCTGTTTTGCAATGCTTTCCTCCCTAATTTTTGTCTGTGATCAGGCATGGCCACCAGGTTAAGCCGACGGCGCATCTCCTGCCAGGAACTGGGACAGGTGGACTGCGATGGCTGGCTCTTGAAGAAGAAGGACCATGTGGGCTTCATGGCCCAGAAATGGAAACGATTCTGGTTTGTGCTGAAGGGGCATACTCTCTACTGGTACAACAATCCCAGTGTGAGTGCATCCTTGTTACTAATATATACACAGTAGCCAGAAAGTGATGGCCCTTCAAAAGTTAGTATTGCCAGAGGGTAAAGCCACTGAGAAGTCCCTTGCTTTTGTCATGGGCAGTCGTGCTCCCATGGAAGATTGGGTAAAGAGAAGGTCTACCAACACAATCTTAGTCAGTAGTGGTCAGAATGATATATGAGGAGGTGATACTTTTGCTAGATATCCAGCATGAAAAGTACAGTGCCAGTACATTATGGTGGGATAATGTGTGCTGAGTGTGCCTTGAGTCAGATGTGTGTGATCCCAAATGGCTTCTCCCCTGTGCCCTGAAATGCTTTCAGGTCATGTCAAGACTCAGGAAGCCTAGTTCTGTGCAAAGGCCCTTATGAATGGTAGGGCTGCATGGACTTTGTTCATCAGGGACTTTGTTCATTGGGAAAATTAAGGCTAAATTTCCCCAACTTTGCCTTCCCTGGGTGGACTTACACAATACATATGTCATGTGGACAGGATCCAGGTACCACTCTCCATCCCAATGGTGTGTGTATATCTGCGTACATTACATTATTTTATTAATGATCAATAGATCAGACATCAGATAACATGTGATAAACTGTATACCTATAATAATTCATTGTTTGTGCCAGCTAGCCTTTATGCAGAGTTTGTGGTTCTCTAAAAATGGTTGGAGTATAGCTTCCATGATTCTTCACCATTGCCTGCGCTGGCTAGAACTGATGGGAACTGTAGTCCAGTGCTGACTGTAGAGCCACAGGTTTCTCAATCCTGCTTTATATTGTGCCTTTGCTATAGAGATCCGTACAACATTTCAGAGTTTGTAGACAAGCGAGGACAAGTTGAGTTGCTTAGGGCATGGAATGCATCTCTGATTTTGAAAAACATCTCTCCCTGTCCTCCTCCTCCACCCACCAGGACGAAAAGGCTGTGGGCCTCATCAACGTATCTGCCTACAGACTGGAAAGCACCAAGGAGCAGAAAAAGAAATAGTGAGTAATCCAAATTTGGATTTCAGTGGGGTCACTGGCAAAATCTCAGACTTTACGATGGGAGCTTTGCTTATGTACTCTCTATCAGAAGGAAAAAAGATGCACAAGGATAGGACCAGGGAACATCTGGCCTTCTAGACATTGGACTATAGTTTCCATTATCCCTCATTGTTAGCTTAGAGGTCTGTCATTCAGAGGTCAATGGCAAATAACAACAATTTGATGGCAAATAACAACAGTTTAGAATTCTGAGCTAGAGCGCTGCTCTATTACCTGCTCAAACTACAAACCCCAGGTATCCTTAGGATGACGCAGGCCATCGCAGTTAAAGTACGATCATCACTGCTACAATTGTGTAGTTTGAAAAGGCTCCTGGTGCGTTTACTTTGGAAGAGGACAATT
This sequence comes from Phrynosoma blainvillii, assembly GCA_026167975.1. Taxonomy (NCBI): domain Eukaryota; kingdom Metazoa; phylum Chordata; class Lepidosauria; order Squamata; family Phrynosomatidae; genus Phrynosoma; species Phrynosoma blainvillii. The sequence goes on from JANUYF010000008.1 coordinate 24,584,974, forward strand.
TTCATTTGTGCGCACACGCACACTCACTCAGAAGGAACTTTCCAGTGGTGTCAAACTGCCGACTTTATCATATGTTGTTTTAAATTGAATCAAGCCTCCTGGGCTGCAGCTGGAAAGCAGGATGTAGTCGGGGATTATTGCATGCTAAATCGCTACCAAATTGCTGGCCGCCATCAGCCCGTGTCCCAGATGGGCTCAGCCGACGCTTTTTAGAAACCGGAAAGTGGCCTGATTTGATTTAAAATGACATGGAATAAAATCGTGCATTAGCCTTAGTTTAACCTGTTTCTTAGGGTTGTTGCGAGGCTAAAATTGGAGGCGGGAGGTCCATGGATATCTCCTTAATGTCCTTGGCAGAAAATGAGAGATAAATCTAACTTTCCTGAATAGATATTCCGGCCATCAAAAGACAGCCCAACCTGCTCCCCGATTCTGCTGCAGTTACTGTTTGTTTATTTGTATTAGCATTTTAAGTATGTTTTAAGTTGTCACTGTTTAATATTATTTTAAGGGGTGGGTGGGTGGGATATGAAATGTATATTTTAATGTTGTAAGCCACCCATTTGCATTATGCAGAGGGGCAGGACAAAAATAATTTATTATTATTATTATTATTATTATTATTATTATTATTAAAGTTAGTTACCACAACCATTTTCAAGCCACTGCACACAACTGTAGTTATATTTTGTAGCTGCATATGGGTGTGACTCAGAGGAGAGAATAATCATGGGAAATCAAACCACTGCTGTGTTTCCCCCTCTTTTCAGTGTTTTCCAGTTCACACACGAGAAGTACAAGCCCTTCATCTTTGCAGCAGAGACCTTGGCTGACCTGAGCATGTAAGTGATGCAATAAGATTAGCTTGAACAATTCTGGGGCCCACCCTCCTAAGAGCTCCAGAGATGTAACTAGTCTCTGATGTATCTCACAGAAACTCCTGATAGTGGTGTGATTCACCTCTATTGATTCCAGACTTCCTTCAAGATGCAGATGCAAGTTTATTGTGCAAATCCCCGAAGTGAGAGAGATGGTCCTAGTCCAAATATAGCCAGGGATTGCCTAGGACTGAAGAAATACAAAGAATGTGTCCCTTATTGAATAAACTGAGCTGGCAAATTGCTGAGGACACGCTTTTCTCAGCAAAATCTTAAAAGCAGCATTTGTGGGGTGGGGAAAGTGAAGTTACAAAGGGGATCTTCATTTTCCCCACCCCACACATGCTGCTTTTAAGATTTTGCTGAGAAAAGCGTGTCCTCAGCAATTTGCCAGCTTAGTTTATTCAATAAGGGACACATTCTTTGAATTTCTTCAGTCCTAGGCAATCCCTGGCTATAATTGGACTAGGACCATCTCTCTCACTTCATATATATATATATATATATATATATATATATATATATATAAAAATGAGAATCCAGTTCAAGTACAGCAGAAGTTGGCAACTGTGCCTTTCTACGTGTTTTTGGGCTGCACCTCCCATCATCTGTTAGCATGGGCTGTGCTGCCTAGAAATGCTTGGTGCTGTAGGCCAAAATAACATCTGGAAGATGACAGATGCCAATCTTGCTCTAAAAGGTCTAATTGGGACCTGGAATAATCTCAGAGGAGCTCTTCTTTTCCCAGGTGGGTCAGCCGCTTGATAACATCAATGATGAAATACACTCCAACCCATAAATCCATCCCACCCAGGCAAGAAGGTAAGTTTCCTGCTAAAGGATATGATCTTTATATTTTTCCCTTGTGAGTTGAACTCTTTTTAACAATGGAATGGGCGAAGTGCAGACTGTATGTGGCTTTTGGGGGACCAAAGTGTGGCCCTTGGAGTCCCCAAAGCCCCAAGACCACAATTTCTAAAAACAGCTATGAAAAACTACTGTAAATTGCAGGATTTGTCTCCTAAGTCCCCCAAATGCCCCCCCAAAGACAGAAAATCTTCTGAAATCAAAATCAGAAGTGATATGACATCAATTCCAGTTGCATCAAGCACACCAGTACAGCCTACTGGGGCGGGGGGGGGGCACTGGGTGAAAATTCTCCCCATCCTTTGTTATGTGTGGTTGAAAGGGGCAGTTTAAAGTTAAGGGACATAGTCACATTTTTCCTGGTCCCTGTCCATTGCCCATAGCAAGAATACACTGAAGGACTTCTAAATAATTTTGATTAGAGAGGAGGAAACCTTTTTTTTTTTTCATACCCTAGAAGCATATCAGCACTTGGATGTCAGCTGTATTGGATGGGGCGAGGGCTTGTAAAAGTTGCTTTTAGGGACCACAGTTCCCAGCATCCCACAGTCAGTGTGGCTAGTCTGCCCATTTTGGGTTATGGTCCCACTTTGAGCCACTGTCATGCCAGCTGGGGATTTGTAGAATCATAGAATTGGAGGAGACCCCAAGGGCCATTCGGTCCAATCCAACCCCCTGCCATGCAGGAGTACACTATTAAAGTACTCCTGACAGATGACCATCCAGCCTCTTTTTAAAAACCTCCAAAGAAGGAGACTCTACCACTCTCCGAGGGAGTGCGTTCCAATGTCAAACAGTTCTTACTGTCAGAAAGGTCTTCCTAATGTTGAGGTGGAACCTCTTTTCCTGTAGTTTGAATCCATTGCTCCTTGTCCTATTCTCTGGAGCAGCACAAGACTGCTGGAATTGTGGTTCAAAAAAAGCAACTTCCCCAAGCTCTGATTTCAAACCACAACCAAAAATGGTCAGTCTCACTCAGTCTCTGTTTCATCTTCTCAATTGCACATCTGAATCACATTACTTCTTTAACCTAGTGTCCTCCAGGACAGGTTGGACTACAAACCATCACCCCTTGCCATACTTGCTGTGGGGCGATGAGGGTTTTCATCCAACCCACCTGAAGGGCACCAATCTGGAGAAAGCCTGACCTAATGCATTGGGGCTGGAATGTGGCACAGGACAATAACATCCCATTTATGATCCTCCAGATTGCTACAGTGAAACTGAAGCAGAGGACCCAGAGGATGATTCTCCTAGGCATAGCCTTGAGCGGGTGAGTAGCCTGTTGATGGAGCGACTATAGGGTAGCTCTGCTTCTCTGTCAATTCTACAGAGAACAGCACACTTCACCCCATATTGTCATAGGTTTTATTATGTCTTACGTGAGAAAGCGCTTTTTTCGATTTGTCCTAAATATGACACCATAAATATGTAAGCTTAGGGAGATGGAGAAGGATTTTTCTTCCTCCACATCAGAGATCGGCAACCTATGGCCCGGGGGCCGGGGCCGGCCCCCTGAGGCCTTTGGACCAGCCCCCGCCGACCCCCGCCGCCACGTGCGTCACGGCTGCCATTTTGTTTTCCAAAATGGCAGCCGCGACTCGTTTGCGCATGTGCCGAATACTGCGCATGCGCAAATGAGTCACAGCTGCCATTTTGTTTTCCAAAACGGCGGCCGCGACTCGCTCGCGCATGCACAGTACTCCAGATGCGCCACCATTCCCCACTACCACCATCAGCCCGTGGAAGACCAGGGGACCCCCGGACCGGCCCCAGGTAAGTGAAACTTGCTGACCCCTGCTCCACATGCTCTTCTCAAAAGTAGACAACTGTGTTACTCCAGATGTTTCTGGATTGTAGCTCCCATCATTTCTCACCATTGGCTATGGCAGCTAGATCTGATTAGATTTATGGATCCAAAACATCTGGAGAGCAATAATTGCTCACCCTATTTCTATGCTGTGTATAATTTCGTAACATTTGGCGGTATAAAAGATTGAACTGAATTGCTATTTCCACTCACTGCTTCTTTTCGTGGGCCCAAATGATCAGCTGTGTGTGTGCTCACTTTGTCTGTCTGTCCCTCCCTAATTTCATTCATGTTCCTCCCAGCAGAGTGTGTCCCATGCAGAACCTGCCCAAGACATTTTGTAGCCTCAGGTGGAGCAGCAAAGGGAACTCTATGCACCTAGTCAAGTTATTTTGGCACATTAGGTAGAAAATCCCACTATAATAGAATCTGGTTTTCTTGCAGCCAAAGCAGAGGGATTTGGAGAAAGATCGACTGCCAACAGGTGCCATGAGGAGCAGTGAATCCCCTTGTAAGAGTCCTCTGGGCAGCCCTGTCCTATGGCAAAAAGAAGAGACACATATAGTGCCTTCTTCTCCTACAGGTAAGCTCCTCTTTAGTACTTTCTCCAAGATGTGTAAGAATCAGAACTTGGAACAGGTGCATTTTTGGCCTATAGCTCCCAGTATAACCCAGCTAGTATGTGGGTGCTCAGCCATTTACTGCCTAGTGGAGAGCAATGGTTGGAGGCGATGTGCACCCAGCTATAGGAACATAGCTGGACACTTCTTTGCCCTCCCTCACTACTCTCCACTGACCAGTAGCTGGCTGTGCTACTGTGGAGTGGTACCAGCTAAAGGGTAGAATCATAGAGTTGAAAGAGACCCCAAGGGCTATCCAGTCCAACCCCATGCCATGCAGGAATACACCTTCAAAGCACTCTTGACAGATGGCATCCAGACTCAGTTTCAAAATCTCTAAAGAAGGAGACTCCACCACACCTCATGGGAGCATATTCCACTGCTGAACAGCTCTTACTATTAGTAAGTTCTTCTACTAAGGTGGAATCTCTTTTCTTGTAGTTTGAATCCATTGCTTTGTGCCTTAGTCTCTGGAGCAGCAGAAAACATCTGGAGCATTGAAGATGCCTTCAATGTGGCATCTTTTGAAATATTTAAACAGGACTAAACATGCAATGGCAAACCTCCTCTGAACAAATTTTGCCACGAAAACCCCGTGATAGGTTTGCCTTAGGGTCGCCATAAGTTGGAAATGACTTGAAGGCACACAACACACACACAAACATGGTAGATTTGGAGGAGGTGAAGAAGGGGATGTTGCATAGTTTCACCTGGTGGATCTTTATGCTACATTTTCCACTTCCAGGAGCTGTTAACAACTAAAGATATAGGGGCACTGTTCTATATTCAGCTTCTCGTATCTAGTTTGTTCTTGTGTTGACTCCCCTTAGGGCAAATTACCATGGACCAGGTCTGCATGGAAAAAAACCCAGTGATTTATGGAAGTCCTATCTTGCTTCTTTCTTTGTCTTTTTAAATATTTTGCAAAATGACCTACATACGATTTTTTTGTAATTTTCCCCCGTACTTGCACAGAGACTAGAGTCTTTTAATGGGAAAACTCTTAGGATTTTGGACCAATTACTGAATTTGCCATTGGAAGTTACGGTGCCTGTTGTAGGGTACAAGTGAAGTCAGAATAGATCTTGGCCTGCTTTGGCTTATTTTCCCATCTTACCTAGAAGGTTCATCTTGCTCCTTCAACTTATGTTTTTCAACTTTTTAAAAAATGGAGATCCTGCAGGAGAAGAACTGGAGTCACTGTTCAGGTGCCTGAAGCAAGGTGGGGTGTCTCTCATTGGGAAGCAGCAGGTGTTCACCCGGGAATACTATCGGAAATCCTTTGTCAAACGCAACAAAAACCCAGAGATCAATGAGAAAGTGCATCTTGTCCGGACCCTTCAAAGCACACTTAAGGTTAGTGGACTGGGAAAACTAGAACTTGGCAATATTAATTTTCGGTACTACAACACCCATAGTCCTCCAGCCAGTATGACCACTGGCTCTGATGTCTGGGGGCAGGCATCCCATCCCTTTCTACTGTTTCCAAGTGATTGCTAGGAATTGTGAAAACAGAAAAGCAAAATTGAGATTGCACCAGATGTTGAAGATGTAGGATTCACCCTACACCAGATGGAAGTCATGTGGCCACCAGATGTTGTTGAACTGCAACATCCAGACCCCTAGTCTGCACAGCCAATGATGAGGAATGCTGGGAGTTGCGCCCTGACAACATCTGGAAGGAACCACAATCACAAGCCATCCCTTACATTATCTGAAGGGGAAGGCTGGAGAAGACCAGCCCTAGCTCTGCAATTTCCATGTCAGCTTTCTGCATGTCCCCACATGAAGCTTGTTCAGAGACATATTCTTGAAAGGTCATTTTAAAAAACAGTAAATTCCACATTTTATTCTGCCTTTCTTCCAGATGGTGCCATTTGGGGTTCTTTCTCCGCTGTGTCCTATGCCCCTAACAAAGCTGTGGCCAGAATCTTGTTGGTGACAGATATGTGCATAGCCCAAGCTTATAAACTGTCTGGGGTCCCATGTCAGGAGAAAGGAGGGATAGAGGTTAAATATGTCTTGTTTTGGTTGGAGTGGGGGCAAGGGATCATTCACTACCCCTTTGCAATCTATCCAAAGTTTGCCCCCAGCAACTGCTAAGCCCTTGGAGACACTGCTGTGGCCCTTAGATGCTTGTGAAAGGGAGGAAGATGGCCAAGTTTGCAGGGACTGCCTCCTGTTCCCACTGCAGTTTTCTAGACAGAGGAAAGAGAAACAAGGACCTTGTTCCTCTTCCCTTTGTCTGAAGAACTGCAGCCATAAAAGGACACTGTCTTCACTGCTCAGTCACCTACCAACCTCTATTTAACAGGCCATAGTAGAGCTCCATGGGGCTCAACAGCTACTGGCAAGGGAGAAAGGTGCAGCATTGCATGCAAAGAGTATTATGTGTGTAGTGCTGGATCTCTGCCTTTGAGATTGATGGGTTGGGAGTGTAATTCACATGTGCTTACCCAGTGTGATTTATAGTGGAGAGGGATGATTTGAACCCAGCTCCCCCAGTGTAGTTCAACACTCTGACCACTATGCCCCATGCTGGTTTCCAGAGAGTAGACATCTTTTTCTCATGCTAAATCTTCAGTAGATTCCCACCAAGGAGATGGATCGTGTCTGTTCTATAAGGATAGGATGAGATGGGGAAAATCCCCACCACCACAACCACCATTTCTGGACTCCATCTTTCATCATCCCTCAGTTGGATAGGCTTGATGGGGATTGTAGTCCAACAACGTCTGGAGGTTCACACATTCTCCTCTGGTAGAATTCAATATGTAGAGAGAACTTGTAGCCTAACCTTTGAGACTAACTGAAAGAAAGAAATTGGAAGCATGAGCTTTCGTAGATTTAAGTCTACTTCCATACTGCTTTAAGGCAATATGCAGAACCAGGATAATTCCTACAGTAGGAAAGGTGTGGAACGGCTTATGTTAAATAGGATACTTTATGGTGCCAATTTGTTAATGATTTGCTTCAATATCCTATTTTTATATCCAGGCAGGAGGAACTATTTTCACTTGCCTCGGGGCAGATCAGCAAAGGATGGAAACAGGAGGGAGATATGGCTTTCCTATTAGGTTATGCTGGACATTAAAACTAAAAGAAAAAAAGAGAGCTTGCAGATTCTTGTTGTTTTGAACTTCACTAGCCTTTTCAAAAAATAAGTGATATAATGCATCAGTTTTACTGATGGAACATTCTCTCCTTTCTCCAGGCAAAAACTGCTGAGCTCCAGCTACTTGATATTCTTCTGGATGACTCTGAGCTGACCTCTGAGAAGTTCAGGCATTGGAAAGAACAACATCAGGAGTTGTACCAGGAAATCCAGGCATGGTGGGCCAAGAAAGTTAGCCAAGAGAATGGTGCAAGAACAGACTCTGTCTCGGATATTCATCCAGAGGATGCTGCAGCTGCTGCTCCATAAACCCTTGTAGGCACAATCGATTGGGTTAAAAAGCTCCATGTATTGGGGCAGTTGGATAATTTTAGACTGGACTTTGGAGGTCCAATAGGAGCTGGATGTCCCCACTTTGGATGCAAAGTGTATTACTTATTTCAACAATGTGATAAATCAGCCCTGCTACTTTGGGAGGACTTTCCAACTCATTCTGCTAATTCAGACCCTGGACATCTGCTCCAGAATTGTCTCCAGACCGTCTTCTCATTCAAGAGAGTTGGCTGGATGGCAGAGAACTTATTGCAGAATCGAGAAAAGAGGAAGTTTGTTCACTGCCTATTGGACATCTGGATTTTAAATAACAAAGATATTTTGATGGTTCAAAAAAAGAAGCAGCAAAAACAGAAGGCGGCATTGACTGACTTCTGGTGGATCAACAAAGAGACAAGACAAAACAGGTCAAGATTCAGAGTTGCTTGCAGCAACTTCCTTTCCCTCCAAAGAAAACAAGAATTTTCCCCAGCATGTTTCAAGTTGAAACGCCTTTCTCAGCTGTATTTAATAACTAAAAAGACATTGTAGCTAATCATAATAAAAACTCTTAAATGACAGTAGCTCACAGCCAGAAATCAGTTTTGTTTAAGTGGGCGAAATGTGTAAGACTAAATGACATTTTCTACTTGGACAAATAAATTGTTAAAGTTAGTTTTTTAAAAACATAGATCTGACTCTGTCAGATGCATTATTGCCTTGTTTCTCTGGTTATATTTACTGTATCTTCAAAAAGTCAGGCTGCAAATTACCAGATAATAAAATGTATACCAAGTGACCATGAATCAAGAATCTGCTAGAACAGGGTTGGAGAACATGTGGCCCTCCAGATGTTGTTAGATTGCAATTCCGCCTCCAATATATATATATATATATGTGTGTGTATGTGTATGTATATATATATGTATGTGTGTGTGTGTGTGTGTGTGTGTATACACACACACACACACACACATATATATATATACACATACACACACAGTCCTTCCCAATTCATGTGGGGTCCGTTCTGACTCCTACCCGCAAATTGGGAAAAATGCAAATATTCAAGTTCCATTGAATAAAATGCATGTGCCATTTTGTCTCTCCTGGCTTTCTATCTGCGGAAACTCAAGACTGCAAATGGGAAGTCAGCGAATCCAGAGGGATGACTGTATTGGAATTGCTGTCTAACTATATATAAGAGAGATCGATCCCCTGGGGGCTACATTTTGCCCACTTCTGCTCTAGGCAGTCATGTTCACCATAGTGGCTAAGAAACCTAAGCTACAGATCAGGAAGATCCTAATTCAAATCCTGATTTGGAAAGAAAAAAAAAAAAGATCTTTGGATAAAAGGTTTAGAGGGCCACTTGCAACAATTACAACAAAAGTGGACACAAGAGTAACAAAATGTGCAAATGCTTGCTTGTAGGTATAGCTTTACAGTGAGAAATATCATAATCTAACCAGAAATGTCATGCATTTTGTTGTAATGAGGAAGCTTATGAACAGGGCTCATTCACACTACATAATTATAGCACTATTAATCCACTTTAATTGTCAAAGTTCCATCTGTGGTCTTGGAATTTGGTGAGGCACTTGAGCCCTCCAGCTGAGAACTCTTTGCTGGACACCTTCTGTGGGATTCTTTCTGACAGCCTGTGTTTATTTTGGAAATAAGGGGTTTAAAACTTCCTAATAGTTGGTAATTAACTTTCTCTTTGCTTCCACCCATCAATGAGTAACCAAGAAGGAATGTTTGCAAAGGAGTGCAGCACAGCCGTGTCCGAACAGAGGTTGCTTCTTAGCTATTTTACTGGTTCCTCTGTTTGATAATATTTAAGGCATTTAAAGTTTTAGAATTAAACCATCCTCTTCCCTCAACTGATTTTTACCGAAGAGCTGCTTGAAAGAAAAAGAAAAAAACAAGTGGGGAACGTCTGGCTTTACAGATGTTCTTGGACTGTCATTCCTCGTGACCATTAGCTAAGCTAAGGCAGATGGGATGTGCAGTGCAGATGGGATGGGCAGTGCAATAAGACTTGGAAGGACAGGCATTTCCTAACTCTGGCTTACACTCTTGATGCACCAACCAGCCATTTCTAATTTTAAAAGATTGTGATTGTAGTTCTATGAATACATTCACAGAAGTAAGCCCCACTATATGCAGCGGGCTTAGTTCCGAATAAACATACATAGAACCATGCAGTGTATGAACAAACAACAACCCTACCAGATTAATAGCTTACTCTTCAGGATCTCTCAGAGGAGGTCCCAATATATCACAATTTTATTAGCAACATTACCATGTTAAAACTTCTGGCATCAATCTATACCTGGCATTTTGGCTACCTCAATCCTCTGCCTCTGGCATTTCATAAGTAATTTTTTTTAATCTTGACAAGTTGCTGTGGTTTATTGTAAAAGTCTGAAGAAAGATAGTTGTCTTGAATCCAAAGTTCCTTCCCTTTTAGGTGTCAGCTTAATTCTTTAACATACCACTGAGACTGCTTCTACAATGCAGAATTAACACAGTTTGATGCTGCTTTAACTGCTGTGGCTCAGTGCTATGGAGTTCTGAGATTTGTAGTTTTGTGAGATATTTAGCCTTCTGTGCCAGAGAGCTCTGGTTTGAAAATGGTTTTTAAAATATGTAAATTCCAATAAGCAAACCTTGATTTTTCCATTTTCTATATGGGACACCATTTTATTACACCATTGTATTTAATGGGACTTGAACATCCACGGATTTTGGTGTCCATGCGGGGTCCTGGAACCAAACCCCAGTGGGATACCAAGGGCCTATTGTAAACAAATAAACAGTTGGATCGAAAGAGCAACCAAGCGATTACCAATCCATTTTATTCCGGCTCCAGCCATTTCTCTCACAAAATGTCATGCACCATTAATAATTCACACTGTAGGGCACAGGTAGGCTCCTTAAGCCGTGGTCATTCTTCCTTTGGAAACTGAATGCCAGACACACCCCAGCAAAGATCTCTGCTGATCCTCCACTCCAGCCTAGATAGAAGCATGGTCCAAGATGATACTTGTCCTCGGATGAGACCTGTGTGTTTGTAAGATCTGCTAAGGCTTTGTAGGTCATGTAGGACATAGCACAAAGGTACATGACTCCAGAAATCAAGAGCAAAAGCCCCAAACTTCCGGTCCGACGGTAATTTGGACTTTCTGACCACCAACGTGACCCCATGTGGGTAAGAACATAACTTAGAAAGCTAAGAAGCACAGAGATGACAGTCAAGGTCCTCACCATTTGAATAGTCCAGGAGATGGCCATCTCCTCTGGGATGGGATGGCATGTTTTTCCTTGGATGCCGGTCACCTCCATGCAGCTCTCCCACAAACCATCGCTGAAGGAGACATCTTGAGGGAAGCCAAATCTTTGGGAGAACTTGCGCCATTCTGGCGTTACCGTAGCTGCCAACATCAGGACCCATCCCATGGGTGCCACCACTAAACCAAACACCACGGCCCTGGTTGCCATGATCCCTCCCCAAATGGAGCAAAGATAACCTTCTAAATAGAATTGGTGGTGGTGATGGGGTTCTTCTACAAAAGAGGAAGGCTTCTTAACTTCTAAGTAATGAGAGCATAGTCTACTCTATACCCTCTTGTTTCCCAGTTTGGGGCTGACACTGGAAGCTGTGCTTTATAGTCTTGGTAGCCACACAACCACCAGTCTCTCTCTCACACACACAAAGCAACAACTTGAAAAGGAATTTACTTCCTACGTGTGAAAATTATGCCTCCAACAAGCTAAACCTCCTCCATTTTAATTGCACATTAATGTCGTTGCTCTTTCTATTTCTGGCTCTCATTTATGACCAGTCATAATGAATGTCTTTAATCATTAATAAACAGCATGCCGGCACTATAAATAGCAAGATTTGCCTTCACTGAATATTGCTCACAGTGACGACTAACCTTTCTTAGATTCAAAGCTAGTAACGTTCATTGATTAGACTACAATATTCATTCTATTAGTAGCATAAAGGGCATTTTGTTTCCTGCAATATAACCAGCAAGGCACAGATAGCATGATATGTTCCTACAGAATCAAAAGTATTTTTTTCCATACCCTCCAACATTTCATAGATGAAAACTAGGATATGTGTGACTAAGCCACATCAGAGTATGGTCAAGTGGGCAAAAGTTATAAATAAGAAAGAATTATTATATTATTAGTGTTTATTTATATAGCGCTGCAGATTTTGCGTGGCACTTTACAGAATCAGAATAACACAAAACCTGCCAAAGGCGTACAATCTAAAATCACAAAATACAAAAATAGTAAATAAACATTTTACCCCATTAAAATAACTAGAGACAATAAAACAATAGATAGACAATAAACCTTTGTCATAAGTACTCAAAAATACCAAGCTGAAGACTGGAATGTTTCCTTAAACCAAAGAAATCTTTGGTTTGGACTTAAAATTGACCAAGGAAGTAATGTTCTGCAAGTGTTTAGGGAGGCGATTCCAGGAATGAGGAGCATATAATCACATATAATCAAAGAGAGTTTGCAGCAGGTTGTTTTTGCTTGACCCTACTGGGAAGCACAAGATTCTGCCCCTTCTGTTCTCTCCTCCTGCTGAGTTAATGGAATGCAAACTTCTTTTGTCCTTTGAATTCCCTTTGCAACTTAATTAAGCTGCTGATAATGAGTGAAAGTGGGAGAAGGAGAGGGAAACTGGGACATTTTAAAAGCAGCTGAAAAAGTGAGATGACAGAGAATGAATTTCACTATACTGTTGTATGAATATCCTAGGGTAACTAGATGTCATAACTGCAAAGGAAGACAAGTCACCGCAAAATAAAGGATATTTTAAAAGTGTAGGACATTACAAAAAAGCTAGAAACACTAATATACATATAAATTCATGCTTCTCAGTCATGCTCAAAATGGAGGACCTTTTGGAATTTCTCCTGGACAGAAGGCTGAAATGTAGGGCATGTCCTGGAAAAGGAGGACCTCTGGTTGCCCTGTCTGCAACCAATTTGTTTGCATATTCCCATCCCTAATGTCTGATTTATGTCCATTTATCCTCTGAAACAGGGACCGGCCCGTTTGCCCAATGTAGAGTGCTGAAAGGCATTGGCTGACACAGTATTGCATACAACACATTGGAGGACGAGCGTGTGATTTGTAGTTTTACAGGATGCATAGCCTTCTCTGCCCAAGAGTGCTGGTGCCTCACTAAACTATAAATCCCACAAGTCTGTAGGATGGAGCCATGGCAGTTAAAGTGGTGTCAAACTGCATTATTCCTAAAGTGTATATGCACTCTTAGTCCTAAATTCTAACCACTAAATCACACAGGTGCTCTCAAATTATTTAAGGCACAGCTATATCTTAAATTCAGCTACAACTGTGGATCCAAGTATGCTGGCCTAAAGAGAGGACCTAAGCTCATAAACCCTATAATATTTAATTTAAACAGTAATATAATACTTAATTTTAATACAATTTTCATTTTTAATATGTAAAATATTTTTTAAAATATTGTAAAATATAATTTAATTATATTATAATTATAATATTTAATTAATAATTTAAGTGTAAATATTAGTATTCACAATTAACTATTAATGATTATTAATACATATTAATTATTAAATTTAATAGTTATAATATTTAAATTATATTTAAACATTTTAAAACCTATAACTCAAACTCCAAAGCTCTCATACAGCTTTTAAAAATTTAAAAATATTTTAAATATAATTTTATTATAATTATATTTAATTTAATAATTTAAATTTAAATAACAATAATTAATAAGCATTAGTAATTAATGAAATTTGATAATAAATATTTAAATCATAATATTTAATTTAAACGTTTTATAAAAATTTATAATCTCATACATCTTAAAAAAACTAAAACAATATTTTAAATATAATTTTATTATATTATATTTAATTTAAACACTTTTAAAACCTATAACTCAAACTCCAAAGCTATCTCATACCGCTTTAAGTATTATTTTTAAATATAATTTAATTATATTATAATTATAATATTTAATTTAATAATTTAAATTTAAATATTGTTAATAATTAATAATTAATAATTATTAAGTATTAATATAATTATATTTAATTTAAGCATTTTTATAAATATTTAATTTAAACATTTAAAAAACCCTGTAACTCAAAAACTCCAAAGCTTCTCTTATACCACAACTTTAACAGCTTCCGCCCACACTCTCACGGCTTCTACCCCTACTACGGCGGCCGAAGGAGGACAATATTCTTTCATTTACTACATTCGATTATTTAGAGAGTAGCGGGGAGGAGCTTAATCTCCGAGGAAGGCATTCATTGGGTGTTGGCCGGCCAGTCGCATTGGGAGCCTGGAGAGCGAATAGAGAAGGCTCCTCTCAAGGGGAAGAGGGCGTGGCGCTGAGCCGCGGGAAGGAGCCGCCAGCTTTCTAACGGTCACTGAGCGCGAGCAAGGGGGCGTGGCTTGCGGAGGGGGGGCGTGGAAACAACAGAGGAGAGCGTACGTCACTCATAACGGTCGCTGCGCATGCGCAGTGTGTGCCGGTCAGGCTTTCCTCAGTGCTCTCTGAGGAGATTTAACCGTCTCTGCGCTTAGCAGGCAGTTGGTCTCTTCCTCCTCAAGTGGAAGGACGCTTTTGCCAGAGGAGCCTTTATTTGTACTCTAGAGGTAATAATAAAACAACATCTGTCCCTTTCCTACCCTCTTTGGGCTGAGGGTTCAGTCCTGAACCCCTTTTGATTTATTTAACTCCTTCCCCTCAACTCTTTTTTCTTGGCACTAACAACAGCCGTGCTTTGCCTTGAGGGAGGTTTGTGAGGAGCCAGGTCTGTTTTCTCAAGTCCACACTGTATAAATAATCCGATTTGACACCGCTTTTAAATGCCCTGGCTCAAGGCTATGGAATTCTGGGAATTGTAGTTCAGGTAGCCCTTGTGACCACAGTGGCTGTATCCATACTGCAGAATGAATCCGGTTTGACCACTTTTAAATGCCTTGGCTCAAGGCTATGGAAGGGCCTGAACAGAGTGCCAGAAATAATCCAGTTTGAGACCACTTTAACTGCCCAGGCTCAGTGCTAGGGAATCATGGGAACTGCAGTTTATTGTGGCACCAGAGCTCTCTGACAGAGAAGGCTCAGTGTCTCAGAAAAAACTACAATTCCCATGATTCCCTGGCAGTGAGCCAGGACAGTTAAAGTGGTCTCAAGATGGATTATTTCTGGCAGTCTGTTCAGGCCCAAAATTTGGGATCCGCTTCAGGGCTGCAACAAACAGGAGGGTCTGAACAGGAAGGTCAAACTTTGCCAAGAAAACCCCATGAAAGGTTCACCTTAGGGTCATGTAAACCCCTTCCTTGGATGATCTTGCATAAGTTGCACTCTCTCAGCCTCAGGAGAAGGCCATGGCAAACCTCCTCTGAACCAGTCTTGCCAATAAAACCCCCTGGTAGGGTTGCCATGAGTCAGAAAAAACCTGAAGACACCCCACAACAATGTGCTGGTATTTTCAGCCGTGGTTCCAAGCCCTGTTGATTTTGTGGCTCTAGGTGGTAAAAATACACATTTGTGGGTCTTCAAGGTGCCACCTACATATTGGGCCACTTTTAGCAATTGCTCCAGGATTCTGAGGTACAGCCTATTGTACCGCCTGCTGTTGTTTCATAGCACCACTGCAAAACCAGGAATGTGTTGTCCGCACTAGACGTGATGTGGTGCTTCCAGGAACCAATATCAGACTCTGGTTTGTAATGCAAAACATGATTCTCCATGCTAGTAATGAAAAGGAAAGCAAGAACATAGCAAGAATAGCAAGTGCATTGAGGAGAGGGATTGTGTGCTTCTGCTGTCTGGCCATAGTCCTGTAACAGTGGTTAAGGGATAAGTGGCTTTTGCACTGGCCATTATTCGGGAAAATCGTTATGGATATCATAAATCCTAACTATGTACCTTTGTCTTGCTGTAAATTCCAGTAGTAGAAAAATGCTTTTCTAAATACAGTCTTCTAAATCTGAAATCATTTTGAAATTGCAGATAGATATTCTGGTCATATTGTGCAAGATGGCTGCCTGTGGGAACTCACTAACAGGGACTTCCTCCTCAAATAGCACAGATGGTAAGTTTTTATTTTAAGTTTCTTCATTGCTTTAACCTGAGAGCCTAGGTTACAATTTGCCTTTTGTATCACTACTCACCTTTTCAAATGAGATGATAACTGAGGCTCTGTTTTGAATTAGCAAATGATCTTGATGAAGAACAATCCTGACCATTCAGAGCTCTTCTTGAAGGATGGATAGTTTGATAAATCACATGGTGTTTGCTCTATTCTGGATGACCCTGAAGTCCCTTCCAGGGATCAAGCTAACAGGTTTTGGGGTGCTGTTCCCAGAATTCCATAGTATTGAGTCATGACATTTAAAGTGGTGTCGAACTGCAGATTATTTCTGCAGCGTGGATGCATCCATAGAGAAAAACCTCTAACGTTTCCAACATTGGGAGAGATTTTACTGCCTATTTTTGATGATTTTTTTTCTGCAGAGAAATGTTCCATTTACATGATGCAATCACCCATATCTGCATTCCAGTGAGTTCAGTGGGACTTATTCCTAAGGAAATGTGTACAGGATTGTAGCTTGAGACATTCTAAAAGGCCATTGGAATTAATGTATTTCTTTGTGATAATCCTGTTTTTTTCTTGCTTAACCAATTTCATTTTATTCATCTTCTGGAGCTAAAAGAACTTTTAGCACCAGACCTCCTCCCATCCATTTTTATCTTAACTACACTGTGAAGTGGGTTAGATTGAAAAGCTATTATTGTCCCAAAGTGACCGCACAAATGTTATGTTATGAGGAAGCTACAATTTGACCTCATCTATAATGTGCATTGGGCAGAAGGGGTGGGACACAGATTTCATGGAGTGACCATGGATCAGACTGTTCAGGCTTAACTGGATCATAAAGCCTGCTGGCACTCAGACCCTTGCTAAAGATATAAGCACCTGCATCATTAATGGGCTCCAAGTTTTGACTTGCTAGAAATAGTGTAAAGCCATGATAGTTCATGGCTGGGTCAAGGAGACCTTTAGGTCTAATGGGGGAAGCTGTACAGGATGGAGAAGAGTGGCTGGCTTGCTCCATCTCATCTAGGATACTGTGAATGGTTTCTTCACTTTCTTCCAAGCCTGTAGCTCTATATCTATTCCACTTTCCCTCCTCCTGTCTTTCCTCTCATTGTCTAGAATGATGCTGCACAATTCATGCCTGTGTAGTTCCCCTCCACACTTGTAGGGCAAATGACATGGATGAAATAGCTCTGTGTTGCAGCTCTTTGACAAGCTAAGCGGCTTGGATGAGGTGTTAATTTTCCTATGTTAATATCCTCTGGCCATTCCCAATGCCTCTAACTAACTTAAGAAACAAAATGCATGTCTCTAGTTTTCCAGAATGTGTTAATGAGCTTTCCCCAACTCCAAGTTCTGCTAATAAGAAATGCCAGGAATTAGATGTGGGACTTCATAAATGCTGAGCCTTACATTTTCATCCTTAACAACCGCCTTGTTAAGTCATTTGTTTACTAAGTACATCTAGCGCTAGGAGGTGGCCTTCCTTTGCTTCTTCATATGACTGGCTTCTAACATTTAGAGCCTCCTCTTTTGCCCTTTTCTTCTCCCTTCTTGTATAATCAAGTTTGAGGGAGTTTTTACTCACCTATTCTTCTGAAATTTTCAATTAGCGACAACTTGGCATCTTGTCTACAGATATGTAAACATACCATGCCATTTCATTATTGCGATAATCAAAATGGCAACTGCATTCTCCCTCATAGCAACTTTTGCATATATCAGTATTAGCGGGGGTTGGACAGACAAACAATATCTCAGAGGCCAACTTTAGAGCTATCTTTTTACTGTTTTGCACATAAATCTGAAATTCAGCCAATGATTGCTCAGTGTCTGGAAAGGACAGAACATGGTTAGAAAATTAGGTGCCTTGCTGTTTGGTTGAGCTGCTGCTGTTTTTCCTGTATTGAAACCTGAGCGTTACTAAGAATAACTTCACACTTCCATCTAGTCATCTCTGGTACTTTTGCGTCAGTGTTTTCCTTATTCAGCTCTTCCCTTATTCCATACAGCTGTTGGAGAGAACTGAAGTTTATTTGGGCAGTAGGTGGGGGCAGGGGGTTCAAAACATGGCATGGTTTGTTTCCTAGGAGGTGTTCTGGTCTTGTGTTTTTTTGGGGTTGCTGCCAACTTTGTTTGACGTGTCAGGCAACAAATAAAAAGTGACAGTGCTGTGGTATGGACATGTAATCAAGCGCTCAACTCCTATTTCTGAGTAAGTTTCAGCATTTTCTAAAGCCAGCTTTGAGAAATGTTCTATGAACAACTAGAAACCTCCATTTCTGTTACAAAATCTCATTTGGTCGAATGAGTTTAGTTGACTTGTGTATTTAAATTTCTGCTTTTATTAGATGCCAGTGCTTTGCATCCTAAAAAAGTGTGCTGCCATTTTTATAGGAATCTGAAATTCTCCTGCTTTAAGAGGTAGCTATGCTATATTGGGCAAGTTTCCTAGATGCTGAGTATGATGAAAAGCCATGGGAAAGTTAAATATCAGCTATTATGCAATGTTCTGGTTCTAATTCTCACAATCCCCACTTTTCTTTCCTAGCATTCTACAGTTCTGGTGATAGTTCTTCATTTCAACCCATCAAAACCCAAGTGGCCATCCCAACAGCTCATGTCATGCCTTCTATGCTTGACACATCTCCTTGTCCTGTGATTGAGTCAAGCACATCTCGGACCACTCTGGCATCCTCCCTGACAAATTCATCAGCTGAGACACAAGGGGTGACATCCAACTGTGACCCTGACACTCTGAGGCACTCCCAGGTGTTCCACGGAAGCCCTCATCTATATCAGACTGCAGGGGGAAATGGCTGCTTCCTTTCTTCTAATCAAGCAGGTGTGGCATGTGCTCAGAAACCTGCAAGGCTGGCTGCTGAACTCACACTTAATCAACCTTTATTCAAAGATCAGCAAGCTACTGGTTCATGGTCCCAGCTCCAAATATTCAGTTCAGATACCAATGCTGGCTTAGAAAAAGAACCAAGCAAAATGCTCCTAGATACTAAATCAACGACAGAGACCAATAGAGTCTCTGAAAAACAGATGCTTGGGCTTAATCCTTCAAGTCTGTATTCCAACCCAGCAGTTGCTCAGTCTCAGATATGGAAGCAAGAAACTTGTGGACTACATCAGCATGAGAACTGTGCACTTAGCACCTGGAAACAGCACTGGGACAATACAGCACTTGTTCGGCTGCAATTGGAACAGATGCAGGTAGAAGACACTTTTAAATAGTCTGTTTATCTTGTGAGTGGATGGGTATGTAGACAATGTTTTTAATTTAGAACTACCCATTATTCACAGTAGCATGTTAATTAGGTACCCTGTTTTACATTGATTTTTCTGAACTATATTGCAGTATAGATACAATTAGGGTGACCTGTCTATAAGTGTGTTTGGCTCTAAACTGTTTTCTGCCCAATGGAAGGAAATGTACATTTGTTAATGATTGAGGTGGTTATATTTACCATCTTATGCTTTCAGTGTGTCTGGTGAAAGATGCTTCCTTGACTAATGCTTAGTGAGGAGGATGCTAATGGTAGTTAGTTTTTGTCTGTGTTGCTTAGTTTAGAGGACTTTGAAGAAAGAAGTGGTGTGGTGCAGGTTTTCCAGGAGTTTCAAAATGTATTTCAGAGGAAGGTGCTGGCAAACCACTTTTGAGTATTCCTTGGCTAAGATAACCCTATGAAATTCATGGGGTCACCGGAAGTTGGCAGGTGACTTGAAGGTATATAGACACACACGAGGGAAAAGGGGCAGAAAGGAGAAATGGGCAATGAACATTCTTGTATTTGTCACATCCATGCTTATAAGACATTTAGGAATATCTGCCAACACTTATTCATTTGTTCTATTTGCTCTGTGTTTGGAAAGAATGGTGACATGTCAGCAAAGGAAGTGTGACTTATTCTGACTTACTGGCGTGTTTTTTAAAGAGTCTTGCCATAAATGTCCCTTAGTTAGGCCAGGCACTTTGTGTTGTGACTTCCAGCAGATGCTTTCCTGTGACATAACAGTGATCTAAAATTGTTCCAGACAGAGCTATTTTCCCAAATTTTTTGGATGTAGGTCTGTAATAGCTGTATATAAGAGGATTTAAGGGCAAACAGATAGCACAGAAGGAAAAATAGCTTCTGTAATAGTGACATTGTCTCTTGAGAATTGAATCTCATATGTTGTCTTTTTCTGTACCTCATATTTCCAGTTGCAAAATAAAGCTGCTTGCTACCATCCCTTGTTGAACAACACTCCACTCCATACTCTTGATCCAGCCCAGTGGGTCAGTATTGTGAATGCAAATGAGAACTTGCTTAGAGAGAGAGAAATTCTCATTGACAGGTAAGATACTGGACAAAATAATATGTTGTAGGTTTTTACAGCAACTAACAATTTTGAGATGATATATCATGTTAGTATAATCCTAAACACATTACAAGTAAACATCACTGGAAAGAGATTACTTGTAAAACAACTAGTCTTGTGGTATAAGTTTTGTGCTAAAATTATAATGAAATAATGCAACAATCTCAACTCCACATTTATAGTTATATTTGTCATGTCAGAGGTACAAAGGGCTGGTACAGGAGAATAGCAGTCTTTCAAAAAAAGATTTTCCCTACCTCTATTAATAATAAAGGTTAAAAAGCAATTTAATTTGTTTGTGCAGTCTCTTGTAGTTATATTGAGACTTGGCTCATTTTTAAGCCAGATACTGAGGTTTTTGCTTCTAGATTTGGCTATGATTTTCTCATCTGTATTTTATTGGCTTGTGTTGGTTATACTGAGAGAAGAGGAAATGAAAGATTAAAAAGCTAGAGGCTATCTTCTAGTTTTTAAATCTTCCATAACTCTTCCTGCCTTCTCTTTTATTCCTGTTTTTAAATTATGAACAAGTATAAGGGGATATTTAGAACATCATATAAAAAAGTCTCTTTAACTAAAGCAAACTTTCTGCTTTGACCCACAATCATCTGATTTTGTAAATGTTAATATATTTGTTTGGGGATTATTCTTATCTGAAGGCAAAGGCAGCACATTGCCCAGCTGGAGCAGAAAGTTCGAGAAAGCGAGCTGCAAGTCCATAGTGCTTTCTTTGGCCATCCTGCTTCTTATGGAGACGTGTACCTGCTCAGAATGCAGGTAAACACTTATCGTCCCATGGTTGGTGTGGATTGAGAACACCACCTGTCTGACTTCTCTGAAGGAAGACCCAAAGAACTCGTGCTGGGTTGGAGAAAGGTGGGCACAGGGAACAGGCAGCTGCTTCAACATCTCTTTAACTCCTAATGAGACATTGACTGGAGCCTTGGAAAGAAATTCTCAATAGGTATGAGCCTACCTGTAGTAGTAAAGGAGATATGGAGAGCTCAATGTCTCTTGAAACAGCCATTTCTGCTGTTCTGTCCTGAAAACAGAATAAAGGGCTTCTGTCATCTAGCAGAATCATTCTATACTAGGTTCCAAAGAGGACCAGAACACAACACTCTTCTTCCACTGTCCCAGTGTGCTGATCCACATAATCTATGGCTGCCAAGCTAGTGCTTAAAGCAAATTCCCTGCTTCTTTTGAGGGTGGGGGCACTATTTTGCATAACAGATGCTATGTGAACTATTGTGACTCTCAGGTGGCTTTTGCAGGAATTGCAGCGAGAGAATGTATTCTTACGGGCTCAGTTCACTGAAAAAACAGAGTCATTGAGCAAGGAAAAGATTGAACTGGAGAAGAAACTTGCTGCTTCAGAAGCAGGTATAAAACAGATTCAGGAGGCCCACAAAGAGACCATGCAGAAGCATACAGTGGAGCTGAAGAAACAAGAAGAGAGAGTAAGTTGTCTGTTTTAACATCAAGGGCTGGAATCAGTGACCTACACTAGTGTAACCTGGAGTTATGTTAGCATAGTTACTTTATGAAGAAGGCAAAAAGAGTTATTTGCCACCTTCTTTCATATTCCATCTCCCCCTCCCCCACCCCCCCCCGGGCATATCTCTGGCAGGGGTTAGTAGTTGGAGGAGGATTGGATAGAATTTAGCAGAGGCCCACTGAAGTTTTGCAACTGGGTAATGAGAGAAGACACCACCTGAGTTCTCCCTGATGTATGCCTGAGATGGGATTAGGCTGAATAGTGCTGGTTCATTCTGTCTTGAAGTACAGGGCCCAAATGAAATTCTGATGTTTGCCTCACTTGTTATTTGAAGGCAAGAAAAGAGTTTGCCACTTGGCTACAGGCAACTTCGCTGGTTAGTAAAAAGCATGAGTGTAAGAGAGCCCAAAACTGTTATTTTTGCAGGTGAAGGCAAGAGACAAACACATTGAACATCTAAAAAAGAAATGCCAAAAAGAATCTGAGCAAAATCGTGAGAAGCAGCAGAGAATTGAGACTCTGGAGCGCTATGTTGCTGACCTCCCAATGTTAGAGGATCATCAGAAACAAAATCAGCAGGTAAAATTCTATCCCATTGGGTACCTTGGGGTGGTTCTCTGCATGGTTCTCAGAGGATGTGGAAGGTTGACTAGAGTGCTAGTTTATTCTGTCAGAGAAATAGTCTGATGTAGCACTTCAGATTGCTTGGAACTGTAACAGTATACGTAGCGATTGCTGGCTTTGTATAAAGACAGTCTGCTAGAATGAGTTCTATCAGGTCTGAAGCGTGCTATTTCCTAATTTCCTAGTTAAAGGAATCTCAGCAAGCAACAGCATCTCTGCATGAAACCGTCACAGCTCTTGAGAAGGAGCTTGGAGAGGTTCGTGCCAGTTGCAGAGAGAAGGAGTTACAGCTAGAAATGCAGAAACACAAAGAAATGGAATTGCTTTCCACTGTGCACAGGTAAATCTCTCTGGACCCAAGAGGAGAGAAGTGGAATGAGATGTGAAAATGTTGTTTACTGTGCTCTACAAACCTAGTGTTATGTTGTGTCTATGGCAATGGAGCATTCATATCAACAGTATAGGCATAGAAGAGGTTTGAGGAGGAGAAAAAGATGATGTATCTGTATCTGTATTGAGGTATGGAGTAGACACTGGCAGAACAAAGTGGTCTCTCTTTGTTTTGTACATACCCTCCTTAATGAAGACTGTCTAAAATGGTGGCTTTTTCACAGTGTAACTATACATTTGGACCAAAGTAATATTTTTAACTTGTTCTGGATTGTGAAACCTACTTTCAAAGGGTGAACTTGTTGAAATCACTCCATTTAGTTATGGCATCTTATGTCTCAGCTTACAAGACAAGATGCAGCGTGGAAAGATGCCAGCAGCAGAGAATTTTGACCAGGAGATAGAGAGAGAAAAACAGGAAAAGGATTCTTTGCAAAAAGAATGTGGCCTCCTCAGGAAGGTAATTATCAGAAGTGAAGGATAAAAGGGAAAGGGGGGTGTCAATGTATGGCCTGTTTTCAGCCTCTTGAGGGTCCTGTCTATATCCCTTACATGTGTAGCTCATCCTGTGGAACTCCTAATTGTGGCCCTATCACTCCTGTTGCAGCCAGTACTGTCTTCTCCAGTGTTCCTCCCCCGCCTCCCTGTGCTGCCTCCATCACAGCACCACTGCTTCAGAAATTTCAGGCTTTACTGCCACCAGAATGCTTTGTGGCTGCCTCTTTGACCTCTCTTCTCCCAGGAAGAGTATATGGAGGATAATAATAACTATATAGGACACTTTTGTCATCGTTGTTTCAGATTGTGGATAATCAGAAGAAGAAGATCGATCAGTTGTCTTCACAAGTAAAGGTGAGTTTCTTGTTGAAGGCTTAGCTGTGTGAATTTCCTCATCCAGCATCACACAGGATTACCTGAAATACTTTCCTCTTCATATTTTAGGAGCTGGAGCAACAGCTTGCTCAGGAGGAAGGCACAGGTCAGGCTCTAAAAGCTGAAGCACTGAGACAGGAGAATGCGCTGCAGCAGCTGCGTGTGGCTGTAAAAGAGGTAATCTTTCTTTTAAAAGTTGCTGTCTGTTGAACAGATTAACCATCCAAATTGTCATGCTCTGTGACCCCCACTGCAGCCTTTTTATTTTGGACAGAACTACTGATGGCCTAATGAGTCTAATTTTTATGCAGTTCAAATGTATATTCTTCTCTGAACCAGACATCCTCTGATTGCTTATAACTCTGCTTTGTTGATCCCATTTGGTTTGGTATTCTTGCAGCTTGATCCATCCTCACCGTTGAAAGAAGAACAAATTAGAATCCTTGAAAGCTAAGGCAGCCAAGGAATTGCAAATGCATGAGTCTACACAGTATTATACTTTTTGATTCTCCAGAGATGGAATCTGAAATCCTTTAAACCAAGAAGATTTGAAGTGATTGTATTAATAGACACTAGATTTGTTAGTGCCTTTAGATTTTGCTGTTTTTGAGCTGTTTAATAGTTAAATAACTATAATTACACATTTCTCCTCATTGTTTAAAACGGGTTTCTATTAGAATTAGAGACCAATTTTAAATACTTAGGCGAAATTTCTAATTTGAAATACACTACAGAAACATTATTATTTCACTATTGAAGTAATAATGAAATGGAGACAGTAATTTGAAGGGTGTGGCTTCCTAAAAAAAAAAAAAATAGTATCAGGAAGCCCAGGATTTGATATTTTCCCACTGTCCCTGGTAATTTGTTAAGGTTAGTACCGACATCTCTAACATGGGTGCAAAATAAGATATTGCAGAGCTATAGCTTCTCACTAGGGGGCAGTGAAGATCCAGGCATTGGTCCCTAATGCTACAACTTCTGTCTCTTTAGTTGTCTGCGCAGAATCAGGAACTGATGGAGAAAAATCTGACTCTTCAGGAACACCTCCGACAGATTGAGCCAGGTCACCTACTGTCTGATGAGACAGCCCACCTTACCCAAGAGCTGCACAGAGAGCTGATCAGCTGCCTGCAGGACTTGCAGTCTGTCTATAGTGTAGTAACTCAAAGGGCTCAAGGAAAGGATCCCAACTTGTCATTACTGTTGGGGATTCACAGTAAGTAAAATTTACTGCTTTCCCCCTTTAGGTAGTAGTTGATAAAGAATCTGATCAGGATCTTGTTGGTGTGTATACATACACAAGTGTAAGTGACCCATACACACATGGTTATACTTTTGAGGGCATTGTGCAGTGGACTTAGTCAGTTCATGGTTATATAAGTGGTGTTTTACAAGTGTAACCATTCACATGGGCTTATATCTTACTGCTAGTCTTGATAGTGTAGAGCCACTGAATCAGTTGGATTTAGCTATGTGTTGTCTCATCATTGATTCACTGGGTGTGTTTAGTTGGACAGATTAACAGGATTCCAGCCATGCAGTTGCACATTCTTGAATGGTATGTATATCTTTGTCAGTGCCAAATGTCCTGCTGATTCACTGAGGAAATAGTCACCATCATTCCCCATTGTACAACTGGATAGCAAGCAGGTACATTGTGCGCCTGACTACATCTGCCAATTTCCGTATTCAGAAGGATGTTGTAGCACAACCATCATACAAATGTGTGCCTGTAGATTTTTATCATGCAAACATGATGTACGATCTCAGGCCTGATTCTTTGTAGCTCTGAAGATGTAAAGAATCCTATGGCCCTATAAATCCTATTCTGACTATTAACTAGAATGGGTAGGACTGATGGGATTCCAGCATCTTGGGGAGTGTAGCTCATAGGTTTTGGATTCCTGACATATAATCCTGGCTGTCTCTTTCTGTTGTGGGAGTTAAAGGAAATTCTGTTCTGTGATAATCATTTAAATTGCTTTCTTTGGAGCAGTTTATTCAAATATGTTTGTTCCGCTTGATCTGTCTCCACTTGATCTGGAAGATTTGGACCTCCCATACTCTTGCATCTCCCATAAAATTTCTGAAACATTTGAAGATAGTGCCTTGCATTCATAACATTGAGAATGAAATTGGCTTTTCTTTTTAAAGGGAAGAAACTAATTTCTAGCATTACCTGTGGAATACGTGCAATTTCCAATTCTAACCTTACCATTAATCTGTGTTCTTATATGACTTCACAGCTGTGCATTGCTCAGTTAAAGAAGAGGAAGATTTGCTAAAACCAGACATGCTAACAAAGAAGCTGGAGGACGTAAAAGAATTGCACAAAGACATTGAGGATTTGCGAACTGCTATTTCTGACAGATATGCCCAGGATATGGGTGATAACTGCATCACACAGTGAAAGCAAAAAGGTGAAACATGCGAACTAAGACCCCAGATGAGTGCAAGCTGCTCTAGGGTGAAATCTTTGGAAACCCATTAATATATTCTCTTGGGATGCTAGGTACAGTATTTTTGAGTCCATAACACAGAGTCCAGACGGGCTTTTTAAAGATGTGTCTTGGTGTTGACACACCCACATGGGTTAAAATGTTCACATGCAGAAGCACTTTTTAAACTATATTTTTGTATCTTCTTAGTCAAGTAGTAACTTGACATTTGAATGTGTGGATTTTCACCCTGAAATGCCTTAATTGCTTCTAAAAATAAACTCCTTGAAAGAAATCTGCTGCATTCTTTATAGGTATATGCTTATGTTGCAGCACTAATTTGGTAATTCATAATTCACACTCCTATCCAGACTCTTGTTTGAATGGCTCATGGGCACACTTTTCATCCACATGGATCAGACTTATTTTTCATTAATTTCTATGAGATATTACGTTAGTTCATTGGTTGGTGATTATGATAAAAATGCAAATAGCTTGAATCCTTTTGGTGTAGCATTGGGTTACACGCACATACTTTCTTTTGGATGGGGTGAAAGGAGATGTTCATTACTCCCTTGTACTACATCCAAAACCACCTCCCCATTGCAGCTGCTGTTGCTGTTTATTGGTTTAGCCATGTGTATGACTCAGGCTATGAAACAGCAGCTAGTCTTTGGCTGCAAGGGGCAGTGAAATGAGGGTGCTTTCCCAAGTTGAGAGGCTCCTCACTTCTCTTCCCTTTGCAGCCAAGAGCAGCTGCTTGTTTATTGTCGGAAACCATTCCCCAAGGGTCAGGTCAGTAAACACACTAGAAGTGCCTCCACCGAGCTTGGCTTCTCCCAGAGGGGAAGAGTTGTGGAGCTGTGTATGTGAAGTGTTATGCTCAGCATTCACAATGCAGGATCACAGCCAACTGTCTAGTGGCAACAAACTAAAACAAGGGCCCTTTCTCTGAAGTACTAACCTTTCAGATGAGAATTTCTCATAAGGGAGGGACTTTGAATCATACAGTCCTCTCTGCTTTCATTCTGAGGCTAGACATACATATTCATGGTGTGTACTTACTGCACATGACTTATAGCTTGACAAGCAACCTGTAAGTTACTGAAAAACATTTGTTGTCTGCATCATTCCATTCTGGTGCTCTTTTTTCCCCCTCCCATCTCAACACTGATAAAATCACAAGGCTGCTTTAAAAGTAAGTGCTTTGAAATGTAATCGTATATATTTAGTATTTTCTTACCTTTAGCTCATTCCTATAAATAAATTTTTAAAATGTATTTATTTGAATACTTTTTGTGTGAACTGCAGTAGTGGATCAGAGTTCTCTTAAAATCCCTTTTAAAATGCATTTTAACCTGCCTTAATCAGGAAGAACTTCAAATAACCTGATGTACGAATGCCTGGGGATGAATGTATGGTAGACTGATGGAGGAGAATTTGGGAAATGGTTTTTGTTTTGGAGTGCAATATGTTGGTTTCTTTCCAATTTTCCATACAGTAGGGTAAGTGATACATGAAGATCCTCAAAGGCTAGGACCTGTTTTGATTTCCACAGTGGGAAATACTGAAATTTTTCCCCCAGTAAGTGACTTGGGACTAACATCTTTGTGGAATTTCTGAAGTCTCTTGTAAACTGGATTTGTGACACAATGGTACTGCCAGCATGGGGATTGGTGTGAGACACAATAAATCAACCATTCCTTCTCAGCTGCTAGCCATGAAAGGATGAATTTTGGAAATATTAAAAACTGCATTTTTTGGTACTGGGAAAGCTGACTGAATTCAAGTTATTACTCCAAAGAACCTTACCCTCTTGGAGGATAGTCAGGAATGCTGGTTTTTAAAAATGTTGATGGAAATGTGTCCTTCGTGTGACATTCTGCTCTTTGCCAGTTTCTTCCTTCCTGGAATTGTTTCCAAAAGTTCCACCTACTTCTTTAGGAAAGTCTGAGCCTTGTGTCTGCGGCGGAGGGAATTAGTTGCGTAGTTCTTGTGACATCTGGCAGAACTGGTTTGCCAATGGAAGAAATGCATGCATCTGCACAGAAAATCTCGGCTATATTTTTTTTATATCCAAATCATATTTTGTCACTGTTGAAATCCAAAGAGTATTTGTTTGTACTTTGTATATTGGTTACAAAATAAAATTCTTTGGGCAGGAAAGGGACTTTTGTTACTGTTCCAGCTGTGGTCCAACTTTAACTTACTCTCCTTTAACTTACTGCTGTTTCCTTGTACTTAAGGAGAGTTGATCTAAAGTTTTCTAAGGGGCCATTCACACTTACTTGTTTTTACTGAGGAGATCTAGGTCTCCTCGGCGATGCCATTCCAGATTGAAGTTCCCACTGTATTTACCATGACTGAATCTCTCCATGGCATTTTATCCCTATTGCCATTCACACTTGGAGGGGGGAACAGCAATAGGGATAAAATGCCACAAGAGAGTCGATTGTGGCAGGAAGGGGATGGAGGACAAAGGAGGACACAGTGGCAGCAGGGGGGAGGAAGAGGAGGAGGGGGGAGGAAGAGGCAGCAGACATGACTCATTTGAAAACCATTTTCAAAATGATCCTGTGCTATCCGGATTGATCCGGTAGCGAATTCTCACTACAAAAGATCCAGATTGTTGTGGTGCCACAGAAAAGACGCAGTAGGTGACCCGGTACAAAATGTACCGGGTCAAATGGGTTTTTTTGCTAGCCCCCCTGCAAATTACACTGAGTGCAATTGAGGGAAGTGTGGACGCCTATGAAATAACCCAGGTTCCACACTGGGTTATTTCATAGTGTGACTGAACCCTAAGCCAAACATATACATCTGGACTATCTGAACTGCAACTTTCCTGGTATTTCCCTAATAGTTGATTCTGCTTAAGGAAACTATGTGTTCCAATCTGCCAATGAAATAAACCAAGTCCCTGTGGGTAGGACTAACCATTTTTTATGAAATTTAATTGTTGGTGTCACTTTCGTGCTGAAGGAAACATGCCACTTTGGGAGGGTTGAGGAATTCACATATTGACAATGCAGCGATTATAAAGTGAGTGGGGACAGTAAATTCAACAATATTTCATAAGTGCTTTGAATAGTAATGCTACATTTAAATTTAAAATAGTATGTTTTAAATCCACCTAAAGGCGTCTTTTTTAAAAATGCCAGTTTCGACTTATTATACCTGGGGTAGGAATGTGCAGTAGTAACCGAGGGCAGTGTAGCGGTTGGAGTATTGGACTACGACTGGGGACCAGGGTTCGATTCCTAGCTTGGCCATGAAACCCTCGCGTGACTTTGGGTGAGTAACACTCTCTCAGCCTCAGGGGAAGGCCATGGCAAACCACCTCTGAACCAATCATGTCAAGAAAATCCCATTAGGATTTGGAAAAAACTTAAAGGCACCCAACTTCAAAGAAACCCCTGGCCCAGGACTCTGGAGAGCAGGGTTTGAACCCCAGTGGGTAACCTCCTGTGTGGAACCCACTCCCTTGGAGAGTGGCAAAGTCTCCTCCTTTGGAGGTGTTTAAATAGAGGCTGGGTGGCCATCTGTTGTGGGTACTTTGATTGTGAGTTCCTGCATGGCAGAATGGAGTTGGACTCTGACCCACTACTGCAGTTCACACAAAAAGTATATATATGGGTTTTTTTGGTTCCCAATACAGACAGGTAAATATATATATATATATATATATATATATATATATACCTCCCTCTCTCTCTATATATATATATTTTTATTGGTTCCTAATATAGACAGGTAAATGTATAAAGACAGGTAAATATATATACCTCTCTCTCTATATATATATATGTATATGGTTTTATTGGTTCCCAATATAGACAGGTAAATATATATACCCCCTCTCTCTCTATATATATATGGTTTTATTGGTTCCTAATATAGACAGGTAAATGTATAGAGACAGGTAAATATATATACCTCTCTCTCTCTCTCTCTCTCTCTCTCTATATATATATATATGATTTTTATTGGTTCCCAATAAATATATATTTATATACAGACAGGTAAATATATATACCTCTCTCTCTCTCTCTATCTATATATGATTTTTATTGGTTCCCAATAAATATATATTTATATACAGACAGGTAAATATATATACCTCTCTCTCTATATATATATATATGGTTTTATTGGTTCCTAATATAGACAGGTAAATGTATAGAGACAGGTAAATATATATACCTCTCTCTCTCTCTCTCTCTCTCTCTCTATATATATATATATATATATATATGATTTTTATTGGTTCCTAATATAGACAGGTAAATGTATAGAGATAGGTAAATATATATACCCCCCCTCTCTCTCTCTCTATATATATATATGATTTTTATTGGTTCCCAATAAATATATATTTATATACAGACAGGTAAATATATATACCTCTCTCTCTCTCTCTATCTATATATGATTTTTATTGGTTCCCAATAAATATATATTTATATACAGACAGGTAAATATATATACCTCTCTCTCTCTCTCTCTATATATATATATGGTTTTATTGGTTCCTAATATAGACAGGTAAATGTATAGAGACAGGTAAATATATATACCTCTCTCTCTCTCTCTCTCTCTCTCTCTCTCTATATATATATATATATATATATGATTTTTATTGGTTCCTAATATAGACAGGTAAATGTATAGAGATAGGTAAATATATATACCCCCCCCCTCTCTCTCTCTCTATATATATATGATTTTTATTGGTTCCCAATAAATATATATTTATATACAGACAGGTAAATATATATACCTCTCTCTATATATATATATATGATTTTTATTGGTTCCCAATAAATATATATTTATATACAGACAGGTAAATATATATACCTCTCTCTCTCTCTCTATCTATATATATGATTTTTATTGGTTCCCAATAAATATATATTTATATACAGACAGGTAAATATATATACCTCTCTCTCTCTCTCTATCTATATATGATTTTTATTGGTTCCCAATAAATATATATTTATATACAGACAGGTAAATATATATACCTCTCTCTCTCTCTCTCTCTCTCTATATATATATATATATATATGAATGATTTTTATTGGTTCCCAATACAGCCAGGTAAATGTATATACCTCTCTCTCTCTCTATATATATATGTGTGTGTGTGTGTGGGTGTATGGTCTTGTCAATGCCTGCCTGGCCGGGGGCTGGCGAGGGAGCTGCGCCGCATGCCTCTAGCTCCGGAGGCCATTGGTGCTGGCGATGATCACATGCGAGGCGGGGCTGGGAAGGGAAGGGAAGGGAAGGAAGGAAGGGCCTGCCCTCCGCTCCGCTGGCCTCCCTCCCTCCATCCCTCCTTCCTTCCTTCCCTCCCTCCAGCGGCCAAAGCAGCGCCAAGCGCAGGAGCAGGAGCAGCATGGCCAGCCTCACCGTCTACAGCACCTCCGTCACGGGCTCCAGGGAGGTAAGCAGCCTCGCCCGGCGGGGAGGGGGGGGGGGGGGAAGGGGGGCTCTCCCTTCGGGGCTCCAGATGGGAAGGAAGGCAGGCAGGCTTTCCCCCTTCCAAGAGGGACCCCCTGGGAGCCTCCCTCCCTCCCTCCCCTCCTCCTGCCTTTGGCTCAGCCGCCCAAAGGGATGCCTTTCCAGGGAGGGAAGCCAACCTCCTTCCTCCACCCACCCCAAAAAAGAAGCCCCCCAAGGTGTGGCACCTTCGCCTCCCCTGCCTCTTTGGTTTTGGGGCCAGGAGGAGGGAGCCAGGCCCAAAACAAGGGGAGGAATCGGCTGCTCCATCTATCTAGCCATCTATTATTATTATTATTATTATTATTAGCCCTTCATATCCATGGATTTTATTCAATGCATCCATGGCTTGAAAGTATTTTAAATACTTTATAAATTGGACAAAGCAAATCTGGATTTTTGGCATTTGGTATAAGAGGCACCAAAGGGCCCACATCATCATCATCATCATCATCTCATTATTATAATCATTTAATATTTATTTATTTATTATTAGTCCTTCATATCCATGGATTTTATTCAGTGCATTCACAGCTTGAAAATATTTTAAATACTATATAAATTGCACAAAGCAAACTTTGATTTTTGCCATTTGATATAAGAGACACCCAAGAGTCCACTGCAGTATTAGTATTAGTATTAGTATTACAGTCAGCTTTCCATATCCATGGGTTTTTTTTTTAATCCACAGATTCAAGCATTGACAGTTTGAAAATAGTCTTAAATTACATTAAGCAAACCATTTAATATAAGGGACATAATTATTGTATTTAATGGGACTTGAGCATCCACAGATTTTGAGGGCCATAGGGGAAGGTCCTGGAACCAAACCCCAGTGGATACCAGGGGCTCACTCTATTATTATTATTATTATTATTATTATTATTATTACTAATTGCCCCCAATCCCACCCGCCTGGGTCTTTGTCTCTTCCACAGATTAAATCCCAGCAGAGCGAAGTGACCAGGATCCTGGATGGGAAGAACATCAAATACAACCTGGTGGACATCTCCCAGGATAACGCTTTGCGGGAAGAGATGAGGGCCAAATCCGGCAACCCCAAAGCCATTCCTCCCCAGATTTTCAATGGGGACCACTACTGTGGGGTGAGTGAAGGGGAGATGATGTTCTGCTTTGTTGTGGTGGTGGTTGTTGTCTGCCTTCAAGTCATTTCCAATTTATGGCGACCCTAAGGCAATGTGACCAGATGTCCTTCCTTTCCCGGACATGTCCTACATTTCAGCCTTTTGTCCAGGAGAGGGATTCTAAAATGTCATCCATTTTGACCATGACTAAGAAGCATCAATTTACATTTATATGAGTGTGTCTTTTCACTTTTGCTTGGCAATGGTCTACATTTTTCTTGAACGTCCTACATTTTACAGTGCCTTGTTCTCCTTTTCGTTAGACATCTGGTCACCCTGCCCTAAGGGGAACCTATCATGGGGTTTGCTTAGCAAGATTGGTTCAGAGGTTAGCCATGGCCTTCCCTGAAGCTGAGAAAGTGTGACTTGCTCAAGGTCACCCAGTGGGTTTCATGGCTGAGCTGAAAACCAAACTCTAGTCTTGAGTTGTGGTCCAACAGTCAAACCACTTCACCATGCTGGCAGCTTTGATTGTTTTAACAAATGATAGCTCTATGATAACCCTCTGCCTCCTCCATTGAGCTAACCATACAATAAGAGCCATGAACACATTGGATTTGTTTGTGGGTGGGCGTGCATGTGTGTAACGGATAGACATTTTTATATAGATTTGACTTTTGCTGGAAGTTAACTGCGTGTGTTTGTGCCTTCACATCATCTGCTGACTTATGGCAACCCCATGAAGGAATCCTCAGGTGGTTTTGCCAGTTCTGTCCTCTTAAATATAGCCGAGACAAACTTTGTTGTTGTTGCTAACCACCCTCAAGTCGATCTCGACTCACGGCGACCCTATGGATGAGACATCTCCAAGAAGATCCTCTGTCCTCCACTGCTCTGCTTAAATCTTGCAACCCCATAAAACCCATCATCTCCTTAATAGAGTCCCTCCATCTGGCCTGTGGCCTCCCTTTCTTCCTTCTTCCCTCCACCTTTCCTAGTATTATTGTCTTTTCCAAAGAGTCCTCTCTTCTCATGATGTGTCCAAACTACGGCAGCCTCAATTTGATCATCTTGGCCTCCAAAGAGATTTCCGGCTTGATCTGCTCCAGGACCCATTTGTTTGTCATTTTGGCTGTCCATGGGATCCTCAACACTCTTCTCCAGCCCCACATTCTCTCAAATGCATTTTCTTCCTATCCTTTTTCTTAACTGTCCACCTTTCACATCCATCCATGGTTAATAGGAAATATGATGGCTTGTATGATTCTAACTTTTGTTCTGAGTTGTAGATCTCTGCATTTTAGGATCTTTTGTAGTTCTTTCATTTCCACTTTCCCCATTCTTAATCTTCCTCTGATTTCCTGCCTGCAGTCCCCATTCCAATCGATGTTTGATCCCAGATATGAGAACTCTTTTACTATTTCTATTTCCTCATTGTCTAATTTGAATATGTGTAAGTTATCTGTGATCATTATTTTTGATTTCTTTATGTTCGGCATTAAGCCTGCCTTTGCACTTTCTTCTTTGATCTTCCTTAATAGGTGTTCCAGGTCTGTGAGGTTTTATGCTAGTATTATGGTGTCATCTGCATATCTTAGATTGTTGATATTCCTTCCTCCTACTTTCAGTCCTCCTCCTTCTGTGTCCAAGCCTGCTTTTCTTATACTATCTTCTGCATACAAATTGAACAGATAGGGTGATAGGATACAGCCTCATCTGACCCCTTTGCCAATTGGGAACCATTCCGTTTCTCCATCTTCTGTTCTGACAGTAGCCTCTTGTCCTGAGTACAGATTCTTCATTAGGACTACCAGATGTGTTGGCACTCCCATGTCTTTAAGGGCCTTCCATAGTCTTTCATGATTAATGATACTTGACTACATGGGATTTATCTGTGTGTTTACTCACCATTCAGTAATTGATAATTGGATCTACTCTAGCTGGGCTTCACCAACAACATTCAGATGGCAGTCTCCCTGCCTCTAAAGTGGGCATAAAGTGCATCAGCATTTATTGGTAGAGATCTGTATAGTTGTTTGTATATTTTTGGTTTGGATGCATTCATGAGAGCAAGTAACATTTCAAAAATAAAATAAAAAACAAGTCTTCTATGGCTGCTAATTGTCTCTCTGTCAGCATGTGTTCCTCATCTGCAGAACTGACTGGTTGCTTTTGAGCAGGTTTTATTTCAGCTCTGCTGGCCACCATGAGAGTGATGTGTTAGAATCCCTAATATTTCAAAAGTACCCCTAAAGGCACCAGATCTGATCTTGGAAGCTAAGTAGGATCAGCACCAGGAGATCACCAACAAATGCCAGGAGCTGTAGGCTGTATTTCAGAGGAAAGAACTGGCAAAGCCACCCTGAGTATTCCTTGCCTAAAAAACTTGTGAAATTCATGAGGTCACCATAAGTAGAAAAGCAACTTGAAGGCACATCCACACACAGAGACATGTATATATCTTATTCATGGGATGAAGTAGATAATGGCCGGCAATGGATCATGTGGATTGTAGTTCTCCAACCCAGGGTGCTGGGTTGGAGAAGTGTGATATCCACCTTTGGGCACTACATAAAATTGGATGCTTCTTCTAGAAACAAAAACTATTAAAACTCCTGGTTAGTCCAAACTTTCCTTGCCTGCAACAACATAAATTTGGGCCAACAGAAGAGTAGTTTTAATTTCTGTTGCTAAAAAGCGGGGGATTTACTGCAGATCATTACTGCAGACATCTACCAGTAAATCCAGATCTACTTTTTGCACATTCCCGTTAGTGTTTATTAAGGTTGGTTTTTTTTTAAATGCTGCATTGCAGATCTGAAGAAGGTAAAATGGGTCTGCTGCCTTGTAAGGCTTAGCCTAAAATCTGGGCAGCCCTGTTATTTCCCTTAGCTATTTCTGCCTCTTGCAAAATGCCACAAAACATGATATGTTATGGGTTAGGCTTTACCAAGGGAAGTTGGGCAGATGAGCTTGTTGCTGAACTGACTTGCTGATAGATGAGGAAACGGAAAGGACACTGGCCAAGGCCCTTTTGAGAGAAGAGAGGTGCCTGAGCCAAAACTAAGCTGAACTGGGTCAATGCCAGGTAGAGAACCACTCCTAATGGTTGGAGGGCAGCCAGCTAGGCCTGATCCAAGTTGGAATAGTTATCTGTAGCATCACAATGATTCTCTTTCTCAGTTCCCCAGGATCCCTTGAAAAGTCTGTGTGCACTGGAGCACTGCTCTATCATTTCTGCCACTGACTGGCTGCAAGGATGCCCCCAAACCCCTTTTCTCTTACACACCTGTGGAAAAAGGAGCAGCCTCTCTTTGGGGTACCTCTTCCCCAGTTAGCCAGGGGACATTGCTATGGCTCAGCACCTAAGATTATATTAGACACAGTGGAATACATTACTAATCTCTGCCTGGTGAGATTTCCAGTGTGGTACTTGGCCTAAGTCCTAAGCAAAGAGAGAGAGAATAGCATGTGAGAGAGTAGCTGAGGCAGACTTTTATATTGGGTTAAAGGTTTGAAAACACACACACATACACACAGCTCTGGGAGCACCAAGATGCTTGATTCCGTGGATTTTTCTTGCTCCACAGCTATACAGCTGTCTTTTCCTCAGGGCATTTTGCAAGAGGCTGTAAATATTAAGGACTGCAGGAGACAGAACGGAGTAACTAGGCCAGCCTCCTTCAACCCGGTGCCCTCCTGATATTCTGGACTATATCTTTTCTGATCATGGTCCATGCTAACTGAGGCATACGAAAGTTGTATTCCAAAATAGCTGCCCAGCACCATCTGCGGGGAGATTGCACCATGCCATTGTTTACACTGGCTCATTTCCTAAACCCAGTTGGTGCAACTTTGGAGAGTCCAGGGACTGAGTTACACTCTTAGGACTCTGCAGGCTGTACTAGGCTGCAAAATCTGCAATTTAAACAAAAGCAAACCTGGGAATGACTATCTCCACCACTGTCTCTGGGAAGCTAGGGATGGAGCCCAGAGAGGTCCTGTGTTGTGTTTTAAGAGTGAAACCATCATCACAGAGGCTTCCAGCAGTGGAAAAATGATTTGGGGGCTCTGTTTTTCCCCTGGGAGATCCATGCCCATACGAACCTAAACAGCTAATTGTTTGCTTATTTCTCTGATCATAGCTCTTCTAAAAAGAGACTAGATTTTTTTTTCTTGCCTATTTCTTTGTTCCTGACCCTGCATTTTTCTTTGTTTTTCTTGCTTCTCCCACCCGGCAGGACTATGAACTCTTTGTGGAAGCAGTGGAACAGAACACTCTGCAGGAATTCCTGAAGTTAGCCTGAGCATGGGTCTTCCCCAACCCTGTCCTTTCCCATTCCAAAAACTCCTTTACCCTGGACTTTCAAGTCTACATTCCAAATGGATCATCTCGTAGCCCCCCCTCCCCCCCAAAAAAATAATTGGCAATCCTCTCCTAGCCTCTGCAACCAAACCCTCCTACAGCTGCCTCCGAATTTTGTTGCCTGCTTTACTCTCAGTCTGATCTCAAGACTTTGCAGCTTCCTTTGAATGCAGCTGGGCCTTGTTCCTCGTGCCTCTGTGGATAGAGAAATCTTCCACTGAAAGACATCGGAAAGCAGAGGTTTCCTCAACCTCTCTCTCTTTAATAATAATAAAATCTTTCTGAAGCTGAACCTGCCCTTGAGAGGAAAAGGGTAGGCTACAGCTGCCTCCTCTCTTATCACCAATTGCCCTTCAATGTGCAAATGCTAGTTTCTGCACAGGAAACGAGTAGCAGACACACCTGCTCTTATTTTTGTTAAACAGCAAGGTAAAAGCACTGCACAAGCCTGTGTGTCAAATTTTCCTTTTCAGCCAGTGAGATGGGGTAGGCGCATGTACATATCTGTCTTAAAACTACTTCAAGCTCTCTTAGGAAAGCAATTTTCCAGAGGTTGGGAAGAGCAGATCTTGTATTCCATTCATGCATTCTCGCCCCTCAGTGGGAAAACTCACCAGGTAAAGAGAGAAGTGCATGTGACCTGAGGTCTGCTCTTGCATCAGCTGTTTCACACTTTCCCAAGTGGAACTGGCCTTTTGCAAACATGGACCAAGTGCATTTTTGTTTGTATTTTTTTCTTGCTAAAAGCAATGTGTAAACAGCCATCTCTTCTGAGATGCTATTAAATGTTGCTAAAAACCTCTGCTGTGGCTTTGTGTGTGTGTGTCTTAGAAGATAAAAGTGAAGTATCCTTTACATATTGATTCAGAAGTCCATTTTCCAGCTCTTAGGAGGTACATTGATTGTTCAGCTCAGCACAAAAATGACTGCTTCCGCTCTACAGGATGCATAGGAAAGGTTTAAGTACAGTTGCCTCAGATGCTGATAAGAATATCTGAAATGGTAGGAAGGAAAATGGCATCCTTGTAACCAACTGGAAGGAGGAGGGTTTTTTCTGTTTGGTTTTCTTTTTTTTAAAGGATGAACTTTGAAAGCCATAATGACTGAAGCCATGTTTGCTGGGATAAAATTGCTCTCTGTTTAGGAGTTATATGACCATAAACCTGGTTGCTGCTTTTCACTCTCACTAGCAAGAATAATTGACTCATTGTATGTGTGGGTGGGTAGGTTATCTATGGATAAAAATGATGGCAGGCATAAATTTGATTGTGATTAATAACAGAGGATGTAAACTTCTTATGTGCATTTGGTTTAGGGTGTTGCCTTCACACCCTAATGAGGAAAATAGTAAGTTGGTATTAGAATTTCAGCTGGTGTATTAGTAGCATTTGCAACAAAACGTTGCAGTTTGGAGTGCTCTATCCTCTTCCAGGACATTCCTAAGAGCAGCCATGTTACAATTAAAGATGTATATAATCCCAATATTCGGTTCACATGGTCAATCACTTGCCCATAGGCAATATGAGTGCAATTGCACCATCCATGTCACGCTCCCCAGCAACTGATATACAGAAAAATATTGCCTCTGATATTGGAGGTAACATATAACCATGTTGACTAGGAAACACTGGTAGTCCCCTCCACTAATTTATCTAGTTCTTTTAAAAATCCTTCCAAAATCCATCACATCTAACAGGAGCAAGTTCCACAGTCTATGCACTGTGTGAAAAAGTGACATTTTGGTTACATAAGGAAAGGCACTTGGAGAATAGTGATGAAGCAAAAAAATCTATAGTTATGGCTGTGCCTGCAAATGACTACTAGCAATTGTCTTTTCGGATATGGTTCCTCCTTTTCCCAAGGCTGGAAACAGATCTTCTAGACCTGACACTGCCTTCCAAATGCAGATCATTTTGCTGTTTCCAGCAACATAGCATGGCCAGAAAGACTCTCCACTGTCCTGCCCATTTGGAGAGGGGTGAGGGCTTTCCTCTGCACTCACGCTGGGCTTAAGAGTAAAGTCTTGATCAATACTCAGTTCCTTTCCCTTGGAAGAGGTTAAGGGTCTTAGTGGGACTCTGCATTTTGATGTGCTGTATTTTATATACTAAAAAGCTCTATGTTGGAGCTTTAGCTGCAGTGGCTTGCAGAGCTACTGTGAGCTGTTTTTGTTTATGGTACGTTACAAGGAACACACAAGTAGATAAGAAAGTCACGGCTGTAGCATTGAGAACAGATTTTAAAATTCAGGAAAAAAGCATCAGGCATAGTTTTGTAACTTAAGGCAGGAGAGGGAGCCAGGGAAAGATGTTTGAGTCCTCCCTCTGCATCAGAAAGACCCTGCATGTGGAAAGGTAATATTGCAGGAAAAAAGGTAGACCAGCACAGTGTTACCACTAACTCCCTGCCAGCTAGTTTTCTAAATGAAAGGAATTTTAGACAGGCAGAGGGACCAAGCAAACATACCATTCCACCCCTATACCCTGTATTTTAAGATAAGCCTATAAGGGTAGAGTCTGGGACGAATGAGGTGAGTAAGGGGTTAGAACCTAAAATTTGGAGGGCTTCATTTCTGCCTGCCCCTTGTTTCAACCACTACACATCTTGGCGGGGGGGGGGGAACTAATCACAAAGAGAGAGAACTAAACAGGCTGAGCTCCTTCAAATCACTGGACTAAGTTGGCACAAAATTGTTCCTGCAGAAATGAAACAAGCTGGACTTTGTTGTAACCCTAGAAAAGGCAAAGTGAGGGGCATTGGCTACCATCAAATTACCAACTATCAGGCTAGTTTAACTAGGAGATTTTCATGAGGCCACAGAAGTTGGCACTATCCTAAGTGGATGGGTTGGGTTCAACTTTTTACCCAACAACAGGGGGAAGGTGGTTATCAAGGTGCTGTATTACAATGCCCATCAATAGCCAATGCTGGGGCATAATGGGATCTGTAGTCCAAAAATAATCAGCAGGGGGCATACATTCCCCAGCTTGAAGTAGGAAGGATTTATAAATTTCCAAGTTGCTATTTCAGCAACAGTTCTTCCAA
The DNA here is from genome assembly GCA_026167975.1 of Phrynosoma blainvillii. Taxonomy (NCBI): domain Eukaryota; kingdom Metazoa; phylum Chordata; class Lepidosauria; order Squamata; family Phrynosomatidae; genus Phrynosoma; species Phrynosoma blainvillii. Next base: position 24,624,927 of record JANUYF010000008.1, read on the forward strand.
ACAAACTGGGATGTTTGGCTCTTCTTCAGGAAAGGCCAAAGGTTTCCAATGAGCTTTTCCATAATATGGATTGGATAACAGGCTTGCTTAAGAGGTGCACATAAGCCTAACAGATACAGAAAATAGGCAAAGAATGTACTCCTGATGTGTGGCCTGGGGAAACCAGACATGATAACAACTTTCATCTTGGTGACCCATTTTGCAGAAGCTTAGTGATGGGGATACAAACCTCACATGGAAGCACCATTAACCCAATTGTGCTTTCTTTGGACTGATGCCCAATGTTTCTGGAGTTTTATGAAGGCCAGTGTGTATTAATTCCTTGGGGACTAAAATTATTTTCTAGATGTGGCAAGCTGACCTGCACTTTCTCCATGCAGGTAGGCCAACAAAAGGAGGAGGAATCTATGCTTTCAACTATATAAACCTAATTCCCTTCCCTTCTTTACCTAAGAAGAGCCTTGAAGGCATGTTGGTGGAAAGGTGAGCTACTCTGCCCCAACGTCTACACTGGGTCTGCCCTTTCTGTTGCTGACAGGAGAGCTATCTCCAGGTAAGAGAAGAAGGCACACTACTTCCCAGTTGAGTGGCAGCCAAGCCTGATGAACCATCCACTGTGACCCATTACAGCTGTCCCCTTTGTTTTGTTGAAGGAGTCTTTTTCCGCAGCAGAAGGAAGGCATTAGGGACCAGCCCACATTCCTCCAGGGTCATAGAGTTGTCATTATACACCCGCTTAGGAAAAGTGCTGAGGATGTCATATGGTTCCACCTCTTCTCCCCTAGAAAAGAGCAGAATGATGCTTGTAATTATGAGTCAACCTAAATATTCACAAAATGTTGACATCTATTATCCAGGTGTGGAATGTTAAGTTCTCAAGGTGAATTCACACTCTGAAAGTAAAATTCTACTTCACAAACCAAATGCTTTAGAGTACTGTATATACTCATGTATAAGTCTAAACATTATAATAAAAAAAACCTGACCCCCCAAAAATCTGATTGGACTTATTCATGGGTCAATGCAAGTACTGTACTTTAAATTTTATTTAAAAAAGGAGCCATACCCTGGTGAAAGGCAATGTCAAAGTGGAAGCAGCTGATGTGAGGGCACAGGATCTCACCTTATTCATTCTCCATGCAAAGCTCAACTATCTGGCTACAGCCAAATGTGAAGAAAGTAGAAGAGATCATGCCGAAGGAAAACCAAGCAGACAAGAAGGAGAAGAAATACTAGTGAAGAGCTTACCTATAGATGAGCCAGGAACCCAAATGCCTTCATGGAATCTGTCAATTCTCACAGTGACACAGATTTTTAAACAGCATACAGCCTGCTTTGTTCCTCCCCACAACCTGGAAGTCACAAGCCCAAAGGCTTTTGCTTTAGCCTCTAGGCCACAAACTTACACTATACATCCTGCTTTGCAAGCCCATCCATCTTCCTCAATTCTTCTATAACAATCTTCTCCATAATCAAGGAATGAATACAGTAAACCAAGCAAATGCATGTATTCCACTCCACCCCTCCAGTTTGCTTAATAGTAAAAACCAATCTAGTTGGAAAATCTGGGGTTTAGGATGCAGAAATCAGAGAGGAGGCTCTTCCACAAAGAAATTCCTTCTCTGGATCTGCCAAAATGATAGTGATTCTTACCTGCTCTGGGCAAGATGCCGCCGCAAGTCTCCAATGGTCTCTGCGAATGCCATTTTGATGACATACGTCTTCTCCCCATTCTCTGACTTGATCCGAAGAGTTGAGACTTGGGGATTGGGGGTTTCCTTTTTACTGTCCCCTTCCAATCTAAAAGTCAAGGGAAGTACATGGTGACGGACTGCTTTATTTTTTGAAGAGGAACAAGAAACTCAGGCACCCTGGCAACATGATGGGTCCCCCTGAAAACAAGCTTGGGTAAGGAAATCTGAGGAGCCAGGATCATATAATGGACATCCAGAGGTTGTTATGAGGTAGGGAATTCTCAATAAGTGCTAGAACAGATCAAAGAGTTAATCTAGTCCAGAGGTAGCAATTATGTGGCCTGTCCAGGACCTGCTGGGTTGCTGGTCCAGGTCATTTCTGTATGTGAAATGTAGTTGGTGAGAAACATCTTGTTCTTCACGTCAAACATCAAAATGTCTTATATTGGTGCTGAAGAGACAATAAACCCAAACATGATTTATGTCTGGAAACCATGCCCTAAAAGGATCAGCTTAGGGAGCTGGGTATGTTTAACAGGAAGAAGAGAAGGTTAAGAGGTGACATGATAGCCATGTTTAAATATTAGAAGGGATGTCATATTGAGGATGGAGCAAGCTTGTTTTCTGCTACTCCAGACACTAGGACAAGGAGCAATGGATTCAAACTACAGGAAAAGAGATTCCACCTAACCATTAGGAAGCAGTTCCTGACAGTAAGAGCTGTTTGACAGTGGAACATGTTGCCTCAGAGTGCGGTGGAGTCTCCTTCTTTGGAGGTTTTTAAACAGGCTGGATGGCCATCTGTCAGGAGTGCTTTTATGGTGTATTCCTGAATGGCAGGGGGTTGGACTGGACGGCCCTTGTGGCATCTTCCAGTTCTATGATTCTAGATATTTCTGCACAAGAGAGAAGAGAGTGGAGAAGGACTATTCACAGTATATAGAAAACATCTCCAACCTTCACATTCCAGAAGTTGGACTGCAACCCCACCAAAACAATCCAACCAACAGCCAAAGATTATGGGAGCTGCTGTTTGTCCAGTTTGGACAAGATATCTACTCTCCCCTTTCCCACACTGACATTATACTGGATACTTTGCTGAAAAGCAGGGGCTACTTCACAACTCAATTATATGTCCCCAGTACGCCACTGCAGAACTTAGAAACGTCCCCCCCCCCCCATCTCCTTCCATGAACAGAAGTGAACCTGGTATCTTTACACACATGCTGATTTTTTAAAATCATCATTAATCATATCCCTGCAGATTGTCAAGGCTGACATCATCAAGGCTACTTGTGTGAAGAACAAATCATAAGTTTCTCACCTCTTCTTCATTGCAGCCAGGCTGGGTGTCTCCACCAGAACCACTTCATGGCTTCGCGTTACACCCGAGCCCTGGGACCAAAAGAGAAATCTGTGCCATGATGGAACTATCCTCAGAGAAAGCAACTCAGACGGTCCTACCTAGTGTATCCATACATCTTTGTGATTAACAGTGATGGCTTTACTAGTACCATTCAGAGCTGAAGAAGAGATGGAGACTGGGTCCTCTTGGTTTAACTTCCAAACGCAGCCCTAAATTATCCTCTCCCAATTTGGTGCCCTTCCAAATATTCTGGACTACAATTCCCATGACTCCTAGCCATCACCATAATCATTCAACCCCTGAATTTCTAACCCCTGCTTCTCATAGGCAGAATATGCTTTATTTTAGATCTTGCCTGTCATGTCATCAGTGATTTTCAAAATTGGAGATTCACCAGGGATTATTCAAAATGGCTGGAGATTATGTTTGCATATCTTTCCTTGAGCTATGTGAGAACTTCAGACATATTTGGATGGATGGATTAAAAAAGGAAGTCAAATAGTACCAAGGACGAACACCCATTAAAAATGGGGTATTAGCAGATTTTCTGACCAGTAAAAGTTAACATGGCTCAAGCTCCATTCAAACAGGACTAGAGAGATGACTCCATCCTACCTGCAGGGTTTTTTTAATCTCTCCCCGGATATCGATCACATTCCCATCTCGGATCACCGACCTTGGAAGCTTGTTCAAAAACTGATCTAGAGTTAGCTTAGGACCTGTCATGACAGAGGATGTCAGGAAAAGATGCTTTATATGGAGTAGATAGTTGAAGAATATTTAACCTGTGACTACAAAAGAGAGGGCAAGAATCTTCCACTCAAAAGTGAGAGGCACATGGCCCTCCAGATGTTGCTGGACTGCAACTGCCATCACCCATAGCCAAAACAGCAAATGGAGAGAGGTGATGGGAGCAGCAATCCAAAAATATCTGGGGGGGGGGGAGCTGTTTTCCCATTTCTACTCCAGTGCCTGCCACTAGGATTCCTGGAAGAAAACAGTAGTGAGCATGTGCCTCACCCATCCTGGCCTAAGCCTTAGAATATACAGCTATAAGGAATTTGTCCTCCTGAGCAAAGCTTGGAAAAGTTGCTTTGGGGGCAAATTGAGTGGGGATTATAGGTGTTCCAGTCCAAAAAGTTAACTTTTCCAAATTCTTTTCTGGGGGAAAAAAAAGAACACTCTGCTTTAGGGATGTAATTTTAGACAGTCTTGTCTTGAATGTAACAATGAGTAATTTCAGCAATTTTCTACAGTTTTTGAAGGCGATTCACAATTTGGATCTCATCTGTGGGTGGTTTTGAGCAAAAAACAACATTCTCTATAGAGAAAACAATATTTTAATGTAGAAATATTATTTCCTTCACAGAAAATTATGTGGTGTGTTGTTGTTTTTTGTGCAAAACATCTATATATGACTTCTGTGCAAAATAAGTCCACTTGACCACAAAGATTCAGTCTATGGGGTATACTGGCTAAGACTGCTAGAAGTTGTGGTCTGCCAATATTTGCCCTTGAGTGAAACTTAATTTAGTTAGGACCAACAAGTGCCAGTGTTTTCAATGGGTGCATCCTGAATAAAATTAAGTCTAGGTCCAACTCATATTTATGAAAAATGTTACCAAAGTATAGGTAAAAAAGAATAGGGTCTGAATGAGCGGGAACAAGAGAACAGGGGCTTAAAACTTTTTAAAGCACCGTAACATACTTTGAGTTTAGCCAGACCATATTTCCTCAACATGATGCCCCTCAAACAGGTGGGACTAGGGGGCTGAACCATCTTCTCCATCCAATACAGCCATAACCCCCATCCAGTAGGAGTCATGATCTTATCCATTTGAAGATACTAGGGTAGGAAAGGATGAATTTGAGTCTGAAAGAAAGAGGTTTTTTTTAAAGCACCTATAGCCACCATCTTACCAGGGAGCTCTTGGGTCTCCTTTATTCCACTTGGTTTCGAGTGGCCAATGACCTGGCCCAAACCAGGAAAACTCTCTGGCAGCTTCCTCTCCTGAAAGAAGACATCTCTCTTGTCGGTGACCTGTTAAAATAAACCAGTTGCTATTCAGTGCCTTGCCTGACCCTGAACTCCAGATGTCAGTGTCAAGCTCTGGTAAAAGTAGCAAATGAAAGAGAAGTCAGTCCTCAACTTCCTTCCATGGAAACCCAAATGGAAGTTACCAACAGAAATAGCTATCCAGGAGATGAAAATATATGATGCTGCATGCACAACTAAAGAAAAATATCAAGGGCAAGAAGGCCACAAAAGCACATCCAGTTACTACTTCTCTCTTCCAATTTCATTTGTGCTCACAGTACTGAATATTTAGAAGACTCCATAACACATCCAGAACAACTGGGCAATACCAGAAGGAGATCTTAGAAGGAGAAAATAACCATCTAAACTCAGTAATTCTGGGAATTAAAAACCAAAAAGTAAGTCTTCCAAATCCTCCTCAGAAGTTTGAGACAACAAGACCTGGGCAGAAGATAGAAGTTGGTGAGCATCTGCTATTTTCCCTATCTGCATCTCCCTTCTCACGGCATTCACCTACAGAACATGGAAGAGCATAATTTTCATCTCTGTCCCATGTACTGGTTGTTAAATTGTGTGTGTGTGTGTGTGTGTAAAGCAAAAATGCAACTTTAGCTGGCCAGTGGGTCTCATCAGAAGTTACTGCACGAAGACAGATTTTGGGCCTTTATATTTTTCAATTTATGACTGGATGCTTCATCTAAACAGTGCTCTTCAAATGTTTTGGATTACAATTCCCATCAACTCTGCCAATCGTTTGAAAGTTCTAGGTATGAACAGTTCTCAAAGTCTCACTGTTTGCAATGCTAGAAATGTTGAGACTGAAGGGATATTTCTTTTGGGGGGTAGGTTTCTTATGGGGAGGGATTCTTTCATTTTGCTCTACACATAAGCTACACCCCGGGACTTTACCAGTCTAAAAACATTTTTAAGCTCTAGGCAACATCAATGTAGGCCACTGGGAAATCACCCAATTCAACACACCTCTGGAGATGTCCTCCATCCAGCTACTTTCTGTATCAGCCATCTTCAATCTGGTGCCGTCCAGATGCATTGAGCTAGACCTCTCACCATCCTCACTAGCACAACCCTTTCCAGCTCCTGTAAACTGCTTAGAGAGTTCACTATGAAGTGGTATAGAAAAATAAATGCTATTGGTATTACTACTCCAGCTGCTGTGCTGGTTGTCCCTATGGGAGTTGCAGTCCAACACATCTGGAAGAGGGCATCAGGTCAGGAAATGTCTAGAACTCTCTTGTTCTCTCCTGCTTGCATATCTGCACCGAAGCTAACCGACACTTCAAGGGTGGCAAAGACACTGTGACCACAAAGGGAGCAGGTGTTTCCCCATAACTGTCTCATAGACCTGCTTGTTTACAGGCTGATTTGGGAAACTCTGGCCCACGCTTTTAAAAAAGAATTGATGCATTTTCCGTTCTTTTGTGAATAAGAAAATATAGCTCCCACTAACATGCCAACCCACTGTTCCACACATACAATGTGACTATACTTTCTAATAATACTTATCCCATGACAAAGATCAGTATAATGATGGATCAGCAGCACCATTCTACTCAACTAATTAGCTCTAGTGGGTTAAAGATAAATTCCAGTTATCAGTAAGCAACTTCTTTATTAACTTAGTAAAGTTTGCCATCACTTTCATCTTTCCAAAGGGAAACGTGGGTGGCGTGGGTGGGAGGTAAACCTAACCAAGAGTATGAAGTTGTCACATGTCCCAAAACAACATTTTTATGACACATCTGTTTCTTAAATTGTATCTTCTACCACATGTACACTTTGAATGTTGTATTTGCTAAACATGGTGCTATTGATTTTTAATTTCTTGAGTAAACATGTGCATCCACCATGAAATAACTACCCAGATTCTTGCCCCATTCTGACTTAAAAAGCCAGGGTCTCTGAATATAATCTCTTTTCTGTTAAAGTAAGCCTTTGTGTTAAAAAACAATCTGTCGAACAATCGGGGTGGCTTACAACAGTTAAAATTCCATACAATCAGTCATCTTATAGTCCACTCTAAAACCCTAAGACCCACCCACCCCTTAAAAGTATTAAACCAAGCATCATTAAAACAGATTATACCATGACTTCAAATCCTTTATTTTCTTAAGAGCTCTGCAGAAATTCTAGATTTTTGCTTATTATATATACTGTTCTGGTGTTTTAATGCTAACAGGCAAAACTGAAAAAGCTACTACAGAAGATCATCAGATTTTAGAACACTATCCATTCCATCCAGGAAGAGTTCGTCTTATTCCATTCAGCAATATCCTCCTTAATTTGTATTCCATTAGATGACCCATTGTGGCTAAAAAAATACAGTTGATCCAACTGCACTCTGCAAGCTATCTGTAAACATAGGCAGGCCTGTGAAGAAAGGTCTGAGAAGAAAATGTCACTCTTTTTAAAATGGAAATTGTCTCACTTCCCCTTTATACCAGAGGGGAATTCCACAGGCTAGAATCCCCTTTGTCTTTTCTAACATAAGAGTGGGGACTACTTCTGTCACCCCACCCCACCCCACCATTGATTAGATTCCAGTCCACTAAGAGCAGAGTATATACTGGAAATCTGTTCTTAGATTTTTCATCCACCTTCTTCAGTTGTTGAAAGGGGTCAGTGGTCCCTCTCCTTCATCCGCAGGTGCTCAAGAACAGCCAGAAGTGAGAAGCAATTGTGCCCACCAACCCATCCCCCACTTTTGCTCCAAAGAGAAGGTAAGGTAAGAAGGTAAGCAGTTGGAGAAAGGGAACAGCCTCCTCAATCTCCATTGGAACTGCAAGTATGGCAACTATGGCAGAGAAGAGTATGCAAGTATGGCAACTATGGCATGTTACAGGATCTTAGCCCATAAGAACTGGAGTACAACAGATTTTGAATGCACCAAGTTCATACATATTACAGATTCACTTAAACAAATGCCAAGATACCCATTTTCTTCCCTTCCCTTCTTTTCTTATTAACAGATTTCCCCTGAAGAGTGCTTATCAACACAACCAGTGAAATTATTAAAAATATCCATTGTTCTTGTGTGCCTGCAAGTCATTTCTGACTTATGGCAACCTTAAGGCACACCTATCACAGGGTTTTCTTGGCAAGATTTGTTCAGAGAGGTTTTGCCTTTGTATTCCTCTGAGGATGAGAGAGTGTGACTTGCCCAAGGTCACCCAGTGGGTTTCCATGGTTGTGGGGGGATTTGAACCCTGCTCTCCTAGTGTCCTAGTCCAACACTCAAACCACTAAGCAAGCTCTCCTTAAAGATATAATCACCTGCCAAAAAAAAAAAATCCCCCCAGTAATAATATTTAGTGATAATCATGCAATAACAGCAGAAAATATAAAAACTACTTAAAGCAGGGGCAGAAACCAAGGAGGAAACAGGCTCATTTCCTTAAACTAAAAGCAGTCTCAGTTCCTCAGCTAGAACACTTTGTTCTCAAAGCAAAAAACAATCCTTTTAAGACCTTAAAGAGAAACCAGTTCTCAGTTCTTTAAATGCTGCTCCACCCACAGACCATATTTTTGATAAGTTATACTTCTGCAAACTAAGAACGCAAATGAAGAAGAAGAAGAAGCCACTGCTGCTGCTGCTGCTGTAGGAAAGCAGAGGAATCATACCTGAAATGGGACACCATTTGGGTAACGCCTCTGCAGCTCAGAAGGGAAGTAACCATCCATGATATCTCGCAGGCATTGCTGAAACAACAAGGCAAGGAATACATGTCAAATTTCCTTCTGCGATGGCTAAACTGTAAGCAGTCAGGAGGATGCAACCTTGGTCCTTCATCATAGGAACCTCTTTATTTATTTCAACAGATAGCACACATTCCTACCAAGGCTCAGAGCTAAAATGGAAACACTTTTTATACTGGTCCCAAGCTGTAGGGTTTTAGGCACCATCACTATGAACTGGGCTCAGAATAGACAGCCAGCACATTTCTTTCAGAATGTATATGAAATGGCTCATTTGCTCAAATCAGATAGAATCTGAGCAGTCGAATTCAGAACTAATCGAAGCTTCCAAACTATCTTAATGGGCAGCCTCAAGCAAAAGAACAATTGTTTTTGTTCTGTGTCTTCAAGTTGTTTCTGACTTATGACAACCCTCAGCCAACTATTATGGGGTTTCCTTGGCAAATTTCTTCAGAAGGGGTGTGCCATTGCCATCTTCTGAGGCCGAGAGAGTGTGATTTGCCCAAGGTCACTCAGTGGGTCTCCAGGGTGAAATCTAATGCTCAAACCACTGTGCCACACTGGCTCAAAAGAACAATACAGTAATCCAACTGCAAGTCAACAGAGCCAAATTATCCCTGTTCAGTAAAGGTCACAGCCAATGAACAAGATGAATTTGATAAAAAGCATTCCAAATACAAACCACTGAGACAATATGAGTTTCTTGTGACTATGCTGGCTCCAAGAATGCCTCCCCCCCACCAGCCTGTACACTTGTTAGTGCAACCCCCATCCAGAACTGGTTGTACCAACTTCTCAGAGACAGCACTCACTTGCCCACAGTGCCTCCCTCCTGTCAAGATTCAGTTTGGGTTTATCAGTCCTCATTCTGCCCAGAGAGACAGCATTTTAGGACCTCTCCAGTCCCACTTGAGTGAGATGAAATCAAACAATACAGCACCTTGCATGACTTCACTCAGACCTTCATAGATATTAGAAAGAATTGGGGATAAGGTGGAACCTTCTAGGACGCAACAGCATAGCTGTCATGGAATTGAGCCAACCTCTTCCAGTACTGCTTCCTGAAATCAACCCATCAGGTATGAACAGAATTGATGCATCTCCAATCCACAAAGCCAGTCCAGCAAGATACTAGGATCCAGAGGTAACACAAGCCACTTAGAGGTCAAGAAGAATGAGCACTGTCCCTGTCTCAATCCCCTCAAAGTCATCCATTACATGCAACATTTCAATGCCAAAACTCTGTAAACTCAGATGGAAATCGATGTAGATAAACAGTGATGAACTCCTTTTCCTCCTCCATAGCACAGACCACAGCTTTCTATACCCCTGACATCCTAATGGTGAACATTTCCCCACACTGCCAATATGACTGTGGAAATGTCTGGAATAATCACATCAGGATACATGGAAAGTTATACTACACAATATAAAAGAGAAGGCATCACTGGGTGCTGAATACTGAATACCAAATACAGTATTCTAGAGGCTATCAAGTTAATTTGACACCAGTGCCTAGAAAACCATTTCAAAGAGAAATTAAGTGCTACTATGCCTCAGGGTATGGTCTGACGTTGAAAAATTGGACAGGCATTTGCTGCCTTGAGTTCCACCAGTGAAAAAAACGAATAGATGTATAATCAAAACATACCACACCTACTCAAACAAATAGTTTTGAAACTGTGTAAATGGAATAAAATGTATAATCTCCTTAAAGGCAAAAACCAGCTCGTCCCTGAACAAGGCAGCTTTAGTCAATGGAATGAAACTGTTCTCCTACAGGAGTGGAGACTTTAGTTTCTCTTCTGCTAATTACCAAACTTTTAAGAAAGAAACTCTCAAGCTTTGTTCAGTCATCTACAAGGAAGGGGCCTGTATTTTACAGGTTCACTGAATAATGTTTCCTTGCTTAAAAATCATAGTTAAAAAATAGCTCAAAAATAATGCTTTTAAAATTTTCAGGCCATGGTTGTCTGACTCATTCACCATAAGGAAAGCTCTGAAATGTGCATGTCACTGCAAACTGTATTCCTGGAGAATGAAAAATGACATGCAAAACTCCAGAATTTGCATGTGGTAAAGAGTCCATATAACTTGTTCATTGTGCATGAGGAGCTGCAACAAGCACACGTGATAAAACCAGCACCCACACAAAGCAGTCTTATGGAATGGGCTTGAAAAAAAGGTGTATAGGCAATGTGCAGGACTCTGGATTGGTTTCAGAATTCTAGGAAGCCAAAAAGCCCTGGGTTCCTTCTTGCTTTGCATTACTTCCTTTTCAACCTGCAAATCATTTACAGAATAATGGCCACAATAAACAGGTTAGTGGCAGTTCTTCGGTCATATTTAAACAAAAAACAGCCCAAAGTACATAGAAAAAAAGCTAATTGGAGGTGGGGGTGGGGGTTTGTCTATCTAACCAAAAGGACGCATTAAGCCCTTCCCTACTCACTGACTTACTTCCTTGCAGCCTTTCTCCTGAAGGGTTATAAACCTGGCTTTTCTCCCAGTACCAGAGCCACAGTGGGCAGAAAAGTGCCTAGAGAGTGAGGTTTATGGGATAGTAAGCTACAGAAGGATGATTTACATAACTTTAAGGCAGAAAGTGAAGAAACTGAAATAGTTAGTGTTCCCATACCTTGGCTCAGCCATTGATCAGAATGGAGACTGCAGTCAAGAAATCAGAAGACTAGGATTTGGAATGGTAGCTGTGAGAGAACTAAACAAGATCCTGAAGTGCAAAGATATGTCACTGAGTACTAAAGTTAGGGTGGTAAATGGTATTGTATTTCTCATCACTATGTGTGGTTGGGAGAATTGGTGTAGAAAGCTTACAGGAAGAAAATCAATTCATTTGAGCTGTGGTGCTAGAGAAGAGTTCTGCAGATACCATGGACTGCTAAAAAGAATCAAACAATTGGGCCCTAGAACAAACCAAGCCTGAACTAATCTAGAAGCCAAAATGACTAAATTGAGACTGACATACTTTAGCCATATCATGAGAAGGCATCATTCAGTAGAAAATGCTGTAATGTATATTATTTGTGCCCCTTAAGGAATTATTTAGTACAGAAGTAGTATTGTAGGCTGACTCCAGTCCTGCATTCATTACCCATTAAAAAAAAAACACCAAACCTTAGACTCCTCATGCAGACACAGAATAATCAGTAAGTTATCTGTTTTCAATGATCCTTAGTAAGCAGTTTTACTCAAAATAAAAAAAGAAAATACCTTGCAGTATCCAACCAAGGTCTACATAGTCAAGGGGCAAACAACTTCCTTGTGTGGTCACAGTGGATTCCCCCACAAGCCACTACCAATGAAATTCAAAGGCCATTTGTGAAGTTACAACAGTTTCTGCAGTTGCTTCCAAAATCTGGCAGTAACTGTGGCAGACCTTTACTAAGGGGGCAAGAGCACCTTTCCACACGATAAAACCTGAAGAGTGATGGCACAGATATCACCATCCCTTTCAGAATAGGCAGAAGGGAAGAAAGATGGAGGATGGGGTGTGCCACCAACAAATTTCAACAGGGTGGTCTTGGCAGCAAAAGCAAATGAGGGCAACAGTGACCACAAAAACAGCCACAAGTTGGCCACATGGAACACACAGGCATAGACTGCCTATTCTTGATCTAATCCTACATCCTTGGGAAGAAGCTTAGCAATCAGCAGGCATTAGATGGTAAAATGGAAAAGAAGCCACTGATCCACCATCTACTCTTGGGCCTCATCTACTTCAGATTTAGGTACAACTTGACTGCACAGTCCACTTGGGAGTTAATTCTCATTCCTTGCTTCTGACTAGAAGCTATCCAGCTCCTCTTCTTGATAGGATCCCTACATTGCCCCTATGTGAATTACTGCACGCAACAGCCATTTCCTTTTCTCAGCAATGGAAAGGGAACATGGTACGCTTCAGCACTGAACTTCTATCTCCTTTCTTCAGTCATCTGTGACTTGCTGGACTGCATACCTTGCTAATTTTTTTATTGTTTTATTTTCCTATTTAAAGTCAGAGCTTGGGAAAGTTTCTCTTGGGCTTGGAGACGTCTCATTCACAGGGTTGCCATGAGTCAAGATCAACTCAAAGGCAGCTAACAACAACAGATCATCACTACAAACCATTTTCTTAAAATGGAAAATTGCTGCAGGGAATAGGAAGGATGGCTCAATGATATGGTACAAATGGACACTTTCTTCTGAGCTCAGACCTTCAGAGAAGATTGTACCTCTGACCAACATGGAACAATGCAGTTCCACAGAAACCTGACTTCTCTAATTAGGACTATTAGTATGCATTCTTGGCCTCTTTAACAAAAGGAATGAGTACTTTTGATCTCTTTCTTAGCAGTAAGTATGGAATTTGTAACACCTGGACTTCCACAAAAGGTCTCCCTTCTAATGTTTACTGGAGGGAACACCTACTGTTCAACAATTCAGTTTCTTTGAGAACAAATCCATACCTGTGTGGAAGGCTCCTCATATGATCGGAAAGGTCCATTGAACATAACAATCCCATTCTGATAGAAGGTAAGGGGGATTGAGTCCAGCTGCCTCAGCCTAGCACCCCCAGACATGTGTTCAATTTGGGACATGCCATCCCCTGCCAACACATTTAAATCTTTCAGGTTTTCAAAAATCAAATCAAAATTGATTGGGGTTCTTGAAAGGATGGCATCACCTATAGCAAAGAAACAAATAATTACTAAGAGTAAGAAAATAGCCAAGCAACCCTCAAATTCTGTAACTTATCTCCAAACTCTATTCTTATATCAACAGAGTGCAGGAAAAGCAGCTCTATTGATTTTGAGGTTCAGCCCTACCTGGATTTTGGACCTGGGATCTCCTTGGAAAATAAGGAAGGACAGCAGGACTCTGCAACAGAGTCCTTGAGGAGGCTTCAATCATACCAGCCAAAGGACCAAAAATCTCCACAGTAATTGCCTAGGGTTTTGGCTGGTTCTTGGACCATCCTCACATCCTTGTTATACCTTCGCCATGAGTACAGGAGATGGCATGCCGAGCAGGAGCTCCATAGCTACAAGTGGTGAGCCTATCAGTGGTGGACTCACTAGGATGGACTCACTCATCAGTGGTGAGTCTATCCTAGTCAACTCTCATGCAAGTACCTGTCCAGATCAGGGCTTGGCTGAGGTGCAGGAAGGGGAGGAACTTCCAGATCTAATATATGGTCTCAACTTGAACCACTGAACATGTTAAACCATAAGTATAAGCTATGGTGCCAAGTTTCCCTGAACTGAGGAAACAGACAACTTTAATGTCAACAGGACTACATTCATTTTATATCCTGAGCTCCAGATGTGAGGTTGTTCCACAGTGGTATATTTCAAGATATTGAACAAGTGTATGGAAATCATAACAGGCATGTGGGGCATTTTGTCATTCATAACTCCCTTTCAATGCAAAAGTCTAAAAGTCTACATGATTTTCAAAACAGGAATAACAGAATAACAGAATCATAGTTGGAAGAGACCACAAAGGTGAGAAGGGATTTGCACAATCTTCCTGGAAACTTATTTCTGCCATCACACAGCCACCATTGAAACAGCCCTCAAGAAAAAAAAAAAATCAGCTTTTATAGAGGCTATCATCTGAAAACTTTATTCTGAAAACTGTGAGCACCTTTATTCTGAACCTGTGAGTATCTGTTTCTTACATGACTCTTGATTATGATTATTTGCATGGTCATTTAATGGGAGAAATTATGTTTTGGATCCAATCATGGCCTTTTAAGAAGGATTGTAAGGAAATTATAGGGTTCTTTTCCATGGAACTCATAGTCTAAAAAGACCACATGGAGGGATGACATGGAAGGACTTAAGCAAATAGTACAGCTGGCCCTCCACATTTGCAGATTTGATTTTTGAAGATTTGATTATTTGCGGTTTTGATGAATATCTTCTCTCTAGGAATCTCTAGGTCCCCCAGTGCAATTCTGTCAGATGTTGGCCATAGAGTTGTGCTGGAAAACCTAGACGTTCCTAGAGAAAACACTTCTCTTGGTATTTGTACATCTTCCAGCATGATTCTATGATCAACCTCTAGCAGGTGTTGACCACAAAGTTGCACTAGAGGACCTGGAGATTCCTAGAGAGGTGTTCTCTCAGGTAAAAAGGTAGTGTGGTTTTTTTAACTTGCTTTTTCCCATTTTCTTTACCCCTAATCCCAGTGAATGTGGAGGGACTACTGTATTTTGTATTAATAATACATCTAAAATGAGTGTAATCACTTGTTCCAGCCAACCTGGCTTCCAGAAACCTTTCGCTGGGTGATTCCTTTCTTCTTTTGATGACTCTATTTCTTCTCCAGAATCTGTTCCTTCTCCAACCCAGATCAACCCATAGTCATTCAGAAAGCGCTGCAGAGAGAATTGGGGGCAATTTAGAAATTATGTGGAAAGGCAGCAGAATGAAGTGAGGGAATAAGGATACAGTACTTAAGATTCTGAGATGGAGTATGAAAAATAAAATTGTATGAAGAGCCCAACCCAGGCAACAATGTGATGAACACAGGGTAAGAAAGGAAAATGAGGTACTTAAGACTCTGAGATGAAATATGAGGAAACATTTTCCCAAATAAGTCTTTTTAGAGTTATAACTCATTTATTTATTTATTTAACTTATACCTTGTCTTCCATCTAATGAATTTCAAGGCAGCATTGCACGTTTCCTTCTCAAGCTATTCTCATAGCCACCCCCAGAGGTAGTTGAGACTTAGAGAACATGAGTTTCATGGCTTAACAGAAACTAGAATATAGATTTCCCAAGTCCTATTCCACAGCTAGTTCAAAATAGGGATGGAAAAAGCCTCTGCCTGAAACTTTCAAATTTAAACTGTCTAGCGAACCTGAGTCCAAATGGAACACAGAGCCTTCCAAACCTCAGCTTCAAAATCAAAGGGCCAAACAGACCTCTTCTCTTCCTTCCTCTTCAGGAAGAAATAGGAGTCTCCCTCTCCCTTTGATTGTTGTCTAGCATTAGAAAGACTGGGTGCAATAGCTTCTCAGAGTTCAGCTTGTTCAAGAGCCAGGTTCAGGTCGAAGGTCTCTTAGCTATTCTTGAGCAGAATGAACAGCTCAGATTCCTAAAGCAAGAATCAACCTCTGGTCCCTTTCACTAACCTTACCTCCATCTCCCAGATCTGATACTGTAGCTCAAGGCATAACTCTTCCAGTTCCTTGGTTCTATTTGACAGTGAAGCTTTGTCTAATAGGAGGGAAAGGAAGAGGTTTAGGATTTTCTATATTGTTTAAATAAGAAATGACATAACAATCAGACATAGCTCTGTCTCTGTTATCAGTTAATGTTGTGACTCAAAATGGAAAAGAATAAAGTTGGATTTCACCTTTGGACAGTCATCTCTCAGATGTGCAGAATCACATAGAAGCCTAGCCAAATGAAATCATTACAGCCATAAACTTCCTACAGGGTCATATCACCATTTATGGTAAGATTCCAATACAATCTCTCCACATGTTCACGCCTGAAGGATGGCTTTCAGTTACACAACCCCATTTCTAGCAAGACATGGCCTCTGCATATTGTTGAGGGTAGAAAGACACAATAAAGGGAAGTATGGTACAGTTTTACCTTTTCCTTTCTGAACTATTTTTATCTCCTCTTCAAGTTCTTTGATCTTCTTGTCCTGCAGATCCAAAAGCAAAAGACAAAAAATCCAGATGCAACATTATAATCAACAACAGCTGATCCAGACTATGTATTTTCTTCTTACTGGAAGCACACTAGTGCATATCCGTTCTGTCTTCAGGAATCGACCTTTGGGTAGAGTGAACATGATTCACTCCATAATATGGTTCAGCTTTCAGTATGCACACAATCAGTGTTTATTTTGATGTAGCTGTTGACAATTCTGGTCAGTGTCAATACATGTTGCCCTAAACACTAGTCTTAAAACTGTTTTTCACATGTATTCAAAATTCAAACATGCTGCCAAGATTCATTCCAAGTACAGTTGTATAAACTGGCTTTTCGTAGTATTTGTTTCTGCAATAATTGCTGTGCTTGCCTGTTACAGCAAAAACAACAGTCTTTTGGTACCTGGGAGATTAATCATGAGTGGGTCAGATACCATTTAGGTGGGAGTGGACTACTTTCACTCTGACTGAATCCTGAACTCATTTGCACTCTGCAAAATATTCTGTACTCAGCCAAGTACTCCCTGCGTCTATTAAAGTAGACTATGGTTAAGAACTTTTATGCCACAAAACATAAATATTTTAAATAAACCAATGAAGAAATATTTTCCTCATCCTTGAGATCCTACAAAATTTCTTATGGACATTTGAGAAATTCCATCTGTGAGTGAATGTGAAAAAACCTTGAATCAATAAAAGCTCCAAGTTTTTCTGAAATTTCTCATCTTTGAGCAGCTGAAGATGACATGCCAGTTAAATCCTAAAGAGATGGACAAACTGGCCTCTGATAACCATACTCTGGCAATTCCATTTGAATTATTGCAAGGCATTGTATATGGGACTGCTTTTGAAAACAGCCCAGTAGCTTCATCAAATATATGAATGAACATAAATACACGAGAGTGATAATTGGAATTAAACATTATGCCAGAACTCTGTCACTGATCACTGGTTCTGGCTATTTGTTTGTTTGTTTGTTTATATCCTGCCTTCCTCCAATGCGATTTTGCCTTTTAAAGCTCTTGAAGAGTTGATACCTTGGAAACTGAAGGATTGCCTCTTCCCACATGAGCCTACTCACACTTTGTTGCATTCGCATGGAGGGGATTTTACTACTCCAGTTAGCCTCAGAAGAAGGAATAAATCTCTGAGGTTGAGCATCTACAAAAATATCGCACAATTCACAATATTTTTGGGCTCCTGTGTTTTTCTATATTTTTAGCAGCAAAGACCTTTTAATTTTCCCAGGTTTTAAATTCAACTTGTGGTTAATACTGTTTTGACTCTGCAGATGTTTATTTCTGCTCTTTTTTAACTGATAGTTTGTTCTTATCTGGTTAGTTTTGACTTGCTGCATTTTACTGTATTTTCACAGAGATATGTGACTATGTTCATTTTTCTGTTTTATTCTATCAGCTACGAGAATATTTTGTTGTTGTTGTTGTTATAAAGCAACCTATATGTAGTGTAAATGAATAATGCATACTAAAACAATTAAAAGAATCTTAAACAAATATCTGCTTTCAGCTATCATTGATCTGAAGTGTTCCACACAAACTAAATGTGGTTAAGTCTAGCATTTTCACCCTGTGTTGGATTGCTTGTGCTTGGTGCTTGACTTTCTGTTCCAAAGAAGCAATCTTCTGCATCATGGAGGTCATCAGTTCCATGTCACTGGGAGCAGCCTCTAAAGGAATGAAAATAATCCATCACAAGAGCAATTCCGATTCAAACACACATTTGAGCTATTAGTTTCACAATGACACACTGTGCTCCCTGGAAAAAAAAAAGACAAGACGCCAGAAGGCTTGGTATGTTGGGTTCTCTATATTGCCTTTCTATCCTTGGGAGAAAGAACCAGTTTTTGGCTCATCAGTGGGAGAAGACTGTGTTTGTGAGAACAAGTGAATCTCTTATAATTAAAGAAGCCAAGACTTCACAGTCTTTGACATTGCTAGAGTCAATGAGACACCCTGGAATCCACTGGATCCTTTGTGCCTACACCAATACACCAGAACTGACACTGAAGAATTTGCAGCAGCAACAGCTCCCTGTGGTGCATAAGGGTGCCAGAGTATCCTCCCAAACCATAGAGTCCTGCAAGATTGGAAGTGTCTTTGCTGTTCCAGAAGTGACAGGAAAGAAAGAAGCAGCTGCAGTTTTAGTGGTATGGATGGTGAGGATACCACAGCTAATTCTCTAACATCTGGGCACCATAGCAGTCGTAAAATGGAGTGTGCGGGCCAAATGCAGCCCACAGGACATACAATGCCTACTCTGATGGTTACAAGGACTGCAAACAGGATTTTGGATTTCTTCAATCTTATATATGGGATCACATTTCAAAAGGAGCTCTGCCCACCACAACATCCTGTCTACTCCTCATATACAGATGAACTTTCTCCCTAGAAAAACAACACTGTTATTATCCATACTAATAATCTCCTTCCATATTTTGTGGATCAGGCACATGTTGAGTAGAGCAGTGCTTCCTAAGTTATCTGCTGTAGGTGATCAATATTTTTTCCTTCAATATGTCAAGGATTTGTACCATATTTGTACCACTGGCTACAACTATTTCTTTACAACTATTTATTTACAACTATTTCCTATATTCGTTGCTCCTTTGAGTAGCACTGGAGCAGCGAATATAACAGCAGCAGAACCAGAAGATTTAAAGGAATCATATTGTTTAACATTATATGAACTACACCTATTGCTCTTTTCCATCTAAAACATTTTCAAGAGTGCGAAGTGGAAGAAGGCTGTGTATGTGTCTTCATTTGAATGTGGCTGTATGTTAATGCTGGCAAAGAAGGAAGTGGGTGTATGAGGAATGTGTAAGTCCTCAGAATTTGGTTCAGCAATGAGCACGTGCATCCCTCCATCTGAGAGACTAAAGTGACATTAGTTTACTTGGCCTAGAAGAGCAAGATAACCATCTTCATAAGCAATCAATTCCACATTCAAAATATGTCACACAAACCTTTATATTACTATGTTACTATGCCTAACATAACAAGCACTTCTTTTGTATTTCAAGTTAGGCTGCAAAATGTTTCCAAAGTGAAGCTGAAAACAGGCAACACATTCTAGGAGTGAAAAGTGGGTTTTAGAGAGGTTACACCTCCCATGATATACCCTAATATCTATCTTCTCTCATTGGTGTCTCTGGCTTCACAGGTTTTGCAAGGTTTAGCTTTACTCCCAAATCATTATGTACCCGCTCAAAGAACCTAGACAAGATTGTACTATGAACAACAGTCTATTTTTCAAACTGTTTTCAGCTCGGGGGGGTGGAGATGACTTTTTAAATGACGAAATGCTTTATAAGAGAGAGATTTTCACCTTTGTAAATCTATAGTTATATTCTGAGAAAGTGCTCCTTCCCCTTCCCATGTCCCCCATTCCTGCATACTCAAAGCATACACACAACATACAAATACACTCTTTGCTTTTCCACGAGGCTCCAGGACTCAGATCCATATCTTTGCACCATGGCACTATTTGGAACATGCCAGTTCCATGATGTTTACGATTCAGTCAATGGAAATCGGTGTGATCTATGGTTTGATGATAGTTTGAAAGCACCGAATAGAAAAAGTACACAAATTAAAAAGGATCCATTTTCTTGAATTCCATTTTTACCTGTGTGTATTATTTTCTATCTCTTATTCTGTCAGCCCCTGCACATTTTCTCTTAGGCACCCTGGTTTTTCTCTAGTTCTCTCTGGGACTCCAAACTTCATCTGGGACTGCATTTCCTTCTGCTTTCAGTTTTAAATTAACCATTATTCCTCTTTATGTCCAAATGCAAGGAACTCTGCTTACTTTAATTGGTTCAAATAAGACAGCATCACATGAGTTTATGGCCATGCCTTCTTCACTAGTCATAGTTTAAAAACAGGCTTCTTCAACCTACCCAGACATATTGAACATATCTCCCATAATCCCTACTGGCAATTTTTGTTGGGGTTAAAAGGTGTTTTATTTAACTTTGGAGTGTGCCAGGTTGCGGGACACTAGTTTAACCAGAGTTCCTTGAATTCAGACAAAACAGGGAACTCTTGTTAATTTAAAATCAGAAGGAGATGCTTATGTTTGAGGGGCTTATGTAGTTATGGAATTTTAAGCAATCCCAATTTAGTAGGATTAAATCTTGTTATGCAAGGGTGGTAAAGATAGTAAGATAGTCCAATACAGACAATAAAGAAAATTTATGAAGAACACACTTACTGAAGCACATGTTCCCTGAACACAAGAAATGTACAGGAATTAGAAGGAATTCAAAGAACTACTGTAGGCTCAATTAAAACCTAGTGCCTGCCTAATAGATTTGCTGACTCACTTTCTTTTAAAATTGATCCCTTCCCTGGCCCAGCTTCAACAGCAGTTTTCTACTAAAGCAATAAACATGAATGGCCCATTAATGATATACTGGATTCTACCTTGTATGTTTTCATATGTAACTCCATTATCATGAGGGCTAGAAATACAGTCGTCCCTTCGTATCTGCAACTTTGGCATTCACGAATTTGATCATTCACAAGTGTCATGCCTTGTGCACATGCACTATCCCTCCTCCTCCCTCCTGGGCTTTTCCCCTTTGGGTGGGAGAGGCTCAGGAGGGAGGAAGCAGCTGGGGTGATGTGTGCACTGCTCTCCCCCTCCTTGATGCCTCAGAGACCTGGGCAAGCTCAGTGAGGCATCAGAGGAAGAGAAGCAAGTGGGCATGCTTGTCTCCAACCCTTACCTCCCACCCTGTTACTGGGAGGAGGGGTTATTCGTGATTTCCCCAGATTCTCGAGGGTCCTTCGCTCCAATGCCCCTGGACACAGAGGGATGACTGTATACGTTTTTATTCCAAAACTTAAACCTGAGGTTATTGGGGGGGGGGGGTTAAATTCTGTGACAGACAGTCAATTTTTGTACACTTGAGGACTGTCTAAAGACAAAGACTCCCCAAAAGAAGGAAATGCAGTATATAACCTCCAAGCTGTCTACATATCTGAAACATGCAATTCGCATTACCCTGAAAAATAACCTTAACTCCAACTCCTCCACTCATAACAAATATACCTGATTTGCTTGAAGTTCCATTTGAACAGGAAGGTACGCTGACTGGAATTTGAGCACCTGGCCCTAGGATTTCATCCATCATAGCAATTTCATCCTCTGTGAAGCAAAGGAGATTTTCTTTTGTTAAGCTGGTGGTGATGGGAAAATGTTTGGGAGAGAGCCTTAGCATTTAGCAACACTGAATGTGATGGAGGTTTTAAAAATAATAGCCCCATGCACATCCTGCCCACCCCACCACCTCAGAAGCAACAGTGTGAAGCAGAACTGAGTTCCCTGTGCAACACATTTCTTGGCTGGGCTTGGATTTTATAGTCACACACTTTCAGAATCATTCTGTGACTGTATAAAGAAATCAGCCAAGAAAACCCCATGACAGTTTCGCCTCAGGGTCACCATAGGTTAGAAACAACTTGAAGGAACACAACAAAAAATTATATGTTTATTGTAAGAAAGGGTGAGAAAATATTAAGAAAATGTTACAAACCACAATTCAGTTGCAAGCCTTCCTGACCTAAAAAAAATTTATGATTTCCAATCAGTGAATTGAGATCAGAGATAATAGCAAAAGAAGCTAACAGCTGGACATCCATATAAGAAAGAAGAGTGCTTTATTAACTGGATACAAGAGCAAATTTCTATATTGTAACATGGATACCAAGTCCAGAATCTTATTGTGAATCTTAATCTTAATGTCTTAAGACTGGGTTTTGTCTTTGACTGGTTTGTATCTTACAATGATTGTTCAACACATGTCTAACTTAGCAAGCAAGCACTGTTGTATTCAAGGGGGCTGATGCACTCAGTAAGTGCATATAAGATTGCAGTCAAAAGTACCTAAACTTCAGTACATTCCTGGGCTGTAAAAAAAAAAAAAAAAAAAAAAAAACACAACACAACTCAGTTCCATGCTACATCTGCCTGGTCAATAAACAGTTTATACAGTAATCTCTGATCAATGACAGGATAGGAAATCCATGCAGGATGGAGATTCTCAATGCCTGTTGTACAGCATAAGATACAATTAACTAACACACACACACACACACACACACACACAAGGATTATAAGGGGTTTATCTCTTACCGTTCTGGATACTCTTTTTGAGGTGTATGGTCCTTTCCCTGAAATCCAGGAGAAATCAGAAAACATTTATTTATTAGTTAAAGTTTTTATATACTAAACTTTATCACAGGACCACAGAGCAGCACAGAAGAAAAGCAATTTGAACAGTTTAAAACAGTAAGAATAATTTAAACAAACTAAAAGGAAATAACAGATTAAAACAGGTTTTTAAAGGTTGAATCAATTCAAAACCATGTTCACATACATTTTAGGGAAAAATTAATTTGGCCCAAAAGGCTTTAATAAAGAACCATGTTTTACTTGGTGATGGAATGAAGCTACCATCAGCATCAAGCAGACCAGGGTGCTACAGCTGAGAAGACTCTCTCCCATGTCTTCACACATTATATTGCATCCTCTGGTGAAGAACCGAAGAGGACCCTTCTAGTGGACCTCAGTCCTCAGGCAAGTATATATAAAGAGAGGTGTTCATTCATGTAACAAGGTCCCAAGCCATTTAGAGATTAGTATATCATCACAAGGACCAAGAATTTGGATTGCAAGCATATGGACAAAGAGTGCCATTCTTTTAAGACCAGTGTTGTATGGGATTTATATGTTACTGCAGTCACCAAAATAACTACTACATTTCTCCGATGTTGCAGCTTCCAAGTAATCTTCAAGGGCAACAGCACAAAAAGTGCATTACCGTAGTCTAATCTGGAGGTTTAGACCGTAGTCTAATCCTCCTGCCAGCATGGCACAGTTTATATGTAGACTAGCTATTGAGGCTATGAGATACTAGGAGCTATAGTCCAATATAGTACATTTTCAAAGCTCTGATGGGTTTCAACTGAGATGCAATTTCTATTATGCAGTAGGTTGAAAACTGGAATGCACATGAAAGTAATTTTGATAAAGGAAAGCAAAATCTTCCACAAGTTATTATAGGCTCAGAGGGAGCCCAAAGGTACAGCCTTCTCATGAAGCTACCAGAGATTCAGATGATTGTGCGAACAAGCCCTCACTTACCCGGATTTCTGCAACTGAAGTGGCATTCTACGAATCTTCCCCAGAGAGGAGAGAGGTGATGTCATGGTTTATCTTGAACACAGCTTCATATACTAATGATGCAAGAAGAGAAAATGGATTGCAATTTGTGGTTAACATATGAAGCTTGGTACTGTGTTACCTATACAGTGGGAACAATGCTAATTTTTGGAGATGTGAAACTCTTGATAGTACATCTGATCTTCACAATGCAGATGCATTTAATGGGGTGAGAAATGAACCAGAGCTCATTGTCTGTCTGGCAACTATGGCACCTAAAATATTAAGAGATTAAACATTAGAAATGTTTGTGGGCCATTTTCCCAGATGTGTGAAGTATCATCCCCAATTGAAGTATTATTATCTATCCACACAAAGAAACATTTATGGGGTTGGTGGTTGGACAATATAGCCAAAGTGTCATGGAACATCACTGGCAATGGAAGGTTTGCAAAGACCAGATACACACACATACACAAACACATGAGAGCCAGCATGGTGTAGTGGTGTGAGTGTTGGGACTATGACTCTGGAAGCCAGGGTTCATTCTCCACTCAGCCATGAAAATCCACTGAGTGATCTTGCATGTGTCACACACTCTGAGCCCCAGAAAACCCTGTGATAGGACTGCCTTTGGGTCACCATAAGTCAAAAAGGACATGAAGACACACAACAACAATACACACATACACACAGAAATAGTATACCACACATACTTTATCTGTTTACCCAGAAGACTGTATCATTGCATCTGGTGAATTGTCTATCCCACCTAGGTTTCTGGCATAAGACAACTGTTATAAGACTATCCTGTGTGTATTTACTCAGAAGTAAACCTTCTTGAATTCAATTAAGTATGCATGCACAGTATTGGTTTAATTCAGCATCCATTTTGGTCTGTCTCCTGAGAAGTACATTCAATGGACCCCACTGGCAAAAACATTTGCAGGTTGCTGGTGCATGATTTCATGCATAAAATAAGCCCACATGCACCTACCTATGACTTAAATGCAAAGCATTGTGCTATAAGGCTGCAATCCTTTTAAACCAGGACGTGGAAAGTATGGCCCACCTAATATTGTTGAACTCCATCTTCCATCATCCCTCACCAATGATTCTGCTGGCTAGGGTGGATGGGAGTTCTAACTCAACAATATCAGGAGCTGAGGGAGGACACAGATCTTTCCTACTCCTCCAGTGGTTCCCACACTTTGGTCCCCCAGATGGTTTGGACTTCACCTTCCAGAATTCCTGACTGTTGGCCAAGCTGGCTGGGGCTTTTGGGAGTTGAAGTCCAAAACACATGGAAGACCAAAGTTTGGGAATCACATTTGCCTGCAAATTATTTTCATTGTCATCTCGGGGACTTATTTTTGAATAAAATGCATAGGATTGCGCTGTGAGTGTACTGGCACACCCACCCTGCCTAGAAATAAGCCCTGCTGAGACTACTCTTGAGCAAATGTGGCAGAGTTTGCATACTGGATGCATCAACACTGTAGAAATAATGCAGTCGGATGCCACTTTAACTGCCCCAGCTCCATCCTACAGAATCCTGGGATTTGTCATTTGGTGAGGCACCAGGACTAAAACTACAGATCCCAGGCTTCCATAAGATGGAGCTACAGCACTTAAAGTGGTGTCAAACTGCATTATTGTTGCAGTTTAGAATCAGATGCAGCCTTAAAGTGCATCTCCACACAACTTTAAGTGATGTAGCACCATCCTATGGAAGCCTGGGATTTGTAGTTTAACAATTTTTTTGCCTTTTCTGCCCAAGAGCGATGGTGCCACAAAAAACTACAAATCCAAGGAATCCGTAGCATTGAGTCTGAGCAGTTAAAGTGGCATCAAACTGCATTATTGCTACAATGCAGATGTTCCCTTTGGGCCAAAACACTGTAGAAATAATCCAGTTTGAGACCATTTTAACTGCCCTAGCTCAGTGCTAGGGAATTCTGGGAACTGTAGTTTTGGGAGACATTCAGCCTTCTCTGTCAGAGAGAGCTGTGGTACCACCACAAACTACAATTCCCAGGATTCCCTAGCACTGAGCCAAGGCAGTTAAAGCGGTCTCAAACTGGATTATTTCTGCAGTATGTTTTGGACCTACCTTAGTCTTTTTGGGAAAGGCATAGAGAGATCTTTGGTGGCTTCTGCTACAAGAAACACTCTGAAGACATTGTGAGACACTGAGCCTTCTCTATCAGAGAGCTCTGGGGCCACAGTCAACTACAATTCCCAGGATTCCCTAGCACTGAGCCAGGGCAGTTAAAGCGGTCACAAACTGGGTTATTTCTGCAGGATGGCGGGGGGGGACAGCACATTCGTGAGAAGAAAGAAAAGCTGCAAGTTTTAATAAATGAATAAAAACGAAACAACCTCCGCCATGAGAGAGAAAGAGAAAGAGAGAAGGGACTCACCCAGCCATTTTGAGGCATCAGACGGGCGCCGCCATCTTGTTTACCAACGGTTCCCTAGGCAACCAATGCTGGGCCCAGTGACCCTGGTAGAAGCCTCGGGCTTTCCTAAGGCTTCTCTTCCCAGCATTGCCTCTCATGTGTGGAGGGGAAGACGTTTTTAACCTTCTTTAAAAAAAAAAAACACACACACACATACTGCATTTTATGGTGATCGAAAACACACTGCAGGAATTCCAGTTAACAATTAAAAAAAATCTACCAAACAGTGATACTTTTATTGGACCAACCAAAATACATGATATACGTTGTTGCAAGCTTTCGGAGTTCCATTGGCTTCTTCATCAGTCAAAAGGGGCTACAAACCATACCAGAGAGAGAGAGAGAAAGTTGTTAGTCAATAAGCCTGCATTTTGCTGTTTTTGTTCTCAGTTCAGATGATACGGAGGGGATTTTTTTAAAAGTTATTTTTATTGAATCATTTCATATATTGCACACAACAATAAAGACATACAAACATAATACACCTAACATTACATTCTGAACATTAATCTCAGTGCAATATACATTTATCGAAAACCTATCTATTTATATCAGTTCAATATGATACATAAAAATCTTTTGGATCTTTTTTTATTTTTACACGTTACAAATAAAAATAAACAGATAACATGTCAAGCTTATACAATATACAAGCAGTTTTAAATCATGAAAAATATTATTTCCTGTAGTTCCTCATTAGTTCTTGGATCTACAATTTCCTTCTCTTGTCTTCTTCTGTCGCTTTTATTATCCTTCTCTTGTCCTAACTCACGTCTCCGTCCTTTGTGAGGCTACAGGCCCCTTTTGTAGGTGGAGGACATTTCTGCAATCTGTTTTGGACCAGTGTTGGGTGTGAATCACCCTTAGTAACCTGGCTCTGCCTGGCTGCAAAAATCTCTTTTTTAGCAAGCAGGGATTGTTGCTGGTTATTGTTGTTGTGTGCCTTCAAGTTGATTTATGGTTACCCTAAAGCGAACCTATCATGGGGTATTTCTTGGCAAGTTTCTTTAGAGCAGGTTTGCCATTGCCATCCTCTGAGGCTGAAAGAGTATGACTTGTCCACGGCCACCCAGTGGGTTTCCTTGGCCTGAGCCAGGATTCGAACCCTGGTCTCCCATTACGCCAAGCAGGGTTGGCGTGTCTCTCAGCCTTGCAATACCTCGCAGGGTTGTTGTGAGGGTCAAGTGGAAACCAGGAATGCTATGTATAATTATGTTAAACTCACTGGAGAAAGGACAATTAATAAGGAAGCAATTAATAATGGATGATACATAAATATGTATCCATTCTTGCAACAGGAGAAGAATTAAGATACTCCAACCCTTGCTTGATTCTTCTCTTGCTGCAAGGATGGATACATATTTATGTATCATCCATTATTAATTGCCTTCTTATTCATTGTCCTTTCTCCAGTGAGTTTAAAGTGATTATACACAGCATTCCTGGTTTCCACTTGACCCTCACAACAACCCTGAGAGGTAGGGCAAAACTGAGAAAGAAAAGGGAAAATAATTGTAGAGCCCCCAAAATAAAGCTGAAGGTGCATCTACACTGTAGAAATAATGCTGTTTGACACCACTTTAACTGGTGGGCTAATAAGGAATTATTTATTTTCTCTTGTTCACGGGGCTCTATAAGTCAGAAATGACTTGAAGGCACACAGCAACAGCAAAGGTACTACACAATCCCTTTGCAACTACGCTATCAGTCTCTCCAGTGGTTGTGGTTGTTGCTTGATAGTGTGAGCATCTTGAAACTTTATTTCTAATTTCTGTAATCTTGACCTAATATACATTCTGGATTTTCCTCCTTTTTATGGCCAACATGTTTAATGTTCCTTTTTACTTGAGAATAATACTTGTACCTGCCTCCAGTCTTTGAAAAGTGAGAATGGGGAGTCACTTCTAATGTTGCTGCGTAGACATTTCTAGATGCAAGAATATGGAATTCAAAAGTATATGACAGAGAGTTTCCTCCCCATCAACCTCTATTAACTTTTAGAGCATTGGAAGACATTTGCTGGATCAGATCAAAGGACCGGTTGCTCTGAAATCTCACAATGAACAATCAGGTACCGTACATTTGGAAAACCCACAAGCAAAGCATATGCACAGGAGCAACACTCCACTTATATGCTCCACAACTGGTTTTAAGAAGCATGTTTCCTGTTCTACTGGTGGAAATACATATGCATAAAAATTATTTTGTACTTCTACACAGCTTAGAGTTTCCCCAAACTGCTGCTAATGCCTTTTTGTGTGACAACGGGGCTGTGCGCAAGCAAAACACCTAGCCCGAGGAACAGAAAAAGAGAACTAGAGCAAGATTAATCTTTGCAAATAAACTGAAAAACTTTATGAAACCTTTTTAAAAAAAGAGTTACCCCTTGTCCCAAATCTGTGGGGTTTCATTTAATTAAACTGAAACTATACCAAAGGCATATTAGAAATTATAGAGAGAATGGAGGATGCTGGACAATAGTTCTAATACATATTAATTTAAATTGGGCTAGTTAGCCAATAGTGGTTTGAGCATTGGACCATGAGTCTGGAAAGCAGGATTCTAATCTCCACTTGGCAAGTCACACTCTCTCAGCCTCAGAGGATGGCAATGGCAAACCTCATCTGAAGAAACATGTCAAGAAAATCCCATTATAGGTTCGCCTTAGGGTCACCGCAAGTTGGAAATGAAGGCACAAAACAACAACAAAATTCATACCAGAAACAATTATTATTATGGAATACTTGGTTATAGATGTATCTGCTTATGTGATGAGAGTTTCCTATCAGATATTTTAAAATTTAATATTGCAATAACATTTATAAGAGCAGAGTATTAGCACAACTAATGCTCTGTTCCTCATATCACTTCCGCCAGAGATGAGGAAGGTTAGAGAAAGACCTTTTTCTTCAGTAGTAATACAATTGTGAAATATCTGTTTGGTATTTAAGCTGTTTGGTGCAAACCGTATCATCTTGAAGGAACCAGGAAAAACCTTTAATATCCAACAAGGCATTTCTTAAAATGTCTTAAGATATTTAAGCATCTCAAATATGTTGTTTCTTTTTGTGCACTGTATTTTTGTTATTTTTTGTCTTACTGACTTTAGTGTTTGTAAAGTGCCATGAAACATTTGGATATAAAGTTATCAACACTTTTTTAAAAGGCTGTCCACCAGAATTTGCAGCCAGATGCTACCATGTTTCCTTGCAAGTTGGAATGGATGCCCTGTGCACTGTTTATTCAGAAACAAGTCCAAATCAAAATCAGTGGGTCACAAGTAAATAACCTATATATAGCCCTCCAGGTGTTTAGGACTTCAGCACCCAAAACCTCATACTATGGTCATGTTGAGTGGAACTGCTGGAAATTAAAATCCAAAACAAATATATATATATATATATATATATATATATAACTTCAGAGGTGAGGAACCTTCTGCAGATACTTAGGACTGCAAAACTACCAATCTTTTACAATTGGCTATGATGAGCAGAACTTCTGGGAACTGAAGTTCAAATATCTGAAGTTTCCTATCTAACTCACTAGAACTCACCACAGTTTCAGGGAGAGATGCTTTCTCTCACTTTTGCTCAAAATGCCAGGGATTAGAACTGGGACTTTTTAGCCTTGTCCCAAATCAGCTCCTTCATCCGGGATGAAATTCTGGGTGATGAGTTTTCATTGTAGCCCATTACATTGCAATATGGAAGTCAGGTTAGCAGAACAACTTAAATGCTGATGGCTGAGGAAAAAAACCTGAAATGGAAGATGAGCTTTTACATATCAGACCCATGTTGTTGTTGTGTACCTTCAAGCCATTTCTTATAGCAACCCTAAGACAAACCCATCATGAGGTTCCCTTGGCAAGATTTGTTCAGAGGGGGTTGTTTTTGCCTTCCTCTGAGGCTGAGACAGTGTGACCTGCCCAGTGGGATTCTGTGACGGAGTGGGGGATTCCAACCTTGGTTTCCAGAGTCATAGCCCAATGCTCAAACCATGTTATTTCTTGGCTTCTCCTTAAATCACAGTTTTTGAAAGGTTGCTGTGCTTGACCATAAGAGTCCACAGTTAGGCAGTATCTTTATTGGATCAAAGTCAGTGCCACAAAAGGGTGCAAACTTTTTAGCTCTTCCAAACTGTTTGCCAGGGCAAAAAAAGAATTGTACAACCTTACCTGGTGAAGAATTTGGGCAAACTCAAAAGCTTGCACGCTTTTGTAGCATTCAGCCTATCCTAATTGAGGTGCTGCTCAATTTTCAATTTGTTTTTACTTTTCCGCTTCCTCCTTTGTGGCTCATGCAATATATAAATCCCACCCTATATAAATGTAAGCTCACCCTAAATAACTGGATTTTTAAAAAAATATATACCCCACATGCACTGCTATTTGCCTTAAGCCAGCCACTTACTGAGAGCTCTGTTAAATAAAACACCAGTTAAATAAAGCTCTGTTAAATAAAACACCTGTTAAACAAAGCACCAGACAAAAAGACAATAACAAATGGTAATATGCAAATAGCATATGTCAAGGAGGGTAATGGGGAAAAGGTGCGATCAAGTCAGCAGAAATCCATTAGAAGCAATGCTTGGATTACCAGATCAGAGATAGAGGTCACCTTTGCTAATGAACTAATGTGATCTTGTATCATGCAGGTTTTGATTAGAAGAAAACTAAACTTTAATACTATATAAGTGGATCAGAGGAAGTATTGCCATTGGATGAGAGACAGGACAGGATACATACGGTTGCTACTATGTCCTGTTTTTCAAGATGTGTGGAAGGACCAGCCATTGGCAGCACATGTATGTATGTGTGTGTGTGAATGTGTATATATAGATATAGATATAGATATATAGATATATATTCCAAAGAGCACCTCTCTACCCACCCCCAGCTGCATCACGAGACCCGCAGGAAATAGGGGGAGTTTGTGGCTGGCAAACTCTCTTGCTTTTCTGCTATCAACTTCTGTACTTCTTTTTTTAGAGAAGGAAGCTACCCGTGGCAAAACTCCATCACTCCGAGCTGCGCATACCTTTTCACCATGAAGGCCATCCTCTTTGTTACTCTCGTCCTGTTGATGAATCTGACCCTGGCTATTGCCAATAAGGTAAGGATTGATCTTGTCCAACAGAAGTATACATTAAATGCCGAGACGCAGTGAATTAATCTTCGAAGAGCTGTCAAACCTGGTTCAGGTGGTATTGAAATGGGTGGGCAAAGAGTGGCTCTGGGGTTGTATGCAGCTCCCAAGGTTAGAGGAATAGAATCTTTATTATGATCATAGACCAACACAAGCTCCCAAGATTATTTAGTGGCCCTCAGTCCATCCAGATTCCCTGAATGCCCCTTTTTATAGAATGAGAGAGTAAATTGTTGTTCCTGTTAGCCTCTGGGAGCAGCAATTCATCTTTTAAAGAGGCTGCAGGTCCTCTTCTGCATTACTGAGCATAAATCATCATCATCATCCAATTCTCTTCTGGGATGGGAGCATATTTGGTAGTTCATGTGTTCCCCCTAAAAAAACCTGACCCCCAGACTAGACATACACACATACCTGAATTGGGGGAAAACCCACACATATCCATGCGCTAGCTACAGTGATCAGGGTTATGCATAACAGGACTGAACACATTTAATGTCACCTGTCTGTGAGATTGTAACGCCCCAATTCTCTGATTGTTTACTTACCTGGAGAGGTTCACTACAGATGTGAATTAACTTTTACTGGCCAGGGTATCTGTACCTCTTTGGAAATGGTCAGTTTTATGATGTTATTGGCTTTAATAGCTTTGAAAGCTTTGACAAACAAAAAACAAAAACTCACATTTTTGGGGCCAAAGCTGGGCCAAAGCTAACAAAATGAAATTCAACATGGAGAAATGTAAAGTACTGCACTTAGGGCGGAAAAATGAAAAGCACAGATATACAATGGGGGACACCTGGGTGAACGAGACTACGTGTGAAAGGGATCTAGGAGTCCAGGTAGACCACAAATTGAACATGAGTCAACAGTGCGATGCAGCAGCTAAAAAGGCCAATGCAATTTTAGGCTGCATCAGTAGAAGTATAGTGTCTAGATCAAGAGAAGTAATAGTGCCACTCTATTCTGCTTTGGTCCGGCCTCACCTGGAATACTGTGTCCAGTTCTGGGCACCACAATTCAAAAAGGATGTGGAGAAACTGGAGCGTGTCCAAAGGAGGGCAACTAAAATGGTGAAGGGTCTGGAAAGCAAGCCCTATGAGGAACGACTTAGGGAGCTGGGGATGTTTAGCCTGGAGAAGAGAAGGCTGAGAGGTGATATGATAGCCGTGTTTAAATATTTGAAGGGATGTCATATTGAGGAGGGAACAAGTTTGTTTTCTGCCGCCCCAGATACTAGGACCCTGAACAATGGGTGCAAGCTCCAGGAAAAGAGATTCCACCTCAACATTAGGAAGCAGTTCCTGACAGTAAGGACTGTTCGACAGTGGAACACACTCCCTCAGAGATTGTGGTGGAGTCTCCTTCCTTGGAGGTCTTTAAGCAGAGGCTGGATGGCCATCTGTCGGGAATGCTTTGACTGGGAGTTCCTGCATGGCAGGGGGTTGGACTGGGGGGGGGTTGCAGACTGCCAGAAATAGTGTGAATTCAGTCCACTTTTAGGGTTAGGGTTAGGGTTAGGGAACCATGGGAACTGTATTTTATTGTGGCATCAGAGTTGTCTGACAGAGAAGGCTCAATGTCTCAGAAAAATAACAGTTCCCATGATTCCCTAGCACTAACCCTAACCCTAAAAGTGGACTGAATTCACACTATTTCTGGCAGTCTGCAACCCCCCTGGATGGCCCTTGTGGTCTCTTCCAACTCTATGATTCTATGATTCTATGATTTAGAGATTTAACTTGTCTCTGCCTATATTTGTTGCATTTGTGGACTTGGATCCATGAAAGGAAGTGCATCCTAAATTGGTGATTGTAAGGAGCCAAATCAGTCATCTGTATTTTTTCCTGTCTGCAAGTAGAGGCAACTTCAACAGTATGTAAGAGTTAAGACAGAGGAGAAAGTAACAGCCATAAAGGAGGAAGGCTGATCCAACTGATTTGGGACAGGATTAATGTGAATTTCCAGAGGTTGTTGGACTGCAATTCCCAGCAGCCCTTAGCAGTGTAGCTGAGGAATGCTGCTGGTTGCAGCCGAACACCAACTAATCCCCACTCCTCAACTAATTCAGCAAATAAACTGCAGCTTTTGGTCTAGAGCCAATTGTTAATCCCAGCTAGAGTAGACTCAATGGGACTTTCGTCAGTGTTGAATTACCAAGTTCCCATAACTCTACTTTAAATAGGATAAATAGTTGATTTAGGCCTTAGTAAAAACTGCAAGAGCCAGTGTGGTGTAGTGGTTTGAGTATTGGACTACAGCTCTGGAGACCAGGGTTCGATTCCCCGTGCAACCATGGAAACCTACTGAATTACCTTGGGCAAGTCACATGCTCTCAGCCTCAGGGGAAGGCAATGGCAAACCTCCTCTGAACAAATCTTGCCAAGAAAACCCCACGAAACAGTCACCTTAGGGCTGCCTTTAGTCCGAAATGACTTGAAGGCACACAACAACAATAACAAAAATGACAACAAAACCCTTCCAAATAGAGCCATAAATCTATCAGAGATCACTTATAATACAGGCCACTATATGCATACCCTTCAAATTCAGTTCATCTTTATTATGGTCATAGACTAGCACAAATACCCCCCCCCCCCCCGATGTTTCACAAATGAAAACCAGGACATGGGTAGTCAAGCAACATAAGACTGTGAAGATGGCAAAAGTTATGAATGAGGAAGAATGCCCAAGCTAAAAGAGGCTGCAGCAGTTTGCTTTTGTTTTAGCCTCCTGGGAAAAGCAAGATTCCATCCTTCCTCTCCTTCCCTCCTGCTGAGATGAGTGCAAATTACTTTTGCATGTTGAACTCAGTTTGAAGCAACTAGAAGTAAGCTGAGATCAAATGAGGGAAGTGGGAGGAGAAAGAAAATGGAATATTTTAAACATATTTTTTAAAAAATATATGGAGAAAATGGGATGAGAGAGGGTTGATCAGGACTTCTGATCACGGCTCTTGGAGGGTATGTATATATGATTCTCGGACAACAACACCATAATGTAGTTTAGGATGAATAAAAGACTAGTCCAAAATAGCCCAAGAACGCAATTGCTTTATAGAGAGTTCCACAGATTTAGTTCAATACTCTTAGCTAGAGCCATTTGCAAATGGCCTCTTGAACTTCTGCACCTGCCTTGTGGCGGAACAATAGGGCAGGGAGGCATTTCTAGAGAAATGAGGAAATTATTCAGTGGTTTCTCAAGCATGGGACTCGCTATTAGCCATGACAGAGCATAGTTTTTATTTCTCTAAAGATTTACTGTTGTGGTTGTTCTTGCTACTGCTGGCTCCTATGTTAGTCATATTTCCTTGCATCCTTCCAGAACATTGTAAGGGAACAGATAGTGGTTATCACCACAGAATTATTCAGAAAATGGTGGAGAAAATGCTGCAATGCTGCAAAAGTGCCCCCTTCCAGAAATAGGTTGAAAGAAGAACAATCTGAAAAAGCGTCTTCTTTTCAGGGGGACGTCTTGCCAGTTAGTTTCCTCCTTCCTTCCCTCTATGGCTGCATCCGCACTGCAGAAATAATCCAGGTTGACGCCACTTTAACTGCCATGGCTCAATGCTGTGGAATTCTGGAAACTGTAGTTTTGTAAGACATTTAGCCCTCTAGTACAAAGGCAGGTGGTGTGACATACACAGTTCTGTTTTCCAAGAGAAGGAAATAGCTGGGAAGTTAGAAGGAACACTATCCTCAGCTTCTGTCTTAAGACATGCCTCAATTTGCCGAATGGTAGAGCCAGCACTGGCTCTGCAGTGAAGACTTTATTGAACATTATTGACATTGCTGAACATGCATTGAAGCAATGTTGGCTGTGCAAAACCACAATGCCACACAGAGCTTTTTTTAAAAAAAAAATTAAGAAGTGCCAGGGACGCCCCTGCCTTGAACAAAATGACTGCACCCCTCTTTTTGTGGCTGTAGTTCTCTGAACCTTGCATCTATTTTTTCCTCTTCCTGGAATTCATTCTCTCTGTATGCTAAAGCAAGGGCTGCTACAAGAAATAGCAGGACGTGGGGTTTCAGATGCTGGCATCACCTTTTGCAAGGTTGTGGCTCTTCGCTGGCTGGCTGGGAACCACAAAGCAACAGCCACTGTAGAAAAGGGAGGAGGAAGCAGAAAGAGAGGGTAGGTAGACAGTAACTGTAGTCAGCCTATGGTGACCTCATTAATTTCATAGGATTTTCTTTTGATAAGGAATTCTCAGAGGTGGCTTTGCCAGTTCCTTTCTCTGAAATATAGTCTACAGCACCTGGTATTCATTGGTGGTCTCTCATCAAGTACCAACCAGGTCTGACCCTGCTTAGCTTCCAAGATCAGACAGGATCTGGTGCCTTTAGAGTATTTAGTAACTGCAATGCCTTTCAGGAAAGCTACAGTTATCAAGAGGCAGGAGTGAGGAATAGCAACCTTTTCAGAAGAAACAGTGGGCTTGCCATCTGCAGATTTAAGCATCCATGGACAGCAAGCCTCATTGCCACTAATGGCCATGTGTGCATGTGGCTGACGCAGAGTGGCTGCACACACGCAATGCCATTAAAAACTGTGAGACATGAGGTCCTGCATTTTTTTTTCATCTTCAGGGGAGTCTGGAATGGAACCCCTGTGGATAGGAAAGGCCCACCGTATGATAAGGTCCTTTGCATCAAAGGCCAACATGGGCAAGAGGCTTTTCAGTCGCTGCTTGACCAGCTGCTTGGTTACTGCTCCTTTTGCACCTGGTTACCCTGGGAGAGGGATGCAATGGCTTAGTGGTTAAGACACCAATTTGATGATTGGAAGATACCTTTATTGGCCAACCAAAATGCACAATATACTTGTTGCAAGCTTTTAAAGCTCCACGGGCTTCTTCTACATCAGGCAAGACGTTACAAACCAACAGGAGAAAAACAATTGGAGATGTCAATCAGATGCCTGCATTTGGATGTTTCTGTCCTTAGTGCAAATGGTAAGTGGAGGGGATCTTTTGCAGGCTGTCCCCTCCTCCGTCTGGCCATGTGGCTATTGGGAGATTTGCAAAGACCAGGAAATTTAAAGTGCATTTGCATCTCAACAAGGCCCCCTCTCACATCTGTACATGGTGATGGGGAATACCATGGTTTGGACGATTAAGTGTTCATAATTATTGGAATTCCCATGTATGGTCGTTTAACCATTACAATGACCTAACGTATCTCAAAAAATAATACCTTTAAAGTTAGAAGGCCCCCTTCCCAAGAAGGATTTCCAAGGCTCTGGACAGCAGGGTGCCAATGGATGGCATGTCCAGCCCTTTCCTGGTAGTGGAGCACACTGTGACAAACACAGCACCTTGGAAGTCCTTGTGCTGTCTGGCTTCTAAGTTAGTTTTTTGTGGGTAGCTCCATCATCATAGCTATGTCTATTAATGCAGGATCTTGGCTAACATATCTTGAGTGGCTGTTATTCACTGATTTATCGCTCAGTGATCTGTCCATTCTTTTTATATCTTCTGTATTTATTTGTAA
This sequence comes from Phrynosoma blainvillii, assembly GCA_026167975.1. NCBI lineage: Eukaryota > Metazoa > Chordata > Lepidosauria > Squamata > Phrynosomatidae > Phrynosoma > Phrynosoma blainvillii. The sequence continues at coordinate 24,661,709 of JANUYF010000008.1, forward strand.
GTTGTTTACTTGTAATTTGTATTGGGGGTGTTTGGCAATCTGTATGATCCCCACAGGAGTTACTAGAATTTAACCAGAATGTTTGAATACCATTCAGTGGGGACATACATTGAGGAAGCCTTTCATGCATTCAGGAAACCCAATGGTATTGTTCCAACCAAACCACACAGAGGACTGTAACCGGCAGAGTTTGAAACAAACAAGCTCAAAGTAATGAAATTATTTGTAACAAGTTACATTTTTTTCAAAACAAGGGCAAGGCAAGATTACATTTAAAAATAACACAATGAATGGAAAGGAGTAACCTTATGTAACAAGTATACCTTTCTAGTTTCCTTTTAAGTCTACTTATAAAAGCATTTCAGAGGCATTTTGGCATAAATTTTTCACATTTTGTGTCAGTCTCTTATCAGTCCTAAGATCCTTTCCTCAAATGAATGAAAAGCAGCAGAAAAGTAAAGAACAATGAAACAAGTTGCTTTTCAAAACTCTAATGTGCAATGACAGCAGATTCCTTTCAAAACACTATAAAGGAGTAACAGGAATTATTTCCTGTTAAAAAGTAGTATTCCAAGCCCCAGTAACCCCTTTCAATCAACAGCCGTTACAGGGTGCATCTACACTATAGAAATAATACAATTTGATACCACTTTAACTGCCCTGGCCCTGAATCCTGGGATTTGTCATTTTGTGAGGCACCAGAGAGCCTTTGTGAGAGCATGTAAAAGTACAAACCCCAGGATTCCATATGGACGCCACTTAAAGTGGTGTCAAACTGTATTATTTCTACAGTGTAGATGCCCCCACTGTCTCTTTTCAGATTTCCGTTGGCAATATGGGAAACACAGTTGTGGAGATGAGCAGAGCCAGAATGCAGGACCCCATGTCCCTTAGAAGTAAGAATGCTGAGGGAATTTACCTAGGAAGAATTCAAATGTTAACCATACCAGGGAGTCAGCTGCATGTCCTCCAATTCTATGTATGATTATTAGCACACAACGGTCAGACTCTCAGATTTTCCCATTGGGAAGAAGGTCAATGGTGTACATGTGAATATTGGAGGGGTGTCTCTTTCAATTTGTTGAAAGGATGCCACTGGCTACTGCCACTTGTAAATCAGTTTTGTTGAGTGGCTCTTTGACCCTATCTCAAATGCTCTTTCCAATTGCTTTTTCAGGGCCCCGAACTCACATCTGGAAAAACTCAGAATGCCTCTTCTCCTCAGCCTTCTCAAGAAAGTAGCCAAGTCATATACTGTGGTGGCCTGGCTTCCTTCCTGATACCACTTGTATTGGCTTTAGTTCATCTCTTTCACATATACTGAGCCTGGAGCTTCGTGCCTGGGAGGGTATTATCCAAAAAGCAATTCAAGCCCTCATCAGCTTCAAGGAATGAATCCTTTCCAATCCAGCCAGCATATTAGTTCAGCTACAGTCAATCCATAATGCTGTGCCTTCAGCCATTCTCCACAACCCAAGACTTCTTGGTTCAGTCTCCACCACAATGGCCACCACTGTCTTCACCACCTGCAAAATTAAAGAGTGCTGTTGGGGTAGATCCTAAGTGCATGCCTTCATATGAGGCATAGCTGCATAGCTGATGAAGTTCACAGCAGCCTGAAACAAGATGGTTGCCAGATGGAATTCCTCTTCATGAAGACATCTTGAGACTGATAGATCATCCAGCTGATGCTCTCCCTTATGTATTCATTACCAAGAGTCACAAATCCATCAAGAAATTCCTGTTGAGCAGGCTGCCTAGGAATGGACTGGAGCTGCGCATAAGTGCTGCAGTGCTCTTTCGCACATCTCCTGTTTGTTTCTGTTAGGAGAACTTCTTCAGCTGTCATGGAGAGCTGCATCTCACTCTGTCCCTCCTGCCTATCACCTGAAGTGACCACCTCACCTTGTCTCATGAGATGACCACCTGCTTCTGTTTTTGGAAACCTGCCACCAAGACTACATTGCAGGAAGCATTCTCCAGCATTTGGGGAAATGTGTGGACAAAAGATCAGTTCCATTGATGTCTGCTTCAGCTGCAGCATTTCATGGGAAAGAGAAGATCACTTCCAACTTGACTCATATCAACACAGGAGAGGCAAAGTGGTGTCTGCAAATGCTCTGCTGGTGTCTCCTGCAAACCCCCTCAAAGTTTGGTTCTGTCTAATAAATAAATGCTTCTTGGCTGGCTAACCCATCTTATCATTGTATTGGCTGCTTAAACAACAAAACAAATCAAATTAATTGAGGCCTTGCAAGACAAGTCTGGGCTCTTGTCTGGTCCCATCATAACATTTTGCAAGAGTCTTTCCCAGCCCTATGGGCTCCAGATGTGCTGGTTTATAAAGCCATTAAACCTCTAGCCACCATGCAGAACACAATCACAGTGTCCCTCTTCAGAGTTTACCATTGCAATCTGTAATAAATATAGAAAGCATATCCTTATAATATAATGAAGCCAAGAAGTGGGATTGCATGCACTGTCTGAAACCAACCTGCTGTCCGAAACCATTTTTGATGATTTTAAGCAAAAAGCTGTAGCAGGTATTTTACATTCATATGAAAATCAAAGTAGGAGGAAGGATTTTGGTTTTTTAAAAGAGCAATCCAGCGAGATCTTATTCTTACCCTTGCAGAAGTAGAGCTAACAGTTATCCTGTTATGCCTGACAGTTCATTTTTTAAATGTTAAAAACAGGATGCATGCATGGCTTGTTCAGACAGTTAACTTTTACCCATGCTCCATTTCCCATTCAATACACAAAAACACAAACCACATTTTCAGATCACAATGAAGATAGGAGGGAGGAGGCTTCCTGTTGTCAACCACCACAGCAAGCTAACTTTCTTCTCAAGAGGATTTTTGGAGGACAGGATAGGGGACCCAGTTTAGTGTGTGCGTGTGTGCGTGTGCTAGAGTGTGTGTATGTGTTGCGGCATGGTGTAGTGGTTTGGGTGTTGGACAATTATTCTGGAGACAAGGGTTCAATTCCCTATTCAGTCATGGAAATTCACTGGGTGACTTGAGTTAGTCACACACTTTCAGCCCCAGAAAAGCCCATGATAGGGTTGTTATCAGTTAGAAACTACTTGAAGCTACACAACAACAACAACAAACACATACACCCTTAACATAAGCAAAGCACAAAAAGACCTGGTGACCCAGAAGAAAATGACCAGAAGTGCACTTGAACTATACCTTTATAAGAACTAGCCAAGAAATAGTGAGCAAGCTTTCAAATTCACCAGAAATATTAGGCTGAATGGAAGGTGGTGGGAAGAAAAGCTGGCTTGATGCCATTCTGTTTTCTTTGTGATTAGGAAACTGAATGGTCAGCTTTTGTGCTTGCAATAAATCCTGGTAATAGGTGGCTTTTATTTTTTAAAACATGAGAGATTGTCCATTGTGACCCTCCAACATTTCACATATGAATACTGGGGCACATGTGGCCAAGCAACATCACAGTGTGGGCCCAGATAGCAAACGTTATTAATAAGGGAGAACACAAGCTAGGTGAGGCTGCAGCAGTTTGCCTTTGCCTGAGTCTATGAGGAAGAACAGGATTTGACAGCCTCTCTTTTAATTCCTCCGTCCTCCTGAATTAAGCAAGTGCAAACTCCTTTTGCACTGTGACCTCAATTTGCCGCAACCGAAGTAAGCAGAGGGGAAAAGTGGGAGGAGAGGAGAGAAACTGGGACATCTCAAAAGCAGCTGAAAAAGTAGGGCAATGGAGGATTAATTAGGACTGTCCCTGTCAAATCAGGACAGTTGGAGGATATGCTATCATTCATCTTCATAGTCTTAGGCACAACTTGAGACCCACACAGCACCTAGTTGAGCCTAAGCCAAGTATTCTTGCAATCCTAAAGACTTTGGAATGATTACTTTTTTGAGATTTGAACTCACAGAACCCACTAGCTAGAACGGTTAGGTAGGGGCCATGCTGGCTCAAGAAATCTGGGGATTGTGATTTAAAAAGGGAGGAAAGGGTACATTTTTCCAAGCTCTGATTGACAGAGGTGAGAATTATATGTACCTTCAGATGTTGGACTCTCGGTCCTGCCATTGCTCACCCTTTGTTATGTTGGCTAGAGTTGTTGCAGTTCAACAATGTCTGGACAACACTGCATGTTGGTCATCTGCATTATACTCCATTACAGCCTTTCACTTACCAATAATTTCCAATTTTAGGTCTCACAAGCCCCTGTTGGCATGGCCAGTGGTAGAGCTTTGTAGGATTTGTCGTATACACACTTCCCTGGGAGGAGGTCTTGTTGGTCAAAAAGAGATTTCTTCACAACCAGAGATGTGCAACACTGTGATGTTGGTGAATCTCTCCTCTTACTCTCCAGACTGTAACTAATGACAGATCTTGTGGTTAACCAGATTGCCCCCTCCACCACACACACACTTTCTGAGATAAAGAGTTCTGAAGAAGTCATGAACTCTTTCCCTGACATTTATTTACAGATGAGCAGATTTCCCTCCCTCATCTGCTCAGAAGGATTCCCAGATTATACTGTTAATCCATTTTACATTTGAAATAAGATTTAGCTGCTGTGGCAACCTCCCTGATTGTCTACCATTCCCTTCATCCTCTCTAGAGTCTCTATGGGCCACTGGTATGGAAGTACAATATGGAGTGCAAGTAGGCATCACAATTGGTCAGGCCGCACCTGGAATCCTCTGTCCAGTTCTGGGCACCACAATTCAAAAAGGATGTTGAAAAACTGGAGCGTGTCCAGAGGAGGGCGACTAAAATGGTCAAGGGTCTGGAAATCATGCCCTACGAGGAACGACTTAGGGAACTGGCTATGTTTAGCCTGGAGAAGGTTAAGAGGTGATATGAGAGCCCTGTTTAAATATTTGAAGGGATGTCATATTGAAGATGGAGCAAGCTTGTTTTCTGCTGCCCGAGAGAACAGGACCTGGAACAATGGATGCAAGCTGCAGGAGGAACTTCCTGACAGTAAGAACTGTTCGACAGTGGAAGACACTCTCTCTGAGTCTCCTTCTTTGGAGGTCTTTAAACAGAGACTGGATGGCCATCTGTCAGGGATGCTTTGATTTTGAGTTCCTGCATGGCAGAATGGGGTTGGACTGGATGGCCCTTGTGGTCTCTTCCAACTCTATGATTCTATGAATTCCACCTCAACATTAGGAAGAACTTCATGGCAATGCACTCCCAGTCATGGGGCACCTTGAGACAAGCAATTGCGGCATGACCTTGTAGGGTCTTTCCAACTGCTTTCTCTCAACATGCCCTGTGTTTCAACATCTCAAAAACACTTTGCCTCCCAGAATTCTTGTTTGTTGGTCAAACTGGCTAGGGCTTCTGTGGATACCTGGAAGACCAAAGTTTGAGAAAGACTGGAATCTTGCCCTTCCCTGCAGACTCAGGCAAAAGCAAACCTCTCCCCATTATTCTTCCTCATTAATAATGTGTCCCGTCCCCCCGCCATCCTGATCACACTGATATTGCTTGACCACACCTCTCTCCTGGTTTCAGTGAAATATCCTCATATGGACTGCTGGCCAACTTCCTTGCCTGTTCTCAGATGTGTTGCAAACAAATTTGTTTCTGTTTCTTACATATAATGTATAAGGCTACATACTCTAGTCTACAACATTCCTTCTTGATTAAAAAAAAAAGCCTGCCAAAGCACTGAGGAGGCACACATAAGATTGCAGGATTGCTGTAGCCTAGTGCAAAATATGGGCTCAGGCGGTTGGACATTTGCTAAGCATTAAGGAACAAGGTAACTCTGAGTACATGATCCGGTCCAGGTACTTGTGACTGGTAGTACCAGTAGCAAGCTTAGAAATGCTTGCACACTTCTAGTTCCATTCTTCTCCAGCAACCTCATTTTAAGGAGTGATTTTAAGTTGTTACTGTTAAGTGAATGGGAGCCTGAAGAACATTAAATCATGCAGACATCTATGGCTACCCCTTTTTGCCCAAACTTACCCACATCATAGCTTTCCCCTTAGCAGAAATGCCCACCTCATTGCATAGAGTAATGTCAGGGAGAAAGAAGATGAGGAATCAAAAGGTGGTTCCCACAGCTGCTTATTTCCAATTGTTTAATAATGGCAGAAAAACAAAAGGAAATTCCTCCTCCCTCCCCTACACTCTGATCTAAACCAGACTTGCTGAAAGAAAGCTTCGGGTCAGTGCAGGGTGACCAGATGTCATAACTGCAAGGAGGACAAGACACTGAAAACTATAGGACATTCAAGAAAAATGCAGGACGTTGCAAAATAAAAGCTAAATATAAATATAAATTCATGCTTCTTAGTCATGCTCAAAATGCTCATTTTGAAATTCTTCCTGGAGAGAAGGTTGAAATGTAGGACCTGTCTTGGAAAAGGAGGATGCCTGGTCACCCTGGGTCAGCAGTGCCTAGTTATTCTCATGTCTGTAAGCCAGTGAATCCAATGTGGGTTTTGTTTTTGTTGTTGCTGTGTGCCTTGAAGTCATTTCTGACTTATGGCAATCCTAAAGCGAACCTATCCTGGGGTTTTCTTGGCAAAGTTTGTTCAGAGGAGGTTTGTCGTTGCCTTCCCCTGAGGCTGAGAGCATGTGACTTGCCCAAGATCACTCGGTGGGTTTCGTGGCCAAGCTAGGAATTGAACCCTGTTCTGCAGAGTTGTAGCCCAACATTCAAACCACTATGCCATGATGACTCTCTACTGTAAGGTTTATTCAAACTTTTAGAAATGCTGTCCAAGGAGCTGAACTTTTTCTCCAAAATAGATCCAGAAGTGTGACTATATGGGAAGAGAGGCAAGCTGAGAAAATTGCCTCCGCAATAGCCATTCCGCTCTCCCATGAACATTTCCTTCAGTCCTCAAATTCTAGCATTGCAGTGAGCAAAACATTGGAAATTATTCACAACTAGAACTCTCAAGTTTGTGGTGCTCATATTCCCTTGGTCATGTCGCCTGTCCCTTTTCTTTGGATGCCTAAAGTGCATCACTAAAAGCTCAACTGAGGCTTGAAGTTACTTCAACGCTAAAAATATGGAAAATTTAATGGGAAGCAGAACTCTTATTTGAGGCGCAATGCTCTCATTTGTCCCCGTCCCCATGCATAGCTACACTACAGATCCTATTCTGTTACACAAACTGCTGCTTTATATAGGTCTTGGATTATAACCCCCATCATTGATGTCTGGGAATGCTAGGAGTTGTAGTGCAATACATCCAGAGGGCAGAAGGCTGTTGTATACCCAACAGACTAGAGTTTTGTAGGAGGATGAAATGTTAAGAGGTCAACCCTTCACAAAGTGCCAACAGTGTTGATATAAATCCATCAATATTTTATCTGTTCGGCAGCTGAACCCTTCAGTGGCTAATCTGCTCCAAGAGCCCAGTCATAATTAGCCCTGGCTCAAATTAAGCGGTGTCATCAATATATATATATATATATATAAGCCCTGATCTCACCCCATTTTTTTTGCATTTTAGTCTTTGAACTGGATGGGAGGCTTCCCAGATTCACAAAAGGAAGGGGTCTTCTCCTGTCCTTTTAACAGAGGCAGGGGTTCAGCAAGGATAACTTGCCATGCGCTTACGGCTGATGAAATCCCCTTTGTAATAATTAGCTATTAAATGGGCAGAAATCTCCATAGGCCTTTTTTGTGTCTGCCCACTGGACGGCAAGTAAAGACTTCCTCCTTGACCTCGAATTTTTTAAATTTCCCTTCTTCGTCCTCCAACGAAAATCAAGCAACTGAGCACATATATACCCTTCAACATTTCACTGATGAACATCAGGATTTGTGTGGTTAAGAGGGCAAAAAAGTATTAAATTATTAAAAGGGGTCGAGGGGACAAGTCTGTAAGTGTATGTTACTGGTGTAAGAAAGATGAGAAAGAACTATGGATTTGTGTTACTAGGAAATTGGGAAGGGATAGGATGGGTAAGCTGGGAGAATAAGTATGAAAAGGGAAAGGCGGAAGGTGCAAGTGGAAAATGTGAAGAAAATATGAAGAAGAAGCAAAAAAGAAGGTAGAATGACTGTGTGTGTGAATGAGGGAAGGGAATCAATGATAAGAAGTAAGGAATTTAAATAGAAGAAGGCATCTCCTGAAAGAAGATACCATAACTGTGAATGCATGTACATAGAAGTAAATGATTTGGATGTTGAGATTAGGTGTCTATTTTGTTTTATGTATTGTAAAAATGGAAATAAAAAAATATTTTTTTTAAAAAAAGAGGGCAAAATTATTAACGAGGAAGAAGATATAAGCTAGGAGAGGCTGCAGCAGTTTGCTTTTGCCTGAGCCTACAGGGAAAGGCAAGGCTATGCCCTCATATCTCCTCTCCCTCATGCTGAGTTAGTGGAGTACAAACTACTTTTGCATGTTGACTTCTGTTTGCAGCAACTAAAGTTGTTATTATTATTATTATTATTATTATTATTATTATTTCTAACCTGCCTATTTCCAAAGGGAATCAAAGCGGGTTACAAGCATAAAAATAAAAAAATACAATAAGAAACAATAATATAGAAGTAAGCTAAGAAGGGGGAAGGGGGAGGAGGAGAGAAAAACTGTGACATTTTAAGAGCATCTGAAAAAGTGGGATGGCAAAGGATTAATCGGGATTGACTCTGCTGAATCAGGATTGCTGGAGGGTATGGCACATGTCAGAAAGAAGCACACACAACTATAATAACTACATTAATTTTTTAAAAGAATAACTAGAGCATCATGGGCTTGTCTGCTATTGAGGAAATGGACTGAACTAATCCATAGAAGTGGAACATCCAGAGGCAATTACACCAAATCGCCTGCTAGTGTTCTCTTTCTCTCTTTATATATATTTCTCAGTTACTCACACATTAGACATACAAATCCTTCCCTTCCGTGTTGCTGGGTAAATCAACCATCTGAACACTGATCCACAACCCTTTCACACTACATAATTACAGCACTATGAGTCCACCTTAACTACGTACCATGACAAATTCCCGTGGGATCATGGATAGAAGAGGATTTAAAATTCTCAGCCAGAGAGCTCTAACGATCCAACTATAAATCCTAAGATTCCACACAATGCAACCATGGATGTTAAAAAGGATTCATAGTGTTATAATTGTGCAGAGCGAAAGGGACCCTGATTCAATCCCAATTTACAGCTACGTTGTACTTTTAGTGTTAAAATATAGAGACCGTGTACCAAAACTAAACAGCACAACTGTAAAGATGCAGTATAAATTTATTTCACAGTCATGTAGGGAGCCATTGTGTGGGATGCAATGCCAACTAGGTTTCTTGTAACATATCAATCTAAAGCAGGGCATAAATGTATGTACATCTCTATCGCTTTTGATATGTATGTACCACAAAGCAGCTTCTCTAATGAAACTGAAAAATATCTTCTGCACTATGTATTGTGTGAAAGGGCCTAAATACTCCAAAGGCACCTGATCTTCTATGATCTTGGAATCTAAGCACGGTCAGACCTGGTTAGTACTTGAATGGGAGACCACTAGCAAATACTAGGTGCTATAGCCTATATTCTGGAGCCTGGAGATGTCTCATCCATAGGGTCACCATGGGTCAAGACCGACCCGAAGGCAGTTAACAACAGCAACAAATAGCCTATATTCAGAGGAAAAAACAAACAAAACCACCTCTGAGTACTCCTCGCCTAAAAAAAACCCTATGAAATTCATGGGGTTGCCATAAGTTGACTGGCTACTTGAAGGCACATACACACATGTATGCATTGTATGAAGCAAACATTGCCTTCACTAGTTGAAAGGAGAAATGGCAACAGCAATGTGTGTGATGGTGGTGGTGGTGGGAAGAAGACCCTTCCAGGACCGATGGGATGTATATTTTCCCTCCCTGCCCTTGAGTAGTTGGCTGTTCCTGGCTTAAGTCTTTAGTATGTCTTAACCTGGCCATGAATGTTCATCACCTTTTCAGAAACTGGACCTTACATTCCTAACTAAAGCTTGCTGTCGCTGATTCCCTAATGTGCTTGATCAGATATAGCCATTTGTAGGGATGGGAAAGCAATTAGTTTCCCTCTTTCCCCACATTCAATTTTTTTTTAAAGCAAATTCTTTCCCTTCTGGTCATTTGCAAATTTTGCTAAACTTTTACAAAAATTCAAATCAAAGCTCTTACCCATCTCAAAGATCTGCCATAGGGCTTTGAATTGTTATGTGTTTGGGCTACAGCTCCTAGAAGTCCCAAGCTATGCTGTTTGCAGGATGCCAGGAGCTGCATTCCATGGTCTGGGAGGATTCTGGAATCTTTATTACTCAAACACTTTGGGACGTTCCCCACATTTTAGGTCTGTGTGGTTGTAGAGCAGGGTTGGGGAAAGTCCGACCTTTGGGTTGCATGCACCTCTGAACTCTATCTTTGCAAACCCTGAATCTCTGAGTATGTGGAGATAAAAATTCTTATTTGGAAGCATCCAAAATGTGTGAGGACCACATACAGACACAACAGTTTGAATGCCTACCCCACTCCATCCTAAACCTGTCCTTTGCTGTCAAAAAAAGCAACTGGAACATAACTGACATAATATCACTTCCAGTGCACTGTGATGCACCAGAAAAGGGGGGAAAATGGCCCTTACCCCCTGCACAGATTTTCCATTGTAGATAAAGTTTTCCATAGCTTGTGTCCCACGAAAGTGATCCGTAACAGAGTCCAACAAACCAACACACCAAGCAGAGACACAGTGTTTATAAAAGGCATGCTATCGTACACAAGTACATAAATAGAGTTTTCAAGGCACGCATATATCCTCTTCTTTCAAAGCTTAAAGCCAGAAGCAAGGATGCTGTGAAACTTTGACAGCTTGCTCTCCTGTGTTTGCACAAGTGCCCCCTATGAGTAATGTGGTAAATGCTGGAGTGAAGCTGCTCATGATAGGTCTCACAGTCACATCCTCAAGGAGAGTAAAAAAATAATAATCAGGTACCAGTGTGGATTTGTATCAACTAACTATTTCTATACAATTTTATCTCCCTCCCTCCCTTCCCTAAAGCTGATGGTTCTTAATGGTCCGCTCAAGTCCAAGCTGCCCTGAAACACTTTGCAATATAACAGGGATAGTTATTGCTGGGAAGATTGGCTTTCCACTCCAACTAAGCTCTCCTCAGGGGAGGCTGAGGGGAGATGACAGATAATACCATTGTCCCTGCAAAACACTGCAAACCTTGGTTCCATTACATTGCTAACCCTTGCCCTGGCCCAGCCAAACATAGTGCACCTTTCAAAGTCTATGAAAGCTCGTGCTACCAACTTCTTTCTTTCTTTCAGTTAGTCTCAAAGGTGCTACAAGATCTCTTTACATACTACTTTCATAACCCCAGAGATCTCTGTCTTCTGTTCTGTTGGGCTTTGTTCTGAGTGACTGAAAACCAATTTGCTTTTGCCTTCTCCCCTAACACATGCCCATCCCATGAAGAAAGAGTCTTTGGTCGGTGCAGAAAGTTTAATCCTTTTCCCCCCGGCTGTGATCTGTGGAGGAAGGATGGTTTCTGCTAACCAGATAAAATCCCAAAGTCCCCAAGATGCTCCTTGGAGAGGAAAGGTTGAAAGTCTATGACATACAAGGTTCTGAACACAGCACCACCTTTCCGTTCTTGTCATCTTCAGAGCACCTGGATGTGCCAGATCTGTGTGGGTCTTTCTTCAGATGAATCCCAAAGGATGGCATGATCTTGGTCATAGGCTCTGCCTCCTGTGCAGAAAAAGGAAGGAATTAATGGATGGAATATAATAAACATGTATCTCCCAATGTTTCTGTCTCCTTGCCCCTGGATCACTATGGATGCATAGGAGGAGACATGGGACCAGATGCTTAAGTAATATATGGAACAGCTGATTGTCTGCCAACTTTCCAACTAGGAAGACATAGGGTAGCCTCTAAGGATGATCATTTTGAAGGGGGAATGTAGACTCTGGATCATGAAGCAAATCAAGTAGTGGGGCAACCAAAGCTATTCTGCCAAGTCCTGTTGTTTCATCCCTCAGTAGAATAGTGACTAGAGATTATGAATAAAGAAGTCTCCAGTGTGTTTTTCATCTATGCCAGTCAAAGCAACCAGTGTCTTTCCTAGTCTAAGCCTGCCCCTATTTGTCCACAATGTATGATATTTATTTATTTCTATAACAATATATACATTTATTTCTATAACAATATATAAATTTCATACATTGTGGATAAACTGGGGCAGGCTTAAGCTAGGAAAGGCAGTGGTTTTTGTGCATGGCATAGATGAGAATCAAACTGGAGACTTCTTTAGTCATGGGCACAAATTATTTGCAGAAATAATTGATCATTCATCAATTATTTATTATTATTATTATTATTGCCTTTATATCCCACTCATCCTCTAGTGAGCCTGAGGTAACATCCTCCCCATTTGGTGACACGGTCTTCTCCTCCCCATTTTGTTGTGATGGAGGCAAGTGTGACTATACACCATGGGTCCCAAATGAAAATAGTCTCATGGCTCAATGGGGACTAGAACCCAGATTTCCCAAGTCTCAGTTCAGTGTGCTTTAACTACTACTCCAAACTGCCTCTCAATACTGATTTGCCCTACAGTGAAAGATTACAACCAAATAATGTAGGATGATATTCTCAGGAACGGCAAAATCTGAGAGTAGAGGGACAGAAGTAAGTATAGCTACATCTGTACCTCTTTCTAGATACATTGCTCTTACTTGTTGTGTGACTTGAACTCATTTCCAACTTATGGTGACTCTTACGAGGTTTTCTTGGCAAGATTTGTTCAGAGGAGATTTGCTCTTGCCCTCCTCTGAGGCTGAGAGAGTGTGACTTGACCAAGGTCACCCAGTGGGTTTCCATGGCTGAGCAGGGATTTGAACTCTGATCTCTTAGAGTCGTAGTCCAGTATGCAAGCCACTACACCACACTGGTGCTTCCTGGTGCTAAATCAGAATTCAACATCCTCCCCTTTGGTACAGGTTTTACCTTTCACATCTAGGACTTTGTCTTCAAACATCTGGCTGCAAATCCTCCCAGAGGAATCAATGCGCCATGTTTGCCGGGGCACTCGACTCTCGGACCATAGCACCACCTTGGAGCCCTTTCCAGCTGGACCGATCACCTGAAGACTCATGTTGACTGCAGCCTAAAACCCAAGAAAAGTCAGGTCTGTCTGGATGAAAATAGCCAGATGTATGTATTTATGTATTCATTACATTTATATACCTCCTCTTTCTTCCAATGAGCCCAAGGTGGCATAAGTGACTCTCTTGTCTCCCCACAACAACCCTGTGAGGTAGGTCTGTGTCTGGTCTAATGTCACCCAATAAGTTGCATAAATTGGGACACTCCTGCTTCTAAGTATGTTATCTCCTTAATAGTTCGGTTTCTGTAGTTGCTACTGCCACACTGCAGAATTAATGTAGTTTGATACTGCTTTAACTGTCATTGCTCCATCCTATGAAATCCTGGGATTTGCAGTTTGTTGTGGCACCAGAGCTCTCTGACAGAGAAGGCCAAATCTAACAAAAACCATAAATCCCAGAATTTCACAGCATTGAGCCATGGCAGTTAAAGCAGTGTCAAAATGCATCAATTCTGAAGTGCGGCAGCAGAATGCCTTAACATTTCTTCCCTTTCTTGCTTTTATATATGAACACAAGAAGGTGTGATCAGAAAAGACAGACTATTTCCAAACCATTAATATGACAAAAATAAAAACGGATGCTACAGAAACACTGCTGGTTTCAAAACAAAACCCTTCAAGCTGAGTTTGGGGTTATTTTTTGGAGCGAGTGGGACAGGGATACAACAGAATAACATAGTTACTATAAATAATAATAATAATAATAATAATAATAATAATAATAATAATAATAATTTATAACCCGCCCTTCATCCAAAAGGCTATCAGAGTGGCTTACAAATGGTTAATTAGACATTTGACTTTAGAACTATTACTTTCAGAGCTTGGAACTATTAGTTTCAGAGCTTTTATGGATCATAATCCCGTTCCCATGCTATCAATTTTCAAGCTCTGTTTACTACTTCAGTTTCTTATTCTAGAGTGTTACCACTACTGTTCAACATTTACAGCAGCAACTTTTTAAAAATTATTGATGTATTTTCTTCAAACCTTTGTGATTGTCTGCTCTGATTTTCAGTGGACCTTTAACTCTACCCATTACCTGAGATCCTTTTATCTCAAGATTGGAGAACCTCTGGGGAGTCCAGATGTTGCTGAACTCCAGTCCCCATCAGCCTTAGCCAGAGGCATAGGAGGAGCAGAGAGAGTAGTGTTTCGTTCCTGTTTCACACAGAGACACCAAGGACTGAATCTGGAACCATCTGCCTACATACCTGGTTCTTTAGAAGTCCATCCTCATAGTACCAGATGGAGCTGCTACTATCACTGAGCTCTGAGACCAAAACACGTCCAGCTTTCATGTCTTCAACATCATCTGGGACAGACAGAAAGGACTTCAGCTCTTCATTCTTTATTTGGAAGTAGATCCGTTTCTGGAGGGTTACAGGGAGAAAGACAGGATGAGGCAAAAAGGACATTACTGTGCGTTAGGCTGAGTCAGCAGAGGTAATAATAATAATAATAATAATAATAATAATAATAATATTTATTTTTATCCCGCCCCTCTGTGCAATGCAACCAGGGTGGCTTACAGCATTAAAATATACATTCCAATTGTTATTTGTTCCATATTGTGCAACAATCTGTCCACAATGACCATTGGAAGGACTGGGTATGTATGCCTCAACTCTGCAGGATCACAGAAATACAAAATACAAGGAACAGAATTCAGCTTTCCAGAATCTGCAGCTTTCAGGGGTGTATGGTTATGTTTTTTGATTACATTTCTAACCATATGCCTATGAAGATATACCTGAAATTCCCCAACCAATGCCTGTTGAAATACTCAAGCAAAAGAAGTTGTTGTTGAATAATTTCCCCAGGACCTTTGATGCCCTTTGACATGGCTTGCAAAAGAAGAATGATGTAAATAAAAGGAACTGGCATGACCCACACATGTCAAAAATCCCATCCTTTCTGGATGCAGAATGTTAATTTAAAAAAATGCAGAGTACGCATGATCTCTGGGGCATACGGTGTGATTTCAAAGCCTGTATCCACACTGCAGAAATAATCTGGTTTGACACCACTTTAACTGCCCTGGCTCAATGCTATGGAATTCTGGAAATTCTGGGAACGGTAGATTGTTGTGGCACGAGAGCAAATAGGGATCACGGAAAGGAAGTGTGATCCTTAGTGATCCTGGAAGGAAGAAGTTGATCACCTTTGCCTTATCTCAGATTCTTGGACACTCACCTGTCTGATGGGGTAAAGTGATCCAATGTGCTGGAGTCCACTGTATGTCAGCCAGTTGGTGATCTCCATGCGGTCCAATAGCCACTGGCGACCACGGAAGTCACTGTGTTCACATAGTACCCAACTGTGCATAAAAATCAGCAAGGAGCATGAGAAAAGAAAGAGGGGAAAAAAGGAAATGAGCACAGATCTTTGCCCTTCTTTCAGTCCCCCATAATTTGGGAATTTGTAGTTTCAACTGAGACGTTAGAGGTAGTAACACACGATACATGTTCTCCTTTACTTACATGCCACCCTTCACCCTGACGGAGAGCACGTGGTTATTGAATCCTTCGGCCTGGAGGCTCCGTACTTCTGCATTGAGCTCAATCTCCTTCCCTTCGAAACACTCCAGTCCATGCAGAAAAATGGAAGGCTCAGAAAAGAACTAAGAGGGAAAAAACAGACAGGAATGAAAGGCAGGGATGACACTTTGAACTTTATCACATGGGTGAAATCCCGTGCAGAAATGGGGTTTTAAATGGCGGGGGGACCCGCAAATACAGGTAGATTTTCCAGACGACATCGATGTTAAACTGTTGTTAACCCGAACAGAAAGTAGTCAAAAGCCACTTCTTTTTAGGATTTTCCGTAAGTAAAAAAGAGCTTCTTTTGACTACTTTCCATTCGGCTTAACCGCAGTTTAACAGCGATGTGTGTGAAAATCTACCCACTTTTGCAGGATTCCCCCACCTTTTAAATCCCGTTTCTGCATGGGATTTCCCCCGTGTGATAAAGTCCATAGAGTTGGGAACAGGAAAACAGCAAAGGCATAAGAATGGTGGAAAGGAGACTGATGGCAGGGAGGTTGCTTGACCAAAAAACACTATTCAGGGCAAGCGTCAGTTGGTTATGATGGCAGGCTACTCAGATCCCACCATATGTTCAAATTCTAAGGAGATAAAAGTCTCTGCTTTTTTTTTCTTGTTGTTCAAATAAAAGATTTCTGAGATAATGTGATTTTTTAAAATCTGAATACATTTTAAAACATTTATTTTTAACATTTGTATTATGGCTCTTCCCTTCTGCATCTCATCCTCACAATAACCCCATGAGGAGAGCAGGTCACCAAAGCTGCATCTACACTGTAGAAATAATCTGATTTGATGCCAATTTAACTGCCATGGCTTAATGCTATAACATTCTGGGACAAGCTGTTTGTTTTTAACATTTATATTATGGCTCTTCTCCACATTTCATCCTCACAATAACCCCAAGAGGCAGGGCAGGCTGAGGAAGAAAGGGTCACCAAATTACACTTCCTAGAATGCCAAAGCATGGCAGTTCAAGTGGTGTCAAACTGGATTATTTCTGTAGTGCAGATGCAGCCCAAGTGAGCTTGGTGATCCAGTCGAAATCTGCACCTGGGTCTCCACTGTCTTGACTCTCATCCATACACATGCCCTGTTATTTCTAAAAATGTATAATTCAGCAGCCAGTTTCACATCTTGTTGCAAGGAGTTCCATATGTTTATTCTGCCTTGTGAAAAGAAGTTTTTTCTTTGCTCTGTTCTGAATGTATTGTCAATGACCCTACCATGGATTTAATGGGGAATGTAATACTGCACTTCAGTTCTATGTATCATGTATGTGGTATATTCTATTACTGTGCGCACCACTTTGAAAAACTCCCTTCTCTGGAATTCTGAAATCCAAAATACTCCAAAATCCAAAAGATAATGACACCTTTGCTTTCTGACAGTTCAATGCACAAAATTATTAAAACTATTATGTATAATACTACCTTCAGGCTATGTGCATAAGGTATATATGACACATGCATAAATTGCCTGTTTAGACTTGGGTCCCGTCTCCAAGATATCTCATTACATATATGCAAATATTCCAACATCTGGAAAAAAATCTGAAATCCAAAACCTTTCTGGTCCCAAGTATTTTGGATAAGGGATTTTCAACTTGTATTTTGATCTAAGCATGTTTGTAAAATTTGCAAACAAATGAGTATTATGAAAAGACTTCTGAATAAGCACCCAGGCAGCACCTGTGACAGTGCAATGTGACAGCAGTAGCAACTTACAATGGGGACTTTCTTTAGTGAACGAATGGCTGTTGTGAAGAGGCAACCCATGGAGGTCAATGTTGGATACTCGCCTTCAGAGAGGACATGCTGCTCACCATCAAACTGAGGGCCATCATAGAGAATCCAGCTGAAAGGAGACAGAAAAGTGCATTCAAAGCTGCAAATCTGGTTCAAAAATCTTGATTCACTCTGCCCCTTTAAAGTCAAGGCCAAAAATCCATTTGCTAAGCCCCAACTAGAATAGATCATTGACTCAATGGGATTTACCAAAGTGATGAGTTAACACTCATCCATTGATTCAGTGGCTCTCCTCTACATAGGACTAAGAACTGCATTAGGCTGAAATGTCTCACCTTTCTTTCATTTCAGATAAGTGTGACTGTACAAGAACTGAGGATACTTGAAGAATTAATTTGGTCCACGTTTTTATGGGAGCTGAACTTGATTTGCATCTCCCAGGCCAACACAAAACAGCAACACAGTTGTCCCTCAATTTTCTCACTTCTCTGAATGTTGCAGTGCAAGCAATGTACCAAAAATGTATCTTAAGATAAAAGTTGTACAAATATCTGGATTTTAGGGTTAAAGGCATATAAGATGTGTAGTTTGTGAAGGAAATTTTTTAAATAATTCAAATTCCACTAGGGAAGGGTCTTGAACCTGCATTCCAGCTGTGGATGTGTCTAATGCCACAGAGTATTATGGATAAAGCAAAGTAGGAAGATCCAAATGTATTTCTTCTTACTCTGGACATGTTTCGACCAAGCAAACAAAGCACAGTTCAGTTTCATGCATGCTAATTCAGAAGCTGTGCTTTGCATGCCAGTACTCGAGGGCAGTTAACAACAAAATGCAAAGCACAGCTAGGGTCCATGTATGTCTATATAACAGTCCCTAAAAGAAACGAGATCTCAGTTCCATTCAAAAACTTCCCAGGGTGCAAAGCAGATCTCAGTTCCAAGTAACATCTTCTTAGGCTGCAAACCAGAATTTTATGGGCTGTACAGAGGCTGGCATCTTTCTTTGGATTGGAAAAAAGTCAGTTTTTCTCTACCATCCACAAAACTGTGTCTAACACGATTTGATCAACTGAATGGAGAACCAAGAATACTCTTATCTTGATCATGAACTCAAAGGAAGACATGATATCCCAAATCCTTAGAACCAGAATGCTGTGTTTTCCTTATCACATCATTCAGATGCTCTAATTGTGAAACATCATTACCTTCCTCCATTGACTCTGCAGGAGCGTGGGATGAAGTTCTCTGGAAGTAATGTTTGGTCTTCCTCAAAAGAGACATAGTTCCCCAAAAAGTCTGGATCAGAGAAGAGTTGGATCTGGAGAACCAAAAGATCAGATATGAGCAAACTGGGGATATAACAGAGATGAAAATACTAGAGTTGGGATAGCTCGGAATATCCAAATCCCACAAACATACAATGTTTACTTATAGTCTCAAGTACTGTAAAGTACAATTTCCAGGATTCTGTGGGAAAAGCCTTAACAATTAAAGATGACAGATGCCTAGCTACAAGACTCCTCATCTGCCACAGAACTCTGTAGTACTCCCTACTCTTCTCTTATTAAAATGTGGATATATCCAACTTCTAAATGACAAGTGTCTCTTCTTTAGTGCATTTTATTTATTACTCTCATAAAATGATTCATACCATCCCTGAGTCCTTGAAATGATGTGACTAAGAGAAATAATCTACAGAACAGAATTCATTAATGATCAATCCTGTTTGTATCTATTATAGTCAACTTGTCTTAATCATTAATCCAGCTGTGATCCATCTCCTAGCAGATCCAAACAAAACCAAAATTCTGTCCTGTTAGAAATGTTTTTGCTTGTGCCTCATGCCTTGTTTTCAAATCCCAGTCCTTACCTTAGAAATAAAGTGTAGACTGTGCTCTCCAACCTGGAAGATAGAGGGGAGGGAGAAGACACAGATTGAGAGAGGTGATTTACAATATAATTTTAATATATGGCTAGAGAATTGTGTAATCTATATTTAACCAGATGATCCTGCCGATCACATAGTGAAAACTCCTAAATTAATTTTAGCTACACGATGTTGCAATGGCCATCAATTTAGGATTAGACAGCTACCTGGAGGATAAGACTATTACTCATAATGGCTTTATATCTGACCTTTAAGATTTTTGCAGCTTTGAACCTGGAGGTTTATCACTAAGACTGATTTAAAAAAAAAATAAGGTGCTCCACTTTAACAGTCGTGGCTCCATCCTACAGAATCCTGGGATTTATAGTTTTGTGAGACACCAGCACTCTTTGGCAGAGAAGGCTAATGACCTTGTCAAACTAAAATTCCCAGGATCCCATAGGATGGAGCTTACACACTATAAACCACTTAGGGAGTGTTCATTCACTGATAAGCAGTATAGAAATGTACTTGCTATTGCTATCGCTATGGAGCTATGACCCTTAAAGGTGATGTCAAACTGTATTATTTCTACAGTGTAGATGCACCCTGAGTCAGATCATTAGTCCAGCCAGTCCAATACTCAGAACGCTGAGTGGCGGAGGGTTGCTGGCAGGTGTTTTTCCAGTCCTTCCTGGAGATGCCAGGAATTGAACCTAGGATCTTTTGCATGCAAAGCAAGTGTTCTGCCACTCAGATATGGGCTTCCCCTGAAAGATGATTCTGAACAAAGTGCTAATTTAAATAGGAGCATAGGAAATTCTCTTATCACACCAGATCAAACCACTTAGCCCAGTATTTTCAACATTGAGAACTTTTCTCTAGAGTTTCCAATGGGAGTTTTTCAAGCCCTCCCTAGAAATGCCAGAGACGAGTCAATGCAAGGCAAGTGACCTACCACTGAGCTGGTGGAAGCCTGTGTATGTAAGGTGCTAACAGTTGAGCATGAAGAGGGAATAGTGGAAAGGAATGCACTGGAGTTTTTACTCAGAAACATTTAAAGGAGTGAGATATAAACTTGTACAGAATGTGAGACCAAAGGCTGCACCTCCAAACTGAAGAATTCTGGGGATGAGGGGTGTTGTGCCTATAACTTTTGAACCATGGATAAATGAATGCGGAATTGTGGATTCTGACCTGGAGGATAGGCTGCACTGAGGAGATCTGGCAGTTGCTCGCTCCCCAGTCTTCACAGTTGCGGTAGACGCCTTTCTCCAGGATATACTGCTCCCCAGCAAAATTCTTGTCTTCATAGGCCACCCACCTGGCCGTGAGAACAAAATTGCATCAACTTCCATCCTCATGTCCCAGTTCCCAAAGCACCCACAGCTTGCTGGACTGTTTTGCAAGTAAAACCATTTCTTCCCAACCTTGGAGCCCTACCAGCCCCAAAACATGAAATGTCTACCCACAGTTCTAGATGTCCATGGGTATAGCTCTGATTCTTAGTTCCCAGGTCAAGCCTTGCTCAACCTGTCACCCTCCAGATGTGTGAAATTACAACTCCACCCATTCCTAGTTGGCATTATGTACCTGTTGGCTTTGCCATCCATTGGGCCAGCTTGGTTGCAAGCCGTTCTTGTAGAACCCCTTGTCCTCTTATTCATGCAGTTGAATAAGATTTTGTGATTGCTTGTGATTATATTTCAATTTGTGATTGCTTTTTCCAGTCTGCTTGTTGAAACTACCCTCCCAATCATGTATTCTTTCTTATTAACCATTTTTTCTCCGCCATTCCCTGGGTGAAACTCACACTCCACTCAGAACATGGATGGACTGTGTCATGGTTCCATAACTGGCCAGCTCAACATCCGGCAGTGCTTCACTAAGCTCAATACTGGGACCTTCTTCAAAGTCCATGGCTTCAAATAGCACAAGGGCTGGGTTCAAGAAATCCTGCCCAGGGAAGAAACATCAAAATTAAACATGTTGTCATGCAGCAGCACCCATCTTCTTGCTCTGAATGTAGAAGGAGATGCTATCTTCAGAAAAAAACGTCATGCATTGACAGGAGGAAATTACAGGTGTAAAAGGCCATAGCAAAAGTATCAGTATCAGTATGGATGTTGTTATTATTACAGTAATTTGTTTTTCTCCTTTCCATAGAAACCATTCTTGAGGTGGCTTACAGTTTAAACGTGTGCAGTTTAATTTAATTTAATTTAACTTAATTTGTGAAAAAAAGTCTACCAACAATGTCCCAAATCTAATTGTTAGTCCCATAGGGAGTAATAAATAAATGTAGCATACAGTACATAAAGATACATGCAACAAACAGAAATAACATAAACAGATGGTGCTGTGGTGTTACATGCCTTCAAGTCATTTCTGACTTATGGTAACCCTATCATGGGGTTTTCTTGGCAAGCTTCTTCACAGGGGGTTTGCCATTGCCATCCTCTGAGGCTGAGAGAGCATGACTTAACCAAGGTCAACTAGTGGGTTTCCATGGCAGAGCAGGGATTTGAACCTTGATCTCCAGAGTCATAGGCCAATGCTCAAACTACAACACCAAGCAAGCTGTTAACAGAACACACTATTTATTTCAATACCAAGAAACACAAATAAAAGAAGCACTGAATCAATATTTATTTTGTTGGAAATGTGGCCTCTCATTAGTTAGTGCCAACTAAGGTGGTCTACCTTAGTTGGCACTAACATTGGACTTAGGCCAATGAAACTACAAATACATTTTTCAAATAGGAATTGGTGTCCTAAAAGTCTTCTCCAACTCCCTGATCCTGTGAACTATGATTTATTCTTATTTCAGAGAAAGGAATTGGCAAAACCACCTCTGAGTATTCCTTGCCTAAGAAAACCCCATGAAATTCATGAGGTTGCCATAAGATGACAGGCAACTTGAAGGCACATACACACAAACAAAACATATGTGAACCACCTCTGTCTCTTCCTGATTTGACTTTTGGCACTGGCTTCAAATAGCACATAAAAATTAGACACTGGTTACAAACAGAGAAAATTCTGTTCCTCCACAGCCAGAAATCTTGCACCCCCACCCCATAAGCAGGCATGCATTCTCACCGTCCGGATCAGACGAAGGGACACCAATTGTTCGTTGTATCCTCCCCATTGAGACCAGTCATAGTATTCTCCTTCTTCCAGCAAGTACTGGTGGCCACGAAAGCCTTCCTTCTCATAACCAACCCAGCTACAGAGGGAAAGAGTCTGACATTAGGAGAAAGGTAGACAGGAGAGAATCTGTATCTTGCTATGTGAGCGTGCCCATTCTCTAAGATCTGGAAGGGAAGGCTTTCTCAGTCTCACTACAATGCCAGGCATGTCTGCTAAGGAAACAAGAGACAGCCTTCTCAGTAGCTGCTCCCAAGCTATGGATTCCCTTCCCTTGGGAGGTCTGGTTGGTCCCTTCCCTGCTGTCTTTCTGCTGGCAGGTAAAGACCTTCTTATTTAAGAAAGCTTTTGATTTTTAGTGTTGCACCAGATAAAGTTTTCAATGGAGGGTGCAGTATCTTTATTTTGTTTTCTTTTAAGCATCTTATAATGCTGTTTCAACTTGTTTTTAATGCTGTTTGTAGCTGGGGTGGGGTTCACTTGCATTTTTTAAAACAGAAATTGTGTTTCAACTTTTCATTCAAGAGTTTTAAAAATTGTATTGTGCTTCTAAAACATTGTATGCCACCCTGGATCCCATGTTGGGAGAAACACAGGATATAAAATAAAGAACCAAGCAAACTTGGATAAGATATGTAGAGAGAGATCTTGTAGCACCTTTGAGACTAATTGAAAGAAAGAAGTTGGCGGCATGAGCTTTCGTAGACTTAAGTCTACTTCCTCAGATACATTACTTTAAATAAGGTGGTTTCCCATGTTCAATTCATGGGCACCTCTTGTATCCTGACACTCACCAGCCGCCCATGATTCTCAGAGAGCCTGCAGTAGGCATTCCAGAGTCCTGGTTGTTTTCCGGCTTCTTCACATTGTATATATCCCGGCTTACTTCCCAACTATGGCCCTGGAAATGTGGCCTCTCATAAATCACAGCCTGTAGGAAGAAAGAGAGACAAAGCTTGAAGAACAAAGAGGATACGAGGGTGGGCCGACCGTTCTGAATTTGACAAACAAATCTTCGAGTCCATCAAATTTAAAGCAATTAAAAATTTAAGGAGTGAGGGAGTACATATAATAAGCTCAGGATTTGGCTAGCCAGAGAGCCACTAATACAGGTTGTACAATAAGCCACAAAATTAAACACTAGAGATTGTCTGGTCCAGTGTTACTCAATGTGGCAGTCCATTGGCTTCCAGTCCACAAGCCATTGGCTGCTGATCCCTGCTGAGTTTCCAGGAAAGAAAGAAACAATTGTCGCCAATGGGCACAAATATAATACCAGTCCCTGGCATAGTTGGACAGGAGGAGATGAATTGGCAGCCCTTCACATCAAAGCACTTGACATGTGCTAATGTAGTCTAGCCATTGCAGAAAACAGCTACAGAATCCCTGACTGGCTGAGATCACCTTCAATGCTGCGATGCTAAACATTATATTTGTTCTTTCTTGTGACTGTTTCCTAATGCTGTAAACAGGTTTTTGCTTCACCCATTTAAACATTTCTCCTGCACCTATTATCAAAAAAACTATTTTTTTTTTAACATGAAATATTGTTCATGCTAGGAGTACATGACTGCTACAAGGCCAACCAATCTGCATGCTGCACAGCTGGCTGAGGAAGAAGGTGGATGCATGTGCTTGGCCATACTCTGCAAAGTTGTTTTTGGCTGGGAACATGAGCAACAGGTTTTTCCTGGGCATGATCCAGCTTGGAAATATGTACATCAGCTGCAGAGTCTTCCTACTCCAACTCAAACCTGGATAAGATAGCTGAAGTAGTGAGATCTTTCTAGGGCAGTAGTTCTTGGCCATGTCCTGACATGTGTCCCCATTGCTAGACTGTGTTTTCAGTGGCCAGGAGATTTGCGTCCCTTGCGGAGTCCCCTCCCAGGAGGGCCTGACCATATAGACACCAGTGACTTTCTACACAGCTAAATTCTTGGAATAGCCATGAAAGTTCCCTTGCCAATGATCTGTTTGTTGACTGGCCTTTTACGCAGACCACAGGTGGGCAAATGCATGAGGACCAGGGGCCAATTTGCCCTTCCAGACCCCCATGTGGGCTACACACTCCATAGCAAGCCCAAATGTTTCAGTGTTCCTCTACAGTCCCTGTCAAAATGGTGACAAATGGCTTCAGGGACCACAAAAGTAGGAGCAAGGGGCCACATGTGACCCAGAGGCTGGACTATGCCCACTCTTTACATAGAATATGACACTCAATTTGGGCTCTTCATAATCTTGGTTTCTCTTTTTACAGCAATGAAGTAGATTTATTGCTCTCAGAGTTGCAGAAATACAATGTTGGGGTCCTGAGACAGACATTTTCTGGGATCATTTTTTCTGACATGGAAAAAATGTTCAGCTTCTCAAGACTACTGACCCCTCCTTTGTTGTTTCCTCCCCAGAGCTTGGAACATTATTCAGAAACCTTTAATGTGTTATCAGTCATTCTGAGAATCCTCTAACACATTGGTGTTATTTGTTACGTGTTGCTTTATGTGCAGGATAAATGCATTGTTTACTCATGAAGTATCAATAAAGTCATTGGGTAAACTAATAGTCTGGGAATGCATTGTTTTTGATCTTGATAGAAAACATTCTGCAAGTAATGAGTGAATGTGACTTGTGATGCCCTGAAACATACTTTTTTAGTGTGACTGTTAAGAACAGTTCCCAAAATGAATGTCATTATTCATGGCTACCCAAAAGGTAATGTGTTATAGACAATGTGCAACTTCCAACTTTCAAACTCTGGAAGCAATGTTTCTTCTCTGAGCATGCCACTCTACTCATCCCCATTACCTGTAGTCCCTGCGCTACCTCTAAACAAAACTGATCTCCCCCAACAGCATAAAAATATAACATGCCCATTGGGCATTTTGCTGGCAAGCATACACATTGGCATTTGTCTGTTATTTTATGCTCCGTGTATAACGCAGTTTTAAGTTCCAAGTATGAAAACGCTTGCTAGTGTACTTTAATAAGAACCATGATTCTACAACAAACATAAACAGAGGATATTTCTATAGGTATTTGTGGTTTTTTTGGCCGTGTTCTAGAAGAATGTATCCCTGACGTTTCGCCTGCATCTGTGGCTGGCATCTTCAGAGAATGGTGGCATGGAGGTGTGTGGGATACATATACTGTGTGACCCTTGGTTGAGAGGATTAGCATGTAAATCTGTGTATTGTAGAGGATATTTCTGCTCTGTAGTCAAGCTTGTCAGCAAGTCACGTACCTTGGGTTCTCCAGGTTTTTCTACAACAGGACAACCCTAAAATAGAAATAAATTAAAGTGAAAATTCCATAAGGGGATCTGACTACCCTATCTCTCTTCTCAGTTCATAATTCCATCAGGATGAAGAAGAGGAAGAGAAGGAAAGCAGGGCACCCATTAGCATTACCATCTCACTTTATCTCTTGGTAGATCAGCAGTTTGGGGCTCATTCTCTTTTTGAACTGTTTCTAGTCTAGGTGGCTATGACAAGAAGACTAAGAACATCCATTATAGGAACCTCAAAAAAAAACTTGTGCCTAAGTTTTCTTGTTTTCCTTTGCCTTCCCCATCAGTGGATGACTCAGATGTGCAATTTCTCGACACATATATACAGGCAAAGTATAGAACAGGAGACGGATGCTATCAAAAGAATACTTACTAGTTTAATGGGATGTATGGAGCAGACGGAGGGGTCCTTTGCACCCCAGGCTTGCAAACTGGGATACCCACCAGGTTCCAGCACATAGGGGTCATCATCAAAGAACGGTTTTGAGTAAACAAGCCATCTGTGGGATACACAGAGGACAATGTAAGCATTCTTGACCTTCCCACCTGTCCCCAAAGAGAACTTTCAACTGGCCCAAGTAGAACTGGGAGCTTGATTGTTTGCTGTCAGTTTTACTTGATTTGTTCCAACTGTTGCACTTCCCACTCCACTGTCTGACTGGTTCCTTTCTGCATCCATTTTCTTGCCTCCTCTATAAAGTAGGACTCTAGCTTTATCTTATAACAGGTAGGCCAGGAGAGTTGACAATGTGTGGCTTAAGAGCCTGAGATCCTAATATCTTTGTGGTTCGGATTGGATGCAGATGCTCTTTCCACTGAAACGGATATGAACTTGTCAAAAGTACTACAGGTTGAGCCTCCCTTATCTGGAATTCCAAAATATGAAATATTCCCAAAACCAGAACATTTTTCATGGATGGTTGAGTTAGTGACACTTTTGCTTTCTGATGGTTCAATGTACACAAACTTAAAGGTTGTCTCTACTTATTATTGTACACTCCTTTGAGACATCACTTCAGAAAAGTTAAGCAATAGATAAACAATATATAAATAGATAAATAATATATAAATAAAGAAGATTTCTTACAGGCCAGAATATACAATGATAGAAGCTGCTCTCAAGGGCTGGCTGTACATCCGTGTGTCCTCTGAGGAATCTGTGAACCTTTGTTTTGTGCCCTCTCCATTTTCTTCAGAAAATAAACTGATCTCAGGGATCTTATAGTCCTGGAATAGAAAGGATTTTCCACTGATAAGAGAAGAAAGAGCTAGAGATTTCTTGTTTCTATAAATGTACCACAAATACCAAAACTGCTCTCAAATTTTATAATTGTCAAGTTACCTAGACTGTCAGAGACAGGGGTATCTTACTTGGATGAATTCTTATGACCTGTGATGAAATTAGAGCCAAAACTGTGATGTGTGGAAACCAAGGGTAAAAAGTTTCAGTACCACTGGTATAAACAATAATTATTCTGTCAATTTTTCATTTCATGCAATATAGATGTATAGGTTCTATGGGGAAGCCATAGAGTATCAGTATGCAAAGGGATCTTGTAGCACCTTTGAGACTAAATGAACAAAAGAAGCTGTAGCATTAGTCTACAAAAGCTAACAACTCTTTTTGCTCAGTTAGGGCCTCTACAGACTGGCCAAAAGCGAAGGCGTCAGGGTGAAGTAGGGGTGTGGCGACTGACCGCCCCCCGTACCGACTCCACCTCCAAAGCAGCGTTACGCTGACCGATGGACCGCACAGTGGGCAGTGTTATGGCACTCCTTTGGCGTGGCAACTGCACACCAAACGGCAAAATGAGCAGAGAAAAGTGCTGCCATAGCAGCAAGGGCAAAGGAATGGCGTTTTGCCATTTCTTTGTAGAGCAGGCAAAGCGCCGGATCAGAGCGCAGTGTGAGGTTGCCGTGACCCAAATCCAGCAAGCAAAGAGGTAGCACGAAACCGCTCCTTTGGGGAAGGCAGTAGAGCCCCAAAGTCTCAAAGGTGATACAAGATTCCTTTGCATATTTATATACTATAATCTATATATTTTATATCTATATAAGTGTATAGATTATCTATATAATTATTGTATTGTAATCTGTAATTACAGCAATCTATATACTTTGTATACTCTAATCCTGAACTCTGCCTGGAAGCCAAAGATGACCAAGTTGAGTCTGTCGTACTTTGCACACATCATGAAAAGGCATGATTCACCAGAAAAGACAATAATGCTAGGAAAGGTAGGGGGCAGAAAGAGAGGAAGACTGCATACTAGATGGATAGACTCAACCAAAGAGCTCACAGCCCTGAACCTACAGGACTTGAGCAGATCAGCTGAGGACAAGGGGACTTGGAGGCATCTCATTAACATGGTTGCCATGAGTCAAAGTCAACTTGAAGGCAGCTAACAACAACAAAATCTAAAACCATTGGTAGGAAAGTAAATATCAGAAGTAAATACAGTTGGCTCTCCTTAGCCATGGAATTTTATCCATGAACCAAAGAATAAAGCTTAATTTTGCATTTTTTTAAGGGACACCATTTTACTATGCCACTGTATTTCATGGGATTGGCGTATCCATGGATTTTGTTATCCACAAAACCCCAGCAGATAACAAGGGCCCTGTGTACCTTTTTTTCTTCCTTTCTTTACCTACTTTCTTCTTTTGTTATCATTTTCTCTTTTGTTTGTTGTTATACTAGTGGATTGTAGTTTTATACTCTTAATAAAAATATTTCTTAAAAAAGAAAGAAGCGGAACTCTTATCCTGCTTACTCGCACAACCCTCTTGAGTGAACCAATACGGAACGGTGCATCCTCAGCTTCTGCCCCATCTTTGTTGAACATTCTCCAAGGGTTTGTGATCTCCACATCCCCTTCCGCCAGCACACACTTCCTTCCATAGAACCGTGGCTTCTCGTACATCACCCAGCTGGAGATCACAAGAAACTGTTCATTTGGTTATTCCCAATTACAAGGGAAGAGTTGGGGCTAGGCTAGTTGTACAAGACAGGTGTGACTGCTAAATGGCTCAGATACCCACCCACATTCTTCAGGTTTTTTTCAAGAAAGCTTCCTGCAAAGACGCTCGAGCTTGGGGACACTTATCACAAATACCTAACAAACCTGTCATTTGTTTGAATTTTAAAAGTGATTGGCAAATAACATTCCAGGCTACTCTGCAATATTACACATTTATTTCCTACTTATAATTATGGCACACCATTCCTTCCGTGAGCTCGAGGCAGCATACAAGGGCTGTCCTCTTCCACAGGTAGTCTTCTAAATGAAACGTATCTTCACTTGGCTGTCTGTTTTTGTATTATCACAGAACTAGCTAAGCTGGTCACTGATACCAAACACAACTATTGTTTCCAGGATACTGAGTCAACAAAGATCAAGCAAGGAATGCTTGAGGAATGTTTGCACCAAAACAAAAGAAACCTAATGTTCATCTGGTGTAATGTTGCTAAACTACTTTACCACTTTGACTATACTAACTCCTGAATAATAATGAAGAGGACACAGTGGAAATGGGTGGAAATTAGTTTCTGAAAAGTTTCATGTGGCACATGGGAATGGAGAATACAAGGGGGAAGGAGGGAAACTCTAAGGGTTTCAAGAAACTCTAATATTTCAAGAAAGGGTTGGGATGCAAAACCATGAATATGCAGGTACAATCATCATCATCATCATCATCATCATCATCTAGAAACTCTCAATACTTCCAGAGACTTCTGTCCCTTTTGGATGACCCGTTATCCTCATAAGTACAGTGAAAGGTCAAGCTGAGAGATCATGTGTTTGGCTCAAAGTCACCCAGCAAGTTTCATGATGATAACAGTCATCATGTCAACCTGTAGTATTTTCTTGCAGTTTTACTTTTATTTCTACCCAGAGCCTGATTTTCTGCATGTTTGTACCCAGCACATAACCCACCCCACAGTTCAATTTACAGCAAGTCAACTTATAGTTCACTTACCCTCCTCTGATCACTCGGATGGAAATGGTGTGGGAGAGTGGCCAGGATGTGGCATCTGTGATATCACCCCAAATTTCCCTCTTTTGGCCTCCAAAGCCTGACTCAGAATATAGAATAATCTACCATGAGCAAATAAGAGAGAGAGAGAGAAGAGGAGAAAGAGGGAGAAGATTACCAACAATGCAGTATGCAGAACTTGGAAATATTACTTTTTGGAGAAGAATTCCCCAAATCCTGCAACAGGCTGGGGATCTTGGAACTTCTTGGAACTTTCCAAAGGAACTTTCCCAAGCTCTGCTCCTCCCTATGATCACATCACCCTTCCACATTCGTTTTGCCTCCATACCTTCCCTGGCCGCACGTTCACCTTCTTTGGAAGTTTATTTTCTTCTTGTTGCTGCAGTGTAAGCATAAAACAGGAAATTGTGTGAGAAACAAGAGAGAGCTTTATATTTCAAAAACATCTGGTTTCACACTTGGGAGATTATCTCATGGCTTAAATAATACTACTTACCACTCCCGAATTTAATTCAAATTCGTGCTGCAGCCGTGTTTTATCGCATGGCTTTTGCAGAGGAATCTGACTTTAGACTGGATCCCCATTCCAATGTGCATCTGAAAAAGTGCTCTGGCAGCCATTTTTCCAAGTCGAAACCTTCTTACTTGGAAAAATGGCTGCCAGAGCACGTTTCCCAATTCGCATTGGAGAGGGGATTCACCCAGACAGCTTTTTTGGGGGGGGGACAAAAGCTATGCAATAAGATCCAGCTCCAGCCTGAATTGGGCTCTAATTCGAAAGAGGTAAGCCAGGCCTGAGGGGACATGTAATAATCTCCTGTATCTCTTGCTCTATTTCTGCAACACTTCTCCTTGTTCCAAATAAAAGCTAACTTGTACAGGATGACAGATTCATTCAAAGGAGAACCATTTGAAGATAAACCTACAATTTTAGAAAGTGAAGTGGAAGCTACACTCAGAGTGTTTGAGAGAAACAAATCACCAGGAATAGATGGAATACCAGTAGAGCTGCTTCATTATACAGAGACAGAATCTACTCTAATTCTAGCTAAAATCTTTCAACAAGTTTGGAAAACAAAACAATGGCCCATTGTTAGAAACACTTAACATTCCAGATTGGAAACATTTGACATTCCAGTCCCCAAGAAAGGGGACAACACTTAGAAGGAACTAGACCAGATCCTGAAGTGTACAGATATACCATTCTATACTAAAGCAAAGTTGATCATGCCGGCATATTCCATTTCTATGTATGGTTGTACAAGATGGACAGTGAAGAAACCTGGTAGGAACAGAATCAGTTCATGTGAAATGTGGTGCTGTAGAAGAGTTATATGGATACTGTGGACTGATAAAAGACAAATAAGCCTGAACTCTCCCTAGAAGCCAAGATGACTAAACTGAGACGCTCATACTTCAGACATATCATGAGAAGACATGATTCACTAGAAAAGAGAGCAATGCTTGGTAAGATAGAAGGCAATAGGAAAAGAAGAAGACCATATTCCAAATTGAAAGACTCAATAAAGGAAGCCACAGCTCTGAATCTGCAAGACCTGAGCAGGGCTGTTGATGATAGAGTGACTTGGAGGTCTCTCATTCATAGGGTCACCATAAGTCGAAGTCGACTTGGAGGCAGTTAAACAACAACCTTGGAAGGGAAAAGCTGAATATGATTGTAGCAAATAAAGTCGGAAACTGCC
The DNA here is from genome assembly GCA_026167975.1 of Phrynosoma blainvillii. Taxonomy (NCBI): domain Eukaryota; kingdom Metazoa; phylum Chordata; class Lepidosauria; order Squamata; family Phrynosomatidae; genus Phrynosoma; species Phrynosoma blainvillii. The sequence goes on from JANUYF010000008.1 coordinate 24,693,145, forward strand.
CAACTTTAAAAAAATGGCTGCTGGAGCACGTTTTTGGATCCGCATTGGGGCAGGATGTGCTCAGAAGTTGAATTAAGCTGTAAAAGCCATGTGATCTAGCTTCAGTCCAGGTAAGCTGGGCCTTTTTGTATGTGTGATAATCTCCATAGTCTAATGTTCAAACCACTATAACATGCTAGCATAATTCCAATTGCTAGTTTCAGCTAGAGTGGACCAATTGAATCAATGAGATTTTTTAGAAGTATTGATTTACTGTGCAACTGTTGATTCAACTGGGAGCAGCAATCAGATTTTGGCCAAGATAGTGGATTAAACGTGGGTCCCAGCTTTCAAGTGTTGGCTAAAAGTGGTATATGGGATATATGGACAAAGAACTCATGTCAGCTCACAGCCTGTTAAAAGTCCATCCAACTGAGATTAGACATCCACCCATTTTAAGTCTTCATTGAATAAATTTCTCTTCCAATAAGCATTCCCTGACTGACCAATTCCAGAGAGTTTTATTAATATGTTTGTCCTGTTGTGTTGTGTGCCTTCAAGTCATTTCCAACTTATGGTGACCCTAAGGTGAACCTATCACAACGTTTTCTTGGCAAGTTTCTTCAGAGAGGGTTTGCCACTGCCATCCTCTGAGACCGAGAGAGTGTGACTTGCCCAAGATCACCTAGTGCTAGCTGTGACTTTGTTGTTTGTTTTAATCCCTGCTCCAAAATCTTTGCTATGGATCAGTTGATAAGTGGTACAAATAATCAAATTGTACTGCTATCTGTTAGTCATTGTGCCAATCCTAAGAAGTCCCCATGGCTTCTGTCCAGTTCCTTTAAAGAGCACCACTGACTCTTTAGCAGCCATTTATGGGAAATAACAACATAATGATGGTTAAAGCTCTTGCACCCTTTGCTCAGGCACAACATCACCCAGTGACTTCAGGCAGAGCTAAGCAGCTGAGTGGTTTCAGCCTTGTAATCATCATCCTTTTGACGGCAGGTTTTGTATAGCCCTCATGGCACCAATTGGATGTGCCAGAAACTCCACTGAGGTTTGAAGGCGGAGATTCCAAGAACATAAAAGCCCTGCTTACATATACTGCGGCACAGCAGATCTACTTATACAAATACACAGAGATGCACACATATATCACAAGCATTGAATAGACCACTTTCCCCTATTGCCCAAAAGAATGTCTCTTAATGGGATGCCACATCATTACAGCTGCCACCAGCTTGAATTGCTTACCTTGCTGCACAGCCAAGATTTGCTCACCTGATCTGCTGACCGGGATGGTGACACTGTGCCTTTGGACTGGACAGTCATCTCCTTGGTGCTCCTGCTTGCCCCTGGCACCCTGGAGAAAGGCTCAGCTTGGGTCCCAGATGGTGGTGACTCAGAGCTCATATGTATCCCACTTGGAAATGTCTGGTGTTCCTTGTTGCCTTTTGGGGCACCTGGGTTCAGGAAAATAATAGAGCACCTCACATCTTTCCCTTTTGATGTCTCTCTGGATTGGGACTGTGGAGAGATGAATCTGCTGTAGAGGAGGCTGTTGTCCAGGCGGGAATAAGGCTTGTTATCTTCCACCACCTTCTTGTCTGGGAGACCAGACAAGAGAGAGATCCCTTTGAGAATGTTGGCTCTGATCAAGTTGGTCTGGTTGGCCAAGGCTTTTGGAGCAATGACATTGACTTCCTGATTCCCAAGGCCTTGCTGCAGTTTTCCCAGGAAAGACCCAATTTCCTCTTCGGTCTTGAATGACTTGTTTTCCCAAGGGTAAGGCTTCCTGTCCTGCTCTTTCTCCTGAAATTTTTCATCCATGCTGCGGTATGGGTTCTCTATTTCCTCTGTCTCTTCTTCTGAAAATCCTGCGTCTTCCTTTTTGAGATCTTCTCTTTCTTCTGAGTTCTTCTCTTCGGTAAGAGCAAACAATTCTCCTAGAGCTGCCGGGAGACATACCTGGGATTTTGGTGTGATGTGGTCTTCATGGATGGGTGGGAGGACAGTGTGCTTTGCAAGAGTGGAAGGGCGCGTAGACCTGGGCAGGAGCTTTAAGGGTTTTCGGAGTTCAGCAGGCTCCATGTTACGGAGGGTGTCTACAAAAAGCTCCATATCCACCAGTTCTTCTGGTTCTGGTTCTGCCTTACTGTTTCTGTTTCCATTTTTCTGGCTTGGAGGTTCCTCAGAGGAGTTTGTTGTCTCAGCAAGAGTCATGTTTGTGTCTGGTGTAAATACCAGGGAATCTTTTCTTGGGCTGTGCTGTTCTTCTATTAGCTCCGTCTGACTGGTGAGTTTCTGGTCTTGTGGACCAATTTCCTGGGATCCAGAGGACTTTCTGGACATGCTGATTTCTTCTTCAGCATCCAATGGGCACCAAAGTCTCTGGGATCCAGATAAACTGACAGCTTCCCTTTTTGATAGAATATTGTCTTGTTCTGGCCCATTTGCCACAGAGTCCCCTGGATCGGTCATGCTTTCCCCCCTTTCAGACCTGCTCTCTGCAAACAGGTTGCTGTTTCTCTGGAAGACAGGTTTGCTGTGTAGGCTGCAGTCTCTCTGGGGTGTGCTGAAAGGAACAACTCCCTCCTCAAATGTGGTAGCATCTCTGTTTGATGTGAATGCAGGGTTTGGCAAAAGCGTACACCTTTGCCTCTGGCCATCGCTCATGCCAGCATCTCTAGACTGAGTCATGCAGCTTTCTGGCTGAGAACTTACTGCAGAGTGATTGCAAATATCCAAGAAGGATGCAGGGGTTATTTGGGGGGAATTGGTATAATGGAGATCATCCTGGGGTTGCCAGTTTTCCTTTGGTGAAATGCGGGTGACAGAGCTCGAGGCAAGGGATTCCTCTTTCTGGGATTTGCTCCCATTTTCTGTCCCAGAGCTGGACATGACAATCTCTCGCCCTGCTCTGTAGACAGTGGTAGTTCCAGCTTGCGGTACAATGACTTGCCTGTCAGATCTAAAGACAACCATATTGCTGCCCTTGGGAGAGTACCACTGGGTTTGGGATGTGACTACAGTGCTGGAGCTAACAGCATGGGGCAAGGGACTCAACACACAAGGCCCAGCAGAAGGTTGGTTACTCATGACACTGGGCATATAGTTTCCCCCAATGGCATAAATGCTATTGCCAGATCTTGATGGGTAGCTTTCTGTTTGGTCTGTAAGCATGGCAGTGTTGGGCGGGTTGCATTCTCTGAGGGATGCTGGACCTGTAGCAGGGCTAGTGCTATTTGATGTATAACTTTTCCTCTGGAACTCCGCTACCCTAGTGCTAACAGGAATGGGAGTGAGATTTTCTTCCCGGGATCCATCTACAATTTGGATATCTCTCTCTTGCTGATATTCAGAGCCTGGATAGCTGTCAGTAGCAGCACCACAGTGGTTTTCTCCCTGGGATTGGCCTGCTGTTGTGCTATTGGTATCTTGCATCTCTGTCTTTACCAGGATCTTTGGCTTTGGGCTTGGGGAATATACTTGAGCAAAAACAGGCCCATGAGCTGTAAAATCCCTCGGTGGGCTAAGGGCATGAGAACGCTTCCCAAAGGAAGTAGGAGAAAAACTTCTAGACTCAGGTGGGGAAGGTGAGCCGCTGCCATCAGCTGAAGAAGATGTGAATTTGGCATTAGCTGGGGAAGAGGAGAGCCTGGCATCTGTTGGGGAGGAGGAACACATAGGTTCTGCAGGGGGAAATGGCCATCTGGTATCTGCCAGGGAAGATGAATCCTTGATTTGTGTTGAGGCAGATGGGTGGGTTTTTTCTTCCAGGGAAGATGGGTATCTGGTATTTGCTGAGGAAGAAGAATGCCCATTTTCTGCTGAAGAATGTGGGCACCTGCTGTCTTTTGGGGAAGACAGGCACTTGGCATTTCCTGAGGAATATAAGCGTCTGATGTCTGCCACAGAAGGCAAGGACCGGGTGTCTGGTGAAGGAGACGAAGGTGAATCCACTGGGGAGGATGAGCAATGGTTTGCTGCTGTGGAAGATGAGTTTTGGCTCTCTGCTGGAGAAGATGGATTCTGGACATCTGCTGAGGAAAAGGGTCCTTGGGTATCTCCTGGCAGACAAGAGTGCCTAGCATTTGATGGAGAAAGAGGTTTCCTGGTATCGGCTGGGGAATGGGAGCGCCTGGTACTTGCTGGTGAAAAAGACCGCCTAGTATCTGCTGGAGAACGAGACCACCTGTTATCTGCTAGGGACAAGGAAGGCCTAGTTTTTGTTGGAGATCGGGACCTCCTTGCATCTCCTAGAAAAAGGGACCTCCTACTCTGTACTGGAGAAAAGAGCTGTGTGGCATTTACTGGAGAAAGTGATCGCCTGGCATGTGCCGGTGAATGGGACCGCCTTGTATCTGCTGGAAAACAGGTCGGAGAAAGAGACTGCCTGTTATCTGCTGGAGAAAAGGATCTCCGGGTATCTGCTGGAGAAATGGATCGCTGGGCATTTACCAAAGGACGAACTGGTGAAAGAGAATTCCTGGGATTTGATGGGAAAAGAGGCCGAGAAGTTTCTTTGGAGAAACGTAAGCGCCTGCTGTGCACTGGAGAACGGGAGCGCCTGCTGTCTGATGCGGAGGGTGAGTCAGTGGCGTCTGTCCCTACCAGCCCCTTCTCCCAAGCCTCAAGAAGCATGGACACCCGAGAAGGACTGTGGGATCTAGCACCTGCTTTCTCTGTCATCTGGGATGCAGATGTCATTTTGGAAAAGGAAGGTTTGCTTTCCTGATTTGGAAGATCTGTTTTCTTCCATTTGAACGAAATATTCGAGCTGCCTTTCCCTGCCCTATGCGAGCTAACAGTGACCTTTTCCATGCTGTGCTGAATGCAAAACAGACCACTCCTGATGTCACACGGTCTTCTTGGATGCAACTCCCTTTCGCTGGATGCCTGCGAACTTCCACTTGATTTGGAAAAGCTAGAGATGTGGGATGGGAGAGAGAGAGAGAGAAAGCAAACAGTTAAGCCTGGGAGAGTCAAAAGATTCCCAAATTCTTTGCATCTAACATTTAAAGCCCTTCATATTTCTATTATATATTTTACAGAACTTAAGAGAGTTACCTTTTGGGCTAAAACTTTCCATATCTTTCCACTGGGATGGCCACTGGCCATACTGACTAGAGGATTCTAGGAGTTTCAGTCGACAAATGTACGGTAGCTTTTTGCCAAGCTGTTCCTGGCTTTTTTGACTGATATTTTGATAAACCTCTTTGCCTTTTGTTTGGGCCTCAATTATCTCTACTCAGTCTTTTAAAACTGCAAAATCATCAGATTCTTGATTTGGGAAGGTTCGCTTAAAAGGTTATCCAACCCTTTGACTGCAAAATTGTAGTCTAGCCCCAGTCCATGGGCTATGAGCATTTCCATGGCTTGCCAGGCTACCAGTAATTTGAGATGAAAGGAGTTGGTTGAATCAACTCCAGGGTGTTTAGCCATGGGCAAACACATTCACATGTGCTAGAGTCTGACTGAAAGCAAACTTGGAGATAACCATATTAATTTTGGCACAAATGTTCACCATAATGTCGTGACTCATCACAGCTTAGAAACATTCACAGAACTATAGCATCCAGATTCCACCTGCTAGCATGGTCACTGGCTATGCAGGCAGGGGATGCTGGGAGCTCTAGTTTAAAAGGTAATGCTCCAAAGCTTTGTGGCACAGATATGGTAGATGCCAGATATTGTATTTTATTTCAGCAATTTACTTGGGAATTTTCTACCCAAGTATCCAAGGTCAACGTATAAGATCCCAAAAGGATCACCTACCAGTCCTTAAAAATTAAACAGTCAAAATATGAAAAAGGGAACCATTAAAAAAAACACCCATCAACAACTTTACAGCAAATATTGACAAAGCAGCAGATAAGAGACAGTGAGCAGTAGGTTACACTCTATTGGCTCATCTAGGAAATTGGGTACCCTTTGACTCCTGCTTCACCCAATAGTCAAATCAGGACAGATGGAGGGTATGGAGTTAACTGAGTGCAAATTACTTTTGCACTATGAACTTAGTTTACAGCATTTTAACTAAGTTATGAAAAAAGAGAAAAGTGGGAGGAGGAGAGGGAAACTGGGACATTTTAAAAGCAGCTGAAAAAGTGAGATGACAGAGGATTAATCAGGACTATTCTTGTCAAATTGGGACAGTTAAGAGGGAATGCTTCAACTGCAATGGTAACATCCTATGGAATCCTGGGATTTGTAGTTTGGTGAGGCACTGACGCAATCTGGCTGAAAATTCTGTCTCTGCCTACACTGCAAATACCAGGACTCTACAAAATGTGGCTATGATAATTAAAGTGGAATCATTGTGCTATAATTGCTTGGTGTGAAAGGGTCCTAAAGAACAAATTTCAAGGTGGGCATTATCCCTTCCACCTGCAAAGTGTTGGGTGAGTTACTTTTAGTTAGTTAATTATATGGTCTGTTTTATTTTAAAAGCAAGTAACATTTCTAATAACTTCTCTAATTAGTTCTTTATTAAATATGCTGATTTGGAAACTGATTTAGTTCTTTCCCTAGGAGGAAGCTAAGAACTCATGTGCTGGATAGCTTAGCAAACTTTAGAATAGCTTTGTAATATTTAGGCCCACAAAAACAACAATACTTTCATTCTGGTAAGTTACCTGCTATATCTCAGCGGGCTGGCAGGAGGATTTGGGATAGGGCATTGCCTCAGATGATGATCTTAAAGGTTGGACAGGTTTTTCAGGTTCATCTTTTAAGATTTTACAAAACAAAGAGCTTGTATTAACCAACTCATTTCTTGAACATTGTTCACATGTGATGGGAGTGGGTCAGGAAGATAACCTAAATTAGGTGTATTCTAGACTCTGTTCCTATGCCAGTTTTCACTGGTATTTCTTCATCACAGGAAGAAATAATAAATAAAAATGCCTCTGAGCATATGTAGAGTATACCCTTTAATTTGGGTTGGGGATTTTGAGGACTTCCAGATGTTTTTGGACTGTAAGCATTCCTCACTATGGTTATGTTGGCTACAGAGACAGATCACAACTGTAGTTCAGGAACATCAAGAGACCCATACAGTGCATACTAATCTCACCAAACCTTAGATAAAAAGTGATTTAGAGGATTGTTCTCCCACCCTTGGTTAAAGTGAACTTGGGCTGCATCCACACTGCAGAAATAATCCAGCTTGACAACACTTTAACTGTCAAGGCTCCTTCCTATGGAATCCTGGGATTTGGCAGTTTGTTGTGGGACCAGATATATATACACTCACAGGGCTGTCCAGTCCAAGGCTGCATCCACACTGCAGAAATAATCCAGTTTGACACCACTTAAATTGTCATGACTCAATGCTATGGAATTCTTGGATATATATATTCCATAGCATTGAGTCATGACAATTTAAGTGGTGTCAAACTGGATTATTTCTGCAGTGTGGATGCAGCCTTGGACTGGACAGCCCTCTTAGAGAAAAGAAAATGAGAGCAGGGGAGGTGACTGTCCAGAGGGCAGCCCTAACTCCATCTCTCTGCATGTATCCTCCAATATTTAAGGATAAAAATCAGGACACATTGATGTTGCTTGGCCAGATGTGCCCTGGTTTTTACCTATGAAATGTTGGAGAATGTAGGGAAATTCCAATTAACCAGTCAATAGTTTGGGAGGACCCTATCATATGTCTTTTGGGTAATTCTTGCAGGTACTCAGTTAACATAAGTCTGAGCCACTGAAGATATGAATCTGATATACAATTATAGCACTTTCCTGCCACTTTTAACTGACATAGCAGCATTTTATGGGATCGTGGGATTTGTAATCTGGTGTCTGACATTTGGATGTAGCTCCATCTTTTGGCCAGAGTAGGATGATAGCACACAGCCAGTTTTTCTTTTTCTTAGGTACAGGTCCTGCTGTCCACTGGATTTCTGGTGAAATCTTGGGCAACTTTGTCCCGACACTCAATCATTTCTGCATCTGTTCACCTTAAAAGCATGGGAGCCCTGCCAGAGAGAAAGGAAAAAAGGTGGCCACCTAGATTGGCAGACCAGTTGCTGTACTCCCATTCTAAACTGGTTTTTGACTGACATTTGAAAAGGCCAGCCGAGCCATGTCAACACAGCATTTTTCCCTTCCAGAGGAACAGAAGGAGGTTGTGAAACTCCCTGTGTCCTGACCTACAGCATTCAGATGAGTCAAGTTTGTGTTTGGGTCCTTCCAAACTGCCAACAACATTCCAAGCAAGCCAAAAGATCCAAGTCAATGAAGCTGTCTCTACAGATGTTGCAAGAAAATGTCCTTTCTAATTCTGAAATACAATGGAAGTTGTTTTTAAAGCGATAGAGACAGCGTGGTGTAGTGGTTTGAACATTGGATCATGACTCTGGAGATCATGCTTGGCCATGGAAGCCCACTTCCAGCCCCAGAAAACCTCATTATAGGTTCACCTTGTGGTTGTTGTGTGCCTTCAAGTCATTTCCGACTTTTGGTGACCCAATCATTGGGTTCCCTTGGCAAGATTAGTTCAGAGGAGGTTTGCCATTGCCTTCCCCTGAGGCTGAGAGCATGTGACTTGCCAAAGGTCACCCAGTGGGTTTCATGGCAGAGCTGGGAATTGAACCCTGGTCTCCAGAATCATAGTCCAACACTCATACCACTCTGGCTCTCATGTCACTGTAGGATTGCCTTAAGTCAGAAACTATTGGAAGATACACAACAACAACAATATGATCCAAAGCCTTCCTAGGAAAAAGCCTACTTCATCAAATTTCAAAAACTTGTCCCATATTTTAACACAACTTTTCCCATAAGCTCCACAGTGCAGTGGTGCCGTCTGGACTTTGAGGCACACATAATGGGACCATGGCCTGATGGCTTGGCACATTTTGCAACCAGTGAAGAAATGCATATCAATGGAAGTTGGGAATGTTACGGCTTTAGACTATCATGATCAGTAGCTCAGGGATTCTAGGAATTGGGATCTAAACAGATATTTTCTTTTCTCACTTCTGTACATTAACATCTAAATAGCCACAATTTGGGGGCTTTTAATTTATATTAAAGATGATTTTATATTTCCGTGTTTGTATACTTTTTGTATCACTTGCTTGTTACCTGTATTATATTTTAAATTTATTACTGTTATTGTAGTTTATTTGTCAAACCACTACATCATGATGATTCTTGATAGGGTTACCTCCAGCCCACAAATTCATACAAAAGCAGTTAGACTACATTCCTGTTCCTTTCTTCTGCTATTGACAATTCAAATTATTCTGAAATCTTTTGGAAATTTAGGAAATTTAAGTGATTCTTCATTGAAGGTAGATCTGCACGGGAAAAGGAAAGCACCATCACCCCATTTGTTCTTTCAGTGCAGCCTTGGTGTCTTGACTTTGAAACAGGTTAATCTCGACAGCTGATTCTCAAAAATACTGATGCAATTTCTTATTACATGATTTTAAATCAGAAAGCACTCGGTCATGCCAGATTCTCAAGTGAAGGACAATACCAGCACTTTCTCAGGTTCTTCAGGGCGAGTTTGTCAAGAGTGAACCTCTCTTGTGCTTTAAATCTCAGGTTGCCAACATCAGTTAGAATCTTCCCTAGTGTAGCATTTCAAAAGACATTCTTGGTGTCAGGATTATATTTTTAAATTTTCCAAAATTTCTGGTTGCAACAGTACATTTCCAGACTCAGGAAGCAGCAGAACTTGGAAATATTACTTTGGCACACTGCAGCAATCAAATATGGAGGAGGTTCAGGAGTTGTAGTTCCAAAAAGTAACTTTTCCATCTCTGGAAGGCAGTGTGCCACTTTTGTAATCCTACACATTCGGTTACAATACAACAAAAGGGGAAAGTTCTGCTATAGCACATAACACAGACACACATGCATAATGAATTCTGTAATCTGCTGAACATGAAACTCATGAAGCTCAGCATCAAGCGCATTTGGTTTCTTTCCTGCTACACCTGTCCCATTTGTTCTAGAATCCCTATATCAGCACTCCATAATAATTTGGGTATTGGGAAAAGACTTATCACTTCTGCGTGGGAGTTGCTGTGTCAATCCTGCCCTAGTCTGTGGATGCCAGATGCAATTTGGGGATACAATCTGATAGTATGGAAATAACCGCTCACCCCACTTCTTTGCATAATCCTGATGTGTGAAGTTAGCATCTTTCTGATTATACACAGAGGTAAACGCGGATTAAATCTGAGACTTTTTCTATCTCTTAAAAAAACCAATCTCTCTCTAGAATTCAGAGACCATGTTAGTCTGAAATATCTGTATGCAAAGGAATCTTGCAGCACCTTGAGACTAACTGTGCAAAAGAAGTTGTAGCATAAACTTCTCTTTGTGTGTATATGCTTTAAAGCTAATCTGTTAAAAGCTAATTGATGCCAGTGTATCAAAACCACATGATACAGATTAGAATTGGGGTGGAAAATGTGCAGCCCTAGATGTTGTTTTACTGTAGCTCCCATCACTCTGGACAACCTAGGCACTGGTGAGGAATGATTGAAGTTGTAGTCTAAAAACTTCTGGATGGCTGCACCTTCTCCATTGCTGGAGTAAAAAAATCATGAAGAAAAATCATGAAGACTCCCCTATTTGGCACTGAGGAATTCCTTGGAAATATATGAACCTTTTAATACCACACTTTATATAACTATGTTATATGTACATTTTATTTGCATCACATTGCCCTAGCTACAGTTCTTTCAATTTTCTTCAGTGATCCAGGGTGAATTCTGCAAGTCTAGATCGGTTTTTAGAAAGCAGCCTTTCAGAAAAAGAGGTATTTCATATATATGTGTGTAAATGTTTATATCTTAGTGTTTTTCCTACTTATGGATGGACAGATGATGAATTATATTAGATGCTGCTAATGAGTCAGTGTGGTGTAATGGTTTGAGCATTCAAATCTCAGCTCAGCCATGGCCAGTGGGTTGCCTTGGGCAAATCACACTCTCTCAGCCTCAATGGCAAACCCTGTCTGAAGAACTTGCCAAGAAAACCCTGTGATAAGATCAGAAATTACTTGAAGACACACAACAACAACAACAACAACAACAAGATGAAAAGGACCTCTAAATTAGGAAAAAAAGTGTCAAAAAGTAAGGGGGAAAAAGAAGACACCAACTTCCATAAAAATTATATGTGATAATATATAGATAGAAATCTGGAAACCCATGTTGCAATTCAACAGAAAGATTGTTCATCACACTTTAATGGGCACGACTGGCACCCACCTCCTGTCTAGGTGTTAATTGTTGATAGGTATCTTCCAGGTCCCTGGGTTTTACCTTTTCTTGGTCTGTTAGAATTAAATCACAACTTTCAAATGGGGGATACTTTCTAATGGAGCACTATCTTCCAACAGCCCTGCAAACAGAGGATTTACTTCTATCAAACAGGGAACACAAATACTCTACCTTGAGGACATTTGCCCAGAGGGTCCCATCACATTCCAAGCTCAGAGTGAGCAAGAGAGAAGAGAAGAGAAGAGAAGGAAGGAAAAGACAGATAGGTCTGTTCTACATAGGTGTGGGTATCTGATTTTTGCTATAAAAGGTTTCGCTCTTTTATTATTTTAAATGATTTCTCTGCAATCAACTTGGAAAGTTTTTTTTTTTAATGGAAGTTCTAAGAACCACCACCACCACCCCAGATAGTCATTTTTCCAAACTCCCCCAGAGACACACTACAAAATAGCAACCCAAAAAGCTCACAAAATCCTGGAGTAATCGAAATAACAACTCTCCTGCAGAATGCTAGAGTTGGCTGACAGGCAACTTAGCAGAGAAGTTTGACAAAGATTTGTTCTTCTCTCTTTTGCAGGCTACATATGACTATAGATTGAGTTGTTTAGGCAGGCCAAGCACATAGAAATGTTAGAGAGTGAATATATATTGTGGATTTATTTGCACTGCAATAAGTTCCCATAGCTGGCTTGGGGTGGGGGAGAGATTATAAAGAATAAAACTAATTAATGTGGTACAGTGTCTGTTTTATTCACTTGTGTCTTAAGTTGTTTACTGACAAGCATCTTGCTCCTGGCATGACAGTGAGAAATAAAATGAAAACAAGTCATATTAAAATTGTGGCTTTGGCAGAAACTACAATTATCGGGAGAATGGCATTTTGACGGTGAGAATTAGTGAAGCAGTTTTCCTTGCACAACAAAAGCATAGAGGAACATCCATGGGAGAAGGTACCTGTATCTGTTGCAATGTTGAAACTGCATAGGAAGGATTGATGCCTTTCTTTACTAGGCCTGTTCCTGGATCTTTACTAGCAAACCAAAATCATACCCTCCAACATTTCGTAGGACACAGGTGGCCAAGCAACATCAGAGTGTGGTCCAGAATGGCAAAAGTTATTAATGCGGAAGAACAGACAAGCCAGGAAATGCAACAGCAGTTTGCTTTTGCCTGAACCTACTGGGATGTGTAGTTTGTTGTGGCACCAAAGCTCTCTGAGCAAGAAGGCAAATATCTCACAAAACTACAAATCCCAGAATTTCATAGCATTGAGCCATGGCAGTCAAAGCGGCGTCAAACTGCATCCATTCTGCACTACAGATGTAGCCATAGTGGTAGATTTGCATGAGTCTTAATGTCTATAACAGTTGTTTATTGCATTAGCAATAAGAAGGCAAATCATAGCGTGAGTCTTAAATGTCAGGTTGCAGCAATTTTAAGGGCAGCTTAAAATTGCAGGGAAACCAATAGTTCAAATGGGTTCAGGAATGTCCTATCTTTAAGTGGCCCTGATATTTTGGAGGTTGTAATTTGTGCAGGGAGGAAGATAGCTGGTTAAACCCAATAGTACTTGATCAACAGGATGTGTGTCCTCTGAACCAACTTGCAATGGAGTGATGGAAATATTTAATAAGTCTCCTTAATTAATCTTCAGGTGCTTGGAGAGAAGCCAGCGGCTCAAATGCCTGAATTTCAAATGGTCTGCCAACAGGGGGAACAACATCTCAAGACATCTGAAGAGGAGATTCATTTCTGAAGAGGACATCTGAAGAGGAGATTCATTCAACAAAAGTTGATGCCCTATGCAGGAGGGAGCAAAGTATGGACCTCCAGATGTTGCTGGTCTGCATCTCCCATCAGCCACGACTGGCTCAGCTAATGGCGACGATGAAAGTTGGGAGCTGCAGTCCAACAGCTTCTAAAAACCTGAATTTTGCCCACCTTTATTCTAATGCCTTGGCTTCATCTTTAAGGCATGAAGAGATTCACAGCAAAGTTAAGCCTATTCCAGACCCTCCTCAAGACTTCAAAATGCTTATTTCTTTGTTTGTCTCACTACAGAAAAAAATGTTTCTCTTTAAGACAGCTTAGAATAGTAGATGGTCAGATTTTCCATTCCCTTCTCCTGCTGTTGTCTTCTCACTACCGGTGTTTAGATTGTATACTCCTAGAAATCCTGTCATCCTTGCTTAAAAATGGTAGTGGTTGTGGTTGTATGCCTTCAAGTAGTTTCCAACATATGGTGACCCTAAGGCAAATCTATCATGGGGTGATCATATTACTCCCATCCTGAAATCATTACACTGGCTGCCAATTAGTTTCCGGGCACAGTATAAGGTGTTGGTGTTGACCTTTAAAGCCCTACATGGCTTGGGCCCATTTTACCTAGGGAATCGCCTATCTCCATATAATCCGCCCCATGCCCTCAGGTCCTCTGGGAGGAAGTTGCTTCAACCAATAAGAACTAGGTTGGCAGAGACCTCCCGGAGGACCTTTTCTGCCACTGGAATGCCCTGCCGGAGGAGATCCACCAAATAACCAACTTAGATGGCTTTAAAAAAGCCATTAAGATGGATCTCTTCCGGCAGGCATTCCCAGACTGATATACTCTCCTCCTGCCACTAAAGAGCTCCTTTTGAGATGGCTACAGCATCGCTGTCCAACTATGTTAGATGTTTTTTCATGTGAGATGTTTAATTATTTTATTGTTAAGAGCAGGCGTAGGCAACCTTTTTGAGCTGGGGACTGGGTTGCTGTCCCTCAGACAATTGGGGGGCCGAAGCACCATAAATAAATAAATAAAAATAAAAATAATTTAAAATAAAAAAAAATGCATGCACACTCTCTCAGCCCTGGAAAAGCCATGGCAAAACCCCTGTGGAGATTTTGCCAAGAAAACCCCAAGAACAAGTAATAACAACAATAATCAATATCATCATGGCGGGCGGCAGCGGGGGGCGGTGGCAGGACCAGCCTGGGCCGGTCCAAAGGCCAAGGGGGGCCGCATCCGGCCCCCGGGCCTTAGGTTGCCTACCCTTAGTTAAGAGATTTTAATTTGTAAAATGATTTAATATATTTTTAGGGGGGGGTATATGTTGTTGACTGTATGGGTGTTTTAACTGTAAGCCGCCTTGACAGCCTTGGCTAAAGGCAGGGTATAAATAAAGTATATTATTATTATTATTATTATTATTATTATTATTATTTTGGCAAGTTTCTTCAGAGGGGGGTTGCCATGGCTAGCCTCTGAGGCTGAGAGTGTGTGAGTTGCCCAAGGTCACCCAGTGGGTTTCCACAGGTGAGCCAAGGTTCAAGCCCTGGTTTCCAGCACCATAGACCAACACTCGAACCACTACACTATGCTGGTTACATTGTGTAAATAAAGCAAATTATAAAGACTGGGCTATTCACAAATGAGTTTCACTCATGAGGCATTGGGCCATTGCAAGGGCCATGTGCTTGTTTACTTAATTGTTTGGTTTCATTTATAACTTGAATTTCCAGATAAAAGGGCATTTAATATTGCATAGGAGAGCCAGACTGGTGTAGTGGTTTGAGCATTAGACCATGCCTCTGGAGACCAGGGTTCAAAACCCCATTTGGCCATGGAAAACCACTGGGTGATCTTGGACAAGTTGGACTCTCTCAGCCTCAGAAGAAGGCAGAGTCAAAACTCCCTCTGAACAAATCTTGCCAAGAAAACCCAGTGATGTTGCCATCAGTTGGAAATGACAACTGTTGCTGTAGTAGGCCATATTTCAAAGAAAGGAACTAGCAAAGTGCCTGCAGCCAAAATGACCTGTTGTCCATTCAGCTCACTTGGAAATCTCAACCAAAAAGGCCAGGATCTATGGTTGGCAGGGCAGAACTATCCCAGTCCCTGAAATCAGAAGAGTTAGATCCTAGTGATGTTATAAGGTTGATAGCACAATGGACAGGCATTAGTAATGCCATTAAAAAGTAAAGGTAAATTAAACACCAACCACGATTATACAGTTTGTTGTTGTTAACCATCCTTGAGTCGATCTTGACTCATGGCGACCCTATGGATAAAACATCTCCAAGATTCCCTATCCTCCACTATTCTAAGTTCTTGCAGATTCATACTTGTGAGTCCATGCATCTACCATGTGGCCTTCCTCTCTTCCTACTTCCCTCCACCTTTCCTAACATTATTGTCTTTTCCAACGATTCATGCCTTCTCATGATGTGGCCAAAGTATGACAGACTCAGTTTAGTCATCTTTACCTCCAAGGAAATTTCAGGCTTGATCTATTCTAGGAACCGTTTATTCGTTCTTTTTGCTGTCCACGATATCCTCAGCACTTTTATCAAGCACCACATCTCAAATAAATTTATTCTCTTTCTGTCCACTTTCTTAACTGTCCAGCTCTCACATCCATATGTGGTAATGGGAAAGACAACTGTTTGTACGATTCTAACTTTTGTGCTGTACAGAGTACACCATTCAAATAAAAAACAATGTATATACACAAACTTTTAAAAACAGCGCCCTCACCCTGAAATTCCTCCCCCTTGCCCTGAGAATTGGAAAAGAGGGGCCAGGCCCTGAAACCAGGAAACTATACCTGGATTTCTCAGCTGATGCTCTTCATGTGCTTATTTCCTTTCATTAGTTTGACCTGCTCAGCTGGAATTATGCTGAAGGCCTCTGTTTGTACATAGAATGAACAGAGTACAGGCCATAAAGAAGGAGGGCAGCCCTGCCTTCCCCTTTGGCCAGGCTTTGAACAATGGTTCAATTTCCAGTTTCCACTTCTATTTCAATAATTCAATAATAAATAAGAAGTAGGTTGGCATGCACTCATTACACCCTTAGGCCCATGCTACATCAATGGTTATGTCATCTTCCCAGACCTGAAGGACTGATTTTTGGCAGGTACAATTCAGTAAAATACAAGTTTGCATTTCTCGGTTCCAACTGGTAGTATTACAGATGTCAATGCATGGTATGGAAACTTTTCCATTAAGGTAACCAAAAAATGTAATATTTCTTATGCGCACTATTT
Organism: Phrynosoma blainvillii; assembly: GCA_026167975.1. Taxonomy (NCBI): domain Eukaryota; kingdom Metazoa; phylum Chordata; class Lepidosauria; order Squamata; family Phrynosomatidae; genus Phrynosoma; species Phrynosoma blainvillii. The sequence goes on from JANUYF010000008.1 coordinate 24,709,409, forward strand.
AGCCTCATTGTTAATAAAAATAAAGTGGGGAAAAAAGAAGTTCTGACTGGTAGTCACTTTTCATTTGGATTTCTGGGTTTCGTGGACCATGTTTTGGGCCAGGTGTGGGTTGGTAGCAATTTAAAGCTAATGTAAGGTTCCTGGAGGAATCCAGGAGCAGCAGCATATCTGTTTTTTTTCCCCAGGCAATTTTTCATCCTTGCAAATTGGGAGATTAAGAGGTCACCCAAAAAAAGTTGTCTACATGTGGCCCACAAACCACAATTTCCCCAGTGTTTAAATGGCAAACCTATAAAACACTAGGGCATTTTGCGAGTATTGGATAGATTCTCTTAGCCACTGTTTCTTAAGCTACTTGATATGGGGGACCAGCAGTCATCCTTACCCAAAATGTACCAGGGACCACCACCACAAATGGGTCCATTGGCTACAACTCTTTCATTATTTCCTGGAAACTTGTTGCAAATCAGCACCCAATGCCTCATGGACCAACACGGCTCCATCGGCCATTATTTTGAGTAGCACTTTATATTATTTTAATCTTAAACTGATATACCTTCCAACATACTAAAGGAGGGAGAACCAGAAAAGAGTTTTGAGTAGCCTAGTAGTAGTGGGAACCTAGAAGTCCCATCTCCTTATTTCAAATGTTATGACTGCCACGCATATCTTATCCAAGGTATTGGACTCTGAAGGCTTGAGGCTAGCAATACTCCGGCTCTTGACCATGCCAGTTTGGTGGGAGGTGGTGAGAAAACAGAAAAGCACTGCCAGGGGGGAATGGCATTTGCCCAATAAATGCCAATTATGTGCAAACCAAATATGTAGTTGGGCCCACATACTTCCAGTCTGTCTCAACAATTTTTAATTTGGCCTTTGGCATCCAACAAGTGGTTCAAACAAGTGGCTGCATCACGTGGGATGCAAGTTTGTGAAAGCAAGAGGGACTGATGCCTTGTGAGGCTTTGGGACAATAAGGAAGGGGTCCCTTCACTCCTTGAGACCTTTGCTAAGAACATAAAAGGCTCAGGATGGGTGAGAAGAAAAATGGAAACAGCAGGGTGGAAGTAAAAAGTGTTAGAATAACAGGGAACCATGAAGCTTGCTTTTTAAAAAAAAAAAGAATCATGGCTTCTCTTTATTTCTCCTGTCAATACAAACAGAAAGCTATTAGTTTCTACAACTACTCATATAAGTTTATGGAATGATATATTGTCAAAAGATACTTCATCTTTTCTATTATGTTGTTGTTGCTGCTGCTGCTGCTGCTGCTGCTGTTGTGCGCCTTAATTCCTTACTGATTTATGGCAATCCCAATGTGAACCGATCATGGGGTTTTCTTGGCATGTTTCTTCAAAAGAGATTTGCCATTGCCATCCTCTAAGGCTGAGAGAGTGTGACTTGCCCAAGGCTACCCAGAGGGTTTCCATGGCCAAACAGGGATTCGACTCCTGCACACCAGAATCCTAGTCCAATGCTCAAACTAACTCTCTGGCTCTCCTGATCTTTTGTATAGATTTATTTAATTCAGAGCACTTGGATTATATTCAGAGCGCTTAAGTGATTCTGTTCATATTTTCACTCATTTCCTGTTTATGTTCAATCCAATAAACATTATTGGACAAAAAATAAAGAATCAGCAAGGCGGAAACAATATCACCATTGTCTGCAAACTTTTTTTAATCTCCAAGGATTCCTCTCTGCAGAAATGTATAAGCAGGAGAACTGTTGGATAACAACTATGGAATCGTAGGCTTTCATGGCTGGCGTCCATAGTTTTTTGTGGGTTTTCCGGGCTGTGTGGCCATGTTCTAGAAGAGTTTCTTTCTGATGTTTCGCCAGCATCTGTGGCTGGCATCTTCAGAGAAACTTTCTCTGAACTTTCTGAACTGAAGATGCCAGCCACAGATGCTGGCGAAACGTCAGAAAGAAACTCTTCTAGAACATGGCCACATAGCCCAAAAAACCCACAAAAAACTAACAACTACCGAAATTGAATGCACACATAATAAAGTTACTTGGTCTCAAAGTGTGAGCTAAGCTCTGAAGGAATGCTGTACATCTCTAGATATCTCATGGTGAATGAAAGTGGGAGATGGGGAAGTTTGATTTCAATTTTTTGTGGTGGTTCTAAAGCCTGGCCATTTTTCTCCAGCTGGCACCAGGGCTCTCTGTTTCAACACAAAGGTGTGTCTTTGGGTGTTGCACTTGGGCAACATCATTGCACCAAAAAGCTAGAAGGGACAGGATGGAACTAGGGAGAGAAAAGGGGCTTTTTCATGTATTTGTGCATAAACTGCGCTGTTTGGAGCAAGACATCAAGTAAAGGACCAGTATTGTGAGTTGTGGGCCTTTTGGTTATACAACATTTGGCAGCAGTGGTGTTGGGCTGGTGGGGGGAATACTTCCCAATGGTTAGGGTCAGCCTTTCTCAAATCCCAGTGGCAGCATAAGGATTGGAAAAACATCCCACATTTCATGTGGGCTGTTAGTATATCTGTGTAGGATGTGAGCCCAAGTAGCAATGGAAGCAACTATTGCAGGTACTAGGTCATTTTGCAATTTGCCTGGCTACCACAATTTTAATATCATTTTTTAAAATGTTATATTTTGCTGTTGCTCTGGGTTGCCATACTACCTGATGAGCTGGGCTTTCTCCAAATTCTGGGCTCATTTACCCTTATTTTCACAATTAGCTGACCCAAAAGCAGTTCCAGCCTGCCTCCCAACCCTGGCTTATACCCCCCCCCCCCGTGACATCACAAAGAAACAACTATATGACATCACAAAGGCCTGCCCCATGACAATACAAGGGCCTCACCCCTACTCTCAAATTTTGGGACTGAAATGTCAGGGAAATGGATGTTAATGGATAGTATGATTTAATAACTAGGTAGCCCTAGACTAGAGCATGGGTGGAGTATGGCACTTCCTGTCCCTGTTCTGTCCTTATAGGACAACGACAATGGCATTTTTCGCTGGATTCTTCGCTGGAGATGTTCTTGAATCCTTCCAAAACATGAGCAGGAAATTGTGGGTCATGTCTTCCTACTTCAGACAGAGCAATTGTCTAGAGTCCCAGGGGTAGGCAACCTTTCCCCTTTAAGGGCCGAGGGACTTCAGCTCCCAGAATCCCAGGAGCTATTGGCCAACATGGGACTATTGGCCAACATGGCTGAGGCTTCTGGGAGCTGAAGTCCCTCGGCCCTTAAAGGGGAAAGGTTGCCTACCCCTGGTCTAGACCAATCTTCTCTACTCTATTACCATCCAGATGTGTTTGCCTTTTAAAACTTTTAAAAATTGCACAATTATAGCACCATGATTCCACTTCAACATGAATGGAATCTGGGATACGGCATGATTCTAAACCAGGATGGAACCATGGTAGTTTAAAGTGGAATAATAATGGAGCCAATGTGGTATAGTGATTTGTGTGTTGGGATTGCACACCAGAGTTCGACTTCCAGCTCCGCCGTGAAATCCATTGGGTGATCTTGGACAAATCATAAACTCTCAGCCTTAGGGGAAGGCAATGGCAAACCTCATCTGAACAAATCCTGCCAAGAAAACCCAATGATAGGTTTGTCTTAGGGTCACCACAAGTAAGAAACAACTTGAAGTCACACAACAACAGCAGCAGCACTAATTCTGTAGTGCAAAAAGCTCCCAAACAGTGCAGAGAGGAGGAGGATTGGTGGAAGGAGGCAGAATCTAGGAAGGCAGTGAAAATAAGAGAGAAAAAAGGGGAAACTCCTGACAGGTCAAGAATAGGGTTGCACTATAATTGTATAGTGTGAAAGGGACTTTTATCTCCTATCATCTCCAGCCAGTCATGCTAAAGGCTGGTTTGACTGAAGTTATAGGAATTGTAGTCCAACACATGTTATGAGTTCCTGGCTGAGAGTGATTGAGAGCTGGCCCAAAGCGTTTTGCTGCTTAATGAGAAGAACAAGGTGGCACACTGTAAGTAAATTTTAATTGCATATAATCCCCTATTATATTTGTGGTTAGCAGGGCATCTAAGAGGATGAGGAAAGGGCAGCTCACACACCTTTCTCCTCCAGGAAAATGGAATAGCCAGAGGGATGCAGGAGCTGGTGGCTGCCCACTCCTACCTTCACTATCTGCCGCCTAAGATGGTTGCCTTGTTCTGCCTATTGGTTGTGCCAAGCCTGGCAGGTCGGTTCAGACCTTTGGGGCTTCCTCATTGTCCTGCATGTCCTGAGAGAGTAAAATGGAGTCCATTCAACCAACACTCTTCTGCAGTTACATTAGGAAGGAAGGGGAAGATACACAGAGCCTTCAAGAAGATGGCAGCCTTTCTGGTTTTCTCATGGAAGTACTCCATATAAGATTCTGCAGAGTCCCTGAATTCCACAGAGCAGATTTTGCATAGCAGCCATTCAGCAAATATTTCTGCAACCTTGGGAGATGTTCTCAGAGCCTGAAGAAATCATGCCCCTTGAATGAGCTGCATCTCATTACTGTCATTCGTTTCTGTACTAATCTCTCCCCTCATTTGCCAGCAAAGCTATGATGCCTTACTTGACCATTCTGTGAAATCCAAAATAATGAGAAAAAATATATAGGTTGAGTAACCCTTATCTGAAATCCTTGGGATCAAGAGAACTTTGAGCACTACACTTGGATTCCCATGATTTCACAGATCCTCAGTCTCTCTCCAGCTTTGTGTTTCCTTCATTCCTTACTTACGTTCTATTTGAGACATGAGGCTGGAGAAAGACTGAATATCTGAAAGACAAATGAACAGAAGTGCCACAGCTGCAGCCTTCAACACAGAATGCAAGTTTTGGTTTGGGGATTTTTTTTTAAATTTCTGGATTAGAGGTGCTCAACCTATATAATAATAAATATATAATGAACATAAACTATCTGTGCAAACACAAGTATGAATATTTAGGTAGAGTTGCATCTAGGCAGCAATGGACTAGAATGCCAGCGCTATGGGAAAGGAAGAGCATCTGTTGTAGCAGGGGCTTAAAAGGAAGAACTCTTGTATACTGTAAATATATTGCAGGATCATTTTGTTAGGACGTTTTCACATGGGGCTTTAGGAGGACGCAATCCTACCTCCGTCCGGCCCCACTCCGGCTCCATTTCCAGCTTGTTCACACACACGCGGCAGCAAACCCCGCCCCTTCCGGTGCCAACCCTGCGTCCGTCCGGCTCGTCGCTCCGTGTGTTCAAATGCACAGAGCCCTAAGTCCGGCCTCACTCCGGCAGAAAGGCCTCTAATTCCGGCTTCAGCGGTGGAAAGGTAATTCCGGGTGGCAAAAGGAATTAGCCTGCCGCTGCCGGAGCCATTCCGGAATCAGCGGCACGAGCCGTTCCAGAATGGCTCCAGCCGGCTTTAGGGACCCCCGTGTGAAAACGTCCTTAGAAAAGGCTGTATGCTATCTAGAGCAGTGGTTCTCAACCGTTGGTCCTCCAGATGGTTTGGACTTCAACTCCCAGAAACCATAGCCAAGCATAATCATTGATACGGAACTGATGCAAAACTTGGGAGCTGAAGTCCAGCATAAGTGGAGATTAACGTTTGAGGATTTAGACATATGCCCCTTTGCGCCCAAAAAATACTGCAGTAGGAGTGACAACCAGAAGCACCATGGATTATGAAGTTGGAAGTGCTGCTGCTGCTGTGCTGGTGTGAGCCTGGAGCGGTGTTGCTTTCAGTGCCTCTGCCCATCCCTGCTGCTCAACTCTGTCCATCCTTGGACATTGGCAAGCTTTAGGAGGCCCACAAGAATGGCATGGCGGTGCACCAGAGGACAGCTTGCCCAGTGCTGTGCCAAACCTGGTACAAACCTGAACTAACTGGTTTCTAATGGCAAACACACACACCTCCGAAGACACTTGCCATGAAAACCCCATGATAGGTTTGCCTTAGGGTCACTATAAGTCAGAAATGACTTGAAGGCACAACAACAACAAGTGGAATAAGCTGGGGAAATAACTGATATCCCATGCCATCCACACCAAAGTATGTTGGAAGAATTTGACTACAACTCCAAGAATCTTCAGTCAAGAGCCTGGAGCCTAACTGGAGGATTTTGGGAACTGCAGTCCAAATCATAACTTTTTACATGATGTCCCATATGTATTTTCATTTTTAATTGATAGCCATATCCCCAACTTCCTCGGCTTTTGGGGGTGCTCTCTGTATATGAGAACGTAGTTGTTGGCTCTCTGCAAATCAGAATGCAATGGGATCTTGCAGCGCCTTTGAGACTAACAGAAAGCTAGAAGTTGGTAGCATGAGCTTTCATAGACTTGAGCCTACTTCCTCAGATGCAAATCAGAGGGCTTTTTTCAAAGTGTACTCTGGAACATGTTTTGTCCAGAGTGTATTCACTTTTGAATTTGTTTACTATTGCCCCAGTTTTCTTTTAAAAAAGAACAACAAAAACAGTGTCATGAAATGAGCCTTTAGTCTTATGCCTCCATGGCAGCCCAGATTTTTAGAAATTTTGAACTGGAGTACACCCAACGCAAACCATGACCTGAATTCTGAATTATTCATTGCAACTAGAATAGATCTATTGAATCAGTGGCATTTACTTGGGTGTTGACTCACCATTCAACAATTGACTCAATGGGTCTACTCTTGCTAGGACTAACCAATAGGATTCAGGCCTATGTTTCTTTCTTCTGGAGGGGGGATTTAGAAGTAGATCCTTACCTTTTGCACATTTAGCATCCAATGTGGTGTGTGTGCTCTTAAAAATTATATATTACTGTTTTCATTATGTACATACTGCTTATGTTGTAAACAACTACAGAGATAAAAGCAATAACACAGAAAGATAAAGTAATGGTTTGTGTAAATCTGTCTCCACTCAGGTGAGTCACATACATTAGATCTATCTAAAGGATTTTTAGCTGACCAAGACCTTGCCTTCTAACTGATTAACACTGCAATCCTGTACAGAAGAAATCTGTCCCACTGTATTCAATAGGACTGCATTCCAGATAAGTGGTATTTGGGGGACATTCGTTTTTCAGATGTTGTTGGACTGCAGCTCCCATAAGCCCTCACTTTTGCTTATGCCAGCTATGGCGGTTGAGAGTTACCATTTAAATTCAATAACATCTGGGCATTTAGAGTGGCCCATCCCTGCAAGTATAGGCTAAAATAAAATAAATGTGCATGTTACTAATATCTCATGGGAAGGGTCCTTCTGAATTCTTTCAGAAAACAGGGTGGCTATGTATTCTCCTTACAGAAGACAATCTTTTGTCTGAAAGGAGCCTCTGTTTGGAGGGCTGTCCAGGTCCTATCCAGTTTAAAGAAACAGAACCACTAGAAGGGGAGCAGGGAAGGAGATCTCCATTCACAGTTAGCACCTGGACAGCACACTGAGCAGCAGATACCCACGTCACCCAGCCACATTCCTTCCCACTAAAATCATTTTTCCTCTACATATTTGTATTAACGGTCCTGAACTTTGCCAAGTGTCATCTGGCCCAAAAAGCTGTAAGATGCCTCATCTTCAGTCCTTCTCCTCTTAAGTATCTGTTTCTCTACAGTACCCACCAAAAAGACCTCAACTGCTCACATGCAGAATTCCCCATCTGAATTCTCAAGAGCAAGAGCAAGATTTCTGACAGAGAAAGAGCATATCACTCTGACTCCCATTATTTTTTCTTCACCAGAGAATGCCTCTCAAGCTATTCTTGGCATCCCAGAGTTGGCCAAGGTGGCACACCTGTCGTGGCGCCAGGCTCCCCAAACCTGTTCCCCCACGTACCTGTCGGCCAAGGGGTCTGGTGCTATGATATCTGTCCCTTCCTCTGGAGGGCCATCCCCCAATTGCAGCTCATCGGTTTGGCTTGGGTCCTTTCCCTCCCCTTTCCTCGTCTCCGATTCCCACTGTAGAGCTGCTGTTGCTGTCGCTTCTGGATTCACAGTGTCAGGTGTGAGTATCCGCCTGCACAACTTGCAGGTTCCCACCCTGTGCAGCCCTGTGCAGTTTTGGAATTCCTTTCGCGCTGACAGTTGAGGAGCCGGTTGGGCCAGTTTTGGGTGACGTTGCTCCTCCGTTTCCTCTAACTCAGCAACCCCCAGAGAAAGTGTTCCCTCCCCAGATGGGTGGCTGGGCAGGGCTCTCTGACCACAGCCTGTTATGGGTCCTACTTCAGCCATCCCATTCTCTTTGTCCTCCTTCTTGGTCAATGTGATTCTTATCTCATAGCGGATTTTTGAGCCCTTCTTGCCCAGGCTGGTTTGAGGAGTTTCCACTATCATCAGAGGTTGTTCCATAGGTGGACTTGGTGGGGCTATCTTAGGTTCCTCCACCCCACTGACCTGCTCAGGGATTGACTCTCCGAGACCACTGCTGAAGCTCAAGTTCTCTGGTTCCTCCATAACAGTGATATGGGAAAACCTTGAGGATAAATACCCACTGAGTGCACTTTCAGCCCACTCTGAAAGAAGCCTTGGGGCCTTGTTGCTTTCCTCCAGGACTGATGGGAGCTTGAGGACTTCTCCTTTCGTTTCAGGAGCTATTGAACAGGACAGAGAAGGATTGCTGAGAGAAAACGACCCTTCCCAAGAGCTCACATCTCCACAACAGAGCAAGGAGTCCAAGGATATGGATGGCACAGGGCTAGTCCCTATGGAATCAATGTCACTAGGCTGAGATGTTGGCCTGGGTCTCTCTTGCTTTCGAATGTCATCCAGAGTGGGGCCAGAATGAGACCTGCCCCTCATATCTACATCACTCCCGACTGCTGGTCTCTGAAACCGTCCCAATGGCCATGGACCACTTGTGGGGATTTGAAGATGGCTGTTCCTCTGCTTGTGCCAAGCGAGCCCCCCAAATTTACGCAGAAAGCCATTCCTCCAGAGATCGGGCTCGGAGTAGCTGAGAGCACGAGCCTGCAGGATAAAATGGGAAAGCTGTGAGAAAATTAGCAATATAATGAGGAAGGGGGGAATTAAAGCCTTTTGGCTAGGCTAGGCTAGCACAGGCGCTGGCCTATTCATTATAACTTCTTTGTTACATTTTTATTCTGCCTTTCCATTAACAACCATGGCAAAAAGATCAGGAAAAGAAACAGGACTCAACAGACAACCAAGATGAGTGTAAACTGTTTTTAAAAAATTTAAATGATCACTGAGAAAACTCCAGTTTTCACGGGTCATCTCCAGCTGAGAGATGAGGTGCAAATTCTTCATTTTTGGGTGACTCGGCTCCAGGCAAAAGGAAAGGGGTCCAGATGGACTGGAAGAGCAGCAGTTTGCTACAATTTGCAAGGATGATCTGATTTGTGGCTGCAATTTGCAAAGTCTTTCCTGAGGGTCTATGTGTTTTGTTAGCTTCCTCCTTCCATCCCGGTTATTGTGGTGCCAAACCTCACCCTACATTCTGCTCTACATCCAACTTCTGAAGCACGTGGTTGTTGTTGTTATTGTTGTGCACCTTCAAGTCGTTTCCAATTTATAGCAGCCCTAAGGCAAATTTATCACAGTTTTTGGGGGGATTTCCCCCACAAGAGTTGTTCAGAAGGGGTTTGGTTTGCCTTCCTCTGAAGCTGATCTTGAGCAAGTCACACTTTCTCAGCCTCAGAGGAAGACAAAGGCAACCCCCCTCTGAACAATTCTTGCCAAGATAAAATCATGATATGATCGCCTTAGGGTTGCCATAAGTCAGAAACAACTTGAAGGCACACAACAGCAACTTAAAATGTAGTACATTAGAGATTGCAGTTTTCCATTCTAGCAATATTAACTATATTGAAAATTTATGCATAAGACTAGCACCACAAACCACACCCCATTTTTTAAAAAGCCTTTGGTAGAACCCCAAGTGCAGATCCAAGAAATTGCTACAAAAGAATGGCATCAGCCGACAAGAAGATGACAATAACTGTCAAAACCCAAGAAGATGTATGACAAGAATTCATGCTTCTTTAGACCAGTCCAAAAGAGCCCTTAATCCATCATCCTATGGCACACTGTAGTGTCCCTCTTATTTTATCCATTGATGCTCTTTATCTTTGAATTGTGTTATAAAGTAGAGCTTATTATGTCAGGATGGTGCCACTCTGTGTATCCCTTGAAGTTCCCCAAATCTAACCCTCCCACAAGCTTTACCTTCCCAGTTGAGGTGATGGATCAAGTGCAGGAAGGACATCACCCACTCACCTCTCCCAATCTCCCAGGCCAATATTTCAGATTTCAAATAAAATTATAGGAGGGGGCAGACTGAAGTCTTAGAGCCAGGCCATGAGATGTGGTGACCTGAGTGTAAATGTGCATCTTTTCAATCTGTGCATCTGCTTGTTTTGAAGTGGGGCAAGAGATAGCTGTATTTATCGAAAGGGGGCACAGTTTTAAAAATGTTGAGGAAAACGGCATTCAAGGTTAAAATCAACACTTGGAATTGGATCCCGGAAAACAGTTACAGCCATCGAAGGCAGAAACAAACAGCATGGCGGAGAATGCTGTGCTATCTCGAGTGTTGAAGTATGATTCAACTGCAGGCCTTATCTTATAGCGTGTCTCACTGGGTCTATTGACTGCAAATAAAGATTGATTGATTGTTAGGTATAAATGACCCCATGGAGAGTAGAGGTGGTCCCCGCACGTGTGCAGTGTTTGAGCAGGACTCTTTAACATGTTAGTTGCTTTCATCCTACCAAATATATCCGCAATAAGTTGCTTGTAAAATCTTTTACTGGCCTTCCTCCTGACCTGTGCCACTGTTGTTTGTTTAAGAGGGGGTCTAAAAGGGAAAAGGAGAAGCCTAGCTTTTCTGAAACTTCCCTTATAGGACCACCTGGAAGCAATTCTTACACATCATAGCCAACTAGGTTAGTGGCTATTTTGTGTGTTAATTTGGTACATGGAAGAGCTACATGCTAGAATCATAGAATCATAGAGTTGGAAGAGACCACAAGGGCCATCCAGTCCAACCCCATTCTGCCATGCAGGAAATCACAATCAAAGCATCCTCAAGAGATGGCCATCCAGCCTCTGTTTAAAGACCTCCAAAGAAGGGGATTTTACCACTTTCCAAGGGAGCGTCTTCCACTGTCGAACAGCTCTTACTGTCAGGAAATTCCTCCTAATGTTGAGGTGGAATCTCTTTTCCTGGAGCTTGCATCCGTTGTTCCGGGTCCTTTTCGCTGGAGCAGCATAGAACAAGCTTGCTCCATTCTCAATATGACATCCCTTCAAATATTTAAAGAGGGCTATCATATCACCTCTTAACCGTCTCTTCTCCAGTTCCCTAAGTCGTTCCTCAGACCCTTCACCATTTTAGCCACCCTCCTCTGGACATGCTCCAGTTTCTCAACATCCTTTTTGAATTGTGCTGCCTAGAACGGGACACAGGATTCCAGGTGAGGGCTGACCAAGCAGAATACAGTAGCACTATTACTTCCCTTTCTTTTCCACTTTCTCTCCCTCTCCACCTATTTTCCCATCCCGGCTCCCTGACATGGCAAATATAGGGGATGCACCAGAACAACTCCCTTGCACCATCACATCACCCACCTTGCACTCCCTTCCTTCCTGGACCTCCAGTGAAACTTTATGCTCTGTCAGCATCCAAGAAGTTCTTGGCCGCTGTTCCTAAGCTCTGCTCTATTTTCTCTTTCACACTCCCATGTTCTCAGCTCCATCCATTCCAAGCAATCTCTCCTCATCCATTTTCCTTCCACTCACTCTAACGTTTATAAATTTATCATCAATCAATCTATCATCAATGTCAATTCAAACTTGAGGGGTTTGGACATTACTTTAAAACAAACAAACAAACAAACAAAGGTAAGCAACTCTCAGCTGGTCCTCAGGAAAGGATTTGAAATATAAAGTTGACCTTTAAGGCCAATTTGTCTTGCATATGGTACATTTTTCCTGGACATTGCAAAATGGTTGCCTGTCGAAATAATGAATTGCTCCTCTCCCTACCCTAAATAGTTCATTATTTCCCTCACCCTTCATATAGACAACTAGTACATCAGGGTAAAGAAGTCCACCCAGTTTTTCCCCCTAATGTACAACTTATTGTTCCCAGTGATATTTTTATGTGAAGAAACAACTGCATATTTTATGTGAAGAAACAACTGCATATGTGAAGAAACAACTGTCAGAAGAAGGAAGTTTTTGGAACCTTGACCAGGAAACCCCAGTACAGTAGGTCCTTGGTATCCATTGGGGTTTGGTTCCAGGATCCCCTGTGGATACCAAAACCCATGGATGTTCAAATCCCATTAAATACAATGGATAGTAAAATAATGTCCCTTATATAGAATGGCATAATCAAGGTTTCTTTATTGTACTGTATTTTTGAAAAATTTCAAACCATGGGTGCTTGGATCGTGGATATGGAGGGCTGACTATATTATTCTGAGAAATCTCAAAATCGTGCCTGCAAAATATTGATAAAATATACAAGGTTTTTCAAAACGAACTATTCAGAAGTTATATTTCCTTTCTAAAGAATATTTCGGGAGAGGAGGAGACAGACAGGTCAGTCCACTTGTGGATTTAACTGGTGTAATTAATTGTATAGATAGTTTGTCTTGATCTTTCTAAATAATTATGGTATTCTATTGAAATGTATTATTTACTCGTATTTTATACACATTACCTTAGGTTTGTTTGTTTGTTTGTTTGTTTGTTTTGCCCTGAAAGGCAGCCTAGAAATATGAAGCAGCAGCAGCAGCATGTGGCAATTTTTAAAACCTGGAAGACAAGAAGGGAACATAAGCTGCATCTACACTGCAAAATTAATGCAGTTTGATACCGCTTTAACCACCATGACTCAATGCTATGGAATTCTGGGATTTGTACTTTTGTCAGCTGTCTAGCCTTCTCTGTCAGAGTGCTCTGCTACCACAACAAACTACAAATCTCAGGATTTCACAGGCTGGAACCATGAAAGTTAAAGCAATGTCAAACTGCATTAATTCTGCAGTGTGGCAGCAGCCATAGATGCCCTCACATCCTGTAACAATTAGGAATATACTGTTGTTGTTGTGCCTTCAAGTAATTTCTGATTTATGGCTATCCTAAGGTGATCCAATCATGGGGATTTTTTGGCAAGTTTTATTCAGAGGAGGTTTGTCATTGCCATCCTCTGTGGCTGAGAAAGTGTGACCTGCCCAAGGTCACCTGGTGGGTTTACATGGCGGAGCTGGGATTCAAACCCTGATCACCAGAGTCACAATCCAATGCTCAAACCACTACACCATGCTGGCTGTCAGGATATATTACTGGCATCTTTTCCAAGCCTTTGGTGCACAATAATGAGGAACAGCCACTTAGCGTTGGACTTTAAATTTTAAATTTAATGTGTAACGTTGATGTTCTCCTAGGAAAGCACGGAAAACTGGTCTGCACTACAAGTCCCCGAAGTCGTGGTTGGAGGATTCGATAAGTTACTTTCCAAATAAAGTAGTTTTCCCAAGCTTTGGTTTCCAGAGATTCAGCAGGTGCTTTAAATAAACTCTATGGGAGTGTCTGATCTTCTACGTGGAAAAACCAAGATGTTTCCCAGGGCCAGTGTGTCATGGCGTGGTGGAGCTTGGTCTATTTGTAGCGCCACCGATTTGACATGCAGATGCGGAGTGATTTCCATGCCAGTTTATGTAATCCCCCCGCCCTCTGCATGCCAAATAGGAGGTGGTTTCATTTGTAGCAGCACCTGAACCGTGCGGGAAGACAAGCCCTGCCTTCCCTTGAGGCACAGCTCCAGCGGCTGCAGCAAACAAGCCAAGGATGCTCCACCCGACGGAGCTGCTGAGGAAGCAGGAAACTCTTGAGATAATAAGCAGCCAAGTGTGCACATTCCACACACACCTTTGCAGAGATTAGAGCAGCCACCCAAAACCAGCCTGCACCACCATCTTGGCAAAATAAAGCTGCTGGCTTCTAAAGATGGCTGAGATCGGAACAAGAGCAACTCACTCTTTGAAGGAGGAGGCCCTGAGGTCGAACTCAAGGAAGCAGTCACCATCGTTCAACGCTAAGGCTGCATCCATCCACACTGCAGGAATAATCCAGTTTGACACCACCTCAACTGCCACGGCTCAGTGCTGTGGAATTCTGGGAAGTGCCATTTGTTGCGGTACTAGAGTTCTCTGAGATAAAAGGCTAAATGTCTCACAAAACTACAGTTCTCAGAATTCCATAACACTGAGTTAAACTGGTGTCGAACTGGATTATTTCTGCAGTGCAGATGCAGCCTTCGTTACTTTTTTTGGATTGCCCCTCTGTACCCCACAACTGTCTCGATTTGCCATCCAGAGTCCTAATTAATTCTCTGTCATCCCACTTTTTCAACTGCTTTTCCAACGTCCCACTTTCTTTCTCCTCCTTCCATTTCCTCCCTCGGTTCTCAGCTTAACTTCAGCCGCTACAAAATGAGTTTGAAGTGCAAAAGTTATTGGCGATCAGTTAACTCAGCAGGGGGGAATCTTGCCCTTCCCAGTAGGCTAAGAAAAAAGCAAACAGCTGCAATATTGCCTACCCTGGGTGTTTTTCCTCATTAATAACTTTTACCATCTTGACCATACTCTGATGTTACTTGGCCACAACATGAGTCCCAGTTTCCATCTGTGAAATGTCGGAGGGTATGCCCCTTCTACTAGGAGTGGTAGTCCAACCTCACCCCCTGGGTGACCAGATGCCATAACCGCAAAGGAAGACAAGCCAATGCAAGTTGTACTTTAATATAAAATATAAATTCATGCTTCTCAGTCATGCTCAAAATGGAGGACATTTTGAAATTCCTCCTGGATAGAAGATTGAAATGTAAGACATGTCCTGGGGGCAAAAAAAGGACATCTGGTCACTCTGAAACCCACCATCACACACTTTGCACAACTTTCCCAGGCTTTGCCCTTACAAAATATTCTCTGGTACCAACAGAGTATACCTGTTGGGAAGACTGGCCCCCAAACCCCACCTCCCAACATCCTTTCATGCTTCAGATTTGTCCTTTTTGCTACTAAAACCTATGGCAAGGATTGCATGGAATGGCCTCCAGTCATGGAGAGTATTTCTTGGCTGCCACAGGCTGAGAAGTTTAGATGCTACAGAACAAGTAGAAGAACCTAGGAAGGAAAGGGTGGATGAAGCATCAGCTAAGGGAAATACCAAGGCCAGCCCCAGTTAGGCAAAGCGAGGCAATTGCCTCATGCCGAAGGTGCTGGGAGTCAGCAGAAAACAGCCTCCTGGCTTTTCTGTCAGAAGTCAAATTTGTGTGACACACAACCCATCCTGGCTCCAACAACTACTCTGCAACCTGATAAGATCTATCTAATACAAATCATTTAAGTTATTAATTCAGTTAGACACTTAATGGCAAAGGAAAGGGGACAACTTAAATTGATTTTTTTTTTAAAACTGCAGTTATTGACTTAATCTGAAATTTCAACACAGACATTTAGCCAGAATTAAGTTATTCATTAATTATGAGAGCCCATGCTAAAGAACCAACATGTTTTACATTACCCACCTGTGTCTTTACCCAAAGCATCGTTCTCTCTCAATCTCTCTCTCTCTTTTGGCAAAACTACTCTCCCCCACCCCCATCTGACAAGTACTCCCTTAAGATTGAGGAAATGCAGTGTTTAACTTAGAAGATCTAGTTAAGAAATCATAAACGAACAAAATAATAAAATCACAAGTCCCAGTTAAGAAGTTGGAAATGTGCACCTAGATATAAATTTAATGAGCAGGTATCTGAAAAGTCCATGCAAAATGGTTACAGGAATGCTTAATCAATACCTTGAATTGTATTGTATTGAATCAATACACTGACGGAGCACTGAGGTCCACCTGGCATACAACGTACCCTCTTCCTACTCTCTTCGCTTAAAAACGATAGCTTCGTTCATTCCAACATTACAAGATGTTAACAAACAACTAGTAAATATAGCTTGAAAAGAGGAGTATTCTGCGTATTCAGGGGATCTTCCCGAGTTCACCCTTGGATATGGCGTAGAAGTTCCTAGTCTTTCCCAAGAAATCAAATGATTAGGTTTTTAAGTTTGAAACTTGTTCTGGGATCCATATGGGAATCACTTAACTAAAGAAGTGCAGATGAAATCATATTATGGAAGCGGGACAGAGAAAGGGAAAACAAGAGAAGAGTTTCTGGAAGGGTGGGTGAGAAAGTGGGATTTCAGACATTTATGGAGTTGTTCCTTCTTTCCAAAACCCAAAGCAGAAACAAGGAGAGGTGACAAAGAAGGAAGTAAAATCATGGATCTAAAACCTTCATTATGGTAAGGATTTTACTGGGCATAGGTATGTAATTTTAAATGCCAATTTAAAATTTTCATTTTTTAAAAAAATGTGTCCCTTTCAGCACAAATTTAATTGAACTGGATTTTTTTAAAGCACATTAATGATTAACTTAATAGGCTAGAACTTTCCTATGATTTCTGCCTTAGATGTGCTGGAAGGCACTATCCTATTACCAGTGTTCAAGTAAGATTCAATTGACAGTCCTGTCACCTTCTTGTATTTAGACTGAGAAGAGAGGCGTCATCTTGTCCAACACCTCAGGCAGCAAAATGTCTTGGGATGGTCCTGGAAGCCAGAGATGGAAGCTGAGAGTACTGTACTGAGTTTTGAGAGAAGCAGCAACCCATAGGTGTGTGTGTGTGTGTGTGTGTCCAGGGGAGAATATCCGGAAAGTGTGTGAGAAAGAATAGATAAAAAAGAATACCACAGAAGAGAAGACACAGATCTTGGGGAAGCAACTTTTGGGGATGCCAATTCCCAGAATCCCATAGCCAGTATTTTTTGGTTTTGGCTGGAAGTCATAGTTTTAAAAGTTGCTTTTCCAAGCTCTGGGAGTCACGTACAGCTTCACGTACAGCCAGCCAGATCTTAGGCTGCAGATATCCCAAATGGTACCCAAATGGCAAAAGGTATGAAACCATAAAGCCCTATGAGGAGCAGGTTAGGGAGCTGGGTATGTTTAACCTGGGAAGAGAGGGTTAAGAGGTGACATGATAGCCATGCTTCAATATTTGAAGAGATGTCATATTGAGAATGGAGCAAACTTGTTTTCTGCTGCTCCAGAGACTAGGACATAGAGTAATGGATTCAAACTAAAGGAAAGGGATTGTTGTTGTGTGCCTTCAATTTGTTTCTGACTTATGGAGAACTTAAGGCTGCCTGTTACAATTTTTCTTAGCAAAATTTGTTCAGAGGAGGTTTGCCATTCCCTTCCCCAGAGGTGAGGGCATGTGACTTGCCCAAAATCACAGAGTGGGTCTCATGACCAAGTGAGGAATCGAACTCTGGTCTTCAGAGTCATAGTCCAGCACTCAAACCACTACGGCAGACTTACATGTTTCATTTTGACGGGGGTGGTGGGTTCAAATAAGGCTCCAAACATGATGGATATAC
Organism: Phrynosoma blainvillii; assembly: GCA_026167975.1. Taxonomy (NCBI): domain Eukaryota; kingdom Metazoa; phylum Chordata; class Lepidosauria; order Squamata; family Phrynosomatidae; genus Phrynosoma; species Phrynosoma blainvillii. The sequence continues at coordinate 24,726,807 of JANUYF010000008.1, forward strand.
TCTCCATACCTCCTAGAGATTGTTTTGGGGCATTATGGAGCATTTGAGTATTATTGACTTTTTTTTTAATCCATGGGGTACCCTGTGGGCATGCAGACTGCACTTTGCCGACTCCTGATCTACAGTGACTGGTAGAGTTTCTCCAGGTGTCCTCTCCCCACCCACCTCCCAGCCTTGCCTGGGAATGCCAAGGATTCAACCCATAAACCCTCTTCCAGAGCTCTACATGTGAAGCTTCCAGTGATGGAGACTCAAGTCAATTGACTCAGACTTCGGTCAGACTCAAGTCGCTTCAGTGACATGATTTGGACTTGACTTGGCAAAAATGGCACACTGACTCGACTTGAGTTTTGTATATTTTTAGAGACTGACTTATTGGTACCACTCACTTTGAGCAGCAGGCAAACTCCCCCTCAAAGTGCAGGGCACAATTCTTGAAAGGGAACAGCAAATGTGTTAGGCGATGGGCTTGAGGCGGACTGATCCTTCTAAAGCTTTTGAAAAGCTTAAGAAGGCTCCTCTGATGTGCAGCGAGTACAGGGTGCCAAGCACATGTCAACCTCACCTCAAGCCCATTGCCCAACGCATTTGTTGTTCCCTCCAAGAAATGCATCTTGCAACTCAAGTATCTTGCAAGGACTTGAGATTCGACTTGAGACTTGAAAGTAGAGACTTGAGATGTGACTTGAGATTTGTACTAAAAGATTTGAATGCATCACTGGAAACTTCCTTACCCTGGGTCAGACCTCTGTACAGGGTTCTCTGCCTTTTTCCCTGATCGACCATGGCTCAAAATCTTGCACTTCCTCCTGTGTCTTTGTACAAACTGTCTGCCCTTGAGACTCAGCCCTTCCAGGATTCCAGACAGGGAGTCTGACCCAACCCTGCCTGGGACACCCGAGACTGAACCTGGGACCTTCTGCAGGCAAAGACTGTGCTCTGCCATTGAGCTCGCGGAGGAAATTTCATTTCATTCATATGACATCCTCTCACTCAGGCCCTTTGGGCTCCAGGGGAATAAGCACCTGAGGAGTCTTTCTTTTCTTTTCTTTTTTTGCAGCTCAGGTGGTTCCTTCTCTCAAATGAAAATAAGCATGCATTTGCCAGTGGTTTTTGAAAGCTGCAGTTAAATTGCTTTGACTTGTCTCCGGGATTAATTAGCTAGCGGCACACCCTTCTCAGAGCAAAGCAAAGCAAAGCAGAGCCAGCCTTCCTTTCCTGAAAGCGCAAGAAAACTTCCAATTAGTCCTCCGCCCCAATGAGGCTCTGTGCCATTTGACTGTGACATGGCCACAAACCAAGCAAAGGGAAGCTTTTCTCTTGTGGCTGGCTGGAGCGTCAGGTTTAATCTGTCAAATTACTTTCCCATCTGGGCCTGATTGTACCCCATAAAAACTCTAGAACAGTGGTTCCCAAACATGTAAACATGAAGTTACATTCGTTTTGTCTCCTAGTACACACTCATGTAGTTTGTCATTTTGTCTCCTAGTACACACTCATGTAGCCACGCAAGAAGTTGTTGCCCTCCCTCTTTCCCTCCCACCCCAAAACTACATTCAGTGCTCCCTCTCCCACAGTGACCCTGAGAACAGGCATGGCACGACTCGCCTGCCTGGGATTCACACTGTTTCCCCCCAATGCATAGTGTCCATTACTGCCAAAATGGTCATGACATTGCCTATCCCAAGCAGCGATTCATTTGTAAAGGCAATACCCAGAAGCCATCTTTCCAGCCTCAGGTCCCAGGATAAGGACCTAAAAGATGTCCAAAGTCAATGGTTCCCAAACTTTGGTCCTCCAGGTGTTTTGCACTTCAGCTCGCAGAAATCCTGACTGTTGGCCAAGCTGGCTGGGGCTTCTGGGAGTTTCATGTCCACCTTCATGTATGCCTTATTTTGGATGGAATACAAACATCTATCCTTGGGTCTAGGCCTTTGCAACTATTGCTGTCTTTCAAAATATTTAACAACTGGTCATGTATATTTTTCTGTCTAATTTTTACTTGGCAGATCATCAATCGCCACTTGTCTTGATTTGGATGGGCTTTGAGACCCTCTCTCTGCTGTCGCCGTCTTTTGGCCAGTCTTGCTCACTTTGGCATTTTCTTTCTCTTCCAGAAAATGGCATCTCCTGAAAGTGCCTTTTCATGGAGGAGAAGGGATGCTCCAAAATGAAGAAAGCTGTCCCCAAAGGATGTCACAGAGACAGTAGAAAGAGGGATATCAGAGCCAAGTGTTGAGAGACAGTTGTTTAATGGCTGGTTTGCCAAAAGCAAGGCAAACCAGCTGAATGACACCACTGGTTGTTACTGTTGTTGTTGTTGTTGTGTGCCTTCAAGTTGTTCCCAACTTATGGCAACCCTATCAAGGGGTTTTCTTCTGAAGTTTCTTCAGAGGGGGTTTCCCATTGCCATCCTCTGAGGCTGAGAGAGTGTGACTTGACCAAAGTCACCCAGTGGGTTTACATGGCTGACAAGTTCTGCTGCTGCTTACTAGTGGGAAAGGAAGAGAGTGGGGAGTCAATTTAGGGTGCACCATGACTCTTTTCCAGGTCTAGCATGGATACTATTGCTACAGCTTGTTTTCTCTTGAGCATATCTTTCCCTTACAATCCAGCTCAAAAACTTGGAAGAGAAGCCATACTAAGGAGATTATCGCACTACAGTTAAACCGAATTAAAAAGAGACTTACCTCGCCCGAACTGAAGTAAAATTCAGGCTGCATCCAGATGCTTTTGCATGTGTTTTTTTTTTTGGGGGGGGGGAATCCACGTGATAGTGTCCAGATGCAGCCTCAATTTTACTTCAGTTCAGGCGAGGTAAGTCTCTTTTTAATTTGGTTTAACTGTAGTGCAATAATCTCCTTATTCTCTGTCATGAAGCCAAGCTGGTTTAAGGGGACATATCCACTGTGGTCTTGTGTTGGCTGTTTCAAGCTCATTTTGCCTGCATGGCAGTGGAACATGCTGTGTTATATATGTATTTTGTTTCTCTACCACACAGGTACACATTTGCTTGTCCACAGGGGCTACCAAACAAAACCATGTGGCTGATTTTGGTGGGGAAGTTTTGGATATTGCACAAAGTGCTACAGAATAGCACCTTATGCTACATCCAAAAGAGATTTACACACATACATGCATGTCACTAACAGGATTCTGTCTTAAATTAGTTCACTAGCTATCCCTTAGGTCTCTTTCACTCTACCCTGAGCAGTGCAATATGAGTTTAACTTCCATGGCTTCACCCTTGGATTTGCAGCTCTGTAAAGTATTTAGACCGCTCTGCCAGAAAACTCTGGTACCTCACCAAACTACAAATCCCAGGATGTCGCAGGATGCAACTACGGCAGTCCAAGTGGTATCAAGGTGCCATAATTGTGCAGAGTATGTGCAGATTCAAATTATGTAAGGTCATCTATATCTTCAAAGAAAAGGGAGGGAGCACCACATTTCGTTATGCTGCTTCTAATAAAAATAATCTTTCCCCCATTTAGATGCAATAAACTCATTTTTGCTATGAAAAAACACTGATGCCAAGTAGAGTGTGCAGAAGAAAGGGACTTTACTAGAATCATGTAATTCTTAATAAGATACAATTGCTTTGCTTTTTATTTTGAGAGGTGTTTCCCGAATGGTTTCGCTTCCTACGACTGCTTGTGAAACATTTTGGTTCTTACAATGGCTCGCGTTGCAAGCCCCATCTCCATGGTTGATGTTTCATAATCTTTGTCAGTCCTGTTCTCTGATTTTGTCAGCTACTATTGATTCGACATTGCGCTGCCTGCTTACCAAGCAAAGCCACAGTCTGACAGCCCAATCTCAAAAATTAAATCCAGCTGTGTTCTGGGATTTCAGTATGAACAGCATTTCAGCTTTAAGCCAACTATACATTTTTAGGAATCTTGGCATTTGTAGTTTTACAAAGTCTTTAGCCTTCCCTGTCAAAGAGTGCTGGTGCCTCACAAAACTACAAATCCCAGGATTCTGTAGAATGAAGCCATGGCAGTTAAAGTGGTGTCAAATTGTATTATTTCTACAGTGCAGATGCACCCTCTGATTGTGCATATAAAAAGCCAATTGCATTAAGACTAAGAAGAGGTTGTGGGTTAGTGGTGATAACATACCCAACATTTCACAAATGAAAACCAGGACATGCAAAGCCAAGTCGCATCAGAGTGTAGTCAAGAGGACAAAAGCTATTACAGGCATACCTCTTTTAACAAAGCCTCTCACAAAGATCCTTTTTACAAAAGATTATCTGAGTGACCACAGGTCAGTGCCTCTCTCTTTTTGTCTCTCTCAGTCCAGTCTACCTCACAGGGTTGTTGTGAGAATGGAAACTAGACAAAGCATCATGTATTCCACCCTAAATTTTTGGAGGGTGGGTAGAACAGAAACGAATGAGTGTGGAAGGCAATCCTAACACTGGTGGAATGATAAGAGAGAGACTCATGTGTAGTTGTATCATACTACCAGCAGAAGGCACCCTTATCCATTAAAAAAGCGAAACTCTTGAATTTAACAAGGGAACTCAACCCTTGCAAAGAAATTTATCTATCGGTTTATTTCAAATATTGGATTTGGCCAGAATCTTGTTCATGCACCACGTTGGTGCAATTATTCTGGCATAAGTGGCTGGGAGAAAGGCCATCAATACTATGGCCATTAAATTAGACATTGGGGAAATAATCTACTTGAAGCCAGTGGATTTTGCTGCCTTCTCTTGCCAGAGCTAATGGGGAAAATGCAACCATGATCATACTGTACCAGCAAGATTATGCCCTGTATCTCCAGGACCATGTGTGATCCAGATTGGCAGAATCTGCAATCCTGGAATTCTATTATTTCACTTCACATGAACCAGCATGTGACTTGGTTCCACTTAAAATGACAGCCCAGCAAATGCCTGCAATAGCCTGAAAACATTTCTGCCCAGAATGGTCAGGAGGGCCTGACCCGGTGCCACCCCAATTCTGGGGTGTCACTTAGTGTGGGCTGCACTCCCTGCACCCCCTTAGTGACTCTACTGGCTGGACAGTGAAGAAAGCTGATGGAAAGAAAAAAAATGAAATGGGGTGCTGGAAAGGGGTTTAAATCCTGGCTGGTTCTTTTGGAAGGACAAGAGATAGAGAGGTGGTGGATTGGGAAGAAAAGGAGTGGAGTTGGAAAAGGGTTTAAAACCTGGATGACTCTTTAGGAAGGATGAGTGGTGGATTGGGAAGAACAGAAATGGGGTGCTGAGATCAATGGGCTGGAAAGAAGTTTAAAACCTGGCTGGCTCTTTTGGAAGGATAAGAAGTGGATTGGGAAGAACAGGAGTGGGGTGCTGAGATCTATGGGTTGGAAAGGGGTTTAAAACCTGATGGCTCTTTTGGAAGGATGAGTGGTAGATTGGGAAGAACAGAAATGGGGTGCTGAGATCAATGGGCTGGAAAGGGGTTTACAACCTGGCGGGCTCTTTAGGAGAGATGAGCGGTGGATTGGGAAGAACAGGAGTGGGGTGCTGACATCTATAATCTAGAAAAGGGTTTAAAACCTGGCCAGCTCTTTTGGAAGGATGAGTGGTGGACTGAGAAGAAGAGGAGTGGGGTGCTGACATCTATGGGCTGGAAAGGGGTTTAAAATCTGACTGAGGCATGCTGGCGGCCAGGTGCAAAATGGAACGATGGGCTGACGCTGTTAACAGGATACTGTAGCTTGGGGACCAAGAAATATTCACAGTTTTCCCACCTTCGTGGGAGTCCTGTGCCCCTAACCCCTGCAAATGTGGAGGGGCGATTGCAGTGTTTGGCAAGGCAGAAGGCAATAAGAAAAGAGGAAGAACTGATGGAGGGATAGACTCAGTCAAGGAAGCCACAGTGGCCCTGAGACTCCAAGACCTGAGCAAGGCTGTTGCAGATACAATCACTTGGAAGTCTTTCATTCATAGGGTTGCCACAAATGGAAACTGATTTGATGGCAGTTAATAACAAATTTTCTCTCCAAAATACTAAGCTCACTGCAGTGGCATCCCTAGGATTGGTGTCACCCAGTGTAGTCAGTCATGGGGGGGGGGGGACTTATGGGGGTGTGACTTGCAGGGCAGGACTTGCAGTGCACGCAGGAGCACACGCACATGGCCAGAGATGCCCCACACGTCCCAAGGGAGGGCTGGGGAGAAGCCACCAGGTCCCAGGATGGGTCTAGGAGAAGCCGGCAGGTTTCGGTGGGTCCCAGAGAATGCTGGGGAGAAGCCTTTGGGCTTCGGCAGGCCCTGGGGAAATCCAGAGGGAAGCTGGTGGGCCTCAGCAGGCCCTGGAGAAGGCTGGGGAGAAGCTGGTGGGCTTCAGTGGGCCCCAAGGAAGGCTGGGGATCAACCAGGTGTCATCCTCCTCTTTTCGGGTGTCACCTCTTTCTGGGGTGTCACCTGGTGAAGGCTGAACCCCAGTGACACTACTGGCTCACTGTTATCCCACCTTTCTCCTAATAAACTCAAGGCTGTGTACTCCTTTTTTATCCTCACAACAACCCTGTGAAGTTGCTTAGGATTGAAGAAAGGAGTGAGTTTCATAGTTCAGTGAAGACTAAATCTTCCAAGTCCTCATCTCAAACTCTAACCACTACACTGCACTAGTTCTGTTTAGAGTTGTCATTTCAGAAGTCTGCACTATCTTTCACATCTTCACACGTCAGCCTTTTCCCAGTCAGTTATTAAATCATTGAAAGGGAAACTGGTACGACATGGTACTTTTCTTACCAGCTGCCAGGAGTTTTTTACACAACCAGCTGTATTTTGTACAGGTGTGTAGGATAAATGCTATCCCACCTTTCAAAATAAAACATGATCCATAGTTCACAGAAGGGGCACACCATTAATAATGTAATATAAAATAAAATACCAGCAAGACACTTTAAAAACATTTTGTTCTTTGATAGCATTTTATACTCAGTTATTGGCACTATTGGCCTCTCAGGCAAGCTGCCAGGGGAAATGCTTCTTAGCAGGAATATAAACAAACAAGCAGTTATCCTCCTCCCCAGGCAAAATACAGCTGGCTGGATTATCATCAAAAAGTTTCTGAAAGAATCAAGGAGAGCAAGTGCTGTGTAGGAGGCTGGATTTTGCAACAGGAAGGACTAGTTTTCAACCAGAGCTTGGGCTACATTTCCCAGAATCCCCCAGCTAGGATGGCCAGTAAGCTCACTGGGTGGTTATGGGACAATCTCTCTTCCATGAGCCATGAATAGTGTCACTGCACTATTTCTACAGTGGAGATGCCACCTTAGATGTCTGTTTGGGCCAAATTTGCTGCTGTTTAAGCACCAGATAAAAGCATGGTTGTTTATGAAAGCTTTTGGGGCCTAACTGATTTTACAAAATCCTCTCATGCACATGGCCTCGGTTCATTGCAAACTCTTTTAATTTGTCTTTTAATTTGCTAATTGTTTAATATGCTTTAGGCTCTTGACATTATTTTAATTATATCTACTATTTTAAATTTGTCACATTGATTTTACTGTACACTGCCCTGAAATCTTCAGATGAAGGCAAGATATAAATATTTTAATAAAATAATAAATAAATCGTAATGTGGGACTTAACACTATGATTTGGGCCTTTGATTTATTTCTAAGGATGACCCATTTATTCCACCCCCGAGATCTGTAATACACACAGATATTTGGACAGATTTACTCAAGATATTAGTTTGCACAGGTACGCTAAGGTTTAGCAACCGGCAGTCCCCTTGAGTTAAATCAACTCTATATAATAGCAGGCTAAGAGGCAAATAGAGAGTATAGCTATAAATGTATATAGGATTGCAACTTCTATAAACAGAAATCTAAACAAGATGCAGGTCAGCCTTCCCCAACTTGATGCCATCCCAATGTGTTGGACAACAACTCCCATCACCCCTAGCCAAAAAAAAAAAAAAAATAGTCCTTCCAAGGTGAAATTTTTTGCAGCTTACCTTTGATGCAGACCGCTGGGATTTGCTGGAAATAGAGGACTTTCTTGCAGCTGATTTACCAGGTGTAGCACTTGCATCCTCCTCACTCACCCTTGAAATTAAGAAAAAGCTGTTGGATCCCCGAGGGCTCAAGAATCCCTTAGCCAAGGAAAACCCTGAGCACAAAACCCCACTATTCAGCTTCCTTGGAATCCCATTTTGAACACAGGGTCTGTCTAAACCAGTGATTCCCAAACTTTGGTCCTCCAGATGTTTTGGACTTCAACTCCCAGAAACCAAAGCCACCATGGCCAACCATCAGGAATTCTGGGAGCTGAAGTCCAAAACACCTGGAGGACCAAAGTTTGGGAATCAGTGGTCTAAACCATCCCTGCCACCGAATTTTAGTCCTGAATCCCAGCCTGTGAAACAGCAAGGCCTGGAAATACTTTTGGGGACTACAGCTCCCATAATCCCCTAGCTAGAGACTCAGGGAGTTGTAGTCCCAAAAGGTGACATTCCATGCTACCTGTCTCCTTTTATTTTAAGAGACAAAAGAGGGTGAAAACAAGATGCATGCTTTAGGTTTAGAATGCACTAGCCTGCCAGTACAACTGTCCTTGTCAGAGTGGCAACCTGACAAGACAACCTGCCAGCCAAGGTCATGCTTATACAGTCGCCCCTCTGTTCTCGCAGACTGGAGATCCATGGTTTAGAACAGGGGTAGGCAACCTTTCCCCTTTAAGGGCCGAGGGACTTCAGCTCCCAGAAGCCTCACCCATGTTGGCCAATAGTTCCATGTTGGCCAATAGCTCCTGGGATTCTGGGAGCTGAAGTCCCTCGGCCCTTAAAGGGGAAAGGTTGCCTACCCCTGGTTTAGAATATTCACAAAGGGGCGATCTTTCAGGGGTAGGCAAATTGTCCCCTTTAAGGGCCGAGGGACTTCAGCTCCCAGAAGCCTCAGCCATGTTGGCCAATAGTCCCATGTTGGCCAATAACTCCTGGGATTCTGGGAGCTGAAGTCCCTCGGCCCGATGCACCCCATTCAAGCCTATGGGGCTTGAATATCAGCGAGTCTCCGTTTTTGCAGGGGTGGTGGTGGTCCGGAACGGATTCCCCTGCGAAAACGGAGGGCCGACTGTACTTTCTTTCAGACAGCAGTGAGTTCCACGGTTTAACTATGTGCTGTGTGCAAACATACCTCCTTTTATCTCTCCTGAATCTCCAGTTTCCATTGATAACTCTGGGTTTCTAATATAATGAGCGAGGAAGAAAAGCTCCTCTCAATCTACTTTGTCCCACTATATATAATTTTTATACTCATTTCATTTTATTTATTCATTACTGATTTCATACTCACCTTTTTTTTTTAAAGGCAGCTTTCTATGCTGAGGCTTGACAAGTAACGCAACAGGAAGGGCCTTAACCCACTAGAAAAGCATAATCCCTGTCTTCAGAAGATCTAGTGTCTGATCCCTAGCATCTCCCGGGCCGGTTGAAAAATACTATTGTCTGAAACCCTGCAGAGCTGCTGCCAGTCAGTGCAAACTATACTGAACTTGGGGCATCAATGCTCTGTTTCAAGATAAGGCAGCTTCCTGCATTCCTAACTCTTAGCTAGGAATCAGAGACATATAGTCATGCTAGTCTGGAATATCAGTAAGGGAAGAGATCTTGTAGCGCCTTTGAGAGTAACTGTGCAAAAGAAGTTGTAGCATAAGCTACAACTCCTTTCTCACAGTTACTCTCAAAGGTGCTACAAGATCCCTTTTCATATTCTTAGCTAGAAGTCCCTTCATGGTATATTGTCCATGTATCACCAAAAACAAGGTGTCTGGGACAGGTCTTGGGGATGCTTTATTCTTTTGGATGGCAGCTCCCAGAATCCCCCAATGTGCATGGCTAGTGGCCATGCTGGCTCTGAGACTTTGGGGATTGGTGTCCAAAAAAAGTGTATTCCCTGCCCCAGGATCTGAATCTACATGCTACACGAAGCAATGGGGACTCAAGTAGTGCTTGCTCTGTACTGAGAGTGGAAGAAGTGCAGGGTTGTTGTTTATTTACAAAGAAGTGGAGGTGGGGCAAAAATAGAATCTGGCACTAATTGTTCATTGAAAGATGATCCCCGCTGAGCTTGCTGGGTTGAGTCAGCTGGAGCTGTTTCCTGATACAGCTCCTGGTAAAATGCAAACAGAACCGGATATACCTTCAAGAGAACATAGAAGCAGCATGCTATGCTCTAAAAGGAACGTCTGGAAAGAAAAGGGAGAAGAATCCTTGCCAACAAATCGGCAAAATCTTCCTTATTGCTGATCCTGACTGACACATGTATTTGTCAACATGTGTGCAAGTGTCTATGAATGTGCAGAATGATGTGTGTGTACACACTTGGCCATAAGAACACCAGTGGGTAGCAGGACATAGTATCATACCTGATTTATTAAAGCAGCATAACAATTCAGCAGAAACAAGCATTATCAAGTACAGAAACTACCTTTGAAACTTTTTATGTAAGGGTGCATCTACACTGTAAAAATAGTACAATTCAATACCACTTTAACTGGCATGGCTCCATCCTGCAGAATCCTAGGATTCGTAGTTTTGTGAAGCACCAGCACTCTTTGGCAGAGAAGGCTAAAGACCTTGTAAAACTACATTACAGGTAGATAGATTCAGTCAAGGAAGCCACAGCCCTGAGTCTTTAAGACCTGTTAATGGCAGGGTGACTTGGAGGTCTCTCATTCATAGGGCTACAATAAGTTTAAGTCAACTTGACAGCAGTTAACTACAGTTAACTGCCCCAGTTTCAATCTCATGCATGTTCACCCCACACAAAAATGTGCAAACACTTTCAAACATGCTTGAGTTAGCCAAGTGACAAACTCTTAGCCTTCATTTCCTTGTGTTTTCTCAAATTTTACCTCCATTTCTGTTCCACCTTTTGTATCACCTTTGTGCATGGACATTGCTATGCATTTACTTATATCATGTTCTTAAGGTACAGTACTCATTTTTGTACCCATTTCCCACACTGACCAAAGCCTTCAACTAGATGCTTTTTAACGGTCGGCATTTTTAAATTGTATGTGTGCAACAGCGCACACAAAAAGGACTTCCCAACCTCTCAAAATGTGCAAGATCTATGAAAGAGGGTGCCTTTTTGTTTTGCTACCAGTCTCACAAGGTGCAAAAGGAATTCATTTCAGTGAGATTCTCAAAACCACCAACATTATTTTCCATCACTGGCTTAAGCACAATGGTTAACACCTAGTTCAGCAGGTGTACTCTGAATTTCAGCAAGGGGTACTTGTTGTGCAGCCAAGAACTAACAATACTTGTTGAAATCCCCTCTTACCCACAACTACTAAAGGTATAGGAGCCCTCTCCAGTCTGCACTCTGGCAATCCTAGTAACATCCGCAGCAAACAGTCAATTGGACAAGTATGTTCTCTTGACATGGCATCCATGGGTCTGTGTGTGAGTACTTACTTTTCAGTGGGTCTTTGTTTTCTGGGCCTTTTCCATCTTTGGTCTTTGTCCCATCCAGCTGGATAATTTCTTGCTCCCACCAATCTGGAACAACTCTCCTCTGTTTCTCGCTTCCCCAGTTCCTTCAGGTTTACTTCACTTCTTGAGAAGAGGTGGTAAAGCCGCCTCCTGAGGCCATCTTTCTTGGCCATTGATGGAGGCTGCTCCTTCTGACCTCCTGTCCTGAGAGACATTGGAAGGGAATGAAACCACTGGCATCAGGAGGACAAGTGGAGGGTTGTGGTTCTCCACCCGCCCTGCCTATGAGCCGAGACAGACTTGGCCGCTTGCTTTCTGTAGCCAGAAGCGCTTTGCTTTCTCCTCCACTTCCTCAGCCTCCAGAGTCCCAGCTGCCTGGGAGGATCCGGGTGCAGAAGGTGTGACACCTGCTGACAGATCCAGGCGTGCCAACTTTGGGAGCAAGGCCAACACTACCATAGCCTGTTTGAGGCCCAATTCACATTGCGGAGGGGGGCACTTTAGTTCCCAGCTGGGACTTTTTGAACCAAGCAAATTCAGGACTCTTCGCCTTATCCAAAGTGCAGCTGCAGCCTAGAGTCAGGTCTGCACCTTTGCTACAAAGGGAAGGACAGGAAGGAAGGTGACTGAGGAGATTAGAGCAGGTGCGCTGCAAGATTAGTGAACAATGAGGCTTTAGCAACAGCAGCTGTAGACCTGAGAGCAAATAAAGTTGGCCTCTGGAACCTGAGAAGAATTACTTATGCATCACTAAAGGAAACAAAAGACAAAAATACAGGGGTTGCGTCATCAAAAATGGGACAACAAAACCCCTAGATCTGAATCAATTTTGCAATTTTGGATGGATATGTGCATATTTGGAAATACAGTGGGCCCTTCACATTCGCTGGGATTAAGGGGACAAGAGTCCCATGAAAGTGGGAAAACCACAAATACTTGGGCGGGGGGGGGGGGTTACCTGAGAGAACACCTCACGAGGAATTTCAATATCCTCCAGCACAACTCTATGGTCATCATCAGCAAGAAGTTGGCCATAAAATTCACTGGAAGACGTACAAATACCTAGAAGTGTTTTCTCTAGGAATATCTAGATCCTCCAGCATGGCTCTATGATCAATATCCAGCTGATCATGCTGGAGGACCTAGAGATTCTTAGAGATAACCTATCAGTTAAATACACAAATAATCAAATCCGCAAAAGTCAAAGCTGCAAATGGTGGAGGTCCAACTGTAATGATTATAATTTGATTAGAAATACAGTACATCTCACTGTGCTGGGATTACAATAACCTATACACACCATGTTCAGTTTGATGGCCACTATTGCTGTTCTTTCTTAACAGATGGAACTATTGCTGTTCTTTCTTGTTAACAGTTTAGACAGAAATATTGCTGTTCATTCTTAAGAGCTTCTATAATTAAACAAGGCATGGACCAAACAGCCCTTCAGACTGGACATGCCCTTAGACAGAGGGCTGTCCCATCCATGAAGCAGGGCATATGGGCACTCTAAAGCCATCCTGCATCATGTAGAGCTTGTGAAAGTTGGGTCTTTCCAATGGCCATTCCATAAAAAAAAGAAAAGAAAAACAGCCTAAACTGGGGATTCTGTGAGCTATGCCCCAGAAAGGCTCTGGCCTTAGCATACTGGAAGAATTAAACAAAAGAAGGCACACCAACCACAGCCTTTTATAACCCTGACGTGGGGATAGACAACAAGTTTCCCAGGATTTCAACTTGTCCCTCAACTCAAGGATTCTTCTTTATTAAAGCTAGGAATCATGTGGCCTTCCAGATGTTGTAGGAGTGCAAGTCCCAGCAATCCTAGCCAGCATTGCCTATTTGAAGAAGGTTGGGAAGTGCAGGCCTACAACATCTGGAGGTCCAAACAATTTTCTCCCCTACTATTTCTTATGGACTAAAGGAGTTTTCTTCAGCAAAAGGTGGGGATCAAGGCAAAGCCATGTTAATCTCCCAGCTGTTTCCTTTATAACAGGAATAGACATTACAATAGCTTCCTTTTTACTTACCTCTGGTGCTGCCATCCCTGTGGAGCAAGCTGCAAACAGAACCAATGCTGCTGACCATTTGGGGAGGGACTATAATTCTGGGGCTCTGGACACATTTTTCACAAAACCACAGGTTCACCTCCTGGCATCTTCATTCAAGAGATCAGGAACAGGGGATAGGAAAGACCTCTGCAGAGGTCTGAGTAGAAAATACAGGGCTGGATGGACAAATAATGGCAAGTATGTATATATGCATGTATTTATGAGGATCTGGGGGTGGGAATAATGTCCCCTGCAGAGTCGTGAAGATTGCAAACCCGAGCAACACTAACCCATGGTGAGGAAACTGTAGTCATTACATCTGGAAGGCTGTATGATCTCACCTTGCACAACTTACATCTGTTTTTTCAAGGAAATCAAGGCAGTGACTCCCAAAATCAACTAACCAGAGCTTGGGGCACTTAGAATTAAAGATTTCTGATCCCAGAAACGTGTTTCAAGTACCAGAAGAAATGACTGATGCACACATTTTTTCCACACAGAAATCCATCCCTGGTTACCCTGAGTTTTTCTAATTTCAACAGTGTAATTGTGAAGGGAGATGAGTGATTTCACTGGGAGTTAGAAACCTTACCCAGTGTTTTTCCAGTAGACTTAAAGCTATCTTCTGCCAACTCCTACCTCATCAAATACCCTCAAAGCAGCCATACCTTTGGATGGACTTGTATGCCTTCAAGTCATTTCCGACTTATGGCAACCCTGTCACAGGGTTTTCTTGGCAAGATTGTTTAGAGGGGATTCGCCATTGCCTTCTTTTGAGGCTGTGAGAGTGGAACATGCCCAAGGTCACCAACTGGGTTTCCATGGCTGCATGGGGATTTCAACACTGGCTTTCCCAAGTCCTAGTCCAACACTCAGACCACTACATCACCCTGTCTCTCTCCATATTCAGTCAATCAAATTTAATTGATTGAAAGACAATACCCATCCCCAAACCTGATGCATTTAAGATTATAAAGAAGTACTGTTTAATACTGTGTGCCCACGCCAACCACGAACTTGCCATCTGTAGATCTGAACTTCTGCGGATGGCAAGCCCCGGCTTCTTAAATGCATGCACATGCATGCCGGCGTACGTGTGTGTGCACGTGCCCATTGAAAAGAATGGGACTTAAGGTCCCGCGTTTTTGCTATCTGCAGGGGGTCCAGAATGGATCCCCTGTAGATAACAAATGACTATTGTACTTGTACGTATAAAAGCAGTGGCTGTCCTTTATTCCTCATTTACTCCAGTCAGATCGTGAAACTGAGCTGCAACATGATCATCCTGTTCAAATGGAGATAAGTAAATGCATTTCCTTTTTTACTGTCAAAAGATTATAATACATTGCCAGTGCTTGTAAAGGCTGCCCTTGAGGAGATCTTCTACCCAGCCAGACTTGTTCACACATCATCCAAGACCTCATGTCACCTCAATGGAAAGAGTGTCAGGGTGGTTGGGTTTGTTTTAAGCACATAATGCCACTCCCAGTGGCAGTGAAGATGGGTTTTGCTCAAATATTATTATATTTTTATGATTCCTGAGGGACTTGCTGTAGGACAGGTGTTGTTTGTTTTTTGTTTTGCAAAGTATTCTTACAGAAGACAGGCTGTGGAAAAGCTACGTTTTTGAACTATAACTCCCAGAAATCTCCAGCCAAACTTCTCCCTTGGGTTTCTGGGGATCCAATCCAAAAAGATAAACTACAGGTTGGTATCCAGAATTCTGAAATCTGAAATAGACCAAAATTTGTCCCCGTGGGTGGCTGAGATTGTGACACCTTTACTTTCCGAAGGTTCAGTGTACACAAGCTGTTTTTCATGCACAAAATTAGTAAAAATGTTGTATAAAAATTACCTTCAGGCTATGTGTATTAGGTGTACACAAAACATAAATGAATGTCATGCTTAGACTTGGGTCCCATCTCTATGAGATCTCATCATGTATATGCAAATATTCCAAAATCCAGAACTCCAAAACCCGAAACACTTCTGGTCCCAAGCATTTCAGATAAAGGGAGACTCAATCTGTACTTTCCAAAGCTCTGCATAATTCCATGATGAAAGAAAGCATTGAGTCAGTCCATGCCTGAGTCCAGCATCCATATCTACCAGCCCTCATATTTCGGTTTGCCCTCAAGGAACTTTTGACTGAGAAGAAAAGAGATGCACAGCAAGCCATTATCCATAATCTTTATTTGTTTTCACCATTTTCCATAACTAGTACAAAAATGAGAACAGGGAAGGGTGCTTTTAAAAAAAAAAAAAGAACAATGCAGTGATGGGGTTTTTTTGATGTCACTGCAAGACATAAATCAGCAGGACAGCTGCTTTTTTGGACAAGAGTCCTGCAGCCCAGACATGATTCTCACCCTCTCCAAAAAAAAAAAAAGAAACAAAAGATCCCAACACAGTCACCTCATCCCCACCACCCACCCAACCTCACCGATCCCCTTGCTTCATAAAAATCAAGAGTTTGACACAAAACAAAGCTTTGGTTGCTAGCAGTAAACATGAAGTTACATTCGTTTTGTCTCCTAGTACACACTCATGTAGCCACGCAAGAAGTTGTTGCCCTCCCTCTTTCCCTCCCACCCCAAAACTACATTCAGTGCTCCCTCTCCCACAGTGACCCTGAGAACAGGCATGGCACGACTCGCCTGCCTGGGATTCACACTGTTTCCCCCCAATGCATAGTGTCCATTACTGCCAAAATGGTCATGACATTGCCTATCCCAAGCAGCGATTCATTTGTAAAGGCAATACCTAGAAGCCATCCTTTCCAACCTCAGGTCCCAGGATAAGGACCTAAAAGACGTCCAAAGTCAATGGTTCCCAAACTTTGGTCCTCCAGATGTTTTGCACTTCAGCTCCCAGAAATCCTGACTGTTGGCCAAGCTGGCTGGGGCTTCTGGGAGTTGAAGTCTCAAACATCTGGAGGACCAAAGTTTGAGAATCACTAGTCCAAACTGTTCTGCAAGCTAGAGAAATTAAGAGAAGCTGCAAACAACACTGCTTCCCCTTGATTTCCAACAGTGCTAAGGACATGATTTTTCCTGTTTCTGCTAATCTGCTTCTTCTTTGAGATAAATCGCTGTCATCTCAGAAACCCAATCATTCTGGTTGGAAGATGAAATGGGAAGGGGCTCCTCTTAACCCACGCTCTTGTGGCAGTGTTGCAAAGTGGTTATGTACAAAGAGATAGAGCTCATGATGACATGCTGAAGCCATCCAGAAACTAAGCAGTGCAAAATGCAGATGCTCTGGGGCCCAGAGCATCAGCCCCTGCTATGGAGAGATATAGTAGAGCTTGGAAAAGATACCTTGCTTTGAACCACAACTCGCAGAATCCTTCAGATGGCATAGCCACAGCCCTGCAGGCTGAGAGTTGGGAGTCCAAAAAAGTCACATTTTTGAAGCTCTGGGTTTCAGCATGTCATTCCATTTGGTCTTCTTGAGAGTAACTTTCTAAATTCTGCAAAGAGGGTACCCCCCCTCCATTCTGGTGCAAATACCTATCACATACTTTGGCTATTTTAATTCAGTTTGTAAACAATCATCAAGGAGGAAAGCAGAAGGAAACTGGAAAGATTTACATAAGATAGGTACACTTTCTAAACATCTAAAAGGTGAGGGGAAAAACAATGGTTCTTGATTTTTATTTTTCATTTTTAAAAGACTGATACAAAACTAGAAGGGGCAGCACATTGACCTTTGGCTATTCCTTGGGGAAGTGTTTTGTTTGGCAATCAGACCAGAGCAAAGTATATAACCCATTGCATTCTATTGCATTGCATTTGGTCCCATTGATATAGAGAAGTTATCCTGAGGTAGATATGATAGAGATTCCCCCGCAGCATTGTCAAAATCAAACTTGCAAGCACTATTTCTGCAAGTCAGGAAACAAAACAAAAAAAAGCTCTCTACTATCAAAACTGTCTCTGTTCACTCAAGTTCTATTCTATAGCTTGCCTCCGTAGCTCTCAATTTTAGGTTTTGATCATGAGCTTTCAATGGAAAGCTTTCATTATCAAAATAACTGCAGCCCATATAATAAGGGAAAGCAAACAAAGCTCTAAGGTGAGCTAGGTATTGAGTTGATCTCCGATTTAACCACCCTTAAAGGGCCAGCCCATAGAATTCAAAGATTAAGTTGGAATTAATCTGACTCAAATTCTAATGACTTCAATGGGGGGTCAGCGCTAACTAAATCTGGAAAGTACTACATTTTGTTGTGATGGCTTAGATGATTCCAATAAGATCAGGAAAAATGTCTTAACCCTAAATTAAACATGGGATATAATCTTGTGGGAATATCTACTGAAATGAGCAAATCCATTGTAAAGGCACAGATTAGGGTGCAAAGGCAGCATACACAGGGTGACCTTTCTAGTAGGTTGTATGTTGGATCTGCTCACCTGCCATCCTTTAGCCACCTACAATTGCAACCCAAATATGTGCCTTTGCCTTGTCTCACAATAGTGCTTTGTAGGACGGTTCTGTAGAACCAAAAATCCTAAATTGGATGGGGTGATACAGATATAGTTTCCAGATGAGTAAAGAGATGCTGAGAATTTTAAGGATGGATAGATACAGATTTTGGGAGCAGAGAATGGTTCTAACCCGAAACTGAAACAGGGGTGTAAAACAAATTGTGTTGCCTACACACTATGTTTGCTGGCTATGCTCTTTTTTTTCTTTTCTTTTTTTTGGCCAAATTATCTTTATCCATGAACAATAACAAAATCAAGGAGGAGGAATGGGAAGAAAAAGGGAACTTGGGCAAAAGAGTGAATCACGCAGGTTCCCTCCAGATAGGGCTCCAAATCCTTCCATCCCCATGTTAACAGAAGGGGAAAAATCATAAAATCTAAACATCCCTTAGAATACAGGAGACTTTCTCAACCTGGTGCCCTCTGGGAGTGTTAAACTATACCTCCCATCACCCCCAGCCAGCATCTGAAGGGCACCAGGTTAGGCAAGGCTGAACTACACTTTGCCACAGAGACAGCAAAGGTCCAAAACACACTGCACAAATGATCCAGTTTGAGACCACTTTAACTGCCCTGGCTCAGTGCTAGGGAATCCTGGGAATTGTAATTTATCACGGCACTAGAACTCTTTCTGACAGAGAAGGCTAATGTCTCACAAAGCTACAGTTCCCAGAATTCCCTAGCATTGAGCCAGGGTAGTAAAAGTGGTTTCAAACTGGATTATTTCTGCAGTGTATTCTGGACCAAAGTCGAGCGACACTTTTAAAACAGAGACTCATTCTTTGTGCTGCTAAAACTTAACAATGCTGAAGAATTAGGAGGAAAGTGACACAGTTCCAATGTCTTCAGCCCCAGAGGCTTCTGAGGAACTTCTGTCCCTGAGATGTGCGAGAATACCTGAGAATACATTGCAGTTATCATGCCCTCCTCTTTTTTTTTTTCCTTTTTTCTCTCTTAAAGATTAAAATATACAAAAATACAAAACAGAATATTTATACTTAACAAAAAAAATTAAAAAAAAAAAAAAGACCAACACATCAACCAATGAACATTTACCAAGAAAAGCAAACGAACCCAAAGATACGTCGTACACGCACGTTGTAGTGCAGGTTTTACCTCGCGGCTTCAGAGCGCTCCCGCATCTCACACGGCACGTCCAGCTGTCCGCGGGAGCAAAATAAATTAAAGGCAGAGATAGAGAAACCAGGCAGGGCAAGGGAGCAGCAGCTCTTAACCGGATGAGTGGGTTTGCAAAACGAAAGAGGGAAGACTTGGAACTATAGAGCCCTTGTGTTTAAAACGAATATGGTGCTTGATCAGCTGAATTTGCCCTCAGAGTTCAGGAGAGTCAACAGTAAGTCAAATTCTGAAGTGTGTATCTGTGTGTGTGTGTGTGTGTTTTCAATAGGGATCACACTAGGAGGTAGGTATACTTGTCAAGCAACATGGCAAAGCCAAAGCAAGACATATGGGCAAACCTAAGACTATTATGGTAGTGACTACAGGCCTCTGGCTTGTGAACAGAAGTGTTGGCTGGGAGAATACATGTATTGTTTTAAAACCTGTTTTTACATCCCAAAAAGTGGCCAACATTTCCTCAAAAGCCTAAGGCTCCAAGCCTTTTGGGCAGAAATAGCAAATCCCAGGCCAGATAGCCAACAAGGGGTTGAGAGATACTTTTCGGAAGGCCGATCTTATTGAAGAAATTAAAAAGCCACAGCAACATCTCTCAAAGGCTGGCGATATAGATGAAGTGGAGGGCAAAGGCCTGAAAGCACCCATCACTCCCTAAGGCCTTCCTTGGGATCTCTTGAGGACGACAACATTCTTGCCATTTGGTTTAATGGCTCAACCTTAAAAATCAAACAATTATGCAGGCTCCCTGCCTCACAACCTAACACCCTTAAGGGCACCAGACAAGAAACTGGAGACAGCGTCTAGGCCTTTAAGGACTGTGCAGAAGAGGGAGTTTCAGCAGGTGTTGCTTGTCACCTGGCAAAATAACAAACAAGACCAGCTGAAATTCCCTTTTGTACCATCAAAGGTACAGGAGCCATCTCCAGTTTTCATTCTGGCAACCCTACCAGGTACCTGACTACAACTCCTAACATCCCCAACAGAAGGGACCTGCAGGCTGGGATGCTTAAGAGTTACCGTGTGATGAAAGACATCGGTTTTGGGGGGCAAAGCCTGCTCTCTCTGCATTTTCTTAAAAAAGAACTCTGCTATTTATAAAACAATGCTGGAAGACTGGGAAAATTATCTTTCTTAACTATTTTATTCTAAAAAGTCACACGCACACACAGACACAGTTGCTTTGTGTTTTTTAAAGCTGTTTTGGAGTTGTCTTTGACTGGTGGACAAAGGAAAGATGCTGTTAGACCCTCATTTATTTTATTTTTTTTTTTTTTTGGAAAAGGATCCATTTGAGCATTTCCTCTGACTGTGAACATCCAGTCTCCCTGCTAAAAAAAATTACCCACTTTAGGAACTGCTGCCCTCTTTCCCTCTGCCTGCCCTCCCTAAATCTGGTCATTGCTCTCCATTTTTGCTGACTTGATGCCCTGAAGCCTGTTCAAAATCTGGTCGATCCCTACTGATTTCCTGACATCATTCCCTGGTTTCCGGAAGAAGGGGCGAGCTGTGCATTTCGTCCTCCTCCCGGAAGTAAGCGGGCTTTCCCTGAGAACTAGGCGACTGCTGAGTTTTGATGGGGCAGTTAGCCACCATGTGGGCGATGCTTTGGCAAAAGTGGCATTTCTTTGGCTGCGGCGGGAGCTTGCATTCTTTGGCATGATGATCCAGGCCACCACAGTTGTAGCATCTGAGAAGGAAAAGAAAGGAGAATGGGGAAAATATGAGGACAGGGAATAGGTTATGCTTGTTTGTTTATAAGCCACGAGAAGCCTCAACCATCTTATTTCTAAGACAAAGTTAGTAGTAGTAGTAGTTGTTGTTGTTGTTGTTGTTGTTGTGTGCCTTCAAGTCATGTCCACCTTATGGCAACCCTAAGATTAACCTATCATTGGGTTTTCCTGACAAAAGTTGTCCAGAGGAGGTTTGCCATTGCCTTCCCTTGAAGCTGAGAGCATGTGACTTGCCCAAGGTCACCCAGTGGGTTTCATGGCTGAGCCAGGAATCAAACCCTGGTCCCCAGAGCTATAGTCACTACACCACACAAGCTACTATAACAAATTATTCAGCCCATTACCACCATCATTATTCACAATATCCAACAGACATTGTAACTAAACTACAAGAGCAATGTTTCAGTTAATTTAAACTTCTAAACCGGGATGGAGAGCTAGAGGCTCCTCAGATCAGACCCTGGGAAAGTTACTTTGTCGGACTACAGCTCCAAGCTGGGGGACATGGATTCCCCATGCTGACTGGGGAAATTCTAGGAGCTGTCATTGAACAAAGGATCTCTTCCAAGCTCAGCTTCACATGCTGAACTACAATTTCCAACATTCTTGACCATTGGCCATCTTGGCTGTGGTTAATAGGGGCTGGAATCCCACAGAATCACAGGGCTTCCTACATCTGTACTAAAGGGCTGAGTCTGAGGCACTAGGGAAAATGAGCAGGCTCTCAAATGAAGGCAAAAGATTTGCCTTCACCAAGAATTAGTGATCAATTCTATACCCCAGTTAGGCTGGAAGGAGAAAGACATCACTGATACAATGGCACATCGGAAGTAGCAGGCACTCCAATGGTGTTCCTTTAGCATATCCAAGCAATTGCATTGGTGTATATTTTGTGACCGTGGCCTGCCCTGTGGTAAGCTAGAATAGTAGATCTTCCACCATAAGCTTGAGCCCAACCTTCCCCAACCTGATGGCCTCTGTATGTTTTGGACTGCAACTCTGATGATCCTGTGCAACTTACCATGTTAGCTTGTTTTGATGAGAGTTGTAGTCCATTGCTGCCAACTTCTTTCTTTAGTTAGTCTCAAAGCTGCTACAAGATCTCTCTACATATTGATTTTACGGACTAACATGGCTATATCTTTGAATCCAAACTCATGTTAGAAGAAGATGCCATAGGCATGCAGCCAATATATCATGTGACCGCACCTCAAACTAGTCTGAAACCAATAACTGTCTACCTTCCTTCCTTCCTTCCTTCCTTCCTTCCTTCCTTCCTTCCTTCTCTCTTTCTCACTCCAACATACAATATCTTTTTGTACCAACATCCAAGAATTTCTTCTTAGAAACATCTGGTCCTTTCATAGAACATGCATCCCTCAACACACATGTGAGCTTGCATATAAAGCTGCAGACATGCAGAAGGCACAGGCCTCTATAACCCTCTGTGTCCTTTCTACATGACAAATATAATCAGTTCCTGTCACCCTTCTGATCTCCACCTCAGTGCCCTTCACACTTTCCACTTTCTTTCAGTTCTAGGAATTCTGGTCCTTTAATAAACCAAAACTCAAACCAGAAATCAGGTATGTGATTGTACAAGAATGTGATTTTTCTCCCAAACCAAGAACACAGAAGTATTAAAGAGTACATGGCATGCATATGATAAATTAAAGGTAAATATGAATGCCACTAGAGGGCAAACTTGCACTGTCATCACACTGTTAATAACCAGTTAAGATCCCAGTTGTTTACAACTGCAGTGGAGGTGAAATGGATGGATGTGCTGAAGATGACCATTTATGATGGTATTTCCCAACTGGGGCCCTACAAGTGTGTTGGACTACATCTCTAATCATCCCCAGTCATACTGACTAGGGATGGTGGAACCCTAGATTGGAGAAAGTTGGTTTAAGACATTTGTCCACCTCCGTACACCAATATCTCTCACTGATAAAGTACATCTTTGGATGCACCCATCCTTCCAACCTTGCCACAGTAACAAAAGACTACAGCGGTTTAAAAATCCCAAAGAGCAACTGCAAATCAGAATAGATGATATTGAGTAAAACAGACCAATGATTTCACTTAGTGAGTTGTTCTATGCCCCCTCCATTAGGAAAACTCCATCTCTCCCCCCCAATTCCCTGAGCTTCTCAAGCTAGTAGCACAGAAGGAGAGGGAGGGGGAGCTTACTATGGAAAAAACCCACTCATCAGCGGCATGGCGCCATCCAGCAAACACATGTTCACAGAATGGGGGCATCGGTCCATGCTATTCAGCCCCGGGTGTTTCTGACCTCTGACCTTTCACTTTGAGTTTTTTGCCCTTTCCCTCGAAATTTGCATCTGCTGCTCATTCAAAAAAAAAAAATGTTGAAGGAAGCATCTTGGGCAAAGAAAGGACAGCCAGCTCATCTCCAGCCGGAGAAATCGGGACCAAAGAGCCTCCGTACTACACAAGAGCTTATGCTCTTTCAGATTGTTTAGTGCATGGTTTTAAGCTCTGGGCAAGATGGCAGCCTTTGAGCCTGCTAACATTCAATCACAGCACGGTCAATGGTTCACACATAGGTGTCCAGGTGCCCATTCTGTGCCAGTCCAACCATGGAAGGAAGACATTTGGTATCTGGCACTGTGCTCAAGGGAACTTCAGAGAAGCCTCTATTTCCCATGATAAAAGATTTCAGCTTCAATTCCAGGCCTCTTTATTTAAATCAGGAGCGGGCAAAGCATGGGTGGAGCAGGGCTGTTTTTGGTGAGCTCAGGGCGTTCAATATTTTTGCCTCAAATTTGCCTCTAGGGCTATGGAGGCATTTTTACCATGTTTTCTTTTGGGGAGGCATCTAATGCCTAGCAGAGCCCATCAAAACCAGAAGCAAAGAGGAAGGGGCATTGAGATCAATTCCTGCTGTTAAAATGTCTTTCAGGGGGAGTGCAATACTTTCATCTCTGATAGTTGTCGACTCCTGACTTAAAAGGATCACTTAGATGGGAAAGACCCTTCTTTTCCTGAAAGCCTGGAGATCTACCAACCAAAGCAACCAGTCTTGGCCTAGAGTCTTCTCCTATACTGACCAGAACTTGGAAATGTTCAAAGTATTTCCCAGCCAGCATAGAAAGCAGCCAGCTGGATCATTCTGATAGGTGGAGTCCTAAAAAAGTTACTTCTCCAAGTTCCAGTCTGAGCAGCCCTTTCCATATCGTCTCACGGGGGTGTGGAGTTCTTCACCACCACTTTCCTATCCTCCACACTTGGCAGCCTAAGAATCTCCCTTCATTTTTATAACTTTGAAAATTTCCAGCTCTCAAGGCAATAGTGAAGAAGTCCTCCTCAAGCCAGAGAAGACATCTATGAACAAAGCCTTACCGATCTCCTTTTGACCTGCGTTTCTGGAGGTTTTTCCCCTTTGGTCTCCTCTCGCTGCCAATGCAGAACACTCCTCCTGGGCCAGTGACTCTGATGGACTCTAGACCTTTGGAGGATTTCTTGAAAGTGAATTCAACAGCCTCTCCTTCTTTCAGGCTACGAAAGCCTTCCATGTGGAGCTTGCTCTGGAGGCCAGGAAAGAAAAATGGAAGAGAAGAAGTTAGCTACAGTGAACATTACAAAGAATGCCAGCAAGGCAGAACTCTCACAGGATGCTATAAAACCCAGCTGTACATCACTGCAGCTTTGCTAGAACCAAGATAAGTTGCACTCCTTTTTTGGATCCATTTGGACCATTCTCTCTCAGCCTGACCTACCTCACAGGTAGGGTTGTCAGCTCAGGATCATCCCAGAACCTGAGATTTCTGAACCAAAACCTGAGACCTAGGGACCATTCTTGGTGGTGCCATTTTAAGAGTTATGCATTAAGCACTAACTGCACTTGCTCGCAGCTTATTAGAAGTGGAGGGGGATATTTGGATATTAAAACAGAAATCATAATCAAGGGGCTGTTCTCAGATCAAGGTGAAATTCCTTCTCACTTACTTAGGGAGATGGGGTAAGGGACCTTTAATCTAGGCTAGTAGCTTCTAGGGGAGCCAGCATAGTGTAGTGGTTTGAGCATTGGATTATGATGCTAGAAACCACAATTCAATTCCCTGCTTGGCCATGGAAACCCACTGGGTGATCTTGGGCAAGGCATATCTCTGTCCTAGAAAACCGGGTGACAAGCTCGCCTTACGGTTGCCATAAGTCAGAAACAAAGGCACACAACAACAACATGCTTCTAGGAAGAAGTTAGATGCAAAGCAGAGTGGAGGGCAAGCACTAGTGACTGAGAAGGAAGGAGAGAGCTAACTACATAGACCCCCTAAAGAGTCTTGGCCAGTTGCAGCAACTGATCAAGGTTAGAAAATTAATTGAGATTGTCCCTGTCAAATTGTGACAGTTGGAAAGTATGCATATAGACATAAACCCTCAAGCACGTACATTAAAAATCCGTGCATTCTTATAATGATAAAATTAAAATGGAATCATAGTTTTAAAATGCCATGTAACATTCTGCCAGCACCACTGGCTGGAATCAGCCATTAAGAACCAATGAATGATGGTCCTAGCTTTCAGGACCTAATAAAGAGAAACTGAATGGTGTCCAGTTGGCAAGAAGGGTCAGGCAAGGCTGCATTTTATATTCCTATTTGTTTAACATATACATTGGGCATATCATACATAAAGCAGGATTAGACTCAGAGGAAGAAGGAATATTAACAATTTAAGGTACACAGATGACACCATACTACTACTGTGGACTACTAAGACGACAAATAAATGAGTTTTTGAGCTAATAAAACCTGGACTCTCCCTAGAAACCAAACTGAGACTGTTGTATTTTTGGATATATCATTAGAGGACATGACTCACTAGAAAATACAATAATGTTTGGTATGGTAGAAGGCAGTCGGAAAAGAAGAAGACCACATTCCCAATGGAGAGACTCAGTGAAGGAATCCACAGCTTTTTGTGCAAGACCTGAGCAGGGCTGCTAATGATTGGGTGACTTGGAGGTTTCTCATTCATAAGGTCACCATGCATCGAAGTTGACTTGATAGCAGTTAACAACAACAAAAGTGACTGGTACTGCCCCATCTCTCAAAGGGAACTTTGCAATCTCCGGGACTCAGCTGGACATCCCCTTCCTATTAGATGCAATAAACCCAGAGGAGCAAGGGGCAAAACATAACCAAGCACCTTATCTTCAGGCCTCAACAGGACTGTAGCCCAGGGATGCAGCTCAGTTGTTCTGCACTTACATGCAGAAGATTCCAGGTTCAATCCATTGGATTTTCAAGCAAAGGTAGGAAAGTACCCTGCCTCAAAGCCTAGAGAGTGGCCATCAAGCACTAATACTGGGCCAAGTGAATCAGCAGTCTGGTTCAGTATAGGAGTATTTTCTATGTCCTCATGAACAAATAAAACTTGAGCTCCTTGAGAAGTTCTAACTCAGTCAACACTTTCACAATGAAATCTTGCTAGAAGGGCAACTTTCAGATCAACAATGATCACAACATGGGAGAGCTATGTTTTGCACTTGCATTCTCCAGTTGGAATGACCAGTGGATTATGGGAGCTATAGTCCAAAATATATCTCCCTTGTGCAGACTGGCTCTGAGATATATATATTGCTATCCAGTAACATCCAAATGTAAGGACATCTGTGTCATCCATAAGACAAATCCAGTCCATATTGTGGTAGTGATATTTGTTGTGGTCATTGTTATTCTTCATCATAATCCTCCCTCTTTTCCCCAGTTCAGGATTCAGGACAGTTTACTAAACAGCTTCATCACTGATGAAGAAGCCACGGAGCTTTGAAAGCTAGCATCATGTATTTTGTACATTTTGGTTGGCCCAATAAAGGTATTGCTGTTTTGTGGATTTTGGATGTTATTGTACTTTACTATATGGCCAACATGACTACCCCGAAAATGTTTAAAATTGTCACCCACCCTCATATAATTTTCCTTCAATTCCCACATTTCTAGCATTGCACATAGAGCAACATTGAAAATCATTCAAGCCTAAACATTTCTTATATTTACCATGTTTTACATTCCTTTGGCTGCTTTGCCTGTCCCTTGTCTATTATTATTATTATTTATTTATTTATTTATACCCCGACTTTAGCCTTGGCCATCAAGATGGCTTACATGCCTTTAGATGTCTAAACTGTTTCTAAATGTTCAACTGAAGTTTTAAGTTTTAAGTTGCTACAATGCTAGAAATGTGCAGGCCAAAAGAAAATGCAACCCCACCGCACCTCTGTAATACAGGCAGATGTGAACTCCTGTATTGTTTGTGTGAAGGGTTAAACAGGGCAAGCAAGAAGTAGACTGGGAACTGCTCTCAACATGCTTTGCAGGGTTGGAATTAAGCCTTTTAAACTTCCATTTGTTGTTTTAAAAAATAATAATAAAAAGCAAAAAGCACTTTTCCCTGTTAAGAAAACCTGAGCAGGAATAGATGTATGCGTATATAACCCTATACATATAAAGGATTTGTGTGTCAGCTCCTGTTCTGTTTACTCTTTAGAGCAGGGGTAGGCAACCTTTCCCCTTTAAGGACCGAGGGACTTCAGCTCCCAGAAGCCTCAGCCATGTTAGCCAATAGCTCCTGGGATTCTGGGAGCTGAAGTCCCTCGGCCCTTAAAGGGGAAAGGTTGCCTACCCCTGCTTTAAAGCCTAAATCCAATTGCTGGTCTCAGCTAGAGTAGGAGCACTGAATCAATGGAACTTGCCCAAGTGTTGATGTATTTAATTCCCACTGATTCGATGCATCTACTCTAATTGGGACTCGCAATTGGATTTAGACCACTAGCATCAATACAGGACTAACTCAGTATTTTGTATTATAGTGCATTTGCAGAACTCAAGACAATTAGAAACAACATGCGTCCATGCGCATGCGCTCTCTCTCTCTTACACACACACACAAGCATGCATGCACACACTTCAACTAATTAAAACTCAATCAGCTTCATTGAAAGTCTCGATTGAACTGTCATACTTGTAACATCTGCAGAGGGCTCAGATCAAGTCTCCAAGGGCTATTCCCTAACGCTTCTCCCCTTCCCATTGCCCTCCATTTCTCAGCAATGAAAATGGATCAATGAGCTTTTGTTGTTCTTGTTAGTTGTCCGTCCCTGGAGCACTTGGCAACACACAACCCCCTTCCCCAGCTCCTTTTTGGGAGTGCTCAAATTCTAAGTCCCACAACAAAATTAAAATAATAAGAGATTACTCTGCAAGCATTTGACAAATATATGACCTTGCTGGCTTAAACTATCTCATTTCCCACACAGATTCTTTAATTAAGATCCAAAAATCAGAAATAAACAGTTATAGGAACCGGTAGGTAGTTGAAAAGAAGCCAGAATGAAACTATATTTCAAAAGTAATGCAAGGAATAAGGACAATGTCACTTTATTGATGTAACAAGTAACATTTTCTGGTTATTAGTCACTTTAAAAACTTAACCTTTCAAGAACATTTTTAGGAGCTTTTGGACAAGACTGTTTTCAAATTTCATGACAGTCTTTTATCAATCCCAAGTTCCCCTTCTCAAAAAAGCAAAAAGTAATGGAAAACAACTCAAGTTACATTTGCAAAGGGATCTTGTAGCACTTAGCAGCTTTTGAGACTGTGTGAAAGAAGTTGTAGCATAAGCATTTACATTTGTAAATAGTGCAGTGAGTTGCAACAATAAATTACCTTTTAAACCATAACAAGTAATGAGGATAAATTATTTTTCAAAGTAACTTTCCAAACTTTGTTAGGTTTGGAAGCAACAACATGTTTGAAACACATGTACACAGATTAAAATAAACTTGTTTTGCTTGTCCTCAAAATGGCTTAGAATAAAAATATTCTGCAATGCAGAATAAAAACAAATCAAAAATTAGACCAAGGATTACTGCCCAAGGCCTACTTCTTTCTGCAGACCGGGAGTTCTAGTTTGCCTATCATATAATGTACTGTCAGATGTTGGCACCCATATCAGTGTGGAGCGATGGATTTGCTCTGGGTTCTAGTCCAAACTTGAAAGGAGCTATCCAAGGTGCTAATCCCTATCTCCAAAATTGCTTTAGTACCTTGGCTATTGCTTTTCAAGTTGAAACTAAAATCCAAAGTGAGTATTTTTAATTGTTGTTAGCTGCCCCGACTGTGCACAGAGGGGCGGGGTATAAATAAATTATTTATTATTATTATTATTATTATTATTATTATTATTATTATTATTATTATTTATAGATTCACTGTCCTGCTAACCACAGGGGTGAGATAGTTGGGATGGAGGAGTGCAGTTCCCCACTCCCAGAGTCTTTCCACCTGAGGCAATCATCCTACCTAAGGACCAGGTATGCTCCAGCATTCTTTAACTTCTTTCTAAAAGTAACTTTCCCACCTCTACTCATGAGCAATGCTTTTGAGATAATTTTCTCATTGAAGACAAGGGCCCAACCCCTATTAAGCCACACATTTCTACTCTGCCCCCAGATAGGTGATTCTTAGTTCTCTTGGCAACCGGCTGATTTAGAAAATGGGGCAAAACCTTTTATCTTATCACCTTGTATAAAGAGCATTCAGGTCTATTCACAAATGGGGTAAATCTTCAACACGTTACAGCACCAGAGATGGATCATCTTTGCTGGAGATTGGCATATCTGTCCATTGTTTGCATGGATCGAGACTGGTGGGGCTCGACAAGCCCACCTTTGATGTCAATCCATGGCGTTCAATTAAATGATTTTCAACTCCAATGTAATAGATTTCACCTGCGGCCACAGCTGCTTTCCCATGGTGTCAGTCTCTTGATGAAGCTAGGAGAAAGATGCTGATCTTTTAAGAGAAAAGACCCCTCCTCCCTCGGTCTGAACATGGTTCTGTCATTAATGTATGAGATGCAGCAATATGGGATCTAACCATAAGCAAAGCTGGAAATGTGGATTGCAGCCACATCCTGAAAGATGGCTTGATCATGGAAGCCAGATGTTCCTGCCTGAGCCAACAGATCTGCTTATATCTAAGCTCTCCCACAGAAACTTAAAATGATTCCCAAGTTCCCATTGAAGAAAGTGATAACCCCCATCTGGTACTGTGGTGATCTATATTAGAAGTGGGCCCTGGTGGCTCCCATGTCATTGGGGTGGTGAATATGCTCCAGGGCTGGAGTCCAAACTTTAAAATAGCTTTCCAACATGTTTTGTTGTTGCTGCTGTTGTGTGCCTTCATGTAGTTTCTGACTTAGGGCGACTCTAAGGTGAACCTATCATGGGGTTAACATGCTTAACCTATCCTAAAAGTAGGATCTTGGATTGATTGGACAGCTTATTTAAAGTTTGTACTAAAAACTGGAGTAGATTCACTGCTCCACTGACATGGAAGCACTGGAAATGGGACCTGGGATGCAAATGTTGAACCATAGCAGTTAAAATGGGGTCAAACTGCAGCCCTTGATTGAATCTATCCATCTAATATGCAACTTGCCTCTCTTTCTGCTACCTTCCACCTTTCCAATCATTATTGTCTTTTCCAGTGACTCCTGTGTTTTTATTGTGTTGCCAAAGTACAACGGCCTCAGTTTGGTCATCTTGGCTTCTAGGAAGAGCTCAGGCCTGATCTTCTCTAGGATCCATTTGTTTGACTTTCTGCCAGTCCACAGTATCCTCAGCACTCTTCTCCAGCACATCTCAAATGAATTGATCTTCTTTCTCGTGACTTTCTTAACTGCCCAGCTCTCTCATCTATACACGGTGATGGGAAATACAATGGCTTGAACGATACTAACTTTAGTGCTCCGTTGTATATCTTTACTCTTTAGGATCTTATCTTGTTCTTCCATAGCTGTGCTTCCCAGTCCTGATCTTCTTCTGATTTCTTGACTGCAGTCTCCATTCTGATCAATGATTGATCCAAGGAATGGGAAATCTTTAACTATTTCGATCTCCTTGTTATCTAGGTTGAATTTATGTAAATCCTCTGTGGTCATTATTTTTCTTTTCTTAATATTCAGCACTAAGCCTGCCTTGACGCTTTCTTCTTTAACTATCCTTAGTCATTGTTCCAAGTCTTTGTTGTTTTCTGCTAGTAGTTGGTGCCATTTTAGCTACAGAAGTAACAACCCTCACTGCCTGAGCATTGAAAATAGAGGGAATAACAAAAGAGAATCTACATTCACTTTAACCAAAAAAAAATTAGATCGGAGGTGGACAAAGAGCAGTCTGCAAGGCCATTTTTGAGGCTGCGAAAGATACTCAAGCTCACCTCTCTCATTCCGCCCTCCCTTTTGCAAAACTATATTTGTTTGCTTTTCACTAAGCATGTCCTCGGTGTGCACTGGAGATGTGTGGGAGGAAATTTTGTCATGGGACAGGGAAGCCCTCAGATGTTTGAAGACACTGGAGAGGTCTTTTTACAGCCAAGAAGTAAAGCAGAAATTGACTTCTGTTTTACTCGCTGGTTTTAAAAATGTCTCTCATGGGACCTAAAACAATGCAGGGAGACATGATAAAACCACCTCTCTTGCCACCTAGGGAGTGTGGGTGGCTTTTAGTCAAAGTAATTGAAATCAAAAAGACAGCGTAGTGCAGTGGTTTGAGTGCTGGTTTGAGTGCTACGACTCGAGATCAAGGTTTGATTCCTGCCTTGGCCATGGAAACCCACTGGGTGACCCTGGGCAAGTTGCACACTCTCAGCCCCAGAAATACAACAACAAAATTGAAAAGTTTAAAACCTAATGGATGGGGGTGAGATCTTCTAAGGTCCTAATCTCTAGTAGTTCCCCAACTGGTGGATGCTGACCATTTGTTGTTGTGTGCCTTCAAGTCGTTTCCAACTTATAGTGACCCTAATGGGGTTTTCTTGGGAAGAGTTGTTCAGAGGAGATTTGCCATTGCCTTCCCCTGAGGCTCAGAGCATGTGACTTGCCCAAGGTCATCCAGTGGATTTGATGGCCAAGCAGAGAATTGAACCCTGGTCTCCAGGGTCACAGTCTAACATTCAAACCACTACACCATACCAGTGATACCATTATCCATTAAGTATCCCTACATATGCTCACAGCTTGTACAGTAATTAAAGTTTTATACCAAACTCAGTGCAAATATTCCAATTTAAGCAAATCAAATCAGAAGATAAAAGGTCTGGAAAAATAAAAGCTAACAGTGGCTTGGTGTTGCTAGAGTCTATAGAGTTGCTAGAGTCTTCAAACTTCCCACCTCTAGAGAATTCTTTCCATATCCACTTGTGCATTTCTTATACATTGCAAAGGATTCTGGATCATGTTTTCAACTCACGTATGACACTTTTGGGCCTCACTCATTATATCAGCACCTTTATATAGCTGCACATTTGCACAGAAAGATTGCAAGTGAAAGGCATTACAGTGCTGGCTTAAACAAAGGGTACAACCACACTGCAGAAATAATCCAGTTTGGCACCACTTTAACTTTCATGGCTCAATGCTATGGAATTCTGGGAACTGTAGATTTGTGAGACATTTAGCCTTTTCCGTTAGAAAGCTCTGGTGCCACAACAAACTAGTTCCCAGGATTTCATAACATTGAGCCACTGCAGTTAAAGTGATGTCAAACTGGACTAATTCTGCAGTGCAGATGCAGCCAGAGTGAGGCAACTGCCTCAAGCAGCAGATTTGCGGTGTCATAAAAAGGCAACTAATTGTGCTTTCTTTATTTTTCGTTCTTCATTTGTTGGTTTTATTAGGCACTTGTGGGATTTGCTAATTCACACAACAAAATAGCTTCATTGGCTTTGGCTAATAAGCATTTTGACTCATGGGAGTGCAATTTGATGTTCTGATTCAGGCAGGGAGAAAAACCTCTTAGACCAGCTGACTTTTTATTTCTTGTCTATTTAATGGATTTAAAAAAAAAAGTAATCACTTTCTGTAGATTTTGACCAATATATCTTTTTACACGTATCCATTATTATTATTTCTCTAAGCTGCCTTATATCGAAACGCCAGAAAACAACAATCCAAGAATTTTGTAAACTTTCAAAGGTTTCCCCATGACACAATTTGACGATGAGGGGAGCACTGCCATGAAATAAAAATGCATCCCAAAATTGGAAACCGGATGTCTTGAGACCCCGAGCCGATACAGAAACTTCGTACGAGCCAGGGCGATGTGCGATTTGGAAAAGTCACTTTCCAAATGGCAAAATAGGGTCAGAAATCCATGTGAGATGAGGTGGGGAGAAGAAGAGCGCATGTCCCCATGTGTCTCTGATAAACATGGGCAGGCGGGTGCATATGCTATTTTCTGTGCTCCCAACAGCATACCTCTGTTTATTTTGAGAAGATCGGTCAACCAACACCAACCAAAGAGGGGGGGAAAAGCAATCTACTTTTCCCTCTGGGGAACAGAAGGGAGAAAATGGCAAGGAAGGCTCTCCCCTCCCTGCTTGCCTCTCTCCCCCCTTTGGCCCTGGGTCTTTTGAAGTGACCTGCAAAAGAAGCTGGTGGTCTTCAGAGCATCCCAAACCCTCCTCCCCCCACTCCTTCCCAAAACACACACATTGTTCAAATTCCTCTGTTATCAGATAGGTAATCAAACTGAAGCCCATTGAATTAGTCAAATAGCCCCCACCCCACCCCTTTGCTTCTGAAAGGAAGAGGCCCAAAGCCCCATCCCCGCACACCACACACAAAGCCAGAAAATTCCCAGGCCTTCTCCAAAAACACTTCCACCACCCCCGCCTCCCTCTTCCCCAAAAAGGAATAAAACAAAGCCAAACCCAGGAGCAGAGAGAGGCACAGAGAGAGAGAAAGAGAGAGAGATGCTGGATGCAACGGGGGCAAAGGGGAGGGATTCTGCTGTAGCCCCCAGGACTGGGCAGAGAGAACAAAGAGTTGTGTCCCTGTCCATAGGGATGACCAAATTCCAGGAGTTCCAAAGATTTTGGAGGAGGGAGGTTTGGCTGTGCAAAAGCCCCATCTCTCCCCATCAGTAGGTCTTGGCCATCTTGTTCAGCTGGCCAGCGATGGAGTTGTCAGTGTTCGGCACAGGAGATGGGGATGTGTGTGTATATTGCTTGTTGTTAACCGTCTTTAAGTGGACCCCAACTCATGGTGACCCTGTGGCTGAGACATCTCCAGGACCCCCTGTCCGCCACTGCTCTGCTTAGATCCTGTAAATTCATACCCCATGACCTCCTTCATAGAGTCCATCCATCTAGCATGTGGCCTTCCTCTCTTTCTACTTCCCTCCATCTTCCCTCCATCCTAGCATTATTATTATTTTTTTCCTAATAAGTCATGCCTTCTCATGATGCGTCCAAAGTACGACGGTGTGTGTATGCACTCGGGCCACTTATCTACAGGTTTCTTTTATCCACAGATTCAACTATCCATGGCTTGAAAACATTTTTAAAAATATAAATTCCAATAAGCAAACCTTGATTTTGACATTTTACACAAGGGAACCATTCCACTATGTCATTGTATTTAATGGGACTTGAGCATCCTCAGATTTTGAAATCCGCAGAGGGGGGAATCCTGGAACCAAACCCCAGCAGATGCCAAGGACCCACTATATGTGTGTGTGTGTGTGTGTGTGTGTGTGTATACACATACACACACACACATCAACGTATCAACTGTATTAATGAGGCTTGTGCAACAGCCATCCTATAAATATGGTTACAGGTTGAATTTTCCTTATCCAGAATTCTGAAATCCTCCAAAACCCAAAACTGTTTTCATGGGTGGATGAGACAGTGATGCCTTTGCTTTCTGATGGTTCAGCGTACACAAACTTTGTTTCAAGTGCAAAATGATTTAAAATATTATATAAAATTACCTTCAGGCTATGTGTATAAGGTGTATATGAACCATAAATGAATTTTGTGTTTAGTCTTGGGTCCCATCCCCATGATATCTCATTATGTATGGATATGCAAAGACAGGAATTCCCAAGTCCAAACAAATAAATAGATCCAAAATCCAAAACCCTTCTGGGTCCCAAGCATTTTGAATAAGGGAGACTCAACCTGTATCAGCAATAAAAACAGAAGATAAATATAAGTGCTCCTTGGCAAAATTAGTACACAGAAGGGAGTTTCTAACAAAACAGATAATGATAATGCTCAAAGCAGGATGCACATATTCATGGTAATGTTCCTCTGAGTCACAGAAAACTCATTGGAGGTATGTGAAAGAAAAAAGGGCACATCCCCATCAAAGGCAAATGGGAGTCAAACAAGTGGCCATTGTGTTGGACTGGGACCTGGAATATCCAAGGATTTATTCACACTACAGGATTATAGCACTATAATTCCACTTTAAAGGTCATGGTTCCTTCCTATGGAATTATGGGATTTACAGTTCAGGAAGATTTCTCAGCCAAAGAGCTCCGGCGGATCACCAAACTACAAACTCCAGGCTTCCATAGGATGTTACTATGGCAGCTGAAGTGGAATCATAGTGCTATAATTGTGTAGCATGAATGGACCCACAAGTTCTGGACCTCACTGAATCAGGAAACTCACTGGGGTGATTTGAGGACAGCTCCTTTCAGCCTGAGCTACATCACAGGGTTGTTGAAAAGGATAAAGTAGGGAAGAGGAAAGCCACATATGCCATCTTTGAATCTTGAATTGAGCATTTAAAAAGACAGTTCATGCACCCAAAGAAAGGCGCAGACAGCGTCACCAAGGGTACACAAACACAGCAAATATAAACGTTCTAGGTACTAATGGCTTTCAATGTCTCATTTTCTGTAAAGCTAGGAATTTGGAGATTGAAGGAAAATTTGAGGTGGAAAAATTCTTATTTGGAAGGACAATGCTGTTATTTTGCCCCTTTCAAAAGCTGTACCCCTATGAGGGTAGCAAGCATCTCAGATGAAGCCTAGTTGCTTAAAAAGTAAATATATAAAGAAAAATTTTCTCATTTGTGTTGTGATCTTAAGGGCTTCTTAAGATGTGAAAAGCACCAGCTGGCGTCTGCTGACATGTGAAACCTTTTTTGATCTGATATACTAGTTTGGTAGGCTTCTTTCTAAGATCCCAGCAGATCCCATTTAGAGAGATCAAGTATGGAAAGCTGGGCATAGAGTGGAAGACTTGATTGCTATCCTTGTATTTTGTAAGTAGGGTCAAGCATTTCTCTTTCCATTTCCTTTATCTGCAATTACAAGCTGGAATTTATTTCTACCTAATGTGTTTAGCAATGGGATGTCAGTGTCTTTGTTTATTCTGGCCAGTGTGGAAGTGCTTTCTGGCTCTGCCAGTTTGACAGGACACTAGAAAAACAACAGCCCTTTCAAAACTTCTGCTAAACCTAATATCAATTTGCAGCGGCAAAAACAAGGCCAGGTAGAACCCAAGAATACATGTGTGTACAGTATTTCCCAAATGCAAAATTTGACAACTGAGCACACCACATGCATCCTGAAAGTCTTGCATTTCATTTCATTAAAACATACACATGAGTTTCTAGTCCTTGGGCTACAGAGACAGGTCTAAAATTTCATGTGTAATGTATGATGAAGCTTCAGAAACCAAGGCAGGGGATTAAGTATAAGTTCCAATAATCTTACTGTTATTTTAAATTTTATTTTACAATGTTTTAAATTGTAGCGTTTTCACAGCTTATTTAACTGTTGTGGTTGGTTGCTGTGGCTTTTGTTTTTTTTAATTACCATTAGGTTTTTTAGGCGCACTTTGTTTTAATTTATGTGTTTCAATTTCTGCATTGTATTCCATGCCTGTAAAAATAGAGGCTATAAACTAAATACATTATTTGCTGTTAACTGGCTTTACAGGCTTATAAGGGCAAGGAGAAGTACAGATCTATGGAATCACTTATATAGTCTTGAGGTCCCTCAGAGCAAAGGTGGGATATGAATGAAACAAACAAACAAAACAAAATCTATCTAAAGAATTGTGGGATTCCAAGCCCTCCAACACTTCCAATCTGGCAATGTTTAAAACCCAAGGAACTCCACTGATCACCCACATTTGTTCAATTCCTTTGTGCCTCATTGCTTCCTGTCACTCTCTTGTCTCATCTATTTACTTCCAGCCAACTTTTTGTTGCCCGAGGAGAGCTAAGATGCTGCAGTCTCAACCCCCCAACTCCCAAATTATACCTACATTGCACCATCCTCCATCAATCTGCTTAGCGGAAGACCATTTTTGCTTGTTTAAGAGGTAATAACTGGTGGTTCTGCACCGGCTGTTGAAGGAGAAGATTCCCATTCTTTCATGGTCAGCATAAAAACAGAAGTTTCTAGCCTCAAAGCAGACTAGTACCTTCAGCTGACAAGGCCACACTGTCCTATGTAGGATCTCCAAAGACTGATGTTGCCAAAACATCAAAGGACAAAAGTATTTTCTAATCTAGATGGAGTGGGAGAAAATGTGGTCTGTGTGTGGGCTTGCAGACAGGACCCAAGACCCCCTTTTGCTCCTTATGAAGTCTTCCCACCAAGAGCCCCAAAGCCCTTACACCTTGTCAAATTAGCCATATATTTAACCAATACCCTGGACCTAGGGTTTCCAGGATTTTTGGACAAAAATCTGAGACCTGAGGACAACCTTTGGTGAAGCAGAAAATGGAAGTATGTTTTCTGCTACTCCAGAGACTAGAACATGATCCAATGGATTCAAATTATAAGAAAAAGGATTCTGCCTGAATGTTCGGAAAAACTTCTTTACTCCACAATATCACACTATACTGCTATAGAGCTATTATGCTACTTTCACTGCTATGGCTGCTTCCTGTGGAATCCTGGGATTTGTAGTTTAGTGAAGCTTAAAAACTCTCTGGCTGAGAATTTGAAATGCTTTCCCCTAAACTGCAAATTCCATGATTACACAGGAGGCAGCCATAGTAAAGTGGAATAATAGCGGTATAATAGTGTAGTGTGATATTGGTGACTGTAAGTTTGAGTGTTGGACTATGATGCTGGAGACCAGGGTTCGATTCCCTGCTCAACCATGAAACCCATTGGGTGACTTTGAGCAAGTCACATGCTCTCAACCTCAGGGGAAAACAATGGCAAACCTCTTCTGAACAAATCTTGTTAAGAAAACCCCATGATATGTCATAAGTCAGAAACAACTTGAAGGCACATAACGACGGCAAGAGTTGCTCTGCTTTTTCTGGAAAACTCACATCATTGGTTATCAGAGTTAGATGACATGAGATCAGTCATGAAAATAAGAGTTACTTGCAGATCTTCTGTCACAACTTCCAGATACAATTGGGGGGGGGGGGGAGGGAACAGCTATAATGGTGCCCATGAACATCCCAGACATTCCTAGATTATATCAACACAGCTTTCCTGCCATATATCTTGCAACACCTGGAGCAGCACCTGTAGAAGGTTGGACCAAGGATGTGATGCCTACATGGCCAATAGCCTAAAGGCAACAGGGAAAAGGTGAAAGAGGAGGTAAAATCCTTGCAACAAGGACTGAGCTTAGGAAAGCCGCATTTTCAGAAAACACTCCCAAGACTCCACCACTCATCATGGCTATTGGCCATGCTGGCTAGAAAACTCTGGAAGTAATAGTCCTCCCCACCTCATCACAATTTATACTTGGGTTTTGAGTGCCAGTGATGTAGTTGATCCAGGGCTTTCTTGGTCAAAACACTTGAACTTTCTGATTATCATAAAGTGGTAATCTCCTTCCTATTTTTTCCTGTGCTCTCTGAGCATTAGCTGCAACCTTAAGAGGAACAATATATTCTGGTGTGTTATCCTCAAAATCATGCATTCTGCACAATATTTTGGGATGGCTTGGTCTTGAATTGGGATGCCTTGGCCATTAAGCTATTTTAGTTTTACAAAAGATGTGTTCCTGCAGCTTATTGTCACAGGGCAACATGGCAACTGGTATTTTTCGACTCCCACTGGAGCTTCACTGTGCAGACTATTTTAAGAGCATCTAAACTTCAAATTTACCTCCGCATCACTGAATATTGTGATTGCTAGACAGGAAAAAGAAACACCAAAAGTCACACGGACTATGTAATTCTTTATATACTAGTCTATCCAGACCTCAGGCCCATTGATTTCATTGACACAAATTCTCTTTTTTCAAGTATTATAGCCTCATGTACACAAGGAAATTATCTGTCAAATATTGCTATAGCTATACACTGGAGTACACAAGGGGTAGGCACAGCACAACACATCAGCCATTTTACGTCCATTTTAAAGCCAACCGACCCTTCCCAACCCAAAAATAAATCCCCTTCTAAATGTCTAGTTCTGCCCCTGGAAGCTTTTTGCATTAAAGCAAGATGCAGCTTCATCACCATCTCAGTATCCAAAGGTCGTAGTTGGACTGCAACAACCAGCTGCCCCAGTCAGCAAAATCGAAAAACAGTATTTTGGGAGAGGGATCTTTCAGATATTTGGGTCCCAAGCTGTCTAGAGCTTTAAAGTTAAGTACCAGCAATTCAGATTGAACCTACAAGCCAACACCAAGCCAATGAAGTTCATGAGATTATGCCCAGATCTCTGCCTCTGCCTTTCAAAGCCTGGCAGACATATTCCACACTAGGGAGGTAAATCTTTGCATATTTAATTCCTGCATGTAAAAATGAGTAATTTCAGGATTTGTCTTCCTGCTCTACAAGAATATGTTTTCTGTGCCTTATTCAGGTCCTCTTTGCACTTCAGGATTTGGTTGAGAAAAATTCATTTCTGCATTAAAATACATTAATTCCCACACAAAAATATTGCTTTTGCATAGAAAACATGCAGTACATTTCTACTTTTTCCTACAAATGAATTAATGGATTTATCCAAAATGTGCTATTACATAAACATAATAATAATAATTTAAAAAAAACTTGGGACTTTCAATGCAATGTGTAAAACAACTAGAAACTGTTATGTGTTACACTCCTGAAGTAACTTTTGTTTCATTTTGTTTCATTATACCCCTGCAGTAATTCTGTTACATTCTTTGTGAAATGTCTTTTGTCACAAAAATGTTAATAAATTTTTGGTATTATGAAACTTGGTCTAGAATAAGTCATGGGCTGCAATGCCCTCCTCTTCCTCTTTTACCAATTAGTCCTTAATGTATTTATTTTTCTTTATTGGAAGTCCTATTGGACAGAGAGCCAGTTGGTGCACTGGTTTGAGCATCAGCTACAATCCTGGAGACCAATGTTTGATTCTCTGCTCAGTCATGGAAACCCACTGGGTGCCCTTGGGCGAGTCACATACTCTCAGCCCTAGAAAACCCTTAGGGTCGCCATAAGTCAGAAACAACAACAACGCACCATAACACCACCAGCATTAGACAAGCCAGCAGCTGAGGCAAGTGTTTAGGTTAAGACAAATTACTTGTGCCAAATTAGACTATGGCGCTCACAGCGAGACAAGAAGCGCCAAGGATAATCCATGCACATAGACCAGAAAGTGGGCCCATGCCAATGCCTGGAGATAGAGCTAGCCTTCAGTAGGGCAATCGGTTCATGTTGAAGAGGTATAAGGGTGGCAAATTGGCACCCACACCTCTGCGAGTCCTGAGAATGGCCTCCTCCTCCTCTTCTTCCTTCTCCCTCTTCCTTCCTTCTCCCTTCCTCCTCTTCCTTCTCCTCCTCTTCCTCCACCACCTCTTCCTCTCTTCTTCCTTCTCCTTTCCTCATCTCCTCCTCTTCTTCCTTCTCCCTCTTCCTTCCTTCTCCCTTCCTCCTCTTCCTTCTCCTCCTCTTCCTCCACCACCTCTTCCTCTCTTCTTCCTTCTCCTTTCCTCATCTCCTCCTCTTCCTCCCTTCCTCCTCTTCCTCCACCTCCTCTTCCTCCTCCATTCCTCCTCGTCCTCATCCTCGTCCTCCCTCCCTCCTTCTCCCTTTCTCCTCTTCCTCTTTCTCCTCCTTCTCCTCTTCCTCCTTCTCCTTCTTCTGGGAATCGCTCCCCATGGAACGGATGTGGCCTGTGGACAACACAATCAGTTGCCTTTGACATAGGCCCTCCAGATTTGGGTGGGCAAAGAGTAGTTTGGCATTTACTAAAATATGGGACTGATTCTCCCCCCTGCCGCCACATGCCCAGCAACCCCTGCCTCCAAATGTGGGTCAAACACATTTGAGGAACACTTTGGTCCATCAGGCCCAGTTGACTGAGGGGGTGGCAACAGCAATTTCCCAATGATACATGGGCAGAGAGGCTTATTCCCAGCCTGGACCCCTTTTAAGTTAGAGATTGAACCTGGGAGCTTTTGCTTCCAAAGTACCATCAGGAAGAAAAAACACACCTCAGAACCTCTCCTGGGATTATATCACATCAGAATATGGAAGTATGCACCCATAAGCAAACATTGCCCCAAACCAAAAACACTGCCTGTCTCTGGAAAGCTATCATGTAAGATAAGAAATCCCATCCTTTTGTTTTCCTCTATTGTGTTAGATTTCTAAATAAAATGAGATTGTTGTTGTTTAAAATGAAGAGCATTCCTCTATTTGTGGGATACACTCTCAGAAGGGATGCCAAGCCAGGGTAATATGATTTTCTTATGTATATTCATTAAAGCACTATGGCTCTATCTTTCTGTCATCAAAAAATCACTGCCGTGGCCAGCAATAATTAACCAGACAAATACTGCAACAAAATCAAACCACAGAAGACCACTGACATACAAAAAAGCAGCATTAAAAACAAATAGTTATAAAGCTATCCATTATATCATTCCCCCAAACGCTTTAAACAAAGGGAAAACAAGGAGTCTCTGGGGCAGACCTCAAGAGTACAGAAGGGCATCAGAGAGACAATGTGACCCTATAAGTCTGTCTCATTCAACGAAGAGACCAGTGTCTTCAGTGAGTCCCACCTACAATCTTCTTTTG
The DNA here is from genome assembly GCA_026167975.1 of Phrynosoma blainvillii. NCBI lineage: Eukaryota > Metazoa > Chordata > Lepidosauria > Squamata > Phrynosomatidae > Phrynosoma > Phrynosoma blainvillii. Next base: position 24,768,473 of record JANUYF010000008.1, read on the forward strand.
ACAATTATAACAAGGGACAAGCTAGTATAAGGGCCATGAACGATAACAGACTGGGAGGAAATTAGTTCCATTTAGATTGATGAGTTTTACGCCAAGAAAATTTGAATTTTTTTTAACTGTGTGCAACACAGACGTGGGAGAGCACAAAGAGGATATTTTAGAAAAATCTTTAGTCCTCATACTACTTGCATTTAGGTTATCTGAGTCTTCCACATATGAGCCCACCTGAATTTTTAAGACCTTAAGGGAAGCTTCTTTTCTTTGTCCCATCACCTTCACATACACCATTTGTTTAGGATACGAGAGAGGGCTCTTCCAGTAACTGGAACTCCCTTCCAAAGGAAACCACACGGGCCTCTTCCTTGTTATACTTCCACCCCAAAGCAAAGATTTTTTCATTCCAAGGCTTTAGACAACTCACTTGCTGCTAAAGAAGGGGCTTTGTGGTGCCATGCTTTAAGCATTAGACTGCGACTCTGGAGAGCAGGGTTCGAATCCCTGCTCAGCTATGGAAACCCACTGAGTGACCTCAGGCAAGTCACAATCTCTCATCCTCAGAGGATAGCAATGGCAAACCCCCTCTGTGATGAAACTTGCCAAGAAAACTCTGTGCGGTCACCATAATTTGGAAACAATCCCGGGGAGGGAAAGTTATTTGGACTTTAGCTCCTAGAAGGCTGGACGATTCTAGGCTGGACGATTCTAGGAAGTGCAAGAGAGAGAGAGAGAGATTTTCTTCAAGCTTTATATTTTTAAATTGTATCACAAGGGGCAGGGTAAATCCATTCCTAAATGATCTCCTCCCTAGAAAGGAGGGTGGCCTTCAATCCTGGCTGCCTTTCCCAGGAATTTAGACAGCCATTCCACAATCCCAGGGAGAGGTGGCCCAGCAAACAATGGCTTGATTATCTAAGGCATTTTCTCCCTGCCTTGCCCTTTCAAGAAAAGGTGCCGCCTGGCTCCATTTGCCCTTAGGAGACAAGAGCGGGAGGAGAATGCCTGCGATTAAGAGGGCCCCTCTCTCCAACCCATGTGGCTATCTCTCATCCCAGCAATGCAGCCACTTTCCAAGTTCCTCTCAGTCCCTGGCTGCAGGGCATCACTCACACCAGAGATTTAACTTTTTTATATACCTCAGTTTATTCCCTAGGATGTCAGGAGGTATGATCAGGACAGTTTGGAAAAAGGACTTCTGGGGACTAGCTGGATCTAGGTGTCCAAAAAATAGATGAATGCATCCAAGTTCTGGATTAGGATCTTCGGGTAGTTTGCAGTAGGTCAACAAGGTTTCCAGATTCCCAATTGTCTTAACTACAGCTTGAACTAAAAGACATCCCACCCCCATCAGCACTCAAAAAATTAAAGGAAACTTCCAGGGTGTCTAGAGTAGATTTTTGTGCAGTGTATGGATCTGTAAGTAAGTTTTGTTCTGGTACCGATCACAAATTCATGGGCTGAGCACATCCCGTTCCTTCATTTGTACTATTTGCCTGCGCCACTGTTTTAAGTTCAACTCTGGATGGAAGCCCTCAGGATTCCAGTTAGAAACAAAGGAGATTCTGCAAATCTGAAGTCTACTTACCCTTAGCTCTAGGGCAGGGTGGAAAAAATGTGGCCCACTGGCTGCATGTGACTCCAGAAGTGAGATGCAAAATTTGATAACATCTTCCATCTGGTGGGGTGGGGGATTTGTAGCAATGTCCCCTAGGGAGACAGAAGCAAATCTGCCATGTTTTGGGATATTTCACATCCAAAATAGGACTTTTTTCAACCAAAAAACCCCTTGGCTGGTCCTAAAAGAACTCACTGAAGCCCAAAAGCATGACGAATATGATTTCCACTATGGTGTGAATGTGACCCCCATTGGTCCTAGATAGCACAGAGAAGCTTTTTGATGGGGGAAAAATTAAAAAGATAACAAAATTCAGGAGATGGTCCTTCAAAGTCCCATGGAATACCCCCCCAGCCCTGCCACAGATTGAGGGCCCTTTCACACTACACAATTCTAGCAATATGTAGAGAGATCTTGTAGCATCTTTTGAGACTAACTGAACAAAAGAAATTGTCAGCATGAGCTTTCGTAGACTTCAGTCTACTTCCTCAAATGTATTAATTCTAGCAATGTGATTCTACTAAACCTGCCATGGCTGCATCCTACAGAATCCACAAGTCTGTAGTTTGCTGAAACCCTAGATCTCTCCACCCAATAATTTTAAATGCCCCCTCCACAAATCCCAGGATGCCATAGGATGTTTCCATGACAGTTAAAGTAGAATCAGCACTATAACTGTGTTGTGTGAAGGGGTCCTGAATTAGTGAAGGACAAGTTTGCCAAGTTAGCAGCATACCATTTTCCTGGGATTTCATGGTCAAAACCTGAGACCAGAGGCTGGGTTTTTGCAGTGCCATGGGAATGGGCCCTTGTGGGTCTCAGGAGGCAAGGGTTGGGAAGTGGGTAAGAACTGCTGCTGGTTTAACAGATGATGGGAACAGGCATGAAGGTAATCAAGGTAAGTGGATGAGGAATTTGGCTACCCAAGTAATGAGACAACTAAGAATCAGGAAGAAAATGTACAAATAAATGTTCGGGAGGCAGCAAAATGTGCCCACTAGCTGCAGCATTTGCACCATTAGTGTTAGGGTTTTCATCCATTGTCTTACCTATGGTATGTGATATGATGACAATTACATACATATATCCAACTCGGTACTCTGCCAACACATGTATAGCGAAGCTCATGTGTTATAGTGCAGTTACTCCCTGCCTTGCTTCAAAATGGCAGGCTGGGTCCAAAATGTTCATATACATGCCCAGTGCTTCCCAGTCTTCTTTCTTTGCTCCTGGCTTTTTGGTGCATGGATATCACACAAATACAACACAGCAACTTTCAACTTTTGCTTTCAACTTTTGCTGTCCAACAGAACACATTGTTTGAGGGATACAGAGGCTAGGTAAGCAGCCTGGATAGAAGTTAAAAGAATAATCTGTGAAGTGGTTGGGTGGCTCAGACAACCTGCCTAGAACAGAAAAGTACTTTTTTAAAAATGAAAATAATGCATAATATTGCCAATACATTTCAACACCATTTTCCCCCAGGGGCAAGAGAGTCTTGTGTTATCTTATTCTAATCACAGCAGGAGCAGCAGCTCCCATAGGCAATGTTCTCTTAGAAAAACCAACACACACCCCATGCACCCATCTGCAATATGGGAGTGATAGCCCTGACCTTCCTCACAGGGGTGTTACAAAGATTAACAATATTAATGCCTACAAAGCAACATATACATCAGAAAATGCAGATCAGTATTCTAAAACCTAGTGCCCTCCACGGGTGCTAAGACTGCAACTCTCTCAAACTGAAGGAAGGCAACTATAGAGGAAGTGTTATGGAAATACTAGGTATTACAAGTCTGCAACAAAATATTGCTACATGTTCTCTCTCTTAAACACTGTGTCCCCATTCACTCTTTCAGTCAGGTATTCCTTCGAGCCAGGGCATCCCATTCCACTCCATTCCATATTTCTTTTCTGGCTGAAATTTTTGCTTCCATGGCTTTGGGATACATCCAGAGAGGTGGGAGGTTGTACTCCCCAATATTTTATGTACTTATGCAAACCTCAAGGTTCCCCAAAGCATTTTGATAAGTCCCTTTTGTTTCCCAGTCTCTCTGTTTCAGCTATAAAGCTACTGGCATGCACCAGATTATTGGAAGGAGTTATTGCTGAGCATTTACCCAAACAATCATACACTGCAAAGAAGTCAGTGTTGCGATGATTACTATTTATTGCCTCAAATAGCATTTTTAACCATCTAGAATTAACCATCTAGAACCATAGTATGAATTTAAGATGGGGTTCATCTATGAAATATTGGAGAGTTTGGAATCTATGTGTTTTTCTGAGTAACAAGGTGGGACCTTACATTCTCACAATAACATAATAAAACAATTTCTATTTTGTTCCCCTACTCAGACATGAAGCAGGAGCCAAGTAAGAGGGACTGAGCCTTGTGTAGTAGCACATATACCATTCAGGATGAACCCGCAGTAGGTATATCTGGAATAATTGACTGGTATCCAAGAAGTATTCCTCTCACTTCAGGCATTAATCCTGCATACACTTCCCTCTGTAAGCAAAAACCCGACCTTCCCCAAACTTGGCAGCCTGCAGAGGGATTGTACCACATCTCCCATCAATCCTGGACAGCATGGCCATGTCATTTAGGGATAAATGAGTGGCAATTTAACCTCCATCTTGAAAGTGCAAGGCCGGGGAAGGCTGGTAGTAAGAACCTGGGAGAAATCATAGCTCCAGATCAGAAGCATTTCTTTTTAAAAAATAAAAATTACAAATCAGGAAACAGGATCAGGGCTGTTTTCCCACACCACACCACCCCTACCCCACAACAGGGTCATTACATCCAAGAATTAACTAGCAAGGGTTTTCTTTGTTTTCCTTTCAAAACACATGTGCTTTCCAAGATTCTGATGATTAAATCTCCCAGTACATAAAGGACAAAATAAGTGTTTGAATGAATTTACAAGGCTGGAGCGTCTTAACCCACCCCACCCCCTTACACACAATTGTTTCCTTCCTTGCTAAAGTGGAAGGCCTTTTCCAACAACTGAGGAAGCAGGAGGAATCTGCTGGCATCAACTGCATAAATTAGCACATGGATCTTCTATAGAGGGGAAAGCTACATTCCTGGATCTCAGAGCTGGTCCCCCCCCCCCCCATTGTCATGCAATTCCCCCACCAAAGACCCCCAACAACCTTTTCTCTTTGCTCCCAGAGCTCATCCATGATTCCAGAATGAGAAAGCAAATCAGAATATGACATGAAATAAAAAAGATGCTCCATTCAGTGCTTCATTGTAGTCCAATCAAACCACAACTCAAAGAGGAACTTAAGAAGTCATACTGCTCCAGTGCAAAGTAATCCAGAAGCAGAGAGCATTACCTTGAGAGGTCAGCACCATGCTACAGATGAGTATGCAAAGGGAGCTTGTAGCACCTTTGAAACAGAGGGGGGGGGGGTTGCAGACTGCCAGAAATAATGCAAACTGAGTCCACTTTTAGGGTTAGGGTTAGGGAATCATGGGAACTGTATTTTATTGTGGCACCAGAGCTCTCTGACAGAGAAGGCTCAATGTCTTAGAAAAAAACAATACCCATGATTCCCTAGCACTAACCCTAACCCTAAAAGTGGACTCAATTTGCACTATTTCTGGCAGTCTGCAACCCCCCTAAGTGAAAGAAAGAAGCTAGGAGCATGAGCTTTTGTAGACTTGAGCCAGATGCATAAGGTGGAGTGGAGAGTCCAGACACAGACCTATATAAGCCAGTTGTGTATGAGAAATGTTAATTGAAATGCCACTCCACTCCACCCTATGCATCTGAGGAAATAGGCTCAAGTCTATGAAAGTTCATACTATCATCTTCTTTGTTTCAGTTAGTCGCTAAGGTGCTACCAGATCCCTTTGCATACTGATTTTCCAGAATAACACAACTATGTCTTTGAATGCTATAGAGGAGATGATGCATGATGGCCTCCATTGCTTGTTGTTACTATTACAGGTTTTCAAATTAACTTCAACATAGCATGAGATCCTATAAGCTATAGGGTTTTCATGCAAGATTTATTCAGAGGATGTTTGACATACTAGTATTCTTTCTCTGGTTGAGAGAGTGTAACTTGCCCGATGTCAGACAGTGAGCTTCCATGGCTGAGTAGGTCTTTTGGAGTTCTAGTCCAACACTCATAATGCAATATCATGCTGGCTTTCATATTTCCTTTTTAAAAACTTTTCCATTCTTTATTTTTCAACTTTTGCATGACTTCTCTGAGTAAGTAAATAATATAACCAGAGAGACAGATGAAACTCTGCCACAAATATATTGCAATTAGTATAGAGAGCAAGCCAATAAATATATGAAAAGTAAATGTACTCACAATCATTAAAAACAGCTGACAACCAACTATCTTTCTCCACAACATACATTCCCTCCTTCAACTATTACTTTTCCTTGGTTTTACTCCATTTGCCTAACTTGGTAGTCTGCCTCAATTTTGTAGTCTACCTCAAGTCAAGTAGACCATTGAATAAATTGTTGCATAGTAGGTCAACATGTATATAAATTCCACTGATTCAGTAACCTTCTCCTTCTGGGGCTATCAATTGGATTGCCCAGCATTAACTTCTCATCATAAGATGATTTTTTGTGGTCCAGCTTCCTCCCAAATAACTTGAAAGTATTCTATTGATCAGTGTATAAACTCCTATTTTTCACTACTGTTGTGTAAAACAGGGCTAGGCAACCTTTCCCCTTTAAGGGCCGAGGAACTTCAGCTCCCATAATCCTAGGAGCTATTGGCCAACATGGGACTATTGGCCAACATGGCTGAGGCTTCTGGGAGCTGAAGTCCCTCGGCCCTTAAAGGGGAAAGGTTGCCTACCCCTGGTGTAAAATATTTAACCACTTCCCCATCAATCCAATCCATAAATTTTATGTATTCTAAATTTTTTGCCAATTAACTGACCCCCAAAATTTATTTTTATTACATTGCTGATCAAACAGTACTGAGACTAGAGATGATTTTGAGAGACGTCAATGAATTAAGAGTCTGGAAACGTTAAGTGTTTTTGGATCCTAAAATCCCCCAACTAACATAAAATAGTGGCATGCTAAATAGGGAAATGGGGTGGGTGGGACGTTATTCTACAAAGGTACAATTTTGATGCTCTTGTTCAGTGGTTCCATGACTTCATCTCCCATAATTCTTGACTGTTGGCCAAGTTTGTGAAGTTTCTGAAAGCTGAAGTCCAAAACAAAAGGAGGACCAAATGTTGGGAACTACTGCTCTAGTTGATCCTCTCTGTCCCCATGGGATAATAAAGGCACCAGATGCTTCCAGAAGTAAAACAAAGAGAATCTTCCAGAGAGTTGAAGAGGCCCCAGGCATGGATCCTGAAATGAGGGGAGAACATATGGGGCCTGAATCCCCTTTAAGGCTAGGCGGTGGGGCTGAGCCCCCCAAAAATGATCAGTTAAAATTGGATCACCAAGACTCTTGTGAAGTTGAACCCCAGAAATGAACTAATTGATCATTATTTTGTTGGTGCTTTCATGGCACACAGATTATTCAGATCTTCAGTTGGATGGTGATGGTGAAATTAATGATGGTTGTTTTAACGCAGCGTATTGTGTTTCCATTGTCCTGTAAAAACCAACACCAGCAGCAGCCTTTCCCAATGCAATATGGTCCAGAGATATTGAATTATAGTGGCTGGGGATAATGGGAGCGATAGGCTAGCATTCTGATAGTTATTATTTTTATTTCATTTCATTTATTTATAATCCACCTTTCTCCTGATATAGGGACTCGAGGTAGCTAACAACAAATTTAAAACAATTACTCCCAGCCACAGTAGATGATTCAATCAATGATTCAATCATCAACACATTAGTAACTCCCAATGATTCATTGGGTCTACTCTAGTCAAGACTAACAACAGGATTTAGGCCTTAGTCTGATATATCTGGAGGGTATCATACTGGGGAAGACTGCTTTCCTTACATTATTGCCTCGCTCTGACTTTTTCTAGCTCTGCTCAATGGTTGCTTACATGAAAAGCAGAGTGCTTTTTAAATTGGCTTCTCCAATTGCAATGTATAAAATGGAGAGGGCCAGCTTCTGAGGGGAAGTTGCGGCCAAATCAAATGTGATAGATTTAAGTGATGACTCAAAGAAATGCCAAAAAGGATAATAGTCTTCTGGGGCAATCATGGTTTAATCTCGGTTTAACCAAGATAACCTTCAGAAAACTTCATTCACTTCAAGCACATGCTGTTCTTGTCAGTGACTGCGATCACAACAGTGAACACAGGACTTTTCTCCACTATTTCTGGTTGGCTCTTTTCTACCTCGACTTTATCAATCTGGCTATGGCTAATGAGATTTGTGACCCAACCCAGTGGTTCTTAACCTGTGGCCTGCAGACCCCCCCAGGGGGCTGCAATGTCTTCACAGGGGGTCCACAAAGGCTTAGAAGCTGCTCAGCTCACCTCGGTAGAGTGGCCAAGTGACAGGAGCCAAAGCAAAGGATGGATGGCTGTGCCTACATGTTGCCATTTAATCTGCTCCAGCCAGTAGGGAAAAAGCCTTCCTCCTTCCCTGGTACCTCTAAGGGAAGTTTTAATGGATGGTGTAATTGTTAACAGTTCATCATTCAGGTATTATTATTATTATTATTATTATTATTATTATTACTCCCAACTACAGTACATGATTTAATCAATTGTTGAATGGTAAGTCAACACATTAGTAACTCCAACTGATTCTTTAGGTTCCCTTTCTTAGATAATCAAGGGGATCTAGCACATAATCATGAGAGCCTGCCTGGTATAGTAGTTTGAGTTCTGGACGCTGGCCCTTTGCAGACTGCCAGAAATAGTGCAAACTGAGTCCACTTTAACTGCCCTGACTCAGTGCTAGGGAAACATGGGAACTGTAGTTTATTGTGGCACCAGAGCTCTCTGACAGAGAAGGCTCAATGTGTCAGAAAAAAATACAATTCCCATGATTCCCTAGCACTGAGCCAGGGCAGTTAAAGTGGACTCAATTTGCACTATTTCTAGCAGTCTGCAAAGGCCCTATGACTCTGAAGCCCAGGGTTCAATTTCCAGCTCAGCCATGAAACCCACTGGGTGACCTTGGGCAAGTCACATGCTCTCACCCTCCGGGGAGAGAAATGGCAAACCTCCTCAGAACAAATCTTGACAAGAAAAACCCATGATAGAGTTGCCATGAGTCGAAAATGACTTGAAGGCACACGACAATGACAACAAGTACATAATCATAATCACAATTGCTAGGTAAGCAAAATCTAATAGTATCACCATCATGAGGGCCACTGTGGTGTAGTGGTTTGGGACTCTGGAAACCAGAATTCAGATCCACACTCAGCCATAGAAATCCTCTGGGCAAGTCACACACTCTCAGTCTCAGAGGAAGGCAAAAGCAAACCCTCCTAAACAAATCTTGCCAAGAAAACTCAAGTGATAGGGTCTCCATAAGTCAGACTTGAAGATACACAACAACATCACCATCACACCAGTTTAAATAAATGGGAAATGCTTTCTTAACTGTATCACTTATGCAAGGAGATTATCAATAATGGCTGCTTCATCATTATGGAATCCCTTTCAGCTAGAGAGCCATCAGGGTCCAGAGCTATGGCCCTGCTGGCTTGAGGGATTCTGGGCACTGTAGTCCAAAAAATGAAAACTTTCCCAAGTTCTGCCAAAAGTCTGAACCCAAATACTCAAGAGGAGGTTAACCCTTTCCTCTTTGGGTTCCCATTCAACAAGCCATGATCAAGGAGGTGAAGAATAACCTTCATTCAGGAAAGTGGCAATCAATGGAACTTTATTGATCTTGCCAGAACAATGGATTTGGCCCATTCGTTTAATGACAGTGGCAACAGCAAAGGAAAGGACCCAGCTTGAATCCTTCCAACATCATCCTAGATGATGCCATCCTGACATACTTCAATTTTCTCTCTCTTTCCATGGCATTCATTTCCCATTTCCACACCCATGGTTACTGAACCCAGATATGACCTACTGAAATCTCAGGTGGAGGGGAGGCAAGGAAACTCAACTGGCCTCTTATGTTGACAAGATTTTGATTACTTTGCTATCAGATCAGAAGAGCTGGGGGCAGATGATTGCTGGAGGGGAAGGGAAGAGATGGAGACCAGCCCCCTGCCAGGAAGGGCTATTCAGATCTGGTTCCTGTAATAAAGTGATTTAATGGACCTAAAGAGGCCAATTCCCTTCTTTCTTCCACAGCAACTTCCTGTGGGTTATCTTTCACATATGTAAATGACCAGGAGAGGGTTATCAATGACCCTGATGCCATTAAAGCAGACCCTGTGTCTGGTGTGAGGACATTGTGGATGGGCTAGGAGTACACAACCCTTCCCATCATGCTCTCCAGAAGTAGTTTTTGTGCCCATTTGTCCACCAATTTCTAGCCTGCCAGTGACTTGCTAGCCATGTGAAATGGCCAAACCATTTGGGAAATAAATCACTGAATACATTTCAAGATGTTATAAAAACATCTTGGCATTTACACAGCAATTTAGGCTGATCAAAGCATTTCCGATATGTGATCTCAAGTAATCCCAGCAATATCCCAAAGATAATATATAGTATTAACCTGTTCGCCCCATACAGCAAAGAAAGCAGAGGCTAAACTTAACCTTGCCTAAAACCAACCAAAGCAAGATTATGGATAAGGCACTGATTTGAAACGCAGATTACTCCTGCTCACATTCTTAGTCATGCAAAGGGATCTTGTGGCACCTTTGAGACTAATGGAGACATTGGTAGCATAAACTTTTGTAAACATGGCAGAATTAAGGCAGTTTGACACCACTTTATGAGTGCAGCTCACTTGCAAGAAGCTAACCAGGGTTCCCCTTCTTCTACTCACTCTCAATCTAAGCAAAGTGTCTACATGTGATAAAAGCAAGCACCAATGGAGTTCCAGTGCAGATTTGAACCTGGAGGACCTTCACATAGCTGTTCCCATGCTCCCAATAACTAGAGAGGAGCACCTTTCTTATTTTCAGCCTGTTCAAGTAAACTGAAGGAACAGCCTGTCTTCAAGCCCACATTCATCCTTACTCCTTTGCCCATCATGCACAGCATTATCCCATCTTCTCCCATAGCATTTCTACATGTAATTTTGGACACTCCTTTCTGAATACAGTTCTGTTTACTGTAGAGTAGTTGCATTTATATTCCACTTTTCCTCCAATAAGTTCAGAGCAGCACACGTAACTCTCCTTCTCACCCACTTAATCTTCATAACAACCCTGTGAGGAAGGTTAGGCTGATAGCAATTGGTCCAAAGTCAATCCCATGAGTTTAACTGTCTAGTAAAGACCTGAACCTGATTCTCCCAAGTTCCAGTCCAGTTCTCTATAGGCTCAACAGCTCTCACATTTTTAGCATTAAAGAGTCAAAGCATTCAGAAGCTTCCCTAAAGATATTCTCAGTCATAGGCTAAAACACAATGGTTGAGTTTCCCCAGAAGTTCTTCTTTCCCAGAAGTTTATATACACAAGTATGCAAACATGGACCTAAATCCAGTGGTTACACCCTGAAGCAGTAGACTTACTGAATCAAAGGAAGTTTGCTGAATTAAAACAGATGTTCAGTGGGTCATTTTCATTGGGATTAACATTTACATGTAGACCAGAGACTTATCAAATCCCATGACAAGGAACCTTTCAAAGATTTTTCAATGTGGTATGCATAGATAGCTATATTACAATATATAGAATAACAGCTTCTAACCTAATGCCTTTGAGATGGGCCAGGCCACAATTCCCAGCCTGTTTATAGCATACCCAGAGGGCAATGAATTGGGAAAGCTGGTACATATGAACTATTTATCACAGCAATGTATTTATTAATTGACTTCTATCCTTCCTTTGAGGAGTGCAAGACAGCAGACATAGCTCTCCTCTATTTAATCCTCAAAATCCTGAAAGACAGATTAGAAAAAGGGAGGGAAAGAAGGAGAGAGAAAGATGTAGGCCCAGTATTGCCCAGTGCAAAAAAGCACCAGAATCTTCAAAACTTTAAGTGATGGGAAGCTTACTTCTGGATTTGAAAAATTGCTTTTTTAATGGTAAACAATGCAAGAGGGACCTAGGAGATTATCCCATGGGAGGCTAAAGTGTCTTTAAATTGACAATAACGTGCAATCAGGGTTTACACGCTTGCACATTTGTCATGTCTGTAAAATGTCTGTAAAGTGTCATGGATGCCACTCACCTATCCCATTAGTAACCCGTCACTGGAGCCATCATTTTTCCATAGCGCAATCTTCTGTTATTGAAAAATGATGGCTCCAAGACCCATTACTGATGGGATAGGCAAGTGCATCCATGGCACTATAGGGTCACGACAAACGTGTAAGCATGTGAACCCCGATCACGTGTTATTATCAATTTAAAGGCGCTTTAAAGACCCTTTAGCCTCCCATGTAATAATCTCCGTAGAATTTATTTAAAAAGTGAATTGCCATTTCTGTTTCCAGGGGAGGCCATTCATCTATTGAAGGATGAGTAAAAGGGAAACCTCAAGGAATTTGGAAGGGTTAAATGCCACAAGAAGAACCTGGTGAGGATTAGACAGTGGAGTAGAGTGGACTAGGAGTCTGACTCCACCATGGTTGGAATCCCTGCTCTGCTATCGAAACTTACTGGGTAAATTTAGGCAAGTCAACCTCTCTACAGTCTCAGAGGAGGGCAAAGGCAAGCTTCTTCTGAAGAAATCTTGCCAAGAAAACCCCATGAAAGGGTCGCCTTCAGGTCATGAGTTGAAAATGACTAGAAGGCACACAAGAGCAAGGGCCATTATCGGGAACTCACCTAATCTTTATGATCTCAAACTGAAGTGAAAACTATGCAGCCTTCCAGATGTTGTACTGCAAATCCTAGCAAATCTAGCAATGGTGAGGGCCACACAATGCCCAGGGCTGGACTTTACTCACTCCTGCTCTACGAGGTGCAATTGTGTCCATGGATGAGAGTATACACTTGAGTCATTGGCTCTACACATGTTTCTAGCTTTCATTTTGTGCTCACAACACACTGTACTCCACTAGCCTATGACTGACTGGTAGTGGTGGCTCCATAGCATCTCTAGAGCAGCCTACCTTAACCTAGAGTTAAAATTCCACCTTTACTTCAGTTACATGTTGGAGCATGCATACCCACTTTTCTTAGGGCCCTGGCCTCTCAATTGCCCAACATGAGCCAAACACGGGCCCTAAAACACAAGCAACACTTTCTGCCATTTGTCCATAGTTGAGGAAGGTTAGTGATAGAAGTGTTTCAGTTGTGTTTGCCCATCAATATAAACACCCATTAAGGAAAAGTCAGATTGACTTTCTAGATAAGCCCAGGCTACAGGAAGGAGCCAGCACAGTGTAGTGGCTTGAGTGTGACTCTGAAACGACTCTGGAGAACAGGGTTTGAATCCCTGCTTGGCCATGGAAACTCATTGGGTGACCCTGGATAAATCACTCTCTCTCAGGGGGGTTGCAGACTGCCAGAAATAGTGTGAATTCAGTCCACTTTTAGGGTTAGGGTTAGAGTTAGGGAACCATGGGAACTGTATTTTATTGTGGCTTCAGAGTTGTCTGACAGAGAAGGCTCAATGTCTCAGAAAAATAACAGTTCCCATGACTCCCTAGCACTAACCCTAACCCTAAAAGTGGACTGAATTCACACTATTTCTGGCAGTCTGCAACCCCCCTTAGTCTCAGAGGACCCTGCAGTGGCAAACCCCTCTGAAGAAACTTGTCAAGAAAACCTTGTGATGGGTCCACCTTAGGGTCATCATAAGTCAAAAGTTACTTGAAGGCATACAACAACAACAGGAAGGACTCCTGCTGTTTCTTATCTGTTTGAAAAGTGCAGTGGAAATGAGACACCTTCACAGTAATGCTCTGTGGGGTGGAAGGTATCCTGCTAACCAGAGGACTAAGGAAACTCTCCTGATCAACTGGGAAGCCAATTTGTGGATCCCTGGGCCAACAGTGCTAGAAGGAACTCACTGAGGGCACTTCACCAGAGGCCATCATCACACCTGGCAATATCTTGATCAGCACTTGATAGGTACACCATCTCTGTCCGCCAACATTTCCTTTAATTTCATGACCAATACCTGTTGACTGAACAATTTGTCAGGAAGTCATGTAATCTTTAAGGTCTCAAAGAGGGGTGAAAACTATGCAGCCCTCCAGATGTTGCACTGCAAACCCCAGCAGTAATGGTGAGGGACATAGGGATGGCAGTATAACAACATCTGGATGAATTCAAAGATATACGTAGCTGTGTTAGTCTGTAGAATCTGTATGTAGAAAGATCTTGTAGCACCTTTGAGACTAACTGAAAGAAAGAAGTTGACAGCATGAGCTTTCGTAGACTTCATCCTACTTTCTCAGATGTATTTAGGGATGTAGACTGAGGAAGTAGACTGAAGTCTATGGAAGTTCATGCTGCCAACTTCTTTCAGTTAGTCTCAAAGGTGCTACCAGATCACTTTACATAACATCTGGATGGACACAGATGTAATTCCCACCACTGTTCTGGATCCAGGCTTGGTGGTACTTTGAACAGACCCAGTGAAATCAACCAGACTGCAATATGTCTATTCTAAGGTCCAAACCACACTGCAGAAATAATCCAGTTTGAGACCCCTTTAACTGCCCTGGCTTAGTACTAGGGAATCCTGGGAACTGTAGTTTATTGTGGCACCAGAGTTGTCTGACAGAGAAGGCTCAATGTCTCACAAAGCTACAGTTCCCAGATTAAGGGCCATGGCAGAGAATTGCATTGCTTTCCCTACAATCCTAGGAACCCACAGGATGGTACTATGGCAGTTAAAGGGGAATCAAAAGACTGCAACTGTGTAGTGTGCGATGGCCCTAAGTCTTGGTCCAGCCTATTAATCCAACTCCTTTATTACTGTTTGACATTACAAATATTTAATCATGTTCATACACCTACAAACATTTGTATCTCAGCCTTCCTTTATGTCAAATCCTTACGCAAAACTCAGGGTGGATAAGAGCAATTGAAACCAATAACAAAGTACCCAATAAATTACAAAAAATGATAGCGGGGGGGGGGGGGCTGGAACAAACCATTTCTTAGTGCCTTTTCACCAAGATTCCCACATCATTAAGTATGCAAGGACACAGAAACACTTAAAATTGTGTCTGCAAAAGCAAGCCATGATGTCTTAAGGACTTCTTCCTCCAGAGTGGATGAATCAAAAGAGGTTCCAATGGAATGTGGATGATCTTTCCCTAGAATAGAGAGGAGGTGTTGGGGCAAAGTTGTTACAATGGCCAGAGACACCCAGCCACTTAATTTTTGTGTGCAGGACTATTGGTGCCTACAATCAGAAAACTAGACTGTCTGGGGGCAATAAATCCTGGGGAGAACAGAGGGCTGCCACCCAGTCTCCAGGATCTGGGGGTCACCACTGAATTCCAGAAACACAGAGAAGCACAAAACAGACCTCGCCTTTTCTTTAAAGAACTTGCCATTTCATTCTATCTGCTCCCACCATTTCCTCCCACTGCCTAACAGAGATGGAACCAATGCCAAATGTTGGCGCTCCCCAGGTTTCACCCTCAGCCTGAAAGGGATGGGCCCCATTTCTCCCAAATTCAGAGGGACACTTAAAATCTCAGCCACATACCAATGTGACTGGCGATGGGGCTACAACAAAGCAATTGTCCTTTCGCTCGGACAGTCCAGCCACAATCTGCCTCCTCCCAAAAAGGAACAGGGAAATCAGCATTCCGTATTTATTCCCTCTGGGCTTTTCCATCAATGTATCCAAGCCCTGACCTGGGGAAAAACTATTCTCTGGGGCTGGGGGAGTACAATGCAGAAATAATGGGCCACATCCATTCATTTTTGTAGATTTTACCATCTGCCTGGGTGGGAAGGAAAGCAAGACCCAAGGGAAATCCTGAGCAGAGAAATCAAATCAGAGGTGGATAATTCCAATAGGATTCCTCTTGAGCAGAGGTTTAATAGCCAGTCTTCCAAGTGAAGCAGAAACAAGAGTGTATGTATATTTATTTGCTTTTGTACTAGAACTGTTCCCTAACAAACTGAAGCCTACATTACACCAGTTATCAAAATGGCTGCTGCCAGAGGTTTCTTACCCAGAACAATCAAACTGGACCTGGGATCTTGGATCACCCTGGCTTCCTTCTATTTAAAGCTAGAAGCAAACTGTAGAGAATAGAAGCAAACTGGGTTTCCAGCTTTTAAGGCCTTCTAGGAGTTGTAATACAGCTCTGATTCCCCCCCCCCCCAATATATACACCACTATAGATGTGATATGGTGGTTTGAGCATTGAACTACCCTAGAGACCAGGGGATTTCCCACTTAGCCATGGAAACCAAGGGGGTGATCTTGGGTGAGTCACACACTCTCAGCCCCAGAAAGTCCTGTCTGTGATGGTTTCACCTAAGTTTGCCAACTTGAAGGCACACAACAATAGATTCAACAATGTTTGACATACAGTTCTACACACACACCAAATTAGGATGGTTCAGAAATGGTTCAACAAGATTTTATTGGTCTCTGAAGGAATCTGGGAACTTTTAAATGTTGCAATAAAATGGATTCAAAAACATGCCACCTTCCATGGATCCATTATGGATATCAGCAGAAAGTCTAAAAACACAGGAGCAGGCATATTGTTCCATTAGAGACAAAATAAATAAATAAATACATCAAAACCTACCATCTGACAATGTCATTATTAGGACCAAGCAAAAAATCAGAGTATTGGGATTTGGGTTGGGAGCTTTCAAAACCAGAGTGGGAATGGGAAGAGAGAAATTTGATTGAATGCTGAAGCCACAAAGTTTCCATTTATAACCATGTTTATGTTGCTGCAATATATATATATATATATATATATATATATACCTGAGAGAGTAGACTTAACAGCACACCTCTTCACACACTTCTTCGTATGTCCTAATGTGGTCAATGGGGCTAACTCCCAGGTAAGGATGTATACAGGATTGCAACTTGTATTGGATTAGGCTCTATTAGGTACCATGGCGATTTCAGGCTGTATTTAGGGCTGTCTCTGCCTAAATTGCCTAAAGACACAAGATCCCTTCTTGGAAGCTAAGCAGAGTTGATATGATTGCCATCTCTACATCCTGTAACAATGAAGTGAATTCCATCATTTCGTTCTGTGAAGTTCTAAATTGGTCAATATATTGTCCCATCTCTTTGGTAGTTAACTGGATGAAACTACATTGAGAATAAAAGTCCTGTAATACATCACACCAAAGGCTTCTTTAGTCCATGTTGCAGCCTAGGTAATTACCAAAGTCCAAAGTAACCCCTTCCAATTACTATTTGTTCCTATTATCTCCACCAACACAAGTACCACCACCTTGTCTTATGATTCTTAGGGTCAAAGGGTCAAAATGTTAAAAATTAAGAGACCTTCCATCTCTGCAGTGTCCATCTCTGTAAAGAATCTTGTGGCAATATAGACCAACATATTTTATCTGGCTAAATTACCCTTTCGTGGAATGTAGTCCCTGGTGAACTGGGCTTCAGCCTAGAAAACCATATGCCAAATAAAATCTGCTAGTCTTTAAGGTGCCACAGGTCTCTTTTGGTATGCCTTGTGACAGCAGACTTAAAGGATGAAAAAAAAAATCCATATACAAATGGTCTCTATAGAAGTACTCCTAAATAATTAATTATGTTAGAATGGCTACAACCAGCATGGTGTCGTGGTTTGAGTGTTGGACTACAACTCTGGAGACCAGGGTTCGATTCCCATCATGGCCATAAAACTCACTGGGTGACCTTGGGCAAGTCACATGCTCTCAGCCTCAAGGGAAGGCAATGGCAAACCTCCTCTGAACAAATCTTGCCAATAAAACCCCATGATATGCTCACCGTAGGGTCACCATAAATCGGAAATGACTTGAAGGCACACAACATGAAGGGCTGAAATAAACTTTGTGAGTATGTCCACAAGTTCCTTGCTTATCACAGATGAGATGCAATATAGAGTCAGTGGCACCAGGACATTAAATAGGTTTAATGCCAGACCTCATAAGACAGACCATCAATCATGTCCAAATTCCATTTGTACACCTTCTTCAGTAAAAGGTTACTAAGTAACCAACACTATAAAATTGCAGGACACTAAGATGTTCTGGTCTCACCAGGCATCCTTTTAACAATTTCCATGTTAATCAATTGCAGCAGTCCCACCCCTCCCTAAATAACCTTCCCAAAAATGAACAAGTTTGATTTGGCCTAAGGCTGCCTTCCAAGACTTCAGCCCACTTATAGGGTCATAGAGACACACATTTTTAAACCTTCTCTCTCCCAATGGAAAAAGAACTTTGCTATTTTTCTTGCCTCTGATAAAATAGGCTGGAGTCCAGGAAAATTTATGCCAAAGTGAACTTTAAAGTGCCACAAGATCCTTTCACAGCAGCGTGGAGAATCATGTGGCCCTCCAAATGTGGCTGTACTGCAAGTCCCAGCAGGCATGTACAGCACAGCCAATTGTTAGGGATGCTGTGAGTCACAGTCCAACCACAACTGGAGGGCCCTATGATTCCTACCCTGGCTTTAGAGCAGTGATTCCCAAACTTTGGTCCTCCAGATGTTTTGGACTTCAGCTCCCAGAATTCCTGAATGTTGGCCAAGCTGGTTAAGGGTTCTGGGAGTTGCAGTCCAAAGCACCTGGAGGATCGAAGTTTGAGAACCACTGCTTTAGAGTATGTATCCACAGGTGTGTATAGCTCCCATTCTTTATGGGGCTACTGAAAGTAAGGGCTAATACCCAGGTTCGCCAACCATCATTTCTGGTCATCAGTTCAAGCAGAGGCAATTATATCAATATGAAGCCAATAAAATTAGATATTATTCATACTTTTAGGTCTGATTCTGCACAGCAACTCTGAGGGTAAAAAACATACACTTTCCTTCCTGCCCCTCTTAAAGTCGCAACCATGGGAAATCAAAGAAAAACAAGGGAGACTTTTTCACCTGGAAAAAGATTTTGGAGACCAGGGTTCAATTCTCCCCTGGGCTATGTAACCCACTGGGGTGACCTTGGGCAAGTCACATGTTCTCAGCCTCACGGGAAGGCAGTGGCAAATCTCCTCTGAATCACTCTTCTCAAGAAAACCCCATTAGGGTCACCATAACTTGGAAACAACTTAGAAGGCACACAACAACAACGTATGAGCAGCATCCACCAGTGGGGAACTAGGGATGAGGACTTTAGAAGATCTCACTCCTATCTATTAGAAGGTTTTAAACTTTTCAATTTGGTTGTTGTATTTGTGGGGCTGAGAAGGTGCGACTTGCCCAGGGTCACCCAGTGGGTTTCCATGGCCAAGCCAGGAATCAAACCTTGATCTAGTCCAGTACTCAAACCTCTTCTGAACAGATCCGACCAAGAAAACTCCATGCCTTTTAGGGTTGCCATAAGTCACGCATGACTTGAAGGGAAGAGGTTTCACCCAGAAGGTATCCCCTGTACTTTTTACAGCTGTCCTTTGGCCTCCTTCCTTGTAAACTGCCTTGAACCCTAGTTTAGGAGGGGAAAGTGGGGTATAAATGGTGCATCTATGCTGTAAAAATAAGCCCTATCCTGGCTTAGAAATCCACAAAGATTGACTCTTGTTAGGGTTCATCTGCACTGTAAAAACAATGCAGTTTGACCCCACTTGCAATGGCCATGGCTCCATCCTACAGAATCCTAGGATCTGTACTTTGGTGAGACATCCCCCCTCTTTGGTAGAGAAGGCTAAAGAGCTTTAGAAAACTACAATTCCTAGGAATCTATACGATGGAACTACAGAACTGAAAAAGCAGTATCAAGCTGCATTATTTGGACAGTGTAGATGCACCCTAAGACCACCCAATCTTTCTGGACCTGATTTTTAAGCCAAGAAGTGGCCTGGTTAGCCCCATGACTTTTCTAAGGACTGTCGCAACCTCTCCTTCCTTCCTTCCGACCCTCCTTTGAAGGCAAAGGCCAAACACATGGAAAGGGAAATCCAGCTGAGACCACTTTACACCAGACAGATGTGAAGGCTGGAAACCTGAGCCCAGGCGAAGCAAGAGAACCGGGGAAAGGGATTTCAGAGCAAGGGGACTTAGTGTTGGGAGATTTAGCAACGTCTGGATGCCACCTACATACACCACCCAAGATGAGCAAGCACCCAAAGGGGCCTCTCGGATTGGGTCCAGGCAAGAAAAGAGGTTGCGCTTGGGATGGAGGAGATGCAAAGCCCCCTTTCAAGCCTGGCCTGTAAAAAGGGGGAAGCCTCCATGGACCTAAGATGGAACCCCCTCCATTATTTATCTATATCTCCCCCCCCCCCACACACACACACACACACCCCTTCCCAAGCAACTTTCCAAGCAGGGCTGCAGAAACAACCCAGTCCTGACCTCGCCTGAACTGCCCTGTCTCCCCGCTGGGGCATTCGGAACAAGCGACCATTCCCAGAATTCCACAGCGTGGAATCAACCCGGATCATTTCCGCAGTGTGGACGGACGGATGGATGGTCGGTCTCCTGGAGGTGCCCCCTACGGGCTCCTGCCGCCTTGCCCTTCTTACCTGGTGGACGAAGACATCGACGGGGGCCTCGAGGGCGGCGCCTTCCCTGCTGGTCATGGAGAGGAAGCCGAAGCCCATGCGGACGTTGAACCACTTGCAGAGCCCGGCGCCCCGAGAAGAAGGGGACTCCTCCGGGGGGAGCCCCGGCCCCGGCCCCGACGCCTCCGCCTCCGCCTCCGCCTCGGCCCCAGCGCAGCCCCCTGGCCAGGAGGAACCGGGAAGGAAGGTCAGCACCCGCCGGGAAAAGAAAGGGCACCCCGTCCCCCAAATGGGCCCAGGAAAGGGGAGAGGAAAGGGGAAAGGAAGGGAAGGAAGGAAGGAAGGAAAGGGAAAGAAAGAGAGGGAGGGAAGGAAGGAAGGAAGGAGAGGGAGAAAAGGAAGGAAAGAAGGAAGGAAAGAAGGAAGGAAGGAAGGGAGGGAGGGAGGAAGGGAGGGAGGAAGGAAGGAAGGAAGGGAGGAAGGAAGGAAGGAAGGAAGGAAGGAAGGAAGGAAGGAAGGAAAGGGAAAGAAGGAGAAGGACGGAGGGAGGGAAGAAGGAAGGAAGGAAGGAAGGAAGGAAGGAAAGAAGGAAGGAAGGAAAGGAGGGAAGGAGGAAGGGAAAGAAGGGAAGGAAGGAAGAGAAGGAGGAAGGGAAAGAGGAAAAGGGAGGGAGGAGGAAAGGCAATGAAGAAGGGGAGGGAGGGAAGAAGGAAAAAGGGAAGGAAAGGGAGAGTGGGAGGGAAGGAAGAAGGGAAGGGAAGAAGAAAGGAAAAGAGCAAAGAAGAAGGGGAGAGAGGGGGCTCCCAGCTGGCCCTTTCTTTCCCCGCTGTCCGAGGCCTGCCTTTCTGTCCCTGGAGGATGGAGGGGATGCCCTGGATCCCAGACCTGCATCATTGGGGGGGGGGGAGCCAGATGTGTTAAAAAGCAAGGAAAGGGCTAGCCCCGAAGGCCCCCTCTCTGGGGAGGGAGACCCAAGGAGACATTCCCAAAAGACCAAGGCGAAAGGAAGAAGAAGAAGAAGAAAAATAAAAATAAAGGGGGGGGGGGTCTGAACCTTTTTAAGGCGAGGAGGGGAGGCAAAAGGAATGTCGCTTTAAAAAGGGGGGGACGATTTCTGGGGAAAGAAAGAGAGGGCTTCCTTCTTCCTTTTCAGCTCTCTTCGAGGCCCCTCTTCTTTCGGGGGCCTTGTTTTCCGTCCCAACTCTCCAGCTGCCTGAGGGCCACCCCCCCCAAGTTTCCCAAATGCCCTTCCTCCCCACTCCGATTCCGATTTTTAAAAAAGCACATGGTCAGCCCCCCCCCCCCCGTGGATGCACCACACACACACACACACACACACACACCAAAAAAGTCACCAAATGAAGAAATGGAAAGAGACATTGGAAAGGAAAAGAAGGGAGGAAAGGAAAAAGGAGAGAGAGAGAGAGAGAGCAAACAGCAGAAGGCGGGGAAATAGCCGGAGTCAGGATCCTTGAAGGAAAAACGATCCTTCAGTTGGAAGAAAGGATGGAAAGGATCTAAAAGTTCAGGAAAGGGAAAGAAAGCAAGAAACACTACAGCTGGAAGAAAGGATGAAAAGATTCTGCAGGAACGCCTCAGGAGGGATGGGGAAGGGAAGGAGAGAAAAGAAAGAAAGAAAGAAAGGAAAACTGACCCTGAAGAAAGGATGAACATATTTTTTAGGAACGCACAAGGATGAATGGGGAAGAGGTGGAAGCAAAGGGAAAGAAAGAAGGAGGGGAAAAACTACGGTTGGAGGAAAAGGTGAAACGAATCTTCAGGAAAGCCCAAGATGAGTTCAGGAAAGAAAGAAAGTACTGTATAAACTATCATTTGGGGAAAAGGACGAAAATAATTTTCAGAAGCGCATAGGGATGGACGGGGAAGAGGGCAGGAGTTCAGGAAAGAAAGAAAGAAAGAAAGAAAGAGAAAGAAAGAATGAAAAGAATCTCCAGCAACGCTCAGAGATGGATGGGGAAAGGGGTAGGAGTTCAGGAAAAGGAGAAGAACGAAGGAAAGGAAAGAAAGAGGAAGGAAGGAAGAAAAGGAGAGGGGGAGGAAGGGAGAAAGGAAGGAAAGAAGGAAGGAAGGAAGGAAAAAGAGAGGAGGAAGGAAGGGAGGAAAAAGAGAGGAAGGAAGGAACGAAAGAAAGAAAGAAAGAAAGAGGAAGGAAGGAAGGGAGGAAGGAAGGAAGGAAGGAAGGAAGGAAGGAAGGAAAAAGAGAGGAGGAAAGAAGGAAGGAAGGGAGGAAAAGGAGAGGGGAGGGAGGAAAGAACGAAAGAAAGAAAGAAAGAAAGAGGAAGGAAGGAAGGAAGGAAGGAAGGAAAAGGAGAGGAAAGAAGGAAAAAGGAAGGAAGGAAGGAAGGAAAGAAAGAAAGAAAGAAAGAAAAGGAGAGGGGAGAGGGGCATGGCTTGTTGCCTGGCCTGAAAGCCAAGGCGGCTTGTGGGGGGGGGGCGGGGGGGGGCAAGGTCCCCTTCACCTGCAAACTGTTGGTTGGAAACGGAGCCCATTTCGGAGCCCGGGAGGAAGCGTCGGAGTCCGGCGGTGGCAGCCTCTCAGCCTCTGCTCTCTGGCCCCCGCCAGCCAGCCAGCCTGGGCCGAGAGAGTGTCCCCCACCGCCCCCTGGACGCAAAGGGGCACAGAGAGAGAGAGAGAGAGAGAGAGAGGACCAGGACCACCTCCTCCTCCTCCTCCTCCTCCTCCTCCTCCTCCGGGAGCAGCCGCGCTCCTTCCTTCCTTCCTTCCTTCCTTCCTTCCTTCCTTCCTTCCAAGGCCGGCGAAGAAAGAGGAGAGGAGAGGAGAGGAGAGGGTCGGGCGCATCTCCTGGGCCCCGAGAGCCTCCGGGGGGAGGGAGGGGGGGAGGGGGGCCTTCAGGGCTGCTGCCCAAATTTCCCAGGGACAATGGCCGGCCTCCCCCCCTCCTTTTGGGCCTCTGCCCCCGCCTCCTCCTCCTCCTCCTCCTCCCAGCCCCAACCCACCGAGAGAGACCAGGCTCCTTCCTTCCTTCCTTCCTTCCTTCCTTCCCTCCCTTTGGAGACCCTCCACTCTGCATTTTTTTGGGGGGGGTCCCTCCATGGTCTTTGCAGCCCTCCCCACTTTTCCCCTTTTCCACGTGACGATCATTTCTCTCCCCCCCCCCCATAATAATATACAGTAATAGTAGTAGTAGTTTTTGCCTCTCCTAATGAAACGTTCCTCCCCAGGGATGGTAATAATAATAATAATAATAATAATAATAATAATATTACACAGTAGTAGTAGTTTTTGCCTCTTCTCATGAAACCTTCCAAGGGGGAGTCTCTGCCAGGGATGCTATGGACATAACTATTATTGTTTAAGCCGTTTCCGACTGATGGCTCTCCAAATGATCCTCTCATGGAGTTTTCTTGGCAAGTTTTTTCGGGGGGTGGGTGGGTTTGCGATTGCCTTTCTCTGAGGCCGAGAGAGTGTGACTTGGCCAATATCATCCAGTGGGTTTCATGGCCGAGCTGGGAT
Source organism: Phrynosoma blainvillii (assembly GCA_026167975.1). Classification (NCBI taxonomy): domain Eukaryota; kingdom Metazoa; phylum Chordata; class Lepidosauria; order Squamata; family Phrynosomatidae; genus Phrynosoma; species Phrynosoma blainvillii. The sequence goes on from JANUYF010000008.1 coordinate 24,792,188, forward strand.
TCGAAGCCTGGTCTCCAGAGCCGTAGCCCACAGCTCTAACCACTACACCACTTCTGGCTCTCTAATGATGATGATGATGCTGTATTTATTTATTGCTAGATCCATTGCGGTGTAGTGCTACGACTTTGGAGACCAGGGTCTGCAACATACTGCAGAAATAATCCAGTTCGAGACCACTTCAACAGCAGCCCTTGGCTCAACCAATGTTAGGGAATCCTGGGAAGGGCCGTTTGGTGAGACATTGAGCCCCCTCTGGCAGAGAGCTCTGGGGCCCCAACAAACGACGATTCCCAGAATTCCCTAGCAATGAGCCAGGGCAGTTAAAGTGGGGTCAACCAGGATCCTTTCTGCAGTGCGGATGCAGCCTGGGCGACCTGTTTGAAAGGAGTGTTGCCCTCCTTCCTTCCTTCCCTCTCTCCCTCCCTCCCTCCCTCCATTTTGTCACGTTCCTCCTCTTTTCTTTTCTTTCCTCTTCTCTTTCTTCTTCCCAATTCTAAGGGGAATCTCTCCTTTTGGGAGGAGAAAGAGGGAGGGAGAGGTGGCAATCCTGGCCATTGAAAGGGAGAAATCGGATCTCAAATGGGAATTGATGGGCCCTTCCTCTTCCTCTTCCTCTTCCTCTTCCTCTTCCCACCTCCGGTTGGTGAGACCACACTTCTGTTCATTTATCTGTGTACTTCTTTTCTTTTAAAAATTCAGAATTATAGCTAAAGTCTGCAGAAGGGATTATGGCAGGGTTTCTGTTTTTGTTGGGATGCAAATACCTTTCCGATTAATTGAATGTGATGCATTTCTACAGTGACTTTTTTCCCTTTTGTCATATATATGTATATAGTAGATTGAGAGAGAGAGAGAGAGCATATATATATATATATATATATAGAGAGAGAGAGAGAGAGAGAGAGTATATTTTTTAGCGAAATCTGGCCCTAAATTGAATTTGATGCATTTCTCCAATGACTTTTTCCCTTTTTTCATATATATATATATATATATATATATATATACACACACACACACATTATACTCTCTCTCTCCCTCGCACTCGCACTCTCTCTCTCTCTCTCTCTCTATTCATATATATACTCTCATATAAAAAAGGAAGAAAAGCCACTGGAGAAATGCATCAAATTCAATTTAGGGCCAGATTTCGTTTAAAAATATACTCTCTCTCTCTCTCTCTCTCTCTCTCTCTCTCTCTCTATATATATATATATATATATATATATATATAGTAGAGAGAGAGAGAGTTGGAGAGAGTGTGTGTGTATATATTATATATATATATATAGAGAGAGAGAGAGAGAGAGAAGTATATATATATATATTTTAACGAAATCTGGCCCTAAAGTGAGCAAAGGCACGTTTTCTGGGGGTGGGTTAGTGAATGAATATTACAGTAAAAAGTTCAAATCTTAATTGATTATTTATTAAAGAAGGGAGCTTCCTGGATCACCAATTCTTTATTTTTTTCCAGATTGCGATAAGCAAAAGCAACACTGAACCCTTGCTCCCTCGAAACTGCAAGTAGCTCAGAAAGTGAGAAATCATTAGATGGTTTTTAATTGTTTTTAATTGTAAATTAAAATTTTATTGTACAAATTTATTGTAATTTTTAAAAAAAAAAAATTATCTGAGCCGCCTCAGGTCCCTTTTGGGAGAAAGGCGGCATACCAGTGAAAGAAATGAAACGCAATGAAATAATTGTCCATACGAAGGTATCTGTAAATACATGTATCTGTAAATAAATATTGGATGTTTTTTACAGGGCATCTCAAAAGGATGGATCGGGTCAGCTCAAATGGATCAGACGGGGGAAGAGGAGAGAGAGGGGGAAAATCCAGCTTTTAAACTTCTCTCATCAGGAAATGATTGTATTTTTAAATTGTCTAAAAAAATCATTCTACACCCTTTTAAGAATGGGAATCAGATTGTCACGCTGATCTTTTACAGAGCTTAAAATGGCTCTCCTGTTTACACTCTTGGTAGTTCTTAAAATAAGGGATCATCTACACTTCATCTTTACAAGGAAGAGTTATTTTCTAAAACAAACATTAAGGCAAGTAAAGTAGTCCAATAACCTGGAAGGGAGATGGCACTTAACATCTTTGTGTATCGGAAAACTTTCCAAAACTGACAACAACAACAACAACAACAACAACAAAAATATATTGAGAAGCTTTGCATTTCTAAAACAGGAATACTTGAGATTGACTAGAATGCTTGACCCTAAAGAATAAGTAAGATCCATCTGCGGCATTAAGGTTTGTGGTTTGAGATAATAGATTGCAATAAAATTTGGGGAGCTGAGCCTGGGAAAAGGGATTCTGAAGATAGGAGGTTTCCTTCCCAACAGTCTTCCAAAAGTGTGGGTTGGTGTGAGTGCCCAAAAGGTGTCAATTCAAGGGATCCACGGACAAAAATGCACACTACGAGTCTACTCTCTGTACCTACACAATAGAAAGAATGTGTGTGTGTGTGTAAGAGTATGGTGTAGTGGTTTGAGTGTTTGACTATGACTCTGGAGACCAGAGTTCGAATCCCATCTCAGCCATGTAAACCCACTGAGTGGACTTGGGCAAGTCACACTCTCTCAGCTTCAGAGGATGGCTATGACAAACCCCCTCTGAAGAAACTTGCCAAGAAAAGTCCATAAGAGGTTCACATTAGGGTCACCTAAGATGGAAATGATCTAAAGGCATATAACAATAAATACATACACACACACACACAGTATACGATTTATAATAAATATATGTGTGTGTCTCATATATAGATATAGATACATAGACAGAGAGATGTGTCATATATATAATTATTTATATATATATGATATATATGTATCAATATCATGATTTATACATATAACTGTTATATCAATCATATATATATATATATATATATCATGATTTATACATATAACTGTTATATCAATCATATATATATATATATCATGATTTATACATATAACTGTTATATCAATCATATATATATATATATATATATATATCATGATTTATACATATAACTGTTATATCATATATATATATATATATCTCATGATTTATACATATAACTTATATCAATCATATATAATATATAATGATTTATATCTATATACATAAATCTGTGTGTCATATATATATCATGTTTTATACATATATCTGTGTGTCATATATATCAATCATGTTTTATTCATATATACATATCTGTGTTTTATATATATATATATATATATATATATATAATGATTTATACATTTATACATATATCTGTGTGTCATATATCATGAGTTTTTTTAATATATATATATATTATATTGTGTGTGTGTGTGTGTGTGTGTAAATCATGATGTCTATATTATCTCCCCTTGCAACACGAGGGTTGATTGATTGATCTTCGGAAGGGGAGGGGGACGAGGGCTTGGATCCTGTTTAAAAGGCAATCAGATAAACCAAGAGGCGATCAATGGAAGGTGCTGATGGATGGGGAGGGAGGACCCCCCCCTTTGAAATGTGGCCCCAGAGAGAAAAGAGAGAGTATCCTCCTTGGGAAGGGGAGTGTGTGCATGTGATGGGGGGCACAGAACCCTGCCCCTTTTCCCCTCCCTTCCTCTGAATGCTTGGGGGTTCCCCTTCCCTCCTGATGAGGGACTCTTTTTTTGGAGGGGGGATCTTCCTTTTAACCAACCAAAGTTGTGTGAACGGCAGCCCCCCCCCCCATCACTTCGGTTTGGCTTTGCATCTTTGGAGAGGAAATGGCCCATTGGATTGCCCAGGAAGGAGGGGAAGGTTGAGGGGGGGGCTTTTTCTACCCTCCCACCCCCCCCCAAAAAAAATCTGGAGGTCTGAGGATGGAGGAGGAGAAGGAGGCTGGGGAGGGCAGCCTTGGTGCTGGGATGCATCCCTGAGCATCTTTTAGGGGAAAGGAGACTCAAGGCTTCCCTCTCTCTCTCTTTTTTTTGGGGGGGGGGCTGGAGGGGCCCGATTTCACGGCTGGCCGAAGACAATGGCCGAGTGACCAGGGCCAAGCGGGGAGGGCAACTCGCCCCTCCATTTCCGGGGCTCACTTCAAACTGGACAATGCCAGGCGGCCCTTCCCTTGCTGCAAAGCTCCAGCTCTTTTCTATTTCAAGGGGCAGCCTTTGCAAAAACCCGGCCAAAATGGCATATTCACACGTGCCCCGCCTACACGTGTACAATGCAAGGGCACCCTCAGCGGCAGCTCTGGGGGGGGTGGGGGGGTTGAGGGGTTCTTTTCCTTAGCAAGCTCCAGATACTATAAATCCTAGAAATATCAATCCATTTTTTTTTCTCAGTCCTGCTCCAAAAGGGAGGATTTTTAAATTTAATAATAATAATAATAATAATAATACATTTTATTTATAGCCCGCCTCTCCCTGCGGATCGAGGCGGGATTACAACAAATAGGAATAACAATAAAATACAATATGCAATTATTTTGAAATCCCTCCTGGACAGAAAGTTGGAATGTAGGACCTGTCCTGGAAAAGGAGGACCTCGGGTCACTCTGCTCCTTTTTTTTTTTTTTTAGGGGGGTTCCTCCTTCCCTCTCAAAAAAAAACTGGTTTGTTTGGGGGTTTTTTAGGGGGAGGCGGCATCCGCACTGCAGGGATAATCCACTTTAAAACCGCTTTAACTGCCCTGGCTCTGTGCTATGGAAGGCTGGGGTCTGGAGTTTGTTGGGGCACCAGAGGTCTCGAATAGAGAATTTATTGTGAATATCTCACAAAACTCCAGTTCCCAGAATTCCATAGCATGAAGCCAGGGGAGCTAAAGCGGTGTCGACCTGGACTGTGCCTGCAGTGTGGATGCACAGGCTTGGGAATGTGAAAAAGAAAGGGCGTGAAATCTTCCGGAGAGAAACCCAGTTCAGCTTTGGAGACGCGTGTCAGCCCCTTCCCACGTTACTTTACAAATAAAAGTCCAGGCTTTTTGGGGAGGGGGGGAGTTTGTGCACCACATTTGGAAACTCGTATATCAGCGAGGTTTGGATCCGATTCCCTTGGCCAGTTTACACGTGCGCAGCTGATGGTGTACAATGGCTCTGATGGGAAGCCTATACACGTGTCGTTGATGGAGGAGGGTGGGTCCAGGATCTCTCCCAAGGATCGGGCAAAGGCGGTCAGCGACCTCACCCCTCTAACCCTTACGTTTCCCCTTCACACGTGCGGGCAAAGCAAACCGAAGACACGTGTGCTCCTTATGTGGGTGTGGCATGCCTTCAAGTCATTTCCGACTTATGGAGACCCGACTAAGGCGACTCTATCCTGGGGTTTTCTTGGCCAGATTTGTGCAGAGGAGGTTTGCCATTGCCTCCCCCTGAGGCTGAGAGAGTGTGACTTGGCCAAGGCCACCCAGTGGGTTTCGTGGACTCGAACCCTGCTCTCCAAGATGGTCTCCTGAAACAACATGCAGGCATCTGACTAACATCTCCCATTGTTTTTCTCCTGTTTGGTTTGTAACCTCTTGCCTGATGAAGAAGAAGCCCATGGAGATTCGAAAGCTTGCAACAAGGATATGGTGCATTTTGGTCGGCCAAGAAAGGGATCACGGATGGATTTTTGTTTGGATTTGATAAATAGCCAACACAGCTGCCCCTGATGTCTCCTGGTCTCCAGAGTCCCACACCCAAACCACTAGGGAACACACACGCGCACAGAGAGAGAGAGAGTTAATCCGAATCAATGGACCTTGAGGCTGACTCACCAAGTACTCCTACTCTATTGGGGAGCAACAATTGCATTTAGGCCATGGTAGCTCAAGTGTAGTGGTTTGAGCATTGGACTATGACTCTGGAGACCAGGGTTCGAATCCTGCTCAGTCATCAAAACCCACTGAGTGACCTTGGGCAAGTCACACACTCTCAGCCTCAGAGGATGGCCAGGGCAAACCCTTCTGAGGAAAGTACATAGAGAGATCTTATAGCACCTTTGAGACTAACTGAAAGAAGGAAATTGGCAACATGAGCTTTCCTAGACTTCAGCCCACTTCCTCAGATGCATAGACTGAAGTCTAAGAAAGCTCATGCTGCCAATTTCTTACTTTCAATTAATCTCAAAGGTGCTACAAGATCTCTCTACATACTTTCTTCAGAAGGGGTTTGCCCTGGCCATCCTCTGAGGCTGAGAGTGTGTGACTTGCCCAAGGTTACTCAGTCTGATTCTACAGACTAACACAGCTATATATCTTTGAATTCTACCTTCTGAAGGAATTGAGAGAGTGTGACTTGCCCAAAGTCCCCCAGTGGGTTTCCATGGCCGAGCCAGGATTCGAACCCTGGTCTCCCAGTGTGTCCCAATCCAATGCTAAAAGCTTTACACTACTCTGGCCCTTTGCAGAAAGACTTTTAGAAACAATCCTAAAAATTTTGTGTGTGTGTGCAATTGCTAGACCTGAGATGCACCAGAGGAAGCCACATTGTTCTGGAGAACTGAGAAACCTGGACATAAGGATATACAGGGGGGAAATTAAAGTATCTTTTGCCTTTAAGGCCACTTGGGACACAAAGGGCTTTTCTAAAGAGGCAAAACCTCCAGTACCATCACTTTTCTATCGATAGAAAATCAAAATCAAATCAATGCTCCCCGATAGATATTTTATTCTATTTTTATTTATTTTATTATATTATATTATATGCACTTATAACTTATTATTGTTGTTTGATTTTACTATTTTATTGTTTGTATTTTGCATATTGTATTCATTTTATTGTGTAATCCCGCCTCTATCCGTAGGGAGAGGCGGGAAATATAAATAAAAATTATTGTTGTTGTTGTTGTTATTATTATTATTATTATTATTATTATTATCATCATCAATATATCAATAATATTCTTCAGAATATTATTATTATGACTGCTGTTATTCCTAGCGTCTGAAGAAACGAGTTTTTAAAACTTTTCTCCTCCTGGTTATGCCATCAATGCCCCCCTTTTTGGAACGAAGTTACTCTGGAGTTACTTTGCAGCGAACGTGCCTAGGAACGGAGGCGTTTAGGGAAGGGAAATGAGGTGGCTTCCCATTACTTTGGAAAAGTAACGGGAGGAAGAATATTCCTCTTTTTCAGGGCACTCCCTCTGCTAAATTTAACTTCATCTTATCCTTTTCTTCCAGTGAAAGTCGGTGCTTTGAAAAGGAATCTTTGCATGCTTTCAGGGCTTTGAAAAGGAATCGTTCTCCTTTTCCAAAGTAACGGGAGACCACCTAATTTCCCTTCTGGAAACGTCTCCGCCTTTACCAAGGTAGTTCCAGGGAAGTTACTGGGTGCAGAAGGCTCAGCCTGGCTTTCCATCAAGTGCCTCTTGCTTAGGGCTGGAACTGCTGCGTCTATATTCTCTGTCCTTTCCCCCTCTTGGAAATGACTCATCATAGAGTCCATCCACACGGCAGGAATAATCCGGGTTGACAGCGCTTTAGCTGCCATGGCTCTATGCTGGGGAATGCTGGGAATGGCAGTTTGTTGTGGCACCAGAGCAAAGCTCTTTCCTGTATTGATGTATCAGAGAAAGAAAGAAAGAAAGCAGGGAGGAAGGAAAGGGAAGGGAAGAAGGAAAAAAGGAAAGGCAAGGGAGAGTGGGAGGGAGGAAGGGAGGAAGGAAGGAAGGAAGGAAGAAAGGAAGGGAAGGGAAGGGAAGAAGGAAAAAGGAAGGGGAGGGGAGGGAGAGGGAAGAAAGGAAGGAAGGAAGGAAGGGAAGAAGGCAGGAAGGAAAGGAAGGACGCAAGGAAGGAAGGAAAGAAAGAAAGAAAGAAAGAAAGAGCAGGGAGGGAAGGAAGAAGGGAGGGAGGGAGGGTGGAAAGGAAGGAAGGAAGGAAAAGGAAAGGGGAGGAAGGAAGGAAGGAAGGAAGGAAGGAGGCAGGCAGACCAGGAAGGAAAGAAAGAAGGAAGGAAGGAAAAGAAAGAAAGAAAGAAAGAAAGAAAGCAGGCAAGGAAGGAAGGAAGGAAGGAAGAAAGAAAGAAAGAAAGAAAGAAGGGAGGGAGGGAGGGAGGAGAAGGAAGGAGGGGGGGAAAGGAGGGAGGGAGGGAAGGAGGAAGGAAGCTAGCAAGCAAGCAAGCAAGGCCCCCTTTGGCTTAACGCTGGAGGAGAAAGGGAGAGCTTTTGCAGGCTGTCCCTGGTGCTGATCCTGCCCTGGCCTCTCTGGCCTCTCTGGCTCTATCCATGGTGCTGAAAGACACTGTCCAGGGTTCTGAGCGGGCAATAAATATACAGTAATTCAGCTAAACTACAGCAATATATTTGGAGGAAGGAACACCAACCATCGAAGCCACACTAGCAGAAAATATCAGAGACAGGGAAAGATGATTGAAGAAGGTCAAGGCAGAAAGCACAAAGGCAGATGAACATCATGAAACCAAAAATTCTGACCACAGAGGACCTACATAGTTTTAAAGCAGGCGACGAAGAGGAAGGAAACATGGAAACGGAAGGAAGAAGCACCAACAATTTAGATATGCAGATGACACCATACTGCTCTCGGGAAAGTGTAAAGACTTGGAAGGATTACAGAAGGACGTCAAAGAAGAAAGGGCAAAGGCAGGCTTACAGTTGAAGAAGCAAACAAAAATGATGATCACAGATATCATTTTAAAGTCGACGATGAATAGGAAGGAAAAATGGAAATTGGAGGAAGGGGCATCAGCAGTTTAGAGATGCAGATGACACTATCCTACTCTTAGAAAAAAGTGTAAAGACTTGGAAGGATTAGTGAAGAAAGTCAAGGAAGAAAGTGGGCAAGTCACATTCAGCCTCAGAGGAAGGCAAAGGCAAACCCCTCTGAACAAATTTTGCCAAGAAACTCCCAGGGTAGGTTTTCCTTAGTCAGAAATTACTTGAGGGGACACAACAAGCAAGCAAGGTTTGTTTGTAGAAAGCGATCCAAATCCAATAATAATATGGCACGAATAGTGGTCTCTGGTACATTGGGAGGCAACCTCTGGTCCATCACATCAGATGGCTTGAGAAACACTGAAATTGATCACCTTCAGGATAGGTGTTTTTCCTCCTTTAGCCAAACATGTTTTCCAGTATGCTCTTATTCATACAAAGAAAATCATTTTTAAAAACAACCACAGGAAGGCTTTCCAGCAATGATTGGAGAATATTCTGGTATACTTTGACACAATAAGCTTCCGGGAAAAGAAAACCTAGGTGCCTCTGATTCATTTCTTTCCTCCTATGCTCCATAAAAGAGCCTACCATCCATGGACTGTTTTGACTGTCTTTGAAGACTGGGTTTCCGGTCAAGAACTATTGCATCACTGGGGATGTGATAATGGGATGTTTTAATGATTTAAAAAACTGGTAGATCTGTGAATAGCACATCACATATGTTGACATTAATGGACTAGTCCTGTCTTCAGGAAACAAAAAGAGATGAGAACCACTATCCTAGATGAATGGGGTGGTAGCAGTCACTTTTTGGTACAATTGTTGGTACATATAGCAACAGTACTGTTAATAACAGAGCCAGCATGGCATAGTCGTTTGAGCATTAGGCTACAACTCTGGAGACCCGGGTTCGATTCCCAGAATGGCCATGGAACCACTGGATGACCTTGGGCAAGTCACACTCTCTCAGCCTCAGGAGAAGGCACTGGCAAACCTCCTCTGAACAAATCTTGCCAGGAAAACCCCACAATATATTTGCCTTAGGGTCAGCGTAAGTCGGAACAACTTGAACGTTCACAACAATCAACATTATTAATAAACAGGGTGTTCTCTGTGGCTGCTCTCACACTTTCCAGCTCCCAAGGAAGGAGAGACTGGCTCCCTCCCTGTTGTTTGATGTGTTTTAAATTGTGACTTAAACTCATTTGTTACTCCCAAAGTGAGTAGACCCATTGAAACTTGGCAAGTTGACACTTGTCTGAGTTCATTCAATTCAGTGAGCCTACATTATTTGAGACTAACATTGGATTTAGGTCTTTGTTTTACATTTTTATTCTTCTACTTCTTTGGTGTTTCATTTGTTTTGTTTAATTCCATTATAAATTTCACTGAGTCACATTTTTGGGAGATAGTCAAGATTTATATTTGAGAAATAAGTAAGCCCACTCTCATTGTTAGGATGGTAGTGAAAAGGATAGGCCCTAAAAAAAGTTTTCAGGCTGAAAGAAGGATCCCTATGCACTGTATAGGTTGAGTTTCCCTTAGCCAGAATTCCAAAATCCAAAATACTGCAAAATCCAAAATTGTCCACACAGGAGGCTTTCTGGTGGTTCAACGTACACAAACTTTGTTTCATGCAGAAAATTATTTAAAATATTGCGTATAAATTTACTTTCACGCTATGTGTATAAGGTCTATACAAAACACAGATGAATTTCATGTTTAGACTTGGGTCCCATCTCCAAGATATCTCATTATGTATATGCAAGTATTCCAAAATCCGAGAAAGCCCAAAATCCAAAACACTTCTGGACTAAGCATTTCAGATAAGGGATACCTAACCTGTATGAAGTCAATGGTCTACACAGGTTTTCCCATTCTTGTAATAAGGACTGACCAGTGAAGAAAAGGTCCATTGAAAGATGAAGGAGAGAGAGTTTCATGGATTTCACTTGCAAATGAATTCTCAAGTTTTGGCACCACCATAAAGAAGGTCTCACTCCCATTCAACTGATCTCAGGAGTGGACAGGCCAGAGAACAAGACCTCCAACAACAAAAGCAATAGTGTGTGTGTGTTGTTGTTTTTAAGCTAGATGAATTAGGGCTGAGGTTACCTATGGGATCGTCTCCTTCCATATAATCTGCCCTACATACTCAGGTCCTCTGGGGGAAACATTTACTCAAACCAGCCAGGACTAGACTGGCAACTGTCACCCAGAGAATGTTTTCATCAGGTGCCTCTAGACCAATGATGGCGAATCTTTTAGAGACCAAGTGCCCATGCTGCAACCCAAAATCCACTTATTTATTGCAAAGTGCCATGTCCCTCTGGTTTTCTAGTAACAAAGTCTGGTGAACTCTGTGTTGGGGCAACAGCATACATGCCCACAGAGAGGGCTCTGAGTGTCCTCTGTGGCATGTGTGCCATAGGTTCACCACCTCTGTCCATTAGACTAGTTAAAATGGTGTCAAGCATTAATTCTGCAGTGTAGACGCAACTCTAGTCATGATTGTGACACTATTGCCATGAGGGTAACTCATACCCCACCTACTTTACTGGGCATCAGCTGCACAAGGAGAAGGAGGTCTATTCTGGATGGGTGAAGTGTGGGTGAATAATGTTCCCACCAGGTTTGGAAGAGGGATCAGGTTAGGAGAGGTTACTCAGTTAAGTATACTTAACTTAGTAGCTGATACAAGATCCTGGCCATTATTATTATGATTATTATTATGACACACTTTCAAAGAGTAAGTCTTATTGATCTCAGTGGTGTTTGTGAGCACACATGTATGGATCACACTGTAAATAGTCTTAGGGAACCCATTGCCTCTCAACCCTCAACTTCCGTCCCATGTGCTGAATGAGGAAACTTATTCTCCTCTACTACCTTACAGGGATGTTGTTTTTGTAAAGAAACACTGTGGACCATTTATCCTTTTTGTAGATTTGTTTCCTCTTTGGGAAGCAATGCTAAGAAGCCTTCCTGCTTCTTGCTGGCCTCCCAGCGGACTCTGGCCTTATGAACCTCCAGTGATCAAGACTGTGCCCTCTTTTGCCCTCGCTCTCCTTGGCTAGATTGGCCCATCTCTTCCAAGTCATTTAATAAAACAAATGCCTGGTCAAAAGCAAATGCACCTTTGGCAAGAGTGAGGGCAGGGAGCTTAATTCCCTCATTGGCCTTACTGTTACAGCGAGCAGCAAGGACGGCAATTAATGACAATTGTAATGATGGCTTTCTGGGTGTGACATGAAACCTTGTCCATGGAAAGCCTTGGCAAGCTCCAGGACTCGTTTTGCCACAGCCAGCAGGTCGCTCATGACTTCTGACCCAGGCACAGTGTGAACTGGCGACCTGGAGGTGAAACACTCCATCTCTCATTAGCAGTCTTCTGACACTCACTTTCCCTAATGAATACTGCACTTCCATCAAGGAAGAGATCAGACCCTGGGGGCATAGATAGATAGATAGATAGATAGATAGATAGACAGATAGATAGATACTTTGCAAAAGTAATTTATTTTTTGTTAAAAAGTGTGATGAAAGAATGGCTAGAGCAAACAATTTCATATTTATCAACTCACTGGGAGGCTGAACTGATGAGTACTCTCCAAGTGTGGAAAAGTCACTTTTTAGGACTGCGGCTCCCAGAATTCTCCAGCCAGCATTTGGAGCATCAGCCTGAAAATAAATTTCTCAAGTGCCAGTGGTGTCATTAGAGGGGTGCGAGGGGTTCACCTCTCTTCATCGCTGCAGAAAATGCAAATAATATTGTGCTAGATGCTGGTATGGATAATTTTGTAATACCCCTTCCTCTCTTCAACAGCCTTTTCTAGATCTAGCATTGCTGGGTGAGTGGGAGAGGAAAAAGACTCACATTCCTGCCCAACCAGCAGAGCCACCAGATCTGGAAGGCAGCCCAGTCCCACCAGTGGCCGCTAATGGGAATGGGCAGCTCCTGCCACCCCAAAGACTTTTTCCAGGTCTGGTGGAGCTGCTAGGTGAGCGGGAGAGGAAGGACACTCGCTTTATCACCCTTTCAACAGACCTAGAGACCTGGAAGGCAGTCCAATCCCACCAATGGTATCAAGTGGGAGTGGGCTGCTCTTGCCCCCCCCCCAGCCTTTTTTGGGTCTCAGGCAGCTTCTGGCTGAATGGGAGGGGAAGAAGACTTTCTTTACTGCCTGGTCAGCAGAGCTGCAAGAATTAGAAGGCCACCCAGTCCACCGGCACAGCCAGTGATGTCCCTCTCCAAGGTTTTACCCAGTGCAGTCTGCACCTCCTGCATCCCTCTAGTATTTCCCCTCTTCTTATGTTCCTGACTTTTAACACCTTCTCCCTATATACAACTAATTGGCAGTTCCAGAGTAAGTCAAGCTGGCACAGGGATTCCTGGAATTGTGATCCAAGAAAGCAACTTTTACAAACTTTACACCCTGGGGAGCAAGCATACAGACATTAGCTTACCTCCCACGCACATCATACCCTCCAACTATCTTAAATTACCACTGATTTCCGTTAAATCTGCTTTTGTCAAACCCAGACAGGACTATAGGACCGGACTTTATGTGGGGAAAGAGCATTCAAAAATGATCAGAAACAAAGGCTGGGATTCTGCGTCAATATTGTAATTACAATTACAGAGCTCCATCATCATAGTTATGACTGTCACAACCTGGCAGTACACCAAATAAAGCATTTCCAAAGCACTGGAGACTGAAGAGTGTGGAAATGATATCCATAACATGCTCTCAGTCATGAGGTGCCAGCATCCTAATCTCCAGCACCTCAGAAATATTTTGCTCAGGTCACTGCTAGGCTGCAAAGCTGGGTTTTGGGGTTTGTGTTCAGTTGTAAATGTGAATCCCCAGCATTTACAGCAATGCAAGTACATCTGAAGAAATTGTAACTGCTGAACAAGATGCCAGCCTTTATTCCAGCTTCCTTTAATTTGGTGCCTTCAAGTGGACTACATTTGGTAGACTATTCCAACTAGCATGGCGCAGGACTCTTGCACAAAGATGTGCCATGGGCTCCATGTGGACCTGCCAGGGTGAGCTACATTGTCGTCTCCAGGTCCATCTAAGGCCTATCCTACACACCCGAAACTATGCTGGAAAAATGTGCACCTTAAAAACAACCCCTTGGACTACTAGAAACCTCCAAGGACGAGATTGGACATTTAAAGCTTATTTTCCCCACCCTACTCTTTCCCCGACTGTTTTGGACTTCAGGTGGCTTTGTGGACACTTTCAGGTTTTATAAATGGGTAGACAGACAACTTAAAGGCATATAAACACACAGAGAGATGGAGCCAGCAAGGTCTGGTGGAGGAACCAATGGACCCCAGGCTTTTAGAAGAAGCTCTGCTCTGCTGTAGTATATAAATATCAAGTAATGGAGAAGCTAGATCTGGCAGCCTTTTCTATGCAATGGTCCCAAGTGGTGAGCCATGCAACTACATGTTAAAGCACCTTCCTGGCCAGTTCGCTCTAATCCGTAGGTAAGGGAGTCTGGGAGTTGTAGTCCAAAACCATAATTTTCTTAATTGCTTCTGAAGCATAGGTTGAATATCCCATCTCCAGAATCCCGAAATCCGAAACACTCCAAAATCCAAAATTGTCCTCATGGGTGGCTGAGAGAGTGACACCTTTGCTTCCTGATGGATCAGTGTGCACAAACTTTGCTTCGTGCACAAAACTGTTTAAAATATTATTTATAAAATTACCTTCAGACTATGGGTATAAGGTGTATGTGAAACATAAATGCATTTTACATTTAGACTTAGATTTCATCTCTAAGATATCTGAGTAAGTACATGCAAATATTCCAAAATCGGGGGGGGGGGCACTGAAATCCAAAACACTTCCAGTCGCAAGCATTTTGGATAAGGGAGACTCAACCAGTACTGTGTCTTGTTCAGGATGACATACTGGAATATAGGGATTGGGAAAACCCTGTGAGGGACGGCTGAAAGACATGGGTATGTCCCCTCATTATCCAGCTGCCTCTAAAAATGGCACAACATGCTACTAGATGCCTCCAGGGATGCAATTTGCCACTTAAACATAACTAAATGATCATTTCCTGTTTCTTTAAAAGGCCTTGTTTGGCATTAAAATGGCCCAAAGGAGAAATGATGAGTAAAGGGCAACACTTGATTCCCAAGTGGGGGCACATTATACGGGGTTGGGGGGGATTGGGGGTATTTTTGTTGGGGAATTGGAGACTGTTGAAGAAATTAGAAGGGTATGGGGCTCAGCAGGGTAGGCAAAAATGGTCCCCAGAACCTCCAAAGTTGCCATGCCCTGATTTAAGAGGAGAGGCTAGAAGTCTTCACTATGTGGAGGGGTATCATGCAGAAGATGGAACAACCTCTTTCGCTTTTGCTCCAGAGACAGGACTAGATCCAACAGATAGAATCAGCAAGAAAGCAGGCTTCAGCTAAACAGACCTCTCAAAGGCACACTCTGTTTGACAGTCGAATTGAAAGGTATAGCCCTGTGAGTCTGGAAAATCAGTATGCAAAGGGATGTTGTGGCACCTTTGAGACCAACAGAAAGAAAGAAGTTGACAGCATGAGCTTTTATAAACTTGAGTCTACTTCCCTATGCATCTGAGGAAGTAGGCTGAAGTCTACAAAAGCTCAATGCTGCCAACTTCTTTCTTTCAGTTAATCTGAAAGGTGCTGCAGGAACTGTTTGACAGTGACATATTTTGCTGTATGAGATGGAGGATGCTTGTCCAGTGGAGAGTCACCTGCCGATACTGCACAAAGCAAAAGGTCAGCCTAGATCTGCAATTTCCATACTTTGGTCCTTCAGGGTTTTGGACTTCAGCTCCCAGAATTCCTGACTATTGACCAAGCTGGCAGAGGTTTCTGGGAGCTGAAGTCCAAAACAACTAAAGGACCAAAGTTTGGGAACCTCTGGCCTAGATGATCAGCAGGGAACTGTCCAACCCTTAGCCATAATATACATACATATGCATATATATTATAGCTAAGGGATGGACAGTTCCCTGCAGATCATTAGTTTGGTTCCCAAACAAATATATATTAGTGAGTCACCTTGGGACTTTTTCTGAGAGCAAGGCAGCATAAAAATGAAATAAATACATAAATAAATGCATAAAATATCCCAGGTTCTAGGATGCTTCTGTAAAATCAATTGCATCTGATCTTCAACCTTAGTGCTTTCAACTGAGCATGCTAAAATGTGAAAAAGTTATGCTTTGGACTATAACTCCCAGAACCCCCATATGTTTGGGGGATTCTGGGAGTTGTAGTCTGACAATTAACTTTTCCATGCTTTCCTCCTGACTTGAATAGATGGGCTGATTCTCAACTCTGGGGCCAGCAGCTACCTCTTGTGGTGAGTCAGCACAGCTGCAATGCAAATAAAGTTGCAGGTTATCCAAGTCTTCATTTCAATGCCTTGGGCATCTTAAGACCCAGTGATATGATACATGTTGTTGTGTCCCTTCAAGTCATTTTTTGACATAAGACGACCCTAAGGCAAACCTATAATGGGGTTTTCTTGGCAAAATTTGTTCAAGGGGGGTTTCGCCTTTGCTTTCCTCTGAAGCTGAGATAGTATCACCCAGTGGGTTTCCATGGCCGAGCGGGGAGTTGAACCCTGGTCTCCCATCGTTCCAGTCCAATGCAAACACCACTATGCCACATTGGCTCTCAATATGTTAGATAGAAATCTGTAATTGGAAAGCCCACTGTTTTTAATTTTGGACTCCTGGTGCTAGAGCAAAAGCAGTCATCCCCAATCTATCATCCACTGCACTCCCTGGCTCCCAGAAAGAACACAAAGGGCAAAGAGGAGTCCCAATGCAACAGTTTCCTGGCTTATATAAGAAGTGACCTTCTGATCTCTTATCATTGACTGGAGATAAGAGAAGAACCCATAGAGAACCCGAGCGGTGTAGTTGTTTGAGCATTGGACTATGACTCTGGAGATCAGGGTTTGAATCCCTGGCGCAAAAGCATTTGCCCACTATATCACACTGGCTCTCAAGCATAAAAACCACTACACCATGCTGGGTCTTGAGTATCAAAATCCACTGGGTGACCTTGGGTAAGTCACACTTTCTCAGCCTCAGAGGATGGCCATGGCAACCCCCCTCTGAAGAAACCTGCCGAGAAAACCCGATGATAGGGTCACTGTAAATTAAAAATGACTTGGAGGCACACAACAGCAGCAAAAGAGAAGAAGCCAGCGATCCAGATGTAGAAACTCAGTGTGGGCCTCTGCACCAAAAGTTTCCCATTCCTGAATTGTCCACTTCAGTGCTTGGCTACAGAACAACGTCTGTGATTTTCTTGGGAATGTATTTGTTGTTGTTGCGTCTTCAAGTCATTTCCGACTGATGGCAACCCTAAGGTGAGCCTATTATAGGTTTTTCTTGTCATGTTTCTTCAGAGGGGGGTTGCCTTTGCCATCCTCTGAGGCTGAGAGAGTGTGACTTGCCCAAGATCCTAGCTGAGTCAGGATTCAAACCCTGGTCTCCAGAGTCTTAGCCCAATGCTCAAACCACTACACCGCGCTGGCTCTTTTTTTGTGTGGATGTACAGTTGCCCCACCACATTTGCGGCTTTGACTTTTGCGGGTCTGATTATTTGCGGTTTCGATGAAGATGTTCTCTCTAGGAATCTCTAGCTCCTCCAGCGCGATTCAGCTGAAAGTTGACCATAGAGTCGTGCTGGAGAACCTAGCCGTTCCTAGAGAAATCTCTTCTCTAGGCATTTGTAGGTCCTCCAGCAGGATTCTATGATCAACATCTGGCAGATGTTGACCATAGAGTTGCACTGGAGGACCTGGAGATTCCTAGAGAGGTGTTCACTTGGATAAAAAGATAGTGTGATTTTTTTTTTAATTTGCAGTTTTTCCACATTTACGGGGCTCCTTTATCCCTTACCCCAGTGAATGTGGAGAGACCACTGTATACCCTTTCTCCACGAATGTTGTCTTTTTGTTGATGATTTTCCTGGTCCAAGCTGCACCTAAGGATATGTTTGAGTCAAATACAAGCCAGCTTTTGCTTTGGCCCATCCACCAGTATGGTTGCCTTGCCCTAAGTGGCCCTTAGGGGCTGGTGCCGCAATCCTTGACGGACCCCCCCCCCTTGACCTAAAGGGTTAGCCTTGTGGTCTCATTAAAGGAGAATGGAGCTGGGAGGGAAGAGGTGGCGACAGGACACTTCCTCAGCCTTCCTGATGAATTACGCCCAACGCTAATAAGTCACAGCGAAGAGGACCTCATGGGTTTTGCCATAAAGTTGGGGAAGGCAGCTTATGGAGGCACTGACAGCCAGCCTATAAATCAGCCTCCCCTCCATTCAGCACCCTCCAGATGAGCAGGAGTACAATCCCCATTATCCCCAGCCAGCATGCTGACTGGGGATGATGGGAGTCGCACTCCCATGTCTCCAAAGGGCGCTGAGTAGGGGAGGCAGTTATGCCTAGTCTTTTCGGTTCTATAAGGAAAAACGTGCAGGGAATATTTTTAGCTGGTCATTTACTCAGAAGGCGTCAGAAGACTTAGGAAAAGTTACTTCTATAACTTCCAGACTCTAATCATTTTTTATAACTTTCAGACTCTTGTGACTTTTATAATGTCCCCTTTCACTCCTCTGCCTTGAATCCTATTGTGGGAGAAAGGCAGGATATCAATCCTTGAAGGAAATAATATAATATAATAAATATAATATAATATAATATAATATAAAATGCTGCAGCTGACATTACACACTGTCTGCTCACCTATGAGACCATGAGGGGTGGGAATTATGTGGTCCTCCATATATTGTTCAACTGCAACTCCCAGTATGCCCCACCAAAGTTTGTGTTGGTTGGGGCTGATGGGAGTTATAGTCAAAGAACATCTGGAGGTCCATATGATTCCCATCCGTTGGTTTAACATTTGCGGACTTGGATTTTATATATATATAAGCTATTGCATTCAAAGCTGGCCCTACTTTAGACAGGATAAGATGGCCATCTCAGAGGACATTTTAATTTGAAATGGTTAATAATTTCATGTGTTAATGTTGTATTTTATTTACAGGTGAGACACTTGTGGGATTATTTGCCTCATGTGCCTAAATAACTTTTTTGTGATTGTGTACTCATGCAGCTTGACTTGGGCAAGGCATAGTATTTGCCACGGTACCTCAGGCAGCAAAATATCTTGGGATGGCCCAGACCGACTCAATTAAAAACATTTGAGAGGCATAACATGTAAACACTGGATGAAATTCTGTGGAGTGAGATGGGCTATTGAACTGAGGGTTATATTCAACCCCAGGCAGGTGAGGATGGCATCTTTGTAGCTCAGTCTAGGTCACGGGTGAGAATCATGTAAGCTATCCAGATATTGTAAGACTGCAATTCCCATTGGGATTTGGCCTGCTGGGAACTACAATCCAGCAACATCTGGAGAGCTGAAGGACTGCTACCTCTGATCTCAGCAGTAGACAAGTTACAATTCCCAGAGATCTTTTGAGAAAGAGATTATACTGAAAGTAGCAGACAAGCATCCCTCCATTTTCTGCCATCTGGAACACTTCATTCTACAACAGCTGTCTTCGCTTCTCAGAAAAAGACTCAAGATGGTTTCTCTTGCCAGTCATAACATCTTAAAGTTTAAGGCTTCTGCCTAAAATAGAGAGGTCACCGCAGAGGTCTACCTTACTGGGCTGTAGTGAGGTTTACTAGGAGGATTGTTGCATTGAACATTCTGAAACTAATATATATATATTAATAATACTAAATATTTTTATTTACAGCCAGCATGGCATAGTGGTTTGGGAGTTTGGCTTTGCCTTCCCCTGAGGCTGAGAGAGTGTGACTTGCCCAAGTGGATTTTCATGGCTCAGTGGGAATTCGAACCCTGGTTTCTAGAATCAGAGACCAATGCTCAAACCACTACAGCACACTGAGTCAAAGTATGCTTTTCTGTTGATGTGTGCCTTCAAATTGTATCCAACGTATGGTGACCCTAAGGTTGAACTTATCATGGGGTTTTCTTGGAAAGATCTGTTTAAAGGAGGCTTGCCATTGCCTTCCCCTGAGGCTGAGAGAGTGTGACTTGGCCAAGATCTTGGTTCTTAAATGCTGCATGTCCTGCTGAGATTTTTCCAAAGTGAACATTTGTGTTGCATACACTACCCTCTACTGGTCATGTGGAGAAATGTCAGAAAATCAGCTTGCTTGCTTCCATCCTTTTGCCTGTTCCCTCTCCCATAAGAAATGGCAAGCTATTGCTCTGAATTTTAATAGAATCAGAGAATCAGAGAGTTGGAAGAGACCCCAAGGTCTATCCAGTCCAACCCTCTGCCATGCAGGAACTCACAGTCAAAGTACCCCCAACAGATGGCCCTCCAGCTTCTGTTAAAAAGCCTCCAAAGAAGAAGACTCCACCACACTCCAAGGCAGCATATTCCACTGTCAAACAGCTCCTAGTTCGTCCTAATGTTTAGGTGGAATCTCTTTTCCTGTAGTTTGCATCCATTGCTCCATGTCCTTGTCTCTGGAGCAGCAGAAAACAAGCTTACTCCATCCCCCATATGTACAACCTAAAGCTAGAAGGAACCTTTTAGGTATCTAGTCCAGCTCCTCTGCCTGGTGCAGGTTATCCAAGTCAGTGGGGCAGTAAATCTGCCCTGGATTTTAGTCTATCCAGGGGACTGAACTATGAATGAGAGGTCCCATTGACTTCAGTGGGGCTTGCTCTCAAGAAGGTACATATGAGACTGCAGCCTTATTGTATTATTTTAGGATTTCCCCCATCTCTCTCTGTGTGTGCATGTGTTATAGCTTTGAATCTTTCTGTTACATTGGCCACTCTAATAAATATATGGTTTCAGTGATTAACGGCATCTCTCCAGGATCCAAATGAAACTGCTCCAAAGTGTGACTTGTTTTAAAACTCATCAGCATTGTCTGTTGCTTTATTTATCAATATGGTCCCTTTTACGCAACACAATTAAAGCGCTATGATTCCACTTTTCACTGCCAGAGCAACATCCGATGGAATCCTGGAGTTTATAGTTTGTTGAGGTACTAGAGCTCTCTGGCTGAGAAATCTAAATGTCCCTCTTCAGGGGAAGGAGCTGGCAGAAAAGGTCCCTCTGAGTATTCCTTGCCTAAGAAAACCCTTTAAAATTCATGGGGTTGACAGGCGACTTGAAGGCTCTTTATTGTTGTGGGTCTTCAAGTCGTTTCTGATTTATGGTGACCCTAAGGCAAACCTATCATAAAGTTTTCTTGGCAAGATTTGTTCAGAGGAGGTTTGCCATTGCCTTCTCCTAAAGCTGAGAGTATGTGACTTGCCCAAGGTTACCTACTGGGTTTCCATGGCTAAGCAGGGAAATACACCTACAGCAAATCCCAGGATTCCATAGGACACAATCATGGCAGTTAAAGTGGAATCATAGCACTATAACTGAATAGTCTGAAAGGGCCATATAGCAGGTTATACATCTTTTTTTTTCTTGTTATACATTTCCTAATTTTTAAAAGAAGGCTGGGATAAGAAATACCTAAAACTCTGCACTAAAGAAAGTCAGGATCTCACATAGTTTTTCTTGGTATGTGTTGTTGGGTTTTTTTGAGCATTTGAGAGAGTTTGGAAAGCAACAATAGTGGCCTGTTTCCCCATCATTATTCCAGTGGACTGTGTGAAAAAGGAAGGGAAAAATCAATGTAAAAAAGGAAGATCTCTTCCTGTCCTGTCTCTTCAATGGTGGTGCTGGTCACTCGGAACAGCCCTGCTTCAAGGGACTGGTCAACCCAGCAGTCACTTTCTCAAATAATGGCTTCATTAGATGGAAAGAAGTGGATGGTGACCCCTTCGAAATGGACTTTCTGACCCTCGGTGACCTTTTGCCTGCCTGCTGACAGCCTGTAAATCTTCTCTCGCTATTCTCTCTCTCGGCTCACAGGTAACTGCTGTGGACTGGCTGATTCGGTATGAAGCCAACACCTAAGATGTAACCATTTTTTTATTTTAAAACACGCACAGGGGGCTATTCAATTCTTATTACCAATTTCACATTCAGAGTTTGTAAAAGTCTCTTTTGGGAGGAACTACAGCTTCCAGAATGCCCCAGCAAGCCGGCTGGCCCCGGTATACACAGACTAAGGGGGGTTGCAGACTGCCAGAAATAGTGCAAATTCAGTCCACTTTTAGGGTTAGGGTTAGTGCTAGGGAACCATGGGAATTGTTTTTTTTCTGAGACATTAAGCCTTCTCTGTCAGAGAGCTCTGGTGCTACAATAAAATACACTTCCCATGATTCCCTAACCCTAACCCTAACCCTAAAAGTGGACTCAATTTGCACTATTTCTGGCAGTCTGCAACCCCCTCAAGTCCCTGCTTTAAGTTGCCTGAGCCCTTTTGCTGATTTCAATTGAGCTACCAAATTCCTCCATTGAATATTAATTGGGGTGCCCTCCTGGAACCCCAGCATTTGGGTAACAACAGGGAGTCAGCCTTGCTGATGTCCATGGGAGATAATAATAATAATAATAATAATAATAATAATAATAATAATAATAATTTTTATTCCACCCCTCTGCATAACACAAGCAGGGAGGCTTACAACATTAAAATATACATTCCGTATCCCACAATCCCACGCCCCCTTAAAATACTATTAAACAGTTGACAGTTTAAAACACACTTAAAATAATAACACAAATAAACAAGTTACTTCAGTTCAGCCTGGCTCCATCACTACTCCAAGGGGTGCTCCTTGCACCTCTTTTCGAAGCCGGGAGTTTTCCGGCTTGAAGAAATGACCACTGAAGCACCCCTCGGAGCGGTGATGGAGCTGGACTGCAGCCGAGCGGCGATTTCAGTAGCTAAATGCATCTGATACTATCAGGATGCTGCCTGCTTCTAATTTTAAGATGGCTCAGGTAAGCTGGTTTATAACCAAGTGTGATAATTTTCTATGTTGCTGTCATCTGTAGGAAAGGCTTTTCAGGTCAGGATTGCGCAGCCCACCTAAACCTGTTGGATAACTCCCTTTTAAATGACTTCATTCCAGGCATAAGGAAATGCATCTCAGTACAGTGAAGCCAGAGGGGAAAAAGAAAACTACGCTCACTCACACTGCAATATCACAACTGCAGAGGAAGGGATGATCACACCAGAAACAATAGACCAACAGCAGCGATATTGCAACCATTGGAGGGTTGTTTTTTTTCCAGCCATGAAAAGATGTGAGATAATAACAATTAAAATACAATGCAACAATGGAGATCTGGTAGCACCTTTGAGTCTAACTGAAAGAAAGAAATTGGCAGCATGAGCTTTCGTAGACTTCAGTCTACTTCCTCAGATGCGTTTGGTGGAGTGGAGGCCAGACAGAGACATATATATGTGAGGATGTCAATTCAAATTACAAACCCTTTGTGTATGGAAATAAAGTGGCAGATCTAGTCTTAATGATGGCTGATGGTTGTTAGTGCACAAAGACATAGGAAACTGGTCTTTGTGCATGGGGATGAACTGGCAAATCTAGTTTTGTAATGGGACTAGCCTGTGGTGAGGGGAATAGATGAATGTAAGGCACCCCTATGAGGATGGGGTCAGATAGTGTCAGATTATTCTTATTCTTATTCTTATTCTTATTATTAATATTTTCTTATATCCTGCCTTTCTCCCAATATAGGGAGAATGCTATCCTCCTGCAATTGCAATTTACAAGCCTTGGGTGACAAAGTCCCAAGCCAGTGGACTCTAGGGAACTCCTGACAAATTAAGTGACAGATGGCAATGGTCCTGCAAATCCCTCAGATAAAGAGATGGGGTAAGGAACCACACCCTTGGAATGGGTTTGTTGTTGTTGTTGTTGTATGCCTCTAAGTCATTTTTGACTTATGGCAACCCTAAGGCGAAGTAGCGTAGGGTTTTCTTGATAAGTTTCTTCAGAGGGGGTTTGCCATTGTCATCCTCTGAGGCTGAGAGAATGTGACTGGCCCAAGGTCATCCCTGGGTTTTTCTACTCAAGCAGGGATTTGAACCCTGGTTTCCAGAGTCATAGCCTAACACTCAAACCACTACGTCACACTGGAACCCCATCCTGTTTTAATTCATTTTTGGATGAAGTCATGTAATAAGGTATGGCCACAGAGCCTATTATCCTGCTCTAATTCCACTTCTCAAGCCTTGTGTGAGAGACTGTTAATTTCATTTTAACAGTTCTTCCATTTTTACTGTATTCCCCTTTCATTTGCTAATTCAATAACATCAAAAATCCACCAAACAGTGATACCTTTATTGGGCCAAGCAAAATGCACAATATACATGTTGTAAGCTTTTGACACTCCACTGGCTTCTTCATCAGGCAAGGTATGAAAAACCGTACAGGAGAAAATAGTTGAAGATGTTAGTCATAGGTCTGCATTTTGCTTTTGTTTTGCTTTTATTTGCTGTTACTGCAAGTTGCCTTGCATCCCATCATAGAAAGCAAGGCAGAATATAAATTCCATTTTGCCCAATACACATGTCTTTGCAAGCAATTTTTTTTTTCCTGATCAAGGGCATTTTTAATCTTTTTTTTTTTTTTTACACCCATGTGCATTTTTGTGGGCCCATTTCTGAAACATAAACATTTTTGTAAGCCTTTTTTTAAATGGGTTTTTTTTTGGGGGGTTGCTTTGTTTTGGGTTTGGAGGGGATTGAAGAAGTCCACCAGAAAATTCAGAGAAGTACTGTATTGTTTGAAAGTATGAAACTAGGTAGGCTTGCTTTATAACAGAGAGCAAATAATTCCTGGGCTGGAGGAACCTGAATCTTTTTCTCCACTGAAAACAGCCACATTGGCCCCAATTCTCCTACTATGAAGAAAGTTTAAACTCAGCTCAGTTTCTTGCTGCGCTCAGCCTGCCCTGATCTTTGTTTACATGTCAGTGACCTTTGGAGAAAAGCAAAAATCAATGTTGGAGGCCAGGGTCCATGTCACCTCCTGGGTCCCCAAGTGACCAGTGCAATGGTCAGTATCTATAATGAATCTCAGAAGTGATTGAGGAGCTGTCAGATGGCTGTCCAGTCCCATCATCGGGTAAATGGCTTGGCATGGATGTATATTGATTTACCACAAGTACATTTTCACACTGTTTTTTTTTTAAATATAGCACTTGCACAAGGGCTCCAAGCAACCTCAACTCCTCATCTGCTCTTTGGACCCAGAACTTTCAACAGGCTTCCCCAAACCAGTGTCCTTTGGACACTTTGGACAACAACTCCCATTATTCCTGACTGTGATAAAGTTAGAATTCAAAGACCTAGCCATGTTAGCCTGTAGAACCAGTATGTAGAGAGATCTCGTAGCACCTTTGAGACTAACTGAAAGAAAGAAGTTGGCAGCATGAGCTTTCGTAGACTTCAGTCTACTTCCTCAGATGCATAAAGCTGGTTCAGATCGAAGAGAGTTGCAGTTAAAAGTTGCTTCGAGATTGCAAGCAGTTTAATAATAATAATTATTATTATTATTATTATTATTATTTATTTATTTATACCCCACCCCTCTGTCAACCAATCGGGACGGCTTACATCAGTTAAAAATTCCATACAATATAAATCAGGGAAATTGAGGAAGTTTGACTTGTCACATGGATTCTTTCTTTTTTTTGGGGGGGGGGGGGAATTGAACTAAAGATGAAAAAGAAGTGGAAGAAGAGAAAAGATTAATATGAAAGAGAGAGAGAGAGAGAGAAAGGGAGGAGTACTTATGACATAGTCATGGCTGCATATATTCATTCATATACATCATTTATTGTTTGTTGTGTGGCTTAAGGTTATGTCAACCCTAAAGCAACCCTATCACAGGATTTTCTCATCAAGATTTGATCACAGGGGGGTTGCCTTTGCCTTTCTCTGAGGCTGAGAGAGTGTGACTTACCCAAAGTCACTCAGTGGGTTTCCATGGCGGAGTGGGGATTCAAACCCTGGTCTCCAGAATCATAGTCCAATGCTCTAACCACTATGCCACACGGGCTCTCATATAAACAGACTGCCAGCTACATCCATTGGTAATCCCAAATAGAGTAGACCCAGAGCCAGCATGGTGTATCTTGCCAAGAAAATCGTATGATAGGGTTGCCTTAGGGTCACTATATGACTTGAAGGCACACAGCAAAAAATAAAATAAATTAAATTATATAAATGAAGGTTTAAACCTTTTATATATATATATATATATATATATATATCCCATTATCCCAAAAATATCCCAAAAAATATCCCATTTAAAAAATATATATATCCCATTATTAAGCCCAAAAGCCTCCCACAGCAATTTGCACAGAATCAGCCAAAATAAGACCATTTCTGCCTGCAAATTTGTAATTTAAGATAACATGACACAAAAGAAAAAAGGAATGGAGAAGGAAGACAGAAACTGAAGTAAGAAGACCTACTCACTTACCTCTGATGGCCTCTGATGTCTGCAGGTCAACTTAAGCTGCAAAACACTGGATTTCAATAATACACAGATAGTGACCTGAACTTGGGTGGTGGGTCACAATGTATATTTAAAATGACCTAATTCATTATGGGCCAGCGTAGTGTAATGGTTGAACCTTGGATTAGAACACTGGGAGACCAGGGTTCGAGTCCCAGCTCAGCCATGGAAACCCACTGGGTGACCTTGGGCATGTTATACTGTCTCAGCCTCAGAGGATGGCAATGGCAAACCTCCTCTGAACAAATCTTGCTAACAAACTCTCATGATAGGTTCACCTTAGGGTTGTCATGAGTTGGAAATGACTTGAAGGCACACAGTAGCAACAACAATTCATTATGATCTGTTGTCCCAATATTATGACTCATTCTCCTAGCTTATTATTACTCAACAAGAACTTAAAGCTAAACTAATCCTCTTTATCTTCAGTGTCTTTTCTTCTAGCAGTAGAAAAGATACAAAGACTTGCAAATTGAGCTGAGAGAGGAAACAGGCATCAAGCCAACTATGGAGGCAAGCTTGGGACCCTGCAAACACTGCTTGCAAAGTGTCAGTTGTCTTGGTGTATTAGAGAAATGACAGTAATAGATATTCTTTCTTTACTTACTGCATTTCTGTATCACTCATTCACCAAAGATCTGTGGAGTGTTTACAAGTAAACGTTATAAAAGCATAAAAGCATAATTTCAAAATCTGTACTATCTGAAGCAAATAGCATAAGCCAAAAGGAAATGAACAAATCCAATGCAAAATAAATCTAAAGTAAAACCAGTAGCTGAAATTACTAGCACTGCACAGTCAGTAGTTGGCATAAATTCACCTCCTACATGCTTGTGGCTGAAGCAGGATTTGAATACGGGACCCCATAGTTTACATCATTTGCCACAAGTTAAATTAAATTAGCAGTGAAGGAAGCACAGCTTATTTTTTTCCTCAGGCTCTTTCAAATTGACAAAACAGAGTTACAAAATTTACAACCACACAGCGCTCCAAGCGTGCATCATTCCTGCCACTGCCATCGCTTCTGGTCTATGATTCACCTTTCCACCAGAACCACCATCTTCTCTTCTTGGCCAGTTTGGGTTCAGAGGTGTCAATGGAAAAGGCAAGCCTCGGGAGGGAGATGGTTAGAGAAACCACAGGCAGCAAAACCTCCGTTCTGAAACTTCACACCTACGGTAATGAAGAAAGAGAAGGAGGCACCCAAAGGCAGCTGCTGGGGGTACATTCAAGAGCAGAAAAGGGCAGGTCAGGACCTGCAAACAGAAGAGAAAGGATAAGAAAGGCTGTGATACTAACTGTGGTTGGGCCAGTCAACCGAACATAGGATGGGTGGCAATTGTGATCGATCCAGAACCCAGTTATTGGCCTTTAGTGGTTTTTAAAGAAAATGTTAAACAGTATGAAGGGATCTTGCAAACTATTTAGAAGGTTAATTGCCAATCCTGGGGCTGCTAGAAGAAACATGCATCTGTTCTTTCACCAGAAAAGGGTGGGCTAGGGTGCTTTTCCCCCTTTTTACTTTTAATTGTTATAATAATTTTAATGCAATTGGCCTTCTGTATCCACAGATTTTTTTATCCACGGATTCAACCATCCACGGCTTGAAAATAGTCAAAAATAATATCAATTGCAAAAGGAAATCTTGATTTTGCCATTTATATAAGGGACACTATTTTACTATGCCACTGTGTATAATGGGATGTGAACATCCAGGGATTTTGGGATCCATCGAGGGTCATGGAACCAAACCCCAGCAGATACTAAGGGCCAAATGTATCACAAATTAAACAATCAACAAAAATCCACACCAATGCTTGAAAGCAATTGACAGTCTGGGGGTCTACATCCACACTTTGGCCACCCCAGGCATAGAAGGACTTCTGTTGGATTATTAGACCCAAAGCCCCACCAATGGCATTACCTTTCTGCAATGGTGGGATTGTGTTTTCCAGTGAAGTAAGAGGCTATGCTGAAGGCAGCAGCATTGCTGATAGGCTTTCCCATGTCAGACAGGCTTTTGCAGAGCAACCAGACTCCTGAGCAATATCAGTAATGGGGGGGTGACACTGACAGAGAATCTCTCAGAGATAATGGCAGTGGCACCATTGTTGTTAGCTGCCCTTAAGTTGGTTCCAACTCATGGCGACCCTGTGGATGCAACATCTCCGAGAGTCCCTATATTCCACTGCCTTTCCCAGATCCTGCCACCCTTTGCCCATAACCCCCCTGATTGAGTTTATCCATCTGGTCAGTGATCTTCCTTTCTTTCTTCTACCCTCTAGCTTTCATAGTACCGTATTATTGTTTTTTCTAGTGATCTGTGCCTTCTCATGATGTGGCCAAAGTACAATAGTCTCAACTTGATCATCTTTGCTTCCAAGGACAACTCTGGTCTGATTTGTTCAAGAACCCATTTGTTTATCTTCTTGGCTGTCCATGGGATCCTAAGTACTCTTCTCCAGCACCACATTTCAAATGAGTTGATTTTCTTTCTGTCTGCTTCCTTCACTGTCCAGCTCTCGCATCCATACATGGTAATTGGGAATACAGTGGCCTGGATGATTCTGAATGTAATGCTCAGTTGTATGTCTTTGCTCTTCAGTATATTGTCCAGTTCTTTCATAGCTGCCCTTAGTGCACCATAGCTAACACTTTTTAGTAATGCATAAAAGGAGGCATGGTAAACCTCTTGTGAATGTCTTTTACCATGAAATGCCTATGTTGAAGCAATCCAAAATGAAACAAGAGATAGTGGCAGAAGATGACACTCCCAGGTTGGATGGCACTCAGTAAGATGGCCCTGAGTTGACATGAAGGCACATAACTACAGCAACAACATCTCCCAGTGTGTTGAGTGGGTGTTGCTCCCAGAAAGGTGTCCACCTCTGTCTTAACCAGACAATATCTCAAACATGCCCATCTACTGTCTACACGCTTACTGAAAGTGGTTCTCCATTATCTCAAAGGCTTCACTCAACACCTGCTATTCAGACCATTATTTCATTGGAGGTGTTGAACAATGAACTTGGGCTGGGAACTTCAGTGTGCCCAGCAAGTGTTCTCTGCCAATCTATCCATGAGTGCATGATGATACATACCACTGATGGTAGTCAATGTACAGTGGGAAGGGCTTTTCACACATTCTAAGCTCTGCACTGAGTGGAGCAAGCTCAGAATATGTGAAAAGCCTACCCATACATTTACAACTAAAAATACAATGGGTGGGGAAAGAGATGGGATGAATCTGTTTTCAGGTGACACAACAAAACCACTGTGAAGAGGAAATGTGATCCGGCATGCACCTTCCTGCATATTAACAGTAGCCTACCCACCCACTCACACTTCCATCTATGTTCCATCATATGGCACCAACAAAAGTGGTGCCTGCTTTCCTTTACAGGCGGTGGAGTGTGTAAGAAACCAATAACAGCAACGGCTAAGCCAGACAGCCTTTGCAAACCTCTCCACTCAAGGTGTTGCATGCAGCCTACGCTCTCCCTGCGATGCCACAATGCTCTGAGTTAATTGTGGTTTCTCACTATGGTTTCCCTTGCTGCTGGGAGCTCATCGCTTCTCCCCTTCCCTCCATGGCTTGTGGGCTGTGGGAGTGTGGGCAAGCAGTGAGGGTGGCAGGTGAAGGAAACAATTGATTACCTGTAAAGATAGAATACACTGTTTATAATAAAAGGGGCCAGAGAGTTTTCCCCTTCTGCATAGAGTTGGGATGATGAAGCTGAAGCAACAGGCTTAGGTAAAACAAGTGCATTTTGAGCGTGGACATTCTGCCATCTCAAAGCCTGTCCTCCCCTGTTGGATATCGGCCTGTCACACAGATGTTAGAAATGCAACGCTTCCTTTGGGAAGAAAGTCTTGGTCAGCTTTCCACCTGGCATGGGACCAGAGCTTGGAAACATGACTTTGTTTAGCCTATTATTTCTTAGTCAATTATTTCTCAGCCAATATAACTACTGTGTGAGAGATACTGGGAGTTGCAATCCAAATAGCAACAACAACAACAATTTTCCCAAGCTCTGAAGGCAACCACAAAACAGATTTTAAAGGATTCATTTCAGAGGGTCTTGACTCAATGTGTACATCATTTAAAGAAACAGCTCTTTTGGGGAGGGACCGTACCTTGGTATTTGGCTAACCTTGGACCTGGTTTACAAAGCAAGTCTCAAATTTTAGGTCTAATACAGCCCTCAGCCATGTGGGTCAGAGCCAGGAGAACTTCTAGAGAGGAGGTACCAGATCAGACAAATGAGAACCAAGGGCAGGAGACATAAGGTTGCACTTTGAAACATTGGATGGAATCCTGTTGTGGACGTACATGTTTGTAAGTGGACTTATGTCTGCAGGAATTAGAACTGGGCAGTTCCATAATGTTGGTATCCAGAAAGAGTCTGCAGTTACGTTACTACATAGGGGAGCTAGCAATGTGACCAATGCTCATTGAGACCAATGCACAACAGCCCTATTGTGCATCAGGACAACCAGCTGTGTGCATTGGGACACTGACATACTCTTGCTGGTGTCCTGTTACACATCAAGTCTAAACCCAACATTCATTTATGTTTCATAGACACCTGAAAGTAATTTTATACAACATTGTTAACAACTTTGTGCATGAAACAATGTTTGTGTACACTGAACCACAAGAAAGCAAAGGTGTCACGATCTCAGCCACTCATGAAAAAAGTTTTGTTTTTCTGGAATATTTCAGATTTCAGAATTCCAGATAAGGGAGACTCAATGTGTAGTAACTATGATATGGTTTAAAGCAACTTCTAATGAGAGCTTGAAAACCTACACCAACCTGCCCCAGTCTTGTAATAATAATAATAATAATAATAATAATAAATTTATTTATATCTTGTGTCTCCAAACAGATCAAAGTAGCTAACAATAATAAAACAACATTAAAATAAAGTAAAACATCATTTCCCATCATAAACCCTCCCATTCACAATAAAAAGTACATTTCAATTATTAAAACAAAGCAAAACAGGGGCAATTGATGGGAGGCGACTGAAGTACCTCCTGCCAGTTTTTGACTAGAACTCCTATCAGCTCCAGCCAGTATGGACAATCACCAAGGATGATGGCAGTTATAATCTAAAACATCTGCAGGGCATTTGGAGGAAGGCAGCTCATGGCTTCCGTGTCCAAAGAAGCTGTGAATCTACACCAGGTTTTAACTCAAAATTAAAGGTTAAATAAAATTAATTTAGATACAAAATTCTGGGCTTATTTTGGAGAGATTGTTTGGCACCCTGGACAGCTCCTTCAAAACCTGAAGTGGATTTATTACTTTACTGACATAGAAGTCACCAGCCCCATCACTGATCTAAGGAGACACATGACAGAGATGTTATGGAAGGACTGGAGGGCAAAAGGTTTTTCTCTCCCTTTCAGAACCTGATTGGATGCAGAAGGAAAGAAGGAAGGAAGGACAGAAGGAAGGAAGGAAGGAAGGAAGGAAGGAAGGAAGGAAGGACAGGAGCTTCTGCATTGTATAGAAAAGGGGATTTCAGTAGTAATTGTAACTAACACTAGTTTAGTACCAAACAAAGAGAAGCTTGGTAAAACCCCTTTTGAAGTTATTTTACCATGGAAACCCTATAGTGAGACAACACAACATGAAACAAGAGACAGTGCAAAGATACGCTTAACAAGCTACTAGGGTAGAGCAGTGGCCAACTACAAGTGCCATTGGGGCTAATGAATCAACTGGATTCAATCCGAAAGAATGTTCAGCTGTTGACATGCTCAGAGGTAAAAGGAAAGTCAGAAGCTGCACAACACATGACTAGGAACATGGTATGTGAGAAGCATGAATCGGGGAAAGCTAGGCATAGTAAAACAAGAAATAGAATGCATAAACATTGCAATACTTGGGGTGAGGAAGCTAAAGTGGACAGGAATGGAACATTTTGAGTCAGACGCATGGAGCTTCTGAGGAAGTAGACACAATCTACCAATGTTCATGCTACAACTTCTTTCGCACTGGTGCTGCAAGATCCCTTTTCATACTGATATTCTAGAGAACTGTGTCTCTCAGGCTGCTGCTACACTGCAGAAATAAAGCAGTTTGACACCACTTTAACTGTCATGACTCAATGCTATGGAATTCTGGGATTTGTAGTTTTGTCAGAGATCTCTGGTGTCCCGCTGAGCTACAAATTCTATAGCACTGAGCCATGGAAGTTAAAGCAGTGTCAAACTGCTTCATTTCCGCAGTGTAGCAGCGGCCATCATCAAAGTGAAGTCAATATGGCAAAAGCTATCAATAAATAAGAACACACAAGCTAGGAGAGGTTGCTTTTGCTTTTCTCTGAGCTTACTGGGAAGCTCCCTTGTTTGCTTAGTTAAATGAATGCAAACTGCCTTTGAGTTCTGAGGTTTGCAGGAACTGAAGTAAGCTGAGGACAAAAGGCAAAAATGGGAGTAAGAGAGAGAAACTTGGATATTTTTAAAGCTGCTGAAAAAGTGGGACAACACAGGATTTGACCAGGGCTGTTCCTGCTAAATTGGGACAGTTGGAGGTTATGCTTCTATTGCTGCCCCATACCATCTGCCATGTGAGGCAGCTGCTTCATTTTGCCTCATGGTAGGGCAAGGTGTGTTCACATCCCATTCTATTGAATGCTCTTCAGGAAGGAGGGAGAAAGAAATAAAGAGAAACAGACATTTTAAAAGTAGCTGAAAAAGTGGGATGGCAGAGGACTCTGGAGATTAGGGTTCAGATTCCCGCTCAGCCATGAAACCCACTGGGTGACCTTGGGCAAGTCACATACTCTCAGCTTCAGAGAAAGACAATGGCAACTAACCTTTGAACCAGTCTTGCAAAAAAAAAAAAACACTACAACCCATGAAAGGTTCCTTTTAGGATTGCTATAAGTCAGAAATGACTTTGATGGCACACAACAGACACAGCGGATTAATCAGGACTGTCCCTGCCAAACTGTGACAGGTGGAGGGTAGATTGTACATCCAAGTGTAAAGTTGTGGCACAATACAGTGCCTGGTGTGAGTAAGATACTCCAGAGAAGAGGGGAGAATTGGAGAAAGAGTAAGACAGATACAGGTATTAAAAAGGGCTGGAGTTATGGTTCCATCAGGAAAAGGGCAGGCTCCAAATCAAGGCCCAGCATCTCTTTTCAGAACCTGCTAGAGCCTGGCCTGAAGCTTTGGAAGCAACCATGAAAGAAAAGAGTGCCTCTGATCACATGCAGAATCTCCTCTGAGCACTGAGTCATCAATACAGCTCCGCAGGGAGGAAAGTGTCACCCAGGGCAGCTGCCAGCCCATCATGAACCCCAGCACCTCTCTTCTTAGAAATGAAGCACCAGGGGAAATATTCTCATTCTCTTTTCCCTCCCTCCCCCTCATGGCGTGGTAACTTTGACTTTCCTCTCCCCAAATAGCAAGAGCCGAAGAAAAGGACACTTCCTGCCATCTCAGCTGAATCATTCATAACTGCACACCTAAGAGATCACGGTAGATCCCCTTCCATTCTCTCAACTGATCTTTGGTTCAACAGATAAAACAGAACTGCAATCCAGATTCAGGTAGGCAACCTTTGATCCTCCTGTCAAATGTTGGAAGCTAAGGGATTGGTTCCCCCCCTCCCCCAATTCTGGGCCTTTCTCTTGCTTTTTTGAGTGGAATGTTTGGCAACATTCCTTAATTTTCTGTCTTCTCTCTCCACCTAACCAACCACCATCATGACAGTTTCCCCATCACCATCATAGGCTGCTTATGTGCAGATACTCAATAAGAATTGTTTTAGAAATGGACAAACAGTGGGTCCTTGGTATTTGCTGGAGTTTGGTTCCAGGATCCCCCGTGGATACCAAAATCCGTGGATGCTCAAGTCCCATTAAATACAATGGTATAGTAAAATGGTGTCCCTTATATAAGACAGCAACATCAAGGTTTGTTCTTTGGAATTTATGTATTTTTTGAATATTTTCAAACTGTGGACCCTTGAATCCGTGGATTAAAAAAAATCAGTGCATACGGAGGGCCTACTGTAGTTATATTCCAAGCAATGTGAAATTTTGACTGGAATGACTTCTTCCCGTATCCTGCCAATGTACGGTGCTTAAAGCTAAGAATTTTCTTGTTTGTGGCGTCCAGAGATGATAATGTCTTCCATTTCAAGTCAAGTGAAGATTTATCCTTATCTTCAATGCCATTCTCGCATAATCTATACACTGCAATCTATGTGAAAATGGGGTCTTATATTTGTAACCCTCTTCTGTGTTGCACCTTTTTATTTTACCTTTCTTAGCACATGCAGCAACCCCAAAAAATCAAAGGGGAAAATTCAGAATAACTTTTGATGGTGGATAACATATTTCTGATTTGAATAATACAAATATATTATTCAATATATAATTATATAATACAAATATACATCTCCCTGTGCTGTTCATCTAGAAGTAGTCACATTACACTCCCTACCAATTCCCCCCTAATATCTGGTCATTTCTTTGAAAAGTTCTGCTGTTAGGATGTCTTGTTGTTGTGTGCCTTCAAGTCATTTCTAACTTATTATGACCCTAAAGGAATCCTATCACAGTGTTTTTTTGGCAAGATTTATTCAGAGGAGGATTGCCATTGCCTTCCTCTAAGGCTGAGAGACTGGAGCTTGTCTAAAGTCAAGTGGATTTCCATGGCTGTAAGTCTATCCTATGGAATCCTGGGATCTGTAGTCTTACAAGGTCTTCAGCTTTCTCTGCCAAAGAATGCCAGTGTCTCATAAAATTACAAATCCCAGGATTCAGTAGGATGGAGCCATAGCAGTTAAAATGGTGTCAAACTGCATTATTTCTACAGTGCAGATGCACCCAAAGTTTATATTCCAATTTTGCGACACTTCTTCTACTATTGTAATTTTTAATTATTTCGATATATTTGGTTTTGTAGCATAAACTCTATTATGAAGGTATCCTCACAAGAAAAAGCTATTATGAGTGTATACATTTTTTCTATTTTTTGTATTTTATTTTGGAGGGGGGGGGGAAATTAGAAGTCAAAATCATTTTCCTAAGTGCTGTTAATTGTTGGCTACAGAGCCTTTTTTCTCGACTGTACTCCAGTTAGGGAGGTCTTTCCCAAAGTAGGTAAGACTAACTCCATCCTTGATATCATTTGGTGGGTTATGAAAATATTTCTCTGTCACTCAGCTTTCAATGGTTATTAAATGAAAAAAAATAACATTGTTCCTTTGACTTTAGGGCTCTGATTGTAATCCTGTTAATGCTGAAACCATTTAGTTATGTCAAACTGCTTTAGAAGCCCTTATTAAGGCTGAAAAGCAGTATAACAATGTTTTTGAAAAGTAACCAAATGTTATTCATGTTTCACATATAATTTTTTTGTTGTTGTCATAGAGATTAACAATTTGCAAATGAGAACAATATTACAACGCCTTTTTTTTTAAAGCCCCAAAATTAGAGGGTTAATAAAAGTATCTAGAATATTTTAAAAAGAGAGAGAGAATAAAAGCAGACTAAACAAAATTTCACCCAAAGGCTTTCTGAAATGACCAGGTCTTAACTTTATATCTGAAAACAAACACCACGGCATCTAAGCCTGAGATATGAATCAGTGACAGTGGTTATCCCCATGCTGTCAATACTGTTCATGGGGATTTTGAAGGGTAAAGGCAGCTTGAAGTCTGGCCACCCCTTTTTCTATTGGGTTCTTATTAAAAAACGTGTATGTGTGTATATATATGTATATGTATATGTATATGTGTGTGTGAATATATATATATATATATATATATATATGAGAGAATGGTGTGGGGAACATATGGCCTACACATGTTGATGGACTGCATCTCTCATGGTTCTTATTAATTCTAGAGACTAACATGGCTATATCTTTAAATTCTGCATCTCTCATGGTTCTTATTAATTCTAGAGACTATCACAGCTATATCTTTAAATTCTGTATTTCTCATAGTTCTTCATCAATATCTATCCTGGCTAGAGATGTGAGATGCTGCAGTCCAACACCATTCCTCACCCATAAAGTATACAGTCCTTCCCAAATATCCTGAAGGCATCGATCCCATCTGATCTTGGAAGCTGGGCAGGGCCAAGCCTGGTTAGTCCTTGGATGGGGGGCCACCAAGGAATACCAAGTGCTGCGGGCTGGGTTTCAGAGGAAGGAACTGGCGAAACCACCTCTGAGAACTCCTTGCCTAAGAAAACCCTTCCAAATTCACAGGGTCAGTATATGTCAGCAGGTGGCTTGAAGGCACATACACACATGTGAATGCTTGCAATATGCTGAGTAGTCGTATTTTTGTTCTGGGATAAACAGAGACACCAGGACAGTGGGAAATCATAGAGTTAGAAGAGACCCCAAGGGCCATCCAGTCCAACCCCATTCTGCCATGCAGGAAGTCAGAATCAAAGCATCCCCAACAGATGGCCATCCAGCCTCTGTTTAAAGACCTCCAAAGAAGGAGAAATGATTTCACATCTATTGCAAATTTCCTCAATTGTTTGCTCAGTGAAGGTCAGGGCTTGGTAGGTTGTTTTCAGGCTCTTCTTCCCCCCCACTCACACCCCGACTCACTCATGGGCAAACACGCTTTTATTGGAACTATTAGAAATGTATTTTGCTCCTTTCGTGCTTTCTGCTGAATACAGCCTTTAAGTTCCTTCGTAGGACTTTCTGGTGATACGTATACATATACATATACATGGAGGCCTTAGTTTCAGAATAGTCAAAAGGAAACTGCCTTGTGTCCTTGAGAACGTACCGCAAATGGGGAGCTGTGTTTGTGTGTTCATGTCACAATGAAACCAGTTCTGATCGGCTCTGCTCTTGGATGTGTCTAGCAGTTCCCACATCAAAAGAGCAAGTCCTTCATGGGTGGTTTTACTGGTCTCTCTTTCCTCTTTCTGCAGCACCAGCACATGTAGCTCAGTGATTTCTAGGTACTTCTGTGCCACTGAATATCAGGTGCTAGATAAGCTATATTTCAGAGGAGGGAAATGGTGAAACCACCTCTGAGTATTCCTAGCCTATAAAATCCACAGAGTCACCATAAGCCGACGGGCAACTTGGAGACACATACAGTCGGCCCTCCAAATCTGCAGATTCTTTATCCACGGATTTAAGCACCCATGGCTTGAGAGGGTTAATATAAGTAAGAGTCAAGTTGGAGGCACATAATAACAAATAGTCCTCCTTGCAACCCCATTACAACCCCAATAGTGCCAGTCCCAAGGGAAAAGTAAAAAGTCGGTGGCACTTATTAATGACAGTCAAAGGAATTTTGCACATGTGGTTGTGCATAAGCTTGGTTTGGATAAGGACTGTATTGCAGAATATATATTTGGAGAGGTGAGGTTGTCTGAGTGTTGGACTAGGACTGCATGGTTTTGCCTTTCATATGGCATTTCCAATTTTAGCCAGGCTTTAAAAATGTAAGAGGCGTGACAGTCGTGTGCAGAAGAGTCCAATTATACACTCAAAGACACAAAAAAAGTATAGCGAGCCCTGCACATAAAGTTGGGTTTTAAACCCATTAAAATTACCAATCTGCACCACTAGTTGGCATTAGGAAGCTGTACTTGCTGACTTCCAAAATCTGCAAGAGAAAGGTTAGAGTTCTCTCTCCATTTCCCATTCCCTGCCAGCATTACACAGATTAAAACTGGGACATATGTGGCCATGCAACATCAGAGTGCAGCTGAGATTGCAAAAGTTTTAATGTTGTAAGCCTCCCCGGTTGCGTTACGCAGAGAGGCGGGATAATAATAATAATAATAGTGATTAATGGGATTAGTTAATGAGAACAAAGGGGGACAGTAGCAGGACTTCCTCATCTGAGGGAGTAGACTGATGTCTATGAAAGCTCATGCTGCCAACTTCTTTATTTCAGTTTGTCTCAAAGGTGCTACAAGATCTGTCTACATACTACATCTTTCAGGTTTTCCCATTCACATTCTTTAAAAAAGGTTCAAGGACTTGCTATTGAATTCATAAAGAAATCTACTTATCTGGGTGTGCCATTATAAAACAAACAAACAAACAAACAAACAAACAAACAACCCAAACAGAATTCTCAAACATATACACCAACCAACTTCCCTAAGTACAGCTAAATATATATAAAAAAGGCTGTGATGGATGAGACTGAAGATCCATTTAGTCCAGTATTGTATTCATACAATGGCCTGCCAGTTGTCTACAGGGAACCCACCAGCAGAATACAGGTGAAACAATGACATTTTTTGTGTTATCCATTCCAAGGACGCTCACATCGTCTCAGGTTCCTAAGTTTAGTCTCAAAATGGAGAGGACCATGGTGATATGACAGGATCAGCCCCCATTAATTCTTTGCTGTCCCACTTTTTCAACTGCCTTTAAAACATCCCGATTTCTCTCTGTTCTTCCCACTTTTCTGTTCTGTCTTTGGCCTACTTCAATTGCTGCATTCAAAGTACAAAATAAGTTTACTCTCAATTAACTCAGCAGGAAGGGAAAGAGGGCACAGAGTCTTGCCCTTCCCAAACTCAGTACATAAATTCCAATTTTTTTCTGTTTACCTGAGGAAGCTCTGTTACGTGAGGAAGCTTCTCTTATGACTATATAGTGGGTCCTTGGTATCTGCTATGGTTTGGTTCCAACTATATATCCCAGAATCCCCCATCCAGCATGTTCATTCTTGATGGGGAAAACTGATAGTTAGAAATTTTTGTTCCAGAGAATAAGCCTGTGTGGTCTGATGTTTGAAGTAAAGAGAATTTCAAAATGGGTGGAGAGACACATGGAGTCCATGGGCCATATTGCTCTTCAGCTATGGAGTACATCAGTCATCCCTACCAACTTGTGTCTTGTCTGATTAGTCTTTTTTTCTGCAGAAGGAGAGCTCCACCACATACTGGATGTGAATGATCCGTCTTGCAGTAACTGGATGTGCTCTATGTACCCAGATGAAGCACATCCAGACCAGAACCTAATGGCTTTCCAACACAACCTTGAGAGTGATTTTTACACTGTAACACCCGTCTTGAAAGGAGAGGAACGTATGGCCTGGGACACTCGTGACATCTCCAGGCATGTCCCATCTTTGCAGTCAGGGGGTCTGGCAGCTCAACCAGGTGAGGATGCTACCTATGCACTACATGCCACACTCACGCAAGTATCTTGAATAACAAGAAATCAGACAAGGAACATCTAGTCCCCAGCCTGTCAGTAGGAGGCCATCAGTATAAATACATCATCCCAAATTTATCTAACCCTGCAGAAAGTGTAGAAATTCATTTCTGATTTCTTGCTATACAGCAAGAGGTGGACAACTGGCAGAGGCTACAGGGCCACATTGAAGATGTTGGGCTGCATCTGCACTGCAGAAATAGGCTTTGACTGCCATAGCTCAATGTTATGAAATTCTAGAATTTGTAGTTTTCTGAGATATTTAGCCTTCTATGTCAGAGAGCTCTGGTGCCCTACTCAACAGATACAGCCTAGGAAAGCCATATGCCTTCATTGCTTTAAAAAAGCCGATCAACTTTTTGCCTTTACTGTGTTGTCCCCTGTCCCAGATCAATGCTAGCTTGCTTCACATAATGTGATATCTGAGAAAGATTTTTTTAACATGGATATTTGTCTTTCTTGCAGCAGAAATTGTGAAAGGGAAGAAAGCATTGATGCCAAAGAACTCAAACAAGGCATGCCACGAAGGAAGACAGCAGAAAATCAAAATGTGGGCTCTAGGACACAGGCACCACTCATGGAGGCAGTGAAAAAGCATCCCACAATTCTCAACTCTTCTCACAATGCATCTAGGGAAGAAGCTGCATATGAGAGACCTGGACTTCCAAACCAAAGAAATATGGCCTCAGAAAAACAGTATGGTCCCAGCTACTACCCATACAGCCCAGGACAGAAGAAGCTCCATCTCAGCAACCTCTATTCCTCCTTGTCAGGGTGGCCACCATTGGGCAACCTGCCCCAAAACTACGATTATGCTCATACTGCCATCACTGCCCACTACCCCAGGTTGGCAGTGATCCCTCAAACCTTCTCCTTTCCATTAGGACTGCCACTGACCAGTCTTAGAGAAATTATGCCTCTACATTTGTTGACCCAGAATGTCCTGGAGAAACAAAGATGTCCCTATCCTGGGATGTATCAAACTTTTTACCCACCCACCTTGCCACAAGAT
Organism: Phrynosoma blainvillii; assembly: GCA_026167975.1. NCBI lineage: Eukaryota > Metazoa > Chordata > Lepidosauria > Squamata > Phrynosomatidae > Phrynosoma > Phrynosoma blainvillii. The sequence goes on from JANUYF010000008.1 coordinate 24,832,506, forward strand.
GCCAATAAGCCACAGAATCCCCTTTCCTCTCTTCATACCTTTCCGTTTGCAGGCTCTGCCAGTGGATACCCCATCCGTTCATGTGACTCTGTAGTTCAGCAAGTGAGGACAACCTCTCCATTTCTCCACCAGGCTGAGACTGAGAACCTCAGTATGCCAAAGACCTGTCCACCAGCATCCCAAGAAAGGAGCACCTCCATGCCATACCCGCTGAAGAGGAAGAATGGCAAAATCAAATACGAATGCAACATCTGTGCCAAGAGCTTTGGGCAGCTCTCCAACCTGAAGGTATGATCTGAAAATCAGCATACAAACAAGAACCAGCCTGTGAAACTCTTGTTATCTTCCCCATTAGGAATAGTACAATCCGCTTCATCCTCCCAAGGGCATAGTTCTATGTATTAAATGTTTGGGTAGGATCGGCTTTCGTAGATGTGAGCCTACATCCTCAGATGCATGCAATGGAAGTAGGAAGTAGACTCAAGTCTACGAAAGCTCATGCTACAAGCTTCTTTTGTTCTGTTAGTGTCAAAGGTGCTATAAGATCCCTTTGCATACTGATTTTCCAGACTAGCATGGCTATGCCCTTGAATTGTGCAACCTTAGTCCTAATTAGAATCAACCCATTGGAATAAACTGAATTAAAGTTACTAAGGACTACTTTATTTCCCCTTGAATTCCAAATGCCTAAATATGGATCTGGCCCATGAGATCTAAGATGTAACTTTTAACCCAGTTCTCAGTGGTGTGATAATGCTGCCATTTTAACAATGTTCCTAGAGTGGGAAAAATTATACTTTATTGTTCCTAGGTAGAGAAATCTTTTAGCCTGCCACCTGGACTGAACAAAGGATTCCTTGAAACTAGTACTCTAATTATTTCTATATTTGTCTTGTTTTCAATAATTGATGAGCTCAAAAGACACATTAATCCAGTTGGGTTAATATTCAGATTCTCCAAAAGCAAGGCTGATAGAGTGAAAACTGAAGAGGACTCTTCCTTGTCATTGCTGCAAGACAAACTACACTGGCCAAAATTTCATCTTCTGTATCAACACAAAAGGCACATGAGCCCTCTCCAGTTTAGAATCTGGCAATTTTATTTCAATCTACCACCCGTACTCATGTTGTTTAGTCTGTAGGACAGATAAAAACAGGGGAAGAAATCATTGCCTTGCAAATGTTTAATATCTTATCTCAGCCTAAATTTCACCCCCAGTTCTTGTTTTGTTTACATTTATATTTTATGTAAAACATTTATATACATTTATGTTTTATGGATGCCAGCTTTTTGCCTCTTCGGCCATCAAACTACATGAAGGGAGCTCTTGCACCTTTAAGTGTGGCCTGAAAAGTAAAAATCAGCAGATACAGAATTTCCCATCAATAAAATACTACAATGAACTATGATGATACTATGGTCTGATCTGCACTGCAGAAATAATGCAGTTTGACACCACTTTAGCTACAGAGATTTTCACGCAGGCAAAAGTGACGGGATAGCTGCTCCCGACGCAATTGTGTGAAGATTACCAGACGACGTCGCAATAATTGCGCCATTATCCCGTGAATAAATGGGAATTCTAGCATCACTTTTTATTTGTGGGAAAGTGCAGCATCGTCTGATAATCTTCATACAATTGAACGATATAATAATAATAATAATAATAATAATAATAATAAATTTTATTTATAGCCCGCCCCTCTGCTCAGCAATTGGGGCGGGTTACAGCATATTAAAAATTGACAGGAGCAGCCCAATATGCTCCCATCACTTTTGCTCATGTGAAAATCTACATAGCTCAATGTTATGGAATTCTAATATTTGTAGTTTGGTGAGCTATTTCACCTCTGTCAGAGAGTACTACCAAAAAAAAAAAAAAAAACCCCTAGAAATCCCATAGCTTTGAGCTATGGCAGTTAAAGTGGTGTCAAACTGCATTATTTCTGCAGTGCAGGTTAAACCTATGGAAAGCTCTACATGCTGAGCTGCCTCTCATTTGCACAACTCTTAAAGATCCAAAACATTTTTAGGTTTTAGATTTGTTCCTTATAGCCTCATCTCTTCCAAGCTCACACTGTACCATTGCCGACAGGTCCACCTGAGAGTACACAGCGGCGAGAGGCCGTTTCAGTGCCGGATCTGTAAAAAACGCTTCACCCAACTGGCCCACCTGCAAAAACACCATCTGGTACATACAGGCGAAAAGCCACACAAATGCCTGGTAGGTGACACTTCAGTTTACTCCTCAAAAAGTTTGGTGGAAGGATGAGCACATCCTCTGCAGTGTGGGTGTACCTGCGTGGGAAGGAAGGAACATTTTTGACATCTTGGGCTGCATCTACACTGCAGAATTAAGGCAGTTTGACACCACTTTATCTGCCATGGTTCCATGCTATGAAATACTGGGATGTGTAATTTGGTGAGAGATTTGTCTTCTTTAGTGAGAAGACAAAATATCTTCTCTGTTAGAGAGCTCTGGTGCCACAACAAACTACAAATCCCAGGACTCCAAAGGATGGGTCCAGGACAGTTAAAGCAGTGTCAAACTGCATTAATTCTGCAGCATGGTAGCAGCCTTGGAGTGAAATGGAAAAGATGGGAGAAGACCATCTGAGGGCTGGGGTCACTGTGAAAATATCTGTTGGGAAAAGTTGTTTGGGAAATAGCTTGTTAATTTAGGGCTCCTCTAGACTTTCTAAAAGCCTCGGGATTTGGCAGGAGTGATTGGGAACTGATTGGATTTTTTTAAAAAAAATATTCTTATGACCTACTTCTTGGGCAAGTCACACTCTCTCAGCCTCAAAGGATGGCCATAGCAAACCCCCTGTGAAGAATCTTGCCCAGGAAACCCTATGATAGGTTCACCTTAGGGTTGCCATAAGTTGGAAATGACCTGGAGGCACACAACAACAACAGCAACAACATGGAGACGCTAAGGTTTTCTGGGCAATATTGACTCAGATGGGGTTTGCTATGGCCTTCCCTTGAGGCTGAGAGCATGTGACTTGCCTAAGATCACCCAGTGGGTTTCATGGCTGAGCAGGGAATCGAACCCTGATCTCTAGAGTTACAGTCCAACACACAAACCATTAAGCCACACTAGCTCTCATCTCAGACAGGAGGAAAAACTGAATAAAGGAAATCCTGGTGTATTTAAGGAGTGAATGGATGCAGGAGTGGGAACAACCGTTACAAGGCATAAAATTCAGGATCGGAATAGCTGGACATTTGTTGGATCAATGGGCCCATCTGGAGGAGTCCTTGCTTCGTCTTCTGTTTGCCAGGGTGCATGTGTCTTACTCTTTAACAGCTGCATGACAAATGGAAATTGAGTAAACAAAGCCCTTCCTGTCCTTGAAGCTGCATGCTGGAGGCCAAAAAAAATAAAAATAAAAATCCATAAATCTGAATTTCTGCTTCTCATACAGTCAAAGGAGCAATGTCAGGAGTTTAAAAAAAAAGTCATACTCTCTCAACCTCAGAGGGAGGCAATGCTAACTTCCTCTGAACAAGTCTTGCCAAAGAAACTCTAGAGTTTATCACACAGGTGGAATCCCGTGCAAAAAAAAAAAAAGGGGATTTAAACTGGGGAAAAAAAGCAGATTGTTTTTAGACAACATCTGAGATTAAACCACTCAGAAAGTGGAACAAACCTGCAAAAGTGGGTGGATTTTCAGACGACGTTAGGGTTAATGAGCAATAAGGCGACATTAACCCGGACAGAAAGGTGGTAAATTTTTCAGAAAGTAAAAAGAAGTGTGTTTTGTCACCTTTCTGTCTGGGTTAATGTTGCGTTATTGCTCATTGTCTGAGCAATTGGTAATGTTTGTAATGTTGTTTTGGAAATAATAAACAATTTAATTTAAAAAAAAATCAAAATTAAAAAAAAATCTTTGTCTTTCCCTAATGCTTGACTGAGTCCAACAAAAATTGGTCTCCCCGTTACCTCCAGGTCTGCAGCAAAGGTTTCAGCAGCACCAGCAACCTTAAAACCCACATGCGCCTCCATTCGGGGCTGAAGCCTTATGCATGCTGCCTATGCCACAGCCGCTTCACCCAGCATGCCCACCTGAAGCTCCATCAGCATCTGCATGGATGCCGACCCCGGCACCAGTGCCCCAGCTGCCTTCAGACCTACATCCACCTGGTTAGCTTGGAGGTCCACCGCAAGGGATACTGCCCACTTGCTCCGGTTGCCAACTGCTCCCCTGCCCAGTTCTGCTATTTCAGCAACATGATTGATCGCTTTGACCTCACTCTGGATGCTGACCATCTGGAAGAAGAAGAGCCTGACCCTGTCAGGGCTGCTCTGCAACTGGAAGCCATCCTTTGGAGGGAAATGGTGACCGCAAGCCAGGACAAAACTTTCTGCTCAGCAAGCCTCTATAGACCATCTTGTCCGAGAATGGCTCTGCCTTTTTTATGAAGAGAAACTCTGTGATAGGATTGCCTTAGGGTCACCACCATAAGTCAGAAATGACTGGAAGGCATAAAACAACAAATTATTTTGCTTGTGTTAGCTGTAATTGTTTTTGCTGTATATATACTTTAAAAGAGGTTTTTTTTTCAGAAAAAGAAATTATTGTATATACTCATGTATACGGTAAGTCTAGAAATTTTAGTCAAAAATTGACCCAAAAAACCTGAGTCGACTTATCCACGGGTCATTGTAAGTACAATACTTTAACTCTTATTTTAAAAAGGATCCATGTCCTGGTGATAGGCAAGAGTGTAATCTGTCTTGGAAGCACTGACCGCACTCTATATTCATTCATCCATCCAGCCTTTAGTATGAGTATAAACATGCCTGCTGGAATTTTGCAAGCTCTCTGACATTGTTTTCTTTTGCTTCATCCTTTAGATCCTTTGTTACATGCCCCTAAGTTTTACCTTCGACTTATCCACAGGTCATGTCAAAATCCATAATTTTGGTCCCAAAACCTGCCTTCAACTTATACATGATGTTGACTTATAGACGAGTATCGAGTCCATAAAATATTAATGTTACATTGTGGTGGGATGGGAGGCAAGAGAGAGCCACTGTCAAGTAGTGGTTTGGGTGTTGGTCCTAGGTTTGAATCCTCACTTAGCCGTGGAAACCCATCTTGGGCAAGTCACACTCTTTCAACCTCACATGAAGGCAAAGGCAACCCTTCCTGAACAAATCTTGCCAAGGAAATCCTGTGATAGGTTTGCCTTAGGGCTGCCATAAGTTGGAAATGACTTGAAGGCACACAGCAACAAAATGTCTTGCCTTACATTTTCACAAGGTCTTTACGCTGTTCTTACATCTAAGAGATGGTTTCCAGTTCCTCAAGACAGGCAAACAAAAAACCCAATCCTTCACACTTATTATTTCTTAATACCCCCCTCCTCTCTTCACCAGCCTTTTCCAGGTCTGGTAGAGCTGCTGCCTGGGTAGGAGAAGGGGGAAATTGCTTTCTACCTGGCCAACAAAGCCACCAGGACCAAAACCTTGGTACCCCTTCCCAGAAATGCACCGGGTGACACCCCACTATGAGATGTCACCTGATATGGCCTTAATCCCCAGCACACCCGTAATGATGCCCCTGTCCCCTTCCATAATAACAGGAGACGGAGCCTTCTCTTCTGTGGCACCCTGTCTTTAGCATTTCCTTTTATGAGCGTTGTGCCTGCCTCCATCCTTGTTTTCCTAGGCAGAAGCCTTTTTGATTGCCCAGGCCTTTGAAGTGTTTGAGATTTATGCTGGCATATAGATTATTTTATTGTGAAGTCAAAGGCTTTCACAGCTGGCATCTATAGTTTTTATTTTGTGGGTTTTTTGGGCTATGTGGCCATGTTCTGGAAGAATTTATCCCTGACATTTCGCCTGCATCTGTGGCTGGCATCTTCAGAAGTTGGTGGCATGTATATATATATATGGTCACACAGTATATATACCCCACTCACTTCCATGCCATCAATCCCTGACAGTGCCAACCACAGATGCAGGTGAAATGTCAGGGATAAATTCTTTCAGAACATGGCCACATAGCCTGAAAAATCTACAAAAAAACTATAGATTATTTTATTGCTTTGCAGTGTCTTGTTGCCTCTTGATTCATATGATGTATTGATTTCTTTTTTTAAAATCCAGTTTTTGTTAGCTTTTTTGTAAGCCTCTGTGTGAATATTGTGTGAAGTTAAGTTGGTGGGTACACATAACAGGGCTTTCTCTGTGGCAGCGCCTCGACTATAGAACTTGCTACCCAAGGCTGGCCCTGTCTCTTTTTAAGCATCTGGTGGACAACCCAAATAGTGCTGTTCCACGTTGCATTTAGTGTTTGAAATTGCTGTTTTAACCATTTCCAAACTGGATTCTAGGATTGTTTTTAAACTGCTTTTAGAAGTTTTTAAAGAGCTTTTTCATGTGTTTTTAAAATGTTTTTATCTTTGTATTGTTTTAATTGTTTTTCATTAGTTCATTGCTTTGGAGCCTTTGTAGTCTGGGATGCAATACAGAAATACTTTAAATGAATAAATATGTGCTGAAGTGCAGCCTATGAACAGCTCAAATAAATGAACCAAGAAGACGTCTCCTGTAATTTTCTACAAGGGGTGATAAAATTTCTTCAAACCAAAATAAAATAAAATCTCATAAGCCAATGGAAGTTATGGTGAAACAAAAGCGCTGGGATGTGAAAGGCAATTTATTCTGTGTTTCCACTCTGTTGGCATTTGAGTTCAATCTTGGATTGGTTTTTAATATTGTTTTTCACTTAGTGTTTTCTAAAGGCACTATTGGTTTTTGTACTGCCAAACAGAACCCACAGCTTGACCCACTTTCAGAACTACATAAATCACACTTAAAATTATTTCCGTACCAGGTGACGCCAACGCTAGTGATGCCACCGCACATGGCGACCCTAAGGCAAATCTATCAGAGGGTTTTCTCAGCAAGATTTATTCAGAGGAGGGCTGCCTTTGCCTTCTTCTAAATGAATGATGATGCACTGAGGATTCCTTGACATATGATGTGGAGCAGAGAGGTGAGAAAAGTATACATTGACTATGGGCAAAATCAGCCAGCTCTTTCATTCCCTTCCCAGGGTGTTAAAGTGCACAGGAACAAGTATCAAAGGGCAAGATCCAAGAAGCAAATAGTATGTTGGAACAGAACAGAGGCTGCAGAAATAATCCAGTTTATTTGTCAATCACTGGTCCAAAACACACTGCAGAAATCCAGTTTGAGACTGCTTTAACTGTCCTGGCTCAATGCTAGGGAATTTTGGCAACTGTTTTCTGAGACATTTAGCCTTCTCTGTCAAAGAACTCTGGTGCCACAATAAATTACATTTCCCAGGAATGTAATTGAATGTGACTCCCTAGCACTGAATTAGGGCAGTTAAAGCAGTCCCGAACTGGATTATTTCTGCAGTGTGTTTTGGACCAGAGTCTATCTGTCTATCACTGTTTTATCTCCTCAACACAATGCTCCAGGTCCACCCTCTCTATGGCTGCATCCGCACTGCAGAAATAATCCAGTTAACGCTACTTTAATTGCCACAGCTCAATGCTATGAAATTTTGGCAATTGTAGTTTTGTGAAGTGTTTAGCCTACTCTGTCAGAGAGCTCTAGTGCCACAACAAACTACAATTCCATAGCATTGAGCCATGGTAGTTAAAATGGTGTCAACCTGGATTATTTCTGCAGTGCGGATGCAGCCATGGAGAGGGTGGACCTGGTGCACTGTGGTGAAGGAGATAAAACAATGATAGACTGAGTGAATTCCACATCAGACAGAGAGTAGCTCTTGGCAAAGCCAAGACAAGGAAGTACCCAAAGCAGTCAATGGGAGAATCTCCAGAAGCAAAGGTTAAAGGAAATCAAGAGAGAAGAGATGCAAAACACAGGGAATGGCAACATGATTGTTCAAGTCAATTTGTCCCTGAGTTGACAGCACTGTGCAGGCTGTGCATAAGTGTCAAGGCTGGTGTTCATTATTTTAAACCCTTTAAGGATGGATTTCACTGACAATTATGCAGAAATTGCTGATCACACATCCTTCTTCAACGTTTTGAAAGGTTCATTTTTAGCTCATTCAGCGCAGGCATCAGAGTTTGTGATTCAGAACTGTGACACATATTATGTAAGAAGAGCTCTCTCTTTTTCACAGTACTAAGATGGGCACTTGGTTGCTGAGATTTTCACTTCTAAACATCTCCATCTACTTTGTAGATGTGACCTTTTGGAAACTTCATTCAAGATGGCAAGTTTAGCTAGACTGAAGGAGCTACAATCCCAGTTCTTTCTTTTGCAAATGGCCGAGGTCGGTGCCAGACTGCCCTCCAGAAATTGTTGAACTGCAACTCCCAACATTCATTACTGGTTCTGTTGGCTAGGATTCTTAACCCTGTCGATAGGGACAGATGGGAGCTGTTGTTGAGTAACACTGTGAAACACTTATTCCTCAACTATGTATTACACATCCAGTTAAAGCAAGCACATCTTGTTCCTTAGCTCAATCTGTGGCATCACCACCTACACTGAAAAAAACTTGACTTGATCTCTAGACTTTATCACACCAGCCAGCTGTCCTGCCACAATCGCACCACTTTAAGAATGGGAGAATACCCATTTGGCATCATTTCTTATCACACTTTTCTCCACAATAGTGCTTTGGGAGCCAGTGTGGCATAGTGGTTTGAGTGTTGGACTATGACTCTGGAGACCAGGATTTTGATTTTCATCTCAGCCATGACACCCACTGGGTGACCTTGGGTAAGTCACATGCTCTCAGCCTCAGGGCAAAACTCCTCCGAACAGGTTTGCCTTAGGGTCGCTAGAAGTCAGAAATGACTTGAAGGTACACAAGACACACACAGAGCTTTGGAGTTCCATGGTTGTGTGATCTATTTTCCACATTGCCAAATGGTGCCTTCCAGGAGGAAGCAGGGAGGATGAGCGATCACAGTCTTTCCAAAACTGCCTTCTCTGTAAATGTACACACAGTCCACAAATAGAATCTTTTTATGAATAATGGCTTCCTTTTTACTGATTTTGTTAACACACATAACATAACTGTCCACCTAGCATCCTACTATTTGTCATTATGGTCTGATGTTTATCAAACAATTCAATCTGTATAAGATTATATATATATATACACATACACATACATATATACACACACACACATATATATATATATATATATATACACACACAGACACACACACATATATATATGGTGTTATTGAATGTCCATTTTTATAATATATTTTATAATATAATCTATATTATATTTATTACAATTTATATTTTTTAGAATTGTAATATTTTGTGGGTTTTTACCATCTTGTATTGTTTTATTTATTGTGTAATTTTAATAAATATTATTTTAAAAAATGCACACACCATCTTTGGGAAGCTGTTGGTGGCTGCAGTTACTGCAAGAGGGAGGGGAAAGGAGCCATATGACTGCCTGAGAAGCAGAACTGTTGCAGAAGGGGACCTATCGCACAAAATCGGCAATGGAATCACAGTGAGATTGAGAGCCTATTGACAAGTTTTGCCCATCTATTAAAAGGTGCATTACAGTATCAAAGGGGATGCAAGACAGCAGCAAGACAGACACGAAGTTGTGTAAGTCCTCAGTAGCATCTGGTCTAGGTATCCAGCTCACCACAGAAACTGATTGTTCTTGCCCTTGTGTTTACGCACCGCTTTCCCAATTGATCACCACCTGGAGATGGGTTACACCCATCCTGATTAGATCTTTCCCTCCTCTGAGCACCTTGAAATTTTATGACTGTCCTCTGTTGTAACGCAACACACCCCTCCCTTGTATTGCTTGGCTTTTTGGCTTTGCTGCGCAAAAATCACATTCCTTCTTCTACATCCTTTCCATCCATCTGTATCAATTCATTGAGCAAGGCTTGGGGAAAATGGCTTTTGGGATCCAACTCCCAACACACCCCATATTAGCTGGAGGATTCTGGAAACTGTAGCCCCCCAAAAGTAACTTTTTCAGGGGCTTCCAATGAGGTTACTACATCATGCCTCTAATGGAGGGGTCTCTGCCTCACGATAATTCATGGATAAAACTGAATATAAGGTTGTGAGAGATTAATGATCAATTTGTCACACTTTTAGAAGAAAAATTAAGAGCTGGAGGCAGGATGGGCAATTCATTTAGATGGGCAACCCCATTTAGAAGGGGTTGGTAACTGCATGGGGGTCAGGCACAAAACAAAACAAAAGTAAGCCTTTGGAAGGGTCAAAACACTCTGATGTTGGAAGCTAAGTAGGGCCAGGCTTGGTTAGTCCTTGGATGGGAGACCGCCAAGGAACACCAACGGCTGCAAAAGTGAGAATCTGGCTCTGGACCTCCGCGCATGCGCTTTGCCTCCGAGGGCTAGCCTTTAAGAATCTTCGCCCACGCCCCGCCCACAATGCGTGCGCGCCGCCGCTGCCGTGACGCAACGTGGGGGTTGGGGGCGGAGCGTGGTGACGTATGCGGAAGGGCACGTCATACCCGCCTGTGCAGAGCAGCAGTGGCTGCGAGAGGAGGCAGAAGAAGGTGCTTGGAAGGCAGGTCAGTGAATGGGAAGCGCTGGGCGACGGAGACTCCTCTGCGGGAGGAAAAGGAGTCCAAGGTTGCCTCCTTTTGCCTTCTCTTTTGGGGCAGGACCCTAATTCCTCCCCAGAGAGGAAGAATAGCCATACACCAAAGTACTACAAGACCCAAAATCCACAAAACAGCCCAGCCATACCTTTGTGGTGTGTGCCTTCGGGTCGTTTCTGACTTCTGGCGACCTTGAGGCTAACCTATCACTGGGTTTTTTGGCTAGGTTTCTTCGGAAAGAGGGTTTGTCATGGTCATCCTCTGAGGCTGAGGGAATGTGACTTGCCCTTATGATGGCGACCCTATCATGGGGTTTTCTTGGCAAGTTTCTTCAGAGGGCGCTTGCCATGGCCATCCTCTGAGGCTGAGAGAGTGTGACTTGGTCTTATGGCGACCCTATCATGGGGTTTTCTTGGCAAGTTTCTTCAGAGAGGGGTTTGCCATGGCCATCCTCTGAGGCTGAGAGAGTGTGACTTGCCCAAGGTCACCCAGGGAGGGTAGCATGACTTTAAGGCAACACTATCATGGGGTTTTCTCTGCAAGTTTCCTCAGAGGATTGTTGTCTTTTGTTTGCCATGGCCATCCTCTGAGGCTGAGAGAGTGTGACTTGCCGAAGGTCACCTAGTGGGTTTTCGTGACCGAGCTGGGATTCGAACCCTGGTCTCCAGTGTCATAGTCCAAGGCTCAAACCACTAAGCCACTCTGGCTCTCCCATACCTATATTGGGCAAACCAAAAATGCACGGAAATCCATGATGCAAGTTTGGGAAGCGTGAAAAGTTGCATCATGGATTTTTATGCATTTTGGTTGGCCCAATAAAGGTATGGCTGTTGTTGTGGATTTCAGGTAGAAAGGGACAGTGAGGCTGGGGCTGACCCTCACCTTCCCCATTCCTTTAAAACAGTGATTCCCAAACTCTGGTCCTCCAGGTATTTTGAACTTCAGCTCCCAGAAGCCTCAGCCATCTTGGCAATGGTCTGGGAATCTGGGAGCCAAAGTCCAAAACATTTGAACGGCCAGAATTTGGGAATCACTGCTTTAAACATGCTTTTTCTATGCAAAAAAGTAAATTGTTTCTTATCGAAGCCTCAAAAAGTGGGGGCCTTTTAAGTATGTCACGGGTTGTGGGCTCCACTGTTTAATGTTTTTAAAATGAAAATTATAGGGTCAGTCTTCCTAACATCAATTGCCTTGCTCAGATCTTGCAGACTCAGAGCCCTGGCTTCCTTGATTGAGTCCTTCCATCTAGAACAGTGATTCCCAAACTTTGGTCCTCCAGGTGTTTTTGGACTTCAGCTCCCAGAAGCCCCAGCTAGCTTGGCACAACAGTCAGGAATTCTGGGGAGGTGAAGTCCAAAACATCTGGAGGACCAAAGTTTGGGAACCACTGATCTAGAATTGGTCTTCCTCTTTTCCTGCTGCTTTCTACAGTGATTCCCAAACTCTGGTTCTCCTGGTGTTTTGGACTTCAGTTCACAGAAGCCTCAACCATCTTGGCCAATGGTCTGAGATTCTGGGAGCTGAAGTCCAAAAAACCTTGAAGGCTAGAGTTTTGGGATTCACTATTCTACAGTGTGCTCAAACTGATCACTTTTATTGTGAAAAACAGGCATCCCTGGGCTCCCGAAGAAGAACATGGATCCCATACCAGTTTCCTGTTAAAAGTCGACCCACTCCAGAGCTCCTATTTTCCATCTGTAGCCCTCCTGTGTTTCCCATTTCCATCTTGTTTTTCTTAAACCATTAAGGGAGAGAAAAAGTAAAATAGCTACACAATGCCTTTTACTGGTAGTTATTTACTGATTTCTTTTTTTATTATTTTGGAGGGAGATTTTTGGGCAAAGTCTCCCAAAAGCACAGAATAGAACTCTTTAAAGAGAGAACAAAATAGATTTAACTGTTTAAAATAACCATGGCAACTTGAGAGCATTTGGAGAAGGACTCAGTTTGTACAGTTTGGAATAATCAGATCTTTAACTCCTATTGAAATGTTGCCCACACAGGAGCTAGGCAGAGATCTTCAGGTAGGGTATGCCATACAGAAGTGACAGTTTTAATAGCTCTCCATGTGGAAACTCTCAGTGGGACAGTGTCTCAGAATTCCTATTTCTATATAGGAATATCCTATATTCCTAGTTTAGAATATCCAACCTATCCTATATTCCTATATATTCCCCCCATCCTTTTCCCACTTTACATAAATTTGAACTCTTTTTTTTTTTAAACATCTCAAGGTGTGCGCATGAGCAGAAAGGACAATGTCATGGATAAGAGAGGGAGAACTGTCTCTTTTGGAGAAATTCTGTGCCAGTGTCTTAAAGGTAAGTGCTACAGTGGTGCATAATTTGAGACATTCAGGTTTGATGTTGGCATGTGACTATTAATTCGGATGTATCATGTGTGCACTTCTGAGTAGGAAGACCTCTGGAGTAGTCTTCCCCTGCCTGGATTCCTCCATATTTTTCTTGGCCTGTAACTCCCCTCAGCCAGTGTGGTCTGTGGTCAGAAATGAGTCTTGGGGGCAAAACAGATGGGCAGGGAAAAGTGGCTTGAAACTGCCTTTTCCGAAACCATATTGAAACCTCACCAACCGCACCGCCGGCTCCCAAAGCAGCTAGAGTGCACATGTCATGACCACATGGCATGGCTTCAAGCTGCTCTACTGGTTTTTGGGTTTTTTTTACTGTCCCCACCACCATCCCTGCACACCTTCGCAGGAGTGAACTGCCGGCGACTGCCATCCCATTGCATGGCCATTCCTCTGCACCTGCACACATTCGCGTGTGCAGTGCTTCAGGGCAGAACATCAGAGCAGAGGTGTGCCCATGCAGATGCCGGCAAGGTATAATCATGCCCCCTTCACCCTCTCTTCACTCTATGCTCCCTCTTTGATTGTCTGTTTTGTGTATGTTGTACTCCTCTCCATGAGAGGTTCCATGCTTTCTCTTTGAGGCATTGCCACCCCCACCACTTGCATACGGCAGCTCTGTTCCTTTTAAATGCACTCCTGCAACAGGGCATTTACATGCACAAATCAGGGTTAGGGTTTGGAAAGAGAGCCCCTTTAGAGCCACCAAGACATTGTGTGACTCCAAGACATTGATCCAAAGCACACTGCTGAAATAATCCTGTTTGAGACTGCATTAACTGCCTCTGCTCAATGTTAGGAAATTCTGGGAACTGTAGTTTTGTCAGACATTTAGCCTTCTCTGACAGAGAGCTCTGGTGCCACAGTAAACTACAGCTCCCAGGATTCCCTAGCACTAAACCAGGGCAGTTAAAGCAATCTGAAACTGGATTATTTCTGCAGTGTTTCTTGGGCCATAAACAACATAACATAAGGTCTGCTGAAACCAAAAAAGCTTAATCTGCCTTCAGAAAGACATCAATGGGGATGCAAGTCTACCTTCTGCAGCAAGGGAGTTCAAGAGTTTGGGAGTAGCCACTGAAAAGGCCCTCTCTTGTGTCCATGCCAGATGTACCTGTGAATGTGTAGAAGGACCTCCCCAGAAGATCTCAGAACATGGCAGACCCATATGGGAGAATTCTCTGCCACTGAGATAGTCCTGGGTCAGATTTGATAAAGCAGGTCTTCTAAATAAACTTGCAAGAGGGGTTCCATTTGGTAAAGCAGGAATGTGGACAGCAGACAAACAAATGCCTTGAGTAATTAATTTCTCTCTCTTTCTACTATCCATCTCAGGCCAGAATTTTTATTAATTCATAGCGCACCAGTTTGCCTCAGTTAAAGACACAACAATCAAAGACATGGACAATTAGATGTATGCATAACCTTTAGTTACAAACCAGTTAATATTATAAAGCCCTGCTTGAATAAAAGAAATATTTCCAGCCTACTCAAAACCAAAAGAGTTGGAGAGATGCTAGTCTGCCTCAGCAGTGTGTCCATAACCTGGGAGTGTCCATCAAAAATGTGCATCAGAGTCATGTTTATTGAACACGGGAGGAGGCCTTTTTCTAAGGTATCATTTTCTTGTACTAAATTGCTAGGTGCTCAGGGAGTGGCTTTCTCAACACAGTAGCCCCAACTTTCTGGATGTTCCCAAAAAAAACCAGCAGGTTATACCACTAATAAACCTCAAAGAGAACAGATAAAAGGTTTATTTAAATCACATACTATATGAGTTTAGGTGTTTGTACCACCAGTATTCTTCAGTTCTTTTGTAACCCTTGTCACTTTTTGTCTGCATTCTCACTCATTTCCAGGTCAACACACTGGGTCTGTTGGACTGCAGCTCCTCTCATCCTCAAACATCCTTATCCTTGTCTGGTGTTAGTTGAGAATGAAGGGTGTTGTAGTCCAATACCTCATGGGCAAATCAGGCTGCCTCTTGTTCCATCTCTGCTCTGTCTGTTTCTTTTGCACATTCAGGCAGGGCCAATGCCAAAACACATTGCATTTATCATGGATGGCAACCGCCGTTATGCCCAGAAGCATAAAGTGAAGAAGCTGGAAGGACATTCACAGGGATTTGCAAAACTTGCACAGGTAGGTCATACATTTTTTCTCTCTGAGCATTACTTTCCTTGACGTTTCTAGGCCTGCTTCCACCTTTTCGTAGGTTGGTAAAATGAGTACCCAGCTTGTTGGGGGAAATTAATTTACAGATTATAAACCACTTAGAGAGTGCTGAGTTCACTGATAAGCGGTATAGAAATGTACATGCTATTGCTATTGCTATACCTGTCACCATTAGGTACAAATTAATTATTTCCATGATTTATACCCTACACATCCTCATCGGAGGTCAGGGCAAAGTAATAAACATAGTTAAAATCAGAGATGGCAGATACATGAAATCAGAGAGGGCAAAAGCTTGACAAAATAAGGGTAAATTTATTTATTTATGGGATTTATATCCCACCTTTCTCCCAAAATGGGATTCAAGGCTGCTAAAAGCAATACATAATGGAAAAGATTGCGTCAGGCATTGGGGGACCTATTTTTGGAGATATTTTAAACAGAGTATGGATGGGCATTTTTTGGGAGTGCTTTAGATATGTTTTTCTGCATGGCAAGATGGCCCTTGTGAACCCATCTAACTTAAGATTCTGCACATAAACAGCAAAAGAAGACAAATTAGACACAGGTTGTACAGATTGCTATGAACTGTTGCATGACAGAGAACAGTGGGAGAGACAACTGGATCTTTAACAGAATGGAGTTCCATAACCATTGGATGTGGGTCTATTTTATCACTCATTCAGATAGGGATGGGCAACACATCCCAAAACCCCTTTGATCACTGGCTGCAGTGATTTGTCTTTCCCCCGTGGGCAGGGAAAAGGTAAGAGACACAAAACAGGATAGCTGTGCCCATATCTGATACTGGTCCCTCCCCAACATAGCGTGGCACCCCTAACAGAACAAAAAGATTCTGCACTCCTGCTGTAACATATTTTCCTTATTCATCAGGCCATCACCCAGGGGATTTTCTCTTGAGTAGTTATCTGTGAATTCAGAGAACTTAGATAAACACAACTGATTTGGTGTGAGAAGAGGAGACTGAAATGGTGTGTTATGGGTGGGAGATGAGTGGTCCACCAAGTGTTGGTGGACTGTACCTCCCATCAGCCCTCACCAGCATTGGTTTTGGTGTCTGGAGCTGATGCAAATTGCAGCTCAACACCATCTGGAGCCCAAATGATTCTCAGCCTTGTACGAGAGCTAGTGGAAGAATTAGCTGTAGAATTATGGCCTTCATTTGTCTAAAATGTATGGATGTTCAAAGCAGTTTACCCCCAAAACTAAGCCCATATGTAAACAAAAATAATGAAAGAAGTGTCAAAATTTAGAACAGGCATTGAAAGCCCCAGGTCATCCAAATGCCACTTGAACAAGAAATGTTTAAACCTTTCTGCAATCCCAATAAGGAGGTACATTCCTCAAACTCTTCCGGAAGGGTTTCCAAAGTTTAGGGCCTGCAGCCATAAAGACCCTACTTCTAGCTGTTAACATCCTGAAGTGCTGTGAAGAAAGGAAAAAGAGTGCAACAAGCTCAGCCGATCTCATTAAGAAGTAAGCCTTTTCCTACAGTCTGGCTTCTAGCTACTGAGTGCAAATGCAGTGGGTTCATGTAATAAGCAGTTGGCACTTCCCTAAATTTTGTTTTGTATTAAAATTAATAGGCTGTTTGTCTACTTCAGTTTATGCTATCATTGCATTGATTTCCCTTGCCCAGTCAACATAATTTTTTCTGCTCATGAACTTGGTTATGGAAAAGACCAGTGGTGTACTGGGGAGACTGTCAACCTTCCCTTTTGGGATCCCCTGCAAAACGAATGAGAACAGCCTACCTACCAGGTTATTTGGAGAATAAAGGGTTGAGGAAAAGACCTTATGTGCAACCTTGAGTTCACTGAAGAAAAGATGGCATTTAAATGGAACTGATAAATACTTTTTAAAAAATGTACATGAATGCTGTGATTCTTATCTGTAGATTTGTTACTTGAATTGTAGGTCAGTTTGAAATAGAAGATGTTTTAGTGCTTATTAACAACAGCATCTTGTTGTAACACGAGCAGTATTTCTTTACTGACCTTTAAACATGATTGCTTAGGAAAGGAAGGTGCTTGTCTTGTAACACAAAGTGTCTGAGCACAGACTTGTTTGGGATATATTCATATTGGCATTGCACAATGTCTTCCCACTAAGGTGCATGTTTGTAGGGGTGGTTTCAGAGGTGTCACGATTGCAGTAATCGGCAGTCAGTAGCAATGACACCACTTTGCAATTAATAACTTTAACGTTTTACTAAGAATGATGTTTTCTTGGGACTGTACTACAAATTACAAGGAGCGAGGAGACCATGTTCAATTCAGATCCTCTCAGATGGGGAGTGGGAGGGAGAGAAGCCTTCCTCCACATAAAAAATCAAATCCTGAGAGAGAGGCTAATCAAAACTTTTGCTTGTGTGATTGTTTTGTTCACACAGAGAAATTATTTCAAAATGATGCCCATGCCTAAACAGCTGCATCCAGGGAAAAGATTTTCCCCCTAACATCCCATTTATGTTGCAGTCTTTTAGGAATAGTAACAGTTGCCCACCTTTGTACTAGAGCCAGGAACCATTATTTTTTTCTAGAAACTACCGTAATTAATTGTCCAACACCTTGCTTCCCCTCTTTTACAGACACTGCAGTGGTGCCTCAGTCTGGGTATTCGGGAAGTCACAGTTTATGCCTTTAGTATTGAGAATTTCAAGCGATCCCAAGAAGAAGTGGATGGCCTGATGGAACTGGCAAGACAAAAGTTCGCTCGTCTTCTAGAAGAACAGTAAGACCTTTCTATATTGCTGTAAACCTGTACACCTTTATGGCCACCTTTCTAAGGAATGTGACCTTTTTCTGTATGCATTAAAAGTTGGAAACTATGGGCCTTTACAGACTGCAGAAATAATGCATCTTGAGGCCACTTTAACTGTCCTGGATAAGTGCTAGGGAATCATGGGAATTGTAGTTTTTTCTGAGGCATTGAGCCTTCTCTGTCAGAGAGCTCTGGTGCCACAGTAAACTACAGTTCCCATGGTTCCTTAGCACTGAGCCAGAACAGTTAAACTGGCCTCAAGTTGCATTATTTCTGGCAGTCTGTAAAGGCCCTAAGATGCAAACTTCTGTCATCTCCAGCAGGAAATGTGAATTAAGTCTGCATTGGGCTAGAGGAAATAATAGGATATTTACTATTCTGTAGATTCATTGGACTAGAACTCTGGAGACTAGGGTTTGAATCCTGGCTTGGCCATTTAAACCCACTGCATGATCTTGGGTGCAAGTCACAGTCTGTCAGCCTCAAAGGATGACAATGGCAACCCCCTCTGAATAAACATGCCAAGAAAACCCCTTGATAGATTCACCTTAGGGTCACCATAAGTTGGAAACAACTTGAAGGCACAGAACAGTAACAACAAAGCTGAATTTCTCTGGTGCAGTAAAAATAACAGATATCCTTGTGGTTCATCTGAAATTTGACAGTTGGCATATAGTTTCATGAACTGCAGCTCATTGAATCCAGTGAAATGGACCTTTTCGATGGGCCTTTACAGACTGCCAGAAATAGTGCGGCTTGAGCCCATTTTAATTGCTCTGGCTCAGTGCTAGGGAATCATGGGAACAGTAGTTTTTTCTGAGACATTGAGCCTTCTCTTCAGAGAGCTCTGGTGCCACAAAAAACTACAGTTACCATGATTCCTTAGCACTGAGCCAGGGCAGTTAAAGTGGTCTCAAGCTGCATTATTCCTGGCAGTCTGTAAAGGCCCTCTGTTAACTTAGGCCAAATACAAGTTGTTAATCTCTGTAATACCACTTGACTCTCCACTTCTGTTTTCACGACATAAACAGTTTCTCTTGGAAGCCTCTTGGAGGTTAATTAATCCAATCTAGTGAATCTCATATATATATTAATATTGCTAAGGTGTAGCTTTGTCATTATGTTTAACTTCAGCCAGGTGCTTGTCTTTTCACACTTTGTAGGGAGAACTTGGAGAAACATGGAGTTTGCGTTCGAATCCTTGGGGATCTGCCCCTACTGCCTCAAGATATCCAGGAACTAATTGCCAAGGTTGTGCTGGCCACAAAACACTATAACACGTGAGTTCCTCTTCTGTTTCTTTGAACCTCTTCCTGTATGCAAGAATACCCTTTCCTGCCCTCTGATTTTCTATGTAGCATCCAGAATTCCAGAATTCAGCTGCAGACTGTGTCCTGAGCCTCCTGCCAGTCACTTTAATCTCATTCTAGGTGGTGGTGGTTTTGAAACTTCTGTGCCCAGCTAAATCTTCCTGAGCATTTTACCAAGACTAATAATGAGATGTCATAGTCTTATAGTCTAAATTACAAATGGGACAGAAAGAAAGGAGATCAGGAGGGAAGAGGAAAATGAATTAAGTTCAAGCACTGCTCCAGGCTACCTGTAGTTGCTACCAGTGTCCAGTGCTTAGGTCACGTTACTCTCTGACACTTGCTGTGATAATCTTCCTAGGAGAAAATTGAGAATGGATGAAAAAACTGGTCTCATTTTCCACACCATGTATAATTTCTCATCTTTTTTTTTTAAAGGTGTTTCTTGAACATTGCCTTTGCATATACATCAAGACAAGAAATCAGCAATGCAGTGAAAGAACTGGCTTGGGGTGTTGAGGAAGGGCTGCTTCAACCCAGGTAATTGTGCACTTACATATGTGTGCATGTGTTGAGGCACATACATGATTTCAGATGTGGGACCAGCTGTGTGCTTGTGGGAGTTTGAGCAATGTACTATTTCTGCCGGCAGATCAAACTCAGGGCTGAATCCTGTTCTTGTGGAAGAAACCAGATTCACACAATGCTGACTGGTTAGTCCTTATCCCAGTCACAAAGCCATTTCCTTCCTTGCCAGGCCTCCTGAGCACACAGCACTGTACTTATATTATTGATTGACTGATCCTTGTGTCCATAATGAAGCAGTGCTCTCCCTTTGTTGGAGCAGTTTCCAAAGAATTAAAAAGTATGTGTGCTTAAACTCCTAAAGTACAGCAGGACAGACTTCATTCTTGTAAGACCTACATTTGTGTCACCCAGAGTTCCACTAACCTGAGCCACGTGCAAAAGATGCATGTATAGAATTAAAGAAATGGTGCCTTGGAGCATAGAAATTAGTTTTGAGTACTACAACTGAGTGAGCTCATTTTTTTACAAAAAAAATCCATTACCAAGCTTTCTTCAGCAATTTCAGCAATATATTGGGGGTGTCATTTAAGCAGTTACTATTAAGCAGTTGTAATTTGGAGCATCTTTCTATCCAATTTGGAAGTGACCCAGACATTTCCCATATATTACAAACTACTTTCTGCCCACCAAAGTATCTAAGCAGGCACTTGAGGAAATAAATATGCAATGCTCTTGAAAACACTAGCAGAACAGACATGAAACATGAGAACAGAGGGATCTGAACCTAGTCCTTCCTTCTTGCCCAGCATTCTAACCATTAGGTCTAACTTCTGCTGGCTCTGATTTTTTTACACAAAATTAACATATTTAAGAAACTCACTACAACAAACAACCACAACTGAACAGCCAAATCATCAGTGCTCAGTTGCATCACCTTTTCTCCACCTCCCACCCTTCAGGTGCATTGGACCCATCATCCCCAGCCAACATGAACAAGCCAAACCATAAAGGCTCTTTCTTATAGCCACTTGCTATCCCTGCTTGGGGTGGAAGGTAGAGAGCAGTGCCAGGGTAGATTTGATCTTGGTTGTGATGTTCATCACAAATTCCTGGGCTGAGCATGTGCTCAAAGGCACCATGTTGCTTTCCTGTCCAATTACTTTGTACTTGGCTTTAGTAGATTTCAGGATCCTTGGAGGGATTACTTTTAACTAGCCAAGAGCTTTAGGAATTTACAGTCCAAAAAGTTATTTTCCAAAATCTGATGTGTTACAGCAACTAGCTAAATGGTGGAACTTCCTGCCACAAGTTGTGGCAATGCTTTCTAGCTAGACTTTGCGGAGGCCACTGCGTGTGACATTAAATGGTGAACTAGACAGACCTTTTTTGAGTCTGTGCCAGCAAAGCTGCTTTTATGATCTGCCTATTTTAATAATGGGAATGTTGTTTATAGGTAAGAATGCCAATTGTAACTTGAGTTCTTGTATCTCTTTCCCTTAGTGATGTGTCAGAATCACTAATAGACAAATGCCTTTATAGCTCCAAATCTCCTCACCCCGACATCCTGATCAGAACCTCTGGAGAGGTCCGGCTTAGTGATTTCATGCTTTGGCAGGTAAAACGTAACTACATCATCCTCTATGCTAAATAGCACTGTCTGCTTTGCTAGCCCTCATTTCAAGAAAGATATTAATAATTTGACTCTTCTGTCAGGTAATTCTAATAAAATATAACCCAAGGGAACTCAAAAGTGTGGTCTGTGGACCAGTAAGTATGTCTGTGAGCCATTGGCTGCTAGTCTGCAGAGTTTTTATGGAAAAAAGAAATGGGCCCAAATATGGTACTAGTCCCTGGTACATTGGGGGCAAAAAATCATTGCCACCGTCTCCCACATCAAATAGTCTGAGAAGTACGTAGCTGATTGTCATGACACAATAAGAAAAGAGATTGGAACAGAAGAGGACAAAGCAGACTTGAGCACTAATTACAAAGTTCTTACAGGTATTCCTTTTCCTTCTTTCACAGGCCATGCATTAACATCCATGTCTTTTTTTCCTCAGACATCTCATTCTTGCCTAGTGTTCCAACCTGTGTTGTGGCCAGAGTACTCCTTCTGGAATTTATGGGAAGCTATCCTTCGGTTCCAGATGAATTATAATGCTTTGCAGGTAGGAACCTAAGTTAGAGAATGAAGCAGAAGAACAAATGCTGAATTTTCCACAGAAAGTTGCCTTCTTTAAGATTTAGGAAACCAGCATTGACCATGTCCAATCCTGGCAGCTGCATAATTTCACTGGAAAGATTTGGTATGTCAAACTATGAACCATTTCTGTCTATGCAGAACTGGATATTTCCACTTTTTACTATATAAACATTTATAAAATAAAGTTTTCCCCTAAAAAGCTTGCTGTTTAAAGTCAAACATCCCATGCACCCCCTAGCTTGACTGCAAACCTGCGCAAAGCATTATTGCATGTGAGAGTATTCATGTATTTTCTTTAAGTTATTTTACTATTGAACAGTTGGCCCTCTGTATCCACAGATTCAACCATCCACAGCTGGAAAATACTGATAAATTATATAAATTCCAAAAGGCAAACCTTGATTTTGCCATTTCATACAAGGGACACCATTTTACTATGCCATTGTATGCAATGGGACTTGAACATCCATGATTTTGGTGTCCAGAGGGGGTCCTAGTACCAAATCCCAACATATAGCGAGGACCCACTGTACTTCACTTAATAAAAACCAATGAGTTTTCCTCTTCTCACTCTATACCCCTGTTTTCACCCCCCAAAAAGACTAGAAAACCCTCTGGAGCCAGTTTTTAGGTAGCGCTGAGGGTGCAGCAGGGAGGGGGAATGATGGCAAAATTGTCTCACCACAATTGTTCTATGTTTCACTGGTATATTCAAAGAGATATCTACGTAGTTCTTTTCTAATTAAAATTTAGTGGCAGAGCACAGAAGTGCAAAAGTATTTACCAGCAAGCAACTGGATCTACTGCATATAGCAGCAGGATGCATCTGTGCCATGGAATTCAACTGGCACTCACAGATGGTGGTGATAGGGAAATTAGGAGAGAAGGCTCTAGGAAAGCAGAACTTGAGCATTTTTGTAGATGTTGAGGAGAAACGAGAGATCAGGAACCAAACAAAGGCAATTTTTATTGCTGTTTCTGTTTACTTACGGTAGCCTTCCCCAATATAGTGGTGATCTGTGTGATAGCATAGCCATACTGGCTGGTTATGATGGGAGTTGTAGTCCCAACACACCTGGAGTACAACAGGTTCTGTGCTTTAAATTAGTTCTAAAAGCCAATGCATCATTACTCTTTTTTCTCCTTTTCAGAAAGCCAGGGATTTATACATGGAGGAAAGGAAGTGGCAGCAGATGGAAAATGACAAGGCCTGCATCTTGGAGAAGCTGAAAGAGGAAGGATCTGCATCATGTGCAGATGCTCAGCGACGGCGGACACTCTTGCAGGAATTAAGGGCTAAACGGGAAGAGAGAGTCAAAGGATTTTTGGAGGCCCTAGAGAGCAAAAGAATGGACTTCCTTGAAAAACTGACTATGGTATCAGCATGATGAGAAGTGTTTCTAGGGTCTGAAATGAATGCGTAAAGGTGATGGGGAGGAAAAACATGAGCCGAGTTACATAGTCCGGCCGCTACACAGAGGAGTTCTTTTAAAGGATGGAAACATAAGTTTGTGTGTATGTGCTCTTTGTAGACATATACAAGACTTTACCTCAGATTTGGTGAGATTGTGGTCCTCCAGGTGTTGCTGGACTACAGCTCCTGTCATCCTTGAGCACTGTCATCCCTGCTGGACTACAACTCCTGTCGTCCTTGAGCACTGGGGCTGATAAGAGTTGGAGTACAGTGACTTGGGGCCACAGGTTCCTCACCCCTCCTTTACCTCCTTTATGTTTCTGATTATTATCCATGTACGGGTGGGGGCATATTGTCTGAAATAGATTTGTTTTCTGACTCAAATATGGTTTAAAGATAGCAGAACAAAATATATTTTGTTGTGAATTCAGTTAATAAAGGGGCACCATTAAGTTGGTACATCCATGGGAAGATTTGTTTATGCAGTAGGGATTTTATTCTGTTTTCCCAAATACCAGCACATCTGTGCTGCAAATCAAAAGGTAACAGAATCCAGAATGTCCATTGTAGTGTTTAAGTCTTTATCTGTCTAGTCAAAAGGTATAAAATCCTTCATACTAGGCTTTTGAAGCTTACGGAATTGTTAGCCAAGGAAGCCAGTGGGCCTTGAAAACTAGCATGATGAATTTTACACCTTCTGTTTGAGCTGATAAAGATATCAACATGATGTATATTTTGGATTCCCCCCCTCCCAACTAACACAGCTACTGCTAAAAAAAATTCAGCATCTTATAAAGCTGTGTGTAATGAGGTACCAAAATATTATCATGGGTAAAATAAAAAAGATAACTTTGTTTGCGCACAAATAAATTGGTGCTTATAATGAGGTCACTACTTTCTAAAACAGTTGTTTCGGTTTCCAGTTGGGAGACTGTTGTCTTGTAATTTTTCATCTCTACTTCTCCATACTAACTGACGGAAACACCCCAGTCTGGAGGACAAGGGTACCCATGGAACTCCACAAAAGTATGATTTCATACTTTCGAACAAGTATTCCTCTTATTTTCCTCAGAGATTTGGGCAAATGGCCTGGGCTCAATACATAACTTTTAAGGCAAGCCTAATGCAGCATTCTCTTGTTGTTTGAAAGGGGGTTGTTTTAATTTTGGATGTCATTACAAACTCTTCTCCTTTTTTTTTAGAAAAAAAGAAAATTCAGTATAGATACAACTGTGAAGATTAAATCATCAGGCTTTGAATGAAGCACTTTTGTGACAGTCATCTTTTAAAAAAAACAAACTAATGATTATTAAAAGTTACTGTTTTAGGCTAAGCAAATCCAAAGAAATGTAGTTTAATGGTCTTTCAGTTTGAAATTCTGAGCATGAGTGAACTGCCATAGTGCTGATAGTGGAATTCAACAAGCTGCTTAAGAGTTGCATTTGGTGCACATAACTGAGATGACCAATAAATTATGAAAACATTTTTTTTTCATGCAGTGGTTTTTAACTACTGTTGTGACCTGCATCTTTATACTTCATAGATCTCTGATTCTAAAAGATGGACTTTCCTTTTCTTGTACAGCATGTATAACATCCAGACATGCAGTTATCTTTTAGAGATCGGGAAAAATATATTAGTAAATGTTTCTGATGCATTAAAAACAAACATGCTAAAAAGGTGAATAGTATCTTCTGTTGGAAGTAGAGATCTGACACCCTGAAGGAAGGCTTCAGTATGGTTTTGAAATAGATACCGGGCACTCCACTTCTTTTAGATACCGGTAAGTGATTCTAAGATGGCTGCTTTAAACACTCTGTCGTTTATGTCCTAGGTATTTCTCATTGTCATGAAATCTCAATTACTACCGCCTCTAAGGGCCAGTTACTGGTACCAATGCACTGCTTTAGAATTGCCATGGTGGCACTTGAATGTAGAGTTTGGATTCAGGGATTGTTCAAGTAAGAGGGTTGGAAAATATTAATAATAGCCAGACTTAAAAAAAAGTGAAACTCATATATCAGATGACATACAAAACTCATACGAAATATGAAACCATTAAAAAACATGGCTTTGTATCCTAACTCATCCTTGCAATATCCTGGACTGTTCTCACTCAACCTGTACTTATGTTTTTGCTCCACATTTTAGAAATTTACTTTCTCCAATTTCCACTGAAACCTTTAAAATTATTATTCAGGAGTTTCACCAATATTACACTAAAGTATTAGGATCTTTTCTTTTTCTTTTATTGTTAGCATTTCTCTTTCTTACAATCAATCTCTGTTGAATCTGCTGTACTGGGAACAGTCACTATGTTTCTTGGCAACAGCCATCTTAGCTAGTTCTGGTACAAGTTGAGCATCCCAAATCCAAAACTTTTTGAGTGCCAACATGATGCCACTAATTCGGTGGTTCAGTGTACACAAACTTTGTTTCACGCACACAATATTTTAAAAATATTGTATAAAATTGCCTTCAGGCTATGTATGCAAGGTATATGTGAGACTCGAGACTTTTTCTTATCTAGAGAAGTTCACTGAGATTCCTGGAGGAATCTAGGATCTCCTCTTACAGTTTGCCTTATAATAGCAGTCATCTAGGCAAAGTTTTAAAAAAAATTGGGAAACTGAACATATCTAATGTATAATAATAATTAATAAAATAATAATTGATGATGATGATGATGATGATAATACTGGGCACAATACTAAAAGTTCATAATTATTACAGTGGGCCCTTGTCTGCTGGGATTTAGGGGGGTTGCAGACTGCCAGAAATAGTGCAAATTGAGTCCACTTTAAGGGTTAGGGTTAGGGAATCATGGGAACTGTAGTTTATTGTGGCACCAGAGCTCTCTGACAGAAGAAGGCTCAATGTCTCAGAAAAAAGAAAAAATCCCATGATTCCCTAGCACTAACCCTAACCCTAAAAGTAGACTCAATTTGCACTATTTCTGGCAGTCTGCAACCCCCCTTAGTTTCAGGACTTCCTGTGGATACCAAAATTCGTGGATGTTCCAAGGCCCATTAAATACAATGACATAGTAAAATGCTGCCCCTTTTATAGAATGGCGAAATCAAGGTTTGCTTTTTAGAATATAGATTCTGGGGGGAATATTTTCAAGCCGTGGATGGTTGAATCCATGGATAAAGAATCCATGGATACAGAGGGCTGACTGTATTGTTATTTTCACCTTGGGGCTAGAAGGCATTATAAAGAACCCAAAAAAACTTTATCCATAAACCAGTTAAGCATATTAAAGTAAAATATGGTGGAAACACCTCCGAAAATGCTGATTTTGCTTGGTCTCATGCAGTAGTAGAGTTTAGTCTATTTGGAATGGATTGCACCTTCACTGAAAGAGCAGTTTTGAAGTTTGTGAATACTCCCTGATTCTGCCTTTCTCTTGGATTCTCAGGTGTAAGCCAGGAATGGCTTTTCCCCAGCTTTGGTTGGAAAGAAGAGGAAGAAGAAACAGACATGGCGGCACGTTAAAACCGGATTACTGCCTTTGGAAAGTGTGGTGGGTACACTACTTATTTGCAATACTTACATACCACTTTTCTGTCCACCGGCATCCCCAAAGTGTTTTATAGCAAAATTGCAGTGTAAAAACAAAACAAAACATACTTTAGAGATTTGTAAAAGCCAAAGGCCTGACAAAATAATACCATTTTAATTTCCTTTTGGAAGCACTACAAGGGCAGAGCTAACAAACCTGACTTCACTATGGGGGGGGGGGGGAGTTCTGCCGCAGAGATTCTGCTACAGAAAAGCCCACGATTATAAAATCCTTCCTGAGATGAAGGCATAGATATATACAATAAAATAGTACAGGCTGAAGCAGTGCAGCTACTGATCAGGGTCAAGTTTTGGGGGGCATACTCTTTTTTGGGGAAAGGGGGCCAGTTACACTGGATCAAGGTGACCAGACATTCTCCTTTTCCAGGACATGGCCTACATTTGAATTGTATGTCCAGGAGCAAGTTCAAAATGTCCTTCATTTTGAGCATGACTAAGAAGCATGAATTTGTATTTATATTAAGGTTTTTAGCTTTTATTTGGTAAGATCCTACAGTTTTCTTGAATGTCCAATATTTTGCAGAGCCTTGTCTTCCTTCGTGGTTAGGACATGTATTCACTCTGCACTGGAGCCCTGGTGGCACAGTGGTTAAATGCCAGTATTGTAGCCACAAGGTTGTGAATTCGATCCCAGGGCTCCTAGGTTGACTCAGCCTTCCATCCTTTTGTAGGTCAGTAAAATGGATACCCAACTGGTTGGGGGCAACTGGCTTACATATTGCAGAACTGCTTAGAGAGTGCTGAGTTCACTGTTAAGCGGTATAGAAATGTAAATGCTGTTGCTATTGCTGGATGCTAGTCACATTCCAAGTGGTGGTTGTCTTTAGGGCCCTACCTGCCTTAGAGCCAGGATACTTGGAAAAGTGCCTCTGTTCAAATCATCCTGTCCAACCATAGAAAACTGCAGAACAAGGTTGCCTTGCATGTTCACGCTCCATGGGAATGTATGAGAAAGCTTCCTCAGTTAAGTTTGTTTTCAGACAATTTTGTTTTGTCAACCAGTTATTTTTGTTATAATTTGATCTGCCACTTGTTTGTTTTTTTGTGCTGAATATGGTATTCTTTGTGTGTGTGATATAAGCCTCTAATTCATTGATGTTAGTGAAGTGGTTCTACTTTTGGGATCTAGAAGTTTTATTTAAGCCATGCTCCCAACAAATCTCTTGCAGCGGAGCTTGCTTTTATGTGCCTACAGCAGGGCATTTAACATCAGTAACTTTAATAGGGCAAAGCAGGTTGCTTGTTCATGTTGGTCCAATTAAACAGGTTGTATAAATCACGCTGAGAGAGTAACTGGGATGAATGCTGGTTGAGTTGTGATGACACTTTGTTCTTCACAAGCACTAGTTAAGGGATAGTATTGTTCCTGAGAAATGAGAACAACAGGACAATTCATGTTGTTTTGTAATTGCACAGTTTTAATTAAGGTTACTGGTGTTTCATGGGTAGGCAGATGCTAAGTAACATCTGTTTTCTTTTTTTACCAACATCCATCAACCATAGTCAGGTGCAAAGAAATACTGTATGCTTAGTATCAAAATAGACTATCCTTTCATATACCACGTACAATTATTATTTTTTCGTTTTCTCTATTTTTACTGAAAACTAAGCATGGGAAGACAGAGTCAGGTTACTAAGATGGAAGGGTAAGAGGCCTTAACCCTTTGCCACTTGCTCTGGTTCCAGTCTTTGCATTAGGGGGGAAGAAGATTTCGATTGATATTGTATAATTAAAGAATTAGGTATATTCTGAGCCTACATATTTGTTTTTACTACAAAAACTGAACAGAGCCATCCAGTCTTTTCATGCTAACTGGGCAAAGATATTGTTACTACTGTTTTAAAAATGGGAAGTTGCAAAACCTTGCTTATTTACTGCAAACTTCCTGGAGATTTACTAGAAGTTCTATCTTCTGCTCACCACTGCTATAGTTTCTTCTCAGCTAAAATAAATTCTGTTGAACCCAATGGAATAAAACAGCTATTTTGTAGCTACCGGATTTTGAAAACTGGCCCTTTTAGCTTTTAGTGCCAAATGTTATTTCTGATATTTTCCATTCCACATTAAACTCAGATACCCAGGACTTTGCCCCATCTCTTTAGCTGCAACATGTGAAGGGTCGGTTTTATTCTCTGAAATGTGCATTCTGTTCTGTTTTACTCTGCTCCTTGAGAAAATAATTGTATGTTAGAACAAGATTTCGAGCTGTTTTGATTAACTTAATGGCTCTTCTGCTACCGTCATGCCAAAGTCATGCACATGGCCCTATAAACATCCTTTAAAATCTTGTTAGTTTTAACTGAATCACCATAGCCTTGGTTACATGTTGTTCTTTCCTGTTTCTTGACTAATGTTAGAACTTATTTAATATAAGTGAAGACTTCATGTGGTGCACAACAGCAGAGCAAGTTTTGCATATAGCAGTCTCTAGTATGGGTAGGAGTCATATTGTCCTCCAGATGTTGAACTGTAGCTCCCAGTATTCCTTACCATTGACTGTGTTGGCTAGGGCTGAGGGGACTTTCAATCCATTCCACCAACATTAGAAGGGTTGGGATTTCCACCTGTGCTGTGGCATTTCCAGGAAAGGTTGCCACTTGATGTAAACAGTGCTGAGTTACAAGTGAAAATTATTAAGAATATTTAAAGGAGGTTCCTATGTTATGAAAAAGAATGCCTGTGTTTAGAAACATCCGCAGGTAATGTACAGCATCTTGCAATTTCACTGATAATCAGCTGGAATGTCTGCAGAGAAGTCTTGATAGAAACATGGCTTGACTGGACAGCTTTTTGGAAGGGGAGTCTGGTTGTTCCATCATGGGTTGAAGCCAGATGCACTATATACTCCAGTTCCCATTCCTTTCTGACTAATTCTGCTCCTTTTCTTTCCAGTTTCCTCTTGCTGCTGAATGAGCCCAGGCTGTGCTTGGAAGGACATAACTGTCTCTTTCAATTTTAATCTTATAGGGAAAGCGCTTGCAACCACGTTATAGCATAAGTAATAAAATGGACAATGGAAAATTATGAAGAATCTACATTTTTTAAAAAAACACTTGAAGCCTTTTGGACTTTCTAGAGAGAAATGTTTCTCAGAGCAGCCAACAGCTTGCTTTCAGGAGTTTAATGTTAATATTCTCCATCACTGCCGTTTAGTTCCTTTAGCAAGTAGTGTTCTAAGGATCCTGTTTCTGAACATAACCAGAACATCTACCCTTGCTGTTCCATTGCAGTGCCAATAGATTATTACACCACATTTGAAGGACAGTACTATTATTTGTAGTGGTTTGAGTGTGAAACTAAGGGGAGACAAGGGTTCGAATTCCCTCTCAGCCATGGAAACCCACTGAGAAACTTTGGGCAGGTCATACTCTTTCAGCCTCAGAGGAAGGCAAAAATCTCCTCTGAAAAAATCTTGTCAAGAAAGCCCTAGTATAGGGTCACCGTAAATCGGGGTCGACTTGAAACCACGTTTTGTTGTTGTGTGCCCTCAAGTTGTTTCCAATTTACAGCGACCCTGATGCAGTTCTATCACAGGGTTTTCTTGGCAAGATTTGTTCAAAGGGGTTTTTGTCTTTGCCTTCCTCTGAAGCTGAGGCTTCTCAGTGGGTTTCCATGGCCATGGGGGGATTTGAACCGTTGTTTCCAGAGTTATAGTCCAATGTGTGCCTTCAAGTCATTTCCAACGTATGGCAACCCTATCACAGGGTTTTCCTGTCAAGATTTGTTCAGAGGTTTCCCATTGCCTTCCCCTGAGGCTGAGAGCATGTGACTTGCCCCAAGGTCACCCAGTGGGTTTCATGACTGAGTGGGGAATCAAATCCTGGTCTCCAGAGTCATGGTCCAACACTCCAAACCACTACACCAAGCTACCTCTCTTGAAGGCACATAACAGCCATTTTTGATTGCTGGTCAATGGTGCCTAGTTTGGTTGTCTTTTGCCGATATACCCTATAAGAGCTAATATGGTGGTGTAGTCTGAGCATTGGACTGCGAATCTGGAGGTCAGGGTTCGATTCCCTGCTCCACCATGAAACCCACTGGATGGCCTTGAGCAAGTTGCACTCTCTCAGCCTCAGAGAATGGCAAGGGCAAAACGTCTTTGAAGAAATTTCCCCAAAAACCCTATGGCAGGGTCGTCATAAGTCAAAAATGAGTTTGGAGGCACACAATAACACCTCTCTCCAAAGCCTGTTGGCTTGTGTGTTTTTTAACATTATCGCCTGATGAAGAAGCTGGTGGAGCTTCAAAAACTTGCAGCATGTATATTGTGCATTGACCCAATAAAGGTGTCACTGTTGGTGGGTATTTTTTATGTTATTAGATTTGCTATATGGCCAACAAGCGTACCTCTGGATGTTTCCTGGTTTTGTGGTTGGTTTGTTTGTTTGTATTGCTGTGGGGAGGTGGGAAAGGTGCTAAAATGGTGCTGAAAAGGACAGCTCCCCACCTGGCCCCTGAGAAGCCTAAATTTTCACCGTCTTCTCCTTTTCTCCTCACCGTTATACACTGAGGAGAGAAAAAACATAGCTGCACCTGAGGGGAGGCCCTTTCGCTGCTTGTTTTTTGTGAGGGAGCCCCTATATTTGCTTCTAGTAGTCAGGGTTTAAAAGAAAGAGGGCGCTCTGGGTTACGGTCGGCCGTCGTCGTCGTCCTCTACCAAGCAATGACCGCACCTTCCTTTTCCCTTTGAAGGAAAGGAGAGGCCACCATGTTAAAAGCTTTCCCTCATTTTGTTTTATTTTATGTAAGGGTGCCTAGTAGTCTCTAAGCGTCAGGCGTCTTAACGGCCAACGCTTTATTTCCCGCCCTGAGGCTGAGAGAGAAATATGCGCGCCTTTTTCATTTTCCCCCTCAGCGAGGTCTCCTGAAGAGAAATGGACATCGATCGCCTCGTCCCCTCAGGGCCTTCTTTTGAGGCGACATTTATTTGTTTACCTGGGCAAAAAGGGGCCTCCTGACCTCGCCGTGAGGAAAAAGAGACCAGGCTCGTTTCGACGCCCCTTCCTTCCTTAATAAGATTTTATTATTATGTGGAGAAGCGAATGAGGCGAGGAAATACGACCAGGTTGCGTTTTATATTTGTATTTTTGGGTTCACTGTGTAATAAAGAATGACTCCCGAGTGATTTTTCCCTCCCTTCCCCCCATCTACGGCAGAAAGACACACACACAGGGATATTTTCATATTTATTCTTGTGTTTAAAAGAGAGACCCGGGCCCCGCGCCCTACTTGGAAAGCCAAGCGCTAGGGAAAGAGGGAAGGGGACTAGTTGCGCGGCCTCGCAGCGCCGCCCGTCCGTCCTCTTCCCTCCTCTGGCGCTCCCCCTCCTCGCCTTTGCCAACCTCTGGCAGCAGCGCCCGCCCCGGCTGGCCCTCGCCACGTGACGCGCCCCGTCCAATCGGCAGCCGGGGCGGTGGGGATCCGGCTGGAACCGGTTGGGCCGCGTCCGGCTCTATATAAAACTTTATAAACACCCGATTCAAATTAGTGGGGTCGCGAGCGGCACGAGCGAGGCCGACAAGAGGAGGAGGAGGATTCCCCCTTTATTTTTTGGCTTTCCCTTTCCGTCCGTCCATCCGTCGGCCATCATTTTTTTTCCCCCTCCCTCACGACTGGCCGTTTTCTTTTTATTCTCCTCCCCCTGAGACCTTGTGCTTCTCTCGTTTCCAACCGTCTCTCTTTTTTTTTCCCTCCTGTCACGCGCCGCCGACATGCCCAAGAGAAAGGTACGTGGCTGAGGCGAGGGAACGAGGGGGGGAACAAAAAGAAATCGGACAATGTTGACAGGAGTAATTGGGCTTTGCGGGGGTGCGATTCAGGTCAGCCGCCATTTTTTCCCTCCACTCTTTCTCCTCCCTGTATATACTTCTTTTTCTTTCCTTTTTTCCCCTCAAAACACCCCATATTCTTTTTATAACCGTTTTCCTTCCCCCTCTTTTCTTTCTCCCTCCTCCTTCGGGCGATTAACGTTTGTAAAGAGACAGCGGAGGAGGAGGGGAGCCGAAGGGGAAAGAAGGGAAAGCGCGTGCGCGCCAGGAGCCCTCAACGGTTGTCGTCGAGTCTTTTTAAAGGGAGGGCAGTAGGCGGAGCCGAGCCTCGAGCGACCGTTAACTGCCGCGCATTCTCGGCGGCCTATGAGGGGAGGCCGGGGGCGGGATGAGGGCTCTGATTGGCGCGCGCGCCCCGCCCTTCCCACGCGGAGAGGGGGGGAAGGCGCGTGCGCGTTCGTCCGTTTGTGTCAGTCAGTGGAGGAGGAGGACGACGAAGGAAAAGATCTGGGCTTCACTGTAATGTATAGGGTTTTTGCAGGAGGGGAGACGTAGTGCGCGTGCGCAGTGGCCCGTGGTATCGCGCGTAACGTTTCCCCTCGCGCGCCCTCCTTGCCCCTTTTCTCTTTCCTCCTGTGACGCATAAACACACTTCAAAAAGGGCGGGAAGACCTTTTTTACCGCCTAAAATTGCCATTTTTTTTAAAACAACAACCCACTCCTTTCAAAGGGAAGGGAAATGAGAAACTGAGCCTCGACGTCAGCAGAGACGTTTTTATTCCTTCCTTTCCCCTTTTTTTCTGTTACTAAAAGGCTCCTTTTCCCTCTCTTAAGTACGTTTTTCATTCTTTTCCCGCCTCCCTCCCTCTTTTTTGTCTGTGGGTGAGAGTGACCCACAAAGAGTGAGTCTTTGCTAACGAAGCGAGGTCAAAGTCAAGTTATTCTTTATTGAACAAATCTCCACGGACTACGTCGATTTGTGGTCCCTGAATCCCCTCATCCACCCACCTTCCACTGGGCTACTCTTTCTGGCCAAAAAGAAACTGGATTTCCTTGTTGCAAGAGGTAAAACACCTTTTAAAATAGGTCACAGAGCCGCCTTGTACTGTATAGCATCAGGAATATCTGTTTTCAAAATAAATATTTCAAAAAGGCAAAAACAAACAAGGAATCAGCAAAAATAGTACTATACCAGAAGTTACATACTATTAAAACACATTATTTTTAAAAGGCCACTCAGACCCTCTGTGCAAGAAAGGGGTGGGTGGGAAACCAAGCTAAACCTTTTTCTACTGCCTGCTTCCTCAGGGTAGCTGCCTTAACAACAAAAAGTGCAGCCCTGTAAGTCACAAAGGGAGGTTAGACTTGCAACAAGAAAATCAGTTTGCTCTCATAATCCCGCTCTCCCCAACTACAATGCAATAAATAATGGGTGAGATCTTCAGCTTTAGAAGCCCCACATATACAAAGTCTTTCTTGTACAGGGATGCCCTGATAATCCAAACAAAGTGAAGTTTCTGAACTAAAACTGCAAGCTGCATACCAGGCACGTGTGTACACACACACACACTGCCTGCCTTTTTCTTATGGAGTAGCGTGCACTGCCAAAACCTGGTTTCATCTTCAAGGAACATTCCAGATCAGATTCTTTAAATATATATATAAAGATAGATAGATAGATATTGTTATGTTTTTGGAGGGATAAGGTTTATTGGACCTAGAAAGTTGCCTGAGTTCTGAAGCCAGGAATGTTTTCTTGGATCGAAGAGAGTCACCGCACAAGGAAGGGGTATGGAGAAATGGCTTCATACATTTGCAGAACCATTGGGAGTAGGCAGACAAACCTCAGTTTGCAGGATCAAAATTCCAGAAATAAGTGAGATCTTGGGTTGGCTGCATGGACTCAATAGAGGTCACAGTGTTCTGAAATAAAAGGAGCCATTATGTAGCCTAAAGCTGCAGTGTTAGGGAATAAAGGATAATGCATCAAAATAAGGAGCATCTGGCAATGCAATTACCAGCACAGCCGCCCAACAAGCACATCTCTCTTTGCAGGGACATGGAGTTTCCATAAATACAAAGGTGCATGTATTTATTAAAGAAAAGAGATACTATATTTAATTTTCATTACACAGACTTAATTGAAATAATAATTGTCACGAGGACTAGAATACAATTCAAAGTAGCTTTGTTCTTGGACAAGGTACAGCCCTTCGAAATTAGTATGTTACAAGCTTGCTTCCTCTTATTAGCTCTGTAGAGCCTCAGAACACCTACTGTGCCCACGAGTCACTTGATTTTTCCAGTAATTACCATTCTGAACTGATATCCCTCTTCTATGCAACCAAAAAGGTTCTGTCTGTGTTTTTTCACCAGCAGTCTCTTGACTCACCAAACACAGGGATGTCAAATACCAGTATCCTGTGTCTTACTGTATGTTGCAGAAGATGGTGAGACTTTGCAATGCATCATATCCCAGAAGTCCTAGCCAACTTGGCCAGCAGTATGAAATTATGGGACCTGAACTCCAACACATATGGCGGATCAAAGATTGGGAACCACTGACTTAATCTCAAAAAGAAAGTATGATGTTATTGTGGGTTTATTTAGCCTTTGCCTTTTTAAAATTCCTTGTAGGCTGAAGGAGATACCAAGGGTGACAAGGCCAAAGCAAAGGATGAGGTAAGAGCATTAATCATTTTCATTTTAGAAAACAATGGGTTGCACCTGAAACTTAGCAATATGTGCATTTATGCATTGGGTCACTTATATGCTGAAATCCAAAGTCCAGCAGGGCAAAGGTCACTATTGGGGCTGCATGTGGTTTCCAACAATTGATTTGTGGCCCCTGAATCCCCTCACCCACCCACCCACCCAACTTCCACTGGATCACCCTTTTTCTGATCAAAGAAACTATGAGTTTCCTTGTTGCAAGAGGCAAGTCACCTTTTAAATAGGTCACAAAGCCTTGTACTATATAGCATCAGAAATATCTGTTTTCAAAACTAGAGGTGATTTCCAGCCACTGCCAGTTTTTTCACTTTCAGTTCATATGGCCCCATGCTGGATAATTAACCCCCCATACCTGCCAAAGTTATCCCAAGCCTGGTTTAGATTTTCTGTTTACATTGCTCTTGCCTTACATGTCATATGCATTAAGTGTGATATGCTTCTTTGTGATTTTTTTTTCTGCACTATACAAAAGGGAGACATAGATTCTAACGATTGTCACTGATTTTCATCCCTGCCCCTCCTTTTTCTTTAAACAGCCACAGCGGAGATCAGCAAGGTTATCTGCTGTAAGTATGTTGTATGATAGAATGTCCTCGGGAGTAGTTGTAATAATAATTTCTAAATAAGTACTAATCATAGTAGCACGCATTAGTTTGGACACACTGAGGAGGACTGAACTTTGATCCTATGCATCACAGAGCACACCAAAGTAAGCAAATGTATTATTTTAAATCTACTTACTTAATGTGTTTTCGTTTCTAGAAACCTGCTCCTCCAAAGCCGGAACCCAAACCTAAAAAGGCAGCTCCAAAGGTGAAGTTAAAATTGTAGTTTCAGTTTGAATAATTTTTTATTCTGCAGTGTGGGATACTCATAAACAATTATTTTTAAATATCTGGAAGGGATTTATATCAACAGCCATGTTGATTTACGAACTAAAAGCTGCTAATATATTTCACTTGATTGGCAGAAGGGTGAGAAGGTACCCAAGGGAAAGAAGGGGAAAGCCGATGCAAGCAAGGATGGAAATAACCCTGCAGAAAATGGAGATGCCAAAACAGACCAGGTATAATAGCAATATAAGATCTTTATTTTGGTGAGCAAGATATGCTTACATGCTGGGTTGAATTTTGGCTAATGTTAATACAGTACTATGAGCCAATATGTTTCCTGTAAGCTCTTTTTGTTGTGAACAAAACTGAATTTAGTGGTAAGAATAGCATTGTTCTGATGTATGAGATGATAGCTAAACTGATAGATTGAGAAATACCTTCTTTGGTTCTACTGCACAATCTGCCTTTTCCATCAGGACTGTCTGATCATAGCTTGTATTTTGGTGTGGCAGGTATGTGCCTGGGTTCATGCAAACATTGCCATGTGGGTAATGAGATCATATATCAACATAAAAGCACTCTGATAGGACTACTGTTTGTCTTTCAGGCACAGAAAGCTGAAGGTGCTGGGGATGCCAAGTGAATTGTGTGAATTTTTGATAACTGTGTACTTCTGGTGACTGTACAGTTTGAAATACTATTTTTTATCAAGTTTTATAACAATGCAGAATTTTGTTTTACCTTTTTTTTTTTTTAAGCTATGTTGTTAGCACACAGAAAGCTTCATTGTTGTGTTTTAGGGGGAGGAGAGGGGACAAATGTCGTTGACTCTGTTACTTAGAACCGGAACTTTTAAAGTCCCTTCATTTTTGCAAGAGGGGATATTCATGGACACGAGAACAGAAGATTCCCTGATAATTGTTTGTTTGTATTGATTTCTTAAATGGTTAAACGTTTAAATTTCCCAGATGCCTGTGTCTTGAGGAGGAGGTAAATTTTAAAATTTCTGCTTACCATGTTCATTCTTTTCATATGGTCATTTACATTGTATTTATCACTCCTCTGAGAATGGCATAGAGGTCTTTACTTGCTCTCTTAAATCAAGCCATTCTTATAGTGTCAGGCAATTCAGACCTCTGGTGTCAAATATTGAGGGAGGAAGGATGGCTCACAGATGAGCCACATTTCTTTTTTATATAGTGTGACTCTTCAGATTAAGAATTCTGCAGTTTTGTTTTTCTCTAAAAGTCAGGGTAGGCTTGTGAAAAGTTGTTAAACAACATACTAAATGTGAAAGTGTCCACCCTCACTCTAAACTTTCCCTATTCCAAGTATGAATTGAAGATTCTTCATTGGATTTTATATAGTAACTTTACATTTTGGTAGTCCAAGAAGAAGGGGAGTTGGAACTTGTTGTAAAACATTGCAGATTGTAGCCCATGTCCTGCCTGAATACCATTGATTGACTGTTTTATGAAAAGTACCTTTAATAAAGCTGGATATTGTTTGGCTTGGACTATTTTTTAAGTGGTGTTATGTTTGATTCTTAGTGCCCTTTTCTTTCAGTTGTACACTTGTATTTAAGCTTCCAAATGTATTTCAGACACTACAGTAGTACCCTCATAAGCACATTTTGGGATACTTTATTTGCTCCGGCAACGTAAAGGGTAGCCATCTCTGGGTATTTTCCATTTAAAAATATAAGTGCAGGAATTGCACAGTTGAATACTTGGCCATGAAAAGGCATAACATGCCACAGGGATTTCCCCTGACATCCTCTGAATATTCAGTCATGTTTTTTCCCCACCTGTCCGGAGACGATTAGTTGTGCTGTAGTTTTTCCCAAGGCTCCAGACATATCTCCAGATTAAAGTATTCAATCATCTTCCTTTTGTTTTTTAAGTAGTAACGCAAATGGTTCTGCTGTAGTGGGAGAATGGAATACAAGTATGTGGACAAGCAATGGGTGAACACCCACACTTGAATACGTCCTGCATGGTTGGATTAAAAGCCAAGGCCTGTATTTCACAATTAGTATTCAGGTCATTCTTTGGTTTTGATCTGAATAAATTACTATTCTAATCAGTTAGAATAATAATAGTATTTTATGAACCAATAATATAAAAACTGTAACTTTTTATATACTGAATATTCAAAGATTCCTATGGGTTGACATTTTTGTGTTTTATAACAAATAGCACCAGTCAAATAATTCCTCTAAATGATATGTGTACGTTTGTGTAGTTGGACTTTCTGATGACAGAATTATGTTGCATGTTTTGAAAATAAAATGGTTTAGCCCTACCTGCTCTGCTCCACTGATCAGAGTCTGTTTCTGATATCATTTACACATCACACAGCC
Source organism: Phrynosoma blainvillii (assembly GCA_026167975.1). NCBI lineage: Eukaryota > Metazoa > Chordata > Lepidosauria > Squamata > Phrynosomatidae > Phrynosoma > Phrynosoma blainvillii. The sequence goes on from JANUYF010000008.1 coordinate 24,871,162, forward strand.
TGCAGCCTTATTTTCTTTTTATTGGTAAACTGCTACTGTTGTCCTTTTCCCAACTCTGATCCCAGGACACAAATAGTGGAGGTTAATGTTCATTTGTATCTGTGGAATTTTATCCTGAGAGTTGATTCGGATACTTGCTTATCAGCATGTACAGGGAGGTATGTACCCATAATGCCACTGTATCTACCAAAGCAAGAGTAACTGGCACAAACATGAATATGGTACTTAAATATAAACTCTATTTAGACGGACAGGTCCTTCATAATCCACAGTGGGTTGAAGTCTGTTTTGAACCATAAAGTTTTTAATTCCTCAGTGCATTGTTGTGTGCCATCAAGTCATTTCTGACTTACTGTGATCCTGTTGGGGGTTTCTTGGCATGATTGGTTCAGTTTGTCATTGCCTTCCCCTGAGGCTAAGGGAGTGGGATTTGCCCAAGTTCCCCCAGTGTCCTAGTCCAACACTCAAATCACTGCTACACTGGCCCTCTACCTTTTCAGACCTTCAGTCACTTTCTTCTAACTAAAACTCTTTGGCCATCATTTACATAAACCTTCCATGTATATTTATTAAAAACCTCCCTTTTCATTTGCTTATAGCAGGGCAATATACAAAGACTGAAATTAATATCATGATGAAATAGAAAAAATTAGAGCATGCTGGTTATACGTATAACCAAATTTAATACATGTCTTGGCTGATGTTGAAATGGTGTTAAGGTGGGGGGGGGTTAATGGAGAACTTATTCTACAAAATGGCCACTTGTACAGAAAAGGCACCTTTCTACCAACGGCATGTGAAGAACAACTGTACCTTAGCATTCATTGATAGGAAAAGTTTGATTTAAATTCAATTAACTACATAAGTTGAGATAATGCATTACAAAATGTATACCTTTTTACTCGGACGTCTGACTTTGATGGGGGTTAACCATAGGTAGGTGGGTATAAAAGCTGTTGAGTTCAACCTCTGGGGACAACCCCGTTAAATTCAATGTTTCTTACATGGGTCAACATAAAATTCTACTGTAAGGTTGGAAATCAAGCCACAAAAGCTCACCACTAAATACAAACATATGCATAGGTTCTAGATGAAAATTAAGTTATTGCATTTAGTACTTATAATTTGACTTAGGAAGTTTCCTAAATAATCCAAAAGGACTAAAAGTATTATTAATGCACATATAAAGGACCAACAAGGTTTTTCCATAGGAGATGTCATGGCTTCATTCCTTTATATCACAGATAAAAGCAAACAACAGGAGTAGGAGTTGGGGGAAATACTTCAGAATAGCAGCTTTTCTGAGCAGTCAATGGGATAGATGAACTATTGTCACGAGGCAGCTTCTGTTCAAATCTAAACTCAAGCTGATTACTTCAATTCATAGTATTTGTATCCTGTTCTCCAGCCATTCATGTGTGGATCAGAAGCATTGTCATAAAAACAGGCAAATTGGCTGGCTAACTCTAATCAAGTTAGCACTGTCAACGGCTTTATAGTTCTATAAAATCTTGTGCTGAGGAATAGGTGAGACATTATTTATTCAGATTTTTGTTTATAAAGTATAGATTCACAATGTGAGTTCCTCGCTCCTTTTCCTTACAAGTCCAGATAAAGGAACACATTATTCCTATACATTATACTAACTTTTCACTGCAATAAGATCTTTAAACAGATTCCTTTTTTAAAAAAAAAAATGTCCAGTGGGCCCTTGGTATCCATGGGGGTTTGGATCCAGAACCCCCCATGGATACCAAGATCTGTGGATGCTCAAATTCTTTTAAATCGAATGGCATAGTAATATGGTATCCCTTATATAAAATGGCAAAACAAGGTTTGTTTTTGGAATTTATATTATTGAATATTTTCAAGCCATGGATGGTTGATCCCATAGATAAAAAAAAATCTGGATACAGAGGTTCAGCTACATAGAAATGGATCATAATTATCTCCCTCTAAATGAAATTATTTTCAATCTGCTCTAAGTAATCCGAAAGCACAATACTCAGTTTTTCCAGGTAGATGGTAAATCTTTTTGTAATTTGATCCAGCAGAAAATAGACTTTCTTACGTGACTTAGAAAAAGTGAAATCCTTAGTCCACATTTTTTCTGTAAATGCACAGCACGAAGTATCTGTCATAGACCATCTTTTTTAGGCTAGAAGGTTACCGAGTGTCAGTCTGTCTGCTGTATTTTCTTTTTACTTTAGTATTTGCAGCATTTTGCATTTCAAATCTGTTGCAACAATTATCAACAAGCAAATTGTGCTTCCTCTTGGAAAATCCTTTCATGTGCTACATGATGGCAGAATTATGCAAACAAACAAAAAAAAGAAGAGCATGTTGCTTTTAATGTTTCTTTTTTCTCCTGGATCTTTTCATTCTCTTGTTGATAATTACCAGAATTTTTGCAAAACAGTTTCATTATTTATTATTTACCTTCCTCATTTACAGTATTATCCACAAATGATGTTACATGCAGGTCATCTGTTATGCATTGCTTGAGCTTGTGCTCAAAGAATCTTAAACTGACGCTTTTGGTCCAATAAAATGAAATACTATCTAATCAGCGCAAATACACAAATGGCAACAACAGGCAAAGAGAAGCCCCAGTAATTGATCCTGTCATAAATTAAGAGCTTTTGAATGTTTTTGAAATTGTTGAGTTCAAATTGCAGCTCTCATGAGGACTGTAATTGGTATGTATGTTTCCATCTTTAATTGCAATTACTTGCTATGTACTGCCAGGAATAACAGAAGTCCCTAAGGTAAGTGTTTAAAATAGGATATATGAAAAAAATATTTTAAAAAACATATTGAAGAGTAACCGTTTTTTAATTCCAGAAACCAAACCAAAGCAGAACACTGGTTTTCCCTAAGCTGTTAAAGCCATTCCGTTCAGTTTAAAAGTAGGCTGCTCTTTACACCTGTTTTACCATATTAATATTCTATATTTCAGCTTTACGTTACACCTAATTTTGGCTTGGCTGCTGTGGTGTTGTGCCAGTATTTAGTACATCTGTTGCATGTTGGGAAATATGCATCTTCCTATGAGATTTCACATGTTTAGCACAGTGAATGCAAGTGTGAAAATGTTATTGCTGTATAAAGTGTGTGCATGGGTCTTAATGGTTTGAACAAGAAACAAGATAATGTAGGGCAGAAGTTTAATTGGGATTTCACAGGCTGTAAAAAAAGGTTCTGTACAGGCAATGAACCACCATTTTCATTTCATACTTGAAGCAAATGCACATGGTGGTTTGGATAGGTTTTCACTCAGTACAGGTTGAACACCCCTAATCCAGAAATCCAAAATTCAAAACTTTTTTGCCACCAGCAGTTTGCTTTTCTGCCTTCAAGCAGTGGCTGAAGCTCCTGCTTGTTCATCTCTCGGATCCTCAGCTTCTCCAGCCTCACTTCTCATACACAACACAAGCAGCAAACAAAAGAATCTGGAGAGAGATCAACAAGCAGGAATCAAAGGTGGAATCGAGCATTTGGCAGTAAAAACATGAGGCTGGAGAGTGAGGGTCTACAATGGGAATCCAAGCCTAGTGCTTGGCATGCATATACAGTACAAGTACAAACCACTGCTTGTGTATTCCAGAAACCCAATTGAAAACACTTCTGATTCCGGGCATTTCAGATAAGGGATATTCAACCTGCATTTTACCACCACTACCCTGCCACACAACATCCTTCTGACTTGCATTTGCCCTAACTTTGAAGGATGAAGATTAAGGATGGGAAATGAGCATATTTGGAGGCTTGTGTTCAGTGGGCCACATTGGGCTGCTAAAATAACTGGAAGTTCATTGCTGGCTTTGAAACATGGTCCATTTGTAATATTAAATATCGAGAGGGGGGGCTTGCAACCTATTTAAAAGATGAGATGCCACTTTTGGAGGCTTTCAAAAGAGCAGCTTGCCTCTTTTTTGACATCTAAAGAGTCAGAAGTTATTAAGGGCTTTAAAAAAACAACAGCTTGACACTTGTGTGCAGTTGTAGACTACACTTATAGATACTCCCAGTGTTGGAACAGGAATGCTTCACGCATATTCTGGCTTTGTGTTCATTGCTAGAAAAATACATTCAGCCTCCCCTGAACTACTAGGCTCTTGTCCCACTCCCAGCAGAGCTACAAGATCAGAACTTTCCACTTAGAGTAACCTCCCTTCCTCCTTTTTTGTGCTGTAACTTGACCTGTTGTCCAAGGCATCGACTAGCTAATCCTGATTGGTTCATGAAAACCAGATTCCTAAACAGGTTCTGAAGTTGACGGTTTCTCCATTAATCCATAGTTGTTAAAATCATCCAGTTGGTCTGTTCAGATTATATGATAAAGTCCAATTAATCTAAAAGAAAGCTTCCCAACTTCCCACTGGAGATTGGAATTATTGTACTAAACTACGGTACTAAGCTGTAGCGTGAACCAGTCTATTGTCTAAAGGGAAACAGAATAGTTTATGTAGTGGTTGTGGAATAATCAAATCAAAATCTCAAATGCAAAATCAGATTTGACATCAACATTTCAAACAGTTTCTTAAAGTTTTGCCATCAAAATTTCAGATCGTTTATAGATGTCTCATCCATAGGGCCGCCATGAATCGAGAACGACTCGAGGGCAGTTAACCACAACAAAGCAATAAATGAAGTCCCCACCTAGGACCCAGCACAAAATAACCAAGTCAGTTGTGTATAGCCATCCTTTCAGACTCCTATTTGGTGAGCACATTCTTGTGCATGAGGAATGCTCCAAAATACTTTTCCCTTTGCTCCACTACCACCGTCATAAGTGCAAGAAACAAGCCCTGCAATATTGTGCATCTAGAGACTTCAGGAATCACTTGTTTTCTCCCAGACAACACATTGGAATCATTCTGAAGAACCCAAAGCAAGAAAAAAAGCATGCAAGTAACTTAACTGCAAAGCATTAGGATAGTGCTGAGTGTTCCAGAATATAGAGAGTTAAAGCTAAAACAGAAATCAGTCCATTGAATGATTCACTTGCTTTGTATGACGAATTTGTTTTGGTACTTAGGGACTTTTTAATCTATGGAAACAACAGCGAAGAAAGAATTCAGGATTTAGAATCACTGGTAGGATGAGAAATGTGCCCTTTAAAAAGGAGGTGAAAAAGAGTTAAGATCAGTACGGGAAACATAATGAAAGGTTAGAGAGCATCTTACTTTTGGAGGTTTTTAAAGAAAGATGAGGCTCTGATATTTATACTCATATTTTAAAGGAGATGAAGAAAGAAGTGTCATTTCAGTTAAAAGGCTTGACAAATAATAAATAATAGATATAGGTACCAGGGTATATGAACGGAATTAATACCTCCCAAGGCCACCCAAATCATTTTGCTGCCTGTGAAAAGGACACCCCAAACCTCCCTCCCCATTCCATGTACAGAAGCTAGACATAAGTCTAATCTTATTTTAGTGGTGCCAAGGGGAGAATGTGCTGGGGTGTCAGGTCAATTTAAGGAGACCAAGATGCCACAGAAGAACATAGTAAAAGTCCAGTGTCCTCCTATTTGAAATGATCACTTCATGCTACCTAAGGGAAGGGCTGGCCTAGGTGACTGATGGATTAGTTGTTAACTGCTCCCAAGTTGACCCCAACTCATAGTGGTGACCCTGTATCTCCAAGGCTTCCTATGCTCCACTGCTCTGCTTAGGTCCTGTAAATTCATATCTGTGACCTCCCTAATCAAATCTATCTATATTTGAAGGGGTGTCATACTGAGGCTGGAGCAAGCTTGTTTTCTGCTGCTCCAGAGAATAGGACCTAGAACAATGGATGCAAGCTCCAGGAAAAGAGATTCCACCTCAACATTAGGAAGAACCTCCTGACAGTAAGATCTCTTCTACAGTAGAATATGTCCTTCAGAGAGTGGTGAAGTCTTATTCTTTGGAGGTTTTTAAACAGGCTGGATGGCCATCTGTTGGGGATGCTTTGATTGTGTATTCCTGCATGGCAGAATAGGGTTCAACTGGATGGCCCTTGTGGTCTCTTCCAACTCTATCATTCTATGGTCTAGTGTAGGGTCTTCCTCCACCTTTCCTAGCATATTATATTTTCTAATGTGTTGTGCTTTCTCATGATGCAGACAAAGTACGACAGCCTCAGTTTGATCATCTTGCCTACAGAATTATGGGAGAGTCATTTCTTTTAAAGGTTAAAATCCTAAATGGGACGGGGAACTGGTAGGATGGAAGAATCAACAAAGCTAAATTCTAGTTTGTTTTCTCCCCTTTCTGCTGTTTTTTTCTTTTCACAACCACATATCCTGGGTTGATGTTTTCATTGAGTTGTCCAACTGGACTCAAAGATCGCTTTCCCCACTTAGCGATATCCAGCCAGACCGCATCAGTAGGAAATGATGTATTCTTTATTCATTGATCGCATTTATACACAACCCACTAGGCAAATACCTTTGGGGCTTTTTACAATTATAAATATCCAAAAGAGGCAATAAAATAGCCAAACCAACAACAGTCATTTCCAATATTAACATGTTAAAATATTAAAATGCCTAAAAGCCAACAGTAAAACTGAAGCTAAAAAGAGCAAGTTAAAAATCAGATGCCTCTTGGGAAAGGGTCTTAGCCTGACATCTAAACAGTTTGAAAGACTTTTGGACATCTCCATAGTTCATTCAAGCCAGCATGGTATAGTGTAGGTAGGGGTTGGCAACCTTTCCCCTTTAAGGGCCGAGGGACTTCAACTCCCAGAATCCCAGGAGCTATTGGTCAACATGGGACTATTGGCCAACATGGCTGAGGCTTCTGGGAGCTGAAGTCCCTCGGCCCTTAAAGGGGAAAGGTTGCCTACCCCTGGTATAGTGGGTCGAGTGTCAGATTACAACTCTGGAGACCAGGGTTTAAATCCCCACTCAGCCATGGAAACCACTAGGTGAACCTGGGCAAGTCACACTCTCTCAGCCTCAGAGGAAGGCAAAGGTGGACCCTCTCAACAAATCTTGCCAAGAAAACCCTGGGATAGGGTCACTAAGTTGGAAATGGCTTGAAGGCACACAACAACAATAATTCAGATTGGATTTTGTTATGGATAATTTCAGGGTACCATGACTGAATAATGTCCATTGCATCTGAATCTGTTTATGAAACATCTTTTCCCACCACGATTTGTGATGATTTAGGCTGGTGGGAGAGAGATGGAATTCAGTTGGTACATCTGGTGTTGATTTACTGTGACTTGGGTATTTCCCACTCAGTTTGGCTCTGATTCGATCCCATTTGTAATCCAAATGTATAGCCTTAGCCAGAACGAGAATATTTATCCACATTACAAATGCCACTCTTCTGCTTTCTCTTCAGTATCAACCATGGTTGGAGTAACTAACATAAATACAGAGGGCCCTTGGTGTCCACGGGTTTGGTTCCAGGATCCCCCTTGGATAACAAAATCCATGGAGGCTCAAGTTTCATTATATACAACAGCACAGTAAACTGGTGCCTCATATAAAATGGCAAAATCCAGCTTTGCTTATTAGAGTTTATATATTTTGGGGAATATTTTCAAGCTGTGGATGCTTGAATCCGTGGATTAAGAATCCGTGGATATGGAAGGCAAAGTGTATTGTGTGCTTGAAGGTGAATAACACCTCCTGGATGAAAATGCTCATTGTCTTAACACTGAGTGAGTGTCCCACTTTCCTATTTTTATATGTGCTTATACTTTATTTTGTCACATGGTGGCACCAGCTAACCATGAAATAACTGAAACCGTTCAGTTGGCTGAAATTGATTGAGAAAAATTCAGTGAGGCTCTAGAACTGGAATTAAAATGCACTAGTTTTTGTGCTATGCATTGCTTTTCTTCAGAGTTTTTTCCCCCCCAAACTTGCCATGCTCTTCCAAGATAATCTTTCATGACTATTATCATAATTATATTGATTTATATCTCAGTTTTCCCCCAGTCTTCCAAGTTAGGACAGTGACTTCCTTGGTTAAGTCAATCCACCTACAGTGTAGTCTTCCTCTTTTCCAATAAGTCATGTCATCTCATGTCCAAAGTACAACAGCCTCAGTTTAGGCATCTTTGCTTTCAATGAGAGTTCAGGCTTGATTTGCTGTAGGACTCGCTCTTTTTAGTAGCCCATGATATATGTGAAACTTTTCTCCAGCATCACATCTCAAATGAATTGATTTTATTCCCCCTCAGCTTTCTTCACCATCTAGCGTTCACACCCATACATTCGAAAATAGATGGCCTGGACGATTCTGGCGTTGGGATTCAATGATATATCTTTACACCTGGAGGTCTTTTTTTAATGGCTGCCCTTCCAAGTCTTGGTCATCTCCTGATTTCTTGACTGCAGTCTCCATTTTGATTAATGATTGATTTCTGGACAACCTGAAGCAAAAGGTAAGTTTCTAAAATGCAAGAGAAGTGGTGGAAACCTTGAATCAATTCTGGGCTTTGTGTAAAGAGCCTGGACCCAATTTTTTTGGGTTTTAGAGTTGTATGGTGTAAACACGCATGGCCAGCCCAGGGGAATTGGGAGTATAGAGGTAATGTAGACAAGCCCTCAGCAATAAAATGGCTGTTAACTGAACAAAGGAGCTCTTGCTTATAGCCTTCCTATTTTGTGTGGCCTAGATTGATGAAAGTCGTTGCTTTCTTAGAAAGGAGGGAGGGCTTTTTAGGGGGGAAAGAGGAATAAGTTGATTATGGGATTATGGTTTCTCCCGGCCATCGGAGTTGTCAGATCTCAGGGCTTGGCCTGGAGTGATAGGAATTAGACTAAAGTTGCCAGATCCCAAAGTATGGACTGGCATCTCAGTTCGCCATAAGTCAGAAATTATTTGAATGCACACAGCAACTGTAAATTTAATACACAAGAACATATCTGTCTCAAGATGATTTTGGCACTTCCAGAGGTGCTGAGACACTATTCCACATGCGATATTGTCTGCAGCTTCTCCAAACTGTCCTGTGTGAGCAGCATTTAAACGTCTCTTTCCACCAGACTGGCCTCATTTCTCCCATCATTTCATAGCTGAACTGCCAAAAACTGGGTCTTTGTCGTGATTTATGATTTATATTTGCAGCATTTCAAAAGAGGTGGGAAGGAATGACGGTGCACAAACAGTGAGCACTATGAGAAATTATTTGGAAGCGGTTGCTCTCTAACAGAAATGGTACACGTCCCTTGCTAAAATAATAACTTGTTATTGCAATATTATTTTTCATACAATGTTATTTTTATGTTATTTCACACACACACACACTAAATTGGATGCAAATAAGACCCTCACTAAGCAAAAACAGTTTAATGCATGGTGAGAGCAAGAGTAGGAATCATGTGGCTCTCTAAAGTGTTATTGGACTGAGTACTAATATTACTCATAAATCATAATTCCCATATAACACTGAATGTAATGGCAATAGTTGTGATATAAACAACTGCAAAATTAAAATTATAGCTTTGAAATTACAATATCATATGCACAGCCTACATGTATTTACATGTGCATTGTTCCATGTAATTCCAGTAAAAACAAAAATCTACCAAAAAGCGATACCTTTATTGGGCCAACCAAAATGCACAATATACATGTTGCAAACTTTCAAAGCTTCACTGGCTCCTTCATCAAGCAAGACTTTACAAACTAAATAGGAGAAAAAAATTGAAGATGTTATTCATAAATAAATAAATAAATAAATAAATAATAGTAATGATAAGTGGTTTAGAAAGGTATAAAGTAAATAAATGTTACAAGGAACCTGGGTCATTCTGCTCCCACTAGATATGGTCAATGCCTGATGTTCTCTCCTTTAGGCAATTGATTCAACCTTCCTTCCTGCCCTTTCCTGAAACTGAATGCATTTTTTTTAAAAAGGGATGCCTGAAGGCACATTTTTATCACATGTAAAATTAATTGCAGCCTAGACCTTGCCTCCTGTCAACTCCTTGTGCTTAAAAAGAGCAGGAGTCAGATATCTCAGAGCTTTTTCCCTTCCGCTTTCCCAGTTCATGATGCGAGGGGAGAATAAGGAAATTGAGGGCCCTACAGAACCAAAATAAAAGAGAAACTTACGCAATTAAAATACTCTTTATTCCAGTCGAATAGACTGGAATCCATCCGCACGCGATTCAGAGGAATTCAGGCTTTTTGCAAGGGGGGGAGAGCACAAAAATGTCACACACTCTGCTGGAAAAGGATTCATGGTTTTTAGCAGCGTATCCGCAAGGATGTGCACTGCTTTGAGTAGATTCGCATGGCTGCATCTTTTCAGCAGAGGGAGGGCAAATAGATGAAGATTTGTGCAGGAAAGTGAAAATAATTAGGCATCAACGCAAATCTGTGAAAATGTGCAATTTGCATAATACACTTACATATAGACTAGCACTTAATAACAGTTTTTAAAAAGTGGGGGCCCATTTTGCTTTCTGGTAAGAGTGAGTCAGGATGGTCTAATGGTATGAGCCTGGGTTCAAATCCCATGGAAATTGGCTGGATGACCTTGGAGAGTTCGTAATCTCTCGGCCTCAGAGGAAGGCAAGGGCAAACTTCCTCAGAACAAATTTTACAATAATAATACCTATTATTATTATTGGGTTCCTCTCAGGGTCGCTCTAAATTGGAAGCTGTTTAAAGACACACAGCAGCAGCAAACTAGTAAATGCTGTGAAAATTGGTCAAGAAGGAAATAAATTGCAACCTGATTTATGAAGATGAATAAATCCAATCCTAAGGAACAGGGATGACTGAATAGCAATAATTTATACAACAGCTGTGAAAAAAGAAAGTGAACAGAGTTTGTGTTCTCTGATAGCAGTCAAGATGGTACAATGAGTCATGTGTCAGACTTAATGCTGGATTAGAATTGCAGTTTCTCTGAGAAGTTGATAGGAAAGGAGGCTGAATAAATCCTGTTCTCAGCCTGAGTCCTCTTATCTATAAAATAGGTATTATTATTATTAACGCAGTTGTTATGTGCCTTCAACTTACACTTAAGTTGTTTACTCCAGCTTATGATAACCTCCAAGGGCTGGTTGGTTTGCTCATGTTTGGAAAACATTTATTCAGAACCAGGTTTTCAGATGGGTTCGAGTCTGGGTTTCAGATGGCTTTGAGTTAATTCATCATGGGGCTTTCTGTGTAAGATTTGTTCTGAGGAGATTTGCCATTGTCTTCCCCTGGGGCTGAGAGAGTGTGATTTGCTCAAGGTCACCCAGTGGGTTTCCATGGCTGAGCAGGGATTTAAACCCTGGTCTCCTGGATTCCTAGCCCAACATTCAAGCCACTATACTACACTGATTCCACTTTTTCATAAAATTTTCGTGTCAAAACTTTGTTTGGAAGAGGTTTGCCATTGCCTTCCTCTTAGGCTGAGAGAGTGTTGACTTGCCCAAGGATTCCCAGTGGGTTTCTGTGGCTGAGCAGGGATTTGAACCCCGGTATCCTGATCCAACACTCAAACCACTACACCATGCTGTCTTTCCTAGTTAGTAGTAGTAGTAATAGTAGTAATAAATACTATTTTAATTAATTAGATAGAATTATATAATTCTTTATATAATTCTGCTGCTGGTAAGGTCTCCCAAGTCGCATAGTCTTTGTTGAGAAGCCAGACAGCGGCTGCAGTCTTCTATGGCTCATTTTACCATAGCAAGTTCACATTCAGCTCCAGAAAACACTGCGATGGATGCACCTTAGGATAGGTGATCAGATCTCCTTTTCCAGGACGTGTCCTACTTTTCAACCTACTTTCTGTCCAGGAGGAATTCCAAAATGTCCTTCATTTTGAGCATGACTAAAAAGCATTAATTTACATTTATATTAGTGGTTTTAGCTTTTATTTGGAATTTTTTTACATTTGTCTTTAATGTCCTACGTTTTCCATTGCCTTGCCCTCCTTTGTGGTGATGGCATATGGTCCCCCTAACTTTAGGGTCACCATAAGTCGGAAACAACTTGAAGGCGCATACAACAACAGCAACAAGTTGGTCATTATACCCTGTAAATCACTAACAGTTCTGGACCTAAAGCTCAAAATGAATGAAATAAGACAAACCAAATTATGTGAACATTTGTAATCCCAACAACCCCGACCATATCTTGTGATAACTTGTGGCATTACATGCATGCTACACATTCCTCTTTAACTCTTGTTCTTACTATACATTAAACTCAGGATGGAAAACTACTCAAGAAAAGATGCTCCTTTGATGCATTCACAGTTTCCAAGCAGAATCGCATGGTTCAGTCATAAAAGAACCATAAAATGGCCCAAGGAGCACCATCATGACTGTTCTTCCTTTGTCAACCAAATCAGGACATCAGTTTGTTACTAAAACTTGCAAACAAAGAAGTTAATCGGACTGATAGTTCCTTATTATTATTTTCAAAAATATATTATTTAGACGTATGTGTTTATATATACAGTGGGCCCTTGGTATCCACTGGGGTTTGGGTCCAGGACTCCCCCTGGGTACCAAAATCTGTGGATGCTGAATCCTATTATGTACCATGGTATAGTGAGATGGTGTCCCTTATATAAGATGGCATAATCAAGGTCTTCTTTTTGGAATTTATATATTTTGGAATATTTTCAAGCTGTGGATAGTTGAATCTGTGGATAAGAAATCTGTGAATAAGGAGGGCTGACCTTGTTCCTGCTCAGGTATTCCTGTGACAACATCCAAGAGAAAAATCTCAGATCTAGGTAGATCTTTCTTATCTGTGTGTACATTCTCACCTCTTTTGCACAATTTGGGTTGTCAGGTTGCAGAGGTAAAAATTCTCAGTGAAGGAATGAATCTGCACTCTCCTAGTGGCAAATAAAACCTTTCCCTTGCCTTTCCCAAGGCACTGACATGGTGCTGTTAGGCAGAGTGTACTGAAAATGTTCATTTGAATCACAGAGTTCATCTGATGCATGCTTCCGGTGTAAAGAATAAACCGCACAGCCCAAGCTGCAAAAACTCTTCAGGAAAGATGGTATCCTGATGATGATGATGATGATGATGATGATGATGATGATGAAAGAAACAGACCCCCTCCCAGTGACTGCTCAAGGCAATCCACTCAGTAGCAGGAGGCTGGAGTCAAAAATGCAGCAGTGTTATTTCTTGACTCGCTTAAGATTTCCCTAGAGCAGCTTTTCAGCATAAATTAATTACTTGTTTCACTTAGAATGGCTGAAGGGTGTTTTTATTTATGACATACCCTCCAACAGTTAAGAGATGGGGAGAAAAACTGGGACACATGTGGCCCAACAACGCCTTGAAATGGCAAAAGTTATTAATGAGGAAGAATGCACATATTAGGAGAAGCTGCAACATTTTGCTTTTGCCTGAGTCTACTGGGAAGAGCAAGATCACTACCTCTCCTCTCCTTTCTCCCATGCTTTGCCAAGGGAATGCAAACAACTTTTGCACTTTGGACTTAGTTTGCAGCCACTGAAGTAAGCTGAGAACAAGGGGGGGAAGTGGAAGGAGGAAAAGAAGAAAAAACACACTGGGATATTATCTATAATTAGTAATAAATTACTGCCAACTCATCACACTGCCAACTCATTTTCCTGAGAGGCTTTGACATAATCACCAAAAGTGGAAAAGGGTGTTCTGCTTGACTAAAGCCAGAGCATGGGGGGAAATTCTCTTCTTTGGGATGACAACTCTCAGAATCCCCTAGCCATCCATTCCAGCTAGAGGATTCTGGGAGCTGTCATCCCCAAAAAAAATATATATATATATATATATATATATATGATTCCAAGCATGGATGGGTGCACTAGATTTGTAATGGTGTGAGTGTTGGACTAGGGGTGCATTTACACAGTAGAAATAATGCTGTTTGACACCACTTTAACTGCCATGGCTCCATCCTACAAAATCCAAGGATTTCTAGTTTTGTGAGGCACCAGCACTTTTTGGCAGAGAAGGGTTAAAAACCTTGTAAAAGTACAGATCCCAGGAATCCATAGGACAGAACTACAGCACTCAGTGGTGTAATGCACAATTATACGTTTGTTTTGGACTCGCCATGTCAGAAATGGCTTGAAGATGCACAGCAATAAAATGGCACAGATGCACACCAAAGTGATGGGCTTAGCCACTCTTCAGTCCTGCTTCCAGCATGTGATTAATGAGAACATTTGGGGCATCACATGCCTGGAATTTCAAATATGGATGGCCACCTTCCACCCTAGGAAGACGTAGGCAGCCTCCGACTGGGGGATTTATCTTCCTGGGCTGAGGGATGGCAAGGCCTTGGTCACATTTGGGAAGATGTCCGAGACCCTCATTTCTTTCCTTTCGGGGAAGCAAGACATCTCTGGTATGGCAAGACGAGGGAGGAGGATGGAGATTGTTGCCACGGCAACCCTCAGAGGTGGTCTCTACTGCCCAGGATGCTCTCATGTGATTGGCTGAGCTCCTCACAGAGATGGGTACCAATTGACTTTGCAGGTACCACTGTCTGTACACTGGAAGCAATATATCTCACAAAACTACAAACCCCAGAATTCCATAACATTGAGCCACGGCGATTAAAGCGGTGTCAAACTGCATTCTTTTCTACAGTGCAGACGAGGCCTCAGATTGGTAGAATTCAAAGATATAGCCTTGTTAGTCTGTAGAATCAGAGATGTCGATGTAGATGCATCTGAGGAAGTAGACTTAAGTCTAGGAAAGCTCATGCTGCCAACTTCTTTCTTTCAATTAGTCTCAAAGGTGCTACAAAATCTCTCGACATCTCAGGTCTCAGATTGTTAAAGCTTTAGGAGGAAGAGGAGGAGGAGGAGGATAATGTTGATGTTTGAATGCAACATACTGTGTGTCTAGTTTTGTAAAAGCATATCACCAAGTAGTCAATAATAATCTGAAGGTCAATATGGGCTTGCCACCTTAAAAATAGTACCAGTAGGGTCCCTTTCTGCAAGTAATTGGTTTGGACCTTTACAAGAATGATCTGTCCCTGGTCTGTCCCTTCAGCCTATTTATTGGGCAGTGAGGAGGACAAGGGTGGATGGTGGAAGATGTCAGAAAGCAAATAAACAAGAGAAAGCAAGTTAGCAGAAAGATAAAGATACAGTACAGAGAGTTGGCAGAAGGAGGCAGAGAGGAGAGAAGGCAGCACCATTTCCAAGAAGCTTCAGTCCTGCCCAGCGTCCTGCAAAAGAATACACCTCCTCCAAGGAAATTGGGCCATCAATGTAAAGGTGGAAAAGATTCCCCGTCTTTATTGTTCACCCTAATTTATTAGAACCAACTAAAAGGGAATCATAAAGAGACCAAAACATTTGAGTTTGCCAAGAGCAGATGCAGCTAGAAAGGGCAAGGAAGGTACAGAGGTTTTTAAGCCACCCACACCTTGTCAACTACTGAGAGATGAAGCCTACAACTCATCGGATGGAGAACCCATGGGCATTTGCTCTGTTCGGCCATCCATCCATTGAGCAGGGAAACAACCATCGGAAATGCAGCACAGCAAAAACAGTACATCCATCCGAAATCACCTTCACCCTTTCCCAATGGCAACCGGGTGATAAGATTGCAGGGGATGACATGACAGTGAGGCGAAGGCATCTCAAGGCAATGAAAAGAGGAGAAAGATGGCAAGCCAGATCATGAAGCATCTTTTCAGACACAAAAGGCCCCAGAGTCTATCCCGGTTTTTCCAGTTGAACAAGTCTGGAACTGGGGACCTCCTAAAAGTTGAAGGAAACAATACTGGATGGATGGGTTGGCTCCCCATAAGTTAGTTTCATGACTGTTTGTGAAGGGTGGAGTGAAGTCAGAAGAGTACTCCAAAGGAGGAATTGAGGGAAGGATTCCATAAATTCTCCGTACCAGTTTCATTTCCACCGCACCAATTCACAAGCCATAGCTAATTGTATTGATTTGCATATATTGGTCCTTTGCTCCCTATCTTTTGACTTAACAATCTGGAATTTCATTTCCTTTGCTCCAGAATGTCACTTGCCATTTTTTATTTTTATTCATTGATGTCTCCGAGTGCTGTTCTTTCTCTCCAACATCAAAGGCGCAGATGTGGCTGTGAATGGCAGTAATGTTTCTCATTGTGCTTTCTCTCTTTTTTCTCTCTGTGTTATTACTGTAGCTTGTTCGTTTTAGACTGCTTGGAAGAGCAAAGACAAGCTCAACATCGGTTCGGTTCGTTGCATATCATCCTTTCATTACAAGGAAGGGAATGACTGAAAGCGTCCTTGACAACTGGCAATCTTATTTATCTTTTCTCTACATGTCATTACGTACCTATTGTAACTGGCATTATCCTGATGAAATTAGTATTTTACACCTTCGGGAGTAACCTGTTTACACTCAAGCACACATTTATAATGCACAAAGCATCTTTAGACTCACAAATAACGGGTTGCTTTAAGAGACAGTGGCCATCATGGACTGATAAAGCAAACACAACAAAGGATCTTGTGGCATCTTTAAAGATGAAAGGATTCCTTGTGGCCGGAGCTTTTCCTGGACTAGAGCCAATGCTGACAGGTGGGTAAAGCAGCAGCTGGAAGCAAACAGATGGGATTGTTCTGGCTTTTGATTTCCTTAGCCAACACGTATGGCCAAACAATTTCATTTGCCAAATGAGAACATGGCCCTTGAACTCAGTCAGTACTGTAACATTGTTGTTTTGCAACTTCAAGTTGACTCCAATTTATAGTGACCCTGTTATTTTCTGAGAAGGCTTGCCATTCCTTTCCTCTGAGGTTGAGAGTATGTGATTTACCCAAAGTCACCCAGTGGTGACTTTGAACCTTGGTCTTCCAAGGTCCTGGTCTAACGCTCAAACTATACTATACCATGCTGGCAAAGCCAAATCTCAGTTCCTATAATGGAAATGTATGATTTCTATGAGTACAGTGACCTCCAAGATGTATATAGATCCATATTAGTATGGGTTGAGGGATGGTAAGCTCAGGCTGGAGAACTCATAGCCTTCCAGGTGACTCCAGTCTCATCATCCCCAGCCAGCATGGTCAGAGGTGATGGGAGCTGTAATCCCATGACATCATGAGGGCTACAAGGATCATTTCCCTCCTGTTTATAAACTGTGGGGCCACTGGCCATGAAATGCATGCAGTCTCTGACAATACTATAGATCAGTGTTTTGAACTGCAGCTCTAAGCAGCCCCAACCAGCATAGCCAATGGTGAGGAATTCTGGGAGTTGTGATCTAACACTAGCTGGTGGATTACAAAGATTTCCAACTCTGTATAGAGTACAGTTGGCCTTCCATATTTGTGGTTTTGACTTTTGTGGATGTTATTATTCACAGATTTGATTAATATGTTCTCTCTAGGAATCTGTACATCCTTTATCACAACTCTGTGAAAGGTTGTCCATAGAGTCATGCTAGAAGACCTAGATATTCCTAGATAAAACACTTTTCTCGGCATTTGTAGATCCTCCAATGCAATTCTATGGTCAACTTCTACCAGATGCAAGCCACGGAGTTGTGCTGGGGAATCTACAGATTCCTAGAGAGGTGCTCTCTCGGGTTACAAAAAATGTGGGGTTTTTAATTTGAATTTTTTTCACTTTCATGGTGGTCCTGTATCACTAACCCCAGCAAACATGGAGGGGCCACTGTATATCCTAAAAGCAAGCTCATTCTTCAAATGCAGATCAATGTAAAGTCAAGACAGTGCTACCTGCCCACCAGAAGGTGGTATTGAAAGCCTTGTGAGGGAACTTTGAAGTCTGAAGAAATCTGTGAACACATTAGAAAAGGAAACCTTAAAAGAAGGGACACTCCTCAAACATTTTGCTGGTGAGCAGAAGCACTCTGCACTGCAATATTTTACTACATCCATTTCTTCTGTATGAAATGTACACAAGCTATGTACCATAACCATTCACTTTCTTCATTCTTATTTATTAAAAATACCGGTATGTTCCTTCTCCCAGACACCAATGTGTCTTGTAGAGACCCTGGGCAAATTAATAACGTTAAAATAAAATTTCAATAAAACAAAATCACTGTAATTAAACCATTCAAGAAGCATCAAAACGATGGAATGTACTAATCATCATGACCAAACTTAAAATGCCTGGATAAATCCCAAGGTTTTATTGCAACACTTGCATCAGTTGTAATTTATTAACAGCAGCAGTAAATATCTATTTAAAATGTTTTAATGTTGCCTTTCATTTGATGATTATACACAGTAATTGATAGAATAAGTAGGTTTTGCGTTCTGCCAAGATTCTGTTCCCCTTTTGCAAAAGCTTTTCTTAGTCAGCCTAGGTAGTGCCAGGCAATTATGATACTTGCAAGGCGTCAATCCAACTACTCCCATCCGTACCAATCCCATCATTGGCCATGCAGGATGAGATGATGAGATCTGTAGTCCAACAACGCTGGGAGAGTGCCAGGTTGAAGAAACTTGCATAGTCGTCTGTAGGTTATTGTCTATTTACTTGCTCGATCTTTCCAGCACTGTGCACAAACAAATGCATTACGATTTCACTTGCGGCTCAAACTAAGCCTCAAAGGCTTTAATTCTCTATTATCATTATCAGGCACACTATGAATATGCCAGTTTTGTAGAGATGAAATACTTGAGATGAACAAGTGATTTAATGAAGGAGGCGGAAAGGGAAGAGCAGAGTGGCCTAGTTCTCACCTAAGTGGTACTGGGGAGCGCTTTGCCGGCCCCTGCTTGTGGCTCACACTTGGTGGACATTGGTCATTCACTTCCCACTGTGTGTAACCTCTATATATGTGACCACACTTCCCAGTATGTGTGACCAAGAAGCTGAGCAGTGGCATCATTAAAGGGGTGCGAGGGGTGCAGCCTGCACCGGGTGACACTCCAGAGGAGGGGTGACACCAGGTCAGGTCTTCCTCCTGCACCCCTCGCTGCCCTATGAGGAGAGACTTAGGGAGCTGGGTATGTTTAGCCTGGAGAAGAGATGGTTAAGAGGTGATATGATAGCCCTGTTTAAGTATTTTAAGAGGTGACATATTGAGGATGGAGCAAGCTTGTTTTCTGCTGCTCCAGAGACTAGAACACGGAACAATGGATGCAAGCTACAGGAAAAGAGATTCCACCTCAACGTTAGGAGGAACTTCCTGACAGTAAGAGCTGTTCGACAGTGGAAGACGCTGCCTTGGAGTGTGGTAGAGACTCCTTCTTTGGAGTTTTTTAAACAGAGGCTGGATGGCCATCTGTCGGGAGTGCTTTGGCTGTGAGTTCCTGTATGGCAGAAGGGGGTTGGACTGGATGGCCCTTGGGTCCTTTTCCAGTTCTATGATTCTATTCATGAGCTGCGGCAGCAAGGTAGGGGAGCACTCAGCCCTCTCCGAAAGCGGGGACTCAGACTGAAGGGACAAGAGAACAACCGCTGGAGAGACCAAAGAAGGTGTACATGGAACCAAAGAAGGAGAAGAAGACCGGTAGTGGCAAGAGAAAGATTGCCAAGGACACCCAAGGCAGCATCCTCAGAGTGGGGTCCCTCCTAAGAGTGAGGTACCACACACCTGAATAACTGGCTGGCTGACCCCAGCGGTGTGGATGCCATTGGGGCTGAGCAGACAGGCCAGGACAGCACTGACTAAGCCCACTCACACCCTCTCTTCACTGTTTTAAAGGGATGCATGCAAATGTCACTGATAATTTCTGCCAAAAGGCAGGTGTTTGACCTGAACACAATACTGTACATGATTACCACCGCTAGAATACTCTTAGCACAGAAATGGAAACAAAACAACATACCTACCATAGACGAGTGGTTAGAAAAAACAACTGATAACATAGAGATGGACAGATTAACAAAATGGATAGATGAAAAACCAACTGATTCAATAAAGACTGACTGGGAACCGTTAGTAAATTACTGTAAGCAGAAATGGTCGTAAATTACAAAATGGAAAAACCATCAAGAATACTTGAAACAGCTCAAATATTAAAGTAGTTGCCCCTCTGTTTTCGTTGAGGATCCGTTCCGGACACCCACCCCTCGCGAAAATGAAAAACCACAAATATTTAAGCCCTGTTGTCTTGAATGGCTGTGTGGCCCTACACATAGCCCTGTGCGTACGCCATAGGCGCATATGCCATTTTATCCCTCCCCGCTTGCTGGTCCACAAAGGACCAACCGCGGACTCAAAGTCCGCAAACGGGGAGGGACGACTGTATGTATATGTGTGTGTGTATACCAGGGGTAGGCAACCTTTCCCCTTTAAGGGCCAAGGGACTTCAGCTCCCAGAAGCCTCAGCCATGTTGGCCAATAGTCCCATGTTGGCCAATAGCTCCTGGGATTCTGGGAGCTGAAGTCCCTCGGCCCTTAAAGGGGAAAGGTTGCCTACCCCTGGTGTATACAGTACTGAAGTTACTAATTAATAAATTACATAAGATGGGAACACGAAAAAGTTATGAGTATAAGGGACACATAAAACCAAGAAAGCTAATGGAAGTCAAACTAACTGTAGAGAAAAAAGTTAACTTTATTAAAAAATATATATAGAAAGGTGATTACATCATCATGGGTATATTGTAATCTAATATAAAGTGGTTATTTTTAATTGCAACACTGTAATAAAGCTAATAATAATAATAATAATAATAATAATAGGCAGGTGTTTGAGGAGCAATGTTGTCACCCCCCTTAGAGCGTCACCTGGTGTGTCCTTCATCCCCAGCACCCCCTAATGACTCCCCTGTCCCTTTGCACACTTGAGCATCATGGAGCTGCACTAAGCCCCAGGAAAATTTGGAGGTAGCACACCTACCATACACCTCTGTCAATCAATCAATCAATCAATCAGTCAGAGTGGGCCCTTGGTATCTGCTGGAGTCCAGGACACACACTCCCCTCCATAGATATTAAAATCTATGGATGCTCAAATCCCATTAAATACAATGACATAGTAAAACAGCTTCCCTTATATAAACTGGCAGAATCAAGCTTTGCTTTTTGGAATCTATATATTTCTTCTTCGTGGTCTCTGCAAATCACACAAATGGGTTCCACAAATGGGTTACATCTGCGCCTGCGCAGCTAGCTCGGAAAGTTCTAGTATCTGTGTGAATTCGCAGGTGACCACTCGAAGAAATACTGTTACAGGTAAGCAACCTGTCCTCCTTCTTCGTGGTCTTTGCGAATCACACAAATAGGTTATTCTGCGCCTGTGCAGAGCCATCCGGAACCTTCTTAGAGCTATTAGAGGCATTTTGGCGGTAGTCCCACCCACTCTCCAACTGCCTTATTGTCCGGTTTCCCGCCTAAATCCTCAGTTCCTTTTATCCGCCGCTGCTGCAGCAGCACCTACAGGAACTCTTCAGAGATTCATTTTCCTGACACACTTTGAAATTGCCTTTTGACAGGATCAATCTGCGTTTTGGTGGTATTTTTTTAACACCATCATTCATATTTTAAGAGGAGCTCTGCAATTTCTGTGAGAATCGCATTCTTACATGCAAATTTAATTTCTGAGGTGAAGTTATTTCAACGACCGCTGAGGTAAAAATTTTTCTAAAATGGCCGCTCGCCTTTCTGGTGTGCTTGGCAAAGCTCCTTTGTACCCAAAATGGGGACAATTTTTCTTTTGGAGAGTACTCCTGGAGGAAAACTGTTAAAACGTCACCCGCCTCACTAGCGTGCTTGACAAAGGCTCTAAAAAGAATCAGTGGATACAGAGGGCCGACTGTAATCACTTTGGGCCTTTACAGACTGCCAGAAATAATGCAGCTTGAGACCACTTTAATGGCCGTGGCTCAGTGCTAGGGAATAATGGGAATTGTAGTTTTTTCTGAGACATTGAGCCTTCAGAGAGCTCTGGTGCCATGGTTTTGCCCAGGGGTAGGCAACCTTTCCCCTTTAAGGGCCGAGGGACTTCAGCTCCCAGAAGCCTCAGCCATGTTGGCCAATAGTCCCATGTTGGCCAATAGTTCCAGGGATTCTGGGAGCTGAAGTCTCTTGGCCCTTAAAGGGGACAGGTTGCCTACCCCGGCTGCCTCTCCAGATCATTTGAGGAGCAGGAGAAGCCTTTAAAAAAACAACACAGAAATCTTCATCAGTGCTGAAGAAGCCAGTGTAGCTCTGAAAGCTTGAATCATGGATTTT
The DNA here is from genome assembly GCA_026167975.1 of Phrynosoma blainvillii. NCBI lineage: Eukaryota > Metazoa > Chordata > Lepidosauria > Squamata > Phrynosomatidae > Phrynosoma > Phrynosoma blainvillii. The sequence continues at coordinate 24,893,247 of JANUYF010000008.1, forward strand.
GGTGCATTTTGGTTGCCTCATAAAGGTATCTTTTTGTTGTTGTTGTTGTTGTTGGGGGTCATGAAACTGCACTGAGTCCCAGGAAACTTTGGAGGCAGCATCCCACCACACACCCTTGCCAATCAATCAATCAATCATTGTAATCGCTTTGTTGCCCCCCCAAATAACCTCAAAGGGTGGAGGGTCAGTTTCATCATGGTTTTGCCCCTCTGCATCATTTGAGGGTCAGGAGAGTTTAAAAAACAAAACAAAAACAGAAGTGTTAATCCATGAGGAAGAACCCAGTGTAGCTCTGAAAGCTTGCATCATGGATTTCTGTGCATTTTAGTTGGACTTATCAAGGTATCCCTGTTTTGTGGGACCCTTTGCATACTGTTGAGGATCATGGAGCTGCACTGAGCCCCAGAAATATTTGGGGGAAGCACCCCTGCCGCATCCTTCTCCCAATCCATCAATCAATCCATCAATTAATCAATCACTTTGTAGCCCCCCCCCCCCCGAAATAACCTCAAGGGGAAGAGGATCAGTTTCATCATGTTTTGGCCCCTCTGGATCATTTGAGGACCAGGAGTGTTTTAAAAAACCAAACAAACCCAGAAGCCTTAATCCATGATGTAGCAGCTGGTGTAGCTCTGAAAGCTTGCAGGATGGATTTTTTTTGGTGTGCATTTTAGTTGGTCTCATAAAGATACCACTTCTTTTGGTGGTTCATGGAATTGCACTGAGTCCCAGGAAACTTTGGAGGTAGCACGCCCACCACACCCCTCTGCCAATCAATCAATCATTCAATCAATCAATAACTTTGTTATCACCAAAATGACCTCAAGGGGTCGGAGGGTCAGTTTCATCATGGTTTGGCCACTCTGGGTCATTTGAGGACCAAGACAGGCCACTTAAAAAAACCAAAAATCCGTGATGAAGAATCCGGTGTAGCTCTGAAAAGTTGCAGGTTGGATTTATTTCTGTGCATATTAGTTGGTCCTATAAAGGTATCGCTTTTTTTCTGGAGGAGAAGAGTTTGCAAATAGCCTCGCCCAGGGGGAGTGGGTGGGAGGAGCCCAAGGCCGGCCCTCGGCGTCCGATTGGCCGCTCGGCCTTGCGGGGCGGGGAGAGGGCGAGTTCCCCGCCCTCTCCCCGCCCCGCAAGGCCGAGCGGCCAATCGGACGCCGAGGGCCGGCCTTAGGTTCCTCCCCCTCTGCTTCCCAGCGCGAACTGAGCGCCAGACGCCGCAGGCGGTCGAAGAGGAAACATCCCTGTTTGTCCTCCGTGCGGCGGCCGGGCGCTGCTGCATTTCTCCCCAGAGGAGCCCTCCTGGAACGGGGCTTCTTCGTTGCCGCGATGCCGCTCGCCCAGCTGGGAGCCGAGCCTTGGCCCGATGTGGAGCTGGTGGACATGGAGCTGGACGCGGCGGAGGTGAGCCGCAGTGGGCCCCGGGAGGGAAGGGGCTTGCGGGACCTGGTTCTCCTTCTTTGACTCGGGGAGAGAAGGTGATGGAGGGCTCCCTCGGGAGGAGCAGGAGGTTTCTCCAGGCTCGGCTCTGGAAACAGCAGCAGCAGCAGCAAGCAGTAGGGCGAGGATTCGCACTTCCTCTGCCTTGTCGCGGGATCGTCGCGGGGCAGTTGCGGGTTGGAAGGGGAGAAAAAAGGAGGGAAGGATCTATCTTCCTTCCTTCCTCCCATTCAAGCCGCTCTCCACCTTGGCTGCAAAAATAATCCCCCTGCAACGATCTTGTTCCTTCTGAATGTTGGCACCTGTATATACCTATATATATATGTGTGTGTGTGTGTGTGTGTGTGTATATATATACATACATGTATATGTGTGTATATAATATATGTTTGTGTGTGTAAACATCTATTTATAAACACTCAAACCACTAGGACACACTGGGTTTCTCTCTCAATGTGTGTGTGTATACACACACACTATATGCACACACACATTGAGAGAGAGAGAGAGAGAGAGACCTAGTGTGTTGTACTGGTTTGAATGTTTATATATATATATATATATATATACACACACACGTGCACAAATACATAAACATATATTTATCAACACTCAAACCATTACAACACATTGGGTTTCTCTCTCTTTTTATATATATATATGTGTGTGTGTGTGTGTGTGTATAAAGTATACATTCATAAATATATGTAAGATTATATGCATATATACACACACACACACACACACACATACACATAAATATATAAACATATATTTATAAACACTCAAACCAGTATGACACACTAGGTTTCTTGCCCTCTCTCTCTCTGTATATACACACACACACACACACATAAATATGTTTTTTTATATGTATTTACATATATATAAGATTTTATAAACATATTAGAGATGTGTGTGTGTATTTAAACATATAGATAAACACACATGCACACACAAATATATATTTGTTGTTGTGTGCCTTCAAGTCATTTCTGACTTATGGCGACCCGAAGGCAAACCTACCATGGGGTTTTCTTGGCAAGATTTGCTCAGATTGGGTTTGCCATTGCCTTCCCCTGAGGCTGAGAGAGTGTGACTTGCCCAAGGTTACCCAGTGAGTTTCATGGCCAAGCCGGGAATTGAACCCTGGTCTCCAGAGCCCAACAGTGAAACCACTATGCCATGCTGGGTCTCTCTCTCTCTCTCTCTCTGTAATTATATATACCCCTTCTAATTTGTTATTTTGGATTCCTGGCTTGAGAAAGAGGCCAGTTCCTTCTCCTGGAAGGTATTAAGAAGAACAGTCCCAGGCAGCTTCCTCCTCTCCTCCCCAATTGAAGATACCCGATCCTCAGCATCGATCAGATCAATATGCGGTGCAAAGAACAGCACCAGAGTCTCTCCTTCCTTTGTAATGGTTCTGGCCTCCTTCCTTTTTTATTTTCCTTCCTTCCTTGGTTTGGAGAGGATTTGAGTAACATGACCTGCATCCACACTGGAGAAATAATCCAGTTTGACACCACTGTAAGATCCTGGAGCTTGTAGTTTCTTGTGTCACCAGAACTCTCTGGCAGAGGAGGCTAAAATGCCTCACCAGACTACAAATCCCAGGATTCTATAGGATCTACTTTAAAGTACTGTCAAACTGTATTATTTCTACAGTGTAGATGCACCCGCAATTCTTGTTAAGGAAAAGAAGGGGAAGGTTTAGGTTATTGTTGTGTGCCTTCAAGTCATTTCTGGCTTATGGTGACTCTAAGGCTCATGGGGTTTTCTTGGCAAGATTTGTTCAGAAGAGGTTTGCCATTGCCTTCCTTTGAGGCTGAGAGAGTGTGACTTGACCAGGGTCACCCAGTGGGTTTGTAGTTTGATGCCACTTGAACTGCCAAGGCTCCATCCTGCAGAATCATGGGATTTCTAGTTCAGGGAGGCACCAGCTCTCTTGAACAGAGAAAGCTCAAGACTGCAAATCCCAGCATAGCATAGAATGGAGCTACAGCACTTAAAAGTGATGTCAAAACTGCATTATTTCTGCAGTGTGGATGCGCCCTCGGTTATTCTTTTTCAGGAAAAGCAGGGCAAGGTGTATGTTAGCAATGTTTACATTGGGCTTTATTATTATTTTATTATTTTATTTATTGGGATTCTGCCTTGCGGTGCCAGGGTGGTTATGGCTTTGTCCTCAAGGGATGGCATCCTTATGGGTTTTGCATCTGGGCTCTGCCTGGAGTGATGGAAGGCAAAACTTCTCTGGGGTTGAGTTATTTTAAGGACAGGACTCATTCTTGGATCAAATGTCTGCAAAATGTGTGGCTTCTTGGTGTGATTCTGCTTCTTTAATGCTTGGAAGAGCTTCCTGCTAAGAGCTGGTATGAATTCACAAGACAGGTGAGAGAGGAATTGGGATTAGTAAAGGTCACAGAGATAATGCGCATAAAGTAAATGCAAGGGGGAGAGTAGAACTACAATCCTATATTATATATATACTCACTCTGGTGTAAGCCTCATTGAACAAATGGAAACTTGCCTGTGTGTATATATGAGAAAGAAAGAAAAGGAATGAGAATTATTGGATGTGTTAGAGAATCCCTGTGAAAGTGGCATGAATGCACCACACTTCTCCTCCTTTAAAGGTCTTTCAGCAACTGTAGAGTGAGTTGTGGGGGATCAGCATAGTGTAGTAGTTTTGAGTGTTGGACTAGGACTCCCGGAAACCCCGGGTTCGAATCCCTGCTCAAAACCCACTGGGTGACCTTGGAAAAGTCACACTCGGTTCAGCATCAGAGGCAAGCAATTAGCAAACCTTCTCTGAATCGATCTTGCCAAGCAAACTCTAGGAGGTGGCTGTTGGAAATTGGAGTTGTGTTGGCACATAACAGCAGTTGCAACTGCAGTGCCAGGTGTCCTGTGGAACTCAGGAGGGGGAAACTACAGCTTTCTTCCTCCTTCAGAAGGCCAGAGAAAGCCTGCCATGCTGATTATGCCATTCACACTGGTTTCTGTCAGTTGCCCAGGCTTGCAGGAGATAGAACAACCCACATTTTTTACATTTTTAAGCGTTAGAAACTTTAAATCAGGGGCAGGGAACTTGTAGTTCACCAGACAACAGTTCCCATCACCCCCAATTGGACATCCTGGCTAGAACACAAGGGAGCTGGATTCCAATAGCTATGGGTTCCTTGTTTTGCTCAAAGCAGTGTTCCAGTTTCTGTTAATTAGGGTTTTTATGGGACTTTGGAAAGACTTGGCACAAGGAAAGTCGTGACTAGTAGCCTATGATGGTGTTGCTGTTGTTGTTGTTGTGTTTAATTATTATCAGACAAAACTCAGTGGGCCCTCTTAACTCTTAGGTTAAAAGTTAAATGTCTGAAGGAGCGTTTAGTTAGTGTGGGATTGGGAATTGTATCACCTTCCAGTTGTGATTGGATTGTGACTCCCATCAGCCTAGGCAGCCGTGAGAAATGCTGGGAGTTGCAGTTCAACAACACGCACATTAGCAGGTAGATAAAGCTTGTTGATGCACAATATCCACAACTGCATAGCTAAATGCTTCCACTATTCTCGCAGCATGGACATGCTGATGTGAGTTGATGTCATTTATTCATAGCTCTGAGCTTTTATTCCAAAAGTGGGCAATTTGTGTTCCTCTGGATATTCTTGGACTGTATCTCCCACCACCTTTGACCATTAACTGTGCCAGCTAACGCTGATGGGTGTTGCAGTCCAGCAATAACTGGAGGGCTCACTCTGTTCTGCTTGATGACTTCTCATATCAAAAGAATACAAAGGAGGGCAATGTCACAAGGTTGTTCTGTTCATTAACTAACTGATTTAATGTCTTGCATACCAGTCACAGTTCATGCGCTGTGAACTCCTGTTCTTTCAGGAATGCTTTTACAAACCTGCAGGGCACAAAATATTTATTTAAATGTTTATATCCAGTATCATGACTGGAAAAGAAATAGCATAGAAAAAGTATTTGAAACCATACCTTGCTTGCAGATTTTGATAAAATGCATTAGGTAGCAAAGGCTTTAACAAAAAGGTCCCATTCTTGCTTGTTGCCAGAATGATGCCAGCGTTGATGCCAGTTAGGCTTCTAAGGGAGGATGTTCAACAACAAGGGTACCATAGCAGAAAATACCCTTTTCCACAGTGTGCCACTCCTTTGGGCAAGTCACATGCTCTCAGCCTCAGGGGTAGGCAATGGCAAACCTCCCTCCTCTGAACAATTCTTGCCAGGAAAACCCCATGATAGGTTCACTTTAGGGTTGCCATAAATTAGGACCAACTTGAAGGCACACGACATATACACATGCGCCTACATACAAAATAATGCACTTTGAGGTGCACTTCTTTTGTAAAGCATTGTGTGTATAGACACAATGCATTTCTGCATGCACATGCGCACCAATACTAGCCATTGACCTGTTTAAATGGTATCAGTACTTTTTGTGTCTTAATGTTTATTCTCAACAGCTGTTTGGTTCAACACAATAACTAAAAGAGTGTTTAAATCTGTTAGATAAAGAGGGAAAGAAGAAATAGGTTTCTCTCCCCCGCTCCCCATCTTCTACTCTTTCCTTTTTCTCCCTTCAAAAGCCCTAGTTCCCATGGGGTTTCCTCTGATTCTTTTCTTTCCTTTAAAAGAAGAGTGTTGCATCATTATGGAAATAACTCAGTACCTTGAAACATGGTTAAATTGGAAGCCAAGGCTTAGCAGCCTTTGTTGCTATGTATTTTTAATTTTTTGAAAAATATTCCCAAGGGTTGCATTCATCCTTAGGCTAGATATGGGGCTCTTTCACAATACATAAGTATAGCATTATGATGCCGTGGCTCCATCCTATTGAATTCCAGGATTTGTAGTTTTGGGAAGGGTACTTTGAATTCTCTGCCAAAGAGCTTTAGTGCCTCATTGAACCGCAAACCCCTGGATTCTATAAGAAGTAGCTAAAAATATTGAAGAGTAGCCATGTTGGCCATGCATCAAAATTCAACAAAAATCCTCAAGCAGCGATATCTTTATTGGCCCAACTCCAAAGCATAAAGTACATTATGAAAGCTTTCGAAGCTTCACTGGCTTCTTCAATTGGGCAAAGATGTTAAAAATCATCTGGAAGGAAAAAGGTGGCAATAGCTGCATCCATATTGCAGAAATAATCCAGGTTGACATAACTTTAACTGCCATGGCTCAGTACTATAGAATTCTGGAAATTGTAGTTTTACAGTTCTTCTCTGTCTGGTGCCACAGCAAACTACAGTTCCCAGAATTCCATAGCATTGAGTCATGTCAATTAAAGCGGTATCAACCTGGATTATTTCGGCAATGTGAACGCAGCCAATAGTTACAGGCCTACATTCTGTCTAAGATGTTGTAGCTATGGAAGTTAAAATGGAATCACAGTGCTATAATTCTCATGTAAAAGGGCCCATGCTTAAAGGTAGGATGGATCCCTTCCATAGTCAGAGTTGCATCTCAGAACGGAGGGTAACTTCCCTGCTCCGTACTTGGGGTCCTCTTACATTCCTCACTGCTCAAAGAAACACCATATTCTGTCACCATATGACAAGGGAATGGTAGCTATAGTCCCTGCTAGGGACAAGATGAAAACGCTGGCAGTTTGCCTAGTCTGAGAAGTGTAAGAGAAGCCAAAGCAATTGCATTGTCTGTACTGTGACAAATAACAGGTGTGGGATTAGTTGGACATTTGAGGCACTGCGCAATCGGTAGTAGAATTTATGGACTGCAGATTGTAAGCATCATTTTTTCCAACACTCCCCACATGTAATATGTTAGGTAGGATATCAAGCAGAGGGCTATGTTAGTTAATGCTTACTTTCCCTGATGTGCCAATCTCTGAATGCTCCTGCAGGTGCATAGGGGCACAGACTCATTCCTGTATATAGCTGGCTTGCATAGTAGGAGCAGGGAACTCTTCCTTTTGATATGTGGAGCACAGATCTGCCTTTTCCAATCTGTGTGTGTTGTCTGCCTTCAAGTTGTTTCGGACTTACGGTGACCCTATCACAGGGTTTTCTTGGCAGGTTTCTTCAGAGGGGCTTTGCCATTGCCATCCACTGAGGCTGAGAGACTCTGACTTGCCCAAGGTCACCAGTGGGGTTTCCACAGCCAAGTGGGTATTAGAACCCTGCTGTCCAGAGTCATAGTCCAACGCTCAAACCACTCCGCCACTCTGGCTCATAAAAATCATGAGGGTTTCTTGGCAAGATTTATTCAGAGGAGGTTTGCCATTGCCTTCCCCTGAGGCTGAGAGCATGTGATTTGCCTAGCCTTTTGTTTAACTGCCCTCCAGTCGATCTCGACTCATGGCAGCCCTGTGGATGAGACATCTCCAGAACCCACTGCTCTGCTTAATTCCTGCAACCGCTTAATACCCAAAGTGACCTCCTTCAAAGAGTCCCTCCATCTGGACTGTGGCCTTCCTCTCTTCCTACTTCCCTCCACTTTCCCCAGCATTATTGTCTTTTCCAAAGAGTCCTCTCTTCTCATGATGTGTCCAAAGTACGACAGCCTCAGTTTGGTCATCTTGGCTTCCAGGGAGGTTTCTGCCTTGATCTGCTCAAGGACCCATTTCTTTGTCCTTTTGGCTGTCCATGGGATCCTCAGCACTCTTCTCCAGCCCCACATTCTCTCAAATGCATTGATTTTCCTCCTATCTTCTTTCTTGACTGTCCAGCTCTCACATCCATCCATGGTTAATAGGGAATACAATGGCTTGTATGATTCTACCTTTTCTGCTGAGTTGTATATCTTTGCATTTTAGGATTTTTTCTAGTTCTTTCATAGCCACCCTCCCCATTCTTAATCTTCTTCTGATTTCCTGACTGCAGTCCCCATTTCTATCAATGTTTGATCCCAGGGATGGGAATTCTTTTACTATTTCTACTAAGAGTTTAAACATATTGGGGTGCAGAGTGGAAACTACTTTCTCATTTGAGTCTGGAAAACAAAGGTGTTTAGCTCTCCAAGCTGTTAAGAACCTCAAACGTAATTTCCTGCCTCCTTCAACTTGCATGGCCTTTTATGTCTCCATCCTCATCCCATTTCCGAACAAATCTCTTCAGCATTTGAATTGCCTTCCCTTGTATTCCATTAGGCTAGGAAGCTCTGTTCTCTGCATGCCAGCCATGCTCTCTGCAAAGGCCAGAGCGTCAAGTAACAAGTATATGAGGGCAGTGGGTGGGAAGGAGGCAGGGATGAGCAGTTGCAGAGAAAACTTTTGTGTTGTTCACATCAGATTGGTCAGGATGCTGCCAAGGAGCAAGCAAAGACAACATGGTGCCTTTGATGGTTTGATCCAACAGTTTAGAACAGGGGTAGGCAACCCAAGGCCCAGGGGACGGATGCGGTCCCCGAGGCCTTTGGACTGGCCCCAGGCCGGTCCTGCCGCCGCCGCTACTGCCACCACCCGCCATGATGATATTGATTATTGTTGTTATTATTTGTTCTTGGGGTTTTCTTGGCAAAATCTCCACAGGGGTTTTGCCACGGCTTTTCTGGGGCTGAGAGAGTGCACATGCATATTTTTTAATTTTTTTTTTCAAAAAATTATTTATTTATTTATTTATTTATTGGTGCTTCGGGCCCCCCCCCCAATTGTCTGAGGGACAGCAATCCGGCCCCCGGCTCAATGAGGTTGCCTACCCCTGGTTTAGAAAGAGGGAGAGTTTATGCCTTTGTTGGAGGGGCCATAGCTTTGTGGTAGAGCACTTGCATGCAGATGGCTCTGGGTTCTACCTTTGGTTTCTCTAATTTAAAAATATTGGGCATCAATTGAGAGGGTAGCATTTATTTTAACCATATTGTATTTGATTTAATTTGTAGGTTACCTTAAGTCTGATTTTGGAGAAAAACAGGTTATAAATAAAGATGATAGTTTTTTGTGGGTTTTTTGGGCTGTGTGGCCATGTTCTAGAAGAGTTTCTTTCTGACATTTTGCCAGCATCTGTGGCTAGCATCTTCATTTTTCTCTGAAGATGCCAGCTACAAATGCTGGCGAAACGTCAGAAAGAAACTCTTCTAGAACATGGCCACACAGCCCGAAAAACCCACAAAAAACTATGGATGCTGGCCATGAAAGCCTACGACTTCACAAAGATGATAGTTTTGGAGATGATGATTATAATGTTCGTGATAGTGTGGGGAGCCTCTGGCAATATGAAGCAGATAATGTTACCCAAACTGGCCCTTCAAAGTATGTTGGCCTGAAATTCCCGAGATCCACATCTGACCCTAGCCGCTGGAAAAGATCAGGGTTATAATCTAACACAGGGGTAGGCAAACTGTCCCCTTTAAGGGCCGAGGGACTTCAGCTCCCAGAAGCCTCAGCCATGTTGGCCAATAGTCTGGGATGTTGGCCAGTAGTCTGGGATTCTGGGAGCTGAAGTCCCTCGGCCCTTAAAGGGGACAGTTTGCCTACCTCTGATTCTAACACATGTTCTGGGCACCAAGTTTGGGGTGGTTGACATAGACTCTCCTAGGTAAACCTGCATTCTTTATTGTGGCAAATGCTGATGATCACTCTCAAGTGGAGTGGGTGGCAGCTTTGTTCTTCTTCCGACTTTGTTTAGCTCTTGTTGTCGAGAGTCGTGCTATAATAACCAGAAGGAAGATTAATGCCAGTCTCTGTGACACACAAGGCTTTTGTCAGGCCTAGGATTTATTCATTAATCCTGCAGGACAGGCAGCCAGGTTCTCTCTACTGGCTGAAGGTTTGGTTATTTGAGCACTGGAGCTCAGCTGCCTCTTTGTAGACTTCAAGAGGCTGATGGGAAGCTTTATCCCTCTGCTAGTTCCGTTTCCCCTTCTATGGTACAAGGGGTATTGGAAAGTTTTAATTATTACCTTTTAAAAAATTAACAGAAAGTTTGTTTCGATTTGTAGTGGTTAACTTCTTTCTGTGTAGTCACCATCCAGATTTACACATTTTCTCCAGCATTTCTTGACCCTCTGAATACCTGATATTGTAGAAGTCCTCAGACTGCACCTTACAAGGGGGTATTGTAAAGTAATAATTATCACCCGGAAGTTATTATGGTATATTGATGAAGTTTTGTCAGTGTCATCATGGGTCCCTAAGTGCATGATGTTGAGAAAACCAGCTCATTGTGTTCTTTATTTTTGTGAAAAGTTGTGCCAGAAGTGACTAAAGTGTAAAATCCTGGTAAGGTGCAGTCTGCAGACTTCTACAATAATGGTATTTGGAGGGTCAAGAAATGCTGGGGGAAATGTGTAAATGTGGATGGTGACTATGTAGAGATAAGTTAACAGCTGCAAATCAAAACAAACTTTCCATTAATTTTTTTTTTTAAGGTGACAATTAAAACCTTATGATACCTCCTCGTACATGCATGTGTGGCCATCTGTACACATTACAAAGTAATGAAAGTTCTTGACTTGGGACATATCTCTTCTACAATCTCTATGCATTTTATATTTCTGTAACTGTTGTAGGTTTCCCCCAAAGTATTCTAGGCATTGCTGTTGGAGGTTGCTGAAATGTTGGCATTGCAGTTCCCACCTGCTTTTTTAAGAACTGCGTTTCCCAGTTTCTTGTCCACAGGGTGTGTGATTTGTTTCCACCTGGGCTACAGATATGCCCTCTCCATCAACTCTTAACAAAAGCCTCAAGCCACTTAAGAGAAGGCTATCATGCTCCATGCGTGACACTAATACTGAACCAGCATATCATCCAGCCAGACCGTTTGAATATAACTTGCTCCCTTAGGCTCTCTGCATGTGGTATGTTTGTGATCAGGATTACTGGAGTTAACTTGGTTTGTGTGGGTAGGGCTGATAAATGGATAATCCTGCTTTAGAGTGGGTGTTAGTGACCTTCTGATCCTTTCCAGACAAGAAAATTCTGTGATTGTCCTATATATGGAACGGTTCCTTTGTCCTGGGACAATGTGTGTCTTATTTTTTTTTTAAAAAAAAAAGATATTTCAGGTTTATAACAGAAGGGAGTTGTATAATCTGTCCATATTCAACCCAAAAGCGGAGGAGGCCAGCAGAGAAAATTTGATTAAGTTTAGTCTAGAAAGGTAATTTTTCCAAGCCCTGGTGGGAACAATAGAAAGATATGAGGGCATAAATATTTGCATTCGAGTAAGTAGGTGTGCATTAAACATTTTTGTGAACAAGTCGACAAAGCAATAACTTTTTTGGGCTGCTTCAGTGTACAACTATTTTCTAGGCTGAAAATACCTATTTTGTTGATGTGTTTGCAGGGTTGTTTTGTGCCCAGCTGTTTATATGGTTAGCATGTTTAGTTGCCCGCCTGCTTGTAGTACTTTTTTCTTTTTTAACCCTATGCAACATACAGAATGTTATAATCAAAATGCATATACAATGCAAAATATACACAACATATGGAATAATATAATCAAAGCATATATACAATATAACAGATTCCCAGATATCCATTTTGACCAAAAGAGTCTTCTTCAAATATAAAGAATATTTGCAGCAGCCAGTCCTCAGAGCAAACTTTTATATCACTAATGCATAAACTCTGTTGTAGTACGTATATGTTTCTATATATTGTACAGGTTGAGTCTCCCTTAACTGGAAATCCAGAATACTCCAGGAACTCAAACTTTTTTCATGGGTGGCTGAGATAGTGGTACCTTCACTTTCTGATGGTTCAGTGTATTCAGAGTTGGTCTCATCCACAAATTTATTAAATTTTAAGTTATTAAATTATTAAAATTGCCTTCAGGTTAAATGTATATGAAATATAAATTATTTTTTTGTTTAGGCTTGCGTCCTGTCTCAAAGATATTTCATTATGTACTTAATATGAAAAGATACGGTAGCCAAGAAATTCCAAAATCCAAAACACTTCTGTTCCTAAGAATTTTGGATAAGAGAAACTCAGCCTGTGTATGTTTTGTATTCTGTATATGTTTTGATTATGGTGTTCTGTATATTGTATATATGGTTTAAATATATTAGTATATTTATACAAATCTCTTGGTTTTGGTTTTGGCACTTCTGGTGCTTTCTCTGTTGTGATTCTTCATCAATACTGGTCTTTTTTTGTTGTTTCTGTTGGTTCTGTGCTTTCTTTGTGGCTTTCCATAGGGCTTATCTAGATGGCCATTCATTAGTAGAAGCTGGATTAGGTTAAGTCTTTCCTCTTATTAAGTGGAAATTGTTAGATATTCTTAAATTGCTGAGAACCAGCGGGGACAGATTCTTCTCTTTGATTTCTGGCATAGATCCTCTCCCAGTATGACAAAATCCATTTCAATACTGGGACCAACTCTGAACCCAGACAGTGTAAGGGTTTACTAGGCTGGTAGTCCTTAAAAACATAGGGAACTAGTAAAACTTGGCTACCATCAGAATACATATTTGGTGCGACTAGAACAGAAATTCTGACCAGCTGCTTGAATTGTGAGTTAGCATATGGCTCAGTATGGCAAAGGCATTGCTACATCTAAATCTCTGCCAACGTATGCATTACAGTAACAATAATTGATCTACGTGTTTGTTCTCTCTCCCTCTCATCCATCTGTCTCTTTGCTAGTGTTCCTCTGTTTGTGAGGCAGAAATCTAATGGATAGAGTATTCCTAGTTACTGCGTCTCCATGCTGCATAAAACATTACCTGATATTTTGCTTTTAATGCACCTGCCAGGGACATGGGTGTTTTTGTCATAAAAAAGGGTAGCAGTAGAATATGTATGTATGTTACTCTGGGATTCTTGCCATGAGGATTTTTAAAAGGTCTTCTCAAATCTTGGGGTGACTCAGTCACAGGGCATGGGATGTCATCGTGATTGCATAGTTGGGAGCAGGAGGAAATGTTATGTTTGCGTTTCTCAAGCTGTGCAAGTGTTAGTATCTTAATTTTGGTAGTTAATCACATCTATGAGTGTGTGTTTTCCACCTTATGGATTATAGCTCCTAGTCCTGTTTGCATGGGTAACATCCAGAGAAGAACTTAAGAGTTCAAAGAGACCACAAGGGCCAAAGTGCCATGCAGAAACCCATTGCTAAAGCACCTGCGAGAGGTGGCCACTTGCTCTCTGTTTTAAAACTTCCAGTGAAGGAGAATCTGCAACCTTCTCTAATATACTATTCTACTTACTGTCAATCAGCCCTCGAAGAAGAACAGTCACATCAATCTGTTGCAGCTACCTGCTGCAACAGCAGCAAAAAGCTTTTATTTTTATTTCCCCTGCTTTCTTTCCCTTCCTGTGTATGCTACATTTCTTGCTTGTGACTATTTTTCCTTCCTGTACTGCTTGCTCACCGTGCCTTTCCATATAATCTTGCTTGGTAAAAAAGGCTACATGTATGTGTGTGAGTGCACACATATCACACACACACACACACACACACAAAGAGAATAACAAGGACGTTATGAACTCACACCTCCAAGCTCAAATTTTTCTGTTGTTCTCTTATGAGATCATTGTGGCTACATAGGAAGATGATCGATGACATTCAAAATGCAGCAGTCATCTTTTGGTCATTGTACAGTTGTCATTGGTGCTGAACTAGGACTAGAGGGAGACTTGGGTGCAAATCCCTCCTGAGCCATGTCTTCACTGTTTAACCTGCCCCTGTCCCACATTTCAGAGTCATTGTAAGGATGTAAAATAGGGAGAGAGTCCTGCGTACTACCCTCAAGTACAAGATAGAGATGCAACTAATAATACATTATTGTCCACCTTTGTCTCTGATGACTCCTCTCCCAATGATAGCAGTATCTGGAGCAGCTCTTCCTTGCAGCTTCCTTGCAACTCCAAAACCTGTTGTGGCTATACAACAGAGCTATATAGTGCTCTAGCTGTGCTGTTTATGTTGTTGTGCTAGAATCTCTTCTCTTTGCACCAGGCTGTAGAAATGTGAAGCCCCCCACAAAAGGCAAGGAGTGTTTACGATGCAGCAGGCCAACGCTTCCTGTTTACTCAGAAGTACTACATCTTTCCATGATCAGTGGACTTACTTAGAGGCAAGTGTGTGCAGTCAGGAGATTCATGTAGTACAGTCCTTGCTGGGTGATGCTATTCAGACTTGGGGGGTTGCAAGCCTGGTTGAGTTGTGTGTGTGTTTTTAACCAAATTACAGTGTGCATAAATAACCACCCAGTGTGGTATAATGGTTTGAGCATTGGAATACAGCCCTAGAGAACAGGGTTTGAGTTGTTACTCAGCCGTGGAAACCCACTGCCTGAGCTTGGGCAAGTCACACTCTATCAGTCTTAGATGAAGGCAAAGACAACCCCCCCCCCCCCGAACAAATCTGTCCAAAAAAACCCCATGATAACTTAGGGTCACCATAAGTCTGAAATAACTTGAAAGCACACAACAACAGAAAACCAGTATGTTGTGGAAATGGCTCGTGTAGAGTCTTCATTCTAATTTTAATTGTGTAGTTTTTAAAAAAATATTTAAAATCCACAGAGGTATTTTGTTTCCACCACCATTCCACTATTGGTCCAAATGATAGAGCCCATTAAGAACTGCTTTTTATGAATCCTTTGGTTATGTTTTAGCTCACTGTCCAGACATGTATAATCAATTTGAGATTTATTTCCAGATTCATGGTGGGTAGGGTTGGTCAGTAGTAACTTTTCAGTGACATGTCCAAAACATGTGTGTGTGCGTGTGCGCACATGCCTTCAAATCACTTCTCAACCTATGGCAACCCTATGAATTTCATACCTTGGATTAAAATGGGATTGCTATTAACGCTATGGGCTGGCCTTGTCAGGTATACATTGAAGGAGAAGGTGCAGTTCAGGTTTCACCTGGCAGGTCTTGTCTTACATTGGAGAGCCCCAAGTTATTCAGTTCGAATCCTGGAATTGTTCTCATTAGCTATGTTCCTTCTGTTTTCTTTCCCTCCCCCCCAAAAAACCCCACTGTTTAATGAATTCAGACTTTCATGCCAAGAGGTGTATGGGAGCGTAGGACCCTTTAGTGACAACAGCAGGAGCAAAACGGTGGCAAAATACAGTACAATGAGCTGCAGTGAACATGGATAGAGCAGTGCTTTCTAAAGGGCTATACCCCTGTGAGGCGGATTTGCTACAGGGAACCCATTCATAGTTGGGAGATTGATCATTGTGTATTTGCCACCCTCATTGTATAGTTAATTTAAATTTTGCTCTCTCCAAAAAGGTTTTATTTTATGTGTTGGTAAAGATGACTGGGAAACCAAGGGTGGGATTTGCATTGAATTTGCCCCCAGGATTGCTAAACAATGTTGAAACTTTGCTGGTACTTGATTATGTTAATATAACAGCAGTGTAGCTGATGTAAATCTAGTACAACCAACCCTAAGCTGGAATGTTCAAGCTGTATTTCATGAAATACACAATCCTCACACTTTTCTTTATTTTAAAGTGTGCTGTGCCTTTAATCACAACAATGTATTCAAAGAGGTCTCCCCTACTGCAGAAACTGGAGATTTTGGCCAAGGTGGCTTTGCAGGTTTGTCCTCATTCAGGGGTTCTTAAAGGCCCATTTAAAGAGTTGGAATGTAATGAGTAGTCAACATTTTTCAGTTGCAAAGCTGTGTATGTTTTAATGAGGAGCTTGATTTCTTCCATCCTACCACCTCCATGAAGAAATCCATGCGGCTTCCAAGGAAATAACCGCTGCATACCTGTACCTGGTGGAACATCATTGTACCTGAATGGAAAAATCTAAATCAATCCCTTTTGCTAATTGGCATGAGACGTAATTCCTTAGCATTTGCCCTATGCATTTGTCATTGAAATGAACAGAGGTCTTGTGTACCTTTTAATAGCATAACAGTTTTACTGCTGCCTAATTTCAGAGAGGCAGCCATGTTAATTTATTACATGGACCACAAGGTTTTTTCTAACTCAAACAAAAATCCACCAAACAGTGATACCTTTATTGGCGCAACCAAAATGCACAATATACAGTAAGTAGAGGGTATCTTATAAAGATAAATGGACTTTGAATTGTCTGGACTTTGCAAATCTCCCAATATCCACAAGGACAGAAGGAGGAGGGGCCAGCCTACAAAAGATACCCTCCACTTACCATCTTAACTAAAGACGGAAACATCAAAATGTAGGCACCTGACTAACATCTCCAATTTTCCCCATTTGGTTTGTAACATCTTGCCTGCTGAAGAAGCCAGTGGACCTTCGAAAGCTTGCAACCAGTATATTGTGCATTTTGGTTGGCCAATAAAGGTATCACTGTTTGGTGGATTTTTGTTTGAATTTGCTCAGTGCCCAACACAGCTACTCCTGCATGTTTCCTGAAGGTGTTTTCTGGTATAGTAAATGTGCTAGTCCTGTAAGAGTCAATAAAACTTGGTGTGTATGTGAGTGTATGGTTGCTACAGCAGGATTGCACACAGGACCCACTCCAGTTATAATAAGCAAAAGCTCTTACGGAGGTGGGCAAACCTAACCTCTCTTGGCAGGGAATTCCAAACTTTTGGGGCAGCCATAAATGCATCTCTCTCTTGCTTCCCTACCAGTTACGCTTCCCTTGGCAGCAAGACTAATAATAGAGAGGCTCATTCAGACAAAAAACCACCAAACAGTGCTACCTTTCTTGGCCAACCAAAATGTACAATATACTTGTTGCAAGCTTTCGAAGCTCCACTGGCTTCTTCATCAGGCAAGATGTTACAAACCAAACAGGAGAAAAACAATTGGAAATGTTAGTCAGATGAATTAGCTAAATGGCCAACACAGCTACCTCTGCATGTTTCCTAAGAGTGAGGCTGTATCTCTTGATATGTTTTTATTTTTATTTTTACTTTTTTTGAGTGAGAAGTTGAGTAGATTGCCTGTAGAATCGCTCTAGTTTCCTGGTGGATCGTGTCCTGTGATGGAAGGGAGATCTCCCCCCCACGAATGTTTCGTGGCTGGTTCTTCTGACTATTATGCTCCCTTTTTCTCTTCTCCTTGCACCATGAATCTTCTGAGCTCAGCTAATGTTTGGGGCTGATGCATCTTAAGAGTGGTAGTGATATGGTTTCACATTTCCTGCGATCGAAGCCATAAGTCTCCTCTTTGCTCCGCTTTGGAACTTCCCTTGGCTGTGATGGTTCATTTTTGCAGGTTGCTTTCTGTCTGCACAGAGGATTATCTGGAATTAAAGGGCTTTAACAAGCAGCTGCCTTCAGATAAACATCTTCTCCTAGTGCAGCAGCCTCAGGTGAGAAGTTACATAACCAACCAGGCTTAGTTTGGTAGTTGAAAAGGTATATATTCTAGCTTGGAGAGAAAAGGAGGAGGGTAGTTGTTGGGGGAAAACAGTTTACTGTGAGGGTGGCACAGGGATCTTTTGTTGGCAAAGCTGCTTTTTCAAAGCTGTGAATTAGCCAGAATAAGCTAAATTGAAAATGAGATCCTGGGTTCGAATGTCGCCTTTGTCACAGATTTTTAGAAAGACGCACTTTTTTTCACTCAAGTGTTCTCTTCTTGTTTGCAATGTATGGGAAAGCAATACTGATCTACCTTACAGGGCTGATGTAATGCTTAAAGCCAGATCATGCATGCAGAGTGCTTTGAACTCTTTATTAACAAGCTGTACAAATACGCATTACTAATGTTAATGTGTTCAGCTCCTCTCAAACCCCCCCCCCCCCGTTTCCCTAAATATCTGTGCCAAAATGTCAGTCATGACTAGATTGTGGGATGCTGTAAAGACAGTGAGCTAGTCTTTAGGATCTCTCCTTCTATCTGATGTATTACTAAATAATTTTTAACAGTGTAGTAAGTCTTAAAGCAATAAATGGTGGTAGGTTTTTGCCATTTCTGCTTGTACTGGGGAGGTATTTGGAGAAAGTCCCACAAGGCTGGACCTACCCATTTGGCAAAGTGAGGCATTGGATTGTCAGATTGCAGGACCTCGCCATACTTACCATTTCTCAGGGCAAAAGGGAGGAATCTCAGGCAAGAGTGCTGCCTTGAAAGGTATTCATGTGTATGTATTTTTCTCACCCCTTGATGTTTTTTGTTTGCATGTGTACTATGTGGTTGATGCATAATTTATTATGCTTGATGACGAGAGGGACAGCTCCTTATATAATCACCATAGTAACATTAACAAGGTCCACCTCCTGTGACATCACAAGGGATCATCCTTTGCTTTTAGATTTTGGTCCAGAAATCCCGAAGCTAGGGATAGTCCTGGCCTAGTAGCCCAAATGAAGCAGCTGGTTTTGGGTGTCATAAAAGGTCAATAGGTTTATTTATTGTTATTATTATTATTGGCTTCATTATAATTACATGCCATGTTATAATGGGGATAAAAAGGGGGAAGAAGACCGTATACCTTGTACATACCTTGGAAGAAAGGCAGGATATGAATATATCATATATACTCCACTATAAGTCGACCTCATGTATAAATCAAGCGCAAGTTTTGGGGCCAAAATTATGGATTTTGTATATGACTTGTGGAAAAGTTGAGGTGTAAAGGACAAACTTTATTGTCTTCATGCAGAAATGATTTACTCAGATCCTTCTAAGCCTTATTCTTCTTGGCATTCCTTTGAGGAGAAGCACCAAAGAGGTGCCACCACTGCCATTTTCCCACCCAAGCAATCAAAAAGGCGTCATGGTGGAAAGAATAGAGGGGTTTGGTGCTTTTTGTGGGTGCTGCCAGGATGACCTCTTCACCAGTCTACTCAGAGAAGGGGAAGAGTTAAAATATATCACTTACATTGACCCATGGATAAGTCAACCCAGTTTTATGGGGTCAATTTTTTGAATAACATTTCTAACACATGGATATATACAGGGGTAACTGTGTTGGCCATTAAGCAAATTCAAACAAAAATCCACCAAACAGTGATACCTTTATTGGCCAACTAAAATGCACAATATACTGGTTGCAAGTTTTCGACGTTCCACTGGCTTCTTCATCATCAGGCAAGATGTTACAAACCAAACAGGATAAAAAATTGGAGATGTTAGTCAGATGCCTGCATTTGGATGTTTCTGTCCTTAGTGAAGATGGTCAGTGGAGGGGATCTTTTAAACTGTAGGAACCTCCACCTTCTGTCCATGTGGCTATTGGGAGAGTTGCAGAGACCAGGCAATTTAAAGTCCATTTGCATCCCAACAAGGGCCCCTCTCTTGCAATCCAGTATGCCTCCATTCCTAGGAGGTAACAGGCAAACTGCAAATGGTGAGAGGCAGCATGGTGCTGTGGTTTAGGCAATGGACTATGTCTCTGGAAACCCACTGGGTATCCTTGGGCAAGTCACACTCTCTCAGCCTCACAGGGAGGCAACGGCAAACTCCCTCTGAACAAATGTTGCCAGAAAAACTCCATGATAGGGTTGTCTTAGGGTCACCGTGATTTGGAAACAACTTGAAGGCACACAACAAAAACACTTGGAGCTATAAGTTTTTAAACTGTAGGAACACCTGAACATGCAAGGAACCTCTTTGGTTTTGCCAGTTTGAGGAACAAATAAACAACTGCAGAAGGAAATTTCAACATTAGCATCAGCATCAAAACAGAGAAAATTACTTTGTTTCCACTCGGTCTCCATAGTGTTGAGCAGACATAATGTACTCATTGCCGTAAAAAGAATTGAGAAAGAGAAACCAAGGCCAGGGATTGTTGTGCTTTGACATTGCACATAGTCTTACATAAAAGTCTTCCTTGTAACACAGTTTTTGCAATTTATTTTGGAGCAGCAAATATGTGAGCATCTTTTTAAACATCTGAAACATTTTATCCATCATTCTAAAAGAAAATAATTCACAATACATTTTTTTTCAAAATTTCAGGGGGGGAGGATCTTTGAAAACCATGACCCCTCTTCCTTTTCCCCCTGATTTTTTCCAGGTTCCCCCCCCCCCCCATCCTTTGCATCTCAGCTGCCTTCTTTAATTATGTTGCTGGCATTCTAAAGAAGATAATATTTGTTTCCAAGTCTTGCTGCTGAGATCAAGGGGTTATTCAGGTTTCAAGCGATTTAACTTAACATTTGTTACCCTTGATCCCAGCAAAGGTGGGATTATTTGCAAGGGTTGAATGGGTGGTTTGCAGTCTGGGGGTGGAATGGATATAGGGAGGCAAGAACTAGATTAACATCCAAGTGGGCTTTTTAAAAACTCAATTCAGTTTGGCAGCATCTGTTCTCCTTGGTTGACTTTGTACCTCTGTATGGCAGGGCAAAGATCCAGCTGACAAAACTCCCTCTTAAAAGGGTTTCCTGGAACTACCTGTGGGACACACCCCAGCCAAGATTAGTCCTGGCTGAGTCATCTTTGCAATGATATGCAATGTTATTAACTCTTTCCCTTCAACAGCATGGAAGAAGCCTGCTCTGAACATATTGTGTGCCTTCAAGTCAGTTCCAACTTAATGGCGATCCTAAGGCAAAACTATCACGGGATTTTCTTGGCAAGTTCTTCAGAGAGGAAGAGTTGCCATCCTCAGAGGCTGAGAGTGTGTGATTTGCCTATGATCACCCCATTGGGTTTCCATGGCTGTGTGGGGATTTGAACCTTGCTCTCCAGAGTCGTAGTCCAACGTTCAGACCAATACACCACACTAGCTGTCTTCTGAATATCATAGTGGTGACTTAAGGTAGCATTGTAGTGCGATAGTATTATGACTCCATGTTTCCCCTTGATTATATATTGTATTAGAAGGACAGAATGCTTGGTTTGCACTCTGTAGGTAGAGTATAGGGGTGCATTCTCTCAGCCTCAGAGGGAGGCAACAGCAAACCCCTTCTGAACAAATCTTGCCAAGAAAACCCAGTGGAAGATTTGCCTTAAGTCTTTATAAGTTAGAAAGCATACAAAACCAGCAAAATACGAATAGAGCAGATTCAAACAGCTCAAAACACTTTAAAACTGTAAAAAAAAAAAAAAGATTTAGACTAAAAACATGTTAAAAATTTAACAAAGTGGTTAAAAAGGCTAGCAATAGGATTTAGGGTGTGATCTTCTCCCTCTCTGTTTTGGGAGAGGGCAATGGAGATCTCCATACCTGTTTCTGTAGCTCTTAAGTTCATTGTTTAGCCAACGTGATATAGTAGTTTGAGTTTTGGGCGATGACCCTGGAGACCAGGGTTCAATTCCTGCTCAGACATTGTAACACAGTGATAGCCCAGAAGACAAATAAAAGGGTTCTAGAACAGATAAAGCCTGAACTCTTTTAATGCACCTCTTATGTTTTTAATTGTATTGTTTTTTTAATATTGGGAAGCCACTCTGAGTCCCAGTTCTGGGAAAAGAGCGGGATACAAATAATAATAATAATTGGTCTCAGGTTGGTCTCAAGAACAACGAGAAGAGACCATATAACACTTCATTGGTTGCCCATTAGTTTCCAGGCCCAGTACAAGGTGCTGGTTATCACTTTTAAAGCCCTAAATGGTCCAACTTTTCTTCAGGACCACCTTCTCCCGTATAATCCACCCCACGCACTCCAGTCCTCTGGGAGGAATCTATTATAACCTATAAAAACCAGACTGACTGCAACTGCCCAGAGGACCTTTTCGGCAACCGCTGCCAGATTATGGAATGGCCTGCCGGATGAGATCCGTCATATTACCACTTAAACAGTTTTAAAAAGGCTGTTAAGGTGGATCTCGTCCAGCAGGCCTTTCCTGAATAGATATCCCGGCCACCAAAAGACAGCCATCCTGCATATCCCTGATTTGGCTGTAGTTATTGTTATTTGTTTATTTGTGTTATTATTTTAAGTGTGTTTTAAATTGTCACTGTTTAATAGTATTTTAAGGGGGAGTGGGATCGTGGTATATGAATGTATATTTTAATGTTGTAAGCCGCCCCGGTTGTGATATGCAGAGGGGCGGGATAAAAATAAATTATTATTATTATTATTATTATTATCATCATTATCTACTACTACTACTACTACTACTCTCTCTGAAGTCAAGATGACTAAACTGAGGCTGTTGTACTTTGGCCCCATCATGAGAAAGCATGAATAACTAGAAAAGACAATAACTCTAAGAAAGTAAGAAGCCAGTAAAAACATAGGAGGACTGCATGTCAGATGGTTAGACTTAATCATGGAGGTCATGGGCCTGAAATTGCAGGAATTGAGCAACAATAAAATTATGTCTCCTATATAAAATGGCAAAATCAAGGTTTGCTTTTTGGAATTTATATTTTTTCTAAACATTTTCAAGCCGTGAATGGTTGAATCATTGGAGATGGAGGGCCAACTCTACTTGCTTTCAGAGGAGCCACTTCCTTTTGCTTTTGAGTCTGGATATAGTTCTGTTGCTTGGAAGGTGAGGCTCCCAGAGCAGCGACTCACACAGAGATCCAGTGTGAGCTCTTGAAAGCTCCTCTCAACCCAAAATAGCCATTTTATTATCTCTCTCCCATGCATCTGATGAGACGGGCTACAGTCCTTGAAAACTTATGTGAAACGGAACTACTTGTTATTAAGGTGCTCCTAGACTCTTTGAACAAATTTCTTGTTAACACATCAGTGAACAATGCCATGTTCTGATTTTGGGTAACTGCCTGTTCTAGGACAATATAGTATCTGCCTTGTCAAAACACAATGACTCTCTGCATTGTTTGCATATAAGAATGACTCAGATCACAGCATGAACAAGCATCATGTTGGTGCATGTATCGTGTTTGCTCCTGCTTCACCTGGTGAGTAAGAAAGAAAAAAGGAATAGCTTTATGTGATGTTCAAACCTGAGGTTTATCAAGCACAGCATACCAGGATTTGTAAGCCCACTCACTATATGGTGTATTTCTATCTTACAGATTCTGGCTCCGTGAGTACAGTAAGCTATACCTCATGGGTTTGGATGTCATGCTAAGTCTTCCTTACCTGTTTTGCTTACCTGTTCATATAGAGCAGGGGTAGGCAACCTTTCCCCTTTAAGGGCCGAGGGACTTCAGCTCCCAGAATCCCAGGAGCTATTGGCCAACATGGAACTATTGGCCAACATGGCTGAGGCTTCTGGGAGCTGAAGTCCCTCTGCCCTTAAAGGGGAAAGGTTGCCTACCCCTGATATAGAGCAATGATTCCCAAACATTAGTCCTCCATGTGCTTGGACTTAAACTCCCAGAAGCCCCAGCCAGCTTGGCCAACAATTTGTTATTCTGGGAGCTGAAGTCCAAAACATCTGGGTTAGCAAAGTTTGGGAACCACTGATACAGAGGGAGAGGGGTACATATGTCACTATGATGCTTATTGGCATGGTGGTTTAATAAGCCTAAATCTTAGTATGTTGTTACTTGGAAATCTGGCTAGTAGGCATCTCTGGCTGTCTTGCTTTAAAAATAAAATAGTGTGGTAGGTTAGGAGGCAGGAGTTCATTCTGTGTGCTTTTTTGTTTTACAATAAGGTGTAGTTTTGATCAGTAGAAAAAATCTTTTTATAAATATTGTAATTTACAATACAATAGTTATGGGGATATATATATTTGTAGGGTTTGTGTTATTCATTTGTTGTGAAAAATCCCTTGATCTCTATATTAGTCTACATTATGCATTCTTATTAAATTGCACTGTGTATGTAGTTCAAATAAAAACAACTATTTAAAGAAAGGAATTGTGCCATCAGAGAATATAACCAAAATGATGACAGGATGGGGAATCTTACTTCCAAAGAAAGACACTGAACTTTTGGGGCTTTTATTAGGTGTCAGGGCAGTATGGTGTAGTAGTCTGAGTGTTGGATTACAACTCTGGAGACCAGGGTTCGATCCCCCACTCAGCTATGAAACTCACTGGGTGGTCTTGTCCAAGTCACACACTCTCAGCCTCAGGAAGGCAATGGCAAACCTCCTCTGAACAAATCCTGCCAGGAAAACCCCATGATAGTTCACCTTTGGGTCGCCATAAGTCGGAAATGACTTGAAGGCACACAACAACAAAAAGCCAGTGCAGGTATAAACATGAATCAGTGTTTAAGTCACTGCTGTTTTTGAGTTAGGCTGGGTGCCCTTAGTTATAGTGCTAATAGTATGTTGGCTCTTTTTGTTTTCCAGAATGGACAGGCTGCTCCAGAAGAAAGAAAAGATGCTCTGTCAAAGGTAGGACCCCAGATGAAACCTTCTGGTCTTAATTATACTTCCTTTCCTATGAACTGTAGTGTGCCTTGCCTATGCTGGGGCAGGTTTTAAAATTTTAAATATGTATGCATGTATGTTCAAGTATTTTGGACTACAGCTCCCTTCAACCCTGGATAGTATAGTCAGTGGTCAGAGAGGGGAGATAAATGCCTGAAATATCTCAGTTTAAAAGCTGATTCTTACATTCCTGCAGGATAAATTTGCAGTGCTGGGTGTGAGGGAGCAAGAAGCCTGCATATTCTGACAACAAAATCATGTTCTAAGGGTGAGATCTTACGTTACCACCTATAACAGTGCTTCTGAGATACTTATCCTTCTGATGTTTGTGACTTCAGCTCCCAGAATTCATGACAATTGGGCATGATGGCCAGGGATTCTGGAAGTTGAAGTCCCAACGGCTGTAGGACCTGACTTTGGGAAGTGCTGATCTACAGCACAACATGGAGGAGAAGGATTGGGGGATACCAAAGTTTGAGGATGTATTGGGAAAATATTCTAAGCAGGTGGTCCTTCTCTCACCCCGAAAACAACCCTGTGAAGACTGAGCATACTCAGTGGGCATGGGATGCTGCTGGTTGAATCTTGTGTGTTGTGTTGGTGGACTGGAGTCTCTTGATTTCTTGAAGGAGAGCCTGGCTGGCAATTGTGAACAGGAATATTCACACTGCAACATTTTGTTGAGGTCCCATTGGTGTATACTTAAGAGCATTTGTTGCTGTTTTATACCACTTGTATATAGACTGAATCTTCCTTATCCAAAATGCTTTGGACCAGAGGTACAGTGGTCCCTTCACATTCACTGTGAAGGGTAAAGGACCCCCATGAATGTGGAAAAACCACAGATTAAAAAAAACAATATTCTTTTTACGTGAGAGAATACCTGTCTAGGAATCTCCAGGTCCTCCAGTGCAATTCTTTGTTCAACATCTGCCAGAAATTGATCATAGAATCATGCTGGAGGACCTACAAATGCCTAGAGAAGTGCTTTCTCTAGGAACTTCTAGATTCTCCAGCACAACTCTATGGTCAACTTCTGGCACAGTTGCGCTGGAGAACCTAGAGATTCCTAGAGGGAACATATTAATCAAAACTGCAAATAATCAAATCCACAAAATCAAAAAATTAAACCCACAAAAGCTACAAATGTTGAGGGCCAACTGTATTTTGGATTTTGTAGTTTTTCAGGTTTTGGAATATTTGCATATCCATAAGGAGATAATCGTGGATATGGGACCCAAGTCTAAACATGAAATTTCTTTATGTTTCATATATACCTTACGCACATAACCTGAAGGGAATTTCATACACAATATTTTGAATACTTTTGTGCATGAAACAAAGTTTGTGTATAATAAATCATCAGAAAGCAAAGGTGTTACTAGCTCAGTCACCCATGTGGACAATTTTGGAATTCTGGATGAGGGAGACTCAACTTGTATATGTGTGGCATAAGGGAATCTCATAATGACAAGAGATACAGGTTCTTCTGAGGATACTGAGGACCTGAAGTATTGTTGGATCTAGAGATATATACCTAAACATGTACCAAAACATAATCTACTGGGAAAACTTTAAATAATGAAGGTTGATGGACTACAATAATCCCACAAACTGAACAAGTATTATTATGTCTTTTTACTTTGGATAACGATACCTTGGTGGCCTTAGTGTCTCTGTAGTTTAATGTTCTGCAATGCAGTGCCTTCCAGATGGGTTGGAATGGAGTTCCCATCATCCCCCAGCCAGCATAAGCAATGGTTGTGTTGGCTGGAAATGATAGAAATTGTGGCCCAGCACATCTAACTGGTGCCAGTTTGGGGAATGCTGCTGTGGCTTCTTACAACTCAGATTTTTTTAAAAAAAAAAATTCTGCAGTCTGAACACAACTTAATGCAAGCTAAGCACTGGTTTTTTCTCTCGGCTCAAATTGCTTCCCTGATTCAGGCGTTCAGATTACTTTCAGTCTTCTGGAAAGGAAGGGGGTGGCAGAAGGGGAGATCAGAGACGGTGAGTTGCAGTGTACAGTGCATTGGATTTGTTGAGAATTTGAGTTGCGAAACAGTTTTCTACTTTTGTGTGATACAGTAGATAAAATATTTTGCTCCCTGCCCTGCAACAGCTGTGCTAAGTATTGTTTCTGTTATTCCTCAGTATTAGTAATAATTGCCTGACTTCTGTGTACCAGTATCTCATCCCTTTAAGTACTGCTGGGTTAATAGGAATTAATTTATTTAGGGATGAGCGTTATTCAGTTGACTCTCCACTTTTGCAGCTTTGACCTTTGCAGATTTGATTATTTGCATATTTAGTAAATATGTTTTCTCTGGGAATTTCTAGGTCCTCCAACACAATTCTGACTGAAGTTGATCATAGAATTGTGCTGGAGGACCTATACTTCTCTGGGCATTTATATGTCCTCCAGCATGATTGTATGGCCAACTTCTGGCAGATGTTGACCATAGAGTTGTGCTGGAGGACCTAGAAATTTCTAGAGAGGTATCCTCTCAGGTTAAAAAAAAGGGCTTTTTTTCTTTCATTTAAGATTTTTCCACTTTCACAAGGTCCTGTGCCCCTAACCCCAGCAAACGTGGAAGATCCACTGTGTTTCTGAGTCTCTAAAAGTATTCAGCTTTGTAACTTTCTTCCAGAAACTTTGGATTACTGAGTGTTGCAAGATGTGCTGAGTCAGAATCCAAGCAGAGTTTTTAATGTAAAGGACAACATTTATGAATTTCATCCTCACTTCATTCCCCTTTTCTTTAAGACAGTGTTATGAGCAACTCAGGGCAATAAAAAACCAGGCAACTCTAGCAGCCAGTTAGAGAAAAGTCCTTTCACTTCCTTCAGTGCTCAGGAATGTGATAAAAAGATACGGCAGCTAAAAGAAGGCTTTGGAGTTGAAGGTGGAATAGTTGGATTGACCTCTGCATTGTGGTGCGAGGGACCGAAACTGGGGCAGTCTGCATGCCAAGCAAGTGCCCTGCCAGGTATCTGGCAGGGCACTTGCTTGGCATGCAGATTGCCCCAGTTTCAGTCTCTAACATTTATGGTTAATGAAAAGGATCAGAGATCTATCATGATATTTAGTAGGTTGAATATTGACTATGACTCCAGGAGACCAGTGTTGAAGTCCCACACAGCCATGGTTGGAAACCTACTGGGTGACCTCAGGCAAGTCACATTCTCTCAGCCTTGGAAAATGATAGCGGCAAACCTCCTCTGAATAAATCTTTACCAAAAAAATTCTGTGGTAGGGTTGCCATGAAATGAAGTTGACTTAAAGAGCATAGCACCAGCAGTCTGGTGATAAGGAAGATCAGCTGCTTGAGACCTTAGAGAGGAAACCATTTTTGGCTGCATCTACGCTGCGGAATTAATGCAGTTTGATGCCGCTTTAGCTGCTATGGCTCAGTGCTGTGTAATTCTGGGATTTGTAGTTTGTTGTGGCACCAAAGCTCTCTGACAGAGAAGACTAAATAATGCATGAAGCTACAGATCTCAGAGTTCCATAGTACTGAGCCATGGCAGATAAAGCACTGTCATACTGCATTAATTCTGCCATGTAGATGCAGCCATTGTGTATGATGGAGCAAGGGACTGATGTAGTACAAGGCAGCATCCCAGGATGGTTCCCAAGGTAGAGTATGCAGATTTGCCTTTCAATGGGAAAGGGTCTATGTCTGTCTTAAACTGCAGCCAAGACTCAATTCCTGCTGATAGAAGGTTAAGCAGTTCCCAGCTGCATGATCCCGTGTTTATATCAGATGGATGCTCTAATCTCAGCTGCTTAAAAACAAAAAGTTTATAAAACCATTCAGAAACCTTCTTTGAAAACAGCTGGTTTTCTCCAGAAATAGGGTGGAGGAGGAGAAATGTCTCAATATATTCTAGTTACCTTGGCTTTATTACTAGATCCCTGTGGCTGACAAGCTCAGCTAGCTTGCCTCCTGTTTTGGTAGCTTGGGGCTATATGGAATGAATGTGAATTGGGAGTTGTCATCAGTTAAATGAGAAGCCAAAAATTAATGGCTTGCTGTTGAAACCACCGCTGCTGCCTGTTATGACACTTCAGTTTCTCCTTTTTTCTTGTTTTGCTTTTTAAAAAAGATCCTGAATGGGGGTAGAGGAGGTGCACCCTCCAGATTTTGTTGGATTGCAATTCCCATCAGATCTGGGCAGCACAGTGGCAAGGGATCATGGCAATTTTGGTCCAATAATATCTGAAGGACCACAGATTACCTTTCAGTTCCTTATACTTGGGGCCAATAACAAACTGTTTTAAAATACCAGCACTGGGGTGTGAAAAATCTATAGAACTTAATCTCACTTTTTTACACCTTGAATCTTCTCCCAATGTTAATGTACAAATCTTTTCTGTTGACTGGAGCTTAACTCTGTACATTTTTCAACTGTAGAATATGTATTTTTCATGACATTTCTTCGTGTGTGTGTCTTTTTCAAACAACATTTTGATGTTATACAGGCTACATTGCAAGTTTGGATGTGTACAGACTTCCGGTCACAAATTGCATTCATATCGAGACTTGGTTCCAAGAAGTGCAAGCAGGATAAACTTTGATTGGAAATAAGCAAATGCCTTTTCTCATCCATTTTTACATAGAGATCAGATCTTAACTCAGCCTGTTCCTCAGTCTCATGTGTCTGTTGGGATGTTCCCTTGGGAAACTTCCCTTGAAGGAAGTGCATTCCAGGCCATGTTGCCCTGCTACTGAATACTCCTTTTTCTTCTCGTACAGTGAAGAACAGAAGAAAGTAAGTTCATAGACTGGTTACACTTCAAACGTTTTGAGACATGATTCAGGCCTTCTTTGTGGCATCAAGTTTGATAATCTGCTTTCACATTCTGGATGGAAACTACTCTCTGGGTTGCAAGCCGTGCCATCTGAGTTCTTTTTTAACTAGCGCTATCAAAGAATGAACCCTGGACCTTTCTTCATGCATAGCACATGATTTTTCCACTGAGCTGCAGTTGACCCATGGTCACACAATTTGATTCACCCAGCCAGCTAAATAAAGTTAAGGAGAACTAATGTGCACCATGATACCTTAAGTATCTTGGAAACATTGGGGCCAAGAAGGACACTTAGATAAATTCTCTGTCATCTATGTCTCCATCCTGTTTTGCAGAGCAGCAGGAACAGCAGTGGTATCTAAAAATCTAAAAAAATAATAATTATCATAAACATGTTAGAGAAGAGAAAAAATATTTCAATCTCTCTCCTGCTGTAATAGTGTGCATCTGACAAATACTTGAAAGGCACCAGATCCTGTCTGATCTTGGAGGCTAACCAGGGTCAGCCCTGGTTTAGTATTTGAATGGGAGACCGTCAATGAATATTCAGAATACTTTTGAGGAAGGAACTAGCAAAACCACCTCTGAGTATTCCTTGCCTAAGAAAGCCCTATGAAATTCATGGGGTTGCCATAACTCAGCAGGCGACTTGAAGGCACATGTAGACACCCAAGGAAGCATCTGTTTTGCATTAATGTTGGTGTGATTTCAGGCACTTGTGTCTGTTCCTCCCAGAGCTCTTCACCATCCTGTGCCAAGAATGGGCTAATGGCAAACTCTTCAGTGCCATTAAACAATATCAGTTCTGCTCTCTTTGTGCTAGAGTCTCCAATTAATAATTGAAAAAGGATCTGTTTTCAGAGCACTGCATTACTCATAACCAGCCTTGCTTTTTTCTAGTGTTGTGAAAACAGCTTAGTTGCACAACTGGCATACCTTGTGGCTGTCCCAAAAGTGTTCTAAACTTCTGGTCTCGCTTTTGTAAAAGATGCATCCCCATAGAAGCATCCTCATGTTCTTTGTCCCTAACCCCTTGCGCTAATAAAAATTGGGAGCAAACTCATGATGCATTTTCTCAAATGACTGTTAGCCAGTCTCCATACTGGTTCTGGCTAATGATCCATCTAATGAAGAACTTGGTTTTCTGTAGTTTATTCTGGATGCTTCATGGCCACTTACTTATCACATTCCTTTTTGCAATATTCACCCACGAAAACCTGCTGTTAGAGGCAAGCGGCATCTTCCTTCCTGTTTCCTTCCCAATTGTTTTGGCAGTTGTTACATCATGGTGTGTGTTAACCAAGGCATGAGATGTAATATACTGTTTCGGTATCACAATATCCAGTAATATTTGAATATGTTGTTTCCTGCTATGGATTCTTGAGCTGCTTCAAGTCCGAATACATCCTGAGCATTAAAAAATATACAGTCAGGCTTAGTAGCTGGGGATAGCTTTTGTTTCCAGTTAACCTCATTTCAGTTGCAGAATTGAACACAAACAAACTGCAAACCATTTGTTATTGACCTTTATGCTAGTAAATTTTACAGATGATATCTATGCTAGTTTAAAAATGGCCACAAATTTGCATAGGTAAACTTGATTCAACTTGCAGACTTCAGTGAAAGCTAAATACAACATAACACTAGACTGCGGTTTGTTGATTTTGGGGTCATAACATTGTTGTCATATGCCTTCAAGTCTTTTCCAGCTTCTGGCTACTCTGAGACGAACCTATTGCTAGGTTTTTCCGGCAAAATTTGTTCAGGTTTGGCATTGCCTTCTCCAAGGCTGAAACAGTGTGACTTACCCAAGGTCACCCAGTGGCAGAGTGGGACTTTGAACTAATAAAACTATGAGATGTTTTTGGAGAGCAACCCTTGTCATCTATTGGAGGCTGAGGCTGCAATCTTAAACAGATTTTACACAGTAGAGAAGGGCAACACAACAGCCCTCCAGATTTGTGGAACTGTAGTTCCCATTATTCTTCATCATCAGCTGTTCTTCCTAGGGCTGATGGGAGTTGCAGTCTCAGTCTCACAAGATTTGGATGGTCACATAGTGAGCAGTACTGTAAAACCTTTGAAACATGCTGTGTTGGTCATTTAGCAAATTCAAACAAAAATCCACCAAACAGTGATACCTTTATTGGCCAACCAAAGTGCACAATATACTGGTTGTAAACTTTCAAAGCTCCACTGGCTTCTTCATCAGGCAAGATGTTACAAACCAAATAGGAGAAAAAAATGGAGATGTTAGTCAGATGCCTGCATTTGGATTAGTTAAGATGGTAAGTGGAGGGTATCTTTTGCAGGCTGGCCATGTGACTATTGGGAGATTTGCAAAATCCAGGAAATTTAAAGTCCATTTGCATCTCAACAAGGACCTCTCTCTTGCAATCCAAACCATTGGAAACACTGGCAGTTGCTTCCAAAAAGACATACTTGCAGTTGCAAATCTTTTCTCATTTGATTTGGAAGGGAAGCATGCCTTTTACCCCTCGGTCAACTGTAAATTCTCTCCTCTTGCATTTAGTCACCCGTCAAAGATACTGATATTGATAACTCGTGATGGAAGCAAATGAGGTTGCAATGGGAAGCTTTCTGCCTTGGAAGGGCCGCCTTAGCTTGAGTCAGTGTGGCTGTGTAAATAGGGTGGTGGTTAGACAACAGACTTGACCTTCATATCTTTTGCTTTTTGCACCACATTAAAAATGTGGCCTTATATGTTGTGTGCTTAGCATTTGTTAAGAGGATATTCTTGTCTCAAAAAAGTGGCTCCTTCCTGTGTTGCTCAGCAAAATCAATATATTTGTCTCTTCTCCAGTCACTCCCTTGAGATGTCTCTTCTCCACCACTATATAGGCAGCAGTGAACCTTTTTAGTTTGTCATTATAGTCCTAGAATAAAATAAGAGTTGAGAATTAACTGGAAGGAAATAAACTGCTTTGATTTTGTGTCTTATCCAAGAATTAATTAGGTGGCTTTAGGCAAAGGGAGCATGCACACGTCTCTTAGGGGTGCAGGACCTCTGTGAAAGTGATAACACACACACACACACACACACACACACCCCATAGAGAACAGCACTCTATGAATCTCTAGGTCCTCCAGCGCATCAGGCAGAAGCTGACCATAGAATTGTACTGGGGGACCTAACAAATGCCTAGATCTCCAGGTCTTCCAGTGTGACTCTTATGGTCAGCGTCTGCAGAGTTGTGCTAGAGGACCTAGAGATTCCTAAAGAGAACATCTTAACCAAATCTGCAAATAGTCAAAGCTGCAAAAGTCAAAGCCACAAAAGTGGAAGGCCGTAATGCAGTTTGACACCATTTTTAAGCGCTGCAGCTCCATCCTATGGAATCCAGGGAGTTGTAGGTTTACAAGGTCTTCAGCCTTGTCTGCCCAAGAGTGTTGGTGCCCCACAAAACTACAAATCCCAGGATTATGTAGGGTTGAGCCTTGGGAGTTGAAGCATTGTCAAATTGCATTATTTCTACCGAGTTGGTGTCCCTTCTCTTCCTCTCTCTCTGTTGCAGCCTGTTGGCAGAGTTGCTCCCTGCTGAGAATAAGATGGAGGGCTGGTATCTTTTTGGAAAAAATATTTTTAAAATCAGTTTATTTATAAAAGCAATAAGCACACAATTCATTAAGCAGTACACTAATTGAACTACAATTGTTCCTTGAGTGATTGAGTGATTACTTGGCAAAACAAGTTGACAGAAAGAAAAGATACAGAGGATTTCACCCCAAGGAGGCTTTTGAAAGAAATAAGTCAAGCTTTGTTGGAACTGTAAACCAAGATTCCTAACATTTGTCAGTGGCTCAAGGATCCCTCAACGATTACCAAACTGGTTTAAAATATGCCCTTGCTGTTGAATTTATTGTTTAAGGTTTGTGGTTATAACAATCTTCCTGCATATGGAATATTTACACATCCTGGGAGTGTCTCCTTTATACACTGGTGCTTAATATTTGTTTTACTGAATTACAAGTTAATGTGCAACAAAATGCCAAATGAAATTATATATATATATTAAAAAAAACCAAACTTGAATAGCTGAGCATGTAACAACCTGTATGAAAAGAGCCCAAAAAGTTAGATAATAGCATAGTTTCATTAAAAGGTCAGGTCACTGACCATCTGAATCCTCTTTGTTCTTCTTCTTTATTCTTTATTCAACCTTTATTAGGCATACAACAACATAAATTTACAATAAAACATCGTATCGTTTTTAGGAAATTTAAGCCATAGGTTTGTTGCCTCCACCAGAAAGTTGGTAATATATGGGTTCTGATCTTCCAATAAGAATCTTTGTTCATATTATAGAACAGGGGTAGGCAACCTTTCCCCTTTAAGGGCCGAGGGACTTCAGCTCCCAGAATCCCAGGAGCTATTGGCCAACATGGGACTATTGGCCAACATGGCTGAGGCTTCTGGGAGCGGAAGTCCCTCGGCCCTTAAAGGGGAAAGGTTGCCTACCCCTGTTATAGAACAAGCAGAGCTTGGGAAGGTTACTTTCCTTTTACTACAGTTCCCAAAATCCCTCAGCCAGCACAGTTACCTGAGTGTTGTAGTCAAAACTATAAACAATAATATCCCAGGATCTGAGGATGGGATGGGATATTCTGATCTTGCAAATTCTAAGTATTTGGCTCTTAGAGGGGAACCTTATCACAGAGACAGAGCATCTGTTTCCCATGTCTAAGGTCCCAGGTACGATCCTAGACATAATCTGGTTTTTAAAAGAAGAAACAGGTAATAAATGATGAGAAAGACTTGTGCCTAGAGAGCAGCTGCCAGTGAAAGGAGACAAATAGTCTGACAAGACATAAGCAATTTCCTGTGGTTTTTGAAATCTAAATGGCCTGATGACTGGTTTTTGCTCCCAGTCTCTAATTCTTAGACATGCTGCCGTCATGTTTCCAAGCTTGTCTGCTGCTCAAAGGTTTGGGACAGAAATAAGTGCCTGTGTTCAATATCACTTTTAAAATAGTGTTCCCAGAAACCTTTCAACAAGGAATTCCTTGATTTGTGGCTGCATGATTTCTAGCAGCTTATCACTCTATTTCTAGTACTATTTCTAGTACGAAATTGTTTTCTGTTTTTGTGTGAGCTGGGCTATGACTGCATCTGCACTGCAGAAATGTTCCGGTTTGACACCACTTCAGCTGTCATGGCTCAATGCTACAGCATTCAGGGAACTACAATCCCCAGAATTCTGTAGTATTGAGCCATGACAGTTAAAGTAGTGTCAAATTGGAATATTTCTGCGGTGCAGATGCAGCCTATCATCCCCACTTGTTAGTCCCACCTGTGAGTGTAGCTACTTATCCTTTTTGAGAATTGTGCTAACATGAAGGAGGTGGCGAAAGGTAGACTGATAGGGTGCAGAGCATCTGCAGATTTCTGGGCTAGCTGGAATTTTGGTCATACTTTTGAGTACATACCTGGGATCACCAAACAAAGCCAAGATATACAGGTTACTGTTAGAGAACATGAGTATCGTCCTTTGTTTTGTAAGCTTCAAAACATACTGGTAGACCTTTGAGAATTAAAGTGGAGCATGGAAACCTGAAATGGATCCACTTCTTGTCTAGTCCACGAGGAGGTGCTATTTGATATTGTATGTTTTGGTGGTGGTGGTGGTAGTAGGATTTATTATTAGTAGTAACTCTTATTATCAGTACAGGTTGAGTATCCCTTGTCTGAAATGCTTGGGACCAGAAGTGTTTTGGATTTTGGACACTTGGATTTTAGAATACAGTGGGCCCTTGGTATCCGCTGGGGTTTGATTCTAGGACCCCCTGTGGATGCTGAAGTCTCTCTCATTAAATACAATGGCATAAGAAAATGGTGTCCCTTATGTAAAATGGCAAAATCAAGGTTTGCTGTTTGTAATTTATACATTTTTTTCAATATTTTCAAACCATGGATGCTTCAATCCGTGGGTAAAAAATCTATGGATATGGAAGGCTGACTGTATTTGCATATACATAATGGGATATCTTGGAGATGGGAACCAAGTCTAAATATGAAATTTATTTATGTTTTGTATACACCTTACACATAGCCTGAAGGTAATTTTGTACACAATATTTTTAATAATTTTGTGCATGAAACAAAGTTTGTGTCACTGAACCAAGAAAGCAGAAAGGTGTCACTATCTCAGCTAGCCATATGGACAGTTTTGGATTTTGGAATTCTGAATAAGGAGCACCCAACTTGTAGTAATTTGATTTCCTCCAAGGAACCTCTGTAGTGGCTCTCAAAACCGCTGGTTTTAAAAATATATATAAATAAAATATAAACTCTCTCTCTTTCTCTCTCTCTCTCTCCCTCTCTCTCTCTCTCTATATATATATATAAAATATAAAAAATATAAATAAAAATCAATATCATCATGGCAGGCGGCGGTAGGGGCAGGGGCGGTTAGGTTGCCTACCCCTGTTTTAGAGTTACTTTAATGATACAATATTCATTTTATAATTCTTGCTTTTGCTTTTAGAGTTAGACTGTATGCCATTGGCAGACTTTTATCTGTATTTTGGTTGCTCACTATCTAAAGTGCCATGTAAAATTTATGGTGTTTTGTATACACCTTACACATAGCCTGAAGGTAATTTTGTACTAATAATACTCCATAAGGTTCCTGTTCATTGCATCTCAAGACTAAATGCAGACTACGTGACTTCAAGATTAAGATCTCTGTCATAACAGCATTTTGATACCACTTTAAACTGCCACAACACACAATCCATATAGGATTCCTGGGGTTGTTAGCTTCTTTTGGTACTCTCTGCCCAAGACCACTAGTCGCAACAAATTAACAATCCCAGGATCCCACAGGATGCAGGTGAGATAAAGTGATATCAAAATGCTATAATTCCGTAGCGTGAAAGAGATGCAAGTATTCCTCTCTCACATTTCCTCAGCCTGCTTTTTGTAACTTCTTGCCCGGTTGCAAGAGTGGAAGATGTCGAAAGCTTGCACACAGTTTTCTGTCTCTTTAGTTCACCTAATTGATATTACCACAATAAAATTTTGCAACCTGCCTCTAGCCAATTCAAAGGAGCTTATTTATATGTGAATGCAAACTTGATGAATCCAAGAGAAATATCCCCAGATCTATTTGCTTTTTTGACATACTCAATGGGCCATATCTTTTCAGTTCCACAGGTAGAAAAAGCTGAGTGTTGCATTGTGCTTGCACAGCAGCCAACCAGCAGAAATAGGGCACTGCTGTGTGTCTGCACTAGACTTGGGAACTCTTTTATTATCTGATGGCAAAACAGGCAGGGCTTTGTCTAAATAGGTATTTGTAGCTTGGATGTTTTTAGTGATTTTGCTGGACTGAAAGAGAAACCACAGAGCCTTTTCCGTGGAATTGACATATACAACCTTCCTTAGGCAGTAGATTTGGGGATGCCATCAGGCTTGTGAAATGGTCAGTTATTTGGCTACTTATTTCTAATTGATTGTTTGGACTTTCTCTGCTTCAGGCACTGAGACATTTGAAGACGCCTCTGGATTGCATATTGTTAGTTTTGAAGAAAAACTGTGCTAAAACTTATTGAACTGCCCTTATTTTTGTGGAGTAGGAATCTCTCATGTTATCTCTGCCTCCGGTACCAAAGTTTCGGTTAAAGAAGTGATGTCTAGGAACATAATCATTTTGTTAACTGAGTTATTTCTAAAATATACCGATAGAAGGAAGCCGGTTGAATTCCTAGAAAACAAAAATGAATAAGCAAACATTATGGCTTATATCCAGTTGTTAGTCCCAACTAGAGGAGACTAGTTCCCTCTCTTATCTTCTTTTGCGTCTTTTCTCAACGCCAAGCACCGATGACTGTTTAAACAACCAATGATGGAATGTTCTTGGGATTTTGAATTGGAAGAAGTCAAGTTTTAAATCTCTCTAGTATACACACAGAGTCTTTATGCCCCCTTCAGGGTTGTGGAGTTGGTGCAACAGCTATTTGAGAAAGACTCTGGAAAATAGAACTTGTGCTTCTTTCACTGGTGCATAGAGAAGCCCTCTCAAAGGAATAATGTTTTTGATCTTTTGGAGGAAGCATGTTTTGTTGGTGTTAACTGCCCTCAAGTCGATCTCGACTCACGGTGACCCTCTGGATGAGACATCTCCAAGAAGACCCTCTGTCTTCCACTGCTCTGCTTAAATCCTGCAACCCCTTAATCCCCAAAGTGACCTCCTTCACAGAGTCCATCCATCTGGCATGTGGCGTTCCTCTCTTCCTATTTCCCTCCACCTTTCCCAGCATTATTGTCTTTTCCAAAGAGTCCTCCCTTCTTATGAT
This sequence comes from Phrynosoma blainvillii, assembly GCA_026167975.1. Lineage (NCBI taxonomy): Eukaryota > Metazoa > Chordata > Lepidosauria > Squamata > Phrynosomatidae > Phrynosoma > Phrynosoma blainvillii. Next base: position 24,930,910 of record JANUYF010000008.1, read on the forward strand.
GTGTCCAAAGTACGACAGCCTCAGTTTGGTCATCTTGGCTTCTTCCAGGGAGGTTTCTGGCTTGATCTGCTCTAGGAACCACTTGCTTGTCCCTTTGGCTGTCCATGGGATCCTTAACACTCTTCTCCAGCACCATATTATCTCAAAGGAATTAATTTTCTTCCTATCCTCTTTCTTAACTGTCCACCTCTCACATCCATACATGGTAATAGGGAATATGATGGCTTGTATGATTCTAACTTTTGTTTTGAGTTGTATATCTTTGCATTTTAGGATCGTTTCTAGTTCTTTCATAGCCGCCCTCCCCATTCTTAGTCTTCCTCTGATTTCCTGACTGCGTTCCCCATTTCTATCAATGTTTGATCCCAGGTGATGGGAATTCTTTTACTATTTCCATTTCTTCATTGTCTAAGTTGTACTTATGAAGATCCTCGGTATGTATTTATTAAAGTGACATCTGGGCCATCAAATGCAACCTGATGGCACCTGGGGCATCAAGTTTAAAGTGTGGTAGCACCGCATTTATCTTAAGGAATGGTCCTACTTGGAGTATCATTTTAACCTTCACTTACACCAAAGGTAGGGAATATGTGGCTTTCCTTTTCCGCCTTCAAAGCCCCTGCCACTTCCCTAAAGCCCTCCCCATGTGGTTTTTTGGGGGCATTATTTTCTTGCAGAGCAGTGCCAGAAAATCTCCAAATGTCTCAAGAATGTTTGAAAATTACTCCCTCCACCCCCCACAAAATACCTGTTGTAGCATTTTGTGGCTGATATATAACAAAAAATCTGCATTCACCCATGGAAACCCACCGGATAACCTTGGGCAAGTCATACTCTCTCTGCCTCACAATGGCAAACCCTCCATGTGAACAAATCTTGCCAAGAAGATCCCATGTCACCTTAGGGTCATCATATTCCATGCCTTGAATCATTTCCATAAGTCTCAACATATTGGAGATTCCCTTTCCCTTGACAAAATGCCTATTTTTCAAGCTTTGTTACCAATATTAGCTGGAGGGAGAATCTGAAAATTGCTCCATGCACTGTTTTTCATTGTAATTGTTAGCTTTGACTTATGGTGACCTATAATTGAAAAACTCAAAATGTAAATAGCCCTGCTAAGATCCTGCAAACTCAGGGCTCTGGCTTCCCTGATTGGATCTGATCCTCCTGTAATGTGATTTTCCTCTTTTCCTACTGCCTCCCTCTTTACAAAACATCATGTTTTCTAATGTGTCATTCAATGTGCAAGTACAATAGTCTCAGGTTCTCAAAAGATCTACCACTGCCTTTTTTACTTTTATTGTGAGAACCAGCCCTGGGAAATATAAAAATATCCAAATGATAGGCGTGTGTTATAAACAGGGACATGGAATTTTCCAACTGTTTAAGAAAGAGTGGGAAATGTTGATTGAATATATGAAAAATAAGGGAGGTTCTGTTACAGTTTTGGATTTTTTAGAAGAATGATATAGAGGGAGAATTGACATAAGAAGCATTTCTATTTTTGAAAAGCTGAATATTTATTTGTACATTAAGATAACATGATCATAAGATTATAAGCAAGCTACACAAGACTACTATAAATATTGTATCAATCTTAGAATAAGTTAAAGAGAGTTAGATAATAGTGTAAATGAACCAAAGTCACCTATGCTGGAAGTCATTATTTACCTGTCTAGTGTTCAGTATATAATATCTGTGGGGGATTTTTGGTTTATATTTTGGGTTGTTGTTTTTTTGGTAGTTTTTAAAAGTCTTTTTGGGTTCTTGTATGTTTTTTAGATACAGAAAAAATATCTATTTGTATGTGTTCATTAGGTTACCTTGGGTATTATTACTATTATAATATAATGATAATACTATTCTTCTATTATCATGATACTATTACTGTATTATTAGGTTACTTTGGGTGTCTATTATTGGGTTATGTTAATTTGATTTTTTTTAATAAAAATATTATATATATATTTTTTTAAAAAAGGAATTTTTCACCTGTTGATAGAGAACACATTCTGCAGTAAACCCTCAACACAATACTTTGCTTTATCGCAGAAACAAGTACTGGGGCTGGGCTTGTCCATACACACAGTAGAATTGAGGTAGTAGAATTTACTGTACCACTTTGGACTATATCTTTAACATGCGAGTGTTCTTCCTCGCAGGGAGGAAAAATATTCCCTGTGAATTGAAAATGGCACATCAAGGAAGGAAATGCTTATAGAATCATAGAATCATAGAGTTGGAAGAGACCACAAGGGCCATCCAGTCCATGCAGGAACTCAAAAGATAAAACCAGCTTTTTAGTTTTTATGGAAAATCGTGGAAATATGTACCCTGCCAGTGGTACACCCATTCTTCCACCACCTTATTCTGCTGACTCTGTAGACTTGGCCAGACTATCTGAGCATCATCAGAGACAGGTCAGGTCCATGAAATGTGAAACTTCCGAAATCCTTAAAATGAAGCAGAAGACGTAAGAAGCAGAAGGCTTCAGTAGGTGGCTTCATCATTTACTGCTAAGATTATTTGCTAACCTGAAACTGAAATTCTGTCGTGTGGTTTTAAACACTTCTACCTTCCCACAGTGGAATGGTCTTCTGAGGAAGTAACTCTGTCAACCCCTGTTTCTGTAAGTGTTGAAAGGTCACCACGTGTGTGGGTACATTCAAGTTGCCTGTCCACTTATGACAGCCCCATGAATTTCATAGGATTTTCTTAGGCAAGGAATCCTCAGAGGTTGGTTTTTCCCATTGAAAGTACTCCCATTGAAGTACTGACCAGGACTGACCCTGCTTACCTTGGCTGCAGTTCTAGAAAGCTGTTGACATCTCTGCTCTTGATCAATTCAGAGTCTACCTTTTCATCTCTGATAGGCTAGTGCCTATCAATATGCCAACAAATGTAGACAGCAGAACGCTGGCCAACAGACTGGAAATGCTCGATAGACATTTTCATTCACAAAAAAGGAGGCACAAAAGACTGCAGGCACTATAGGACCATAGCGTCTCAAGCAAGCAAAATTATGTTTAAAATTCTGCAACATAAACTCCAATCACATATGGAGAGAAAAATCCCAAAATGTGTCAAGCCCTGCCAGTGCTGATCTCAGATTGGTCATCTGCACCCCTGCTTTCCCCTTTTTGTGAGAATTTGCCACTGCCAATATCCTCTTTAGCAACTGGCAATGTTTATTTGCTGTCTCCTGAACTTCACACCTTCAGGAACAGTGTTTCCTTCCTGTGACAACTTTTATCTTCCGTGTAATGGGAGACTGCGACATAAATAACACTTCTGTCCATTTGGGAGTCTGTGCAGAATGGCTTATCTTGATCCACAACTGCTATCCTCTTTGGGCCAGAGTTTTGGTTTCATTTAGATCAAGGTGGACAGATTCTTGCCTTGGCAAGATGGACTAGGGCTGAGGAAAACCTCAATCCTGCAATATGTGGAATCACAGAGTTGGAAGACCACAAGGGTCACATATTGCCCTCCCATGATTTAAAGATGAAGAAGGATGACCAGATATCTTAGAAGGAAAAAGAAAAGAATGACCGCACTTCTTTGCTAACGTTTATTATGTTTTGAACAATCACTTTGCCCACTTTGTGGTCTTGGAGCTTTGATGTTCACACTCACCCTTTTATTATTATTTTTGGAGCTTGGAAACTTAATTTCGGACTCACTTATTGCTTACCACTTGAGAGTAGCTGCACTAAAGCTACTCACACTACACAGACATTTATATGAGTTGAACCGTAGTTGCACAGCATCTTTTACACAATCCATAGAGCAGAGGTTGCTTGAGTTTTCAGTATTAGTTTTCCGGAGGTTGCTTGAGTTTACAGCAGAAAAATCTACAAATGTTTGAGTAGCTTTTGGCCTGTCTTTAGACAGGATGGGCTCTGCCATTAGGCAGAGTGAGGCAGCTGTCTCAGGCTGCGGGTTTTGGCTGTTGTGAAAGGGCAGCAAAGTGTTCATTTATTATGATTATATTTTTATGGACAAGAAAAGGAGGGAGGTATTTGTCAGATTTTCTGCCTCAGGTACTGACATAATTTTGCTAGCCTAGGTAATATGCACCTTGACTCTGTGTTTGTGTGTAGCATCTCTTGCTGTCTCGAGCAGTGATGAGTTTTGAACTGGTCCTCCACTTGAAAGAGTTGATAGTTCTGTTTAGAAATATAAAATCCAACCAGAAAGTGGAAATATAGGCACCACCTCATCAACCAAACAAGTCTAAGGGATTTGTCCCACACGAAGGCAACCTGTGACACAATTTTAGCAAGTTTCTCAAAACTGGTTCAGGTCATCTCTGTGTGTGTGTGTGTGTGTGTGTGTGTGTGTTGCTAGTAACTTGTGATGAATTTCCCCATGCTATCCATTGTTTCCATACCTCCACTTTTTAACAAGCAGTTAATTATGATTCTAACAATTTCAATTCTGCAAAGAAATAGTTGTGAAATAGGTATATGATACTAGTGACTAAGCAAGGCTACTCTTAAAGTCTAACAAACCATGAAAACTTGCCAATGGCTATTTTTATAGCTGGCTTTTTAATTATTATTATTAACCTAAAGGGCAATTACCACATGAAAATGGGGAGGTTGATTTTCTAAGTATCCTGTTTTAGGAGGGAAGGGCTAAATCAGGGTAGGCAACCTTTCCCCTTTAAAGGCCAAGGGACTTCAGCTCCCAGAAGCCCCAGCCATGTTGGCCAATAGTCCCATGTTGGCCAATAGCTCCTGGGATTCTGGGAGCTGAAGTCCCTCGGCCCTTAAAGGGGAAAGGTTGCCTACCCCTGGGCTAAATCCTTATCCTCCACACTACAATCCTAATCTAACTCCCATCCATTAATACTGTGTGTATGTGTTGTTTCTAGCTTATGGCAAACCTAATGCGAAACTATCACAGGGTTTTCTTGACAAGTTTTTCCAGAGAGGGTTTGCGATTGCCATTGCAATCTGGGAGACTGAGAGCGTATGACTTGCCCAAGGTCACCCAGTGGGTTATCATGGCCGAGTGGGGATTTGAACCCTGCTTTCTAGAGTCATAGTCCAATGCTCAAACCACTACACCACTCTGCTTTATTGAGCTTTAAAAACACTTGCTAGTGACACATCTAGTTCCTAAGTTGTGTCCACTACTCTTTCTGTTCTGCAACTTCCCTTATTTCCAGCATTATTTCTTTTGACTAGTTATGTAGAAATTATTGTCTAGACAATTCTGAGGCTTCTTAAAGGTTTAACAACAATTATGCAATGTAAATGTTGGTTAACCATGGACAAATTCCCTAAAATGTAACTTGTTTCTTCGCTACAGACCTTCCTTTGCAATGCTGAGATGCCAGAAATTTCTCTGAAGAGATGTTTCAGCTCACTGACAATTCTGGTCAGACCTAACAAACTTGGGAAAACCTGCCATGTGCTCTAATAATACATTTCCTGCCAGTATCCTCCGAAATTGACTGTTAAAAGAACCCCAGTGTGTTGGAATATGGAGTGTGTTTACAGAAGGCTGAAATTTTGCAGTGCAAGCTCCCTGGCTTGTGTTGTGCCAAATGTGCTGATTGTACATAAATGCACACTATCATTTATAGAATAAAACCGAGCACTGTCATGTACGAACATAACACAGGTGTGTATACATAACACACCTAAAACACTTGCTGTGTAAACAGTGAAGTGTAACAGGGAGACACAGGCAATCCAAAAAAGTAACTTTTCCAGGCTCTGGTGTACTCTCTGTATCTGCCACTTGAGGCTGTAGAGTCCATCAATCTGATGGAGCCAGCTGTAGTCTACAAAAGCTTATGCCAAATCAAATTTGTTGGTGTGGAAGATGCCACTGGATTCTTTGTTATTTGTTGCAGTAAACTAAAAGTGCAATGGTAATTCACTAAAAGGGCTGAGGACCAGCTTAACTTGAATCCAAACCCCTTTCAGCCTAGAAAACAATTAGTAAGAATTGCGTTGTCTCTGTTGCAGGGTGACCAGAGGGCCTCCTTTTCCTGGACATGTAGAGACAGGGAAAAGTGCAGCCCCTGGCTATATATTACAGCAAGGCACACCTGCGTCATTCTGGAAGAGCCCCTCTTGTTCTAGAACATATTGAACTAGATGGAACAATGGTCTGGCTTAGTTTAAGGCAGCTTTCAGTGTTTAAAAATGCCTGGAAGAATTAAAAGCAATTTTTGCCTGGCACCCAGAAGAAAGTAATGTTGGTGTCAGATGAGCCTCGGTGAGGAGGGCATTTTCTCCTCTGTGCATCACAGTGGAAAATGGCATTTCTCCTTTGTTCTCCTACATCCTGCCATCTGCAGAGGAGAGCGTAATAAGAATGGCCTCTGCAGATTCCCTTAAGAGTGTAGGCAGGTCGGTATGAGAAACAGGGCTCCTTCAGTTACTGCCACAATGAGACCAAAGCGAGGATGGATGGAGGGAGCTCATGTGAACATTTTTAGCATGCAATTGTTGGAGCGAGGCCAGAAGTCTAGCACATAGCATAAAGACAGCTGCTGTTTTGGAGTGCCTTCATCATACCAGCAGCTTCCTGTTTATGAAATGCTGATCTGTGCTTTCATGCTGCTTGTAACTAAATACTGTTTTCGCCACCTAATTTACAGGGTATGTATGATCTTGATACACAATGGTAGCTGACTTTGCTTTTCTCTCACCTGCTGGGAAAGTCACGGTGCCCCAAAGTTGCCCAGGGCCATCAGCCTACCAACTGCCATCGAAGCATAAAGGGCATTGTGCCCAAGAAAGAAAGGGAGAGGAGTACATATCGGCAGCATTCTTAGCATACAATAAAGCCATCATACATCTGATCTACTGTGGGCTGAAGCCAGTTCTTTTTCCACGAAAGCTGATTCTGAATTACTAGGAAGGGTTATTTAGTAAGAGCCACCTTAGATATTGTGTCTTTATCCTCTTGTTGCACAGTTGGCAGTGTGGCCAGATTTATGCATCTTGATCTAGAGGTGATATCTGCTTTTCCAGTGTTTTAAAGAGGAATCTGTGTATTTTGGTTGAGTGTTTGTTTGTTTGCCTTTCTTCCAACGAATATAATACATAAGTACTAGCTTGTCAAAACCCGTGTGTGTTGTGTGGCTTCAAGTTGTATCTGACTTGTGGTGACCCTAAGGCCACCATGGACAGATGTTCATGGGGTTTTCTGAAGATTTATTCAGAGGAGGTTTGCCATTGCCATCCCCTGAAGCTGAGAGCATGTGACCTTGCCCAAAGTCACCCAGCCGAGCAGGAATTGAACCCTGGTCTCCAGAGTCATAGTCCAATGCTCAAACCACTACACTACGCTGGCTCCATCAAAACCAGATGGAGCCATTGTTCTAGCTGCATTTCCAGAGCCCTCATAAGCTACTGCAACATTTTGTGTCACATATCTACCTTTTCATGTCAAAATGCAACGCAAGCTCTAAATCATAGATGACTATAAAGAATGTCTTCAGGGGCATCTTCTAAATGGAGGTGTGTTAGGGTCCTTCTTGATGTTGTTGTGTGCCTTTAAGTCATTTCCAACTAATGGTGACCCTAAGGCGAATGTATCACAGGATTTTCTGGGGCTGAGAGTGTGTGACTTGCCCATGGTCACCCAGTAGGTTTTTATAGCCAAGTGGGGAATGAAACCCTGGCCTCCAGAGTTGTAGTCCAACACTCAAACTACTACACCACACTGGCTCTTGTTAGGATCCTACCAGAACTCATGTGTAAAGTTTGAAAAAGTTACTCTTTGGGAGTTCTCCCAATTTTCCAGCCATCAGGGAAATTCTGGGAGTTGTAGTCCAAAAAAAAAAAAAAAAAAGCTATGTTTCCAAGCTCTGATTCTGTGTCCCTTAAACACACACTCCACTATCACTACCTATCTGATTCATCAGCTGTGTCTCTGTGCTGGAAATGCTCTTTGTGGTTTATCAGTGGGGAAATTGCACAGCTTCCTCTGTGCAAAAAAGTTCCAGAATATGCCCAATTGATACAGAGCTGCTGGCGCGGGATGATCCTGCTCTGGGGAGGGTGACCGATAGGCGATGGTGGGAGCAGCTCCCAGGCCGCTGTGGTGATGATGATGAGGCTTCTCTTTCGCACCAAGGCAAGTGCAAGAGTCCTTTGCGATTGGCTTTGCTTGTCCATGCATGCTCCCTGGCTATGGGCTTTACAGCCTCCTGCCTCATGTCAGATCTCCAGGAGTGTGTGGGATGTGAAAGGGCTCTGGGATGAGCAAAGAGGAGGTTAGCAATATATAGGATTGTGGCCAAGCCACAGAACATGAAATTAATTAATTCATTATTATTTATTATTTTTTGGAGTATAAGATGCCCAGCATCCCCTAACTTGTGCTGTCTGAGGCCAAAATCTCCCAGCCTTGCCAAAAGAACATAACATTCCCAATGTCTGTGATGCTGGAGAGAGTGGAAGAGGAGGAAAATTATGAAGACACCAATACGTGCCTCTTGTTTGTCGTAGTTTCCAGCTTTAGTGAAGCTTTGTTAAACCATAGAGTTGTAGGAAGTTGCTTTCTACAAGTGCAGGCTCTTTGTTCCAAAATTACCTGCTCAGATTTACAATGGTTGTTCACACTGCTTGGCAGGAAGGATTGAACCCGGGGCTCTGCCAAGCAGCTAAAATGCCTCCCATTGCACCAAGGAAAGGCAGTATTCCTTTGGCACAAAAGTAGAGTATACAGACTGACTTTTGTCTGATTTGCCACAGAAGCTGAAATACCTTTTCTTGTGTCGAAGAGGGAGATTACAGTGTTGATAGCAGTCGCTGTGATAGAACTAGAAATATTGATTAGAGAACCAGTCCTCAAACTTTGATCCTTTGTACTTCAGTTCCCAAAAGTCCCACCCAGCTTGGCCAACGATCGGGAATTCTGGGAGCTGTGGTCCAAAACATCTGGAGGACCAAAGTTTGGGAACCACAAGACTAGGGGTTACAGCTGTATGATGAAAAAAGAAATACCAATAATTCCTTATTGGTATTAGCAGGCTCTGTAGCCTGAACAGAGCTCAAAAAAGGTACTTTCCATGACTACGTGTCCCAGAGTCCCCTATCCAACTTGGCTTATTGACCATGCTGGCAGTGGTACTCTGAGAATTAAAGTTGGGGGGAAATAACTTTTCAAAACTTTGAGCCACAATAAGTTTTTTCTTACAACTCGGGATCTTTTCGGTGATGGCACTTTGAAACTCCCATTCCTACAAGTGGCTTGCATGATGGACAAGATCAGTTTTCTCCTGTACAAAGGTAGAAACCATTTTCTGTGCTTGCCTGGACTTGGCTTCTAATGCCTTTTAGATCTATCATAAATAGATGGTGTTTGAATTTATTTCTGCATATTTTAGTTTGTTAATTTAAATGTTTTTAGCTGCCTTGAGGACACTCTTTTGAAAAGGCCGAATAAAATGTTCCATTAAGGAGCTGAAATATGAGCCTGCTGTGTTTTCTAATGGTAATTATTAAGTAGTGATAATTCCACTACATGTACATTTACCTAGATTCACTTTAACCTTATGGTTAGAGCCAAAAGGTGGCATGCCCTGTTTGGCTTATACATACTTTTGGTCTCTGAAGGATTGTGGAACTATTATTTCTCTATATTTCCTGTAGATGCATGCAAAGGCTAAGGTCAGGATTTTTGTAAGACATTTCTAAAAACCACAAAACCCCATGTTTTGAATATTTGCGTAGGCAGCTTAAGAAGAGCCTTAAAAGACAGGAAAGAAGGGAGGATCTGAACCTAGGTGTGTGTAAATAGTCACTTATTTTGTTTGTTCTGTGCTGCAGAATTATGAGAGTTCTTAATGGATTTTTTGTTATTTTTCCCTTATTTTGGGTGTTTTGGGTTTTGTTTTGTTTTTTTGTAAAATTCCCTTTTTTGTGCACAAAAGGATTTTCATTTTTTTTTAAAAAATCCCATTTAAAAAAAAACTTTGGCAGTTTTCTTGATGGGATGCCTCAGGCTGCATCCTCACTGTAAGAAATAATCCAGTTTGAGACTACTTTAACTGTTAGAGCTCAATGCTGTGGAATCCTGGGATTTATAGTTTGCTGTGGTACAAGTGCTCTCTACAGAGAAGGCTAGATGTCTCACAAGACTACAATTTCTAGAATTCTGTTGTATTGAGTCATGGCAGTTAAGGTGCCAAACTGAATTATTTCTCTAGGAGGAATGAAACTTCATTGTGTTGAGGTACCCTTCCTCATTGAGGATGAAAGAATTTGCAAGTTTTCTTTACCTTTCTGTTGAAATTGTATTTGGAAGTGGAAGCTTGCTACTTGAAGTAGGACCTTGCTTGTCCTGCATAGAGCATCACAAGTCTGCCCCTGCCCCACCGCAGGGTAGTGTTGCCAGATTTTCAAAACAGCATTAAGGGACAGTCACAATTCATGGAAACCAGAATAAACAGGAGGCACGCATTGCAATCTTCATAATCTTCCTCCTCTTCCACTCTCTCCAGCTTCACAGACATTGGGAATGTTATGCTTTTTTGGCAAGGCTGGGAGATTTGGGGCCGAGATGGCCCAGGTTAGAGGATGCTGGGCATCTTATTTTTAGGGCAGACAGTCAGGAAGGAGCTATTATCAGGTTGAGTCTCCTGTAACCGAAATGCTTGGGACCAGAAGCATTTTGGATTTTGGAGCCTGGGGTACAACTTCCAGAGGCCATGCCCAGGGCAACTATCACATTGGTGGAATGTGCCAGTGTGGCTTACTGGTTTGAGTATTGGACTATGACTCTGGAGACCAGGATTCAATTCCCTGTTCGTTCCTGAAACCCACTGGGTGATCTTGGGCAAGCCACACACTCTCAGCCTCTGAACAAATCTTGCTAAGAAACCTCCATGATAGGGTCCCCTTAGAATCAGCATAAGTCGGAAACAGCTTGAATGCACACAACGACGACAATCCATATTCTCCTCCCAGATCTCCGTGGTTAAACATAGCTTAGTCCTCTTGCATCTGCTATCATTTGTGTTGTAAAATTTGTAATCCCTTCTCAGTGGTGGACCTCCTTAACCTAGAAAGGACAGTTTGTTTCTTTAGAAACTATTACATTTATATGCTATTTTTATAAAAATTCACAAAGTGGTTTAATGTCAGGCCTCTGTATCCATGGATTCTGCATCCACAGATTCAACCATCCATGGCTTGAACAAATATATTTTTTAAAAAATCCAAAAACCCAGTGAGGTAAGTCAGGCTGAAAGTGATTGGCCCAAAGTCAAAGTCAAGCTAAATACCTGTATTAAACCTGTTTTCTTACCTTCTTTTATTCTGTATCCCCTTTTTATATGTCTTGGTCTATGACCGTAATAAAGATTCTGTTCTATTCTAAAGTCAAATAGTAAGTTTTGTGGATCAGTGGAACCTTGAATATGGATGTCCAGGCATACTAATAAACTGCTGTAGTTGTTGTTATTACTCCTCCTGCTACTTTATTAGGATGACATTGATCCACATTGTTTTAGAGTAACATAGGATCAGTGTGATGAACTGATTGGAATGCTGGATTGAGACTGTGAAGACTTCCACACTATACAGTTATAGCACTATGATTCCACTCCAATCTCCATGGGTGCATATTGTGGAATCTTGGGATTTGCTGATCCATTTTACAGAAAATGTCAGGGACTGAACAGAGAGCAAATGCTGGCAGTCCCATCACTGAGGTTCAAAGCTGCTCATGCAAGTGTTGAGAGGAGAGCTAATGAATGGTATTAATTGGGGATTAATCTTTGTTGGGAATGCAAGCCAAGGAAGAGTGAGCCAAAGACTTACGAAAAGAGGCAAGTTTTGGGAAGGGATCCATTCTTGGATGTGGGCACCTCTTCATAATCAGTCTTGGAAGGAATTCCTAATTTCTGTGCCAATAGAGCTGGGCACCAGAGACTACGGGCAGGTTTATAATTGAATTGTGGCATCTACTTTTTCTTCTCCATCCACTTTCACTCACCAACACTGACTGAATAGATTAGTGACAGGTTTCAATTTAGTCAAATGCTGATAGTGGGGGGGAAATTTTTTGTACATATCCATACTGTCAAAAGAGCATCTGCCAATGCTTAAAAATAGGCACAGTACTAGGAAATTTGACATCATTTGATCACTTATCTGTGGTCTGCTTCTGTAGAACAGAAAGTGCTACGACTGACTGAGGTGTGATATCACCAGCACCACTGCTAGCATAGCATATAGATTTGCAGTTTACAGTGTTAAGTTTCTCCTCCCCTTCTATTGTCCCTTTCCCTTTATTCTTAGTTCTCCAAGTTATGGATGACAGGCAGTGAGGAAGGAGCTATCTGCTAAATGCATATGGTAACTTTAAATGTCTTTTGGTCTTTAATTTTCCTCAGTGGCTAAAAATACCTGTATTTTGAGGTTTCATTTTCTCAAGGTGTGACACTCTCTACTGTGTATGTATGGTGTTTCCTTGCCTCCTAGGCATAAGCTTGCTTGGCTCTAACAAGGTGCATGGTGCTTTTCAGAGTACAAAAGTTCAGGTCCTTGCCCCAAGGAAGTTAAAATCTAAAATTTAAAACAGAAGAAACCTCAGTCAGGAGAGGGGCCTAAATCCAGTTGTTAATCTCAATTAGTATAGACCCCATATGCATCTGAGAAAGTAGACTCAAATCTATGAATCTTATCCTGCCAACTTCTTTCATTAGTTAGTCTCAAAGGTGCTACAAGATCCGTCTACATAGCATAGACCCGTTGAATCAAAGAAACTCACATAAGTGTTGACTTATCAAATTCCCACTGATTTTATGGGTGCAGTTGTATTGGGACAAAGAATTGGATTTTGACCAGGGAGGTGGTCTGTGGTTATTTCATTGAATGCACTCAAACCTAATTATCAGTTCGGTGAGAACAAGGTATGAGAACGAGGATTGTGCCAAAGACTTCATGGAAGGGCCAACAATCAGGAATAGCTGGATTTTGAACAAGTATTTGAAGAGCATTATATGGGTGTTCTTCAGAGGCAATTGTGGTCGTATTGGTGGTGGTTATTTTATTTACTTATATCCACCTTTCTCCCAATATAGGGACTCAAGGCAGCTGACACCAAATTTAAAGCAGCACAATTTTAAAACATTTACAAAGTATAAACATGAAGTTTAAAAAAAATCAACAATTTTAAAAGTTACAACAATTACACATTCAATATATTAAGGTACATTAAAAACTAGAGACAAGCCTTGATCCGATTTGCACAGCACTGTGAAAGCCCAACCTCCATCAGTTTAAAAATCCTGATGGCATGAAAATGTGCCATCTGAAATTAGAATGCTGTTGAAATGAGAGCAGGGAAGGGACTATCCTGGCCTCTCTAGGGAAGGAATCCTAAAGTCTGGGAGAGGCCACCAAGAAGGCCCTGTGTCCCATGTTCCCACCAAATGAGCCTGAGATGGTGGTTGGACCAAGAGAAGGGCCTCTCCAGACAATCATCAGCTGTAAGGATAAAGCAAGCTTACTATTCAAGACTATTTATTTCTGTTTAAATATGCATGTTAGTTAGAAATCTGGGTTTCCCAAAATGTTCATTGGGGGGGGGGGGATTTGAATCCATGGGGATTCTTTAAAAAGAGGTTAAAAATTATTGTCCACTCTAAGCATTGAAAAGGTGGGAGGAACAGGGAAAAATGCTGGAATAGAAGTAGCTTATTGGGGATAAGAACTGGAAGGGAATGTTCAAACAGAGCTGTGTTTAGCTCTCTGGCTTCTTCTAAGGTTGTTGATACTGGTACCCAAAAGCCCTTAAATTCTGCAAGCTTGCTTATGGCATATATTTAATGCACTGTTGCTCAGTGCCTTCTGTTTCCAGGATTCAAGCAAGAGCTTGGAAAGTAACGTGGTCAAAGTAGCAAAACTATACCTTCAATGCATCACTTTTCTGGATAATGAATGGTAATGCTCTTAATTTTCTAAAAGTAGAACAATATGTATACTATTTACTTACTATTCCTCAAATGTTACTTTTAGGGGATTTAGGGCTATATAAGGTGAGAGCTTTTTGGTTCTTAAAAAAAGCTATTAAAAAGTAGTGCATTAGCAATGTGCTACTGAAAGATAAAATGAATGATTTCCTTTTGAGCAAAGAGTAATGATTAACACAACAAATTACACATTCACACACAACATTGTAAAGAGTAATGGGAATGAATTAATACTCCCTTCTTCCCCCTCCAAAAAAATTCCAAGCTCTGCTTTAAAGCATTTCTGGAACAGAAGAGAATGGCAGAGAGAAATGTAATCCCCTCTCCAATTTGTTATGTCAGTATGTACTAGAAGCTTTACTTGAAAATTTTGAAAACTAAAATATGATATACTGTGCATACCATACCACAATACTATCAGTTCTGAAGACATGGTAACTGATAATCTTGTACATATTGTATTTTTTTTCTGACTGGCAATTTAGCAATGCCTGCAAATGACGTTTGCTCTTCAGATGAAAACTTGAGGAAAATGGTGTTTGACTATCCATTGGCATTCCAATACTAATTTTTCTTTGTTCTGCAGGCAAAACGGGAACCCACTTGGATAGAGAAAGACTCTTCTGTGAACACTGCTGATAAGGTAAAAGATATCATTGCAGCACCCCTGCTCTCTTCTTTCACATCCTCACCGTTTTTGTATGTCATAAATTGATGCTGAAAGGGGGGCAGTTTGTTTCTGTACAGGGTTGGAGTTGAATTAATGTGGGCTATGTCTCATTCAGAAATCTCTACTGTTAACTCACTCTGAATCTAAGCTGGTTACTTCAACAAAGAAGCTGTAACTGATTGCCAAAGAGTTCACCAGGCTACATCAAACCCAAAAGCAAGCGTGGTTGATGTTTCTTTTCCTTCTCAGAGGGTTACAGCTACCATCCATTCACATTTCAGTTTCTATGAGTGAAGCAGGTAGCAAAATAGCTGGTACATATTTCAAAGTTTTCTCAAAATTCTTCTCATTGTGACCTTGGCTCAGCTGCCAAACTGGAGACATTGGGAAATGGTGTGCAGAATATCAAAGTATGCATCCTTTGCATACAGAAGCATCTAGTGAGACTATTGAGTTTTTCGTATACCCACCCGAAAAGGAAGGGTCATTTTGATAAACAAAGATGGAGGAAACAGCAAAAGTTTTTTGTTGTGCCATCAAAGACACAATAGCTGGTACAAGATGCTGAAGAGTGGATAGAAGTGATCATCTTCTAAAAAGTAGGCTACACCTTATAGCTGACACCTCTGGTTGGGGGCTACTTGTAGATGTACGAACAAGTATGCAGACTGGATTGATTTCTGGATTGTTTCTGAAGTCTCCGCTGAAACAGCTTTGTTGGTGCTCAGAGCATCACAGCAGTCTACTTTGATACTCATTGAAGTATTAATTGTGTGGTTTTCCACTCTCTTGTGCTTGCAGCTGTCCATGCCACAGTTCAAGGAGGACACTAGTAGATTTTTGCTTCTCTTTCTGTATATTGTCATCTTTGGGAACGAGTCAGGGAACTGTATTCTTTATAAGGCTAAAGAAATAACAGATTGTAATTTATTGAGGAGGAGCCTTCAGCCATTTTTGGAGAGCGTGAACGAAAAAGTGGTCTTACGTGCAATGGGTGGGAAAACAAGGAACAGTTGTTTTTATTCTGCTTTGGGGAGAGAGCACTGAAAGGAAAGGTGTATATTTTAAAAAAGAAGAAATACTATAGACCTTAAGAACGCACAATGCAACAGATTTTTGCACTCTATTACCAATACATAAAGGCTTGCAATTCTAACCAGATGTTTATGAACAGAGGGCCTCTTTCCTTTTGCAGATGTTGTTCAGGTCTAGCAAAACATCCCCCCAGTGAAGTGGAGAAACCATTTTCTCCAATCCTACCTACCCACCCATGGCCCTTTCTAATAGATCCAGCCCTTCAGAAAGAGAGATGGAGTTGCAGAAGGGAGAAATGAGCAAGTGATGAAATTTATTTCTCTTCCCAAATCTCCACTAAATTAATGTGAACTTAGTAAAAACACATTTGCATAAATTATGTTGATTTAGTGGGTCTGCTCTACTTGGCACTGACAATTTGGATGTAAGCTGCAAACTTTTCAGCGCATTTATTCACAAAATCATGTTCGTATTGCAAGAGAGGAACAAAATTAAGCCAGTTGCCTGTTAGCATGGGGGGAACCACACGCTGCCAGACAAATTTGTTTTTTGATACACTGAATCTGTACTTGAAATACTATATTTTATTGTTGATATGGTCAGTCGACTAATCAATAAAACTTCTTGTTGGTGTGTGTGTGTATGTGTGTATTATCAATGAGGAAAATTTAGCCTTCGGCCACCATTACACATCCACACAGGTGCATCAAGTGGAGCTTGTTCCAAGCTGTAAATCGATTTCTCCCTGCTGACCTGAGGCAAATGGAAAAGTGTCACAATGGCTGCTAAGAAACATTTTCAAGGTTATGTTGTGTTGTAGCTATATTTCCAAGCTTCTACAGTTAGGAAGACTAGATTTGGGTTTTTAAAACTTCTACACCTCATTTTCACTCATGCATAGTAAGTGGTAGACAAACAGAATTGGAGATATGGGAATAATGAACCATTATAAGGCACATACATAAACCTATGCAAGAGTTGGATTTTCCCACTTGACGGGAGTTGTCATGGGGTCTGCACATCTAGGGCTACTTTGATTGTTGTAAGAAGCACTTCCCACTTTTTCTAACTGGTTTTCTCCATGTGAAATGTAGCCGTACTGGTCATGGTAATTGCAGAAGTTTGACATGTCTGCATGATAGGGTTCTTTCTTTCTTTGTGTCTGTCTGTCTTTCTTGTTTTTGGTAATGACTACAATCTGTCTTTGCTGTGAAACAGAAATTGCTTCCACACTGGTGGAAAGGAAATAAGATTTACGTCTTATAGAGATTTATTTATTTATTTTTTAAAATGCAATAACACATGCTGTAGAGTTTAGGACAAAAGTTGGCTTTGAACAACAAAAGTGAAACTGGGCTACAAAGTTTCAAAAATTGACTTTTACCACAAGTGTTTTGCTTCAAGGGAGGGCAGGAAGCTCTGCTTTCAAGCTGCTTTACTTTTAAACCTGTGCTGCCACAATACTTCCGTTTGGTTTGGCTTTTGCCACCTGTGTTGGTGGCTAGTCTTCTGCGAAACGGAGCATGTTCCAGCTGATGGTGTGCCTACAGACATCAACCATAGTTCCCTAGGGAACTCAGAAGACCTCTTAGTTGGAGATGTGCCACTTTGGCCGGGATGGGATGATGGATGTGGCTAAGAAACCCAAGCTTCCTCGCATCTTTGCCTTTCTGGCTCTGTGGCTACATGGGAAGCGCCGTGCAGAACCTTGCAGCCTGACGCTGCTTTCTCCGGGCAATGTCAGCGACCTGGTTAGTACTAAAGGAGGTCCCATCTGCTTTGGTTGTGCTTGCTTTCTTGTACCTGTAGCAGAGAAGCAGTTTCATGGGTGAGTGGTAGGTTTCTCTTCCCATCTCTTGGACAGTTCTCATTCTCACGGGTACTGAAGATATTAGGGAAACGCCCTGTGTTCTCCTCATCTGGTTGATCCAGTGGAGAGCTGGGAAATGTTACTTTTTGCAGGGACCAAAATTTAAAGAATTTTTCCAAGCTCCAGTCCAAAGATCTAGTCTTGGAGGCACATGATGCAGCCGCTTTGCTGGTGCTCAACAAGTCTAGGTGGGAATTAGCTAGCAAACCCAGCAGATACCACTTTGAATTCTGTAGAAGAAAGGAGTGGCAGAACTATAAAGAATAAATAACCTACTTGATTGGCCTGACATGCTAGAGTTTGCATGGACAAGCTTCTTCTTGTTTGTGCAAACTAATGTGAAATTTTAGTGCCTCAAATACCTTAGGAAGTCAGGGCATCTGAAAAATATTGACTAATCCTTTCAAATGTTACAAACAGGCACCTCTATCTAGGATGCTGTGATAGCAGTAAAATGTCACTTGGTTTCCTGGAATCTAGAATCTTTTTCTTTTGCATCTGTTACCTCTGGGGTGCTCATAAGTAAAGTGGTAGTTTCAGGAATACACTTCTGAAAGATGCTTGTCCAACTTCTGTTTAAAGATTTCCAAAGAAGGAAAGTCCACCACCACTGTCAAATAGCTCTTATAGTTAAGAAGTTCTTCCTAGTGTCTAGGGAAAATCTCTTTTCTGGTAATTTGAATTCACTGGTACATGTTTTAGTCTCTGGAGCAGCAACAAACAAGCTCTGTCCTACCTGACAGATTTAAAGATAGCTATCTTATCAGTCTTCTCCAAGATAAACATACCCAGCTCTCTCAACCATTCCTTCTAAGGCTTAGTTTCCCAGACCTTTGATCATCTTGGTTGCCCTTCTCTGGACATGTTTCAGATAGGCCAGTAAAGTAGGCCCTTGGTTCCAGGATCCTCTGTGGATACCAAAATTTGTGGATGCTCAAATCCCATTAAATACAGTGGTATAGTAAAATGGTGCCCCTTATATAAAATAGCAAAATCAAGCTTTGCTTTTTGGAAGTTACATTTTTAAAAATATTTTCAAGCTGTGGATTAAAAAAAATCCATGGATTTGGAGGACCAACTATAGTTTGCTTTTCTGTATATAAGGCAACTCAGATGGTCTTGAAGGGAGAGACAAATTCATGGAGGATGTCTGTCGAAGCCTATCTGCTTTTCTAGGCTCAAATGCCAGTTGATGAGTATCATCAAGGGGAAAAGGATATCTTCCTGCCCAGTTTGTGGGGTTTCCAGAGGCATCTGGTTGATAAGTGTGGGAGGTAAGATGATAGACTAAGTGGGACTTTGCTTTGATCCCATGAAGCGACTCTTATGTTCATTCTGCTGTTTTCCCCCTTTCCTTTTTGTAATGCAGCCTTGTCTCAATGAATGTGACTTCAGTGACTACTTCATTTTCTTGATGCAGAATCTCTCTCTTTCTCTCTCTGACTGAATGAAACATGTTTCAGCCCATGCCAGATGCAGGGATTTGGCATTTGCTCAATCTTTCCCCCAAAGTGAGGAGGAGAGGTTGTGAGGAGGGGTGATGAGACTGCCAAAAGGCATGGAGGCTTCTGCTTTTACAGAATGGCTCACAAAGCTAAACAGATGGCATGGGGGGCTCAAAGGGGTTGGGTGGGATGTCTAGCTTCTTGATGTGCCAGCCGCACCAACTGTGTTAGGCAACAAATCAGGGTGTTTGTCATGGCATGGGGGTAATTGTGGTGCCACAAACATTCACACTCTGTGCCACCTGCCAAAGAAAGTCGTGGCAGTCCATGGCAAAACGTACCACAGCTTTTGATATTGTGGGAAGAGGAGGTGGGGGAGAAAGAGAGAGAAAGAGATTGAAGAGAGTAGGAGGCACATATGGTATCAGATGAAAACAGCAAATGTTTGCAAGCCACAAAGCTGTTGACTTGAAAGCTTTCCTGCTGTCAGGAGCATGACACTGGGGTGAAATTAAGGATATTGTGGCCTCTTTAGGCTAACACATTTGCTGGAGTCCAGGCTTCTATGGGCAGAGTCCTCTTTTCTATAAAGGATGAAGTTGGCATACACACACATACACACACACACACACACACACACACACACACACACACCCTTATGTAAATGGTGGTGGAGTGAAGGCACTATTGTTAGAAAATGAGGCCAGAGAATCAAACAATGAAAGGACAGTAATATTGTTATGCAGAGTACAAATGCAAATAGTGTCCTGTTGGCAGGCAAGCAGGGGCTTCTACTGAGTCCCTGCCAAAAGGCTGTGAGAGAAGGTATAGGATGAACTCTGGTTCTGTAGCAGAATTGGGGACTTATGAGCTCCCTCGGAAGTGCCTGCTCCTTACACGATGACTCCAGCGTAAAGTGAATATTTGCACCAGTATTACATCTGAATGCCAGGTTGCTTGGACACAGTCGATGAGTGCTGCTGCTGTTTGGTTACCACTGCTCAGGGCCAAGGATGGATGAGAATTTCATTTCACCCTTTTGTTGAGAAGAATTCACCAAAATTTGCAAATGTCTTCATATTTGGATGGAAAGACTTTGAGAATAAAAATACTGGAATGTGGAAGAAAGTGAAACTGACACATTTCTTCATCTGGGCCCTTGACTCATAATTTGCCCAGTTTGGAAACCCTGAATATTCAACCATATTAGTGCTGAATTACCCTTCCTTCCCCTTATCTTTTAATACCTATATGGCAGGCAGGTACCACATGGTCTAACCCATGTTAATACCACTTGAATTTGACAGGTGCAACTTGTTTCAGTTCATTTCTGAAGAATTTATCAAAATCCCATGGTTGGGCCTTCCAGCCAATAGTAACTTGAAGTTTTAAAAAGAGAAAGCATGACTGAAAAAGCAAAAATGGCCGTTCTTTCCCACCCTTTGCCCTGTTGCATTTTGCTCAAGTTCTCCTCTGAAGCTGAAGGCAGCCCTGAGTGTCTGCAAGGCTGCTGTCTATGCACCTTTGCCAACCCTTTTTTCAGTGTTTTTTTGGCGAAGAAGGCAAAGTGTGAGCCTTTTTGTGGCCTTCCCAAGCCCTCCTCCCAAATTTTTAAATATTCATCAGAGTTTTGGGGCAGTCTTTGCCTCCATACCCACACAGACACATGGAGACACAGAAAGGTAAGATTGCTAGATTTAAAACTAGAGAGGGCTCCTGTACCTTTAGTGATTATGTACAAGAGGGAATTTAAGGAAGCGTTGCTTGTTAGCTGCTTTTGTTACAAGCAACACCTGCCCAAAAAATCCCTCTTTGACATAACCATTAAAAGTACAGGATCCCTTCTCACTTTTCAGTCTAGCAACCCTATGCAAAAGTATGTCAAAAGACTGAGATCAATTTACTGTCAAAATGCACTTTATTGCTACCTGCATTGACATATATTGAGTGGGCAGGGTGTGAATCCATGGGATCCCACAAGACCTTTTCAGCAGATCCCTATGTCCCTCATCCCCCAAAATTATTCTTAGCCAAAAATGACCAATCACACGCCCATAAGCCTCCCAGTGAGTTCATTTGGCCATTTCAAGATGGCTTTTCAGACTATTTTAAGGCTGTGGGAGGTATTTTCGAGAACCAGAAGTGGCAAACTGGGTGGAGCACTTCAGTGCAGGAAATTGAAGAAATGCTAAATAGAACGTCTTGCAAAAACCACTACTCTCCACTGTATTGCCACTCCCTGCAGCCACTGTCACCAATTTGACTCTCTTGTCCATATTGTAAATGTAACATACTTTTTTGCTTGTCTCTTGAATGTAATCTAGTTTTCCTAAAATCTTAAAGCACTGCACATGCATGCACCACCTCAGCACAGGAAATTCGCTAGATGTATACAGGCAGGTTTTATCTTTGAGCTCAGTGTCTCAATGCCTTCTTAAGTTGCTGAGATTATGAACTTGTTTCAAAACTAAAGAGGCATGTCAGGGTGTTTTGTGGTTCTTGTTGTCGAAGTCATAGGTGATCTTCCTGCTTTGAACCTGTAAGTTGTGCTAAAACTGTGATCCTTTTTTCCCCAGAAGGAAGGCTCTGTCCAAGAATACACCATTACGTACCTTGTGAAAGAAGGGTCTGAGAAGGCTCATCCATCACAGTTTGAGCTGCTTAAAGTCCTCGGACAGGGTTCCTTTGGCAAAGTGAGTTCACCTTTTCATAGATTTATACTCCTTAAGTCTAAAGTAGAGGGAGAAATCCCTGCACATAGTGCTGCTGTTTGATTTGCATCCTCATACCCTTTTCCCTTTATGTATGACCACTAAAGGCCACTATCTTCATTCTGAAGAGACAAATATTAAATAAGAGTACTTCTGGGTGTATGCAGAGGAACTTGTCCTCCGCACAATTCATGCTTAGAATTAAGAAGCAGTGTTTCCTACAAGGGTAGGTGGCATAATTTCTCAATAGGGAAGCAAAAGTGGATGCATTGCCGTAAACCAGGGGTAGGCAACCTTTTTGAGCCGGGGGCCGGGTTGCTGTCCCTCAGACAATTGGGGGGGCCAAAGCACCAAAAATAAATAAATAAATAAATAAATAAAAATATTTTTTTACAAAAAAAAATTAAAATTAAAAAGATATGCATGCACACTCTCTCAGCCCCAGAAAAGCCATGGCAAAACCCCTGTGGAGATTTTGCCAAGAAAACCCCAAGAACAAGTAATAACAACAATAATATCATCATGGCGGGGGGGGGGGGCGGCAGGACCAGCCTGGGGCAACCAAGATGATCAAAGGTCTGGGAAACTAAGCCCTCTGGAGCAACACCAGGTGGCTGTTTAAAACATGTGCCCCCCACTGCTGCTGGTGTGTGTCATTCCTGCTGAGGTCAGAACGAGGTGCCCAGCCATGTAATCAATGCTGAGCACCTCTCTTTCTGCCTCAGAGGGAGGGATTAGTGCCAGCAGCAGGGAGCAGCACAATGGGACACACATATGAACAACTGCCTGGCATCACTCCAAAGTGTCCAGAAAACGGGAAGTTCAGGGCAGCTTCAGGGTCAGAATACTCCAGGCTGCTGCCGAAGTATTCTGGCCTGTGCGGATGTGCCCAGAGTGTGCCTCACGCTTTGCTTTCCACACCCTAAACTTGCTTGCCACCTTCAGATGTAGAAAACGCTATGCTGACAAAAAGTTCATCTGTCAGTCTGGTTAATTTCTGTATATGAGATGGGATTTCTGCATGAAATTCAAGATGAAAGCCTAGAGACAATTTGGAATGGATTATAGTAGTGGGGGGAAATATATATAGAATGACAGGAGAGGAGAAAAGGCTGGTATGTGTTTTATTTAAGATGGTAATAAAATAAATATAATTAAAAGAAGTATTTGGACTGAAGACACTGAGACACAGTTAAAGATGTCTTCCTCCCTCCAAACACACTTAATATATATTCTTCTAAGTTTCTTTTTTCTGGTGTGGCCTCTGTACAGGTCTTCCTTGTCCGAAAAATCACTCCGCCAGACAATGGGCACCTCTATGCCATGAAAGTCCTGAAGAAAGCAACTCTGAAAGGTAAAGAAGCACCACATGCTAGGGATACAAAGGCAGTTGTGGCATGGGGAATAGATTTTAGTGGTATGCAATCCTTGGCATAATTCTCTTCCTGTCCTGTCCAGACATCCTTTCAAATGATGAATTGATGGAGCACCTAATCAATCAGGAGAGTATTGACTAGTTTTGAATAAAATGTTGACCTCTGTAGCTGGGGATGGATAACATCTAGCCCTCCAGATGTGAAACTGAAATATGCATCAGTCCGAGGCAGCATATTTAGGCCAACAGCATTTGGAGGCCATAGGTTGTCCATCTGCTGTAGTAGACTTTCTTAAATTCTGTTGTATTCTTTGTTGACAGTACGTGACCGCGTGAGAACAAAAATGGAAAGGGACATCCTAGTGGAAGTAAACCACCCATTCATTGTGAAACTCCATTATGGTGAGTGTTCCAGTTCATTTTCCTTTCACTTGTGCGGAATAGTCAAGATGGCAGCCAGGCAATTTGAATTTGAGGAAACAAACCACCATGCTAGTGCAAGCCCTTTACTTCCTCTTGCCTCCTGTTGGAAACTGGCAGCAGCTAAATAAAATAATGAACTCTGGTTTGTCTCCACTCTCCCACTCTGTTGTCTAGCCATGTTTTTATCTTGACTTATTCTGGCTTGTCTGAGGAGAAGAAAGACAGAAGCTCTGGCTTCCACATCAAGCAGAGTTGGGGAGATTTTGTGGTTTTTGTGCCCCCAGGGTCTGAATTTTCATACAAATCTTTTTGCCCCAAACACCATCTAGGGGCCATGGGGAGCAAGTTAGCCAAATTTGCAGGCTGGTAGGAGAAGCCTTCCTTCTAACAGGAAAAAAGGACTTCCAGATCATTTCCTGTTATAACATAGGCCTCTCCTGGGCTTAAAATGGCCCCCAGAAGGGGAAAAAAACTTAGCAGAAATGCCCTCCATGTATCCTAAAGTAGTTTAGAAGGCAGAAATCCTTGTTGGGGCACTTCTCTCCAACAGTCTTTGGGAGCCAATGTGGCCCTCAACCCTTGACAACTTGTACTAAACAAATGCCAAATGTTTACCAGCTGACAAGGATGCTGCCTTCATGTGTTGCATGAATGTGACCAGGAAGTTTTCAGTGCAAAGCAACAAGATTTCAATCGTACGTTAACATCTTATGCTTGAAACTGAAGGAAGAGTTCCATATTCCAGTAAACACAGGAGTGCTGCTAAGATGGCAGCCTT
Source organism: Phrynosoma blainvillii (assembly GCA_026167975.1). Taxonomy (NCBI): domain Eukaryota; kingdom Metazoa; phylum Chordata; class Lepidosauria; order Squamata; family Phrynosomatidae; genus Phrynosoma; species Phrynosoma blainvillii. The sequence goes on from JANUYF010000008.1 coordinate 24,955,174, forward strand.
GTGTCAAATTCTTTCCTCTCCCTCTTTGTGATCTGTAGTTAAATATCCTGGCAATGTCACGTTGTACCTTGCCAAACCACACCAACCAATAAAATAGAGCAGAGGGGAAGGAAATGGATGATAAACGTACCCTAATACCAGTTCTATGGGGTAAGTTCTATTGTACATTGCAGAGGAGCAAAACTTGACAAGAGGCTGCCACTTCTGATAGCAATTTCATATTTACTGTGAGGTCCAACTCCATCCTGACAGAAGTACAAAAATCAATATGGCATGGTGGTTAGCGTTTGGGTCTAGATTTAGTATACCCAGGTTCAATTTCCCATTTGGTCAGGAAGGTCCATGGATGGCCTTTGCACAGTAACCAATTTTCAGCCTAGCCTCTCTCACTTTTGAGAATAAAATGGAGGGAAAGCCATTTGTGGCATTTTGAGTTACTTGGAAAAATGGGGGAGTTGTAAATGTTATAAGTTACATTAATCCATGGTGAAGAAGGTATGAACATCTAATGGGGAAGGACTGGCATTAGGCAGGTTCCCAGGTAAATATGCTTAACAAATTTAAAAGCCAGCCTCAGAGTATCCCCTTCTTAAAACAAGTTCCTGTCCTCCTGTATAAAACAATCTATTGACTGGCTAAGAAGTCCCTTAACTCAGGATTTGAACCCTACTTCAAACTCCTGTTTCGAAACCTTATTAAATCACATTTATGGAGGACAGTGACCCTCCAAAAGGAAGGGGGGCTTCCATTTTGGTTACATTGTTTGGAAATGATGGGAGTTGTTAGTCTGATCCATTTGAATGGCCCTCTACTGACGTTGTCATAGTATATGCCTTAGCTTTCCATGAACATTTGAATGTCACTTAGGTTAGCTTCTATCACTGGCAGATCAGAGAGGAACACTTATTTCTCTTCTGTGCATTGTATTTCAGCTTTCCAGACAGAGGGGAAATTGTATCTCATCCTTGATTTCCTTAGAGGAGGAGACCTCTTCATGCGCCTTTCCAAAGAGGTGAGCATATCTGGTTTTCATCTTATCAGTTTCCCTAAGGGTGGATTCTGGGAGAAGGAATTACACTGTGTTGGGGGACTGCAGGCATTGTGTAATGTTGTCAGGATACAAACAGCCAGCAAAGCTGTCCTCCTGGAGACAGCTACTGTGGTATCATGGAAAGGATATCAGCCAGCTCCCTTGATAAATTTGTTAAAGGCTGCATTTCAGCCTATCCAATGTCACAGGGTGGTTGTTGTGAGAACTGAGATAGCAGCAAGGGAGAGAGATGCATGTTATTTTGATTTCCTTGGAGGAAAAGCTTTAAAATGTATTGCAACCATTTTAAGTCTTATTTGTGAGCAGAACTGTGACATCGCCGAACTTTCAGCTTTGTCTCTAGCTCCACTATTCTTCTACTTGCCTGACTCCGACTCCTTCATAAATGGCAAGAGTTATATTAATTAGTGATAACAGATTTAACCATTTTGAGCCACTGCATCAACCAATAACACATTTACTGTAGTAAAATGGGAGCACAAGGCATTTAATCACCTTCATGTGAGTCATCAGGCTACTTAGATTGATAGAACCTAAACTATATTTATTTGATTAACATTTCTGGATAGGCAAACTTTCCTAAATTCCTATGAAAGTAAATATATTATGAGTCTTTATTTTGACATCAGAGTGAGTGTCAGTAAGTTTCTATCAACTCCAGTTCCACCCAGACCTGCTGCCATTGTGAGGAGAAATGTCTAGCAACATACCTTCACTTCTTCTTTTACTTCTCTAGTCTCTCCTTTGTATAAATGTATACTGTAACCTGTATCCGCAGCCATGGCTGGGTCCATATAAGCCTGCTGTATTTCTGTGTGAAACAAAACGGGAGAGTTGCAAAACCATGGCCTACTCTTAATTGTTCTTTTGGGTCTCCTGTTGCACCATAGCCACTCTTGAGCAAAGTAACAGCTTGCTGCCTTGGAGTATGGGGGTGGCAGAGAGGCAGGAAATGCAGAGAGGCTCTGATGAGGTAACAGGAAACTTCTATGAGAGCAAAGAAGCATGTAAAGTTGGTTGAACAGCTACCAGGTTATCTTCTAAAAATGAATTCCAAATCTACTCTTCCCCTCCCACCCCAGCTCTGCTTAGCAGCTCCTAAGTCTCCTCCTAAAACTGATGCATCTACTAGGAAGTCCTTGCAGAACAAAAGCAAGTCAGCTAGGTCTATTTAATAAAGTAGAACACAGATGGGGAAGAATTTCTGTGTGCACTCAAACTATTCATTCTGTGAATGGCTCCCAGAGCATAGGACCAAATTCTGTGGAACTGTAGGAAGAATAGGTTATGAAATGTTTCACCTGTTTCTCCAGATTAATTATTCTGCTTCCAAACGCTGCCCTAAAATGTTGGGATGATTTGACAGATTCTGTACTTGAAAACCTAACTGGCCTCCTCAGAGACTTACTCAGGCATTTTCTCTGATATCCAGAAACTTTATTTCTGAATAAAAGCTTACAAAGTAATATCACAGAATCTGAATTATCAAAAGTCCTTCCCTACTAATGTTAAGAAATGCATAGGATATGCACAACCCTTGCCTTGCTTTCTGCATTGTATGACATCTGTTGTCTATTCTTGTCCCTCTCAGGTAATGTTCACTGAGGAAGATGTGAAGTTCTACCTTGCAGAATTGGCATTGGGCCTTGGCCACTTGCACCGTCTGGGAATTGTATACAGGGATCTTAAACCAGAGAAGTATGCAAAGCCCAAATGTTTCAGGGTTTCTTTTAGGGTGCGTTCTTGAATGGCTGAGATGTGTCTTAGCAATTGGCCCAATAACCAGGACTGGGTTGGGTAAATTAACTGGAGGTAGCCATTAACTGTTCCAAATGGAGCATACTACTTCTGAGAGCACATAGAGGGTGGAGGGCAATGGGATACAGTAGCATGAACAGTGTCTTTCTTTGGCCTTACTCCTTATTGTAGCTGCCATAGTGTTTCTGTCTACTATACAGCCAAAAAGTGGCTGAAATCCATTGAGTGAAAGGATCAAGCTGGCTTTTTGTCTAACTTAACATGAAAGTTGGGGGAGTTACATTTTTGGACTACAGTGCCAGAATTGTAGACTGTAATGCCACGAGCCATGCTAGATGAGGAACTGTGGTCATTGTAACCCCTCAAGTAACTTGTCCAAGCTCTCAACCTGTGCAGATAGAAACTCACCTCTGCAGGTATCTAAAAGAAATACCCAGTCTGCACTTTGGGAGTAACAGTACTACTTAATATGGGAGATTGAGTTAGCCCATACAAACCACATCCTGTTGTGCTCCACCTGTCCTTGTAAAGATCACTGACCACAGATCACAGTCTTTGGTAAATTCTCTCACTTGGTGCCCTGCTGGTTAGTACATGCTTCTTTCTATCCCAAAACAATATATATCAGTCTTCTTTATATCGACGTCCATTGAGTCCATTATTGTCTGCTCTGACTTTGTTTTTCAAGTTCTCAGGCAGACGTCTTTTCCAGCACTGTTACTGAATCTTTTAAACCAGTATTGCTAAGGAATGAAACTAGGGTTGCCAGGTGCCCCTTATTTGAGGGTTGGAATTATTCGAGTCCCTTATATAGACTGAACAAGTTGCCAAAACACTCATATTTTGAGCTTTTGGGAATGATGAGAGGAACAGATGTTCTGTAAATATAATAAAATCAGATATTTAAATTACTTTAAATTTAATCAAAATTGTCAAGCAATGTGGGCAATAGGTTAATTTTACCAAGAAATTTATCAGTACATTAACAGAAATCAATGCTTTTATTTAATACCTAGGCAGAAAGTAATATTGTTAATACTTCATGTTAACCCTGGGCGTCGTGAATTTTGACTGTCTCTTATTGCTATTTTGAAAACTTGACATCCATAATTGAAACTGAGGATCGAAACCTGCTTCCTTGCAAACCATGTGCTTTCCTGCAGAGCTATACCACCACCCATAAGACTTGGAGCAAAAATTAAAATCAGAGCAAAGGAAATTACTTGACATGATCTCTGATGTCTGAATTTTGTCTTGAAAGCCAGTTTATCCAACTATAAGCTGTCTGTATGTATTCTGGTGGTATATTTTATTCCTGTTTCTGCACCTTATATGCTCTCTCTCTTTTCCTCATAGTATTCTCCTGGATGACGAAGGGCATATCAAACTCACAGGTACAATTCCCTTAACTGTTTGGTGGTTGTGGTTGTTAGTTTTTTCCTATACCTTTGTTCTGAATACACTTTATTTTGTCACTATTAAGCAGATAGGTGATTGAATTTTATTCTCTTTTGGTTCCCTGCATTCCCTTCCTCTTCATACCCACCCCTCCACTCCTCCAATGCCTTTCCCCTTTTGTAGACTTTGGTTTGAGCAAAGAAGCCATTGACCATGAGAAGAAGGCGTATTCTTTCTGTGGGACTGTGGAGTACATGGCACCGGAAGTGGTGAATCGCCAGGGTCACACTCAGAGTGCTGACTGGTGGTCATATGGGGTATTAATGGTATGCTTAAGGTTTTTATTTTTTAATACTGTTTCCCTGCTCTCAGGGTAGCTATTATACTGACATAGTAAAACATCAGTATATCTCAATTAAATAGAAGCAGCCAGCATCCTATCAGATTAAAAACCACAAATCTAAACTCTTCACTTGTGCCAAGAAGACACTGTTTTTGGCACCAGGCAAACTTTTGTGGGGAGAGCATTCCAGATATGAAGTGTTAATGTTGTCAATAAGAAGTCTCTGCATTGAATCGTGTTATCTGAAAAAGGGAATCCATTTGAGTGACCAAAGTTATTCTGGCACCAAAGATCCAAGTAACCACTGTCATCCCAGAGTGCATGGAGTTGCATGTTTCCAAACTAATAAAACATCTTAACTCCATAAAATATATTTTTGGGATTGTTCAATAGTTAGGAAAATAATCAAGATCCAAAGGGCCTTTATTGAGGAAGGCCTTATCACCACTATCTTCTCTGGGGCAGTCAGGGACATTTATAGTCTCTTGGATCTAGGCCGAAGCAGTGAGACCATTCTTTGTTGATGTAATGAGTCCAAGAGGCCAGCGCTGAATAAACAAGTGATAGGTTACATTGCTCCAAATTTCTTATCTGCATCCTTTTGCCTCAGTAATGGAAGCTGATCTCTTAACAGTGGTGCTTAGTACATATTCACTGTGCTGCAACCAAATGTTACCCAAATTACTGTGGATGATGAGTTATTTTATCATTTAGATGCTTTAGGAAAACAGGTCAGTGCAGACTTTTATGAAAATTCTTTGACATCAGGCCTGTTCTCTGTTGCCATTAGACCAGGTCTAATCGCTGGAAGTTACAGGAGGGTAGATTTCATTTGAACATTAGAAGGAATTTCTTGACGGAGTTCCTGCATTAAACAGGAGGCTGGATTTGATGGCCCATGAGACCTTTCCCAACCATGATTCCTGCTGAATAAGTGAAAATAAGGTTGTGCACCACTCTAGACATTTCTGCTGGATAACACTGTAAGGACAGTATGATGGCAGAGAACTACTGTTTCTTTGCCATACTGTGGGCTCAAAGATCTTATATCTCCTCAGACCTGTTCTTCTTGAAGTCTTCTGCTACTTCTGTCCCTGATTTTGTACACAAACCCTAGTAGAGCATGGAGCCAAGCAGTCACAAACAAGGAGAGGCCCCCTCTACTCTCTCATCCATCCAGACTTTATTGTGAGCACAAACAGTTATGCCTGCTAGAATTGTGGAAATTCTTTGGCATTGTTTTCTTTTGCTTCATCCTTTAGATCATTTGTTACATGCCCCTAAGTTTTACCCTCGACTTACCCCACTGGTCATATCAAGATCCATAGTTTTGACCCCCAAACCTGCCCCCAACGTATACATGAGGTCACCCTATTTGGAGAGAATTGTTATGCAACCAGATCATGGTCTCTCTGCCTAGATTGGAACACCGGCTCCACAGGTCAACCCTGGGCGCATGTCAGGCCAGTGAAAATTGGGAGAGCCCCATGGTGATTGTGAAGTGCTGAAGGGCCTCCAACAAATAATTCTCACCATGGATGTTGCAGTCCCCTAGGACAATCAATCCATCAAGGAATCTCAGAATCAAGTCTGAGATCACTTCTGTCAATTCAAGTGGGAGGCTCTTAAGAAGTATTTATATTGTGAACCACCTTGGGTCCCTTTTGAGGAGAAAGGTGGGATAGAAATAAATTAAATAAATAAATATTTGGAAACTTGATTTTGGCTGTATGAAAGCTACCTGTGATGGAAGCAAAGATGAGTGTTTGCTGAATCAGTGCTGCCATCCTGTGGCAATTAGTATTTAAAATCTGCCTGGCTTTCTAAAGACAAAATGGAGTAAAAACAAGAAGGCAGAGTCCTGCAAAGCCAGTGTGGTGTAGTGGTTTGAGTGCTGGCTTGTAGCTCCAGAGACTAGGGTTCAAATCCCCACTTGACCTTGGAAACCCACTGTGACCTTGGGCAAGTCACACTACCTCAGCCTGAGAGGAAGGCAAGGGCAAACCTTCTCTGAACAATTTCTGCCTAGGAAACCCCATGGTAGGTTCACCTTAAGATCTCCGTAAGTCACAAATGACTTGAAGGCAAAGAACAACAACAACAAAAAAGGGTCCTACATTGTTCTCATGGAGGAAAGGCTGGTTTATCAAATGCAGGCTGTGTTGTTTTCAGATAGTGGAGGCAAAGGGCTGTGGGACCTTGGTGCCATCACTGCCTGGGCATGTGAGCAGCTCCTGTGTCTCACTCTGAGTGGTACTTCTCAAGATCACCCAAAGGAAAAGGGCAGAGCAGCTACATCTGCTACTTGTTGCCAATTGCCCAAACCAATCTGGATGGTAGTAGTAGTTTCTAGCAGTTCCTTGCTCCTCAAAGTCAGGCAGAGGTGATTACTGTCGTTGCTCCTTAGGATTGGGTCAGGACTTGCCTTTGGTGGGCTTTTCTGGTGCACCAGGACCCCAGCAGCTGACCAGTGATACCAGCCCCTTGACCAAGATCTGCAAAAAATCCCTTTTATGCCAATCTAATGGTTTCCATGTTTGCTCTTTTGTTTGCAATGAAACTTTAAAAAATGAAACAGACACAGACAATTTTGCAGAAGCTTTGGTTTATTTTCTTTTGTCATATGAATCAAAACTAGGATTCTAGAAAACAAGCTCCAGCTTCTCATTAATGTATTGGAACATTGTCTAGTAGAGAAATGTTCATAGTGTGAATTCCTTCACTACTCTACAACATTTCTTCCAACGTTGTTGTTGTTGTTGTTGTTGTTGTTGTTGTCATATTTATTTATATCCTACTTTCCCCCCAAATTGGGACACAAAGTGGTTTACAGATTTAAAAAAACAATACAATTAAAAACACACAAAAATGAGCATTAAAATGGAATTAAACTAGTATAGTATTAAAATACATCACTCATTAAAAGAATAAAATGCAATTTAAAAGATAAAAGCACTTAAAAAGAGTACATATTAAAACAGTTAAAATACTAAACACATTATAACAATAAAAATAAAACTATATACAGACCATTGAGGTTTTTTTTTATGTTACATGTTTATGTGTTTTGTTCTATATGGAATCTTTTCCTCCAAATGAAAAAAAACAAATGAGAAATCAAGTAGGGGTACTTGTAAACATTATGCAATCTTAGATTAAATGATGTGGGGAGCAAATTGCAAAGAGTCATTATGACAAAGTTAGTTGGTGCATTGCTTCTGCTGTTAAAGAGTTTTCAATTTTATGTGTTGCTTCTGGATTCATCCAAGGGCTCTCAACATGCATCACAATGAAATACACATTAAATAGTAACACTTTCAAAATAAGTAAAAGTAGCACTATTAAACATTGTGGAAAAAGTATACAAAAGTAAAATTAAATAAGCAGACTGAGAGTGGCCGCCAGACCCTCTAGTGCATATATGTGATATTCTTGCTTACTGTTTTTTGCAGTTTGAGATGCTGACGGGGGCCTTGCCTTTCCAAGGGAAGGACCGAAAAGAGACAATGACTCTCATTCTCAAGTAAGACCACATGGTTTTTCAGCCTATTGACTTGGAGGAGGGTTGCCCTGGGATAAACCACTACTCAGTGACAACATTTGCAAAAGGAGACCTCTTTCAAAAGAAAGCAGGAAGTAGAAGGGGGGATAGATGAATTTTTGTCCAGTGCCTCCATTCCATCTAGTAGATTGGTTTCTGTTCCTTTCTGTTCATATGATGTTGTATTTTCCCCCTACTTTGGAATACTTTATCTTTTTGAATTCTTGTAAGCCACATTAAGTTTGCCATAAGCACCAGATAGACAAAGTATAAAGGTTTGCTGCCAGGTGTGGTCACAAATGTTGTTCACCCATGCTCTTCTCTGAATTGGACAATGGGTGGATCAGATAGCATTGGGGGAGAAATGAAGTAGGCCTATGCCCTACCACTTGCTGATGATGCCTGTTCTGTACTTCTTGGAAGTTATATAGTGCTGGAGGAACAGTTCTAAATCCCTTTGCTATTTCAACAGGCCTGACTTGTGTTGTGTAAATGCTCAAACCTTTTCCCCTCCTTGTATCCATACTGTGAAAAACAATACTGCAGAGGGTTCTGGCATGCTGGGAAGCTGGAGGTGCTGCAGCATCTTGGTTTCTTTCTCAGTGACTCACAGCTGGTTGCATAACATATATGTATGTCTGTATATTTGCATTCTGTTTAGAGCAAAGCTGGGCATGCCGCAATTCCTGAGCGCTGAAGCACAGAGTCTCCTGCGAGCACTTTTTAAGAGGAACCCAGCCAACAGGTTAGGTAAGATGATGCCCTGGTTCACTTTGTGCCTGAGCATGTCTGCAACACAAAAACCAATAAGTTTTTAGTCCTTATCAAATGTAAACTTTCTGGGATTCAGAGACTAGCAGTACAATGGAAAATTGAACCTGAGGAAGGTTACTCCTTCTGGGTTCTTGCGTACAACTGAAAGCTGCCTTGTGTAATTTGAAATGGATTCTTTTGGACAAGACTGGCTTATCTGTCGTTCCCTGAGTCTACCATGTAGATAAAGTAAGAAACATGGGCAAATTTTATACAGAGCACTGCATGGGTGGCATGTCTTGACTAAGCTAAAAGATGAGCTTAAGTATACTATTTCCAGTATGATCAGTTTCAGAATGTTACTTTTGATGTTACAGTTCCCAGAATCAAATGCACCCAATTTAGATGATTCTAGAAGCTGTTCGAAAAGAAAATGCATTTCCAACCTCTGAGTATCCTGTTGCAGAGAATCCAGTGTTTCTGGGGGGTCCTTCTTTGAGTCACTTGGCTGAAGAGAAAGGGCTACATGTGTAATGGGTCTTAGAAAACAAATTCTGCTCTAAGAAGAAACAGGAAGAACCTGACTGATTGGGAACTTTATCTGTGTGTGTGTGTGTGTGTGTGTGTGTATTAAAGTGAAGAAATCATTTTAAAATGATATATTAATTTTAATGAATTTTCTTGCCCTTTGTACCAGTGTGCATTTCCAACCAGTGGAAGAATTCAAAAAGATAAAGTATTCCAAAGTAGGGGGAAAATACAACATACAAATACAGTGAGTGCAGAAGTGTATACAGAACTTCTTTTCTTTACTTTCCCGTATAGCTCTAGAATTGTTTGATGGACAAAGATCCAGGGCTAGCAAAAGGACTTCTTCATGCAACACATAATTAACTGACAGGACTGTCCAATAGAAGTTCTGGAGATGGCTGCTAGCTTAGCTGACTTCCAAGAGAAAGAAAGAGAGAGAGAAAGAAAGAAAGAAAGAAAGAAAGAAAGAAAGATTGGATAAAATCATGGAACTCCTGTTAGTCAAGAAAAGAATTTGAAAAGGTTAACTTGCCAGGCAAACCCATAGCAGGTGGCCGTGCCGACTACAGGATTCTGCAGGTTATCAAAAATGTACTTTTTCCAAGATACAATCATAGCAAAACTGAGCCTCCAGGCTCGGGCAGTATATCTGCAAACCAATTTCAAAGGGACATGTAGCAAAGGATGCCTGTTGCCATTGAGCTCTGTTTTTGAGCTCCTAGGAAGCATCTGCTGGATTGAACAGTCTTTGCCAGTAAAGCTTCTCGTGTACACAGTGGACTCACTCCTAGCTTTTGGTATTTCAATAGGCATTGCCCACACACTTTCTTGCAACCATAGGAACTAAAAATTGTACACACAGCTCCTTCCCCTCTTAGTGAAGCTGAGCTTCTCAAGATGCTGAATCCCAGCACCCCAGTGTATAAAGCTTTGTTGGGGTGAGTGTTTCATTTGTGTGGCATTGGAAAGCATGTGTCACTCTAAGCATGTTGGTTTCCTCCTGTGCTGTACAGAGTCTGTGTAGAAGCAGTACAAAACAGTGTATCTTAATCTTACAGGATCTGGTCCTGATGGTGTTGAGGAAATCAAGCGTCACCCTTTTTATTCAACCATTGACTGGAATGTGAGTATAGGCCGTTTCCTACTGCAGTAGTCCCTCCATATTCACTGGGGTTGGGGTGAAGAACCCCCGTGAAAGTGGGAAAACCCCAAATTTAAAAAAAACTATTTTTTTTACCTGAGAGAACACCTCTCTAGGAATCTCTAGGTCCTCCAGCTTGACTTTTGGCAGAAGTTGACAATAGAGTCATGTTGGAGGACCTAGAGATTCCTGGAGAGAACATATTAATCAAATCTGTGAATAATCAAATCCTCAAAAGTCAAAGCCATAAATGTGGAGAGCCAACTGTGCTTAGATGTTAAGTCCTGCAAGAGCTGTAGCTGGGCTGTAGTACAGGCACAACTTTCAGTGAGCTTATCAACGCCATCTCAAACCTGGTTCTTCTGCTGTTTCTTTGGAGGAGGAGAAACCACAATTTCATTCCCAGAAAGCAAATTCTCTAACTTCCTGAAATTGTATAAATGACCTGTCTAATGACGGTTCTTATGAGAATTACATTCTGTATGCTCCTTTCTGAACTCCATCACCTCAATGATAGCTAGGCCTCTGGTTGGATTTTTGTTGAACTCTTCTCCATTTGGAATTCCTAGTGCATCTTTGTCTCCATATTTCAGGAGTATTTTCCCTTATCTGGTAGGATGGGCTCAGCTTCCCTTTCTGTTTTATTTTTCATTTTGCAGAAGCTCTTTCGCCGAGAAATCAAGCCACCTTTCAAACCAGCTGTGGGTCGGCCTGATGACACCTTCTACTTTGACAAAGAGTTTACCTCCCGCACACCAAAAGGTTTGTATTTATTTTACTTCTCCAGGAAATAATAGAATTTTTATAGCATCAACTTGCCATAATTTTGCCTTAACTTGATATTTGATATTGAGTGATAGCATAGGGGGTGGGCAGAGGGTTGATCTGGATCAGTTAGTAGCTTTTAGGATAATTTAGTATAAATTGGCAAGGTTTTCTGATACCTGATAACAATAACAACAAAAAGCCAACACACACACACACACACAGTCTGTACAAAACTCCTGCTATAGTTATTTTGAGCTTTAAACTAAAATATGGCAGCTGTATGGCTCATGCAGTGTGCAAGTAATTGATTACAGGCTCTGGAGGGCCATTTTGCATCTTATTTTACTTGTCACCTTTAGACACCCAGGCACAATTTTGTGCATGGATCTGATTGCCAGACATCAAGCTAGTTGAAAACCAAGGAAATCCCAGAAGCCTGACGTCTATCCATGCCTGTCATGAAATATAAAGTCAGCCCTGGACTTGATTTATTAAAACAGTCACATTTGTATCCAAGTAAAATCAGAGTTGATATTCACAGCAAACAATTCTTGATTCTTTTGCACTTTTCCCCTTGGAGACATGATAGATGCATATGCTTTGTATCTAGCTGCCAGTTTAGGAACTTCCCTGTACACTCTCCCAATATGAAAATTTACCTGTATGTGAGGGAAAGGGAACCAGGATGGCGTAGTGGTTTGGTTGTTGGACTAGGGCTTGAGAAGGCCAGGGTTTAAAATCTCCACTTGGTCATGGAAGCCCACTGGATGACCTTGGGCAAGTCATACTCTCTCAGCCTTAGAGGAAGGCAGTAACAAACTCCTCAGAAGAAATCTTGCCAAGAAAACCCTGGGATAGGGTTGCCATAACTCAGAGTTGACTTGAAGGCACATAACAACAACAGATGTCAGGGAAGAGGTTCTAGGCTAACCTTCTTACAAAATAAATATGCTGGGATGTAACTATGTAGGGGAGGCTTTTAAGTCATTCACTTTCCCCCTTTCCCCACAGCCTGAAATAGTATAGCTGGCAAAAGCTGTGCCATATTGAGTGCCTCAAGCATTTCTTTCTGCTACAAGGCCTTCTACCACTTTTACCTTTTTTGCAGGGGTGGGCAACCTGTGGCACCCCAGATGTTGCTGAAACTCCAGCTGCCGTTAGCTCCAACCAACACAGCCTGTGCTTCAGGGTGATGGAAGCTGTAGTCCAGCATCACCTAGAGGGCTATAGGTTCCTCACCCCTGACCCTGTTTTCCCTAAATTGTACTTTCTTGTTGGGTCTTACGTTGGGTCTTGTCTTGCATTTAACAGAGCTGTCTCAGTTTTTGAAAGAGTCTAACAGATGGTCACCTGCTAACAAAGCTGCTCTCACCATATAGTTAGTTCTTGCTTTTTTCCCTTTCCTGTTCCAGATTCCCCTGGGATTCCACCTAGTGCAGGGGCCCATCAGCTCTTCCGAGGGTTCAGTTTTGTGGCTACTGGCTTGATAGAGGATGAGAAGGCCAAATCCCCACCAGTGCCTTTACATTCTGTAGTACAGGTAAGAAGAAGCATGAAGAATGCCTGGAAGCATCTCAAAAGCTGCAGTACTCCCTCTGTTTGAATTAGAGTCAGGCTTAATTGAAGGCTATCTTCCCAAATGTTTTCAACTTTTGCACATTCCCAAAGCATTACTATAAAATTGTACTGTAATTTTTGAAAGCGATACAACCTTTTTGGAGTTAGAGACCACTTTATCAGATGTAAGTTATCTCTTAGGTTAGTGAGCTTGCATACAGTCTTCTGACTGTGTTACAAAGCTTTCATAAAATTGGTTGGTTTATACCCAATATAGAGGGCTACAGATTTTAAGACTCATTTGCAAACCATCAGTGAAGCAGTTTCTAGCCCATGCCAAAAGCACTGTTCACCCTGGGAGGGGAAATATGTGCCAAGGGGGTTATCTTCATTCAGAAAAGAATTCAGTAGGTGTTAAACAAACTTGTCTTGATCTGTATCTCCCACTTGTAAGCAACTGCTGTTTGGAAAAGAGACACAGAACACCTTCAAACACCTCTGCCTCAACTTCTTGGTAGTATGTGCCACTGACACAGACTGTTCCCCATATTCTGTTCTCCTTTTATTTACCTGACCTGTAGCAACTACATGGCAAGAATCTCCAGTTCAATGACGGTTACATTGTGAAGGAGGCCATCGGTGTCGGTTCCTATTCAGTGTGCAAGCGCTGCATTCACAAGGCAACGAACACAGAATATGCTGTCAAGGTTGGAGCCTTTCTCTTTTGTTCTGCCTATAAATACTGATATTTTTTTTAAATGTAATACTTAGTTAAAGAATATTAATAAGGAGCAAGGACAAGGCTGACATTGGACACATAGGAAAGTGCCACCTGTTAATGTTGACCTTCAGAGTCCCAGTGGGATTTTATTTAATTTGCTTCATTTGTTTTCTACATGCCCTTCATAGAAGGTCAGGACAGTTATTCATCTATATAGAAACACACAATTAAAATCACAAATTGCATATAGTTATAAAGTGCCAGTAAGATAGCAGTGTTAATGCTTTTGCAGTAGTAGCAACAGAGTCCAACACCTCCTTAAAGGCTAACAAGTTTTATTTGGCATAAAATTTCATTGACCACAGCTTGAAATAAAGTAACACAATGCCAGCTGGTGTTCTTGTTTGTTTGTTTGTTTTTCATAATAGGACCTTGGGCCTGAGTAGACACAATATAGTAGTTGAGCCAACTCTGAAGGCCCTGTTTTCAAATCTTGCCACCACTAGGCTTTGATTGGGTGGCCTCAGGCTACTTCTTGATGCCTTGGCCTCAATCTCTATCTGTAGTAAGGGAATAATGCTGAGCTAACCTGGTCAGATTACTGAAAGATTACTGAACTGATGTGCACTGCCTCAAATGCTAAACTGTTGATACTTTATAATAATAAGCAATGTATGTCTTTCAGGTCATCGACAAGAGTAAGCGAGATCCCTCAGAGGAGATTGAGATACTCCTACGGTACGGACAGCACCCAAATATCATCACACTGAAGGATGTGAGTGTAATAGAATAGGATTAATCAGCTCCCCATGCTTGTCAGGACAAAGCAGTTCTGAAAATGCAAGGAAGGTTTTGTTCCCTAATGGGTTTGTGTATGTATCACATACATCTATAAAATTGTGAAGGAGGGATATGTGACAAGAGGGGGAAAACCCCACTCCCTGACTGATGATACTAAGCATAGATATGGCTTGCAGGATTCATAGAAATTCTACAGCGAGACACATATCTGTTATGAAACAGCTGTAGATTTTTTCCGTTATTCCAACTGTAGAGTTTCATATAGTGGCAGTGTGGTGGTGGAAATGCAACAGTCAACAAATAAGCAGCCACAATCTGTGACAGAATGACCCTTTGGTTATGAAGTCATAGAATGGAGCAGCCCTACCTTTTGGCTGTGATGCATGTCATCATTGATCCATCAGAGTGCTGATGGAGAAAGAAGGATTGGTCTTGTGAACGTCACAAATTGGATGCTGCATGTGCCTGGGCTGTCAGGTTTCCAAAGGTTACGCCCAGCATTACATTTTGCATTGCAGTACTGTGTCAGTGTGCACCACACTTTGCCCTGTGTGGTTTCCTGCCCTTGCATGCAAAAATGTTACTGCAGATATAAATGACAATGTGTATCTTTGTATGTGGTTCCAGGAGTGTAGCTTAAATAATAGCCTTTCAAAGCTACCCATAAACCTCCCTTTGGCAGGTGTATGATGATGGCAAGCATGTTTATCTGGTGACGGAGTTAATGAGAGGTGGGGAGCTGCTGGACAGAATCCTCAAGCAGAAGTGTTTCTCTGAAAGGGAGGCCAGCTCTGTCCTACACACAATTTGTAAGACTGTGGAATACCTTCACTCCCAAGGGGTGAGTATGAGATGCTGCGAAACATGCCAAGCCTGTAGGCAAGTGTACTGCACAGGAAAGGGAGGCGATGGAACATTCCTACAACTGATACAGATGCTCCTGTGCAATACTTTTCACCTGTAGCAAAGCGAAGTGAATCACCTGTCATGTGCACATACCTCAGCCTTTTCCCTTGGCAAGCTATTAAGCCATCTTTTAAGCAGTCTATTAATGCTGTTACTGCATTTTAGATTTTCTTGATTTTTATCCCATGCTTCAAATAAAATTTGCCAGAAATTCCTGTGTACAACCAAACCAATAAAATACAGCATAGAGACATTGCTGTTTCATTGAGAAGGGCTTTCCCTACTTTAGAGAAGACTCTCCAAGTAACATAGTTCTGAGCATTCAGCAAATCACAATACGTGGCTGGTGGGACTATGGTCATTTTGGTTGGTCGTAAGTTGTGTGGTACTGACATAGGACAATAGCCCTTTATTTTGTCACCACAGACTTTACTGTTTGGTTGGCAAGCAACCAAAGACTCCTGATAACTTAACTGCCAAGCTTTGAGAACAGCTCCAGAGGCTTTGCTATTGTCCTGTACCAAGGGACACCCAGAACATTTCCAATAGTAGTACTGACATTTAGAAAAAAGTCCCTGGAGAGATCAGCTATGCACTGAAGGCTTTATTTGAGTGAGATTTGTAGTATCTTGTTATCTGCTGCTTTTTAGAACTGCAGAGTTTTGATCTAATCTTTTTGCTGCTGGTTTGGGGTGGGGGTGGGGGTTGTCTTGTACTTTATGTCCATAACCCTCTCCAGATGTTTGATAAGAAAAAAAGTGGATACACATAAATAGCACTAATGTCTGAAATGTATAGCAGGAGCTATCGACCTAAATTCTATTGTCTTGACTAGGGTAGACCCATTGAATCTATGGGATTTATCTGTATGTTAATTCATCATTTAACAATTCATTGAATGGATCTACTCTAGTTGAAACTAACCAACAGGAGTTGGAATGTAGCCATGGTAAGATGGGATGATTTGTGTTTTCTGGTGTTGCCTTCACAGGTGGTTCACAGAGACTTGAAACCTAGTAACATTCTCTACGTAGACGAGTCTGGAAACCCAGAATCCATTCGTATTTGTGACTTTGGCTTTGCCAAGCAGCTGAGAGCAGACAATGGACTCCTCATGACTCCCTGCTATACTGCCAACTTTGTGGCTCCAGAGGTTAGTAACCTAGCTGAGTCTGCTGTGATGAAATGCCTACTATGGTCCATAAAATGACCTAACTCTACTGCTTTCACCGTTTTCATGTAGTATATGACTAGGCAAGCAGATTTCTAGCAGACCAGTTCAGCATGAGTTTCGAGGTATGACATGGTGGGAGGGATGAAACATTTCTTCCTAACTGGAAGTGAATTTTTGTGATCATCTTTCATGCTCTGTGGACTGCTTCCATCTGTGGCACAGCAGCCACCATATAAGATGGAAGAACATCTCTGAATTGTAAAAAGTAGTGATCTCTGACTGTGGTTTGAGGCTTATACATATGGAAATTGTGGACTGAAAAACCTGATGCATGGGGAGGCAATGTAATTGGCTCACATTCCTTGAATGGCCTGGAAATGGAGCCATTCAAGGGACTAAACCTGGGACATGCATCTCATGAGAGGGGTGACAGTGGTGGGTGGAGGGATGCTGGCTTATCCTGAGTCTAGGGACACAAGCTTTAGTTAGCTTCTATTTGCCTCTCCTGGGGTGGGCAGACCTGATCTCTACTTTGTTTTTTACTAGACCCTCAGATCATGGAGTTCAGTAGACTCCACTGCCCTTCCTGCCATCATTTGCGAAAATCTATTTGAAATGTATGCAATACTTGCTCTCTTCAGTAACCAAGAGTTAAAAAATACATGCTGATCTACTACAGATCTCCTAACAGTCTGCTAGTAGATTCTGATCAACCTCCTTCCTATGGCATGCCTAACACTCTGTTTACAAAGCCTCATGTGAAATAGCCAATGGAGGCCAAGACAGCAATCCTAAATTTCAAGGTTGAGGAGGAACAAGATGATGATAAATGGGTGACATGACAGTGGGGAGTGAGTGACGTGCAAAGACTATTCTTTCTGTGTGAGATCAGATCAAAAGAGAAAGCCGCTCTGTGCTTTTCGCTTCTTAACCTCAGTTGGTGTGTGAATCTCTTTTTGCTTTATCTCCACTAGCAAAACAGGAGCTCTCTTCCCCTTTCCTTAAAAAAAAAAAAGAAAGTATGTGTGCATTCAAATGATCATTTATAGGCAAATCTTGGGCCGTTTGTTAAATAGATTCACACACAGTTTGATTCTAAGAAATGGACCACAGATTCCTTTTTTAGTAAAGGGTCAATTTCCATAAAATTACAGGATCTAGGAAAAACCTGGATCGTATAACAACTCCTGCATTGCAGATTTCTAATATGGCAGAATTGTCCTTACTAGATTTATAGATAACCTGATGATGATATGCCCTACTTGGCAAATGCAACCAAAGCTTGCTGTCTGGACTGATGTATGGTGAGCACTTTTGGATGTCCAAGCTGGGTGCAGCATAACTGTTAAACTTGCATTCTGGGGACACAGTATGGAGAGTTGTTCTCTCAGATTCAGCTGTGAGGCAGGCACACTCATTTCTAAACTTCACTAGATTAGTGCTTTTGTGTGTGTTTTCAACCATCGTTTCATTATGTGGTGGTAAATAACTAAAAGCAGATGAATCTCATTTGTGTGCTTATTTTTGGCGCTTTACTTTTATGAGTCCAGGGGAAGATGTAGGAAAGTATTCAACTCAACTTTTCTACCACTTCTTGTCAAATGTTGTCATTCTTGTGGATGATACTCAGATTTCTTCTTTTTTCTCTTTCGCACTGTCTCCCTTTCTCTCTCTTTTTCATCTCATCTAGGTTTTAAAACGTCAAGGCTATGATGAGGCCTGTGATATCTGGAGTTTAGGGATCCTCCTCTACACGATGTTGGCAGGGTAGGTACTGGCATCCTTTTTGTTTAGTTAACAGTAGAGTTCCAGACCTCCGTGATTGTTGCGTTTGCACCCTATATTTCATCCAAGGAGTCTTAAGGGGACACACCTGGCCTGCTTAGTTTCAGCATAGTTGCAGCAGCAGAGCAGAGCCTAGCAATTCACAAGGAAGGCATAGTTGAAATAGATTCTCCCTCCTGCAAATGCAATGGAAAGCATGCCACACCCTTTGGTCAGGTGTCCCAGAATGGCACTTACCACTAGATGGCAGCAGTTTCTTGAGTCCACAGAGGAGATTTCTTTTTCTTGAGAGCATCATTATAGAGAAGAACTTGGAGCCTGAAGGGAATCCCAGTTAGCCTTGGAAGAGGTAGAGAACAGTGGTGTCAGAAATGTTTTGCATGAGTAGGGGAGCAACTAGAAATATCAAAAACCCTTTTTAAAAAAAAAATATTGGGAAGAGGCAGGATTCCCCAATGGCGGCAGGTGGACATACCCACGATTTTTGGGCAATGTTCAGTGGTGACGTTAGTGGACCACTCAGGGAAATGAGGTAATATAGCTAAGAGCTATATAATATAGCTATATAATAATAGCTCTTAGGCTGTGTTGCCTCATTTCCCTTATATGGTCTACTAACGTCACCACTGAACACTACCCAAAAAGCACAAGTCATACATTGTCCTAATATAGTTGAAAAATATGCCGAAGGGTTTATTAATGACACCTCAGAACAGTTTTTAGTGGCTCATGCATGGCACGCAGATGAGATTGCATGCAGTACAGTGCAAGGCCCATGTAGCTTCAGCAATTAGAGCAGTATCCTTCAGATCTTTCTTGGTGGATCTGCTCCATTGTTGTCCAAAGGCAATCTTCAGAAATTACTTGGCCAGCATCAAGTGGAGACAACTGTCAGTCTGACTATTTGGGATCCTTTTATTGTTGATGCTTACAAAGAATCCTCACCATACAACATCCACATCTAACAGTTTAGATAAGTCCCTTTAAAGTGGAGCATCATTTCTGTAGTATTTAGTCTCAGTGCTGAAATGTGTGTCTGCTTGCTTGTTGTTCTGTTGTGCGTGCCCTGGGCTATATCTGTTTGTTGCACCTACCAGTTTCCTTACGTTTGTCATCTTCTGATGATAAAAAACAAAATTATTTGGGGCAGGGAGAAATTACTTGGCACAGTTCAGAAAGGGGAATATATGATTATCCTTACATAATAAATGGCCAGTTGCATGGTGATGTGACTGATATGATACTGATATGAAAAACCTAGGACCAGTCTACCAGAGGGAGTGCCTTCTCCTGTATTATTATGCACATTCATTGAGATTTCTGAATTTTAGACCTTATGATTTCATTGTCTGCACAAGCATGTCTGAGAGAAATGAAAAGGGCCTTTTTGGTGGTAGCACCCAGCCTTTCAAAACCCCTTCATCTGTCCTGGTTCTGGCTACTCTAATTGGCAGTAGCACTCTTGGAGACTCAGGAAAAGGTCTTCTCATCACCTGCTACTTCCCTTTTTAGCTGGACATGTCACATATTGAATACACAAAGCATGTATTCTGTTATTGAGCTGTGCTTCTGCCTTTCCCCTTTATTAACAAAGAGCAGGTCTATCTGGAATATCCTCTAACATACTACCATTAATATTCATTTTTGTTCTCACACATATGTGCTATCTTATAAGATACATGCTATTTGGAACCACTGGCTTCTTTTCAATTCCGCTAAGCCTGGATTTCCCACATGGCCACTACTAATAACAGCCAACATGAACCGTATATTTCTTTAAAAACTAGGAAATGCTACTGATCCATAATAGTTAACAACTGTAAAACTGTAGAGCTATGATGAACCTTAGGGTCATTCAGGCCAACCCTATCCCTGCAGCAAAATCTTCCATTTCTGACCAGTATTTAACAGACTAACTAGACTGTGTGATTCAGCTTTATAATAGGGTGCACTGTCTTATTGTACAATCATAATTATAATGAACTATGAAATCTTCCTAGTACAGAGTCTTTGTCTGTCTCCCAACAATCCCAGCTTTTTTTGGAGTTTTTTAATTTTTAAAGTACAACTTTGAGGAGGAAACTTTAAAATTAAACTAATTTCTGTTAATCTGTTAGGAGTTTAAAGGATTTTCTGCAGCTGGGGTGAGGAGGCAAGATGATAGAGGAAGTTTTCCTTGCTGTACTTCCACCCTGTCTCCCATCCTTCTTTTAATCTATCTGATATTCTGGTGTTAAAAGTTTTAAAATATTTTAAAATGCCTCTCACAGGTACACTCCATTTGCAAATGGGCCCAGTGACACCCCTGAGGAAATCCTTACTCGGATAGGTGGGGGGAAATTTTCTCTCAAAGGAGGGAATTGGGACACAGTTTCTGATACAGCCAAGGTACGTTTTTCATATTTTAAATTGAAATCAAATATGAGAGGTTGATTCTGTTACCAAAGCCCCCAATAAATTCTTGAGGCATAGTTTAAGAAAGCAGCAAAGATTACTCTTTTATTAAGTGGAGAGAGTTTTGCACGTGTTGTTCAAAGTATAACTGTTTCCAGACAACCAAGGTCAGAGTGTGAGACCAGATGTCAAATACATTATAGGCAAGGTATTTTTAACAATCTGTACAGTCTTCATCACAAGCTGAAGTTCCAAATACCTGTGTGCAGAAAGGAGTCACATAGCAGCTGTCCTATTTTAATGCTTATTATAGGACCTGGTATCAAAGATGCTCCATATTGATCCTCATCAGCGCCTGACAGCCAGGCAAGTCCTCCAACACCCGTGGATTACTCAGAAAGACAGGTTGCCCCAGAGCCAGCTGAGTCATCAGGATGTGCAGCTTGTGAAGGTACAAACCTATGGTCTCCAGAGTTGTTGTCCAACACTCAAACCACTATGACACGCTGATAGGATGTGTGCATATGCAGACATAATCATGTTTCAGAAATGCATCTGGAAATCAAGGTGTGAAATGTCCCTTCCTGTGCTTGCTTTCTTAATGTGACCTGGAGTGGGGCTGTCTCCAGTATATGTGTGTGCCTTTTGAGGAAAAACCTCTCGCTCTTCTGTCGCTCTTAGGGTGCCATGGCTGCCACATATTCCGCGTTGAACAACTCCAAGCCAGGTCCCCAGCTGAAGCCCATCGAGTCCTCTTTCTTAGCACAGAGGCGAGTCAAGAAGCTTCCATCTACCACACTGTGACATGGAAATGCTGGGTGCTCCCCAAAACCCCAACCAGGGCTGCTTTTCCGGCAAGCTTCCTTGGATTTCCGTGGGAACAGGAAGATGTCGTCCCAGCAAGACACCATTTTGAGGCACATCCTCAAATGTATATCGGGGCCAAGTGCCTTCAGAAAGACTAGCTCTTGTTCTCTCCATGAATTCCTCTTTTTTGTTTTTGTTTTCAGTGTACAGAGAGATTATTTGTAAAGGGATCTATATAGTGTATCTTGAGAAGCTGAACACACATCAGTCCACAGCTTGTTGCCATGACATAGCCAGTCTCTTCTGCCTGCAAACAGGCAAGCATTGGACAAATCGATGCCTCTGAAATCTTAACCTGGTAGAGCTGGAGCATGTTCTGCCTTTCACTATCACCAGTCATTCTACCAGAGGCTTTTTCTTTTTTTACAGGATCCCCCGTTTCTACAGATGCTCTCTCTTTTACCTAATCTGTGAGATCTGGTATGCACAAGGTTCTTTAATTTCATGTTCCCGATCCTCCAAGGCCATGCAGCTGCGATCCAGGAGGACTTTGAACAAATATATCTTTTCTTTAGCCATCCTCTTTGGATGTCACACTGTCATGGACATCCCCACTTGCAGCGCTGGGATTATTAATCATTTTCTATCTCTTTGAATGCAGTTGATTCCTAGACTTATGCCAGACCATAGCTAGCTTTTGAACATGCAATGAGCTTGTAAGAAAACTGTTTCCTCATGGGGAGATGTTAGGTTTTCTAGGTAGGAGGAGTGTTTTGTTTTTAAAACAAACTATGTCAAATAGCACAAGCCAGAGCCTCATCATGTGAAGTACAAAAAATCAGCTTGGCTCTGTCTCTCTCTCTCTCTCTCTCTGTTTTTTTAATTTAACTGATTATGTGTCTGGTAACTCAGGGTTTCTGTCTGAATTTTCAAATAAAACATGTCATGCAATTGAAGTTGTTTTTATTAATGGACCCCATACTCTCTGCTCCATCCCTGTTATGCTTTGGTGTCTCATTCTTGACCTAAAATTGTATTTTTTTTCTATAGCAAACTGAACAATTAAAAAAAATCTCTCCCAGCATTGGACAAACGCCATAACAGTGTAGCCTTCTATAACTGTGTGGTTGTCCAGTTCTCTTACAAAGGAGAAGTGCTAGATGGGTTTTCATCAAATTTGAAGGGGATGTCTGACTTAACATATAGATTGTGTGACATATATAAAATTCACTTGGGAAGTGGAGAGCATCCCAACTGTTTTTTCATTCATACAAAGTAGTCCATTCTGGAAGAATACTCTCTCAGGAGCAACTAAGATCGATGCACAACATGAGGAATGTTTGAACACTGAAAGACTCAGGCACTCTTTCTTCAGAGCAGTTTAAGCTGAATTATCATTAACAATGGTTAATTATTTTCCTGAACAATGTTGGGTACAACAGCTAGCAATGAATAACCTCTATCTTAGCTGCAAATGAAAAATGGTCAGAATCTGGCCTGTATCCAAAACATGACATACCTGCATTGTTTGTACATGGCATCAGCCTAGCATATTTATTTATTCCAGTTACACAACTGTATTCTTACCACTTGAGGCATGCACCCATTTTATCTCTTCTTTAAAATACAATCTGAATCAAACTTTTTCTTGTTACAAAGCTATTAGCTAGAGAGGGAGGCAGCACTACTACATTTCCATTTCTTCCTCAATCAGGACACCTGCTCCCTTCACCCCGTCCCATCAATCCCGTGGCTGGTCTGTCTCAATTATGTCAATTAGAGATGCAATGTTGCCTTAGTGAAATTAGCTGTTTTTTCCTCCCTGGATAGAAATGGAATCCAAACTGCACATGGCTATCAGACAGCTTTTTGCTGGTCTGCAGATTAGAAAATTAGTTCCCATGGAGCCAACAGAAGAAAGATATTGTTGTTGGCTGAACAGTAACAAGCCTTTTTTTAAAAATTAAAAGTTTCTTAAGGTTTTCAAGTCCAGGTACACTTTTGTGTGTAACTATTACTTGGTTGCTGTAATCCAGTTACCCAGCCCTTTAGTATTTTCTGTATTAATGCTTATATTCACAGCAAGACCTATTTCTAATGAATGTTCTACTGTCTCTTATATCTGTATTTATTTACCCATGAACCTGCTTTCTCTCTGCTCCAACTCACCAGTCAATGCCACATGTTCACCAGTATTGCAACTGGCTGCTAGGCTACAAAACAGACATTAATCACATTATACCAAGGCAATCAACAAAGTAAACAACAAATTGCAGAATAATTACGCAAAAGATGTGCAGACGTGTTTCAATGTATTGGAGAAGATAAATGCCATTGACTTTTTTTTTTTTTTAACACGGGCAACAAAGAAACTGGTTCCTCGTATAGTTCTCACCAGCTTGGTATTCTGCCTGTAGCAGGGGTGTATCATAGCTAATAAAATTTAAAGCCCTGGACTTCACAGTGGACTGAAGGATCAGTAGTACCATGTGTTGCACTAGCCACTGTCCTTCAACAAAATATGCCGCCTCTGAGTTGATTTACAAATCAATTAAACTGATCATCAAGAACAGATGGCTCAATAGTAGATCTCAAATTTTGGTGTTTGGATATTGGTGATGTGTGTGTATGTGCCTTCAAGTCGCCTGTTGACTTATGGCAACCCCATTAATTCCATTGGGTGGTGGTTGTCTTTAGTCAAGGAATCCTCAGAGGTAGTTTTATCAGTTTCTTCCTCTGAAATATTATGGCCTGTACTCCTACCCACCCTTTAAACTTACTGATTTTCATGTGCAGCCCAGCAAAATTTCTAAGGTTAAGAGCTTCAAAATTAAGTTTCCTGAGATAAGGAGCCTCTATGCAATGTCAGGTGTAAAACACCTGAGAATTTTATAGTTTTCTTAATCAAGGAATACTCAAAGGTGGTTTTGCCAGTTCCTTCCTCTGAAATATAAGTGATGCTCGTCAATTATTTTTCTGCATGGTCTGAATGCAGGGTAACATCCACTGGAGCTGGGTCTCAGTTTCTGGTTTGTTACTATATCTTCCAGCCGTGTTGGGCTAAGGAGATAGATGAGACTCAATTATGGAGTACTGGCAATAGAGCTATTTCAAGAAGTAATTTGTAAGTCATTTGCAGGAATGCTAGGAGTAAAAAGTATTGCTGATGGTCCTGTTGTACTTAATACATAAAAGCAGTAATTCAGCAACTTGACAGAAATATTACTTAGTCAGAGATAATGTAAATTAAATAAGGGTTCTTCAGAATCTTACAGATGTATTTTCTAATGACCCTAAGAAAATCCTAGTTGTTCATAGAGCAAAAGGACAGAGTAGGGCAAGGCAGATTAGTTCCACTAAGTAATTGATTGTCTGTGTCTCAAAATTTATTCACAAAATTCTTACGATATTTCACTAAGCAAAATGTAGTGGAAATGGGGCAAGAAATATGAGGATGCTTTACAATTAAGAGGGGAAAGCAGCATGATTAATGGCATATTTTTCATCCTCAACATGCATGGAAGATCCATAGCATAATGTATAGCACAACAACTACACCACCTTAAACTCTTTTCTAACTCGGTTATTAAAATTGTAGGAGTCTTGTGCTGTTTTGTATCTGGCCACCCTATATTGTTTATTATCCATCTAACCTCCAAAAGTAAGGCAATTAAAAAGTCTAATAGATTAAAATCATACCAGGTGCGAATCAGTCCCCTTAGATGTTGCACTTTAATTCCCAGCAGTACTATCCCATGTAACCAATGATGAGGAATGCTGGGAACTACAGTCCATTCACATTTAGTGGGCTGGGTAATTCCCACCTCTGATTTAAGATACAGTGGTACCTCGACATACGAGTGCCCTGATATACGAGTGTTTTGAGATACGAGCCGCCAAGTGAGCAATATTTTGATTTGAGATGAGAGCAAGATTTGAGATACGAGGAATCGCACACTACACCGCACACTACATTTCAATTAATTTCAATGGGGAAAATTGAGATGCTTTGAGATACGAGCAATTTGACATACGAGCAAGGTTACAGAACGAATTAAACTCATATGTCGAGGTACCACTGTATATAGCTATTTACATATACAGCTTGAGGATCCCTTATCCAAAACTCATTCCAAAATCCTCCAGAATTGTCCACATGGCTGAAATAGTGACGCCCTTGATTCAATTCCCAGTTTGGCCATGAAACTTACTGGGTGATCTTGGGCAAGTCCTGAGGGGAAGGCAATGGCAAACCGCCTCTAAACAAATCTTTCCAAGGAAACCCCTTAGGGTTCCCATAAGTCAGAAATGACTTGAATGTACACAACAACAAACTGCCTTATCTACTTTTGTGGCTTCCATTTTTACTCTTAAACAAGTGTTCTCTATGTAAAGCCATGAGACTAGACAGCTATACCTCTGACCTGATGTCTAACAATTTTCTGGTTTTAAATTAGAAAGAAAACGAAATTAGCAAATTAATTGTTTGCTCTGTTTTTGCTAGGTGTTGTGTCAACTGCCTTAAGCTTGGCAGCCAATTGAAAGCTCCACTTGAGCCTCCCATTTAGGAGGTGGAGCTCTGTGTTGAGATTTGCTATCCACAGACTGTCAATCACATTAATTTTAAATTACTTCTGTACAGCCTGGTGTCAAAATGATTAAAGCATGAAGGAGAAAGCAGAGAGAGACACATTTACCTTGCAATTACAACAAGGACATTTTTTAAAAATCTTTCTTTAGCTTTCAAACTCGTGGAAATCTTAAAATATTTGTCCTCTACATTCATTTATGAGACGTTTAATTTTAAAACCAAATTAGATAGCATATGCTGTTATTAAATACTGCTATAGAATGACTAATATGCAGTGGAATACTGCATTTTCCATGCTTGGGTTTTACACATTGAATGGAACAAGAGAAAAGCAAATACCTTTTCTCATACCTGTATCTTGTGAGCATTAATCAGGATGAGCATTCTGGTTCCATTTGGCCCAGTTTTAAAAAATGACAGAAATTATTAGCATGTGAAGTCCTTTGAGCATAATTTGTCCCATTTTCAATCATGCTTCTGCCTGCCACTGCAACTCTTCTCTCTAAATGCAAGGCTGCTTTAAGTGTTTGAAGGGAGACCCCCCCCTTCCCAAGACCAAGTTGTAATCCTCTCCTTAATCCTTGTTTTTCAGCAGATGTCATGTGTCCCATGGACTACGATAAAAAGGTTTGTTAATTGGACTACATGTGGACTAAATTTATTTCTTACTGCTTTCAGAAGGCCTGCAGTGATTCTGCGAGCAAATATAGAGTGCTGGCAAAAGGGTACAGAATATAAATACTAGAGAACACATTCCAAGGCAATAGCAAACCTGTTATGGCAGTATGTAACCGTACGTGGCTGAAACGTCACCATTCCTGTACAAGAAGGAGGCATAACAGATTGGGGTGAGTCAGGGTCATTCCCACCATGGCATAGTCTGCAGCAATTTCCTCGGATGCCTGATGCCCAGTGGTTTGGAATGGATGGAATGGATAGTGGTGTCATCCACCACCACTGCCACCTGTGTATCTGAACAGAAGAAATGTATATTTCAGGCAGCCTGCCTTCCATCTTCTAAACCAGTGATTCCCAAAGTGGGCAAAACCACAGTGCAGCCTCACTGATCATTTTGTGTGATGATGCCTCCCGTTCTTTGCCTGTCCACATGAGCTCACTCCCTTAGATGCATCTTTCACTGGTGGTGGAACTGGCAGTTGGGAAACTCTTGCAAGGCTTGGGTGCACAATGTTGCTTCTATGGCTTGGAATGGCACACACACTGGCTGCACCCCTCTGTGCTTCAATGAAGAAGGATTGAGAGTCCTTCCTCACCAGGGAGAAGCTTCTCCCTTTGCACTTTGGGAGCAGCAACCGAGCAGCTGGCTGAGCAGCAACCAAGTGGCCTCTTGCTGGAGAGGTGGCATGAATGAGAGGCTTCTTGGTTGCTGCTCCTCCAGCTGTTCACTTGCTACTCCCAGGGTAACCAGGTACAAATTCTGAATTTGCAGTAAATCTACTATCAAGAAATATGCATGGGGAGGGGCAGGGTTGTTGCCCAAGACAAAAGGGTCTTGGTGTCAGCTGGTGTAAGGGGTTGGGTGAACTGCCTCTCCATCTACCCCCTGGCCAGACCACACCACCCTGAAGGCAGGCCTTCAGAGTACTGCAGGGCAGCTGCCACGTGGGACTCGAAAGGCACTTCCACCCCCAGAAGCCACCACTACTGAGGGGGTGGTAGGGTGGCTTTTGGAGGGCCCATTTAGGGTCCAGTGCAGTTGCTGGGCAAGTGGGAAAGCACCCTTTCTCGCTTGCCCAGTAGCCGTGCCAGTCCCTTTTGGTATACCATTACACTGGGTGACACCCAGTGGGGATCACACCTCCTTCACCTCCCATTTGATGCCACTGGTGGTAGCTGGGAAAAGTGTGAGGACCACTGCCCTAAGCCACCCCACTGTCTTCAGGTGAAGTAGAGAATGCTGGAGTAAGATTCAACTGCCTGTCCAGTTATGAACCATCTTGTCTTTTCTCTCAGGCAACAAAATATCTTGGGACAGCCCTTGGTAGAATCCT
The DNA here is from genome assembly GCA_026167975.1 of Phrynosoma blainvillii. NCBI lineage: Eukaryota > Metazoa > Chordata > Lepidosauria > Squamata > Phrynosomatidae > Phrynosoma > Phrynosoma blainvillii. Next base: position 24,983,206 of record JANUYF010000008.1, read on the forward strand.
AAGGTTAGCAGAAGTACAAAGAACCTTTGGGGGGACACACGCTAAAGAGAGGAGTTAAATCCTCCAAACAGCCTGTTTAGGAGTAAGCATGCCGTAACATTTTGTTGCAAGCCTTTTTTTAAAAAAAAAAAACATCTCTGACATCTTCAGTTAAATTAACTCAGCTCTCAGGACTGAGATAATTCCAATTCCTCCAAACCCCTGAGTCAGCATACACAGCAATGAGCCAGACGGACCATTGGAGTGGATTGCTATACCACAGCTCTTCACACTTGAAAGAAAGACGGTGTTACCAATACGTGTCTGTATGTGCTTTTACATAGCCTGCCAACTTATGGCGACCCCACTGGCTTCCTAGGATTTTCTTATGTAAGGAATACTGAAGAGGTGGTTTTGCAAGTCCCTTCCTCTGAAATACAGCATCTGGAATTACATACCAGTCTTAAACTCCAGTACAATTTAGAGCATACAACAGAAACACTATGTTTAATCCTTTCTGCAATTTAACATTCGCTTAACACCAAAAGTGTGTCAGGCTCTATTAAACAGGGATTTTTTGAAGCAGATGCATAGAACCCTGCTGGCACCTGTGTTAGCTTAATGCCTCCCTTTGTCAGCATCAGAACAAATGGAGGAGCATTGATAATGAACCTATTTTAAGTCAACGAAGAAACAAACAATGTTGGAGTCTGGTAGCATTCTTGTCCAGAACAGGGAAGGGAGCAGAAGAAAGAAGATTTGGAAAGGTTTTATAAAATTAAAACAATGTGAGAGTCAGGATTTTCCTCAGTGCCTTCTAGAATAGGGCAGAAATCAAAGTGCCAGTGTTGAAGATCTATGGAACATTTTTTATTATTATTTTTATATATAAAGATATATTATTTTGTCGTATTGCAATCTGTTATGGTCCATACATCTTCATTTTATTTATTTCTATCATGTATACTCTCTCCTTTTAAAAATCTAAAGCAGATTACAATTGCAGCACACCTTTTCTTCTGGGATGTGTGCTTCTAATCTTAGTACCACTAAGCAGAGTGAAGCGGCTGCCTCAACAGTTTGGGGTATCTATCATGAATGGATAGTAAATAGTTGTTTATTATTGTACTGTTAGGAAAGGGAAGAGACACTTGTAAGATTTCTTGCCTCATCTGCGAACATAACTTTGCTGACTTTGGGCATTATGCTCCCTGAATTAGGTTCAAGCTGCAACTTATTCAGGAAAGTTTTACTCATTGTGTATACCAGACGCCGCACCATCCATTTCACAAAGGTCTGAGTAACCTGGCCAACTGCTGGCATTGTAATTACCTAATGTATCTTCCAAATATATAATTTGGTTATGTCCAATTATGGCTCCTTTTGAGAATGAGGTTATCATTCATATTAATCTTGTGCTGGGAAAAAATTGCAGATGTGCATTTGTTTTTAAATACCGTATTTGCCTGCTTCTTGGAATTTAACCACTGGTGAGCAAAAACTCTCTCTGCTGTTTTAGTGGTGAAGAGATTAATACAACAAAAATGCCTGCCTCCTGATAGTCAGTGGACTGAGGACCTCACAACCTTTTCAATGTTTGAATTATTGTGTGTAAACATTAGCTTCACATGGGTACTGATCTGGATATCTGGTTGCCTTTTATTGAAGCTGGTACATAGATGCTTACATCCTTGTTTTTCTTTTTGTTCTCCTTTTTCTTTTGGAAAACAAAATGAAGGTGGGCCATTTGCGCCACATTCTCTCAAAACGCATTGATTTTCTTCCTATCACCTTTCATAACTGTCCAGCTCTCACATCCGTACATGGTAAGAGGGAATACAATGGCTTGTATGATTCTAACTTTTGTGCTAAGTTTGTATATCTTTGCATTTCAGAATATTTTCTCGTTCTCCTTCTTTGGAGGTCTTTAAACAGAGGCCGGATGACCATCTATGGGTGTGTGTGTGTGTGCTTGGATTGAGAGTTCCTGCATGGCAGGATGGGGTTGGACTGGACATCCCTTGTGGTCTCTTCCAGTTCTAGGATTTTATGATTTGGAGTCTGGCGGAGTCTCCTTCTTTGGAGGTCTTTAAACCGATGCTGGGTGGCCGTTTGTCAAAAGTGCTTTGATTGAGAGTTCCTGCATGGCAGAAGGGAAGGGGGTTGGACTGGATGGCCTTTGGGAGGCTCTCTTCCAACTTTTTGATTCTGATTTGGAGTTTGGTGGAGTCTCCTTCTTTGGAGGTCTTTAAACAGAGGCTGGGTGGCCATTTGTCAAAAGTGCTTTGATTGAGAGTTCCTGCATGGCAGAAGGGGAGGGGTTGGACTGGATGGCCGGGGACGGGTCTCTTCCAACTCCAATCTGATTCTATGAATGTGGAGGGACTACTGTACTCTTTCCCTCCCTTTCTTTCTTTCTTTCTTTCTTTCCTCCAATCCTCCCAGAGAGGAGTTTGCAAGGCTGGGCACCAGGGGGCAGCAGAGGGAGAGTTTTCCTCCTCCTCTCTGCAGTTGGGCCGTTTTTCCCTCCCGATTGTGCTAAATGCTTCTGTACCAATGTTTCCATTTACAAACCCTGCCTCCCCTCCCCCAGCCTCCCTCCCTCCCTCCTTCCCTCCTTCCTTCCTTCCAGAGCCGCGCTGCCGTTAACCCTCTGCAGCTCCGCCATGGAGCCTCTTTTCCCCACCTCCTCCTCCTCTTCCTCCTCCTCCCAGCTGACATGCAGCTTGGCGATGGGATAAATTGAAGGTCTCTGAAAGGAGAATGAGGAAGGGAAGGGAGAAAAAGAAAAAGAGAGCGAGCCTGAAAGCCTGGTGTTTGTGTGTGTGTGAGGAAAGAGGTTCTCCACAGTCACAAAATAAATATAAAATAAGGCAAACACTAATGGGAGGGTGACACTAAAAAGGGTGGTTTTTTTTTCTTCCCCCCCTCCTCTTGATAATTTCTAAATTAAAAAAAAAATCACATTTCCCCCCCCCCTTGCTCTTGATAATTTCTAATTTTTTTAATGCATTTTTCCCCCTTCCAAGCTTGAAGAAGATAATTATAACTCTCCTTTTTTGGGGGTGGGGAATTTTAAGGAAGCGACAACCGACTTTGGAAAAAAAGAAAAACCACCTTTTTTTAATGGAAAAGTTAAATTCTAATTTTTTCATGGAAGAAGCAAGACCTGACCTGCCTGACGAGTTTATTTATTTATTTATTTTGGTAAGCTTCCTCTTCTTTAAAGAACCTTTACAATTTGAGGGTTCCCCTTCCTCCCACAAGCTTGTCTTTTCTTTCCTGTCAGGATTATAGAACGAACTCGTTTTTATGAGGGAAGTGTTTCCTTTCTTCGACAAAAAGGGGTCCAAAACCTTCCATACACTCAAGTTTCGAGTCAAATAACCTCGATTTAATGGGGTCAGGGCGCCCCAACTCCTTGTTTTCGGAGAATATGTGTCAAGTTTCCTCATTTTTAGGGCCAAAATGGGGTGTGTGAGGGGAAAGTGTGCCTTTTGTGTTCTCTTGAGGCACTGAGAGGGGGGGAAAGCCTGGCGCGGTCTTTTATTTTCTTTTTTAGGTCAAGTAGATATCTGTACCCTAATAGTATCTTGTTTTTTGGGTGTGTTTTTTTTCTCCTTCTGTGGATAACATTGGTGACTTTGGAGTTTTGTACTCTTTGGCTGCCCTCTGGGCTGGGTCTCGCCTTTTACCTGACTGACTGACTGACTTCCCGCCCATTCCTCCCCCTCAGAGTGTAGGACGTCCTCCCCGCTCGCCCCTCCACCCTCCACTGCCGCCGCTCCTAAGCGGGAGTTTCCAGGAAGCGCTGAGCAGAGCCGCAGTATCGCTCAGCCGCCCTCTCCCCGAACCCCTCCGCCGAGACTGTGGCAACCACGTCAAGTAGTCCCTGCTCTCAAGTTTCTTTTTTCTCTTTCCCTCCAAAACCGTTGTCCCTTTCTGGGTAGAATCAGGGCGGCTTAAATCACAAGCCGTGTTTAAACCGTGGTTCGAGTTAAAAAATGTACACATAGGTGTATGTGTGTGAGGGGAAAGAACGAGATCCGGCCGCGGCGGCGGCGGCGGCAGCACACCGAGGGAAAAGGAGAAGTGAGTGCGAGAAAGAGTCGAAGAGCTCGTTGAGCGAGAGGGAAGGCAAGGGAGGAGGGGAGGGAAAGAGGGATGGAGCGAGCGGGAAAACGCGGTTCGGAGCTGGGAACAGCCTTCCCTCCCTCCCCCAACAGCCCCACTCCTTCGCCGGAGGCGCTTCTCTTGCCTTCGCAGGCGCCAGGCTCGCCTCAGCGAAGGGAGGAAAGGGGGCGCCGGTTCCCCAGGATTCCTTGGGCCCGCAAAAATAAAGGGGAAAGTCATATATATGTGCATAATCACCACACACATACACACGTACCCCATATATGCCTCGGTTTTCAGGCAGGAAACATCTTTTTCCACATCTTTGGTATCTGGTTGACATACGGACGTTTGCGTTTTTATTTACTTGTTATATTTATACCTCGCTCTTCAGCCACAAAGGCTCTCATATATGAAATATGCGTATTAAATATAGTCCCACTCAGTACTAGATTCCCCTCAAGATGGGTGAGTGGGTAAAACAAGGAAAGGGAGTGACACAACAAACACATCTTTTGTTAAGTTAACAATAAACTGCTCTGAGGGCCTTTGTGGCTGAAAAGCAGGGTATAAATACTCTAGATAAATAAATAAATAGCACATAGATAGATAGATAGATAGATAGATAGATAGATATCTGAGGCTGAGAGAGTGTGACTTCCCCAAGGTCACCCAGTGGGTTTCCATGGCTGAGCAGGGATTTGAACCCTCATAGACCAATGCTCAAACCACTATACCACGCTGGTACTCATACATACGCTCCATATATATATATATATATATATACACACACACACACACACACATATATATATATATATATACATACATACACCCCCATACATATAAATATAGATATACACACAAACATACACCCCCATATATATACATGCATACATATGCACACGCGCACACACACACACACACATATATATATATATGGGGTGTATGTGTGTGTGCATATATATAGGGGATGTATGTATGTGTGTCAGCATGGTGGTGTGATTTGAGCGTTGGACTATGACTCTTGAGACCAAGGTTCAAATCCTGGCTCACTTGTGGAAACCCACTGGGTGACCTTGGGCAAGTCACACTCTCTCAGCCACAAGAGGATGTCAATGACAACCCCCCTCTGAAGAAACTTGCCAAAAAAAAAATCTATGATAGCTTCACCATGAATCCAAAACATTTGAAGGCACACAGCAACATGTATACACACATACATACATACATACATATGTGCGTGTGTATTCACACATATTAGTGTGTCACTTCGGAGACATAGCCGTCTTTGTCTGGAAAATCAATCTGCATAGGTAGCACCTTTGAGATTTAATTGAAATAAGGAAGCTGTTAGTGTAAGCTTTTGCTGTTTTCCACACTGCAGAAATAAAGAAAAGCTCTGGTACCACAACAAAATACAATTCCCAGAATTCCATAGCATGGAGCCATGGCAGTTAAAGTGGTTTCAAACTGGATTATTTCTGCAGTGCAGATGCATCCAGAAAAGGAGGTGAGGGGAAAGCCGCAAACCCTGGGTGTAGTTAAGAACGGGCTGTGTTTGAGGATAAAAATGGAAACAGGAGCCTTTTGGCTGGCAAAGTATTTGGATAAATTACTTTATGTCGATGAAATATGTGGGAATGTGTCAGAAGAGCTGGTTGAACTCCTCCAAATCCAGACACTTCTAATTTCTCTTCAGTATAATCTTTAATGCTTGCTGTTCTGGCCCCTGGTTTTCCCAGAGTGAAGGATTCAAGTGGAAATGTTGAAGTATAGCGCCTTGGAAAAGCTCACTGCTTAAAGGACATTGGAGGATATTTCGGGAGCCAAAAGTAGGTTGGGCTGCTGAATTTTATTTTATTTTATTTTATTATTTTTAACTGAGGAGGATTTTCTACCAGAGGGCCAGCAACATGAGCTTTTTTCCCCTTCTTCCTCTGGAGTGACTCTCCTCAACAGAGAGAGGCAGTCAAAGGGCTCTGAAACATCTCTTTCCTCCCCTCAGGCACCAACAACAAACAGTAACAACAACAAACTAGGCCAGAGCCCTGTCTTTAGGTATGCCCCTGACTCACTGTCTTTCCCCAGTATCCTGGCTTGTGATAAGGAGAAGAGGTGCAGAAAAAGGCTTTGCCAAACCTCTTTCTGTTTACACAACTAATGGTTAGGAGAGGCCTTTGCCTGTTGCTCAGCTTGAGGGAAAATGGCTGCCCTGCCTAGTGGAGGGAGTTGGTTTTGGAGACAGGGCTCTTTCTTGGAGAGAGGACCAGATATCATAACTCCAGAGGAGGACAAAACACCTCAAAATGCAGCATTCTTGAAAAATGGAGGACATGACAAAAACTAAAAAAACGCTCTTATAAATTATCAATTCAGGCTTCTTGTCATGCTCAAAATGGAGGATGCTTTGGAAGTCCCCCTGGAGGGAAAGATGAAGTGGAGGACATGTCCTGGAAAAGGAGGACCTCTGGTCACTCTGGGCCTGATAGGCAACCTGTGTGTCTGTGTCTTGGGTCCAAAACACGCGGCAGAAATAATCCAGTTTAAGACTGCTTTAACTGCCCTGGTTCAATGCTAGGGAATTCTGGGAACTGTAGTTTTGTGAGGCATTTAGCCTTCTCTGTCAGAGAGCTCTGGTGTCACAATAAACTACAGTTCCCATGATTCCCTAGCACTGAGCCAGGGTGGTTAAAGCGGTCTCAAACTGGATTATTTCTGCAGTGTGGACCTTGGTTGTGTGTTTGTGAATCTGGCCCCCTCATATTTCCTGCTATCTCTTGAAACTTAAATCTTGAAACTATTAACTTCAAGTCTTACGGCGACTTGGAGGCAAACCTATCATGGAGTTTTCTTGACAAGATTTTTTCAGACAGGGTTTGCAATTGGCATCATCTGAGGCTGAGAGAGTGTGCCTTGTCCAAGATATTGCCTCTAGAAAATGTAAGCAACCTCTTGAAACTATTAAGAGGTTGTCTACATTTTCTTGAGGCAATATCTTGGGCAAGGCACACTCTCTCAGCCTCAGAGGAAGGCAGTGGCAAACCCACTCTGAAAATAATATTGTCAAGAAAACCCCATGATAGCTTTGCCTTAGGGTCACCATAAATCAGAAACAACAGTGGTTAATGTGGCAGAGCCATGGGCTCCAGAGAGACAGTGTGGTGTAGTGGTTTGAGCACTGCAACTCAAGACCAGGGTCCGAATCCTGCTCAGCTGTGGAAATCCACCTTGGGCAAGTCACATTCTCTCAGCCTCAGAGGAAGGCAAAGGCAAATCTTGACAAGAAAACCCTGTGATAGGTTTGCTTTAGAGTTGCCATAAGTTGGAAGCAACTTGAAGGCACACAACAACAACAATGACATGGACCCTTGCCCTTCCTAACAGGTTTATTTCCATTAATTTTGCAAAAGAGGGTCTGCCTTTCATGCTTTCCCTTCACCTATATCAAATTCAAATAGACAAGATTAATCATGAATAGCTAAAGTATATAATTAAATGGGATCATGGATAAAGTATATAGTTTCATAGGATCCTTCATTTTGCAAATCAGACACTCAGAATTGCAACATAAAGCTCTTGGTTTGGTTCATAGAACAACACCTTTAAAAAAAACTATATTGGGGACTGAACTTATTTCTCTTTCAAAAGAAAATAATTCCCTGCTACTTTTGTCCACTTGGTATGTTATTCTCGCTCACACTAAACTATATATTTAATTTCTATCCCACATATGGGGGTGGGGGGAACAAAAATCCGAATTTTGTTGAGCCCACTGCATGCAGTACTTTGCAACTAGACTCCCAAATCCTAACTCTGGATTTTTACCAGAGCTTCACATCCACCAATTAAGCTCACTTGGAGTCAGGGGCAAAAACTGATCATTCTGAGGGCTTGTTTTCTACAGATTCAGTTTCTCCATCCCAGTTACCCAGTGTTCTTATTAACCCTGAGAAAGAGGGCAAAAAAAAACCCCCACACAAAACCAAACCCCTAAGTCTCCTACAGCTTATTCTTGGCTGTTTTTTCTCATCCCATTTGTAACTACAAAGGCTTCACATCTTCCTGTTAATGCTGCTGAACAGAGCAGAGGACTGAGGAGAATTCACAGGCCTTGCTCTGCTTTTCCCCCCACCCCCACCATCATCCCCATCCCCCTTTAAGGCTCCCACAACTTGCATCCTTCCCATTAACACTGAAAGGGGGAAATGCATGAAGCTCTGGGAGGTTTGCCCCTGTTTTTTCTACACTCCTCTTCTCTGCACCAAACAAAACTCGGATACACAACCCTGCTTGAATACAAAACCCACAGCTGGCTTTGTTATATTGCATCTTCCCCTCCTTTGCAACTTCTCAGCTCCTCAGAAAACAAACACACAACTGCTTATACTTAGTATATTTATTTGTATCTCTCTTTTTTCCAAGGAAAACTAGGGACTCAGAGCGGCTCAACAATATTAGAAGAACAATGCAATCAAAAGCATAGAAAAGAGGTGCATTAAAAAGGTATTAAATTATTACAGTATTAAAATGGAGAACTATTAAAAGAATAAAATAGATTATAAAAAGAAAAAACTGTTTAAAACAGTACTTGTATTCTATGTTTATACAGTACTTCTATTACTGTATATTACAATATATACAGTATATTAGTGTATACTTATATACTTGTTTCTTAATGTTATTAGCCGCCCTGAGTTCCAGTTTTAGGGAAAGGGCGGGATATAAATATAAATAATAATAATAATAATAACAACAACAACAACAATAATGTTTAGGCATTAATAGCTATTTATTTCTCACATGATTGTTAATATTAGTCCCTCAGGTATCCCATTATTTGAGTTTGTCAAACACTCCATTATCTGTAAAAAGTTCAGTCTTTGTCACTATATTTGTAATTTCTCCTTGAACGCGTGATGTTTATTTTTAACCCCTTCTTTAAAAAAATAATTAGTGAATTTATAAATAGGCATTTTGTTTGTTAATATTTGTTTGTTATATTTTTATTATCCCCCTTCATCTGTCTTGAAGCATAGAAGTGTATTTCACCACTGATTCAAATGATATACAGGTATGTAAAAAGATCTTTTAGTCTCAAAGGTGCTATAAGATCTCTCTACATACTGATTCTGACTAACACAGCTCTATCTTTAAATTATATACGAGTTAATTAAGTCTTTGCATGTTATGCATGCATAGCTAGGGAGAATGTTTAACCAGTTTTGCTGTGGGAGATTCCTTTCACGTCACCAAGATTCACATATTTAAATAAATGCCACCAGTATATTTTTCTACCCTTTATAGTTATTGGGGCTGCACTCCTTTGTCCGCTTACCTGGGAGTAAGTCTCACTGAAGTGAATGTAGTTCAGTGTTTGTGAAGCACTTTAAGGTAATAAAACTGGGGAATATTTATAAAGTATGTAGGAGACTGCCTAAGTAGTTGTGGTAAGTTCCTAACAACCATTTAACTCTTTCGGACAAGCTGAAGGCCTTTGCAGACTGCCAGAAATAGTGCAAATTGAGTCCACTTTAACTGCCCTGACTCAGTGCTAGGGAATCATGGGAACTGTAGTTTATTGTGGCACCAGAGCTCTCTCACAGAGAAGGCTCAATGTCTCAGAAAAAAATACAATTCCCATGATTCCCTAGCACTGAGCCAGGACAGTTAAAGTGGACTCAATTTGCACTATTTCTAGCAGTCTGCAAAGGCCCTGAGTTTCCTGCTTCCATGCAAATGTGTGTAGAATTGTAGACTTAGGCCCAGAACAGACGGGTGGGAAGGAGTGGCCCAAGGGTGCTCCAGCCACAAGCGGGCCGGGACCACAGCGACTGCACAAACTGCTCCGAAAGTGGGCTGCCACTGCTGGCCCCAAGCTGCACTGCTAGTCCTTTGGACCAGAGCACAGCCTTAGAGTGGCTTTGGGCCACTTTGGGGGCATGCGTCATGTAAACAGCACACCCCTGAAGCCGCCGGAAGCTTTATTTGGCCCGTCTGTTCCGGACCTTAGTAAAAAGTGAGCCCTGCTGAACACGCCAGAACTACTTATGAATAGAATCATACGAAACTTATAGGGACATTATATATGAAAGTATCCTGCAAGGAGCTGCTTATTTATTTTTTAAGGCCTACTTTATTTCCTGACTAATGTAAGTTTATATTAATGCATTGTTTGCAAACTCATGTTTATATTATAGTTTTTTCATCATGACAATATCTTAATTATCACATTTCTTGCTGGAAGAAATCAGCTCCAGAGTAATCTTGGATGGAGGCCAAAGGGTTGTCTTTTTCAAACTGTGTTCCCCTCCAGAACAATATAAGGAGAACAAAAGGTCCTCTAGCTTATCAGAGAATATTAATACTTTTAATGCAGTCTGATGGATTTTTACTATTGTTTTAGACATCATAGTAAACTGTGTTGCAAAAATAGGTAGTGTGCTGTAATTAAAATGTTAGAAATACCTTTTTAAACAAAGCACTGCACACAAACAAAATACTGCACACAAATAGGCAATATGTTCTTTTAAAAGAATATAAGAGTTAAAAGAAATGCACATGTGAACAGGTGGCTCAATAGAAACTAGCCTTTGTCCTATCTTCTCTCCCATTTACACCTAGATAAAGAGGAATGTGCATGACTCCAAATTAGGAGGCCTGCAGAGATTGCAAATGAAGCATAAAAGAGGCAAGGTGATAGGCAAGAATCCAGGAGGAAGAATTAGCTGATAAGAATTTTGGGGAAATACTTGAATAGCAAGAGTAAAGTGAGAGTAGGGCAAACTTTTAATTATTTTTGTGATGTAAGATTCAGGTTGTATATGCTCATATTCTATTTTAGGCTTGCCAGTTTCTTGAAAAGAAACCCAGTGGAGACAGCAGCTGAAAAAAGTTTGAAGATGACAAAATAGGATACAATAGAAATTGAGAAGATTTTTAGAGATGATGAAGAGAGTATCTGAAGTCAAAAGCCCAAACAAAAGAGTCCAGGTCAGTTCAGTTTATTGCATAATAGCCAACCAGGCATTTTACATATACAATAAAAGGATGACCAAAAAGCCCACCACAGTTTAAGAACAGTTATTTGAAAGGGAAGAAGATAAATCAAACATAGAAAGAAGAATTAGAAGGAAGAATACCAAGAGAAACACTGAATGGATTAAAGAACTGTAAGGAAGCAACAGGAAAGCAAAGTTGAGAAGAACAAATCACTAGTGGAAACTATAAATAATAGAGAGCCCAATTGAGATCTGTGTAATGAAAGACAAGAGCAGAGGAGGAGAATAAAATAAGAGAATGGCTATGAGGATACATAAATGTGGTAAAGACGTGGGGCAAAAATGTTAAAAATTTTGGTTAACACTTTTAAATTGGACCGGCCCATTCAAAAGCCAGATTGGAGAGAGTAAAGAAGAAAATTAGAACACAGAAAGTGAAGATACTTAAAAAGTTGCCCAAGGAGTTTAGATACTGTGGGGCATGGGGAGATAATATGTTTTGAAAGAAAAAAGCATCACTTCCTTAATATACGATTGTAAATGACAGAACAGAAGACTAGAAGAGGAAATTATAATAAAATAGAGATAAGCATACAATCAAGGATAAGATCAAGACACCAAGTGGTGACATTTACTAAGAAGACAAATGTTGGATAGTAAAATGAAGTGAACAAAAAGGCAACTGAAGAAGAAGCAGGAGAAGAACAAGAATGTTATAGAAGAATGCAAAGTCCAAAGAGAATAAATTATGGTAACTGGAAAACCTTTGAGAAATCATAGGATTAAGGGGGATGAAGGAGAGTTTAAAATAATATAACTTCTTTGCCTAGTAACAGTAAATACCTATAATAAAGGGGCTTGAGAGGGCTTTTAACTTTTGGTTTGAGATTAGTGTGTTGACTTTATTTTGAGATACTTAGGCTTTTATTGATTTTACATTTACTAAATACACATAAACAAATATTTGCACCATTTAAGCCACCCTAATTGCTCTGCAGAGGGGTGGGATATAAATAAAATTATTATTATTATTATTATTATTATTATTATTATTATTATTATTCTAACATAAAACCTTATAAATACAAAAGCTCATAGGGTCAAAACTCCAAGGCTGCCAATCTTTGTTATGCCTTCCTCTACTAGCCATTATTACTATCCACTTTTGCCATATGATGCCCCTGAAATGTCCATATGCTTGCTAATTTTCTTAGGCCAACATAAACACACTGTTTGTTGACTTCTCAGGATCCATGCCCTCTGGCATTGGGATCCTTCCTAATGCAGATACAATACAAAATATGGCCCCTGTACCTTTAAATTATTGTGATTTTAGCAGGTATATCTTGCATTATGTTCGTTATCTACAAAAGAATTACAAGTACAGGAGCCCTGTCCTTTTCATCTTTTTCATTTTCAATACTGTTCATACTCTTATTTTGTGAATAGTAATATCTTTATATGTTCAATTACAGGTTGACTGCAAGGAGGATGTAGATACCATATTTCATAACACAACATTTCAGAAGACTTGACAGTGCAGTCCTATGCAAGTTTATTTGGAGGTAGGTTTACGTGGTGGCTCAAGTGGTTAAGATGCTGACTGTTGACTGCAAGATCAGCAGATTGGCAGTTTGAGGCCCAGATGCTACGTGATGGGGTGAGCTCCCATCGCTAGTCCCAGCTTCTGCCAACCTAGCAGTTTGAAAGCATGCAAATGCAAGTAGATAAATAGGTACCACTTCGTTGGGAAGGTAAACAATGTTCTGTGCAGTCATGCTGGCCACATGATCACAGAATAGTCTCTGACAATGCTGGCTCTTTGGTTTAGTAACAGAGATGAGTATGGCTCCCTATGGTCGGACACGACTTGACAACTTTGTCAACAGGGAATACCTTTACCTTTTTTTTTTTACTTCTTATGTTGCCTTAGATCCCATACCAGCAGAAAGATGGGATATAAACTAATTTAAAAAAAATAAGTTTACAGAATTAAACAGGGCTAAAGATGTAGCCCAAATCATCACTCTAGGATCAGTGACCCATTGGTACTTTAAGACTGAAGGTGTATTGGTTGTCCTCTTAAGTTTCACATTATTCAGTTATGGAGACATAAATGAGAAAATAATTAAGGGAAGTAGATTAGGGCTGCACTGCTAACATGTTGAAAAAATTCAGCAGCCAGCAGAGGTATACCTCTGGTTTCATTTTGGGGTATATGAAGGAATTACGGTAATAAAGTCTTAACTTACCAAGCAGTCATCGTTAAGATAGAAGAGCAAATACTGTTTGTCCTTCAAACTTTGCAAACAAAAATTATAATTGGTTATTTAAATAAAATTGCAGGTTCACAACATAGTTTAATGGAAACAGAGAGTATACTACTCATTTCAAATATGAAAGGTAAGGTATAAAAATGGTACTGGGCATTTTACTTTAGAACAGATTAGTTTTAATTTTGAGTGTAAATGGAAACAGGCAACTGCTACAGAAGAATGGAAATTGTTATACAAAATGTTATTTTTTAAAAAAATTATTTCAGGCAACCTTAAATATTTTTTTCCTCACAAAATCCAGTTCAGGTGATATTTAACTCCAGTCCCTTTGGGGAAAATTTATCATAATTTTTTAATGGCATCAGGCCATGCAAAGAAGGGGGCAGACGTAGTATATGTTTTTAGGTAATTCACTCAATTACAACCACTTTGGTAAGTAATACTTAATATAAAAAAAGATATATCCAAGTATGATACCTCGCTTATCCCTAAAAATATTGTGGGATTGTTGTTGTTGGGTGCCTTCAAGTGTTTCCAACTTATGGCAATCTTATCACTGGATTTTCTTGGCAAGATTTGTTCAGATGTGATTTGCTTTTGCCGTCCTCTGAGTCAGGGAACAAGTGACATGCCCAAGGTGGGTTTCCATGGGCAAGCAGGGTTTTGAACCCTGTTTTCCAGAGTTGTAGTCCATTCTTAAACCATTATACCACACTAGTTCTCTCTGTTGTGGGATATTTGAACAGAAATGTAATGTAAAAGCCATCAAATTTGCTACTTGTTTGTTTGTCCAGAGCTCTTATGGGGAAGGATGGATATAAATTTAACTAATAACAATAATATGACAATCATTAAATATTTTTACAATTGGATTATTAATAATACAACGACAATCAGATTCATACTTTAATAAAGACAATATGTAGCTTTATGTACTCTTCTAACTTGTTAGATGTCAATTTAATAAATTGTATTTTTTCCATTTTGTTATCTTGTAACTCTGTTGTTCTTATGTTAAAATAGTGCTGTTGATGTGAAAAGCAAAGAAATTCAGGAGTGGAACAAAACTAAAGAGAAGGAATCTGAAAAACGCCAAATATAAGTAAGTCTGTTCTAACTGCATTGTATACATATTTATAGATGTCAATGAGGACAGTAGGCTGGCTGTAGTCATATGTTGCGGTCGTGTGCCTTCAAGTCATTTCTGACTTATGATGATTCTAAAGAGAACCTATAATGGAAAGTGTGTGAGGGTGTGTGACAAGGTCACCCAGTGGGTTTTTATGGCCAAGTGGTGAATTGTACTCTGGTCTCTAGAATTGTAGTCCAACACTCAAACCACTACACCACACTGCCTCTCATAGTCATGTTTTAGTATTCTTGAAATAATGGCCTAAACCAGGGGTAGGCAACCTTTCCCCTTTAAGGGCCGAGGGACTTCAGCTCCCAGAAGCTTCAGCGATGTTGGCCAGTAGTCCCATGTTGGCCATAGCTCCTGGGATTCTGGGAGCTGAAGTCCCTCGGCCCTTAAAGGGGAAAGGTTGCCTACCCCTGGCCTAAACCCACTTGCTACTCTACCCAGCTAGAAAAGTTCCACTGAAACAGCTGAGTTAATTTAAGTCTTGACTTACCAAATTCGCACTGAGTCAGTCAGTATATCTCAGCTGAGACTAGCAATTAGATTAAGCCCAGAGATACATAACGTTTGGTGCGACTATAGTGTGACTGAGGCCCGAAACACATGAGCAAAAATATGTGGCTTCCAGCTGCTTTGGGGGTATAGTGTGCAGATGACATATGTCCCAGATCGACCAGAAGCTGCTCTGCAGCTGCCTAAGGCAGCCCGAAGCCAGCCAGAAAAGGAGCTGCAAAAAGCTGCTCCTTGCCCGTGGCCCATTCAAGTAACAGCTGATTTTGGGACTGTGGCATCTGGTCACCATGGTCTATGGCCAATAGGGGGCCGACTGGGGCAGGAGTGGCCAGAGGCCACCAGTCTGCTTGAACTCTAAGCCAGCCTGGATCTAATTCAGTTAATTCATGTTTTAAATAGCAGTTAGATTCCACATGTACACATGCAGTGTCTCAGCCTGGACATCACAACAAACTATTATTTGGGGTAAGCATTGTGAGGAATCCATACTATGGTTTGAGCTTCCAGATATATAGCAGGCAAACCATGGGGTAGAGCTATTTATGCCATTTAAGTACAGCTTGCATTAAAGTTAATGGTTGATTCCCTCATATACATATAAATTATTTAGCTTGTTTCCTTTAATGGGCTGAAGTGAGGCTGTGCAGCAAAGTATAAGAAACCTAGATCTGACAGGCTGAAATCCTAACAATGCAAAATCATTCTATACTTTGATCAAAAGGGAAAAAATCAGTTTAAGAGACAGAATAAGCCTAAATCCATTTTCTCCACAGTAATGTATAGGAAGAAGAACATAGGAATATTCAGACAAATTCTACATATACAGGATAGAAAAATAATAGGCATCAATGCTACACTGATTTCAGTTATCTAAGGTACCTTTGGGTTTCTTCAACTGTTGCCTAGGCTTGAATGTGATTAGAAGAAGCGTCACTGCTGAGTTCTCCAAGTACTGTCTGACACAGGGAATTTGCTGAGCGTGCTTGTATTCTAGGGATAAGTCAACCTAGCCACTACTCAGTCTGCATTTTATGCTTCTTTGCACTCTTGTGACCTGGTTGGATTTTGCAGGAGGAAAAACTTTATGTTTTGGTATTGTTTCATAGTATTAATTCATCTTGCTTGTGCTGCTACCTAATGCTGGTTTGTAACATGATGGATTAATTTAAGTCAAAGCAATTTAAATAATTGATTTTAATCAAACCCTCCATTTCTACTTCTTTTACATTCAGATGAAGGGAATTCTCTCTGGTAGACATAACCATAACCACTGAGTAATAAAAAGAGCTTCTGTGTTGCATTTAGAATTATTACCACATAGCAATCATAATTAACTATGTTTCAGAATTAAACAGTTTAATATGTTCATGTTGTTATTAATACAATATTTTAGTAAGTGTTAAAGAATGGTCAGTTATGTGTCTGTGTTAAATATCCAGACAAAAGCATTGATATTATCAAAGCAAATAAATGTTCATATCTGTTGACAGATATAAAATCAATAGTAATAAGTGGAAATTTCAATCCAGTTTTGCTTTGTGTTTTTACATAAAATGTTTCTGTCCCATCTTCCAATAGAAACTTTCCAAGGTGACTTTTGCCAGTGCCTTAGAAGCCATTTAAAAATCACTAACTGGGCAAAGCTATTAAGTTTTAGAGGTAGGTCCCACTGATTTAATTACTGCTTACTCCTAGGAAAGTGCGTTAAGGATTGCATCCTAAACCACTGAAACCTAATCTCATATAATTTTTAAAAAACTTAGACTATTAGTATCATGAACTATTTTCCTATCCCACTGAGAATTCCAGTGGATTACATGTTATAAATAAATCCCAGAATAATTTGGTATAGATCCTGAAAAACTCAGAACCAGAAAATACAAGGTGGATTTAAATAACTAAGGCGCGAAGCAGACAGCGGAGAAGGAGCAGCCCAAGGCTGTTCTGGCGGCAAGGGAGCTGGGACTGTGGCAACCGCATGGCCTGCTCTGAAAGCTGGTTGCCACCACTGGGCCCAAGCCATGCTGCCAGGAGCCAGATTATCCCAGCTCCTTTTTGCTCCGGGCTAAAGGATTGGAGCACAGTGTCGGAGCGGCTTCCAGCTGCATTCAAGGCGTGCATTGTATAAACTGCACTCCTCCCAACGAAGCCAGAAGGCACTTCTTTTGGCCTGTGTGCTTCGGACCTATCCCACCTATTGGCTTGGGGTGTGTGCAAAAGTACCCAACGGCAAATATCAAATATTTTGAGGGATTTTTTTTAATTTATTTTTTTGCTCCAAGTGTTGTTTTTTTAATATAGAAAGAAAACTATACATGGCAATTTGGGACATAATTTACTGCTGTACTGGTAACAATGTCCTACAAAGAATACATTTTAAGTCTACTGCCATGGAAATATTGCAACAAAAAGTGCGTCTGAGGAAATATCTGGGATCTGGGTCGTAAAATCTGTTCAAAATCCCAGAATGTCAGAACTGTTCCCCCACTCCCACCCCATGCCTAAATAAATAAATAAATGTTGTTGTTGTTGTTGTTAACTGCCCTTGAGTTGATCTCGACTTATCGCGGCCCTATGGATGAGACATCTCCAAGACCCTCTGTCCTCCACTGCTCTGGTTAATTCTTGCAACCCCTTAATACCCAAGACCTCCTTAATAGAGTCCATCCATCTGGCTTGCATCCTTCTGAGGTCGCTAAAATGAGTACCCAGCCTGTTGGGGGCAATTAGTTTATAGTTGAGACTGCATATGAATATAAATGAAGCTGCTATTGCTATTGCTATCCATCTAGCATGCAGCCTTCCTCTCTTCCTACTTTCCTCCACGTTTCCCAGCATTATTGTTTTTTTCAAAAGAATCCTCTCTTCTCATGATGTGTCCAAAGTACGACAGCCTCAGTTTGGTCATTTTGGCTTCCAGGGAGGTTTCCAGCTTGATCTGTTCTAGGACCCATTTGTTTGTCCTTTTGGCTGTCCATGGGATCCTCAGCACTCTTCTCCAGCACTACATCATTTAATTTATTTCAATTAAATAAATCAAAGGTTAGATTAAAAAGTCTAACTTCTTGCCAGTTGGGCAATTAAGCAAAGAGGTTCTACTACTGAAGTGTAACTACCAAGTACACCCTATTTCTAGTTGCTGCCCACCTTGCCTTAGGTGGCTGATATCTAGAACAAAAGTGATGATTATAATCTTAAGTAGGCAAGCTCAGTCGCGAGTAGCCCTTTGTAGATCTTGGTCTTGGGACATCTAGAGTTTAATAATAATAATAATAATAATAATTTATTTATTTATAACCCAGCCCGTCTGAAACCAATCAGGGCGGCTCACAATATTAAAATACAATATACCCAAACCCTATTCCCTCCCTCCCCTTAAAACAGTATTAAATCATGTGAAAATTAAAACAAACAGATTAAAACATACAATATATGCAGATACGTATCTTCAACAAATAGTGTATCTTCAACAAATTAAGAATTGAAACTGGAATCAAAATTGTAAATTAAACTGAGACTAGTCAGACATTGTAGCCTTTTTCAAACACTCCAGTCTCAAGCCAGTATACCATCATTTAATGGCCTGAGAGCATGAGGTGTACCCATGCGCAGACTCTTGACCTATCAACTATGCTCCTCCCCACACAAACCTGATTTTGCATGACTTTGCAAACCTGATTTGTTAAACCACAATTTCCAATTATGCCCAAACTGATCAGCTCTTTTAATCAGTGTTTTTCTTACCAGGATATTAAACTAGGATACTGGATTATAAGCAGTGATTAAATCTGTTTTTGAGTTTGGATACCACTCAGTGTATGATTTAATATGCCAGATTCAAAGCACTGAAATTGGGTGCATGATGAGAATGACAAAGAGGGATTATGTTGGCACACAAGTCACTCTTGGATCAAAACATTGTGGTTTATTGATTAATAATCGCCCATAACATGTGAATCAAGCCTAATTATTATCTTCTGGAGTTAGGATTCCAAATGCCATTGTCTGCAAGCTGTTTTGTTTTCAAAAAGAAAACACCTGAATTTTCCCATGGCATTAAGGGCCTTTACAGACTGTCAGAAATAATGTAGCTTGAGACCACTTTAACTGCCCTGGCTCAGTGCTAAGGAATCATGGGAACTGTAGTTTATTGTGGCACCAGAGCTCTCTGACAGAGACGGCTCAATGTCTCAGAAAAAACCACAATTCCCATGATTCTCTAGCATTGAGCCAGGGCAGTTAAAGTGGTCTCAAGGTTCATTATTTCTGTCAGTCTATAAAGGCCCTAAGTGTTTTGTTTGGTACACAAACAATTTGACATGTGTACCTGATGTCACATTTATATGATCTTACCTGTTAAACCTTTCAATGATTCATTATACCCGTCCAGTCCTATTCTGTGCATGTTTATTTGAAAGTAAATTCTGCTGTGTTCAGTGTGGCTTGTGTGCATAAGGTTGTAGCCTTAGAAGTGTTTGTATCAAGACACTATCTAGAAAAATGAAAGATTACTGTAATTTACTCTGTTAACATCTAAAACAACAAGTTATTCTTGTTCTTTATATATTTTTTCTTAACAATATTTATTTTCTTAACAATATTTCAATTTATTTTTAATTTCACCAGAAAATAGTTGCATTTTCGTACAAGCTTTCTCTTTAAATTGTTGCCTAACTGAAAAATATTCCACCATGACTACCACTATGTAGTTGTAGTTCTGTCAAGTATGAAATGTCTATAGTTAACACTATGGTCCTGTCTTGTTTGTGGATTTCCCGTGGGCATCTGGTTGAGCGCTGTGGGAAGAGTTTGCTGGACTAAATGGCTCTCTGGGCTATTCTTATATACACTAATAAGCAACATGGCAGAGGAAATAATCTGTACACATTGTAGCTTACTTCAGCCCAAATGATGTAGCATTGAGTCCTACATGTTCTGTTACTTTGTATCTACATGCAGTTATCTTTATTTGTTTATAAATTGAAAATTACCAGTTTTTAAAGAAACTATTCTGAATTGTAGGTTACAAAGCATCAACTAGGTAGTCTTTTGGCTTTGCCGTTTTAGTTCATGTCTGGTATCCTTAGAAATCTAGTTATGGCCAGCTGGTCAGTATTAGCTATGTAAAAGAGGGTGTAACTTGTCACAGTGCTACAGAAATATGCAAAAAAAATTGTGTTTCCATCATCTACTGTGAAGGAACTAGGTGGTTTGCCTGTAGCACCCTACAACTTCATCAGTTTAATTGCCTTCTGAACATTGTTTCAAGTCAGGACTGCTTGACTCAATATCTGCCTGCAAATACTTTTCAGATATCCTTCTCCAAATATACTTACCTACAGTGGGTAGCTAATAGGGAGTTGGTGGCACTTCAACTGGGGAATACTTTTCCCAATGGAAGATTGTCATATTGTTGCCCATTTTATTGTTCTGATACAAGGTAAAGGCTTTTTTTAAAATACTTTTTGCAATGCTTTAAAAAGTTGTTTTAGTGCATTAGAGGGAATGAATTATGCCTTTAGATATTTCTGTTTTCATGTGTAGTTATGTGGATAGCTATACCTACAGCAAATAAAATTGGTTGCCCTGATGGAAGAGAAGATCCAGAGTGATTTCAGAGTGATTGGCTATAGATCAATAAGTTTCTAATGCACAGTAGTTTAACAACAGAAACAAAAAGGTTTTTGCTAGACTGCTTAAATCAAGGAGAGTTGAGAAAAAGAAGAGTAGACTTATTTGTGGAAGGATTTCTGTACAGAATCCAGTTATGGTACCAAAACCAAATTTACATACTGAATATGTTCTTAGGGGCCCCTTATTTTACAGTCTGATGTCTATCTTTTTGAGCCACTGTTTTCCAGATGGCTCTAGTTGGTGGACCTTGGGATTAGCAGATTTCATAAATCTCTTTCACACTGCATAATTATAGCACATGTATACTTCTTTGAATGTCATGGCTCCATCATATGGAATTTTAGGATTTGTGGTTTGTGAAGCATTTAGATTTATCTGCCAGACTTCTAGTGTCTCACCAAACTGCAAATCCCAAGATTCAGTGGAAGCAGCCAAGATAGTTAAAGTGGTATCAAAATGCTACAGTTATGTGTAGTGAAAGAGATCAAAGTTAAAGACCCCCCATTCCAGACTCTCATACCAAAATCTATGTTGTATAAACCCAAATAAATACAATTCACAGAACACTATATAAAAATAGTACATAATGCTAATGATTTAGGAGCTAGAGCCTTTTCTAAGGAAGGATAGTTTAACTCTAGCTCTGCTTGCTTGTTTTGTTCTGAAAACATTTTCACTTTTTCCCACTTAATGGGACCCCAGAAGATATTCATCCCTTGACGTTTTTAAAAAAGCGATAAAAACAATTCTCTTTTGGCAGGCCTTCCCAGACTGACCTCTGTCCTGATCTGAACTAACTGCTCATTTGATCTAGCTTCCCTAGACATTGCCACTGTTATTGAAGGGAGGATGGGTCAAAAGGGTGGGGGGTTCAGGGATTATTTTCTTATTATTATTTCTGTAATTGTTTTAATCTTTGCTGTTACCCGCCTCGATCCTCAACAGGGAGAGGCGGGATACAAATTATTATGATTATGATTATGATTCTGTTCTGATTGAGGTAATACCAGTCTTGAAGGCCATTTTCTCCAGAGGACTGATGGCACTAGTTGAGCAAAGCACTTCCATTCTCATATCTACTGATTCCCTCTTTCAGATTCTCATATATAACATTTGTATCACCTGAGCAAGTGTGGTTTTGATGGAAAACACATTTAGCAAGATGATACTGTAGTTTCTGTTATAGGATATTGGCAACCTATTTTGTGTTCTAAAAAAACCCTCTTGTCCTTGTCTTAACATTTTGTGTAAGCATACTTTCAGTTTACATGGCCTTAGAGCCTATATCTATACAAATAAACTTTTATAATAAAACTTTCCACCTCCAAATAATAGACTTTAGTAATGAAGAAAATGGCAGATGTTTAACTAACATGTACTTACAGAAGACCTAAGTGATCAAGAATAGTAAGAAATGCAGCTATAAATCCACAGTTCTGATCCATTTACATTACATTTATGAACATTTCCTTCTTGAATGCAAATGCATGCTGCCATAACACAGTCCTAAAAATGTTTACTCAGAAGTAAGTCCTGATGAATTTAGTGAAATTTATTTCTTATTAAGTAAGAACAGAGTTTCGGTACCAGTGAAATCAAGCAGGATTTCTCTTCATAGTAATACTCCATTCCTATTAGCTCCTTGTCCATATTTTCTGTCTGCTTCATTTTGTTTGGAAAATGGCAGTGTAGAATGTGTTTGGTGTAACCTTAATCCTGACCAGCATCTGGGCTCTGTTTTAAAAAAATGAAGAAGCTTCTAACAGAGGCTTCTGTATACATTTGCATGCCTAAAACCTGAAACATTTAAACGCAAACTAAAAAAAATGTTTTATTTTGTTATAAAACAAGTAATATGGTCAGATTCAATTATCTTTTGTAGTAATTTGTATGAGTTGTTATTATTATTATTATTATTATTATTATTATTATCATCATTCTGTTTATTTATATCCCGCCTTCCTCCCAATACAGGGACTCAGTAGAAAACATTAAAAATACAAAGTTTAAAAAACAATTAAACAATTAAAACAATTAAAAACATTACATTATTAACATTTTAAAGTTTAAAACTCTTTAAAACAAAAACAAATATAGCATCCATGTCATGCAAAGGCCTGGTGGCATAAAAACGTTTTCCCCTGCCGCCGGAAGGATAGCAAAGATGGAGCCATCCTGGCCTCCCTAGGAAGGGAGTTCCAGAGCTTGGGAGCAGCCATTGAGAAGACTCTTTTTCTTGTTCCCACCAAACTCACCCAGAGAAGGGCATTACCCAATGACCTCAATACTCTGGGGGGCTCATACAAGGAGATACAGTCCTTCAAATAGCCTGGACCCAAGCCATATAGGGCTTTATAGGTCAAAACCAGCACTTTGAATTGTGCCCGGAAATGGACTGGAAGCCAATGGGGCTGTTGCAACAAGGGAGTTGTATGCTCCCTGTAACCAGCTCTAGTTAACAGCCTAGCTGCAGCTTTTTGGACCAGGTGAAGTTTCTGAGCACTTTTCACAAGTTATGACTAGTGTGTTGATATAATTCTTCTTGCAGATCGCATCAGGGGTTTAAAAATGGCATTTCTACATGCAGTATTGATTGCGGTCCTATGCATATTAAGACCCATTGAACACAGAGGAACTTCTTTTCCAGTGAACGTGCACAGGATTGCACTAGAGCTTACAGTTGTAAACCGCTTAGACATCCCATAGCGTGATATGAAGTGGTATATAAATGAAGCTTAGATCACTTGATCTTTTTACACAAGTTCTTTGGCATTGTTTTTCTTTGCTTCATTCTTTAGATCCTTTGTAAAATTCCCCTAAGTTCTACCCCTGACCTATCCATGGGTCATATCAAAATCCATAATTTTGGCCCAAAAATCTGTCCTCAACTATACATGAAATCTGAAGCTGAAGGGCTTTCAACACTTTAAAACTTGTGTGTGTGCCTTAAATTTGCCTGTCGACTTATGGCGACCCCATAAATTTCATAGGGTTTTCTTAGGCAAAGAATGCCCAGTAGTGCATACATTTACACACCACCAACTTACCAAGCACCAAATGTGCATTTGTTCATTTATGGCAGGGGTAGGCAACCTTTCCCCTTTAAGGGCCGAGGGACTTCAGCTCCCAGAAGCCTCAGCCATGTTGGCCAATAGTCCCATGTTGGCCAATAGCTCCTGGGATTCTGGGAGCTGAAGTCCCTCGGCCCCTAAAGGGGAAAGGTTGCCTACCCCTGATTTATGGTATAGCATCTCAACATTGTTCTAAAGGAAGCTGTTCTGTATTATTGCTATGAGAGACAATTATTTCCGATTTAGCAGGGAAGTGTGATTTGAAGTGCTGTCTAGAAAGTGTCTGTGCAAGTGTTATGAACACTATAATGTATATGCATGTGCCAATATTGATGATGAATAACACAGTTCCTCCTATTGAGATTCTAAATGGGAACTTCCATTAGTGTTCACACTGAGTAATCTAATGGCAAAATGTGGAAAAGGAAGCCTCTTGACTATTCTGCATCTCTCTCACCACAATATGCTTTCCTACTATGCACAATATACACTCTCTCCTCAACATATATTCTTCAAGAGTATAGCCAACTTGAATGCTTGTCAGAAAGTTCTGATACAAAATTTGAAAATAACATGATAGAAAGATAAATACATTTCAACTTTCATCAGGACTGAACAGGTGAAATGCAATAACAGGCATGCTTTGAACTTATCATCTGGATAAGTTCTGTTGCGGGAAATCCAGTACTTATATTATGCCAAGACTTAAGTTCTTCAGTTATTATTATAATTATTATTCTATCAATACACTGGCAGAATGGTGGTTGTATCTTGTATGTCTCACATCGATCAGCCCAAAGGGGGGAGGCAAAACATAAAGGTAGAAAATACAAAAATGAAAAAAAAATGTAGCATTCTTGGAAACACTGCCACATCCCATTCATCAAGAACTGTACTGTGATTATGCTTGTATGTTTCCTATGTGTAGAAACAGTAACTTAACTCACAAAGGGAAGGATATACATTAGCACATAAGCCTGTGTCACCATGTCTATTCTACCGCTAGGTAGAGTGAGATAGCCACCACAAGCAGCTGATGTGGGTGTCACAGTGGGCAGCAACTACTTATTTTATTATTGTTGTATCTTTTAGGCCAACAAAGGGAAGAAATGCTTCTGGAATTACCCACCTCAAGTGTAAAGACAACTAGGGACTCCCGTGTTAGTGGAGTAGTGAAGCCACTCTAGTTTTTTTACTTAACATTAGCATTGCTGTTTTGTTGATAGTGTTCAACATATTTGCTAGTTCAGACTAAACTCTGGGCCAGATTCACTGCCTCATATATGAAAGCCACCAGCAGCCACTCCTATGTGTCAAAGTAACTTGGCTTACTATAGGTCACTGTGCATCTCAACTTGAGATAAGGGCTTTATTTGATGCTCCACCTCAGACTGAAATCCATGAGCCATACCATCACAAACAAAAACATTTTCCATAGTGCCCCAAGCCATAAGTCCAAGTAGCTCAAGCCATGGAATAGGTTCTACATGGGGCTGCCTTTGAAAAAGACTTGGAAGCTGCAGCTAGTGCAAAACGTAGTAGCTGACTGGAATACCATATCAACAACATATAATGCCAGTCTTAAAAGAATTGTGTGTTGTTATGTGCCTTCAAGTGATTTCTATATTATGATGACCCTAAGGCAAATCTACTAGGGGGTTTTCTTGACAAGATTTATTCAGAGATTTGCCTTTTCCTTTCTCTGAGGTGAAGAGTGTGTGACTTGCCCAAGGTAAGCCAGTGGGCTTCATGGCCAAGCAGGGATACAAACCCTGGTCTTCAGAGTTGTAGTCCAATGCTCAAACCACTACACCATGCTGACTCTCAAAAGAATTGTACTGTAGAGCTCATCCCTCCCCCCATAGGGTGTAGCAACAGCTTCCACTTGGCTAGTTTTACAAGTGAATTGTATAAATCGATGCAGGATGGAACTATCAAAGTCTACTAATCAAGATGGCAGTATGTATTGTCTTGTATCAGAGGGTGCTTTGGCATTCATGCTTTGTTGGTGGGCTTCCCATGGGGCAAGTGATTGGCCATTATGTGATGTTTGATCCGACATGGCTTTTATGTTCTAGTGAGAGAGGGGGAAACTGTAGTAACTGTGAAAATAACACACCCTTTTCCCATGAAATTTGTAGTTAGATGCTGTAGTAGCATTCCCCCCCCCTGTTCCGTGCAACTGGGCTACGATTCTGTAAAGCAAATGTCCTTATGAGCATTTGATTAGCAGCAATGGCAATGATGAGAGCAGAGTGCCTGGCCTTTGACAGCAGAGCTTGGCTGAGTGCTTCCCTTGTGCCTCTTGTTGCTGAAATGAAGTGATATTGGGTGTGGAGTCTTAAGGTGTGTAGAGAAGTGTTTGCATTATGCTCAGATTTTTGCATGTGTTGTAAGGCCTGACTGTTTTTGAGAAAAATATTTTTCTTCATAATTTCCTATGACCAGGGTTCTTTCAGTGGAGCTCTGCAAGTGTGTTTGTGTAACTGGCAATAAGCATTATTCTGTTTGTGTCATACATGCTCATAAGTGTGGCTTAAATATCTGTATGTCTCTTTTCAGTGGGGTGGGGAGAGCTATTATCTACTCCTTTGTACATTGTCCAAAACCTTCTGCGGGCAGCTGTCAAGCCCTGGGGGAGGAATGAAGGGGTAGACAATTCAGATGATGATGTGGCTGCTCTGGGCTCTTGGGGGTAGGAAAAGTCTGGTGTAATCTGTTAGTCCACCCTTATTTCTTTCCCCTCCAAGCTGAGACTATCTGCATCTTCATTTTCTGAATTGTCCCTCTCAATCGTAAGTAGCAGCAGCAAGGGGCATCTTGGGGGCTTGACAGCTGCTGGGAGGAGGAGGAGGGCATAGAATTGTGTAGACAGAGCATTTTCTCTATCTGCTCAATGTAGGATGTCAGCCAATATATTCATTCTTGTCTTTGTGTGGTGTCATATTCCACCACAAAGACAGGAAGGACTATAAGAAAGAGGCTTCTTCATGGTCTCTGTGACACACACAAATGGGTTATCTTGTGCATGCACAATGCACCATTTGGAATCTTCTAGAGCATTGCATAACCTTTTTGGTGGCAGCTCCACTCACCTAGGGCATTGGCTTCCTGCTGAAACTGCCAGTTCCTTTTTGTCTGCCACCACAGAAGCATTATTAGGAACCCCGCTGTTCCTGCAATAATCAGGTTTCGTTTGCTTATTCAGGCCTATATTTGGCTTTAACGGTTGTTGTTGGTGCTGGCATCTGAAGTTGCACTTACTCTTCAGGCTAGTTCTACCACTGGCTTCTTTCATTAAATGCATTATATGTGGCACTAGTATCTGAAACAGGATGGATACTTGGTGCCATGTATGCCTTGGCAAATCTGATGTGGTCACCTCTTATGCCCAGTGTGCCACTTTTATGCCTTAGTCCAGATGGAATAGAGAGTTGTGTCTAAAAGCACTCTTGTATTAATGGCCCCTCAGACCTTAAATATGGTTTACTCAGCCTTTGGGATAGGTTGGTATGGAACCAAAATAGAGCAAAATCAGTCTCCGCTTTGACCTCGCTTCTTTCATCTGGATCCTGTTTGCCCCACAGGCAGGCGTTTACAGGCAGGACTGGTATCCATACCATCTAGTGCCACACATACCCATTCTGATACTGCGGTGGTGTGTCAACACCTGTTTACACCTGGCCATTCACTGGAGATTGAATTAGAGGCAACAGCTCCCTCCTGTCACAACCTCTTCTCAAGTTACTGTCGAGATCATCTCTTCCTTTTCTGCTCAGTCGGCTCCTAGTGCACTGAAGGCCACAAGCTCCACTACTCCAGGAGTCCTTCCTCCTCAGGTATTGGAGTTCTCACATTACTCCAAGTCCGTCAAGGTGGTTTCAGCCACTTGCCCACAAACTGAAAATGTGTTGGAGGGTGAGATTCTGGAGCCTTCCGCTATAGTGCAGGTTTTGGTTGTACCTCTCCTAGACAGCCCCCTTTTTCAGATAGTCCTGCAGCTAGACCTATACTTCCCCTACCGTCTTTACCACATGGATGGTCACATCAGTCTCAAACTTCTTCATCTACTACTACTGATCTGACTTGTCCTTGAGTTTGAGGCACCATTCCCAGAGACATCATCAGTCTCAACACTCTCGGTATTGTGGCATCAGTATCATAGGCATCATGGCCATTATGAAAGGAGTCATTCGAGATCAAGACTCCCAATGAAGTGGCTCACCATCCCAAGTGCTCTCTGAGGTGGTATTTGGATGAAGCCAATGTCCACAGCAGGATGCTCTTTTCTTTTCCTCATCCTCAGGCACTTGTCACAATTGATGTTTTGATGATGGGATGGGGACCCCATCTTGATAACTTCTTCATGCAAGGTCATTGGAGAAAAAGTCTTTCCATATGAATGCCCTAGAATGGTTAGCAGTGTAGAAGGCATTCTATTCCTTTGAAATTCTCTTGCAAGACAAAGCAGTGCAGGTGCTAAACAACAACAGCATGGTCATGTATCACCTCAACAAGCAAGGGAGTATACAGCCGATGATGCTCCTTTGGCTGCTGCAACAACTCTGGGACTGGTGTAATCAACAGAGACATCACAGTTATGGCAGTCCATCTCCCTGGAGAAGAGAACATCCTCACACACATGTTCAGCACGACATCAAATTTGTCACATTAATGGATGCTCCAAACTGACATCTTGATATTGAACCTCCATCATTGGGGCACTCCAGTTCTAGACCTCTTCATTTCAGAGGTGAATGCTCAGCATGAAGAGTTTTGCTCCCAGACTCGTTGGGGGAGGTGACACAGTGATGCCTTTTTCATTGGGGAGGTGTTGCTGTATATGCTTTTTGTCTCTTCCGTCGCCTAATGATGATAATAGCCAAACTCCACTGGGACATTCAGAGATATAGCTATGTTAGTTTGTAGAATCAGAGATGTAGAGAGATCTTGCAGCACCTTTGAGACTAACTGAAAGAAAGAAGTTGGCAGCATGAACTTTCGTAGACAACAGTCTACTTTCTCAGATGCATATGCTGGAGTGGAAGCCATGGACAGACATATATAGGTCATTGGTGAGTGAGACTGTCAACTCAAATTCAAAATTCTATGTGTTTGGAAATGAAGTATCAAGCCCAGTTTTAATGATGGTCATTTGTGAATAAAGGCATTAGGAACTAGCCTTTGTGTGTGGAACTGGGACATAGCAACTTACATCCTGATTACACTGTGGTGGCTCCAGTAGCAATGGTTTGTCCCTCTCCTCCACCTGTCTCAAGCAGTCTACATTTAACTTCCAGGCAGACTAGATCTCCTCACCCTGTACTGAGGCCAGGTCAGACATCCCAACCTTGACACCCTCAAATTCATGGCATGGAAGATTGTTCATTAGCTTTCTTGCCTATTGCTATCAGGGACATTATCACAGCTGCTCATCTACCCTCCACCAGACACTTGTACTCTTCCAAGTGGAGGAAGTTTCAGGACCACTGAAACCACCACTGTGCATCCCTCTATCCAAAGCTGATACCAGACATGTCTTCCAAGGGCTTGTCATTGTCACTGATTTGGTGTTACCTCACAACAGTTTCTGTGAACTTTGAGCTGCCCAGGAAGTCTTTCTGCTTTCTTGATCCTATTGTGAAGAGGGTCTTGAAAAGAACCTCCATCCTCCAGTGTTGGGCGCAATGCTGTATTGGAGCCTGGATCTCCTCTTGGCCCAGCTTTCTGGGAAGCCATTTGAACCTATGGTTTCCTGCAAATCCCTGATTCCTGCTTTGGAAGACTGTTTTTCTGATCATGAGCATGTGTGCCAAATGGGCTGGCGAGCTCTGTGCTCTCTGTGTGGACCATCCATAACTTCCATCCTTCCATCACAAACAAGCTGCCCTGAGACCTGACATTACCTTTCTGCTGAAGATAGTATCTGCCTTCTGCGTCAACCAGGACATTATACTCCCAGCTTTCAAGCAGAATCCCACTTCTGCATTTGAAAGGAGGCTGCACTCTCTCAACATGCAGAGAGCCTTAGCCTTCTACATTGATAGGATGGCAGCCTTCTGGACACAACAGCTCTTCACCTGATACTCTTCGCTGAAGAAAGAACTGCCTGTTTTATCACAGTGCTTCTCAAAATGGTTGGTGTTGACCATCTATTTCACCTATGAACTGGCTCAAAAGGATCCTATGGCTTGAATTCAAGCCCATCCTATGTGGGCTGTTGCCACATCCTCAGCTCTCCTGGCTAGTGTACCACTTGAGGGCATTTGTCTGGTGGCTACCTGGTCACAGCCAATAAATTTTATCTTTTACTACATTGTGGATTCGAGGTCTCAAGCTGACACTGCTTTTGCGAGAGCTGTACTGCTTTCTTCCATTACTTGATTGTAGTATTACCCTTCAGGGTAATTCTGCCTTCTGTGCTTTGATCCTGTATTGTGTACTGATGTTTCAGATCTCTCTGTTACCTGGAACTTGTTATGTACTGATATTGTCTTGCATTGGTATGGGTGTGTTATGCTCATGTTTGATGTTTCACATTGATTTCATGTTCAGTAAACGTATGTTTTGTTTGCAAGGACACTCCTGCCTCCTTGTGTAGCTTGCTAGTTTCCCATTTGTGTGAGTCACAG
The DNA here is from genome assembly GCA_026167975.1 of Phrynosoma blainvillii. Classification (NCBI taxonomy): domain Eukaryota; kingdom Metazoa; phylum Chordata; class Lepidosauria; order Squamata; family Phrynosomatidae; genus Phrynosoma; species Phrynosoma blainvillii. The sequence continues at coordinate 25,013,563 of JANUYF010000008.1, forward strand.
AGGAGGATGGAGGACAGATTGCATGCCTATAACTATAGTTCTTCAAATGGTCGTCTGTGAACTCACAACCTCATCCATCCTTCCCTTGTCATGGCCTATCTATCCTTTGGATTGCTGCATCGCAGTGCATAAATCGGAACTGTGAACTTAGTGTATGTGTGTCACTGTGAACTCAGTGTATGAGTTCAGAGATGACCACCTAAAAAACTACAGTTACAGATATGTGATCTGTCCTTGTTTTATTTCACCTTTGCTTCAAGAACAATAACAGCACTTTTTTTGTTCTATAGGTGATGATCTGTTAATAATAATATAATATACAGCATTTGTAAAACTAAAAGTCACCACTATTGGCTTGGTTCCCATGGCTTCTGATTCCCAGCTCACCTTGGATTGCTCTGTTACCCAATATCCAAGTCTGACACTTTCAGTTTCCTATGGTAGTTCGATGAGCCATTTTTGTGTAATTAAAATAATCAGGGCCAGCCAAAGGCATTTTGATGCCTGAGGCAGAAAAAATGATACATACGACTTTTGGCCAGAACATTTCACAAGTGCCTCTTTCCCTCCCTTGCAGTAAAAACATAATTATAATAAATTACATTACTAACAATTGACTGCCCTTCCATGGCACCTAAAATATGCATCATAAGACAGCTCCGTTGCTGTGCTTAATGGTAGGGCAAGTCCTCTTTTCCTATTTTTAAAATTCATTTTTAATAGACATCCAGGTATTAATATTTTTTATTCCAGTTCCTTATTTCTGGGAAATAAGAAGTAGTTCATTCTGGATTTTTGTTTGGAGGACAAGATATTTATTCTTTTTAAAGGCCTGAAATTTACATGCTAAAAAGAGGCACTGTTAGGCAGTCTAGCTTATCACTTTCCCTCTAAGAATCTGTTCCATAGCCATCACATAAAATATTGTGAAGAACTCCCAACAGGAAATTATTTTCAGCCAAAATTTGCTAGGGTTTAGTCCCAGAAACTGTTTTCAATTTGAAGGCTCAATCTCTAAAGATGCAAAGTGGGATATTAAATGCATTGATTTGAATAGGGGTATCTCTAGCTGACATATAATGTTATAAACCACTGTGATGATGTAGTGTAGTGGCTAGACTGGATATGGAAAACTGGCATCATATTCCCACTCAGACATGCAATTAACTGCAGGGCATTGGGGTTAATATCTTAGCCTCACCCACCTCACAGACTGATTGTGAGGATAAAATAAGAAAAACCTATGTATTGTAAGCATTAACTCTTTGGAGAGAGAGTACAGAATAAATGTGCTATAAAACTCTGTTTTGTATGTATTAGTATAAAGAATTAACTTCAGGTTTGTGGGAGGATGGGTGGAGGATGGGACCCCTTGGCTTCCCAATTCATGGAAAATCTGAGAACACAACATTTATTTCCATGGAAGTGGCAGGGAACTATTTAGTTAGAAGCATCACAGATTTTTATTACGTTCTCCAGCTGATTGTTCGTTCCAAAGATGCTAGACGCAACTGTCTTGTAACTGCAACTCTGGAGAAATGCCCCAAGTTGTATAATTCCTTTCTAGCCTGATGTAATTCTTCTTATTTAGAATAATGGCCTTCCTCTTTATAAACTCCTCCTTTCCATCCTCATTCATGTCTTACCTGCTCAGTGTGCTTGTGGGATTTCCTGTTTCCCATAGAAAGGATGGAAAGGACTCTAGTGAAAGTCAGAATTGGATTAAGGGACAAAAGAAACTGCTTGGTGACATCCAGTCCTGTTGCCAACCAGGACTGCCCAGGAAGAAGGGGTGGTCGCAGATACTCAAGAGTTACTCGAGGGTGTGGAACAGGGTAAGGTAAAAGGTAAAGATATTCCCCGTTGACAAGGTTGTCAAGTCGTGTCCAACTATAGGGGCAGTGCTCATCTCCGTTACTAGGCTGAAGAGCCAGCTTTGTCTGAGACTACTCTGTGATCATATGGCCAGCATGATTGCACAGAACGCTGTTTACCTTTCCACCGAAGTGGTACCTGTTTATCTACTTGCATTTGCATGGTTTTGAACTGCTAGGTTGGCAGAAGCTGGGACTAGTAATGAGAGCTCACCCCATCAAGCGGCACCTGGGCCTCGAACTGCCAAATTGCTGATCTTGCAATCAACAGTCAGCATCTCAAAGGGTGCAAATGCCTTAACTTAAAAAAAAAAAACGTACATGACTTTAACTATATTTGGCTATCAGTGGGCTTTGAAAACAATTTTGATATATTTTACAACTTTTGTTTGGTCAAATGGTATCACCACATGTGTATTTTTGATTTTGTTACATTTTGTTATAGAGATTGGCAAACATAGGATGTCTCTGAATGTGGGGCTTGGGAAGGTTACTTTTTAGACAACAACACTTAGAATTCCCTAGCCAACTTGGCCAATGGTTCTATATTGCCTCCCAAAAGTAACTTTTCCAGGTTTTGCCATATGTGTGTGGGATAGCACACATAGTAATTCCTGTATATGTTTTAATATTGGGAAAAGACACTGAGCATTCACAGGATGGGGACTGTGTGCTGCCCACAGGTGTTTGAAATGCACCTTCCAACAACCCTGGCCAACATAGGTAATGGCAAAAATTTCTGGGATTTGCTGTCCAATAGAGCCTGAAAGGCCACAAAATCCGCACCCCAAAGCAAATGATTTGACTTTCACAAAATCTTCAGACACAATTTGTTACTCTTTTTTCCTGTAGAAGTAGCTACTCACATACACAGTGATTTTCTTTCAGAAGGCTGAAGTGATGTTTGATGCTCCTTTGTGTGTGTATACAGCTATACCTCAGTTTAAAAAGTAGATGTGTTCCTGGGCATCCCTTCTTTAATAGAAACTTTGGACCAGAGGCAGAAATAACACGGAAAGAATAGGGAGAGGTTTCTACAGCACAGAACAAACAAATAAACAAAAAAGCCCACCTTGAACTTGTTTCAGTAGACTTTTTATTCAGAACTAAAGATACAAACATGTGAAATTAAAGAACCAACCATTACATGAATAAACAAAAACATTTGATCTTCTAGAGAACATTCAAAGCTTCTTCCAAAATGAATCCAGGGATTATTATTCTTTCACCAGCCTCCACTTTTTAATAATTTCCATACATGTGGCATGTATGTATGTGATTTAAAAATGTGTGTGTAGTGAAATACATTCAGTGTTGTTTATGACAACACAGTATGTAGCGTGGGCTGGGCTTTTTCCACATTGTCTTCTGTTCAGTTGGATCTGTTTATACAGTATTCCAAAAGCAATGTTGGAGAAGGAAGCAAAGTGAGCCAACCTCCTGGTGTCCAGATCAGATACTGAGCTAACAATAGGTGCTGAAGAAGAACGGGATACTGTGGCATAATATCATCCTAAGTCACATATGCCATCCCCTCAATAGAAGAATGTTGGCCTTCCCTAACTGCTTCTTTTAATTGGGGGGTGGGCAGAACTTTTCTGATATTGAAGGAACACTTTGTCCCATAAAACAGACTAATGGGAAAGAGAGAATTAAAAATACTAGTTCAAACCATCCCCTCAACCTGTATATTAATGTTTTCCTTGTGTTTTTTAATCAGAGAGTGTATCTACATTGCACAGTTACAGCAAGTTAATACCACTTAATTGTTATGGCTTTATCCCATGGGAACCTGGGATTTGTAGTTTGATAAAGACATATTTAGAATTCTTTACTAGAGCACAGAGCACTCTAGTGCTGTAATTCAGAGGAATGGATTGGAACTCTCTAGCAGAGAATTCTAAGTATTTCATCACAAAACAACAAAGCCCAGGTTCCCATACGATAAAAGCCATGCTTGTTAAAAGTGGTATAAAACTGCTTTAATTACAACTCAGAACAAAAGTTAGAATCATACAAGCCATTGTATTTCCTATTACCATGTATGGATTTGAGAGCTGGACAGTTAAGAAAGATGAAAGGGAAAAAATCTATTCCTTTGAGATGTGGTGCAGGAGAAGAGTGTTGAGGATCCCGTGGATGGCCAAAAAGACAAACAAATGGGACCTAGAGCAGATCAAGCCAGAAACCTCCCTGGAAACCAAGATGACCAAACTGAGGCTGTCATAATTCAGACACATCATGAGAAGAGAGGACTCTTTGGAAAAGATAATAATGCTGGGAAAGATGGAAGGAAGAGAGGAAGGCCACATGTCAGATGGATGGACTCTATGAAGGAGGTCACTATGGGTGTTAAGGGGTTGCAGGATTTAAGCAGAGCAGTGGAGGACAGAGGGTCCTGGAGATGTCTCATCCGTAGAGTCGCCATGGGTCGAGATTGACTCGAGGGTAGTTAATAACAAAAGTGGCCTGTCCATGCCACCAAAATAGGCCTCCTGCACTTTTCTGAGCAAAACCTTGCTTTGATTCTGCTAAATCAGCCAAGTGAGTGTTGAAACATTTGAATGCTGACCAGAAACAAAATTAAGTGGATATCTCCAAGTTGACTTTGCAGCATTTTGAGTTATTGTGCTATATGTCATCTTAAGGTTAAAAGGAGAGCATTCTGAAGCAGTAACCTTTTCAATGTAGCCAACCTGCTTTAACTCCACAGTTTCTTAGCTGAATTAATGTACAGATACTTCTTTCAACAAAAGCATCTTACAAGTTCAACAGGTTTTAAAAATATATTGGTGACAAAATGAAGGATATTAGCAACTGTGGGAAGAAATACCAGTATACTGAAAAATATTTTTCAATGAGTTAATATAATTCTTGGCCTATAAATCCAACTAAATGTGTACAGTGGAAGCAACTGAATATTCCTTACCTGTTTAATGTTGCCTGCATTTCCTCATCAGATGCTTCAACAATTGGGATACTTAGTTGAAGAGACTTCATTCTCAGACTTAATGCACCAATACTACATAAAATATACTGTTGACTTCCTGAAGAAACTTCAGCCAATTGATAATGCCCCAGAGAACATCATCTTAACATCATGGATGTTAAATTCCTTTAAACTAACATTTTTCAAAAAGAAAGGCTACAAGCAATGAAGGGCCTATGAAAGTAAATGTGGGAGTGCCCCCCCCCCCCATACCTGGTGGCTGGAAAGGGTGGTGGAGTCCACACTTCTCCCACACAAGTAAAGAATCAAGGACAATAGTGTGGAAGCCTATAGAACCACTTCAGGAGGCCATTATTCAGCTCAGTTAGACATAAAATGTTAAAGATTTGTACTACAGTCATTGCAAGGTGGTAAGAGCAGGACAAAACCAGACTTAAATGACCCAACCTCATGAGTTTTCCTTCCATTGGCCATTTTGTCCTTTCAGTTCCCATGAGCACCAGCCACTGCTAGCTACAAGCTATGAGGGATATACATGACTGAGCTTTTATAGGAATATATATGCTTACATAAATTGCACAGTCATGGGTACATGTGTGGCTACACAGTATGTGCCAACACCTTTATGGCTGATAGGAACCATGCTTTCCTAGCTCCTGTTCACCAAAACTCTACATGAGTTTCACTGATGATGTCTTTACTTATGGACAGAACATCTTGAGGAAGTTCTACCAAGACTTTAGTAAGTTCTATCCCACCATCAAAATGCAAAAAAGCAAGACCATTCTAGACCACCAACAGTTCTCTTTTTGGACCTCCCTCTTAAACTCCATAATGGACATATAAGTACTACCTTATATCAAAAATCTACAGATATTCACATGCTTCTACCTTCCACCAAGAACACACTACAAAACCAGTAATCTATAGCTAAATCCTATGAATATAACCACATTTGTTCAGACCCATCAGACGAATATTTATATCTCAAGCACTTCTTAGACTGTGATGTCCATCCAACAAAGGGAGGGGAGATGAGCAGGTAAAAGAAGAACCTGTGAATGAACTTCCACTGAACAAACCTAGAAGACAGACTGTCAGGACACAAGCTAAAAACATCCAGACATCAGTGCACTAAAGCCCATCCTGGACTATTACACCAGTCTCTCAAAGACCTTGGGTGGTAGGCCTGAAGCTGTTAGCAGGCAGACAATTTAAAAAGGTTGCTTATCAACTACAACAGCCCTCACATCAGAAGCATAGACATAAGAACCAGATTTTGGATCAGATCCTGATGCCATCAATGTCTCCACGTCTACTCTGGAAACATCACCACAGAACCTAATAATGCAATCTACAACATGCGGGGTTCCTACACTGGGTTATCTCCCAATTCGATAAATGACATAATTTGCCAGTGGTGCTCTACTTCACTGCAGTTAGGAAATCAGAAGAAGATTAAGAATGGGGAGGGCAGCTATGAAAGAACTAGAAAAGATCCTAAAATGCAGAGATATACAACTGAGCACAAAAGGTAGAATCATACAAGCCATTGTGTTCCCTATTACCATGTATGGATGTGAGAGATGGACAGTTAAGAAACAAGATAGGAAGAAAATCAATTCATTTGAGATGTGGTGCTGGAGAAGAGTGCTGAGGATCCTGTAGACTGCCCAAAAGACAAACAAATGGGTCTTAAGAGTAGATCAAGCCAGAAATCTCTCTGGAAGCCAAGATGACAAAATGTAGGCTGTCGTACATTGGGCGCATCATGAGAAGAGAGGACTCTTTGGAAAAAAGAATAATGCTGGGAAAGGTAAGGTAGGAAGAGAGGAAGGCCACATGCCAGATGGATGGACTCTATTAAGGAGATCAGGGGTGCCATGGGTTGAGATTGATTCAAGGGCAGTAACAACAAAAAACAGGATAAATGGATGCAAAAGCATTTTGTTCAATAATTGTCACCCTGATATTGAATGTAGACCTCAATAATTTGTGAAATGTAAATATTCTCTTATTTTTTTAACTGTAATTTCTGATAAAACTTGTTAGTCCTTAAGGTTCTATAAGAAAGTTTGTTCTTTTTGCTACAGCACACTAGTAGGCCATCCCAAAATGTATCGCTTTTTTTTCTTGTGGTGAATTTTATAGTGTTAAGTTTCTTGGGGCAGGGGCAACATATAATGCAAATGCACAATTTGTAAAGCACAGTTTACACTGATGTACATATGATTAAATCAATAGGTAAGCAATATGCCAGAGCAGAGTTTCTCAATCAGGGTTCCCCAGAAGAGGTCACTAGGGATTCCATGAGAGATTGTGATTGAAAAAATAAAGTTTTTTGGGCTATAGACATAATAATTTTTATGCAGGGGTTCTCTAGGAACTGAAAATTATTTCAAGCATTCCTTCCAGAGGAAGTAGTGCTACATGGGATCCTCTAGGACAGGGGTAGGCAACCTTTCCCCTTTAAGGGCCGAGGGACTTCAGCTCCCAGAATCCCAGGAGCTATTGGCCAACATGGGACTATTGGCTAACATGGCTGAGGCTTCTGGGAGCTGAAGTTCCTCGGCCCTTAAAGGGGAAAGGTTGCCTACCCCTGCTCTAGGATATTGTGGGAAAGGTTTTACTAGTGGCTTGCAGCTGCATCATGTGGGCGACCCAAGGTGGGTGACAACCCCATGGAACAGAACCACTTGAGTCTGGCAGTTGCTTAAGGTTGCTGCATTCTGATGCCAGCCAGGCCCTTGCGATGGTTCAAGTTTCTAACAAGCTGAAATCCAGGGACAGCTTTAAATAAGTCTAAAATTGAAAGCCAAGTTTTAGAAAACATTTTATATCTGATAATAATTGGCTGTTAATTAATGTTGGCTGAAATGTATCTCAAAGAAGTTAAGAGCCCATTCTAAACTTTTAATGAGAGTTCTCAAAATGAAATAGTAGAATTCCTGATCTGGGCAATGGTTTCATAAACCTTCAGCTAGTGTTATAATACATAAACCTTCTCATCTATTAAAGTACAGCTAGCATTAGAAAAAGATGATATCTGGGGACACTACATGTGTGTGTGTGTACACACCCTAGTAATAAAGCAAAAATTATCTTTAATTCATTCAGCCTAAATGTACTTTTATCATTCAGAATATCTCCCAGCTCTGATCTTGGTTCCATGTTTTCTATTCTGCTCGAGTTTACCATACTGTGAAATGTCAGACTTGCCCCTTATTCTCCTTCATTCTAGGTCTAGATATCGAACTAGCACACACACACACACTTGTTCATTTATATTATTAGTATTCTATATTAAAACATCAGAAATATGTAGAAGTCAGAAAAGCAGCACAAAAAAAGAAGAAGAACAAGAAGGTCTCACACTCTTGGCACAGAGGCTATTCTCTTACTTTCCTAGCTCCTTTCAGTTTGCATTCCCCTTTTGAGCCCCTGCAGGTCGAGAATTATATTACAGGAACTGAATGTGCCCTGCTGCCGCAGGCTCCTCTTCCATCTTTCTCGGTGCAGCTCTAGTTCATGTTTTGCAGTTCTCAGGCAAGGGCTGGTAAAATAATAGATTGCCTTGACTCAGTCCACTTTCTTGTCTTTTAATATGCAGCCCAAAGTTTGTGGAACTCACTGTACAATCATAGTCAAACCTCAGTGCCCAAGCTTAGCAGCCTCCTGGGGCCTTCGCTTGCTGCATTTCTACCCAAAATGTGTTAACTTTAATGGGCATCATGTTGGCAGTTTCAAAATCCATGCCACTCTTTGTGAGCGTTGCAGCTTGTGCTCAGCAAATGGATTGCTACCTTATGCTCAACTCCACATCAGCGTTCACTGGGAACATTTTTTCTCACCATGTTTCTTTCCCCCCACCCAGCCCCATTGTGTCAGTGCTGGGTGTGGGGAAGAGAGCTTGGTAGAGCTTGTAGGAACTTAGCAACAATGTCAGCCCAAGTATTGCAGCTGCTGTTGTCCAATCAAGAGCTCAGTACACTCCATATTATTTGGGAATGATTCTGATACAGTCTAACATTGGGAGGAGTGGAATACAAGAATACAGTATAATACTTCATCATTTAAAACAGTAGAGGGATTATACGCAAAAGAAAGGGTAAAGTGTCAGCGCAAGCCTAACATGCTGCGCATTTATCATTTTGTCTCAAAACTACTTATATTAATAAAGTAACCCAACCTTTTCTAGGCTCCATTCCACATTTTGTTATTCACTTTATTAATTATAAATAATTGATGGGTCTCCTGTTTTTGGTTTTGTGGTGTCTCCCAATGCTGTGCATTTGAGTAAGAACAAGGAAAGCACTCTCTTTGCTTCAGTGTGTGCATTTCCCTCCCTCCTCCTTTTCTTTCCTTCTTTGCTCTTGCTTTCAACCTTGGGAACATTTATTGCTGAAATTTCACCCTGTTCCTGAAGAAAACTCCATGCCAGGTTTGCAGACTGCTGAGAGCCAGGGATCATGATAAGGGATTGAGTGTGTGTGTGTATGTGTGTTCAGGCAGGCGCACATGCGCACTGCAAGAGGAAGAGCGCGTGTCCCAATCCTGTTTCCATGTCAACGATTCAGTCCACATTTGCCATCACACAGTTGGCAAAACGTGTTTTATGAGAGAAACCCTATTCCTCTCTTCTTTAGCACCCTAATCTATACCAGGTTTCCTAAACTGCCTTGGTGCTATGTTAAATGGCAGGACCACTTTCATGAAACTCCACTTAATAGGAGCCAACCTAGTGGTGGTGGCCTGCACTGCCATCTGGGAGACTTAAGCTAACTGAACCGTGGTATCAAAGCAAGTAGGAGCTGGCACTGGTTGTGGAGGCCATGTGCTCAGTACCTAGTAAAAAGAGAAGCGAGAGAAGCACGCCACACTAATGAAAAAACTATCCTGTTAACAGAGGAGGAGGTGGCTCCTTCCAGCTCCCCCACTCAATCCACTCTTAAGCTTCTAGTCAGTATATTTTGTGGGTTTATTTGGAATACTTATATGCCAACTTTCATCGGAACTGACTCCACTGTACTTTCCAGCAATGTGAAACTACCAGCATGAAGCTGAAATACAACACACCAAGAGCGTCATAGCTTAGCAGAAAAAGCACACAAAAGAGCCCAGCTTAAATGTCGAATATCTCCCTTATCAGAGACCATGGAATGACCCCACTGTTCAGCATAGGCCACTGGTCTGATGAATTATTGTCCACTACTGGACTTGAGCTTAACCTAAGGTGGGTTGAACCAGAAACTCTAGCAACATAACAAATATATCTTTAAAAATAAATGAATGAGTCTGCAAATAAAAATATATGGAGGAAAGATTAAATGGACTTGTAATCCGACTTATTGTATAGGGTCATAGAATCATAGAGCTGGAAGAGAACACAAGGACCATCCAGTCCAACCCCCAAATGTAGCTTCTTTCTCCCACAAGACAAAACAAACAAAAACAGTGTGGTAGAATTGCTAGTATCAAATTAGTAATGGAGAAACTTGTTTGTGGAGTTGGTTGAAGTACCAACTCAACTGGGAAATGCACTGTGTGACCTTGGAGCAGTTACTGCTTGGGCCTAGGCTAGTGCAGAGGCAAGTGGTTGTTCTGTTGTTAACTGTCTTCAAGTTGACTTCGACCTATAGCGACCCTGTGAATGGGAGACTTCCAAGTCACCCTATCCTCAGTCATCCTGCTCAGGTCTTATAGATTAATGGCCATGGCTTCCCTGATTAAATCTATCTATTTGGTATGCAGTCTTCTTTTCCTCCTCTTTACCAAGCATTATCATATTTTCTAGTGAGTCCTTTCTTCTCATGATATGGCCAAAGTACAACAACCTCAGTTTAGTTATTTTTGCTTTTGTGGAGAATTCGGGCCTCTAGGACCCATCAATTTGCCTCTAGGACCCATCAGTCAGTCCAAGGTATTCACAAAACTCTTATCCAGCACCACTTCTCAAATGAGTATTTTCTTCCCATCAGCTTTTTTCACTTTCCAGCTTTCACAACCATCCACAGAAATGGGGAATACAGTGGCATGGATCATCCTAAGTTTAGTAGTCAGTGATATATTTGTACACTTCAGAATCTTGTCTATTTCGTTTCAGCTACCTTTCCAAGTCCAGGTTTTCTTCTGACTGATGACTGAGTCCAAGTATAGAAAATCTTTAACTGTTTAAATGTCTTCATCATCTATGTTAAAGTCATGTAGGTCGTCTGCGGTCATTATTTTTGTTTCCTTAATGTTCAGCTGTAAACCTGACTTTGTGCTTTCTGCAGGTTAGAAGGATAAATCTCCTGTTTCTCTTTCTCTTCCTCTTTTATTTATAATGGGGATGAAAAGCTATGTAGCTGCCTTAAGCTCCTTGGAAGAAACTTACAATATAAATGAAACATAAAAGTAAATACTAGGGAAAGGCCATTGCTCAATGGTTGGTCACTTGTTTTGCATGTAGAAGATCTCAGATTTCGTCCTAGATTCAACGCTTATGGAAAAGACCTCTGTCAGACATCTGGAGTGCTGCCACTCAGAGTAGGCAGAGTAGGTTAGGTGGGTACTTTACCTGAGGTTGAATAGAGAGGCCATGATCCCTCAGCCAATGTGTAACTACTGCCATGGATGATATTTGTGGCTCAATGTTGGGGCAGAGTGACCACAAGGGGATACAAAAGGCATACAAAGTTGTCACTGTTAAGACAGTTGCCCTGCTAGCTCCTAACTTGCTTGAGAGCTGGCAGGACAGCTTTCTCTTGTGATGCAAACAGTTTTCTTTGCTGCATCCCACCACCATTATTCACTGCTCCAAAAAAATCCTGGGAAATACTGACCCTCTCCCTTCCCGCTCTGTCTCTAAACTAAGCTGATAGGTACAGCCCTTTCCTTAGAGTTTCCCCACTCACTGGGCCAAACCAATAATTCATAGGGGTTACAGTAGCTCAGGGAATCCCAAACTTTGGTTTCCATGTATTTTGGACTTCAGCTCCTAGATTCCCAGACCACTGGCCAATATGGCCAAGGCTTCTGGGAACTGAAGTCCAAAACATCTGGAGGACCACAGTTTGGGAATCGCTGCAACAGAGAAGTTGTTGTTAACTGCCCTCGAGTCAATCTCGACCCATAGCGACCCTATGGATGAGACATCTCCAAGACCCTCTGTCCTCCACAGCTCTGCTTAATTCCTGCAACCCAGGGAGTTTGGAAGGATTATAAGTGGAGAAAAAGCATTAAAAAGCACCAAGCTGATTCACACTGGGTGCACAGGCAACAAACCTTTGTAAAAATTGAAGGTGCTCAGTGAGACCATGAGCATGAGAACAGATCTGGGTGTAGTAGCTACAAGGGAAAGGCAAAATTAGAGGAATTTTCCTTCAATCTCCAAATTTCTAGCATTGCAGTAACTTAAAACTGCCATTTAGTGTTTAGGTGTACAGTTTATGCATTAAAAGAAAAGAGACAGGCAAATTGACCAAGGGAATGGAAACAAAGCAAATGTAAAAAGTTATAGGTGTGGACAGTTTTAAATCTTTCACTGCCTGGACTACTAGAAATCTGGGGAACAAGATACATTTAAAGGGAGGGGCAAGATTCTTATGTGCGAGGGGCAGTGACTTCACCATCATCCATACAGCTACACCCAATGGCATAATTTAAATTATTTTAATGAAGCAGTGGTTCATATCAAAATGCAATGTGTATATGACTTTATAATGCTTGTTTGTAACAGTCAGGGTATAATCAGATTTCAAAAGAAGACATGCCAGCAAGAGGCATCATGGGCATCCCAACTGGCCCACTGTTATCTTTTAAGTGCGGGATGAAAACTTGGCCTGGAACCCATTTGGGGATATATGCCTCTGTACTGCTCTGTTGAACAGATAGGGTGAAAGGATGCAACCTTGTCTGACTCCTTTGCCAATTGGGAATCATTCTGTTTCTCCATGTTCTGTTCTGACAGTAGCCTCTTGTCTTGAGTACAGATTCCTCATCAGGACTATCAGATTTGTTGGCACTCTCATGTCTTTAAGGACATTCCATAGCCTTTCATGATCTAGGCTTGGACACAGAAGAAGGAGGAGTGAAAATAGGAGGAAGGAATATCAACCATCTAAGATATACAGATGACACCATAGTACTAACAGAAAACCTCACAGACCTGGAACACCTACTAAGGAAGATCAAAGAAGAAAGTGCAAAGGCAAACTTAGTGTTAAACATAAAGAAAACAAAAATAATGACCACCGAGGACCTTCACAAGTTCAACCTAGACAATGAAGAAATAGAAATAGTAAAAGAATCCACATACCTGGGATCAAACCTTGATAGAAATGGGGAATGCAGTCAGGAAATCAGAAGAAGACTAAGAATGGGGAGATTAGCTATGAAAGAACTAGAAAAGATTCTAAAATGAAAAGATAGAGAAGTCAGCACAAAAGTTAGAATCATACAAGCCATTGTATTCCCTATTCCCATATATGGATGTGAAAACTGGACAGTTAAGAAAGATGATAGGAAGAAAATCAATGCATTTGAGAGAATGTAGTGCTGGAGAAGAGTGCTGAGGATCCCATGGACAGCCAAAGGGACAAACAGATGGGTCCTAGAGCAGATCAAGCCAGAAACCTCCCTGGAAGCCAAGATGACCAAACTGAGGCTGTCGTACTTTGGACACATCATGAGAAGAGAGGACTCTTTGGAAAAAAGAATAATGCTGGGAAAGGTAGAGGTAGGTAGGAAGAGAGGAAGGCCACAGGCCAGATGGAGGGACTCTATTAAGGAAATGATGGGTTTTATGGGGTTGCAAGATTTAAGCAGAGCAGTGGAGGACAGAGGGTCTTAAATGTCTCATCCATAGGGCTGCCATGAGTTGAGATTGACTCGAGGGCATTTAACAACAAAAGCCCTTACTCTATGCAGGCTCATCTCCACTTCTAGTATGTAGAGAGATCTTGTAGCACTTTTGAGACTAACTGAAAGAAATTAGCAGCATGAGCTTTCGTAGACTTCAGTCTACTTCCTCAGATGCATTTCTTGTAGTGCATTTCTTCCTCCACTTCTAATGTTTCCCTTTTGGGCTCACCTTTCTTCCTAGAATTGACTGTTGTTAAAAAACTTTTCCAGTATTACAAAATCCTCTCTGTTTCCTTGTCTTATGTTAGTCTCCACACTCCAACCCCAGTGCTGTTCATCAGCTCTTTTTCCTCCCTACAACTTTAGCCTTGTTTCCAGCACTATAATTCTAACAGGATTGCCCTAAGATATTAGGCTGTCTGAAACAGAACAGCAAATTATGCCTTCTCCCCTGCCCCTGCCAGCCAAGGTTAGTCATGGTATTCTGGTGCCTTAAGAATAATATCCCACAACTGTCTCTTCTTGATTAATATAACTGCCTGGCCAAAATAATTTCAGCTTTTAAATTTACAATATGCTTTTCTGGACAGGATCTAGCATTCTAATTGTACCATTGTGATAGCTTGCATCATGGTAGGAAGGTCATCTTAAACGAAGCTGTTGGTTAGAGCAGTCCTTCTTAAGCTGATGTGGGGAGTTGGTGGGGTGTTTTTTTCTTCATTGTGCCAGAGAGCAGAACCATATCTGTGCCCATTGACTACAAGTATTTCTTTCTTTCATGGAAACTCTGCAGACTAGGAGTCAAGAACTTGCAGTCTGGCACTAGTCCATGGACCACCACTTTCAGAAGCCAATAGGGAAATTAAATAGTAATAGAATCATTTGTCCATCATTTAGACTGAATATACATCCTTAGTGATAAAATATAACTGTTCTTAAGGTCTATTCTTTAGTCTTTCACAGCTCAGTAAGCTTAATGCTTTTCTAAAGTGCAAATAAGTTATTTTCTAGTGCCCACAAGTATTTGTTGTCTGATGCACTGTTTAAGTCAGAGGTGGACAACTTGTGACCTTCCAAATATTTCACTGTGGTTCCCATAATTCCTCACAATAGATTATGTTCACTAGAGCTGGCAGGAATTGTAGTCAGACAACATGTAGCATTCACACATTCCTCATACCTCATTGCAAACCCTCCAGCATTTCACTGATGAGGCCTGGGACATGTGTGGCCAAGCAACATCAGAGTATGATCAGGATGACAACAGTTATCAATGAGCAAGTGAGGAGAAGCTGCAAACGTCTGCTGTTGCCTGACCCTACTAGGAAGGGCAAGATTGGGACTTTCTAAAAGCAACTGAAAAAGTGAGATAACAAAGGATTAATTGGGACTGTCCTTGTCAAACTGGGACAGTTGGAGAGTGTGTCATATAGACCATATACTGTACATCACATGGGAATCTATGGGCCAGTATCTGGAACAAATTTCTCATAGACGACATTGTATTTAGCATCGTATTTAGTGTCTGTACTACATAAAAACTTGGTATTAACATGAATGCTAATAATCCCATATTTATTCATTTTTAATTTCCAATATATTTTTTCTCAGATATTCACAAAGTTGTATGGAATTGTGAATAATCACAAGGTGAAAGCTCACAGAATATCTAATGGAATCAGCTGCTTATGGGATCTGCTCTGTCATTCAGGTACACCAAAAATATAATGTACTGTATGCTTTAAATTTTTGTTCCCAAATGTACTTCTTCATTGGTATTACTGTGGAACTTGAAACATGCCATAAATCAACAAGGGGCAAAGCAGAGATGGGCATTGTGTATCCCTCCAAAAGCTGAATTGCAGCTCCAGTTATTCTTTAACATTGACTATGTTAGTTAATGCTCCTGGGAGTAATAGGCCAGCAACATCTGGAGGTCTGTGTGATTCTGATCCCTGGGCTAGAGTTTATTTATACATTTATACATTTCAGTCTACTCTGAAAATCTGATAACCAGCTTTTGATGGAAGATTGATTCCTAGGGTAGCACAAAAGAGTTACATCTGCTACAAAGATATTACAAAGATAAGATACTTGGGTATATGACTGGTAGTTTCTTCAGCTGTCTGCTAGGGTGTTGATATTTCATATACTCCAACTGACTTGCTTTAGCAGGGACAATCACAGTTAACCCTCTGCTGTCCCACTGTCTCAGCTGCTTTTAAAATGTTCCTTTTCCTCCCCCACATTCCACCTATATCCTTAGCTTACTTCAGTTGCTACTAAGAAAGTTCACACTGAAAAAAGTAGTCTGTACTCAGCTAACTCAGTTGGAAGGAGAGAAGTAGATGGAGTCTTGCACTTCCAAGTTCTTGTTGGGCTTTCCTAAATTAAGTAAATAATTCCATGTTTTCTGTACTTAAAATAGTTGCTTGTATGTTCTTCCCCATTAATAATTTTTGGCCTCTTGCTGTCTGGCCATGCCTTTTGACAATACTCTGATATTGGTCAGTCGCATATCTCTCTGTTTTCATCTGTGAAATGTTGAATGGTATGATATTTGCAAAATGAGGCCTTGAAAGGAACAAAGCTTGTATGGAATAGGCCTGCCACCTAGTTAAATCATTCTTAGATGATTATTCAGAAGAGGCATATGTCTTTACATCTACACATTAATAAAATGATTGCTTTGAGGAAATATACTTTATTTTTAAATGCATATATACACCTTACAGTAGCTGCCATCTTGGAAGAGGCATTCCTTCCACTGCAAGAGTTAAAGAAAACTACCTCTTCTACAAACAATGTTGCCTGCGATTTGCAGTTCTTATAAGTCTTGCCTTAAAAACAACTTTACTAGTTCAATATAAGTTGCCTGATTAATTGTGGATGCCTTTTTAGTCAGTTTAAAGGCATTTAATTTATTGTGTTTGGATAGAGGTTGCAGCCCTAATTAAAAGCCGATAACAAATGTCAATTGGGACAGAGGAAGCAGGTTGCTGCACTGCATAATTATGGCAGTTTGATACCAGTTCAACTGTCATTGTTCTATCTTAAGGAATTTTTGAATTTGTAGTTTGGTGAGATGCTTAGAATTCTTTTCTAGAGAACCCAAGTGCAGGTGCTGTTGACAGAACCTAGGACCATTTGCCCCCAAAAGATGTGCTCTGGCACTGAGCAGTGGCCCTTTGCGAGCTAGTAATTAGGAAAGAGATATTGACAGTAAAGCTAGGAAACACTCAAAAGGTCAAGATTTTTCAAGCAAGAATTAGATATTCCACCAAGTTGGAAGGATACATCTAAAATTATTATTATTATTATTATTATTATTATTATTATTATTATTCCTGGTGTTACCTATCAGGAGAAGCTTCTATCAGTTGGAGGAACTGCGGTGGGAAAAAGTACAATAGTTTAAAAATAAATTAATTAGCATGTCCGTGCCAAGCGTGTGCAAAGAAGAAATAACTTTGGATAGGTAGATTTGGGTTTGAGAGAGAGCTATATACAGTTGCTTATTTTTATATTGTGTAATAGGTGACCATGAAACCCACTGGGTGATCCTGGGCAAGAGACTCTCTCTCAGCCTCAGAGGATGGCAATGAAAAAACCTTTTTGAAGAAAATTTCCAAGAAAACTCTGTGATTGGTTCACCTTAGGGTTGCTGACTTGCCATAAGTCGGAAATGACTTGAAGACTCACAACAACAATATGTTGTTAGAGTCAGTGTTGGTGGGCCAAGAGTAATAAATACATACTCAAAATTTAGGAGAAAAGGAGAGTTGGATAAAAAGGCTCATCGATGCTGATGGTTAGTTAGTTGGTTAGTTAATTGAAGAAAGATGAATGCACACATTATGACGAAGACTTGATAGGGAATCTAGCTTATTTAGTTTATAAAATAAGTCATACTGTACATGTATGGCTTTGTAGTAACTTTAAAGTAGTGTGTTAATTGCAGTTTGGGGTAGTGGAAACTTTGCCTGCTTGTCAACTGAAGAACACAAATCACTTTTATTATAGCAATTGCTATATGTTGGTTGGAAATGATTAAGTCCTGATGATCTGAATTTGGGTCTCTTCCCTAGTTACTTTGTTTTAAACAAATGTTTTAATTGTAATACTGTGTTTGTTCTTAAGACACTGCTTCTTCTTTTTTCTGCTTTTGCCTTTCATTGAATGATAATTGACTAAAATGAGGCTGTTATACTGTGGACATATCATAAGATGATGTGACATTAGAAAATATGATAATGCCTGGTAAAGTGGAAGGCAGTAGGGAAAAAAGGGATACTGTACTGCAGGCAGATTCATTCGGCCTTGCATCCTTCGGTAGGTTGCTAAAATGAGTACCCAGCTTGTTGCGGTCAATTAGCTTACACATTGTAAACTACTTAGGGAGTACTAGTTCACTGATAAGCAGTATAGAAATGTACTTGCTACTGCTAGTACACATCCCTGAGTCTGCAAGACTTAAGCAAGGCAGCTGATGACTAGGGCTCTTGCTATTTAGTTGAAGTTGACTTGACATCAAATAACAAATGGTGTAGTTGTCATTCAGTTGGTTTTGGAGGCTCCAAAACTCTCTGCCTCCTCTCTCCTATATGTTGCTTGGAAAATGTGCTCCTATCCACCTTATTTCTACTTAGCAATCCTGTTGTATTTGTGCAGTGGTTCCTAAACTTTGGTCCTCCACATGGTTTGGACTTCAGCTCCAAGAATTCTTGACTCTTTACCAAACTGGCTGGGCCTTCTGGGAGCTGAAGTCCAAAACACCTGGAGGACCAAAGTTTGGGAACCACTGTATTATTAGTGGATTTTGGTTAAGCAGATGTTGATGGCATGTCTAGGCTAATACCTGTGCCATTGCTGAAAGAAAACAATACATCTCTTTCCCACCATTCCTATGCTGGTATCAATGTCTGCTATTCATGATGGCTGCATTTTACTTCTAGGATGGCTTTGGATATCACTTATTGGTAAAATAACAGTAGCAGAGGTTAGTGCTATCATGACCTGTGGGTTTACGTTTGGCCACCGTGGATGTTCAGCTATTGGACTAGATGGACCTTTGGTCTGATATCTAATAGGACCCTGCTTAGTACTCTCTAAATAAGCTGCTTAGACTTTGGGCCTGAACAGACTGCCAGAAATAATACAGCTTGAGACCACTTTAACTGTCTTGGCTCAATGCTAGGGAATCATGGGAACTGTAGTTTATTGTGGCACCAGAGCTCTCTGAATGAGAAGGCTCAGTGTCTCACAAAAAATTACAATTCCCATGCTTCCCTAGCCAGGACAGTTAAAATGGTCTCAAGCTGGATTATTTCTGGTAGTCTGTTCAGGTCCTTTATTATATTAAAAATATTTATTTTTAGTTAGATTAGCACTCTTTTGCTGTTCTACTCAAGCATGTGGTTTGTCATGAAACTATGTGAAAACTATTGGATGTGACTAGAAAGTGTCCATGAGTTCCCTTCCCACAACAATTCTGGTGTGTTTCTTATTCAGTGTAGGAGTGACAGTCTTGTTTGAATACAACATAACTTCCCATTAAATTGAAATGACCAGAAGGCAAATTAAAACTCAAGGTATTGTGTACAGTTGTGCAGATGTTGGCCTACTAACATTGAAAAAGAGGAAAAAACACACATAAAGGGTGGTCATTCAAACTTGGCATTTGAAAGGGGGGCATTTAAAAGAGCTACTGGATGAGTGGAATCATAGAGGGCTAAGAAAACATTTGATTAAGGAGATCTGATGGATGGATCACGTCCTCATGTTACATTTTACTTCAGTTTCTGCTTAGCTGACTTGGTTAGATACCTTGGTGTCGCATGGTTCATGTTGGTCATTTTAATATTTGCTTGCACCATCTGAATATCTTATTTTTTTTTACTAAATATACTACATGTTCCCTTGTATAGGGCAGTTTGCATACTTCTATTTGTGTAGGGCAGTTTGGAGCTGTTTGCCTACAGATCCCACAATCCCTTACCATTGTCTACCTGGATCTCTGTTCTAGGCCATGTTGTTTTGTTATTGTTGGAAGAGGTTTGTGTGTGGGGGGGAGGATGCTTTAAAATTCTCTTCAGGTATGAACAGTCAGTCATCTAGAGCAGTGGTCCCCAACCGCCGGTCTGCGGCCGGTACCGGGCCGCAGAACAAATGGTACCGGGCCGCCCTGCTACTGCGTCTTCTGTGCAGCGGCGGCGGGTCCTGCGACTCTTGAGAGTCCTGCAAGTCCCGATAATAAGCTCAGGGATGGGACTTCTGCGTCTGCCGGAGTTGTTGACCGGTCCACGGCAATAAAAAGGTTGGGGACCACTGATCTAGAGGAGAAATACACCAAATGAACTTCAGGGCCAGGCCTATCCTGAAGCAGGAGATGTGGAGAGTCCTGAAAAGGTCAGCCAAAGTTATCATTGTTGATTGCATGTTTATGGCAAGAGATGGGGAAAGGGTCCTACAGGATTCTGGTCTTCCTGGGCCAAATATGACTGGCATTAGGATACTGCGTGCCATTCGCTGGTGTGAATACGGAGGCACCATTTGCTGAGAGCGTGACATCTTGCGCTTAGCCCTGGAGCTCTGCATTCATAGGCTTGGATGAAGTATCAGACTGGGGCTGTCTATGAATGCCAAGTGGGACGATTAGGCATTTGTCACCCCTGTATTTTTGGAAGGCAACAGTCCGGATGGATACTCAGCAGTAGTCAGTCCTCCCGAGAGGAGTTCAGCCCCATGAAGTATGCTTAGAAGGGCACGTTTCAAGACTCTGTTGCAGAAACTTTGGCTCAGGGGTAGGCAACCTTTCTCCTTTAAGGGCCGAGGGACTTCAGCTCCCAGAAGCCTCAGCCATGTTGGCCAATAGCTCCTGGGATTCTGGGAGCTGAAGTCCCTCGGCCCTTAAAGGGGAAAGGTTGCCTACCCCTGCTTTGGCTCCATCCACACTGGAGAACTAACCCAGTTTGACACCGCTTTAACTGTCCTGGCTCAATGCTGGGGAATTCTGGGATTTGGAGTTTGGTGAGGCATTCAGCCTGGTCTGTCAGAGTAGTGCTTTAACTGCCCTGGCTCAGTGCTCTGGAATTCTGGGAAGTAGAGTTTGTGGTGGAGCTCAAACTCCATTTCCCAGAATTCCATAGTACTGAGCCAGGGCAATTAAAATAGTGTCAAACCGGGTTATCTCTCCAGTGTGGATTCAACCTATGTAAAATACAATATTGTTTCTCTCTCTCATATATATATATATATATATATGAAACAGTATTGTATTTTACATAGGTTGAATCCATGTATATTACAATTAGCTGCCTATAGGAATAGCCTTGTTGTTCTTTAAAGCTCCTTCCAAGTGACCGGCGTGGCGTGTGCCTCTCGCTGGAAGTTGTGATCTCTCTCTTTCCTTCTTTCTTTCTTCCTTCCTTCCTTCCTTCCTTCCAGCCGGCTCTTCTGCTTAATCCCTGCTGAGAGTCCTCCTGGGCGGCCGGGGAGCCTTTGTGCTCTGGAGTCTCCTTCCCAACTGGCGGGAATCTCTCCCCAAAGAACTACCCTCCGCCTCTGCCTGCCTTCCTTCCAACTTCGCCCCGGTGCGTTTGGTGGGCCGAGACACAGAAGCTTCCTTTTGTGGGCTCCTTCTCTTCCTTTCCCTTCCCGGGAGCGGGAGAGGGCAAGGAATCCGTTCCGGGTTTTGCGAGCGGCCGGGCAGGCTTTCCATCTCCTCCTCCTCCTCCTCCTCGGAAGCGCCGACTCCACCATCCAGGGCCTCCTTTGTCAAAGGGGGGAGGGGAAGAGAGGCGCTCCGCTCCGCTCCGCTCCGGATTCCAGCCCGGGTTTGGCAGCCTGCCGCGGCGCTGGGTAAAAATGGCAGTGCTGAGCCTCGTGTCGGAGTGAGGAGGACTCGGCGGAAGAGAGTCGGAAGCCAAAAAAGCCCGGCTCGCCTTTGGCTTCGCGCCCCGAGAACTGGGGCCAGGGTCCGGCGGAGTCTCCCTCCGGGCCCCCCGGCGCCCCTTCCCTCCTCCTCCTCCTTCTCCCACACCGGGAGCCCCGTCCTGCCCCCTCCCCCTCCCCCTCCTCCTCCTCCCGCCGCCTCTCCTCCTCCTCCTCCTCCCCTTTCTTCGCCGACTGCAACCGAGGCGGCAGGCGGCACAGTGGGGCCAGGCCCCCCCTCGCACCCGCGCCCGCGTCCGGCCCGCCTCGCCCAGGCAGGAATGAGAAGAGCCCGTTGTCCCGAGGAGCCCGACGCCGCCTGAGCCAGGAGGAGGAGGAGGAGGAAGGAGGAGAGGAGCGGTGAGGCCTTGTGCCGGCCGGCCGGCCAGCCAGCCAGCCAGCCGGGGAGCAGAGCTCGGCGGAGGCGGACTGGCCGGGTGGGGAGCGGGGATCATGGCCGCTCAGGTGGCCCCCGCCAACGCCGCCAACGCCAACCCCGCCGCCGGCACCTTGGGCGCCCCCCCGGTTCCCTCCGAGCTGAAGAAGGCCGAGGCGCAGCAGCAGCAGCAGCAGCAGCAAAGGGATTGTTCGCCGGAGGAAGCGGCGGCAGAGGCGGCGGCGGCGGCGGCGGCTGATCGCGGGGGCGAGAAGCCTTCGGAAAGTGACGGTCCCCCGGGAAAGGAGCTGCAGGACGGGGCCGAGAGCAATGGCGGGGGCGCGGGGGCCGAGCCCGACCTGAAGAGCCCCAACGGGAACCCGGGACCAAGGCCCCTGGCCGCCTCTGCGCTGAACAATAACCTCCCGGAGCCTCCCGGTGGCGGAGGAGCTGGAGCTGGAAGCGGCGGCGGCGGCAGTAGCAGCAGCAGCAGCAGCGACGGGGTGGGGACGCCTCCGCAGCAGCAGCAGCAGCAGCAGCCGCCGCCTCCTCCTCAGCCTCCGCAGCCGCCCTCGCTGGCCCACCCGGCCTCCTCCTCCTCCGCCGCCGCCTTGCCCCCTCCGGCCTACGGCTTCGGGCAGCCCTACGGCCGAGGAGGGGCCCAGGCGGCCGCTGCTGCCGTCGCCGCGGCGGCGGCCTTCCACCACCAACATGGCGGACAACAAAGCCCTGGCATGGCAGCGCTGCAGAGCGGGGGCCTGGAGCAGCAGCCGTACCCGGGGCCCGCGGGGCCCCCTCCTGGGCCGCCCCTTCCCCAGAACTCCCACGGAGGCGGAGGCGGAGGCGGAGGGGGCGCCGGGGAGCACGGCTTCCCCAACCACCAGTACAACTCCTACTACCCGTCCGCGGCGGCGGCGGCGGCGGCGTCTTCGGCCGGGCGCAGCGCTGGCGGCGGCGTCTACCAGGCTCCCGCCCCGCAGGCCTACGCCCTGAGCTCCCCGCGGGGCAGCAACGCGCAGCAGAGCCCCGTTCAGGCCGGGGCCAAGCCTCCTGGGCCGGCCTTCCAGCAGCAGCCGCAGCCGCAGCCGCAGCAGCGCTTCGGGGCCATGGGGCCCTCCTCGTCGGGCGCCACCCCGCAGCCCACCTCGACCCCGACGCTGAACCAGCTCCTCACCTCGCCCAGCTCGGCCCGGGGCTACCAGGGCTACCCGGGGGCCGACTACGGGAGCGGGGCCCAGGACGGGGGAGCCCCGGCCAAGGCCCCAGCGGCGGCGGCGGCGGCGGCGGACCTTGCCTCGCAGTACTCCGGGGCCGGCGGCCAGGGCTGGGCGGCGGCGGTAGCAGCGGCCACCGGAGGCCAACAAAGGAGCCACCACGCGCCCATGAGCCCCGGGAGCAGCAGCGCCGCCGGAGGGGGACCGCCGCTCGCCAGGAGCCAGCAGGTAAAGGAAGGAAGGAAGGGCAGCCGGGGGAGGAGGCGTGGGGTGGTGGGCCAAGGGCCGGGGAGGGGGCCGGGGTGGGCAGCTGTCCGAGGGCTGGAAGTGGAGGCGCCCCTCGGTGGGGCTGGGCCGCCCTCCGGTGTGTCGGGCTGGCTCTGGGCTTCCTCGGGCCCCCATCGCTAGGGAGGCTGCCATTGTCTGTCTCTTTCCTCTCTCTCTCTCTCTAAAATGGCTGCCTCCCTGCCTTCCCTTCCTCTCCCAGCCTTTGTGTGAGCTCTCAGAGAAAGAGAGCGAGAGAGCCCTGCTCCTGCCTCGTTTTCTTTCCTCGGCCGGGAGCTTGGGGGAAGGGGGCTCTGGGGGGCCGGCCAGGGGAGCTTTGCAGCCACCATCTCTGGGGGCTGGGAGGGGTTGGGGTGGCCAGACCAGATCCAGGCTTCTGGGGGGTTTTGGGGAGGGGAGGTTGGGGGGTGGGGGGGCTCCCCTCTTTGCTGGTGTGGGTTGCCTCGGTGGGGCAAGGAGAGGACAAGTAAGTGACCTCCTCTGAGACCCTCCTCTTGCCCAGGCTGGCTGGAGCCATTTTCTGAGCAGCCTTTTCTCTCCCCCGCGAGCCTGGTGCCTTGAGCTTTTTGCTTGGAAGTGGCTGGTAAACAGTTCAGCGATTGGAGTAGTAAGTGCAGATTGCTTTGGTTTGGGATTTGAATTATGGAGGTAAAATCCTTCTGTCAAAGCCAGGAGACAGTTGGTCTTAGGTTGACATCCTATCTGTGATCTGATTGGCTCCCCATCTCCTGCTCTTGGCCATTTATAATTGCCTCTGATGTAATGGTACAACAATCCTGATGAGCTCATAAACTTTTACACTCTGCTTTTTCTACCAGCCAGAACCCAGAGCATCACTGCCACTTTTCTGACCCCCCCCCCTTTTTTTTTTTTAAAAAAATTAAATTAAATTTCACAGCTGAAATTGGCTGTGACCTTGAGGAGGTTCAGCAGGAGCCAGAGCCACAGACAGCCTGCTCTCCATTGCATTGTGCCTGAAACAAAAGAGGCAGCAGAGATGGCATTTTGTGGTACCTTGGGTTTATTTTGCTAGTTAAGCCTTAGGCAGCCTAGAGTAGATTCTTTGGGGGCCGAAGGCAGCAATGGGGTGTTTTTTCTGTCAAACCGATTTGTTTGTTTTGGTTTTGTGACTTTTCCTGAGGTATCAGTGATTTCTCTCAAGTTTCTCAGGGTTCATCTTTTTCCAGCAGGGCTTGACCCCACATTTGGAAACTTGAGCTGCAGAACCAGAAATAGTACACATATTATAATTCAATATTTTAAAATTTACTGCTGCCTGAACGCCCCATTGTATTTTAGAAGGCAATTAAATGGAGCAGTTTTCATAAAGGGCAAAGAGTAGAAACATGTGCTTTTAATATAAAGCCAGTTAATTGGAAATAAATATTTGCTGTAACAATATAGGGGCAAAGAATTAAGGATCTAGAAAGTACGTCTGTTTATCTGATGGAGCTAAGATTGTTCAGCACATACATCTTTATGAAACAATATGGGGTAAAAAACAAAGGGATCTAACAATTATTGGTATTTTATGTGATGGAAATAATATTGGTCAGCAAGTATATATCTTAAGCACCTTTGGAATAGCTGTATTTAAAATGAGTATATAACAAAGACATATTTATTATATCTAACTGTGTCCCTTAATAGTGGTTTTATATCAAACATCATTGGAGATATCTCATGAGTTTTCTCTGTTCTGCCAAATTTCTATGTATTCTAGGCCAGGACATGATACCTCACTATTTAATTCCTCTGTATCCTATTTCCAAAAAATGTAGGGAGTTCAGTCTTGAATTAATTCAGTCACCAAACTGAATCAAGATATTTTGAATCAATGCATTTTCCTCCCATTTCTGTTTTCAGGCACACTATTGTTTAATATTATCTGCAACACTGTCCCGATGTACACTGTAGACTTAGACTGAGTAACAATAAGAGAGGCCTCTGCCCCAAGGAGTTTGCAGTTCTAGCATATGAAATTGAGAGGAGTGAGAGGAGAAAATGGAAAGATAATTGCTGTTGAACTAATTCTGCTAAAGTTGGTTTTCAGAATCTCTTTCGGCCTTTTTCTCAACACGGGACAAGGTGCAACAATTATTTATATATTCAATTGAGCCTTTGGGCATATGATTTAGGGCCAAAACAGAATGCAAAAATAATCCAGCTTGAGACCACTTTTAACTGCCCTGGCTCAGTGCTAGGAATTTTGGGAACTGTAGTTTGTTGTGGCACCAGAGCTCTCCATCAGAAGAAGGCTCAATGCCTCACAAAACTACAGTTCCCAGAATTCCCTAACATTGAGCCAAGGCATTTAAAGTGGTCTCAAGATGGATTATTTCTACAGACTGTTTTGGTCCTTAGTGATATTCTCACACTGCCAGGTCAGCTAAGTCAAGTACAGCTCCACAGGATTAACTATCTGATTGATACATGCTTAGTTCAGTTACTTATTATACTTTTAGTTATACAAAGTATCTTGGGTGCAAAGAGTATCCTTAAAAAATGGAAATACTTGAAGAAGCTCTCCATATTGATTCACACATCATGTTGCAGGCCTTATTACAGTACATAAATTTGGGGCCTGTACAGACTGCCAGAAATAATCCAGTTTGAGACCACTTTAACTGCCCTGACTCAGTGCTAGGGAATCATGGGAATTGTATTTTTTTCTGAGACATTGAGCCTTCTCTATCAGAGAGCTCTGGTGCCACAATAAACTACAGCTCCCGTGATTCCTTAGCACTGAGCCAGGGCAGTTAAAGTGGTCTCAAACTGGATTATTTCTGGCAGTCTGTACAGGCCCTTGGATTACTCTGTAGCAGTATTGTATCCTGTTTATGGTTAAAGTTAGTGATAGTGTTCTACTTTCGGAATGGGGATATGTATTGGGGTGAGGAAATGCTAACTACATTGCAGCGCATTAACATAGGTAGTACAGGAGGTCCAAAATTACATTTGAAATTGTAAATATAATTTTTGGACACCCTGTATATGTGCTGAAATATGTAAGTAAAATTGGCTCTTTAATACAGACATTGCATCTTTTTAGTACAGGCATTGTGTGAGTTTTCTAATATTTTGGTTCAAAGTTGACAAGTGAAACTTTCTGTGGATCCAGGTGTTAAGGGTCTGGTTTGTAGAGTGAAGAATGCAGAAATGAAATACATTAATTCCTGTTTCTTTTCACATTCTATTTTATTATTGGGTCACCACTGCTACATTTGACAGGCTGTAATCCTAAACAAAGTTATAAGGGAGTAAGGCCCATAGAATGAGTGGCATTTCACAGCCGTGTTAACTCAGAAGGTTTGTGTTGGTTATTTTTAGTCCACCTTTCTGACTTCAAATAGGCCAAGGTTGGTCCCTTTTGGGCCACTATCCCAGCAGTATGTTACAATTTGTTATCTGTTCAATATCTTAGGAGGAAGTAATAATATATTTGAAGTATATCAACAGAACTTTTAAAAATGTAGCTTACAAAACCACCACAGCTTTGAAGAAGGCCCTTTTCAGGGATATAATACTGCAATATTTGTCAGCTGTTAGGATAAATCAGATACTCCTCTGCATATTATGACACTTCTGACCTGAAAACATCAAACTATGTAAAGAACAGTTCTGGCTTGAAGTACAGGGTGGAAGTTTAGAATTCTTGATCAATTCTGAGAGGCTGGCTTAGAATTTGTAGGGAATCTGGGGGGCGAGGGAAGGAAATTGGGAATGGCCCTGCAATAGTTATGTAGTGTAACCATCTAAATCTCTTGAAGTACAAATCCCAGCAGCAGTAGCCAAAATAGCCAGTGGTCAGGGTCTGCTGTCTCTTAGGTTATACCCCTTTATGTTCTCTATATAGTTTAATGGAGGTATGCAAATGGATCTCCCCTAATGGTTAGATTTTCAGTTAATAGTGAGAGAGTATATTTGGCAGTTGGCTTAAGTTTCTGCTCCTGTCAAACATTTTGTGTAGGTTTCTTTCTGTTAAGTTTTTTTTTTTTTTTTAAAAACATTTTATGTCCTCTGAACTCAGTTTATAAAGTGGCAATAATAAAATATGTATTCTTGCCTCCACTTTCTATTCTAGGTGTTGAAGATGAGGCTAAAGTTAACCCTAGTGATAAACTAAGGGCCTTTACAGATGCCAGAAATAGTGCAGCTTGAGGCCACTTTAACTGTCCTGGCTCAGTGCTAAGGAATCATGGGAATTGTATTTTTTTCTGGGACATTGAGCCTTCTCTGTCAGAGAGCTCTGGTGCCATAATAAACTACAGTTCCCATGATTCCTTAGCACTGAGTCAGGACAGTTAAAATGACCTCAATCTGCATTATTTCTGGCAGTCTGCAAAGGCTCTAAGATTTGAGATATTAAAATGTGGCATTCAGACTACATTAATACCAAGTCTGTGCTGCTAATGAGTTATAATAACTTCAGAATCAAAAACTGCCTAACTACTAGTTGGCTTTTTATCACTTTTTTCACTACTCACTTCCACTGCGTTGGATTTTACCTGCATGCTACTTGAAAAGTGGCATACTTCTGCTGGACTTAAGAGAGGTGTCTATATGACTTAGTGCAGGGGTAGGCAACCTTTCCCCTTTAAGGGCCGAGGGACTTCAGCTCCCAGAATCCCAGGAGCTATTGGCCAACATGACTGAGGCTTCTGGGAGCTGAAGTCCCTCGGCCCTTAAAGGGGAAAGGTTGCCTACTCCTGACTTAGTGGCTTTATATAACAATGCTTAATGGACTCAGTTCTGTACAAGAGATGGTTTTGAACTGGTAAAGATTAGGTGCTCACCTTTCTATGGACATGAACAATGCAAAGCAATGCATATCTAAGTTTCCATCTTGTTTAAACATTTTCCCAATTAAACAGAAATATGATGGTTGGTGAAATTTGACTGTTCTTGAAGTTCCAGTGATCATGTTGTCTATGGAATACACAGCTTACATTGCAAAGACATGGCCGTGTTAGTCTGGAAAATCAGTATACAAAAGGATCTTGTAGCACCTTTGAGACTAACTGAAAGAAAGAAACTGGTAGTATGAACTTTCGTAGACTTGAGTCTACTTCCCTATGCATCTTAGGAAGTAGGCTCAAGTCTATGAAAGCTCATGCTACCAGCTTCTTTCATTCAGTCTCAAAGGTGCTACAAGATCCCTTTGCATAGCTTACATTAGTTTATAATGATGTGAGGTTATGCATACTGAAACATGAGAGCTATTCTGCCCTGTAGAGGGGTATTGTAAAAACAAGCGACTCGTCTGTCTTAACATTATTTAGAAATGCTGCCCTAGAATTTTTAAAATTAAAACTGGAGAAGACAAATATCCAGTTCAGGAAAATTATTTGAGATTTCTGAGGGCAGAATTAAGAGTTTTGTATGCCCGGTATTACTGCAGAAATGTTCATGGCTTAACAAAAGACAGTGATTAAAATATATATTGACAAAGTAGCATTGTTTTGTAGAATTATCCAAGACATTTTGCCCCTGGGATTGTCGGTTTAAGACTCTGTTGGAAATAAGAAAGAGCTAGCGTGGTATAATGGTTTGAGTCTTGGACTACCACTGGTGACCAGGGTTCGAATCCCTGCTCATTCATGAAAACTCAGTATGTGACCTTGGGCAAGTCACACTCTCTCAGCCTCAGAGGAAAGGCAAACACCCTCTGAATGCATCTTGTCAAGAAAACCCTGTAATAGATTCACAAGAGTTTCCATAAGTCGGAAACGACTTGGCGGCACATAACAACAACATGTCTTCAACTTGGTGAACTGTTTTACAGGGACAAATATCTTCTATGGAGTGTTGGACAATTTTTCCAGCACCTAGAATTATATATATGGAAAATATTACAGGTTTGGAGGATTGCATCAGATGTACAAGAACTGTACATTTGATGCAATTTTCCAAACCAGTAGTGTCATTTTCATGAATGAGTTTAATATCCTGGACACATTCAAAATACCACAGTCTACATTCAGATCTAACATTAAAAACATGCTCTATAAAGCAAAATTTTGTAGGGGAAAAAGTATGTTTGATGACCTAATTGCCCCCTTTAAAGTAAGACAGTGTTTCAGTAGGCATTGTTCTGCATTAACAATCCACAAACTCTGCGTGTTTTACATTTTTCTTTATTGAGGGCTAACTTATGTCTGTCCTACAAAGAAAAGTGGGTTATACATTTTATTAAAACCATGCTTTAGTGTTACATGTGAACACATCACATACCATTGAACCAGAACAATCAGTCACTGCAAATTGATTTGAAGCTGATTCTCAAATCAGTGTTTGCTAATTGTGGCTTGTGTCTGAAGTCACAAACCACAGTTCTGCTTATAGGCTGCTACATATACAGAAAGGAGTTACTTTTGGTGCTTAGGAAATGGGAGTGCAAGCTGTTGGAAGAAGAATGCAGAGCAGAACGTCTAAGACATCGTTTGCCTGCTCTATATCTGGAAGCTCAAACTATGTGGTAGGTTCTTATCAGCAAAACTAAGGTTTGACATGGTCACCACACTGAGTCATAGTGGCTATATTTTGAATCAGTTTATAAAGTGAAAGTTATCATTCCATTTCAAGTGATATAGAAATATATGTTTAAATGAATACTTTTTGTTTCTTATTCTTTTAATCATGCCATTACAGGTATACCTGTTCCTGTAGCCATCAGGGCCCAGATGCACTGTTTTTAGCAGGTTTAGACTTTGATAGGTCCTCATACTGCATGTTGTTCATCCTGAATTAACTTGTTCACCATAAGAGTAAAAGGTAGTGAAATCTGAATGTGTTGTCCTGCAGGTTCCAAATTTACAGTTATTGTTGGCTGTTTCCTCCTCCCTTTGCTAATTTGTACACTTAATCTTTTAGTAATAATATTATGCCAGTTTTTTAAAATCAGGTTATGTACTGAGGAGCCAATGAGACTACTACTTTATGAACCATTTCTGGTAGTCCTGCCAAAATCCTGCCAATTTTCTAAACTAATCGGTCTCTTTCCACTGTCATTTCATTGATGTCTTGAGCATCTCTTTATAAAAATATAATGTTCAGTGGCAATACTGTAATAGTTCATTCATAAATTGTGCCCTGTGGGAAGGGCTCTCTCTAGCATCAGAAATTTTTAAATCTGATATAAAACAAGAGACACCCTTTTTAAAGCTTCTCGGATCCAAGTTAAAAAAATAGTCTTATTTTTCAACTACAGTTCTAAATAGGATTTTACGGACTTGTAGTCCTCGGGTTCAGAAAGCTTCTATCTGAAACAAAAGCATTTAATGTTATAATTGGCTCAGAGAATTCTGATCAGAAAGTGAGACTGAGGTGAGAAACTGGATTTAGTTGAGCCTTCAGATTTTAAAAATCTGTATTACCTTAATAAAAGTATAGTAATATTAGTAACACTATACTTTAATTCTGTTGTTTTGGGTTGAATTTTAAAACAAACCTGTCTTAGTGAAGACACAGTGTCTTCTCTCATAGTTATCAAATGGGTAGTATATTGGTTTAAGATTTCAAGCATGAATTTGTTCCTTCATTCTCGCTTCTTTTTGGTACATAACCATGATGCATGTACTATACCCATCCCAGCAATTGGTCACCATGATGAATTTAACTAAGAGTTTGTCTTTTATTGTGGCCCAATTTTTTTTTTAACAGTGGTGCGGGTAGAATACTTTTCATAGGTGGTGGCAGTTGTAGAGCAGAGAGAGCCTATGGCATTGCTCTGATCCTAATTGTAGGCAGAAGACATTGTGTTAACATCTTATCTCTTGGCCAAGGAAGAGAGTTGGATTTTTTGCAGACGTACTTTTTCTCTTTTGAGCTTTTGAATCTCTAACTGAATATTTAAGAGAGAACATTTTCAGGGAAACTTCTTTAAACTGGAAGATTTATTTTAAGGTGGTTGATGTGCCACAAATAACTTGTACTAGCATACATAGTTAGGTAGTAATAGACTCACTTGTAAGGTGGGGGAAGTATATTTCTTGTTTCCAACACCTGGAAGAGAGACACATTATGTTGGGAATTGGTTCCACCTTGGGAGCTGAAATGGAAAACTCCTCTGGGCTTAGTCTTTGAATTCAATAAGACTGAGTGCACAAAGATGCCTAAATAGCATGTTTGGTCAGGGCTGTGTTCCTGTCTTCACATTTTCATTGATGGTTGTACACTCTCAGTGATCTGTTATGGGTCCTCCAGTAAAATTGGATTTGTTCTTGTCTAATCACTATCTGACAGTTTTACTTTAAGAGAAAAACTTGGTCTTGAGTTCCACATGGTGTCATTCTACGTACTTAATTCATTTATGTTCATTGTACTTATTGTCAGATGTAATAAGAAGGAGGTTTGGGGATGAAGAGAGAAAGAATTTTATGTTTATTTCTGCATAATAAATTGAATATGAATGGTCAGTTATTTATGCATAAGCCTGAAGTGACTTTCATAGGATATCCTGCCCAATTAAGTAGCCAGTTAAACAACAAAGAAACAGAAACACAGCATAAAAAAGCCATTGGATCTCAGTGGACCTTGTTCTAGAAGAGTTACAATTAGTGCACCAAACAAAATGGTTGAAAGGTGCTTTGCCACATAAGTGTGAATCTACTATTTTGAATCGGCTTTCTGAAACCAAGTACTATCCCATCCAGAAAAAGATGAACAATATCATAGCATTCTTTCTGTGTGTTTATTGCAGGGGTTGTGGTGGAAGTGGTGGAAAATGGTAAAAAAGTAAAATGAGATAGCTGTCCTGGTGCTACACTGCTTTGCTGTTCTAAACTGATATTGTGAATGAATTGAGGACCCTAAGTTTATTGTTATTGTTTGTGTATCTTTTTCCTTTATTTTTGCATTTAGAGGTCAATATAGATACTTGTGTAGCCAAAATTGTACTATCCAAACAAAAAGTAGCAAGAGGCATCTTGCTTGTGGAAATAGAAGTCTGTGCAAAAGGAGTTACTCAGGGGTAGGCAACCTTTCCCCTTTAAGGGCCGAGGGACTTCAGCTCCCAGAAGCCTCAGCCATGTTGGCCAATAGTCCCATGTTGGTCAATAGCTCCTGGGATTCTGGGAGCTGAAGTCCCTCGGCCCTTAAAGGGGAAAGGTTGCCTGCCCCTGAGTTAAATGGTCAAGGGAGGATTCCTGAAGTAAGGACTGAGCGTGCTTAGTAGCCATGGACTAGTGACTGTTGGACAAAACCATTGAAAGTCAAGTAGGAGGAAGAATTGGAGTGGTGTATCTGGAAAAGGACAGCTGATTAACTGGATCCTTCAACAGGAGCACTCCACCATTTGTTTCACTATCCCCTTGTATACCCCAAAATCTCAATGACTGGCTTTGTGTAAGTTTCAAAGTATCCGATAAAGGGTGTTTACTGGGCATGTGGCCCTCTCAGTTCAGAAGTAGTGCATGAAGCTTATGAAGTAGTTAGGCTTTGCTTGTATGATACGAATGTATGGCTTGCACTTTTCTTATACCCCCTTCCCCTGTTCTGATAATGATATAATAAGTGACATGTTAATTGCTTTGTGTTCCAACCTTTCATAAACAGCAATTTTAAGCAGTCAAAACTTTGAATTAGATTTAGATAAAGCATTCTTATTCCAGTAGCCTTCACACAGTTCAACCAAACAGAACTCTTCAACATTACAGAGCTGTATATTCCGTCATCAGATAGCATTTCTATAGAAAAGTTGGGTTTGTGGCTTTTTGCCAGTGAAAGCTTACTCTGGATTAGTAGTTTTTGCATTTTGTTCCTCTTGCATACTTCTTCCACATAAAGAGAAACTGGAAACCCAGAGGTTTTAACTTGCCCAGCGTGGTCGTCTGAGTCTATACAACAGCTGGGAATAAATGCTCAGGTCTTTGATTTCTAGTTTAGTGCTTTAACTACAAGGTCATTTTCTCCTGCTCTACAAGGCAGCGCTCATTTCTTTCTTTCTGCTCTGTGTTTGAAGTAATAGTGCCCAAACTTGCCTTGTGAGGCACTCAAAGGGAGGAATAAGCACCAGCAGGGCTGGAACAGGAAGAACTGCTTCTCTCAGGATTAATGTACTACTTGTTACAAAAAGGCATAGTGATCTGCCCATGTGATATAATTAGGTATGGGTTGGGGAGGGACTTATATTATTTCTCTGTGCACCTGGACTTGCAGGTCTCGGCATTGCTTAGCAGTTTAGCAGTGTAACTTGGGTGAAGAGCACAGCTTTTGCCTCAAGAGGAATCAAGTACTTTTGCGTTTCCAAGAGTGAAATGGTGTATAATGGTGTAAAAAGAATCTCCTAGGATTACACTGACAATATATTTCCTTTTCTCATATTCATGTGAGTCAGTATCCTAATTGGAACCTTTAGTCACGGGCATGTTCCCCCCCCAAATTGAATCAAAGCCCTATTGTTCTGACTTTGGTTGAGTTTTTATTTATGTGTTTATTGGCAGGTTATGTGATATTAGCTGGTCCTCTGAAAAGCTAAAGGTGTAGTTTAGATCATTCAAGTCAGTAGTAATCTGTAGAAGCTTAATAAATATTGTTGAGATGGGAGTGCCTGCTAAATATTGGATAAAAACTCTGTTCTTGGGCAGCTTGGATGCAGATGTTTGTTCACCAAGCATAATAATAATCATTGTTACTTTTTTTCACGTCTCCTGAGTGTGCTGGGATATTCAGTAGTAGTACTGAATGCTGAACAATGGCTGGACAACCTTTTCTTTGTACATACTGCCTTCATAAGTCCATATTGACTCTTGCCTAGGAGGTCTGTTGCATGGAAGTAATGAAAAAAAAGATGGGATAAATGATCTGTATGACTGGTTGGAGGGGCGGGGAGGGAGGAGGAAACCACTGTGTTGGAAAAACACAAAGTGCTTCAGACTTTCCAGACAGTGAAAGTAAGCTTGAGCCTAACTCTTGTAGCTTCCCTGTAGAGTCCTTTCTTTATTATGTAGAATTCCTTAAGTGTTCATATGACAGTATTTTAACGATTAGGAAAATAGTATGGTACTTTGCTGACCTTTTCTCCATTACTTGTGTCAAAACTACATTAGATGATAATTTGAAGTTAATAATGCACTAATTACATCTATTGCAACACATGGATTTCTGATTGAATCTCAGTACACACAGCATACAGATTGAGTGTGAGTCTTTATTTGAGGACTAAGACTGCAACCCTAAACATACTCACCAGGAGTTTGAATTCATTGAGATTGCTTGCTTTATTTATTTATTTATTTATTTATTTAATGTCCTGCCTTTCTCCTGGCATGAGGCTACCTCCATAAGAGAGCCAAACATGGTGTAGAGTGGTGAAAGCAAACCTATGGCATGCATGACAGAGATGGCATGCAAAGCTATTTTCTCTGGCACACAGAAGGTGGGGAGGAGGAGGAAGAGGTGTGCGCCTGTTCCTCCTCCTTGCAGACCCTCTCTGGCCTTCAGCTGCCTCTCCGGAGACAGCTGAAGGCCGGGGAAGGTGTGGGGGAAGGAGGACGAAGAGGGGCCCTTGTTCTTCTTCTTCCCCCTTTGCCCCACCCAAGCCTTTAGCTGTCTCTGGAGAGCCAGCTGAAGGCCTGGGAGGATGGAGGGAAGAAGTCCCACCCCTGGAGGGTGAAGTCCTGCCCCCAGCAACGGGTGACACCTGATGTCAGAAGGCCTTTTAGTTTGGGCACTCAGCCCCTGAAAGGTTCGCTATCACTGGTGTAGACGTTTGCGTGTTGGACTAGAATTCCAGGAGACCAGGAGTTTTGTACATATATATACCTTCAGGTAGCATGTTGATTTATGATGACCCCTTGAATTTCATAGGATTTTCATAGGCAAGGAATACTCAGAGGTGGTTTTGTTGGTTCCTTTCTTAGAAATATAGTCTACAGATCTGGGCCACCATAAGCCAGAAATGACTTGAAGGCATACAACTACAGCTACAACCAACTTCCATGTAAACACATGAAAAATATTCTGAAATAAAAATGCTGATATTACTGGGCAAAACAATGGTTTCCTGTGGATGATATATATATCTGTAAATATTCATAATCTGAAAGCTTTGCAGTTTGCCATAAAAACATCACTGGCTTAGTGGAATAAACTGGGGATGGGATAGCCTACCATGGAGACAGACTGGATCTCAGTGGCCCATAGTAGTGTATGGCTCCATCCTGTGTATTTTGTATTAAGGAGGAACCTCCAACAAAACATTGCAATCTGAAGTGCTCCTGTTCAGTGTTCTAAGGGTCAGCTGTACTTTTCTTAGTACTGGATTCCATTCCTTGCATTCTGTTGTTGTGTGCCCACAGATCATTTTTGATTTAGGTTCCCCATATCATAGGTTTTTCTTGGCAAGATTTGTTCAGAGGAGGTATGTCCTTCACTTTTTCATTGGTATTCTGTAATCACTGAGTGCACTTGGTCTTCACTGGCCTTTTTTTTGGGAGGGGGGCTTTAGGGGCTTTTTTTTGGTGGTAATTCTGTAGACCCAGGGGTAGGCAACCTTTCCCCTTTAAGGGCCGAGGGACTTCAGCTCCCAGAATCCCAGGAGCTATTGGCCAGCATGGGACTATTGGCCAACATGGCTGAGGCTTCTGGGAGCTGAAGTCCCTCGGCCCTTAAAGGGGAAAGGTTGCCTACCCTTGCCTCAGACCCTTCAAGCCACCTTTGTAGATGGTGCCATCTTGGCTATGCAAACGATAAAACTAACCCCTGAACATCACAGATAGAGGGTATTGGAATGAACTGCTTTATTTAAACATTTAACCTAAAAAGGCAAATATTAATTTCTCCCAATTTGGTGTACTATGGAAGCAATTATGAAGTGAAGAAGGTATTGCTTGGAGGATACATCTTGCAGTTGACTGTAAAAGAAAGAAAGTACAGAACATATTGCTCATGGATCCTAATTCCAGATGTCGTTTTGGATGTGGTGGTGGTTCTTAGTACAGACGTGTTATGTGCCTTCAAGTTGTTTCTGGGTTATGGCATCCATGGAAAATCATGGACTGTTGTCTGTGAAAGATGACTTTATTGTGGTTTGAGCTCCTGTAGACAAAATCAGGCTTTGCTGGATGGACAGAGTTGTTGGGTATATATCATGACACAACTGTGACCAGTTGGGTAGAAGTCTTGGGCATGGGGAGGGGTTACTAAGCCCTTGGTTACACTCTGAAGGAGCTTATTGGCTTCCTAACAACTTCCAGAATTGTGTGATAAATCCTAGCTATAATGTGGTGGCCTTTTTTCATTTTTTCATTTATTTATTATTGTAAATCATTCTCCATCAGTGATGGCTGGTAAATTGCATTGCAAAAGGCTACAGGACTGTATGCTCTGAGTAGCTTTAAGAGAAATAGCTAGAATTTGTTAACTTGATGTAAATAAAGAGAAATACCAAGATGGATTTGGTCCCCTCTAGAACAGGAGTTTAACTATTAAAAATGATTTGTTCACATTTGATTTGGTAAATGTTTCCATAGGTTTTAGAGTGTTGGGTAAGCAACATCTAACTTTTTACACACCCTGTAGTTCCCAATCTGTATTATACAGTCATCCCATGCACAGTGCTTTATACTGTAGTTGTTTTCTGTTTTACCATTTGGTCACTTCAGCCCATTTTACAGAGACCTCTTTTCATTATTTCAGTAATTCTTATAATTTTTGAGTTCTGATGAACTCTTTCTCTGAAACCCATTGACTCACAGGTTGTGGTTTTCAGGTCTTGAGTGTTACTACAAAGAGCTTAAGATGTGCCTGGCAGTCTGGTATGGAAAAATATTCTCAAAAAATCTTAGTATAGTTAATGGCTGTCTATAGAAGTATCTTATACATTTCTACCTTTACAGCAAGGCAGTGTTCCAGAATAAATTTATTAATTACCATTTTTTGGTAAGCAACTCTGTAAGACTTGTCTTCCACTCAATCTGAAATGTAACAAGAATGGTTTTTGATGAATTGTAAGGATTATTGAAATGTATGTGAAGGCTTGTGGATTGCTCTCAGAGGTATGACTTTAGGGCTGTCTATGTCAACACCACCAAGAAGCATTATTTTTAATGGACATTAGCTCTACTTCCTGCTTTTTAGGTAACTATGGGCCTGGACAGACTGCTAGAAATAATCCAGCTTGAGACCACTCTAACTGTCCTGGCTCAGTACTAGGGAATCATGGGAATGGTGTTTTTGTTTTTCTGAGACATTGAGCCTTTTCTGTCAGAGCTCTGGTGTCATAATAAACTACAGTTCCCATGATTCCCTAGCACTGAGCCAGGGCAGTTAAAGTGGTCTCAAGCTGGATTATTTCTAGTAGTCTGTTCAGGCCCTATATTTTAGTGTGTCTCCAAAACCTGAATAATAGGTTTGCTTGAAATAAGTCAGCTTCATAATCTATGACTTGAAAGTATATTGATTCAGATAAACGTAAGACCAGCTTCAGTCTATTGCCTGTGAATGACAAAAAAGTACTTACTAACAAATGAAAGTGAAAGCTTTTGAACTCTTACTTGTAGAAGTGTGTGTGAGAAAGAGACAGAGAGTGCAAGCCCAGCAGATGTGATAAACCATGGTCATCTTGACATCTGAAAACAACCATTACATGCTGTTCAGTAAAAAATCTGTTACTAGATATCCAAGATTTCAGAAGAACAATGGGAGAGCTTTGCTTCAAGATGTGCCATCATAAAAATAAATTCTATTACTGTGATTTCTTGCTTTACTTGTTCTTAAACTACTGAAAGATTTGCAGCATCAGCTGTTCCTCCTTTCCCCCTGGCACTGGCATAATGGGAGTTCAGTATCTATTCATCTGCAGACAGGACTCTCTCCTTTCTTTCTTCCTTCTCTCCGTCCCTGAGCAGCGCCTAGTGTTACTAACTTATAAGCAACCCAGTTAGTCCATCTGTTCTGATATATAGATGACTGGTGTACACTTCTTGCCACAACTACTGTATGCATGTATCTAGCAATATGCTGCTTTGACATATATGAACAAGAATGTCTATTAAATTTTTTTCAACTCCTTATGTCACTTATTCCATGTAGAATTTTCCAAGAGTAATATATATCAAGCTTTGAACATAAAGGAGTTAAATGCACTCTGAGATGGCACTGCATGTTACAGTTGCTATCATTTGGAATTAGATTCGCCTCTTTCCCTACCCTTGTATTAGTTATTTATTTCAGGAATTGAATTGTGATCTGTAACTTGGATAGTAAGTTTTTTAATTCCAGGATTATATAGGCTCTGTATGACTTTATAAACATAACATTTTGCAAATACACAGTCTACTAAACATTGTTCTTGCTTGTTTCGAGGTGAATTAGTAGTGGGCAGAGCTTTTTAAAATTTTTATCTAGGTAAGTAGAGCACCTCCAGGGGAAAGTAAGTTAGCTACCAGTTGGTATTATTAATAAATTACATGCTGGGTAAATGATAATAAGGCTTGCAGATTTTACTAGTTTGGATTAAAATGCTACTTTGATGTTACTATTTAAAAGTTAGACTGGACCTTGACTAGTGATGTCTCTGTTTTGCTACAGGACATAGAGCTTCCTTCTTCCAGATTTTCCACTATCAAATGGGAATAGGAGAGTAGCCAAGGCCTTATAAGCATATCATGGAGGAGCTGGTCACCTCCCTGTTGATAAAAGCAGCCCATTTTTGAGGTTTGCTTTCTCTGCCCTATAATTTTTGTGAGAGCGCTAGAGCTATAGTATTGAGTGTGCATGCAGTGCTTTCTATCCATTAAGGACCACTGGTATAGCTTCTTGTAGACTATGCAGGATGGTAGTTTGAAATTTAAAGGCGCTTGAGAATAGCCACTAGTGATCAGGAAATACAGAAAGTAAAGAACTTTAAGGAAAGTTGGATTGAAGTCGGCATATTTGGCTCACAAAGGGGAGCGAGCATTTCAAGTCTGAAATATTTATATAAATACAGGATAATTGCTCTCAGAAAAGGGAGCTTTTAGATCTTTAGTACATTATGACAATCAAGATCAGAAGGGATCTGGTATCTTTTAGGGTATTTTCTGGATAGCTGTTATTTCCCATCAAGCCAGCTTCAACTTTGGTGCCTGTGAAAAAGAGATCTCCATGACCTCAGGTTATCAACGGCTCTGCTTAGGTCTTGCAAACTCAGACATTGCTGCTTTGATTGAGTCAATCCATCTGTAAAAGTTTAGTCATTTTGGTTTTAGGGTTTGGGTTCTTTGATTTCCATGCTTGATTTGCTCCCAGACTTGTTTATTTGTCTTTTTGGCCGTTCACAGTATCCCTAGAACTCTCCTCTAGGACCACATTTGAGATGAGTTGATTTTCTTCCTGACAGCTTTCTTCACTGTTCAGCTTTTACAACCACTCATAGAAATCAGGAGCACTAAGACAATGATGATTTTGACATTGGTGCTTAGTGATACACTTTATATTTGACCAGTCCTGTTATTCAAGAGAAACATCTAGGCTCCAAATTCGTTTGCTTCTGTGTCTTTTGTATTTGCTTCTAGTTGGTAGCTCACAGGATTCTAATAAGAAAGTAGATTTGGTAAGCTTGAACTCTATCTACCCTGTTCTAGATTTCTTTCTCTGTTGTTACCAGAACTGTCTTAGCACTCTCCAAGATTTCTTCAATACATTGCTCTAACATATAACCAGAACAACCAACCTTTCCACCTCAGGACTGTTGCATCTGTTTTTCATACGTCCCAAAAGGCATAAGAGCATTTCCTAATTTACCATGTATGCCTTTAATTGCTTTGCAACCTTCACTGTTCCTTTTGTATGTCTTGACTCTTTTTTTAATTGTACCTTTGTATTATTTCATTTCTGCCCATCTTCATTTTAATGACAGGCCATGATGCTTGGCATTTCTTTCTCTGAAACGTTCTTACTTGGCTGGTTGGTAACTTCAGTGCTTATGTTATCATAGTCTCTGGCTCCTGCTTTCTCTCTGGTGACTTTGCTTACCATCTTTTGAATTGATTTTCATTTGTTGGTTTCTCTTTCAAACCTGACTTCTCTAAGATGCTTGTCTGACTTTCTGCTTAGACCAGGGGTAGGCAACCTAAGGCCCGGGGGCCGGATGCGGCCCCCCGAGGCCTTTGCACTGGCCCCAGACCGGTCCTGCCGCCGCCGCCCGCCATGATGATATTGATTATTGTTGTTATTACTTGTTCTTGAGGTTTTCTTGGCAAAATCTCCACAGGGGTTTTGCCATGGCTTTTCTGGGGCTGAGAGAGTATGCATGCATATTTTTTAATTTTTTAATTTTTTTTTAATTTTTAATCTTAATTTTAATTAATTAATTAATTTTTGGTGCTTCGGCCCCCCAATTGTCTGAGGGACAGCAACCCGGCCCCCGACTCAAAAAGGTTGCCTACCCCTGGCTTAGACCATTCTCATGTCAGAGAATTCTCAGGGACAAAAGTATCTACTGAGGCTCAAGAACACCTAGCCCTCCATACGCTTTGGCCTGCAGCACAGGTTGTGGGAATTGTAGTTCAAAACATTTGATGTATCAAGAGTTCCTCCATGCTATTGTGGTTGCACTTTTGGATTCAGTAGCCTTCAGTTCTTTCCTATCCCCTGCACTTTGGTTTAGTTGCACCCTTTTTGCCACTTGCCCATTAATTCTATGGCAGGCATGTAGCCTCCTCTCTATCTTTTCTCCCCAAAGGTGTTCAACAGAATTTTAAAACTAGCTAAAACTCTGTTCTAATTGTACACATGTTCCCATTTTTTTGGCTGGTGTACATGGCATTATCATCTTAATGCTACTGATCCTTAGTACTTACCCTCATCTACTACTCTTTTGTTTTTTCAATTTCTTCAGTGGATCTTTCCCCAAGAGTGGTAAAACTGAAGCAGTTTAGAAAGAATTGAGGAGTCTCATTTATATTTTGGTCCTTGGTAATTTGAGGATTTTGCTTTTCTGTCTTGCATGCTGAAGTTTTATGGTTGGTACATACACATTTGGCTGTATAGACACAATAATGAGAAGCAGTCGCAGCTTAAGGTTCAGATGGAGCTTGGGGTTTCAGATATTTTGCTAATGTGAGTGGTGATGTTGTTTGAGTAACAATGGAATACCTTCTTCTGTGTTAAGTTTTTTATTGTAAATTCTGGTTGAAGTTCACCTGCAGTCATTTGAAAGACTTCTGGTTAATCATCCTGGTTGAAAATTGTTCGTCTAGACCAGGGGTAGGCAACCTAAGGCCCGGGGGCCGGATGCGGCCCCCCGAGGCCTTTGGATCGGCCCTAGGCTGGTCCTACCGCCGCTGCCGCTGCCACCCCCCCACTGCCGCCGCCGCCCGCCATGATGATATTGATTATTGTTGTTATTACTTGTTCTTGGGGTTTTCTTGGCAAAATCTCCACAGGGGTTTTGCCATGGCTTTTCTGGGGCTCAGAGAGTGTGCATGCATATATTTTTTATTTTATTTATTTATTTATTTATTTATTTATTTATTTTTGGTGCTTCGGCCCCCCAATTGTCTGAGGGACAGCAACCCGGCCCCCGGCTCAAAAAGGTTGCCTACCCCTGGTCTAGACAGACATCTCAGACTTACTCATTAGACAGGAAGATAATGGAAATAGATCCTGCATATTTTATCACTAAACTCACCTTGCTATAGTTTAACATGGTCTTAATCATTCTTGTATCATCTATGGATCTTCCCAATAAAAGCAACACTGGTGTTACATGTGTCTTACACAAAATGTGCATTGGTAGCTATACTTACTGTAGTTCAAAGGAGAATCTTGTTTTGCCACTGGTAAAGAACCATTTGCACAGTCGAACACGTTGAGGTGGGATTAGTTTTGATACTGATTCAGGATTCATATTGATACCATATCAGGTTTTTGTTAGTTGCTTGTTGCTTGCTTCCTTCATCAACTTTCCTTAAGTGTGTAACAAAGCCATTTAACCAGGATCTTTTATTTTAGTCTTATTTCATGTGCATGTCCTAAAGGCAGTGTAGTAGACAAGTAGTACTGGAATATAGCTTGATTGATGTCCTGTTTTACAAGTGTCTCCCCTACCCAGATTTGCTCTTCTTCTCCCCTCCCCCCAAAAAAACAAACCTTTATGTGTATCTACTGGAAGAGACATCATCTCCCAAATTCTTACTGAATTAATTGACATAACTTGGAAAACCTCATCCTATAAGAAGCTATTTTACGGCATTACAAACCAAGCAGGCAGGCAGGTATTTAAATAATTAAATAAAAGTCAACTGCTGTGCAATTTGTGTGCACTAAGAAAGTTCTTTGGAATGTTTGAGGAAGAGCATGGCACTCCCACAAAAGTAGGTCCAAGAATGAGAAGGGTTCGGTGGTGCTGTGAAATCTTTCAAGTAAGTAGGGTGTGGGAATAAGAGGGCTTAATGTTTCATATTCCATTGTGCAGTGCTAGAAAACCTTTCCAGTTGACACTTAAAAGTTGTAGGCAGCGTTGGCCATATGGGGGATAGTATTTGGGCACCACATGAGCTTTGTCTCCATAAAAATACTTTCATTGGAAACGTTGTGGTTGTGTCACAGGCTGAACTATCAAGTTTTGCCTAAAAATGGGACTTAGATAGGTTGGAAATGTTTTGTGTCTGAATTAAAGGAAATTTTCATAATTATAGTAGGACATTTAAACATGTGTCTTCAAAGCGTTTTGCTTTGGATCTCACCAGCTCCAGCCAGTATGACAAATAGCCAGAAGAAAAGAGTGCTATAATTCAAATATCAGAAGGGCACTAGGTTGCTTACCCCCCAAGTTACATATTCAGCTTTCCCAAGACACGTGAAAGAATGTAGAAATGGTGGAAGTCTTTATTGTGTTGGCGTTTTTAATCTGAGTATATAAAATGGTCAAGTCACACTCTCAGCCTCGGGAAGGCAAATCTGAACAAATCTTGCCAAGAAAACCCTGTGATAGATTTGCCGTAGGGGTGCCATAAGTTGGAAACTATTGAAGGCAAACAACAGCAGTACAAAATGGTGGAATGTTTTTAGGTTGGCTGTTGGGACCTTTTGCTCTTGAACATAAGACTACCCTTTTCTGCCTTTATTGATAAGTGGAATTTTGGATAACTTGTAGTTTCCTCCAAGGGCAGATAGCAGTATAGTACTTAATGATTCATCTTGTGGAAGATGTGGGCTCTATTTTCACTTTGCAGATGAAGAACTTAGGCAAAATAGTGAGTTTCTGAAAGTTCCCCAGTGAATTAATGTTGAACTATGATTAGCTGGCTGCTTCATTTAAAATTTGGAGTAGATGTTCGGCGTTACTTTGAAAGTTCTCTCCACCACATACATGCAAATGGGTTCAATGTATATACTGGAAGAAAGCTTACTGCTTAAATCTTTCATAGAGTGTTAGAAGTGTGGATTGAACTTGT
The DNA here is from genome assembly GCA_026167975.1 of Phrynosoma blainvillii. Classification (NCBI taxonomy): domain Eukaryota; kingdom Metazoa; phylum Chordata; class Lepidosauria; order Squamata; family Phrynosomatidae; genus Phrynosoma; species Phrynosoma blainvillii. The sequence continues at coordinate 25,057,419 of JANUYF010000008.1, forward strand.
TTTGAATCTTTATTCAAGCAGGAAAAGAGATACCACCTTAAACATTATGAAGAACATACTCCCTTGGAGTATGGTGGAGTCCTCTTCTTCAGAGATTTTTAAACTGAGGCTGGATGGCCCTCCGTTGGGAGTGCTTTGATTGTGTATTCCTGCATGGCAGGGAGTTGGACTGGATGGCCCTTGTGTTCTCTTGCAATTCTATGATTTATGAATCTTCCTGGGTAACCTTAACCCAATCTCTCTCAGACAAATATATGTTAAGCCTGAGTGATTTCTTCCCTTGAGAAATTCTCCAATTCCTGTTTGTATAGTATATAGCTCTATCTTTTGAGGAAATTCCAAATATACTGCAAAAAACCCAAGGAGGAAAAAAGGGTACCTGATTCCACAAAACAGGACAGTCATTTAAGTGTTAGGAACAATTCACTGGAACAGAATTACATACAGCGGGATCTTAACCGGGATTTTGTTCCAGGATCTCCCATGGATATCAACATCTGTGGGTGCTGAGATTCCATTAAATACAATGGCATAATAAAATGGTTTTTCTTATATAAAATGGCAAAATCAGGGTTTGCTTACTGAAGTTTTACATTTTTAAAATATTTTCAAGTCGTGGATGGTTTTGAGAAAGGACTTATAGCGCCTTTTCAAAAAGATTCAAGATTCAAAGCAAATTGGGTCTGTTACTGGCAAAAAAATTATTACAACTGAATGATAGTGCCATTATTTTCGTGAATTTCTAGAATTCAAACTTGTAAATTTTTCTTGAGAGCACAATCCCTAGAGGTTTCATTTGATCATAATAATAAACCATGGGATAACATGAAAGTGAGCCTCAGGTTGATGCCCTTCTTCTTTTCTATTCCTGCTTCTGGTTGTGCTGGAGGTAGAGGTTAGATGCTTCCATTTCAATTTTAGTTCTTAAGCAGATATGTGACACCTGAATCCAGACACATTGTCTTTTAAAATTAACTGTGGTTTGCTTGAAATGTATAGTTTATAACATGGGGTTGTTCCAAAGAAACCACAGTGAATTTAAAGCACAGTTTAAGCCAGTCTTCTCCAATTTGGTGTTCTTCAAATGTATTGGATTACATATTTCACTGTTTACTGTTGCAGATGGAAGCATTGGATTGGGAAAGCTGGTATAGATTTTGGGCATAACGCTCAAACATGCACACATTTAAAATTCAGGTGGAGCTTGGCAGATCTCCTCTTTGACTGCCCTGAGGAGGAATGAGATGTATGGAGGGAGGGGTATGTAAGACTTAGTCTAGCTGTACTTGTGTTTTCATGATACTAACACATTATGTCTGAAACCAGCCAGTTCTCCCCCCTCATAATGAGGTAACTTGAAAACCTTTCTGTTTAAAAGGAGATGACTAGCAGCCCCATGGATGAAACAGTAAGTCCTCCTTATTTCCATATTATTCAACTTTACTTAGTCATTTTCCTAGAAGATCGGGCAGAAGCAGGGTTTTTAAACCCGAGAAAATATGGTGCTTGTAATATGGGAAAGACAGCAGTTTGAGGCTGGGACAAGTGGGTACTAGCAGTGCAGAGAAGGAAATCTAATTTCTTCCTTTCGTTGGTCCATGATCCCATCTGGCTTCAGCTGTGGGGAGCTGATGGAGGCTGCATCTGTGCATTTGCCAAGCTGCATTAAATTGGTGTGTTGTTGGTGAGCGTTTTCATCGGTTTGGTGGCTTCCAGGTCCCAGGGGCTCGGCGGTGTCTGTCCTGTTGACTAGCTTGAGTGTGCAGGGCCCAATAGAAGACACTGCAGGAACAGCTGCTGCTTCTCCTAGAATTGCACTGGAAGCAGTCTTGCTGCCTTTGTACAGGAGACCAGCCGCTGAACAATAGTTTGTGCTTCCAAGGCCATGTGGAGAGTCACGTGAGCTGTTTGCTGTTGCTGCTTGGGGTCCTTATCCATCTGTTCTCTCCCCGCTCTTTCTGGGTTATCAGGCGCAGGTCCAAGTTCTCTCAAGCAGCCAGCCTCCTGGTCAGAGATTACGAGTGCTAACCTTCCTGGCAGGGGTGGTGTGGCTTTGCTTTTATGCAGATTAGCCATGTGCTTCTCACTTCAAGGCGTTCAGAGGAAAAGACATTTCCTGTGTTTAGCTCTCAGTGGGTGGTTCCTGGCTTTACAGTACAGGGACTGTAGGGTTGGGGCCTATGAACTGAGAGCATGCTGTAGAAGGATTACAGTACACTGCCCCCCTTCCCATTCCACCTCCGCTGCTACGTCACCACAACACAACCATTCGTGCTCTCATAGTGTTGGTGTCATTCATTCAGTGCCAAGATTGCTTTAAAAAATTCCCTTGGCCCCAGTTCAAACAGGAGTACAGCTGGGATGTGTTAGATTTTAGGCAGTCTGCCCTCAATTTGAGATGAGTTATAAATAGCTGCACTGACTTCCTTAACTAGCACACTCTGAGGTAAAATGCAGGTTAATTACTGTGGGAATCAATTAGGGCTTCTCCGTTAAAGAGCCAGCAAGGCTCTTTTAAAAATATAATCATTTATTTTTTATTATAAATCCGATGACAGATCTGCTCAGAAATAAATTCCAGACTTTAGGTAGGTTGTTAGTTTTCTTGGTAATCCAAGGAAGTTGCTTCTACTGTGTGTGTGCGCGCATACACACACACATGAATGCATGCACACTCTTTAAAAGTGCTACAGATTTTTTGTTTTCTATCCTTGTTTCTTTAAGTGTAGTAAGAACAAACAAGGGGTGCATGGTAGTGTCTTTTTACTTTATTTTACTCTCAGATACAGAGTTTGTAATATGCTTTATAGCATAGTTTTGCATCCAAAAAACAATGGTTTTGAGACCACACAGGAATCCCTCAAAGCAGTGCTGACAGTTCTGTATGGCCAGACAGCTGTAGACTATTTTTGAGATTGCTATGCAAATTTTGACTGAGGGTGGCAAATTAAGTAACTTCAGCTTGCCCTGGAGAAAGCCAGAGGACATAACAATGAGGGACAGACTCTCTTAGCATGATACTACTAGCACATGTTTTGGGGTAGCTTTTAGGTGTCTTTAAAAGATAAGATGTCTGGATACACCTCTGCATGAATGTCTCACCAAAGGTGGAGATGAATGTACTCTTGTGTTTTAAACTGATTTCCAGTATAGGTTGAGTCTCCCTTATCTGAAATGCTTTGGACCAGAAATGTTCAGGATTCTTTTTCAGTTATTGGAATATTTGTATATGTATAATGAGATACCTCGGAGATGAGACTCCAAATCCAAGCATGAAATTCATTTCTGTTTTGTATATATCTTATACACATAGCCTGGAGGTAATTTTAAACATAATATTTTAAATAATTTTGTGCATGAAGGTTTGTGTACACTGAACCATCAGAATGCAAAGGTGTCACTATCTCAGCCATCCATGGCTGAGTGGATCCTGGAGTATTTTGGATTTTGGAATTTACGATGAGGGAAACGCAACCTATAGTGCTTTCCAATTGATAAACTGTCCCTAAGAACCATCAGAGTCATTCATGTTTACCTAGAAAAGTTGTGTTTAGAAAGTTGTCCCTTTGGGATGTAAAACCCAAGCTATTCTATTTGCGTAAGTGTTTAAGGTGCATTGGGTGGAGTAATGCTATTCTTGAAATGCCGAGTGTTTCTTTTATCTGCATACAGAGTGACTTTTCATAGGCTATCAATATTTTTTCTGCAGCAGCTTTCCTTGACTGGGTGACTTCCAGATGTTTTGACTATAACCTTTGCCATCCATGATCAGTATAGCCAATTCCTAAGATCTCTGGTCCAGATGCTTTTAGGGTACTCTAACATTATTGCCTCAGGAACACAACTTTTTGTTTTGGAAAAGCTAAAGAACTTAAAAGTCCTTGATGGAACTGAGTATGAGATTGATTGACCAGTTGGGACATATTAGGTCAGCAGCTGTTTGTTGAAAAAGTGCAAGTAGAGTAACTCAGAATATTTTTATGGTTGTGAGGAGCTCTCACTAGCTCTGGTCTGGCTTTTTTGAAAGTACTGTGGAAGCAGCAGCTCTGAGATTGCTTCCAATTTCTTTGAATGTAGGTGAATTTGTAAGTGGGTTGAAGGTGGGAACAGGGTTTCAGTGATCAAGGAGCAGTGTTTTTCTCTGTTTTGTCTGTCTATGAAAGGGCCTCTGGCTTTTGAAGTGTAATCATGGTAATCTATTCCTGTGGTTTCCGCTTTGAAAGGATTTCTCTTGTGTCAGTCCACAAAAGAATTTTCAGCTTATTGCAGCTAGAACTTGGTATTTTCTTATTTTATCCTGAAGTATCCTTGCAAAAGGGTCAATATCACATCCCTCTCCCCCCCTCCCATAGTTGCTTTAATTTGAATATTATCAGAGATCATGTTTAAATTCTGACAGCTGTTCTTCACATCAGTGGTCAGCAACATTCATTCATTTCAGACTTGACTTGGTATTTGTGAGAATGGATTAGTTAGTACAAGTGAGGGATGTATTGTGAGGAAGGTTCTGAAAACAGACAAAATATTTTATTGCTGCAACTAAGGGCCTTTGCAGACTGCCAGAAATAGTGCAAATTGAGTCTACTTTAAGGGTTAGGGTTAGTGCTAGGAAATAATGGGAATTTTTTTTCTGAGACATTGAGCCTTCTCTGTCAGAGAGCTCTGGCGCCACAATAAAATACAGTTCCCATGATTCCCTAACCCTAACCCTTAAAGTGGACTCAATTTGCACTATTTCTACCAGTCTGCAAAGGCCCTAAGAACCAAGCCTTTTAATACTTGGAATCTTTTTGGTCCTTTCTCCTCTGCCACTTCCTCAGTTAAAACAGAATTTGCTTGGTATAAACAAGAGTCCATATTCTATATTGCTTTTCCAGGTCAGAAACAAACAAAAGGATACAAACTAAGGACACTGTGCCCTTGTTTAGATGGTGAACTTTTTATGGCAGGGACACATCTGTTTTCTGGTAATTCAGTGATATTTTTTAAAAAATGGTATAGAGACAGCCAGTCTGAAGTAACGATTTAAGCATTGGACTTTGACTCTGGAGACCAGGGTTCAATTCTGAGCTTATCCATGAAACTCACTGGATGACCCTGGGCCAGTCACATGCTCTCGGCCTCCTGGAGTGCAGTGGCAACCCTCCCTTGAACAAATCTTGCTTTAACAAACATGATAGGTTCTTCTTAGGGTTGCCATAAGTTGGAAATGACTTGAAGGCTTACAACAACAACAACAACAACAACAACAGCAACAGCAACAACAACAAAGTCTTTTGGTCATGCCTTGGAAATCTAATACTGTGTTAATTATACAAACATATTTTTTTAGCATTGTATTGCCTATATTGTACCCAAGCATGAGGCAAGGTGTAATTTGTGCTGGGGTGTTTTACTGTGAGCCATCTGTTTAACCTGCAAGAGCAACCCTAGTACCTTAATGTCACTTCTCGGTCCGTACATGGAGATTTTAGTCAGGTGGAAAATTGTGCTGGTTACATTTATGTTTAGTGACTGAAAAAAACATAAATATCTGAGAAAACATTGCAACACTATATCAGTTTGTTGGTAACATTTTATGCAACCTGTGAGTGTTGGTAAAACGGAGATGTTTGCATCTGCTTAATAGGAAAGAAGATTAAACTCTTAAGAAGATTTTTCTAGAAGCCTGGGAATAATGGGTGGTTGGATTGACCATGGGTGCTAGATGTTGTTGGTAGCCAAGATTCAGAAAGCATATTTTTGCTTTAGAATGTCTTCTGATTCTGCTCTGACTTTATGTTCATCCTGTAAGCGCCTCCTCTACTGCAAAGTATGATTTTGTTTAAAACACACATGGTTGGGAGCCAGAGTCTACTTTCTGCTTGTGGAGCTCACAGAAGGTCCATCCTGCGTCTATGTGGTCCTCCATATCATATTCTTTCCCACAGGAGTTGCCTGATCTTCTGTTTATTGTTTTTAGGGATCATGGGGACTGCTGTGGGAAGGAAGGCTTGAGGAAGCATGTTTCTGCCAGCTCAGTTGTAGGTTCCTAAATCGGCTGATGACCTAATTCAGAGTGGACAACTGTGGTCCTCCAGATGGTCTTGGATGATAGCTTCCCTAATCCATTATCATTTACTATGTTTGCTGTAGCTGGTGGAAGTTACAGACTAAAATACATTTGAGATGGTAGTGGTAGCACAGTTGCTCACAGTTTAATGGAATTGTGCATTGGTACTCCTTATAGCTTATATGAGGTAGATAGATTCTGAGCAGTACACTGAAGAAAACCTGGACAGTTGTAAATAGAGTAGGATATTTGCTTTGATATAATATTCAGGTGAAGATACTCCCTTGCAACTCTTGGCTGTTACCTTTTAGGGTTTTAAGCTTTGGAGTGATGTAGTAGTACAAAGTAATTTAATATAGAAGAAGCAACGTAGTGGTTTGAGCACTGGACTGTGACTCTGGAAACTTGCATTTGAATCCCTGTTCAGCCATAGAACCCCACTGGGCGACCTTGGGCAAGTCACATTCTCTCAGCCTCGAGGAAGGCAAGGGAAATGCCCTCTGAAATTTGCCAAGGGAAAAAAAACCATGATAGGTTCACCTTAAGGTCACCCTAAGTTGAAAACAACTTGAAGGTACACAGCAGATTTAATATAGACATTGTGGTTTCTTGGCCTGTCTGCTTTCCCTTATGGGATACAGCTGCTTTCTCTGTTTCAAGAAGTTCCTTGTCTATAAAAGTGATTTTTTAAATATCCAAGATAACATACTTTAGAGGTATACACTTTTTCCAGAGGGTGAGTAGTAGTGTATTATGATGTGTATTCCTTAGGTGACTAAGTGTTGGCTTTCCTTTTGCCTTCTTAGCTTTGTAGTGAATTTTAATTCATTTGCAGCTTCTTTTCATAGTAAAAAGTCTTTGTGTCTGCCTTGTTTTAAACTTGTGAGTTACTCCTTCATGAATAAAAGATGGTATTCAGATAGTTTTGAAAGGCAGTGGAATATTTTGTAATCAATATTGCAATTTTATTTCCTAGCCATCCAGCCCTATGGATCAGATGGGGAAGATGAGGCCTCAGCCTTATGGAGGAAACAACCTATACACACAACAGCAGGGACCTCAGTCAGGGCAACCACAAGGCCATGGATATCCAGGACAGCCATACGGGCCTCAGACTCCCCAAAGATATCAAATGGGAAGTCTAAGCAGGACACAAGCTACAATGGGCGGTGTCTCTTATGCACAGCAGGTAAGATGGCATGAGTAGCTTTAAAAGTTTAAAATAGTTCCTGTTTTTTATGAAGAAACTTTAAAATTAGTGACTCCTTCCCATTATAATGGATAAATATTCTGAAGTTCTATTACAATGTACTGGTGCTAGGTCAATCTCCTGCAACCTGCTCCTTCTGTGTGTGTTGGACTTCATCATCAATCATGTACAACCAGCACCTGGAGGGCATCAGGTTGAGGAATATTTTATTACCTAAATAACTTAGAAGTATGTGATTTCACTTTTCCCATTTTGATCATTGTACAGTACTTTAACAATCAGTTAAGTTTCTTGTTGTTTTTTTGTAACAGTAACCCAAATTTTCCAGGTTACTGTTACAAAGGTGCTTCTCTCTGAGCTCCAATCCTTTGTCCAATACCTTCCTGATCTCCTGCTAATTAAGTTTCTTTGCTTCCTTTGTGTAGATTCCTCCATATGGACAGCAAGGTCCTAGTGGTTATGGGCAACAGAGCCAGACTCCCTATTACAACCAGCAGAGTCCTCATCCACAGCAGCAGCAGCAGCCTTCCTATGGCCAGCAACCATCTCAGACCCCACATTCTCAGTCTTCTTATCAGCAACAACAAACTCAGTCTCAACCCCCACAGCTTCAGTCATCCCAGCCTCCGTACTCTCAGCAGCAGTCACAGCCATCACATCAGCAATCTCCGTCTCCGTATCCTCAGCAGCCAACCACTGCCCAGCAGCAGCATCCACAGAGTCAGCCTCCCTACTCTCAGCAGCAATCACAGTCACCCTACCAGCAGCAGCAGCAGCAGCAGCAACAGCAAGCTCAGCAGTCTGCTACCTCGGCGCTTTCCCAGCAGTCGGCATCCTACTCTCAGTCTCAGTCGCAGCAGCAGTCAGCATATTCTCAGCAGCGCTTCCCACCTCCACAGGTAGGATGTCTTCCATGTCTTGCCCTGTTCTGTCATGACAATCCTCAGAGCAAATAAGTTTTGTCTCTTGGTGCAGTTACACTAACTGTTGCAAAAGTCCAGTTAAGAAACATTTCCAATGTGTGTAGATTTTTTTTTACTCTTCCAGTGTAGAATAAATGCAGAAAAGGGGCAAGTGACCCCTCTCCTCCAAAACCCAAATACCAAAAATATTTAAGAACATAGTGACCTGTTAGCTTTGAAAAGATGGGTTGGGCCTCAAAGCTTATGACCCACCAAACCAAACACAGCTCTTGGACACCAGGAAGTTTAGTAAAGCATCTGTTGCTGGAAAAAAACAGAGCTTGGAAATTTTTTGGTAGCGTTCTCAGTATCTCTTAAGACAGTGGGTTTAGGGTTAGGGTTAGTTGTTGAGGGATTTTGGGACTTGGAGTCAAAAGCTAACTTTTCCAAAATCGGGCAGAAACCTGGAAGATATCAAGGATGTGGGAGATAAAAGCACAGAAATGGGCTGGATTATTTCATCCATGGCCCATTTTTCCTCCAAGGATCTCAAGGTAGCATACATGGTTCTTCCCTTCTATTATTCCATTGTCACAGTGACCGGAGAGGGTAGTGACTTATGAGGGGGTATCGTAAAGTTTTAATTATCCCCTTTAAAAAAGTTTGATAGAAAGTTTGTTTTGATTTGTAGTTGTTAATTTATCTCTATGTAGATTTACACATTTTTCTCAATGTTTCTTGACCCTCTGAATACAATTATTGTAGAAATCTGCAGATTGCACCTTAAACCACTCTTCCACTTCATGAATGACATCATCTGTGTTGTCAAATTGGCGACCCCACAACAGATTTTTCATTTTTGGGAAAAGAAAAAGTCACTTGTTGATGATGACACTGACAAAATTTCATCAATATACCACAATAACTTTTGGGTGTTAATTATTACTTTACAATACCCCCTCGTATTACTAGCCCTGACACCTATGCTTGACACTCCTCCCAATACAGAATATTAGCTCTCAAAGATACGATTTCAAAATGCATGAAATTCAGATAGAAACAACTGTACGAAGAACAAACAAAACCTAGAAGGTCTGTGCCCATCTTCTAAAGCAGAGTAAAGTAATGATGGGAGCTCAAAGACTTCTAAGTCCTTTTGTTTTAAGCTCCCCGTGTGCATTTTGTGACAAGCAGGACAGTTTCTGCAACCTTGCTGACCTAACAAGACTAACACCCAGTACAGAATCAATTAGGTTTCTCCATGTCTTCATTTTAAGGTGAGAGGTATGGCCACATGTGAGCAGTGGTGTTATGTCCACCTTATCTTACTGCGAAGAGAGAGATTGCAATATAGGCCAGCAAACCTGCTACCCAAGTGCTTGCCACATTTCCAGACAGCAAGAAACAGCAGACTGAAACTGAAGGCTACCACCCTCTTTGTATTTTTTCCTTGTCCCTTTGTCAGAGACACAGAAATGGAGGGAAGTGTCCAAGAGACCTAGCTGTATTGTTCAGCTGGGAACACAGAAAAGGACTTGGTTTGTTAACTGAATATAGAAGCAGGTGATAGTAGTTTTAAGTTTAAAGGCAGGCATAAAGTTGGGTGTATTCCACCCATCCTAGTTTCCTTGATTTGCAATGCAATTGTGGTTTGTTGGCTGCAGCTTGGGTGGTTTGCTCTATGGGTGTATGGCTGGGGCACTTCATAAAAGCTGTAGCTATATCATTCAGTTGAAAGAGAAAACTGGCTTGGGAAGGTGTGAAAGTGCTTATAAGATCATCAGTGTTGTGAGACATAAAATAAGCTCTTGAAATGTTAGTTTATAATGTGAAAATGGCCGTTCAGAGTTGGATGCTTGTAACAAAACTACAGTGATCATTTGGGACAGTTGGTTAGACTCGAGTACAGTCTGCCCCGCACATTTGCGGATTTGACTTTTGCGGATTTGATTATTTATGGATTTAACATATTCTATCTAGGAATCTCTAGGTCTTCCAGTGCAACTCTGTTTGAAATTGACCATAGAGTTGCGCTGGAGGACTTTAGAGATTACTAGAGAAAACTTCTCTCAAGGCATTTGTAGGTTCTCCAGTGTGATTCTGTGGTCAACTTCTGGCAGATGTTGACCATAGAGTTGCACTGGAGGACCTAGAGATTCCTAGAGAGTTGTTCTCTCAAATTAAAAACGTAGTGGTTTTTTTATTTGCTGGTTTTTTTTTTCATTTTCTCGGGGGTCCTGTGCCCCTATCCCAAGTAAATGTGGAGGGCCCACTGTACATAGATACAGGGAGCCAACACAGTGTAGAGGTTTGAGTTTTGACCTAGGACTCTGGGAGACCAGGGTTTGAATCCCTGCTTGGACATAAAAGCCAACTGGGTGACCTTGGGGAAGTCACATTCTCCGAGACTCTGAGAAGGGCAATGGCGAACCACTTCTGAACAAATTTTGCCAGGAAAACACTATGATAAGGGTGACCTAGGGTTGCATTAAGTTCCAAATGAATTGAAGGCAGACAACAATATAGAAACTGTTGCTTATCACTCAGTATAGTAAATCATTATGATAATGATGATGATATATTTTTTCATTTGATTGAACTTTTGAATTCTAGGAGTTATCGCAAGACTCATTTGGGTCCCAGGCATCATCTGCTGCCTCAATGGCTTCCAGTAAAGGGCAGGAAGATGTGAATTTAAATCTTCAGTCAAGACCCTCTAGCTTGCCGGTGAGTCTTCAGAAAGGTTTGGGAATGAGATATTGAACCACTGTAGGATATTTATTGTGCCTAGATTATTGCAGATAGAAATAGGAAAGGAGTTCTTATGTGTCATTATGGATCTCTGAAAACTCAGTCCTAAAGAACATTCCAGAATACAAGTCATAGATCCACATAGACTATGGTATAATCCCTAAATGGAGAAATATAATACATGTTGAACTTCTAACTTGGTTATTCCTTTTTCTTGTAAACACAGTCAACTCATACTATATTATGGTGAAAATGCTTGTGTAAAAATGTGCTGCTGATTTAGCTTCTATTGTAGGTTGAATCTCCCTTATTCAAAATGCTTGGGACCAGCATGTTTTGGATTTTGGATTTTTTCAGATTTTGAAATATTTGCATATACATACACATATCTTGGGGATGAGACCTAAGTCTAAACATGAAATTCATATATGTATCATATACACTTTATATACATATCCCAAGAGTAATTTTATACATAATATTTTAAATACTTTTATGCATGAAACCATGAGAAAGCAAAGGTGTCACTATCTCAGCTACTCATATGAACAACTTTTTGGAGATTTTAGAATATTTCGGATTTTGGAATTCCAGATCAGAGAGGCTCAGCCTATACATCTCAAACAGTTGATGTAGTCAGAAGGGCTGACCTGATTTTCTGCAGATGAGGCTAACATTCTACCTTCAGATGCTGGTGAGCTGTTGCTTCTAAGCTCTGGGTGTTCTCTTGCCCTTTGTTAGATCATGGCTTTAGTTAAACTCTAGTCTTCAGAGTGACATAGAGACTGGGACCTGATTTTTGCTAATGATCCAATTCATTGGTACTCATCAGCTTGCAGTAACTGGTGAGACGATGGACCTTACATACAGCTGCCTATTTAGGGCCGTTCTATATCTTGTGTGTCTCGTGAGGATAATTGGTAGGCTAATGTCTTCATACGTGTATAGCTCTTCCCTGTTCCCAAAAGGCCAACCTTTTTGTAGTGTTTGGAAAAGCTATTTAATGCCTTGGCTCAGTGCCAAGTCACTTCTCAAGAGACTGCCCCCAGCAGGCTCAAAGGGGAGTTGAGCTGCTGACCTAGAATTGGTCACTTCCACTTTTGCTGGAGTGTTTGGCGTTCAGAGTAATGTACCTCTGAAATCTACAGTTGCATGAACAGCATGCAAAAAGAGCTTGATGTGTGACAGAAATTTCACTTGCTTACATGTTTGTAAGATTTATTAGGTACCTTTTTGAAGAGATAGTAATCATGCAATCTTTCAGTAAATGTCATACAAATAAAATGTATAATTTCATACTACTGTAGAATGCTTTTTCTCCCCTACCCCAAGATGATGCAGGTTGCAGAGTCAAATCATTGCTGTTGTTCTTAACTGCCCTCAAGTCTACTGACTTGTGGCAACCCCATGAATGATTTATGGCAGCCTCCAAGTCACCATATCATCAACAGCCCTACTCAGGTCTTCCAGACCCAGGGATGTGGCTTCCTTGATTCAGTCTATCCATCTGAAATGCCATGCCGTCTTCATCTTTTCCTACTGCCTTCTACCTTGCCAAGCATTATTCTCTTTTCTAGTGAGTCATATCTTCTCATGATATGGCCAAAGTAAGACAACCTCAGTTTAATCCTCTTGGCTTCTAGGGAGAGTTCAGGCTTGATTTGCTTTAGGACCCATTTATTTGTCTTTTTAGAAGTCCATGGTATCTGCAGAACTCTACTTGAGCACCACATTTTAAATGAGTTGATTTTCTTCCTATCGGCTTTCTTCACTGTCCAGATTTTCACAGCCATACCTAGAAATGGAAAATAAGGTGACATAAACAGCCCTATATTGTTGGTACTCATTAGCTTGCAGTAACTGGTGAGATGACGGACCTTACATACAGCTATCCAATAATATATACCCGATGATATATCTTGACACTTCAGGATCTTGTCTAGTTCCTTCATAGCTGCCCTTCCAAGTCCTAATCTTCTTATGATTTCTTAACTGCAGTCTCCATTCTGATTAATGATTTGAGTGAAGGTATGGAAAATCTTGAACTAATTTAATGGCTTTATCATCTAGTTCAGTGGTTCCCAGACTTTGGTCCCAAATGTTTTGGACTTCAGCTCCTAGAACTCCTGACTATTGGACAAGTTGACTGGGCCTTCTGGGATCTGAAGTCCGAAAAACCTGGAGGTCTAAAATTTGGGAATTACTGGTCTAGCTCATCATCTACGTTAAAGTTATATAAATAATCTGTGGTCATTATTTTTTGTTTTCTTAATTTTCAACTGTAAATCTGCCTTTGCGCTTTCTTTGGCTTTCCTCAGACTTGTTCCAAGACTTTGCTATTTTCTGCTAGTAGTGTGATGTCATTTGCCTATCTTAAATTGTTCCTTCCTCCAATTTTCATGCCTCATTCCTCTTGAGTCTAATCCTGCTTTACATATGATATGTTCAATGTACAAATTAAACAAATAGGAACATAAAATGCAGCCTTGCCTGATGTCCTTGCCAATTGGAAACCATTCAATTTCTCCATATTCTGTCCTAACAATAGTCTTGTCCAGAGTTGAGGTTATGCATCAGGACAATCAGATATTGTGGCACATCCATAAATGCAGTAGTGCTGTGGTTACTGCAACCCTGGTGTCCCCTTTCTTGGAGACTGGATTGTACATTGAGCATGTCCAATCTGTGGGCCATTGTTTTGTTTTCTGTATTTGTTGACAGATTTTAGTTAGAACTAGAGTAGGTTCTGTCTCTGCAACTTGAAGCAGCTCTGTCTGTTCTTGGTGATTTATTTATACCAAGTACTCTTGACTGCAGCTTCCACTTCACTTTCTAAAATTGGAGGTTCATTTTCATAGGTTTTTCCTTAAATGAAGAATCCTTTAATCTGTTTTATATAGTTTATCCATGTATTGTTTCCATTGTCTTTTTATTTCTGCTTGGTTATGTGGTGTATTCTGCTGTTCATAGAACATTCCCACTCTTGGTTTAAATTTCCCTTTGAGTTCTTAGATCTTGTAGATAAAGTCTCTTGTTCTTCCTTTTTGTTTTCACCTTCAGTTTCTCTGCATTTATCATTACAGTATTTCTCCCTTGTCCCTGCGCAGAAGTCATTGGAAAAGTTGCTTTCAGAGTTCTTACTTTATTTCTATCATCTCTAATTTTGCTTATTGTCTGTCCTTAACAGCTTGAAGAATTTAATCTGTCATCCATTGAGGCTTCATTTGCTTTCTGGCTGCAGATAATTTTTTTTTTTTTTTTTGCATTCCTCCTTGACAGTGTCCCTGACTTCCATCCAGAATTCCTCTGGCTCCTGTCAATAAGGCCTAATAGTGCAGATCTATTTTTTACATTATCTTTACATTCTACACAGATGTTCTTCAGGTTGTATTTCAGCGTGATGGTTGGTTTAGTGTTCTTTATTCTTACTTTTGCAATGAGAAGTTCATAGTCTTTACTACAATCTATTCCTGGTCTTGTTTTTGCAGTGAGAATGGAGCTTCTCCATCTACTTCCAATTATGTAGTCTATTTCATTTCTATAGTGACCATCAGTTGATGTCCCTGTATAGTTGCCTCAGGTTGCTTGAAGAATGTGTTTGAAATGAATTTTATTTTGGTCTCACAAAATTCAGTCAGTTTCCTGCTTCATTACTTGATCTTAAACCAAAATTTCCTGCAGTCTTTGATTCTACTTTGTTTCCTACTTTTGCATGCAGTTGCCTATGATTAACAAGAAATTTGGTTTTGGTGTGTGTTGGACTCTATCATAAAATCTTTATATTTCTTCTTCTTCTGCCCCTGTAGTTGGAGCGTAAAAAGTTAAAAGGTTTCCTCTTGACTTGAATGTCTAGTCGTAACCGACTGTAGGGGGTGGTACTCACCTCTGTTATTAAGCCAAAGAGCCAGCGTTGTCTGAAGATGACTCCGGTGGTCATGTGTCCAGCATGACTCCACCAAACGCTATTACCTTCCCACTGAAGTGGTACCTATTTATCTACTTGCATTTGCATGCTTTCAAACTGCTAGGTTGCAGAAGCTGGGACTAGTGATGGGAGCTCAATGAGGTGTTTGGGCCTCGTACTGCCACCCTCATGATCATCAGAATTGGCATCTTAACCACTAAGCCACTGTGTCCCCAACATATACTTGGAGCATAAGCTTGGATTAAAGTTATGTTGATGGGGTTTCCCTAGTCTTATTGATGTCATTCAGTCAGAAATTGCATTATATCCTATAATTGCTTTTGTTACATCTCATTGTAAATACCATTTCACTTTTTAAAAAGGTCTCTTAACTGTGCGACCAAAGTTTGAGCAGATGGAAACCTGTAAAAACTATAAGATTTCATTTTTATTAGCAATAGATTGGCATTTTCCCTGGTTTGCTTTGACAAACCTTGGTAGCCTCTTGTATTCCTCAAGTCAGCACTCTTCAGCCTTTTTGGATTTTGGTTCACCAAATGCCACTAGACTAGATGTCTACAGGTTTTGTCTGGCTTTGGTAACTAAGCCAAATGTCTGCCTGCTAGAATTCTGAGCCTGCCCCTTTCCATGTAGTCCTGTGTAAATCTGCTCAGAACTCATTTCCACCATCTACAGTCGTTCTCACTGTTCTTGCTTCTAGATAACTATCAGTGTGTGATAACTATACTGTGTAATAACTGGAGACCAGTGTATACTTACCTATAGATCAGATTTGCTGACCTTATTGAGACTGAAGTATGCATAGATATGAATAGGACTAGGCTGTTGGTGCCTAATATCTTGCATCATCATCATCATCATTATTATTATTATTAGAATTTGGGACAGTGCCCTGCTTCTCTTCCCCTGTTCTAAATCTGACACTGGAGATGTGTATCAAAAGCCAAGTAAAATTGTGAGGGCCCTGTGTGCCCTCTACCTCTGGGTCAATACTTGGGGCTTGTTGTGGCACTAGGCAGCCGATGCACTTCTGGCTCTTAAGTCTCTGCTTTGCATTGCAAATGTGCACATTCAATTGCTTCTGCAGCCCACCACTCAAATGCCAATTCTAGTATTATCTCCAGAGCTAAAGGTAGGCCCTGCTGCTCTTCTGAACTTTATGAAATCCCATACAACTGATGGCTCTCTTTCATAGTTTCAGTTTGCTCCCCTGACCGCTTGAGAACTGTTTCCTCCCCAGCTCCAAGCGGGAGGGGAGGTGCTGGTCTTGATCAAGTTATCATGGCAAACAAGACTGTGGAAGTAGACATGTGAGAGCCACTTTTACTCTTTGTCTTGCATGTCCAGCTTGCTTTCTGGCTTTTCTTACTGCCTTAATCCATTTCTTTAAATCTAATAGAAAAAGTTCCAAAAAAGAAGTTTGTGTGACCCACTTGAGGTCAGGGCATGACCCTCTAATTGAAGGCCTCTGGTCTAATGTGAGCATCTGATTTCCTGAGGGCACCAGTTAATCCGTAGGTCTTTTGTTCTGGCCGGCTTCATGTGTAGATGTTCCATTTATGAAAGACCACTGTTCCCTCTCCCCTCCATCCCTAGGTAGGTTTTTTGAACCCTTAGTGTGAGTAAAGGGAATACTGTTTGATTGCTGTAGTATTAAGCATAAATAAGCAAGGACAATCTTGAACACTTCCTATTGTGGAATTTGGATGTATCTTTATCTCCTTTGCAAGCTGGAACTTTTTAAAAAGGGCTTTTCAGTCACATACAGTGAATTTAGCTAGTATCTCACTAAAGTGACTAAGATAATTTATTTTAGCACCTCTTCCATCCCATTTGGAGAGGCATCTTTATTATGTTGGCATCTTCTGCATCTCATATTGTAGGTAAAAAGTTTAGATGTTCTCATTTCTGATATGTTCTGTGGAAAGCAAGGCAGGAGAAAGTTAGTATTATCCTGTCTTTGAGATTCACTCAACATGCTATGTCAGTCTTGTAAATAAGACCACAAAAATACTAGCCCATCTTTTTGGCTAGTCTTTGGTACCAGATACCTTCCAGTTTACAAATCAGTTCACTGACTGATTGTTAAAGGCAATTCTGATTTGTCACAGAAGATAGATAAGTTCACAAGCATAATGTGTTCACAAGGGCATGCAGGGAGGCGTTCTTGGTAGCTAGCTCTCAATTACAGAATTTCCCCTCACTGGAGGCAGACAACAACCCAAAGAGAAGTATGTCAAGGTGTAGTTATTATGGCTGGCTTTGGGGGTTCAGGGTGATGTTGAGTCTAGTGTAAAGGTGCAGCATTTTCAGTAAATGTTAATCTGGAGGCACATTGATAAATTCTGAGCCTTTGGGATGGGATGAGTCTGCATTTAATTGAAATAGTAAATAGGTAGGGTTGACTTGTGTACTGCAACATTTTTCATTTCTATTGTTGTCAAATAGCTTTGCATGAGATGTGGCCTTAAACATGATTTATGGGCTGTGTTCAGTATCCCATGCATAGTTGTGAGACGTTGGATCTATTCACTAGGCGTGAAATGTGCCATCTTCTCTTATCTCTGCTCAGTTACATTGAATGGTACAATATAGACATTGTAGAGGCACTATTTAAACAAGTACTGGAAGAGATTCATCATCTGATGTTCGGGGAGGCTGTACCCCAGCAATTCAGGGATTCTTAAGGATAAAAAACAATTTCATGGTTATTATTAGAACTGAGTATTTTGTGATTTACTGTTTTGTTTTATCTTTTTTTATCTTCCTTGGGAAAATGTCAGTATTGGATTCATTGTACAGTTACTAATATTTAAAGATCTGGGTTTTCTGATGAGCCTCGCTAATGAATGTGTCAGCAACCCAGTCTACTTTATCTAAAGCAACCTATTTCCTCCAGATGTTTGGTATTACAATGTCCAAAATCCTGAATACGAATAGCAGTAAGTGGATTTGATGGGAGTTGTAATTTGAAACATTTGGAGGATACCATGTTGGCTTATCCCAAGTAAGTTACCAGCAAGTTTGGTTGCCATGGGCCACTTTTGCCACAGCTCTTCGCTACCAGCTTAATATCTCTCAGAATTGGATTTTATACACACTTGTCTAGTTGGCCTAACTGATCTTGATTTTGTTCTAGGATCACCTGCCTCTTGAATAATAAGTAATGAGATCAATGGTTAGTACACATGTAATAAAATATTGTAATACACATATAATAAAATATTGGGAGCAAAAATATAAAGCTATGATGTTACCTAATGTGCTACACTGTAGAAACCTACACTGTACACTGCAGAAATAATGCATTTTGGCACTACTTAAGTGCTGTAGCTGTGTCCTGTGTAATCCTAGGATTTGTAATTTTATAAGTTCTTTAGCCTTCTCTGCCAGAGAGTGCTTGTGCCTTACAAAAATAAAAAAAAAAGCTGAAGTCCCTCGGCCCTTAAAGGGGAAAGGTTTCCTACCCCTGTAATAGACATACATGTGAGATTCCTAAGACTTTACTGATATGTATTTAACTCACATAATTTTGTTTTCTGTGGATCATCTCACATTCCTTTCTCACTTGTTGTGCTTGTAGTGTCTCTAAGTTTCAGAGACATAGGAAGATCTGTCTAATCTAATGCTGTAGTTGCTGAGGAGATAATCTCTCCTTTTGATGCTGAAGTCATAAGAGTGAACAGGCTCTCCTGCTAAGGCATGGCCTAAACTTTAAAAAAAAATTAATGTAATTCTGAGGAAACGTAATAATGCAGATGGAATTTAGATCTGCTAACTTGATACATCAGTTAAAACGTTACCTGTTCTGTTTTTAAGCCTCCACTGGCTCTGTTGCTAATGGTATTTCAAACACCATTCAGACAATCTGCCTATATGATCACTTGTAAAAATAGTCTAAAACTAGTTCAAGTCTGTTTACATTATCATTGCACTAAATATCTTACATATAGGAAGAGCAAAGCATAAGCAATTTGAACTTAAATCTCGTGTGGAAAATTTTGGGTAAAATGCTTCTTGTTTTTTCCTCTTAATGGTTTTTGGGGTAGGATAACTTATTAGTCAGTATTGGCAGTGGGTTTCTTTTCCCCATTCAAGTTTGGAAGCTGAACATCAGGACACGTAGATAGGTATATTACACTTCAAGGCTGATTACTGTTTTGGATGTTGAATTTTGAGGCTGCACAGGAAATGTATTGATGGTGTTTATCAGCTAAATGAAATCTGAATTCTCCCATGGCAAAATGATGGTGGAAGCTCCTCTGTTACATTGGCCTAAAGACACCTTCTCAAACTGGTACCCTCCAAATATGCTGGACTATAATTAGTCCTTTGTTTTTCAGGGATGAAAGGAGTTGTAAAGGAGAGTGCCAGTTTGAGGAAGGCTGTGGTAAGCTATTGGATCTATATTTAGCCTGCAGTGATACACTGATATGGTGACAATACTTGAGATATTCACATATGATCCACAACAACTGGGCACCTCTGCTACCAGTGATATACTGGAGCAGCTCTCATGGCAGCAATGTGTACAGCTGTGTTAGTCTGGAAAATCAGTGTGCAAATGGCTCCAGCATCTGAGGAAGTTGACTCAAATCCACAAAGCTCATGCTGCCAGCATCTTTCTTTCAGTTACTCAAAGATGTTACAAGATTCCTTTGCAATGTGTACAGTTGACAGTTACCACTCCACACCAGCATGACTGGCATAGTTGATAGTACTATTTTGTCCCCCATTCTTCCAACCATCACTGATTATTAAAGGGGGAAATCCCCCCCAAAATGGCTTCTAGAGAGCATTTCTAACATTTTTGGGAGCCCTATGGGCCTCCATACCAATAATTTCCCCCCAGAAATTTTGCTTGTCCCAAAACACTGTCTAGGGAACATGGGAGGCATTTCAACACAAGAGGTGGGGGGCTGGACCAATTTATCTCCCAGCAAAGCCCTTTTTGATACAGGAAGTGATTTCTGCTCACTTCCTGTTGTAGACAGAAGGGCCTTTCTTGGGCCTAAAATGGCCTCGGAAGGCCTAAAAACATGGTGAAATTGCTCTCTAGAGGCATTTGGGGGCAAAGAAATTTCTTAATTATTTTGTGGAGATGGGCACTCTGTGTGAGGGATACAGTCCTCTTAGTTCTGTTGGGGGGGCCCTGTGTCCCCCTGGGCTTTCACCCGTCCCTGTTGTACAGATTCTAAAGCCTACCTCTAGTAATCAGTAATACAGCATGGCACTATGAGAAGCTAGTCTTTATGCATGCCTTGCAGCGGCTCGTGGTACGATTGCAGGGTATTTTTCTACTCAAAGAGAAGAATTGGAGTGGAATTTATGACCAGTGACCTCAGCAGCCTGCTTTAATCATAGTTTGCCTTAGGCTCTATATTTTCTGGGTCTCTGTGCCTCAAGATGATGCTGGATTCTGATGGATATCTTGAGGTAATCACGTTTGCATATCAACCTTTCTTTAATCTTCAGTTGCTGTGGTAGAAGGATTTGTGCAAATAAGTCTCCTGCATGTCGCATGCAGGCTTTGTTTTGCTCCTTGGTTTATAGGTGGGAATATTGCTCTCTACTAAGGAGCAAAGCAGTCTTGGATGAGAGAGACGGGGGCTGAACAGACCAGCACTTTAGGCTGGCCTAGAGATGGAGTGGGGGCATGGCGATAGCACACCGGCTGCCCTGACTCTGCCCCCACATCGTCCTCACGCTGCGCACCCCACTGCATGGCAGGAAGTGTCAGGGCGCTTCCTTGGCACAGCATTCACAAATGCTGGGCCAAAGGAGCACCAAAAAGCTGCACTGGCAGGGGCAGCGTTTTGCCACTCTAAAAAGGAGCGGCAAAGCACCAAATCTGGGCTGCGGTGTGTGGTTGCTGTGGCCCCGATCCAGCAAGCAAAGGGTGGTGGGACGCCATCCCTTAGAGGCCATCTGTTCAGCCCCTTTGACTTCTTTGAAGCACTTTTGAAAACCATATTTTCCCCTAAGAAATGATACATGAGATATGCTCTTTTCCAGATGCTGTAGTGGCATTGGAGACTTTTTACTAAGATAAATCGGGTAATAAAGAACAATATGTATGTGTTGAAGTGTCTTCAAATAGTATTTAAAGTACAGTAAGAGTTCCAGGAGAGCCAGTCTCTGAAAGCCTATGGAAGCCTGAAACTCATAAGCGATTGTGTCTGTTCAACTTATGCTCTGCCTCTCTGCCAAAAGGTACAAATAACAAAAAGGTAAGTAGCCAGGATATACAAATCCAATTGTCAGTTCCAACTAGAATGGAACTGTTCAGTCAGTGGAACTTACATATAAGTCTTGAACTACCAGGTTCCTATAGTACTCCTATGTGCCTCAGTTTAAATCATTGGCACATTGAATAGTGACCCACCTCACCTACATTTTAGTAGATTGAGAACATGAAGGAGTTGTGGTGTTCCTTTCACCACTACCCCTCACTTCTTACATCAATTATACCTGCAAATAACAAAATAATAATAATAATAGGTGTCAGGGCTACAGTTTGGTCTGTAGGGCTAAATTGCCCAATATGGAAAACTAGTATAAATAACACAGGATATATATGCATAACTTTGCATTCATAATTCTGCTTATTATGTGGAGGAGCAGTGGAATATACAGGGCTGTAAACGTCTACTCTGACTAGTGGAAATTTCAACTGCTCATCTAGCTTTTCAGATTTTCAGCCAGGCATTGCTCAAGCACTTTCCATCTTTTCACTGTTGCAAGGATTCAGTGCTTTCCCCTTTTTAAATAAGGGTGTATCTGAAGAGTTTCATCATGTATCCCATTGCACAGTTAATATTTGCATAGAGTCAAGCTGCTATACTCAGCTGTGGAAATACAAAGCTGCATCATACCCTAGCCATAAATATCCTTAATCTTTGGCCACCAGTGGTTACCCAAGAAACTTTTTCTCAGGTTCAGGGCCAGAGATTAGCAGTCCACCCACATTGACCAGGTTTGGTTAAAACAAAGCTGCTGTTCCTAGATGTCTCTGGAAAGGGCAGTTGGTGAGGGAGGTTTGTTTTTTGTCTTAAAAATTGGGGGGGGGGGAAGGAGGTTGTGGGGATGAAAGAGGGGCTTTGATGGTTGAAAAGGGGGGTGGGAGGGCTATGGACAGTAGCAGGAAATGTTCTCCATCCATGTGGTAAGTGAAAGCCATATCAGTATGTTGGATTGGGCTTGAGGAGACTTGCTCTTTCTGCAGAAAGATTTCTATTTAAGCTGCAGATTGTATAGGTTGTCCAAGCTACATGAACTGAGGAAGCTTCTTTTAGTGTGATTTTGTGTCCTCACATTTTCTCAGTTCATGGTGTGGAACTGGGCCCAGCAATTCATAAATTCACGGAGAAATAATATTTGCTTGCTAATTATAACTTGTCTAGGCATAGCTGCAAATGGTCCCAGAGTACACAGTGCCAGAGATCCATATGGCGCTTGAAGGATCAGTGCCTCCCAAATTGTTCTGGCAGAAAGGTTCCTGCAAGGCCTGGCTGTTGAATGACTCTGCTCATTTGCATGGGCAGATTAATAGCAAAACAAACTCTGCATGTGACCACTTCTGTTTCTATTTTTATTTCTCTGGAAGCCAAGTCCTTCCTGAGCTTTAAAACTGGGGCAGGGGGAAGAGACCCTCAAATAGCCGAGGTGCAGCTGGACAGTGCGTTCTCAGCCCAGTAGCAGCTCTCTCGCTGGGAGTATCCACGTCATTCCAGGGACATGATTTGTGGGTATAACCCGCTTCTTGGAAGTGATCTGCTGTTTGTTCATGTGGCACTCCCCTGGCTCTCACTTCTGAATTAAGCAAGGCTAACCTGGTGCTCAGAAGGAAATTCCCCACCCCCACTGCTGTGTCAGTCATGGCTGTTCTCAGCAGCAGCAGCAGCAGCAGCAGCAAGGAATGCTGTGTGCTCGATTTCTCTCCGAAGGGGCAGCCAATCAGCGCCTGCTTTATAAATCATGCTGCTCTGAGCCACTGATGCAGTTTGCTTTCCCTGTGCTTCGTGCAGGAGGCTGTGTTTGCAGCAGATCACTCTATGCTCGATCCAGGGCCCGTTTCCTGTTTCTATTCTAGTCATTGGTGGCTCGGCATGGCTTCCTGCCTATATACGTTACAGATTCCCCTGATGGGAGCTTTTGTTTTCTCAGGAACGATTTCGGTTAGAAAATTAACTGAAATGCGAAGCCAGCTGCAACTTGGAAAGGAAGAGATTAGACAACAGGCCACATGCTCTCGAAGCAGTGCTGTCCTTTCTTTCTTGTTCTGCTTTAAGCCCATCTTCTGTAAGCAGGGCAGGCTAGTATTTAATTGAAAAACAGCTAGGTGATACCTAGTTCTACTTAGATTCCCAAGAGTGGCTCTTTTTAAAATCCTGTAGAACCACTGAGTTGGGAGAACCGCAATGACATTGTTGCTCATCCTGTAGAAATACATGAAACCAATGTACTGCAACTGGGATTGGTTGCAGTAACTCAGGAATAACCTGGGTGAAAAGGAGAAGGAATGTGTGAAAGAGGTGGATAAAAATCTAATTTTAAAATGGGCTTTCTGAACACTTAACAGGTTCAGTGGGTGATCTATGAAAAAATGATTTTAAAAACCCACAAAGGCACAGATATATATACATTTTGAGAATAGAATCAAACAGCATCGGTCAGCAATGAACATTGTATGAAACAAAACAGTTTTTCCTGCCAATGTAAAACATCATCGGGGAGCCAGTCTCTTTTTGGATGAAGTTCCTCAGTCAGGGTGTGTGTTATGTGTATGTGCCTTCAAGTCACCTGTCACTTTCTGGCGGCCCCATGAATTTTGGAGGGTTTTCTTAGGCAAGGCATGCTGCCGCTGCTGAAAAGGCCCTGTCTTGAGTATCTACAAACTACTCTCCCTAAGTGATGGGAAAGAAACAAGGTCTTTGTAGGAGATCATAAATTGTGGACAGTTTCATAAAAGAGGAGGCAGTCCTTCAGATATTTTAGCCCCAAACATTTTCTGGTTTGTAGGTTTAACCCAGCATTTTAAATTGTACCTGAAAATAAATGGCAAATCAGTTAAGTTTATCCAGAAGTACATTATGGTTTGCCAAGCATGTAATAACATACTGTATATACTCAACTATAAGTTGATCTCATGAATAAGTCGAGTGCATGTTTTGGGACCAAAATTATGGATTTTGATATGACCGGTGGATAGCTCAAGAGTAAATCTTAAGGGCATGTAACAAAGGATCTAGAGCAGGGGTAGGCAACCTTTCCCCTTTAAGGGCCAGGGGACTTCAACTCCCAGAAGCCTCAGCCATGTCGGCCAATAGTCCCATGCTGGCCAATATCTCCTGGGATTCTGGGAGCTGAAGTCCCTTGGCCCTTAAAGGGGAAAGGTTGCCTACCCCTGATCTAGAGGATAACACAAAGGAAAACGATGCCAAATAACTTACAAAATCCCAGCAGGCATAACTGTTTGTGCTCACACTAAAGAATAGGATGAGAGAGTGGAGGGTGGTCCAGTGCTTCCAGGACAGATCACACTCTTGCCTTTCACTAGGGGGAAGGTTCCTTTTTTTAAAAAAAAAATAGGAGTTAAAAGCATAGTACTAATTGACCCATGGATAAGTAGACTCAGGTTTTTTGGGTCAATTTGTTGACTAAAATTTCTAGATTTATATACATGAATATATACAGTAAGTCTAGTTGCCAAATTTATATTAGTTTAAATGTCTAAAGATGTTTAAAAAGCAGTCTTGCACAGAATGACATGCACTAATGTAAGCAGGAGGCAATTAAGATATGGATCACATAGCTACTTCTTCTTTCCCCAAGAAAGGGACAGAGTTGGTATACAAGTTGAAGTTGCAAAAGGGCACACTAGGCCTTCTGCTGCCACGGTGCCACTGCTGCCACCTGACCATCACTGGATCTTGGAGTACTCCCGACCTTCTACCTCATCTTTCAAAGAGCTGCTGTGTCTAGAATGAATGTGTTCTTAAACTCAGATTAGAGTGTTAATATTGACCCAAATGGCATCTGAATTAAGATTTAGTCTGTTTACCAATCTCCAGTCTTTTGGTTTAGGATTTGGGAATTTCAAACTTATGTTCTGGCTATGCCAATCCAGATTGCTGTTTCTTTGGAGTGAAACAGCAGCAGCAACTTGTACCTTTAAATTGAGGGGTGGCAAGGCTTTAGTTGGACCTGCTTCCAATGTTCTTGGTGCAAAAAGTGCTGTTTTCTTGCTCTAATTGACAGCAGTGAAAGAGCAATCTCATCTCTTACCTTACTAGTTGGTCACTGATCATGGGTAATGTACTCCTAGATTTTGTGATAGTGCAGAGTGACGAAGAGCTGTGTGGTTTGTATACTGTGAGTTGCTGTATTAGATTAATCACCATCAAGTGCAATTCAAATTGTGATTCTCCCCCCCCCCCCCCAAGAATCCAAGATGACTACATTGAGACTGTTGTACTTTGTCCATATCATGAGAAAATATGACTCATTAGAAAAGACGATAATACTGGGGAATGTAGAAGGCAGGAAGACCACATGCCAGATGGTTAGACTCAGTCAGGAAGATCACAGGCCTGAACCTCTGCAGGACCTGAGCAGAGAGGTTGGGAATAGTGGGTCATGGAAATGTCTCATTCACAGGGCTGCCATGAGTCAAAGGACTTGAAGGAACTTAACAACAGTAAAAGTATATGCTAGATTTATACTTACAGCTCTGAAAGTGAGAGCCACAAACTGGTTACAGGCACTGCAAACTCTTTCTTAAACAAGACTCCATGCTGTGTTACCGAAGATTGTCTTAGACTGCCATATTGCTCAGAGCTGTGCTGTTTTTCTTATTTTTTAAGTGATCATATTATGAGAAAACACTGATTTTTCCCAGCACCCATTAAGTCCTATTTCTGGAATGTTCTGGGCACTATCTACAAAGCCCTTGCATGCTTGCATAGAAGTCCCGTCAATTGTGAGCTGTCCCTTCATCAAATAAATGATGCAGTTCAGTTTTCTTTAAATGTTCATTGATGTGCAAATAACTGATGCTTTGAAATAAAAGTACAATTTCAGTTTGCCTATAGTTAACCATCTAATGCAACTATGCACAGAAAATGAGGCAAGATTATATTTTTATATTTCATAAAAGCACTGTGTAATTTCTAATTACATTTTCTAGTTAAATATTTCATGATGTTAAAATAGGACCCTTTCCATATTAATTTGCCTTTTAAAGAATCCCAATGCAGAAAGTACATACTGCCATAGATGGATAATACATAGGATGCACATGGATTTCACCATTGTGTAGTTTGAAATAGAACACTGCTCCTTCCTACACAAGTCAGTTGCAAGGAAGAATCAATATTACTGAATGGTTTACCTTTCTGTGAAGCTCAGAATGGTCACTAATTGAAGAAAGTGAAGAAAGCTTGATAATCTTTAAGAGCACTGTATTTCCCCCCAGGATTTGATTTCAAAGCTGCTGTTTTAGGCCCCTGGTCTTTCAAAGACCAGCAACATCTAGTTTTCCATTGGAAACTCATAATCCGTTAGTACAGTGGTTCCCAGCCTTTGGTCCTCCATTGGTTTTGGACTCCAGATCCCAGAAGCCCCAGCCAACCTGGTCAAGAGGCAGGAATTATGGTAGCTGAAGTCCAAAACATCTGGAGGACCAGAGCTTGGGTACTGCTGCATTAGTGGCCTCTACCAGTGGCAAGGCCACCATTTTTATTATGATAAGAAAACCAAGGTAGAAGGAGATTAAATGATGGTGACAATGAGGAGGGCTTGTGGTCTTTATTTGTTTAGGTGTTCATATCATTTCATCTATCAAAAGATCTCAGGAAGGTCTTCAATCATGATAGATTAAAAGTTGGTCTTGTATACAGGTGGAGTTTAAAGGTTGGTCCCAGGTCTTAAAAGACCAAATGCTAGATAGTGCAGTTTTAGAGTATTTTGTTTGATCTCTTTATTAATATGTTCTCCAGAGGCCAACTTTTGGAACATGGACATTTCATGCAGATTTGGGGCTTAATGCTGCCTCTTTCTTTTCATGAAGAATCCTGGGAAGGATAAGGAAATATATGTGCATTGCAACTTAGGGCCTTTACAGACTGCCAGAAATAATGCAGCTTGAGGCCACTTTAACTGCCCTGGCTCAGTGCTAAGGAATCATGGGAATTGTATTTTTTTCTGGGACATTGAGCCTTCTCTGTCAGAGAGCTCTGGCATCACAATAAGCTACAGTTCTCATGATTCCATAGCACTGAGCCAGGACAGTTAAAGTGGCTTCAAGCTGCATTATTTTTGGCAGTCTGTAAAGGCCCTTAGTTTTCTATGAAAAGCTGATCACTAGCATGATGTTGGTGGTGCCTTCTCTGGACCAGGAATTGAAGATGCCCATAAAACTTGGAATGGCAAAAAGTGACATAGCTATAGATTACTTATCCAGCCACCTTTGACCTTCTCTGGCTAATTATTGGCTTGACATGTGTCAGTGAGCAGCAATGGGCTGGTTACCATAGTTACATTCAGGATGCCTTGGGAATATAGTTGCTGCTTCTCAACTAACCTGTTTCATGAATGGCAGCAGCTTAAGTGCAAGGTTTTTAGTCCTGGGGGTTTGGAAGATCCATCTAGTCACATCAGACACAGAGGCATGATCCTTCAATACCAAACATGTTTTGGTATTCTGTTAGCGTAGCAGAATGCCCTCTAGTGAATGGAAAGCAGGTGCAAATGTACATAATCCAGTCCAACTAAAATTGAAGAGACAAACAAGGAAATAGGTACGTTATTCCAAGCACTTCTGGGGGATGTATCTTTTGTTTCTGATAACACAGATAAACCATGTATCAGTTTTCTTGAAATTATGTGCTACTGATATGATAGGTACCACAATTATTTGACAGTGCTGGGATACGCCAGTGTTTATGGTAGTTTTGGTCTGTTCAAAGTAGTCTTAACCTCAGTGAAGAGTAACATAGCCATTCCTAAACAAGCATGCTCCCAGTTAAATGGTGACGACTGTTCATAAGCAAACAGAGATAGCCCCATCCAGTAAAATATTACAACAATTTAACTAAACAGAAAGCAAAACTAGCTAGAAATATTTCACTTTCAGTATCAGTAATAAATGAAAATGGATTTATAAAGAAGCAAGAGAATGAGTAGATTTTACCATATCACATGTGGAAGCAAAATGAGGGGGAAAGAAGGTAACTCTTAACAATATTTTGAGAATTTGCATGCCCTGCAGTTTACTTCAACCCTAGATATGGGTAATGTTAGTAGCCAGTGCTGGGAGCTTGTCCCCTGACAGTTTAAATTGTTATGAAATGGTAGTGAAGGAAGTGTTGACCATAGAGGGCAGGTACATTGGGGTTTGCCTCTTCCAATTCTGTATCTTTCTGTAACTTACGTTATTTTAAAACTGCTAGAAAGTGGAAACTATACAAGGAGGAAAGTAACCTGGTTTCCTATAGAATGGGGAGACAGTTCTGTAGAATGGACCCACTCAATAGAAAGGCTTTATTCTAAGTCGTCTTAGTTCTAGCTTGTGTAAAAGGGAAAAGCAGCTATTCCCAGACATCCTTGGAGTTACACATTTTGGAAGTCCCAAGTATTTCAGGTTTCTCAGAGGTATCAGTAGATCATCATCTACCTTCTGTGCACTTGTGTTCTAAGCTATGATGGCTTGGGTTCAGTGTAAGCATTCAGTTTTTTGTACTCAAGGACTCATCCTTGAGTTTCAGTCACCAGCATTTCTTATTGAACCTGGACGAGCCAGTTCCGTGTTTTAAGGCTGGATTGGTTTTTGCTTCTAGTATTAATTAGACCTAGGCTGAAACAGCCAGTAGAACTAGCTAAACTTTTGAGTTTTTTGGAATCCTATAGGATTCCTAAGTTTCCAGTACTGACCATCTTTCAGATTTCCTGATAAAATAATTACATGAATCATTTCTTGGAAAGAACTCGAGCAGCTGTACACATGTCAGGTGCAAATACAGTGTCATGACTTCATAACATTTGCCACTATTTAATCATTTTTTTCCTATCTTTCCTTTGGACTAGCCCCAGGAAATACTAGAAAAATGAAGTGTTCTCTGGCTAGGCGAATGGGAAGATGCTTCACTTGTCTTCACCTCCAATCTCGGGGACACATCCTGTTTGCTGCTGCTAGCAAGTGTGGCTGAACAAATCAGAAACATTTTACTTCGTGTGTTGTCCAAATCTGGTATCTTGGTGTGTTGTTCCTTTTCAAGCCAGAATTTTAAAGCCAAGAAC
Organism: Phrynosoma blainvillii; assembly: GCA_026167975.1. Classification (NCBI taxonomy): domain Eukaryota; kingdom Metazoa; phylum Chordata; class Lepidosauria; order Squamata; family Phrynosomatidae; genus Phrynosoma; species Phrynosoma blainvillii. Next base: position 25,086,557 of record JANUYF010000008.1, read on the forward strand.
ATACACTGATTAGTGATCTTGGTTTGCAAATGGAACAACAGATTTAAGATCTAAAGTTTGAAAGACACATTAAGTAAACCATGTGTAATTTGCTTAGCAAGTCATGTAATGGGAAAAACCAAACAGGACTGAATGGCTGCATGGACAGACTGTAGTCTCATTCATGTTAAGATGAGATTATCAGTCATACTGGCTATAAATAATTCTGCTTCCTTTGGGTGGGTAGCTATAGTGCTGCCTCCTGAGAGCAGAGCTGCTGACACTGTGGAGGATGTCGATGAGTGACTTGAAGATAGGGCAGATTGAGCATAAACTGTGTTCCTGGCAGGCCATTTCAGAATGTCACAAAGGCCAGTTTGGTAAGTGCTGCTACTGGAACCAGGCATTTAACTGTTCCTGGCAGAGCAGGATCAAAATACTGAAAAAGCTGTAAATCATGTGCCTTGCACTTTACCTGTATTGCCCCACTACCTGTACTTTGTGATTAGTTGTTTAAAATATAGGAATCCTTGAAGGGTTAAGTAGAAACTAGCCTTGGACAGGTGGTTGCTTGAGGAAGAGATCCATTCCCAGCATTCCCTAAGGGGGAGGAGCTCTGGCTCTTTTGCATGGTGGGTTTTTTCTCCAGTGACATTTTGTTGAACACATGCATCATGTTGCTTTCTCCCCTTACTTTGTGCCTTCAACCACAGGCTAAGCATTGCTCTTGGAAAGGAAGGGAAAGGACATGCGACTTGCCAGCCTCTACTTACTGCTCATGCTTTGGGAATGTTTTTAATAGGTACTTCTTGAGAAAAAAACTGGAGAGGGGAGGAATAGGGAGAGGAGGTGGAATGGTGTTGAGTAGAAGCAGTGGATGTGATTAACGTGCCTACTGAGCAGATCTGTAGGAGTGGAGGAGTATCGACCTCTGAAAAATCAATGGCTGCTGCAGTAGCAGTGCTGGCTCCCTCCTCCTTTTTTTCAAGGTCTTTAGTTGAAGGAGGGTGGTAAACCTAGCAGCCCTTCTCCCTTCCCTTATCTGTACCTAGTTTCCCCAAAAGGACTGAAGGACCCATTCATGCCCTCCCCTCGTCCTATAATAATTTGCTTAGATGGGTTATTTTTTTGCAATTATAGTGAAATTTCTCTTGTGTGACATGCACACACACACACAGAGCAAGCTCCTCCTCCTCGGCACCTCTTTTCCAAGCCCTTCCTTCCTGCACTGCAGATACAGCAAGCAGATCCTACCAGTTTTGTCTAAACCTAGTCTAGGAGAAGGAGAACTTGCTTCTTCTTTTCCAGCCTCAAAACCCTTGTTCTGGTTTCCATCCTGAAGCAATCAGTGTCTGTGCCGATACACTGTAGAGAAGCTGGAATCCCCTATTGGGAAGGAGGAGAGATGAGAGCTCCTTCTATTGAAGGAGAGAGAATGAATTTAGATGCTCCTTCTATCATTTTTGTACTTCCTTTTAATGAATATATATGTTGGAGACAGGAGTGCATATTACTATTTTATGCAATGCAAGGGGCCATTTTTAAACCTCTAAAGGCTGTGTACATTTTAAGGAGTAGATAAACCTGACTCCTGATTTATTGTACAGTGGTTCATTGGAAAACTGAGAGTATGATTACATAGAGTTATTGAGATGAGAGTTGCATGGTTGGAGTAGGCAACTTGGCAGAGAGAGAAACCAGTGATTTATAACTTCACATAATTAATAATTCTGCAGATTGTGTGAATAAATATAGTGGATGTTAGACTAAACATGCTAAGATAGATTGACATATACTAATTTTGTATCTTTATCTGAAAATGATAACCATTGAAAATAATCAAGAGTTAAAGAGCTGAAATGCATTTATTTTATTTCTCTGTTTTGTCTTTTTCATCCAGTAGTATAATTGCTATTGTACATGCCACAGGCATGAACCCTAGGCATTTTAATTTAAGACATATACAGAATTCTTAATATAAACCATATAAACAGTTGCTGGTGATGCTACTGATAGCTTTTTTTTTTTTTTGTCAGATCTCCTCCCCCTTTCAATTCAAAGTGTTGCCTTCTTTCCTAAACCTATAGAAAGCATCTTTTAGATTAGAAACATTAGTCTCCAATTGTATTTCTTCCTTTTTGATCCAATATACATCTAATTTTAAAACTTTTTAAAATATTAGCATTTTAGTTGTACAGCACCTAGCTTCCATCACTACTATAAGTAAAATACTAACAATTTTTTTTCCTAGCAGTGAGGGAATAATAATTTTGCCAGCAGAAACTCTAGTCCTTATGCTTAATAACTAAAATGTTTCTGATCTAAAATTGGCAGCAAAAGCAAGATTACATTAATGGCTCTCTCTCATGTTTACAGGACTTGGCTTGAGGAAAACACATGTGCCAAGCTTTAAAAGCATCATGAATGGGCCTCTGGTTGACATGGAACATGAGTGCCTATTTGCCTGACAGCCTCTTGAAGAAGAGAGGAAATGAATGATTTGATCTATTCCGTAGCTATTGTAATAGAGCTAGGATTGTCAGGGGAATTGAGTGTGTATGTATATACACACGCATGCATGTGCATCTCTCCAAATATTTCCATACAGTAAAGGGTCCACAGTTTATAGTGTCCTTGATCACCAAGCCAAAAATTATTATCCGTATAGTCTGGTTCCTCCCTTGCAGGCTTGACAATTCTTGAGCGGCTGTTGAGAAATCCCCCCCTCCCCCAGATGGGTTGCGTACTGGCTTGGTAGTTACTAGGTGGAGGTGCTGTTTTTCTGCTGCTGGCCATGGAAGCATCCAGCACAATTCTGTGCCAAGGAAGGTTGGAGGCTTGCAATTTTCGCTCTGTGGCCAACACATTCCCAAGTATCTTGACCTGCATAGATGCAAGTCCTGGCCCCAGGCTTGCAGTGGGATAAGCATGGCGAATGAGAATATGGAAGTTTGAATTTTACAGCATCCCCTCCCAATTCATGGGGGATCCATTCCGGACCACCCCCCATGAAAATGGCAGCTTGCAGATATTCGAGCCTCATTGAAATTAATGGTGCGTGCAGGTGCACGGCCCATTTTGTCCCCCTCTGTTTGCTACCTGCGAACAGGCGAGGGATGCAAATTTGAAGTCCACGAAAATGAAAGGGCGACTGTAGTTCTGAAACTGTAGCTAATTCATTATTATGCATCTGGAGCTAGCTTTATTTCATGTAGTACATTTTCTGCTTTTAAGTCCTCTTTCTGACCTCTTGAATTCGAATCTGGATAAAACCCACACAATGTACATGCAGTCCTGGATGTGTAGCCTTGTGTGTGCTATATAACTTAAAGGTGAAGGAAGAGATTCCAATGGATGTAAATGCCAGGTGTCAATGTTGTACATTCCGTGACTTCTGTATCTCCTGACCGTTAATTCTACTCCATCCTGTACTGTTTGGAAACATTGGTAGTAAAATACTATCTAATATATGCAAGATCTGTTCACAAGTTACCTAAATGACCATTAAAAAAATTATGTCAGTACAAGCTAAATACTGACTGTTTAGGGTAAGGATGGACACATTCTAGGAGTGAGGCGGTTACATTGACGCTCTCCCGACCCACTGGCATTAGCATAGGTTTGTGTATGCACTTTTTTAAAAAAAGAACTGTTTTTTTTTTTAATGTCCTTGCTACAACTGTAAAAAAGCCAACAGCTGTAGAGACTGTCTCCCCACAAAACAGCGGGAAGGGGGAATATGATCCATAGGTTGCATATTGTCCCTGTCTGTCATAGAATATGATAATATAGGTTGCTGGAACTCAAAGCATACCATAAAAATAGAGTGATGACTACATCATAATACAAGATACGGTGGACACTGTTCCATTCTTGTATATCAGAATAGATTTGAGTATATCACGGTTCTATTAGAACCATAACTGGACTTAATGTATTGTGATCATTTTCCCCCTCTGTGAAGCAAGAAGCAAAAAAACAAAAACAAAACAAAAACAGCCCAAATAGTAGAAACTTAATTAGTCTAACAATTTAAGAAAATCTTGACACCTTTTAATCCAAACGTAATAATGTTGGACTTGGTACAGTTCATAATAGTGCCATTTAAAGATAGGCGGGAGTGAGCGCACTAACAATATGTTCTAAGACTTTTCTGCTGTTTAGTATTTGGCTTTCTTGGGAATTTTAGTTGCATCTTGTAGGCAGCCTTGCTAATCCCTCCCTTTTGGGGGGAGGCTGTTTGATTGCAGGCATGGTTTTGTTTTGGTGTGACAAGGTGGTGTTGGCAGCTGATTCCCTATTCACCAGCAGCACGAACAAAACTCCTGCTGGCATAAGGTTGAATTGGGCAACCAATCGCAGCTGGAACGGTTATAGTTTCGGAGTCCCTGTGGGCTTCCGCTATCAGGTCACATCCCAAAATAACACTGGGCAGTATTTCAAGTGAAGAAACGAAGGCTTTGGGGTTGCAGCCAGCTTGGAGTGTGAGATTTTTCTGTGAAATACTTGGAATCCCTCCAACATTTTTGATCTGCATGGCAGATGAGCAATAAAATGCATAAAAACACACACACATTGGAAACACGTGAAGAAATTATCCAGACCAAGACGTTTCCTTCATGCTGGCAGAGTTACTGCTCTTGATTTGCACCTCCTGTTTTCTTTTGCCTTATTGGATGTATTCAGAGAAGAAGGGAAATACTGTTCAACACAGATGCTGAACCATTCATTATTGCTCTCTAAAAAAGAATTTTTAAACTGTCCCAACAGTCGAATCCAGATACAATGTATCTTTTAGAGCACTTGAAGTGTAAATTTGTAATTCTTTTATTACATAAATAAATAAATAACTTTTTGTATGCCATAATAAGCTATCCTCTTTAGGGTTTTTAAGGAGGTATTTTGTTTTAAAATATCTGTGTCACAGTTATGATCTCATAAGAGCTTTCTAAGCACTTATAGGTTAGTTGACTAACCTTTTGTGATGCTTTTGTGCCACTAAAGGAGAGATAACATTGAGGATTAATAATGTAGAAATTACCCCAGACATCTTGAAATGGAGAACATTTGACTGATGTACACACTCATCATACTCCATCCCAAGTTCAAAAAGAGGAGTTTTAAAAAAACTGGATGTTTAACATATGTTGCTCTTCTTAATTAGTAATATCCCTTGAGTCACATTTTGAATAGCAAGCCCATACTGGACAATGTTAGTTGTCAACAAAAACAGTGTGTTGCATCGCTGCCATATATGCCCACTCTCCCACCAAAAAGGAATGCTTTCCCTTGAGTTGATATGGTTGGACTGAGCCTTTTGGTGCTAGTCTATACAGGTTCATCAGTCCTGTTCAGTAGTCCATGGCAATGTGTGAATAGGGGTTCATTTTATGATTATTAGAAATGGATTTGGCTCCCCTTCTGTTTTGCTGTTCAGAATGAATACAACTTAAGTGGTATTTCTTGGTATTGTTACCCCAGTCGTTTTTCATTAGACAGGCAAGAGCTTCACAATGCTTTGCCATAAGAGCCATGCTGGATTAGACACAAGGCCTGTCTAATATTCTGTGCCAACAGGAAAGCCTGCCAACAGGTGATGAGTGCAATTACACTCTCCTTCTTGGTTCTCTAATACTGGAGTTGATATATACCCAACTCCACTGTTGGGTCTCACAGTGTCCTAATCCAACACTCAATCCACTATGCCACTCTGGCTGTCTTCTGCATATGTTTAGTTTCTTTATGTTAGAGGAAACAACTGAGTTTTCTGTCAAAGGTCTTTACTGTTATAGAACTGGTTGCCATCCCAGTAATATTTGTGGCATGTTCTCTACAGTTTGTAGCCATTGTAGTAGAGAGTCCAGCTGTGTTTCTCTCTTAGTGAAGATTCTATTCAGAGCAAAGTAATATGGTTATGCAGTGACTGGGCAAGGTTGGAAAATCTGTCTTAATGGCTTTTCTGTGGGTTGCTCTGTACCTCATGGGCAAATCACTAAAGGGAAAGAATCCTTCATAAGGAAAAGCCTTATATAGAAGGATCTTGTAACACCTTTAAGACTGCGTAGAAGAAGTTATAGCACAGTTACTCTCAAAGGTGGTACAAGATCCCTTTGCATACTGATATTCCAGACTCTTCCAGCACATCATAACTGAAAACAATCCTTGGGTATGTGGCTTTGAGAGGAACTAACAATTTTAATGGTTATTATAGCCTAAACTTTTGGTGTTGTCCATAATATACCAGTCCTGTAAAATGGATGATGATGATGATGATGATGATGATGATGATTGAACATATATTAAATTTAAAAACAAACCCAAAAGACGTGTACAACACATACATATTCATACATATCCATAATATACTTCTACTTACCTACATCTACATTTTCACTCTACATCAGGGGTAGGCAACCTTTTTGAGCCGGGGGCCGGTCCCCCGAAGTCCTCCCCTCCACCGGGCCGAGCGGGGGGGGGAATGGCAGCGTGCACGCATGCACCCCCTGCCGCCGCACGGGGCCACAGCCACCTTCATGCATGTCGTGGCTGCCATTTTGTTTTCCAAAATGGGGGCCGCGACTCATTTGCACATGCTCAGTACCCCTGCGCATGCGCAAATGTGCCGTGGCCGCCATTTTGGAAAACAAAATGGCGGTGCAGCGCGCGCGGCCGCACGGTGGCCAAAACACCCGGCAGCGGTGGCAGGGGTCCGCCTGGGCTGGTAAGTACTAGGACCTGGGCCGGAACCAGCCCATGAGCCGTAGGTTGCCGGCCCCTGCTCTACATCCTCATCTTCATTCATCCTTCTACCCCATCTACCTCAAAATAGATTATTTTTGAATGAATTTGATTTGGAACAAAAGAATCCTCTTTCCATATCTTGGAAAAGTAAAATTTCAGTTAAATGTAAACACTTTTTCTCAGTCTCACTCTCTAAATATCCATTTGTAATTTGTGATACCTTACTGCTTTATAAAATACAAATTGTTACTGTGCAGTTTCTGCACCCAAGGCTTAAAGAAATTTTAAAGTCATTTTCAGACTTTCTGGGTCACAGTTGTATGTATTTAGCTACGCTTGTAGCAGAAATTTTGGTTCTTTTAAGGTCTGCATCCACTGTGTACAAAATTCTGTCTTAGTATTGTGCACTGCTTTCAACAATATCTGTGAATATATAGTGTGCAAGAGTATAATAGTTAAATGGAAATATGTATTTTCAGAGTTCGTATGAAACTGCTGTATACTAGGAACAAATGGAATGGCCGCCCCATCCATGTTCAGCTTGCTGCTTAACCAAAGGCGGTAGATTGTGTCAATGCAGTACATTGGTTTGCTTAGATTCAGCTAGGCAATATTTTACAGAGTTATGTATCCAGTCCCTCTTAATACAATGGGTCTTTTTGATACAATAGGTCACCCAACCACTTAGGTGTGGATCTATTATGTACGTCCTCACCATTGGGATTGGGTGGAGCTGTCAGCCTCCATCCACATGTTCATTCAAGTCAGGCAGCAATAGCCCTCCAAGAGCTCCCATAAGCACCTACAGCTCCCATAAGCACCAGACAGCATAGCTCATTATAAGAAATTATAGGAGCTGTAATCCAAAAGCATGTGGCAGGCTACATTTGAATACCACTGATTTAAAGGTTACCCCATAGACACAGACCACTTATGGATAGCAGACTTAAATCTATTAACATTAAGGCTGAGACAAAAATCTATCCAGAGAAGAGTGGGTGCTTGGCTGAGCAAGTTTTTTATATGGCTTAACTTATAGTAGAATTAGTTACTCCCTTGTACATGCAAAGAATATGATGTGACTGGTCTCATTGCTCTTTTCTCCTTGTACTCCACAAAGTTGCATCCTATGATGGCATTGGCTAAAAATTCACGACCAAATGTGCAGTCAAGCCTTGGCAGACTTTTAAAATGAAGTCCCACATGAAACTCAGGAGCTTTGGATAGAGATGACAACAAGTAGTTTTTTTGTTTAGCAGTGAAAAGGCCTACCTAATTCCCTGGATAATACAAAATTGCCACTAGACTAGTACCATGGAGGGGAAAATACTGCAGTGGTGCCTTTGCTGAATCATTTGGCACATCTGAAATTTTGAGGCAGTGCCATGGGTGCCATCACAAAATGGCTGCTATGAGGGGTGCCTGTTCACAAAATGGCTGCTGCAGTAGATGCAGTCAGATACAAAACACTTCAGAAAGGGAAGCTAACTCCTCCAAGAAGCTGAGTTCAGTATGCTGTAAAACCAAGCATATGACTTGCAGCCATCTATAGTCTTAAGAATATTGCTGGGTCTGCATGGGGCCCAGAGGTGTCCTGAGGGGGTGGGATGAAGTTGGGTGGCTATAAGCCTAGTATGTAGGTTTTCAGGCACCCAGGATAAAAATCAGGCAGAGAATCTTGGTGAATGCTACAGGAGGTACTTGCTGCTGCTACATCCCTGCAATACTGTACAATGTGCAAACCAGCTGAGTTTGGCCTGATATTGGGAGTGCCAATGAGTAAGAGTTCTTAGACCTGTGCTAAATGGTGCCTCAGTCTAGACTGAACACATTGTTTTTCACCATAAATGTGTTACAAGAATTTTGCACACAATCTGATCTTTCATTGCAAGCACTATGCTTAATTCCACATTCTTAGTTCTATTCCCGTTAAGGGAAGATGCTTTTGTCGCTTTGGAATTAGGGACATCACTATGGGCCTTTGCAGACTGCAGAAATAGTGCACATTAAATTGAGGCGCTGCCCTGGCTCAGTGCTAGGGAGTCATGGGAATTGTATTTTTTTCTGGGACATTGAGCCTTCTCTGTCAGAGAGCTCTGGTGCCACAATAAATTACAGTTCCCATGATTCCCTAGCACTGAGCCAGGGCAGTGCCTCAATTTAATGTGCACTATTTCTGCAGTCTGCAAAGGCCCTATGTTGCTTTCTTTCATACTTTCAAAGCATGTGGTCTCTTGAATCAAAATAGACAAGCCACTCACTTGCTCATCTTGAGCATTCAGTCTAGATCTCTTTAGCAACCCTGTCCTTCCCCTACAAGCTTGGTTTTCTTTCCAACATTTTCATATTCCTTATGGTTGGGGGTGTTCTTCTGAAGGTGGTGAAGGAAACAGGCAGGAGACTCTTCTGTCCTCTTTCAGCTAGAATTGGAGGGAGATAAGAGACAAGAACCCTATTTAAAACTTGGCCCACTTAAGGGAGAACAGGATCGATCTTTGTGAAACTTCAGGTGAAGAGAGGGCTTACATTTTTGTGTCCTTGTCCTCAACGACTGGGTTTCAGAATTAATCACATCCCTATGCTTGCAGCTCCTACTTGCCATGTAACTTCAAGTTCTCTTAGATATTCACTGACATTACATCCTGTTTCTAAGATTTATTTGTTCATTTGGCTTTCCACCAAATTATAAATAGACTTGTGTAATATAAAGAGCTTTCTCTAGCCTACACAGCATGTTGTGATTATGCCTTTTAAAATATCCTTTATCTTCCTTTATAAGGTCCTTTATTGTGTACTCCCAGAGAGTAGTGATTTTTTTTAAAAGGTGGTTCAGGATTCAGAGTGCTTCATGGGATTCTTGTAGTAAAAATAACAAAGGTCCTGAGCAGAAAAGATAACAAGAATAAATAAAATTAATATTTTCAGCTGATCATACAAACTAATTTGCATCATTCGAGTTAACCAGATCCAAGGGGGACATTTATATGAAGCAGAAAAACAAATGGGTTTGGCATGTTTGCGCTTTATAGAATAGTTCATTCAGAGTGAAGAGGAAGCTGGAAGAATGTTCTTCACACATCAGACCAGTTGTGTTGCTGTGTAGTGAATGGGAATACAAATAAAATCTGATTAAAAGCACTTGGAGGTATCTGGTGGAAATGAGTAGTACTGTAGAATATGGAAAGTTAGTAGGAACTGGCTCTTCATAGGATTTATATGTTTCAGAGTGATAGCATAGAAACAAAACAGTACATTTGTTATTTAGACCAATTTATAAAGGCTCAAAACCTTAATGTCATTTTTTGGAGAATCATTCGATACTCTCATTTTAAGGATGTCACCAGACCATATTCAGATTGGGCATAGTGTACTGTGGGTTTTTCTCTACATCCTCTGATGTTCAACCTGTTATGCAAAGATGTGGACAAAAAAAATATTATTTTGTAAGGTGTAGAATTGCTAAAGGAAAGTGATTGCAAATCTTAAGCAGTTATCAGCTCTTAATCATAAGGATGGGTTAGAGCTGATCAGAGACATTTAACATTTTTTCAGACTGTTTCCAAATCTCCTTGGTCTTGTTTAAGTCATTGAGACAATTGCAGAAGTTGCTTATTTAAAGGCTTTATTTCATTTTTAGTTGCTTTTAACAAAATTTAGCAACTGGGGGAAATGTCAGTACTATATCCTTTGCAATTCCTTGGATACTTACGAAGCATTTCACAGATGGCATCTGGGGTTTCTGCAATTCTTCAAAGGGTGACCAGGGCAAAATCTAATGGTGACCTTCCCCTGGAGCTATGTTGTATCCTTCCTAATTGAGAGCAAAGTAAGTCTCTTATCTAGAAGGAGAATCCTATAAAGTTTATAGTAGTTATTTGGTGTTTGGTAGCAATCTCAGTCTCTCTTTCTCTCCTTGTAGTGACATGCTTGACTGTGTGTCTCTGTTTCTCCATAGGATCTCTCTGGTTCAATAGATGACCTACCTATGGGTACAGAAGGAGCACTGAGTCCTGGCGTAAGCACATCAGGGATTTCCAGCAGTCAAGGAGAGCAGAGTAATCCAGCTCAGTCTCCTTTCTCTCCGCATACCTCTCCTCACTTGCCAGGCATTAGAGGACCTTCCCCTTCACCAGTGGGATCTCCTGCAAGTGTTGCTCAGTCACGCTCTGGCCCACTCTCTCCTGCTGCAGTACCAGGTAAAACATTTTGTGTGTATGACACAGAGCTTGGAAAGAGTTACATTTTTGGAATATCGCTCCCAGGACCACCCCAGGCTAGTGTGGCCATTGGCATTCTGGTTGGCTGGATTCTGGAAGATGTAGTCTAAAAATGTACATTTTCCTTGCATGCCCTACCTTTGTTTAAAATGGGCACTTATTTCAGGGAACCAGTGAAGACCACTGGATAAAATGAAGCCAGTATGTTGAAGTGATTAGAGTAGGTGTAGAAAATGGTCAGGAATGGGGGTCATATCGACCCCTTGAAGGACTGCCTCCTGCCATTACCCTCTTTTTAAAAAAACATAGCCAAAATTATACCACATCATTGCTCCTCCTCAGATGTTATTGGTCCAGGACAGGCCTTTTCTAAAACAGGAAGCCAAGTTAAATTTCACTTCCTACTTTTAAAAAAGGTCTCTCTAGCACCTAAAAGAATGGTGTGGAGGGAGAATTGCCTCTGAGCCCTTTAAAGGGGTAGAAGAAGGCATTTTTGCCCAAAGTTTGGGGACAGCTGGATTCTCAAATATGACCTGGAGGGAATTACATGTATCCCATGTACAACACTTTTCTCATTCCCTGGTTAGAGTGTCAGACTAGAAGGGGAAAGATCTAAACTCGAATCTTGGGCAGTCTTTGGCCAGTCAGTATTTTTGAGACCAACCCTGCCTCACAGGTTTCTGTAAGAATAATAATTTAAAAAGTGGGGGGATACTTCTTGGAGAAAAGTAAGGATCTAAATGTAATAAATAAGCTAACAATAAATAAGAACAAGAGATATAGAGTTATATGCTTGCAGGATTCACATTGTTTTTAGTCACTTTCTGAGTGGCTTTGGGCTGCCTTTATCACTCACTTTGTCATACATGAGACTCTAATGCTGTATGGATAAGTAGAGGGGTTTGCAGTTTAAGTACTTTTAATTTTAAGCGTGAAACAGGCTATAAATCAGTGTGTGGGGTGTGTGTGTGTGGGTGTTTATGTTTATTTATACTGCTTTAAGGTTTAAGTCTTAGTGTGAGACGTTGTATGCCTTCAAATTGCTTCTGACAAGGTGATCCTATCATGGAGTTTTCACAGGATCTTAATTATTTGGACATGTACTTAAAATATTCTGTTTTTGGCACAGGCAACCAGATGCCACCTCGACCACCAAGTGGCCAGTCAGACAGCATCTTGCATACCTCCATGAATCAGTCAACCATAGCCCCAGATAGAGGTGAGTGTTCAATTACCATTGGTATTGGTATGGTTTTTATAAAAACCATAAAGCACTGTGATTGAATTACCAGTCCTTAACATTACCTCTTACCATTCAGTGCCAAGATGGCAGTGGGCATAAACGCTTGGTTCAGTTGGCTGTAGCTTATTTTTTGAATAGGATCTTGAATGAAATACTTTGTTTGCACAAAATGGATGAAAGACTCCCAAGGGTACCTTTATGGCGCACTCTGAATTTCAACCAATTCCTTAAAGAACTAGAAGCTGGCAAGATTTCTAGATTCTCTCTGAAGTAGGGCAAAGAGGGAGGAAACTCTTGGGAGGAATCTAGTACCTTGTGTATCTGTCTCACTAACCTCATCATGACCCAGGTAACTTAACGGTCATCACAAACATCTCATGATGACAGCTACAGAATAGTGCTGTGGCATGCCATAGCTCTCATTAAAATCAGAGTTTGTCATAAGGGCACTTGAATTGCAACTGAATTTTCAAAGTTACTGATATGAAAGCTTTAGGAAGAAAGTCATTTGTTTAGAATTTAAATTTTCTATTGCTTGTACATTTGTGGATGTGTTCTGTATAACCTAGTAGTATAACAAAATCTCTTTAAATTTATTATTTCATTAGGTTATATACAGAGGAATCCACAGATGCCTCAGTATAATTCTCCTCAGCCTGGGTCTGCCTTATCTCCCCGCCAGTCTTCTGGAGGACAGATGCATGCTGGAATGGGACCTTACCAACAAAATTCCATGGGCAGTTATGGACCTCAGGGGGGTCAATATGGGCCTCAAGGTGAGGGCATTGTCTTACACTTCTGCTAGGAGTTAAGGGGTGAGAATCATTCAGTCCTCCAGACATTGGTGGACTGCAGTTCCCAGAATTCCTTCCCGTTGACCACCTTCAATCAGTAACTTAAGAATGCTGTTTAAGAATAACCACAGGTTGAGAATTTGCGTAACACTCTAAGAGGTATCTGTCTTAATCTATTTTAGCATGAAAAGCCAAAGGAATCTAGTAGTACCTTTGAGACTAATTGGGAAGAAGACATTTCTAGTGTATATTTTCACAGACACAATCTACTGCATCAAATGCAGCAATGAAGCTGTGACTGATCTAAAATGGAAGCAGAAGCTTTTGATTTCCATCTTGAGGCCATTGGCCATTGTGGAAGAGATAGAAGTGGGGCTAGGGTCTTCCTGAATTTTTATTTTTATTTTTATTTGTGTGTGTGTGTGTGTGTGTTTTGTCCCTATATATAGCATATAGCATAGTTTAGTCCTAAGTAAAGTCATGGATAAGAGAATATGAAGCATCTTGGCTCCTGACATAAGTGTGAGTACTGTGCTTCCAATGAATAAGGTATAAACAAGCTGCTTGCAGGATTCAAGTGAATGTATTGTCATAACAACTATATATGAAATTTAGAGTGCCTAAGCTTTATTTAAAACAAAAAAACAAAAAAAAAATAGAGAAGTTAAATGTTTTGGGAGCCCAGGGAAGTTTTAACTGTGTTGTGCTCTGTGTTGCTCTCTGAGCTCTTCTCTACTTTTAGTTATACATCAGAACATATAACCAGGCTAGTTTGTTAGTTCAGGGACTGATCATAGTTATCTGTTGTTAAATCTTTATGGGCCTTTGCAGACTGCCAGAAATAGTGCAAATTGAGTCCACGTTAACTGCCCTGGCTCAGTGCTAGGGAATCATGGGAATTGTATTTTTTTCTGAGACATTGAGCCTTCTCTGTGAGAGAGCTCTGGTGCCACAATAAACTACAGTTCCCATGATTCCCTAGCACTGAGTCAGGGCAGTTACAGTGGACTCAATTTGCACTATTTCTGGCTGTCTGCAAAGGCCCTATGTTTAGTCTTTGTCAGTGATTCTGATTAACTCACACATGAGATCTCTGGTGGAATGATGCACAGAAAGATTCTAAACAGTTTTCATACTGGTTTCAGGTTGATATCACAGTATAGCTACAGTGAGATTGCTGATGTGAAATAAATCAACATTATGATTCTTAGTGCTTGAGAGAGTCAAAATTCTCCTTTATATACCTTTTTAAAATTCACAGGTTGAATTTATAAAAGATATGAATGGCCAGAATATTATTTAGTGTTGCTGATTATTGTGCCCTTTTCTTTTTAGGTGGATATCCAAGGCAGCCAAACTACAATGCTATGCCCAATGCAAATTACCCCAACCCAGGAATGGGAGGAACCATGAACCCCATGGGAGCAGGGAGTCAAATCCATGGTCAGACTGGTGTACCACCCTATCCTGGGCTTCCCCCAGGAAGAGGTTTGACACATCCTGCTATGGGGAATAGGCCCTATGGACCCAACATGGCAAACATGCCTCCCCAAGTAGGAACTGGAATGTGTCCTCCACCAGGTGGCAGGAAAGCACAAGAAGCTGCTGCTGCTGCTATGCATGCTGCAGCTGTCAACTCAATCCAGAACAGGTAAGCCTTGTGCATGTAAATGTGTAGTTGATGTGTGTCACTAAAGATCTCCCTAAATCTAAGATAAAACTCTGTTACCTCTCACTTGAAGCAGAGAAAATGCAAAATCAGTGGGTTGGCCGGTTGAGTTCATTCACATCTTAGGCATGTAAAAGAATAGAGGGAGGCACATTGTGATCACCTTTAAGATCCAAGTGTGCAAAATATGCTAGATTTTGGGGGCAGGTCAGAGTGGCAGCTTCCTGACAACCAATCAAAGTGGAGTGAAGAGTCTCATAATTTAGACATTGGCATCAAATAGTTGAACCAAGGTAGATGGAGGGTGAAGAGGTATGTTAATCTTCTGTGTCTTGATCCATCTGGGCAATGCTGTCTTATAATGAGGTTAGATGTTTTATTATCTCCTAATGACTTCTTGTACCTGCCTAATCCTTTTTCTGGATTGGCATCTGTATTTGTGGGAGGCAGAATACCTGTAGGATTACCTGTCTATTATCTTCAGTTCTGTTAGGATTCCTTCCCTCCACCACCTTGAATCCTATGCTGGAAGAAAGGGAAGATATAAATTTAAAAAACAAACTACCCCAGAAGAGCTAATAAACATACTACATTGCTTTTATTTCTTTTTGTTGTACATACAACATACTCAATGAAATATTTAAATGGTATTGGGAGGCTTGGGGAGAGAGAACTGTGCCAGTGTACCACTTGAGATTTGTGACCTTAAACCATGAAGGAGATAACTGTGATTGTCACAGTAGACACGATTTCAACCTCTTTTTAAACTTGCCAATGGGATAGTCATACGTGGGAATTACTGAGAAAGATTTTCTTTTTAACTGGTTTCTACCAAAAATTAATGAAATTGAATTTTTAAAAAAACCTCGTTTGAACTTGCTAAATATGCTTCAGCAGTGTACACAGATATTATTGATACATAATCATGTTGGTAGCATATGCACATGGTCAGGTATTATTAATAAGGCATGTTGTTTTTAGGCCATCTGGTTACCCCCATATTAACCAAGGAGGAATGATGGGAACTGGACCTCCCTATGGCCAAGGAATTAATAGCATGGCAGGCATGCTCAATCCCCAGGGCCCACCGTATCAAATGGGTGGGAATATGGCAAACAACTCTGCAGGTAAGATATACTGTACCCAGTACTCCCTCAAATACCTTGGGTTTTGAGATGACACACTGAAAAGTATTCTAATATTGATTGTTTGATTCTCTAGGGATGGCTGCAAGTCCTGAAATGATGGGGCTTGGGGATGTTAAACTAACACCTGCAGCAAAAATGAACAATAAGGCAGATGGAACACCAAAAGCTGAGTCCAAGTCAAAGGTAAAAATATGGAAATGTTTGTACCAATTTTTAGAGAAACATAATCCTTGATTTCTAAACATTGTAAACATTTATTGATTCTTATGACTTGAATCTTATTGATAGTCCTAAGTAAACCCATTAAGACAATTGTTGAATGGTGACTCCACAGTTATGTAAATCCCATTGATTGAATGGGTCTACTCTAATTGGGACTATTAGTAGGGTTCAGGCTAATATAATTTGATTATGTTGAAAGATCAAGACTTCTTTGTTTCTTACTCCTTGCCCCCCATTAGTGGCTGTTGAAAAACATCTCTTGTAAAGTTTCTGATAATATAGCACTGTCAAATTTGTATGACTACCAAATGAGGCTCTTGTTCACGAAACTTGAAACAATATCTAAAAATAATGAAAGGATTCTTTGAAACAAATCTGAACTGTGCCTGCTTAACATTCTCCCTTACTGCTTACTGCTTGTTGTACCTCTTGCCTGGGGTTCACCTTCAGTAAATCATGACCTTGGGACATGTGGAGCTATATGATACATACAACTTTTGACTCCAGAGATGTTCATTTCCACTTTGAATTTGGTTTCTGTTGTACCAGCAGAGATATTCTGTGGAAATCTTGAGGTCTGTACAGTCATGGAGCCATGTGGTCTCTATTTCCTGTGTGTAGAGAATTCAACCATGTGCCAACTTATGCCATATCGTGTTCAAAAGTGAATGAAACTGTCTTCCAGTTGTGGGATTCAGCAATCTCCCATAAGAGTATGCAGTAGTAGAATATGCAGTAATAACACAAGTGCCTAATATTTCAGCTCTAGATGGAAAAACTCCTGTAATGGAGTTTTATTTAAACTGTGAGAAACTAGAATTTAAGGACTTTGTGAACAGTGTTCCTTTTTGCTTTCTTTTTTTAAAAGATACATTTTCATAATGTTTCTCAGTGCCAACCTTGCTAGCTATGGCCGATTTTGCTTCAAGCTATGATGTGGTTGTAGAGTGTAGGCAAGATTGTACACTGGGAAGTTAAAGACATGGTTTGAAAACCTACTTAACAGAGACCCATGGTTATTCTTAATTGCAGTGAACACTTAACTGCAGTGAAGGCAAGAGGAGGGAATTGGCTTGAAAGGGAATAGAAAATGTCCAGATTTTGGCTTTTTCACATCAGGTTTTAAGAATGCACCTGACTTTAAGATGTACATCTGAGTACATCCAAGGAGATGTGATCCTGTCCACTCTGTACAAAAGGTCCCACCCATATTGCATGTTAATGATGGCACATCAACATACTGTGGATGGGGCTAAAGGAAATTTTGTGCCAGTGAACTTAGGTCTTTCAGTTAGTCAAGTAATTGCACGGATAACATACATTACTAAATCAGTTCTCATTCATGGAGGATTTTGGTACAGTATTAGACTCTTTGTTCTTGGTAAACAAATATGGAATCTAATCTCAAAATAATCAATTATGTCAAATATGGTAGTAATCAGACTCGGGTGTAAAAACCTAGCAGAATTGATCCCCCACCCCCAAAAAAACCTTTATTGCTAGTGTACATGCTTTGTGGCAACAAAGTAGACTTCATTTCAGCTACCTGCTTTCTCTAAATGCACATACAGAACAACTGTAGCCATGCTGTTTCTGTCTTAAATAAGGAGCTCCTCTGTTTCTATGCAAGAGTACCATTTCAGAGATGATGTTCCTTTGCCCTTCACATTTCCTCAGATCAAGATACTGGCCAAGCTAAGCAAGAAAGCTTCATTGATATTGACTAGGCTAGCTCAGATCAGTTTTCATCTCAGTTGCAAATACGTGTCATCTTTTCAAACTCAAAACTTTCCTTAGACTTCAGTTAACCTGGCAGCCATAAGCCTTCTGCCCAGACTGCAATTCAGAATGCCAATGGATGGAGAGATAGTGATTATAAATTTATTTTTTTATCTTCTTTCATTTCTGTGCTGCCTTTCTCCCAGAAAGGGACTCAGGGTGGCTCACAAATAAAACCATTTTAGAATTTTACAATAAAAAACCTTAACATGCGTCACGCAATCTGAATTTGAATTTTGACTTTGAATTTAAAATCTAGGTAAATGTACCATTGCCTTGAATAAGAGTGGGAATTATGTGGCCCTTCAGATGTTGCTGAACATCAGCTCCCATCAACTGTGGCTAGTAGTGAGAGATAATGGGAGTTGCAACCAGACATCATCTGCATGGCACATGTTCTCCATCTATGGAGAGGACTTCTGAATAAAAGAAGCACCCCTTTCCCCTTTCCAAACTATATAAAAGTCAGTTCAGAGTACAGAATTCACAATGATCCTTTCATAGATTGGATCAAATGATGTCCTTTTAAAAATGGAAAGTTTTATCGTCTAAAGAAAGTTTTTCCTTAAGCTGTGCTGCCTTATATTCTGCAATATCTTCCTGTAAAGAGAGAAGAACTGTATAAGGACAGTTATGTGTGTTACTGTCCGTCCTGCATGCTAGAGTCACTCAATGAGTTGTTGGTAATTAATTCTCCATTCAGGTTCAACTTCTTGTAAGTCCAAGAAGAACACTGTCAAAATAGATGGCCACTGTTTTTGGCTGAGAATTTGCCTCTGCAGAATAATTGAGTCAATAGAATCTGACCCTGACAAGGGTGAAACCTGGGTCAGTGTTCTGCTAGTTCCTCCAAGGGAATTAACACTCTTCTTTGGAAAAAGGCTTCCTACATTAGCTGATGTGGTTGCAAGGCTTCAGACTTTTTATTTTGCAAATAGATAGCTTCTTCTTTAAAATTACTCAGAAATCAGGTTACCACTAAAGAAATAAGATGAGAGATGGCACTAAAACAGCATTTTGGGGTGCATCTACTCAGTAGAAATAATGCAGTTCGATAATGCTGTTTTCTGTGCAAAACAATCTGAGTTTTTGCTTAAAACAACCATGTATGACCTTTATGTAGAGTAAGTCCTGAACTGTGAAGATTCTCACTAGTCCAGAATTCTTCTCATTAGGGTTTCTTGACACTCAAGAAACATAATTTTCAACCATTTTTGGGGAATATTTTTGAATTTTCTCATCATCTTCCTTGATGTCTCAGTAGAACTGGTTATAATGTAGTGTTCGCTTACAAACAAACCCACATTAAGAGTTTTCTTTCCTTGAAACTTTTACTTTCTCATTGTTACTATTTATGATATTTTTCTGGTCTGGCCCAGATATTAGTGCCTGTTAACATATTCACATCAGATTTCTATGTCCTCTCATACTATTACTCAGACTACTTTGGTTTGAGTCTTCAGTACCAGGTTGGTATTGATAGCCCTCATGAGCAAAACATGGACTTTTTAAAAGAACTGAACAAAACGGTTGGCCATCTCAGAGCATGTGAAGCTTGTCTCTTTACTGTTTTTATCTTATTGTACGTCAGCTTCTAGTGCAGTAGGCTGTTCTTGGAAAAATGTAGATTTGATACTGAAGATTGTTCTTAGACATCATAGATCATAGCATATTGGTTATTCTGAAAGTTGTATCAACGGAAATTTAAATTGAACTTTGCTCAATTTAATGAGAGACTTTACTTCCTGGTATACTCATCTCTGTGGCTTACAGAAAGAAAAGACACTAGTGAGTTTTGAGTTTCCTTCTATAAAGATTAAACAGTTCTCCATCTTTTCTAAATTCTCTGATGTTTTGTTTCTTTAACATTCTCCATTTTCTCTTTCAACACTAGTACAGAAAGTATCAGTCTACTGAAGCCTATCTTGTTGTCCTGTTATTCCCCCCCACACACACACACTTGTTGCATACGAACTGTAGCCAGCAGAATTTGGCAAATAAATAGTTACACTTGGTGTTGTGGTACACTAAGCATGACACATCTGTAATCTACTTTATTTGCAGTACTTGAATGTGATCTCTGATATAGGAGTTTATCACACGGGAGGGATTCCATGCAAAAACAGGATTTCAAACAGAAAAAACCCACAAAAGCGGATTGATGTTCACATGACGTTAAGCATTAACCCGGACAGAAAGTGTTAAAAATCCACAAAAGTGGGTTATGAGCATTAATGCAACATTAACCCGGACAGAAAGTCGACAAAATGCGATTCTCTTTACTTTTGGAAAATCCTGAAAATAAAAAGAAATGTGTTTTGTAGACTTTCTGACCAGCTTAATTGCTCATTAACCCCGACGTATGTGAAAATCAACCCGCATTTGCTGGGTTTTTTCAGGTTTTAAATCCCATTTCTGTACGGGATTTGAGCACTTTGCCCTGGTGTGATAAACTCCATAGAAGTTATAGATTTATTTCATATGCACACATAAACTCTTCTATTTATTTAAAATATTTCTGTGCTGCTCTTGTTCTCTCCTTGCATGCTGTATCCAGAGTTTACCCAAAAAAACCCCTAAGCCACCCAATTCCTGAAAAGCCTGTAAAAATAAGTGAATCCTAGAACAGCAAATAAAAACAGTATTACCACCATAATATTTTTTTTAGAGAACCTCTGATTGTCATTCTCAAAAAAGCAAGTCACATCTCATTTCATTAAGCCACAGTAACAAAAATAGAAAAGTAATTAATAGTAGTATTGAGTCATGAACCACTGAAAACTGAGGTGAACAGGGCAAATTTCCCCTGAGGTATAAAGGATAACATAAGATGGCAGGCACATATCCTGACAGCACATCCCACCAGCAAAGCTCCTGAAGCCACTTGCTTGTCTTCTGAAGATAGAAACAACCAAGAGCCTCCAGTGATGAAGCTGGGCAGGTTCATATAGGAGGAAACTTTCCTTCTGATAACCTGGCTACAGACTGTGTAGGGCTTTATAAGCAAAACAAACATTTTAAAATGTGTCTGGAAACAAACTGAAAAGTAGCAATAGATTCCTTAGATGTAACAGCTCATGTTTGTTAACCTGGTCGTTGTGTTTTGTGCTAATGGAAGTTTCTAAAGAGTTTTCAGAGGCAGCACCACATACAGTGCGTTCCAATAACTGAACCTAGCTGTTAAGAAAATGTAGATCACTATGTCTTCTCTGGAATTGATCCAGGTTGTAATAATTATAAATGTTATTTAGAATTCCACAGTAGTCTTAAAATGATGTAGAGTGTGTTTCAACACTTTGCTCACATGTATAAACCTTTTATCAAGATGTAGAAAACTATTTAATTTTCTCCCATTTTTTGCCTTATGTAATGATCACAAAATATATTGCTTTTCTTGTGCTTTAAATTGCTGTTTGATTCTCTAGTCTGCTTCTTCCTCTTTTTCCCCTAGAAATCTAATTCCTCCACTACTACAAATGAGAAGATTACTAAACTTTATGAGCTTGGTGGTGAGCCAGAAAGAAAGATGTGGGTAGATCGCTATTTGGCCTTCACTGAAGAGAAATCAATGGGCATGACCAATCTTCCTGCTGTGGGCCGGAAACCCCTAGACCTGTACCGTCTCTATGTCTCCGTGAAGGAGATTGGAGGGCTAACTCAAGTGAGTGAACAGTAGTGGGGGAACAATTAGATCACATTTAAGAAATATCTTGTATTTGGTAATAACCCTTTTGTGGAACTCCTTTTAAGGTGATGTTCAAAATGCATATAGCTTCACAACCCAGGTCTGATACACATAGAGACACCTAACTCCTAAATTCCCAGTACTCATAAGCAAAATGTTTAAAGATAGTTAAAAGTAGTTTCTAAACTATCTTCAACTATCTTTAAGAATAAACGTTTGCTTCTTTTTGTAATATTCTCAGTCAGTATCCTGTTCCTCTGGCATCCCTTCATCCAGCTCAGGAAAACGTCTGTATGTATTATTTACTACAAACTCACCTAGGTTTTACTATTGGTGATGTGGCTTGTCTTGAACTTGGAATTGCTTTGTATTTGCTTATTCTCTTCAGAGCAACAACTACATTGCATACTGGTTCTTTTTAATCTGTTAATAGAAGACACTGGTGATTTACAGTTGAGCTTTCTTGCTTTCCTGAAACCTCATCGGAATGCCTGTTCCTTTGCCTGTAAATTTTTTTGGAAAGGGATTTGTGACTTGGATAAAAAAAGTTGGCCCTTTTGGCTTTGTGCAGGTTAACAAAAACAAGAAATGGCGTGAATTAGCAACCAATTTGAATGTGGGCACCTCTAGCAGTGCAGCTAGTTCCCTGAAGAAGCAGTACATCCAGTGTCTCTATGCCTTTGAGTGCAAGATTGAGCGAGGTGAAGATCCTCCCCCAGACATCTTTGCAACTGATTCAAAGAAATCACAACCCAAAATACAACCTCCATCTCCAGGTGAGTCAAGTTTGACTACTGAAAGCCATTATTTGAGTCTGCCCTACTAGATCAGTATCTGGAGAAGTACCTAGTAGATCAGGCTTTCTGATGTGGGTGACTGGTTTGTTTGGTTTTTTTTTTAAAAAAGTGACAGGGACTGGTACCATATTTGTGCCTATTGGCTCACAACTATTTTTTTCCTTCCTGGAAACCTCTTACAGACCAGCAGCTAATGGTTCACAGTATGGAACTGATCCATGGACCACCACTCTATAGCACTGCAGTAGAGCATTATCTATATGAAGAAACCCACAAATGCTCAACCCTAGGCATCATATCTGTGCCACTTCCAGTGATTCATTTTTAAAGACACATTTTCAGATTAATTTTCTATGTAGCCTTCCTTTGTTCTACATAACTATTTGTAATGGCATTTGTGATATTTAAGAATATTGATGAAGACTGTGGGTGGCTTCTGATTGCTCTAGACAGAGTAGCTTTTTCCAGAAAAGAGTGAAGTACTGAGATTGAACACTGCTACAGAAGCAAATGGCAAAGCAAGTGAAATTGCTTTCCTTTCTATGTTTTCCTTCAGGCATAGAAATATTTTGTGCCTTGTCTAGAATATGATATGATAAAAATGTATAATGTGCTGGGCTACAATCATGCATTTAATACTACTGCCTAGCAAAGTCTGGATGGGTCTTGACCTAAATAAAATGTTCTGGAACTTAATCTAGAACCTGAGGTCTGTTTTCAACATCTATAATTGAGTTATTGCATATAGTGTTTTAACACAAGCAATATGCCTTTTTGCCCAACATGCTCGGCAGCCTATAGCAAGCTTTGATATGTACCTTGTGTTGTAGTCTTGTAGTTTCCAGAGAGAGCACGGATCGATATGTGCTAGAGCAGAGGGAGGATACTGAGAGGGTATGAGGACCACTTATGTTCCATTTCCCATTCTTCTGGACTCCTTTAGGGAGACATCCCATCTGTTTTTCCAAATCTGGAAGTAACCAGACAGTCACTACCAATTTTGGAAGAAAAAGGCTTTTTTGGGCACACAAATGGTCCAAAGGACTAAATACAGTAGAGTTTCAGTGACCAAGATTAATATACATATTGAAATAGATTTCATGGGCAAAAAAAGAAGAGACAAATAAGTAGAAGTGTTTTGAAGGTTACCTAAAGTGGTGGTAGATGATGCTTTTAACTAGCTGATCCAGCTAGGCACATAACCTGCCTTGTCTGTGTACCCTTGTACTCGTTACTACAAAGCGCAGCCACCCAGCTCTTTTCCTTCTAACAGCTGGGATTATTAATTTATTTAAGATTCAGCTTTGAACCATGTTTCTCAGCAATACCTAAGATCAGAGGTGGGCATAATGTAGTCCATGGGCCCACTTTTGAGGCCCTTGAAGTCCTCCACCAGTCCCAAAAGCCCCACCCCATTTTTTTAAAGTGGTACCAAAAATTATGCAGATAGCCCCTCAAAACACATGAAAACATAGACAAATACCCTCAACCCACCTTCACATTCATGCCCAAACCCTAAACACCACCAAAATACTTCAATTTTTCTCTTCTACCCTTCTCAAAATGGTAGCAGGGAGTGGTGTGGGTAGCATATGCATTTCATGTGGTTCTCAAAATTTGCATACTGCAGAAGGGTAGTACCTTCTAACTCAATTGGGTTGTTGTTGTTGTTGTTGTTATGTTTATTATGTTTATTTACAGAATAAACTGGGTTACAAGATATCCAGTCAATAGAATAGAAGTAGAAAGCTTGGCAGACTAATAATACTGGGATCCTTTTGCTCCTAGCTGCCTTGATAGTCTTGTTCTTGTAGGTCTTTCCAAGGGGAGGAAAGACATTCAGTTCCACCTTGAGAGCCACCTTGATTCCCATATTCAGCTTCTCAGATTCAGTCTCTCAGTAATAAATTCCAGCATGATACTCAGCATTTTGAGTAAAAATGTGGCCTACATAGCCAGTGGTTCTTACTTTGTTGCACATAACCTGCCTTGTTTCTGTACCCTTGTACTCATGACTGTAAAGTGCAGCCACCCAGCTCTTTTCCTTCTAACAGCTGGGATTATTAATTTATTTAAGAATATTTTTATATTACTTTCATTTTATAACAAAAATTCCAAAGCAGTTTACAACAAGAAGAGTTAACTAAATATAATTAAACAATTAATACCCCCCCAAAGAAAAAGATGAAACAAAAGCACATTTCATTGTGATGCCCAGGGATAATGGGCAAGGATACCAAGAACTGCCAAAATAACTAATAAATGGGTCTAACAACAGATTTATGCCTGAACTCTCCCTAGATTCCAAAGTGACTAAAATGAGGCTTTTGTACTTGAGACGTAGAAAAGACAATAATATTTGGTGAAGTGGGAAGTAATAGGAAAAGAGGACAATCTCATTACAGGTTGATGGACTCAACCAAGGAAGCCACGGACCTGAAGTTGCAAGCCTCAAGCAAAGCTGTCAATGATGGGATGAGATGTCAATGATAGGATGAGATGAGATGATGGGTGGGAAGATGTGCTTTGCTATTGTAGGTGTTGTTTGGTTATATATTTTGGGTGGTGGTCACTAATCCTTGTTTTATTAAAATGTCTCAATTTTGTAATGATTTGGTACTTTTGTAACTGCAAAAAGGTAGGAGTAGATGTTTCCCTCACAGATATTGTGTTTCTCTTGTGATTGTGAAAGTTGAAGGGGAACACAAAAAGACTTGTAACAAAGCAGCATATATATACTACAGCCTGAAGAAACGTTCTGGGCAACAATTGCATGGAGGACAACAGACAAGGTTTTTTTTGAAGAAGTATTGGGGTCTGACAAACCAGATGAAAAGTGACACTGATAAAGTTTATAGAGTAGCCAAGTTCTTCTCCCTGCCGAGATGAGCAAATGTAAAAGCTCCCAGCACCCATTAGGACTTTGCAATGTACAGAGTTCTTGGTCTTATATTGTTCACCTTGTCTATTATTGTCCTTTCTGGTTGGCATTGGCTCTCAGAGTGTCAAGCAGCCCTGAGTGCCAGTTTCCCCAGCCCTACTTGGAGATGCCAGGGATTGAGTCTGAGAATATCTATAATGAAACCCCTTGAGCTTTACCACTGACCCATAATCCATCACTGGAAATAATTCTGCCTCTCTAAACAGTTAATTTTTTTGTTACTGAATGCAGTAGGTGGGATTCAAAAGGGATATCACCATTTGGGATTTGTTTGCCCTCTAGCCCCACAGGAGAACTAGTCTAGTATCCAGGATTGGAAGAGGTGGCTGGAATTGGACTAGATGCAACAACGCCCATATCTCTGTTTGCTGTGGTGGACCCTTTTTCTTGAGCAGACCAATGGATTCCATGCAATTTGCTCTTTTACAGTGTGAGAATCCATTTCATATTCAAATGCTTTGCTATGCCTGAGTAAATTTTAGTTCAGGAGAAACTTGGCAATAGCACCATCTTAGCTTGTGAAACTGAGCACTAATGCAGCTCCTCTAACTTCTGAAAAAGTGAAGCGATCTCCTGAGGAAGTATCTGATACCAGATCTCCACTTCTATACTACATTGAGTGAAGCATAGAAAGCATAGAAGCATAGAAATTGTGCAGTTTAATCTCCAACTCTTCTCCACCCTTCAGAAATCCCATTTGTAAATTTTGTGGCTGATTTTGGCTGTGTGTGTGTGTTGATTGTAAAGCCATCTTAGGAAAGTTTATTTGATGGGTGGAATTATGTATTAATAAATATATTTCACCCAAAAGCAGTATCTCAGTTTTACTGTGTTGCTTAACACCAATACTAGAGGCAGGAAACCATTGTCTAGAATAGTCCATGAAAGCTTCTGCTAGAATATAGCCTTTTACTTTAACTCACCCTTTAGCTCTTGCTGTGTGAAGCTACCCTAATACTGTGGAGGTTGTTATCCCTTCAGGAGGACTCCAACTTTGAACATGGTCACTTCTTGATTTAGATGGACCGTAACAGTCCATCTCTTTCCATTTTAAAGATTTTGTCCTATTGTAGTTTATCCTGTTCCCATTCAAACCTTTTTTGATATGGCTGTCCTTTGTATTGTATGTAGAGAGATGATCTTGTAGTACCTTTGAGACAGCTAAAGAAAGAAGTTGACAGGATGAGGAAGTAAACTTAAGTCTACAAAAGCTCATGCTGCCAACTTCTTTCTTTAGTTAGTCTCAGAGATGCTACAAGGTCTCTCTCTATACTATTCTGCAGACTAACATGGCTATATCTTTGAATTCTACCTTTGTATTGTGTTATAACTGAAGGAAGCATGTGATTAATGATGGTTTGGGGGAAGAAGCCAGGGTCCCCTTGTGCAGAGCTGACTAGCAAAAATTCCCAGTTTGTGTGTGTCTGCATGCTGGGGCCTTTGCTTGCTTTGCCACCTTCTAAAGCTGTGCCAGATTGGCCTCCTGTACAGTATTAACACACGGTACGTCTTGTACAGTAGACACCTCCTCCTGGACTGTTACGGTTTGAGTTTTCTCCTCCCCCCTCACTCCATCACCACCACCCATTTCAGGTTTTTTCCCTTCCTGGCTCCTGGTTATGAATGAATGAATGGCAACATGTGCCCTGGGAAGTGCAGCCAGTTAGGCTCAAATTCACAGTGTATGGAATTGGCATCCCTCCAGCAGTTTGTAAATTTGTGAGTTGGGAGGGAAGGCAGGGGGTGGGGACAAAACAACAAATGGGAGCGACACGGGGAATGTCTCGAAACCTCTTCCTGCTGATGTCAGTGTATTAGAATGCAGCAGAGACTTTGCTTGTTGGATTCCCAGGGGAATGGAATGGAGCTGAAAGGCTAATGAATGGGGAGAGGGGGGCAGGGGAGGGGTTATGAATGAAACTCCCTGCTGGGCTTGCCTCTGCCCTTCCTTCTCAGGAGATGTCCCCAGACTGGGAGGGAGCCCAGGGAGAGGGTGCCAGGAAGGTGGAGCGTAAACAAACATGACCTGTGTGTGACCTCCAGAGGATTTTAATGAATAGCTGAAATGACTCATCAACTTGTAAGGCGTGGGCAAGGGATATCAGTGCTGAAAATGGTAACTAATGGACAACTTAATTAAGAACTTGGCTCTTTCTAGTTGCTAGGAGTATAAGTGACCTGAGAGATGGGACTGGGACACTGAAGCACTCAGTATGCCGCACAGCTGGCTCCTTGTTTGCTGTATCCTCATTTTCAGACCAAGTTTCCAAAAGCTTTGGGTCAGAGAGAGCAGAGGAATCACTTGCGTTTTGGTTGCCCCTGCCCAAGGGAGATTACCTTGGGCTTTATGGGATGGGTCCTGTGGACTGACGTACATTGTGCTTTCTAAATCATAGAGTAGTAGCAAAAGATGAACTTATGAATCAAAGTATTGCCTGCTGTCAATTCAGTCTTCTTTACCTTTTAGAAGTAGAGGAGGAACCAAATTGCCTGCCTCTACAGATGGCAGAATGTTACTTCTCCTTGGATAACACTACTTTGAGCATAGCGTTGCCTTGAATCAAAGTATTTTTCAATTAACTTCCAGAACATCTGGATATACAGGCAGGTATAGATGAAAAATTGTGTAGAAAAGAGAAGGTTCAAACACTGCTCTGCATCCACAGAGGGACTGTGCAGCAGGGTTTATTCCACTGTATTCCTGTGGCCACCATGATTTGGAACTAAAGACCCTTTGAGGTTTTCCACTATAACAATTGTATTTACAATAAAGCTGGTTCATCTGTTTTCCCCTTACAGCGGGTTCAGGCTCCATGCAAGGTCCTCAAACACCTCAATCCACCAGTAGCTCCATGGCCGAAGGAGGAGACCTGAAGCCCCCAACTCCTGCATCTACACCACACAGTCAGATGCCCCCTTTGCAAGGCATCAGGTATTACACAATCCCTTTCTTCTACTTATAAACATTTTAACATGTACTGGGTTAAGTGATAGCTTTGTTAACAGATGGCTTGGGCCTATTAGTTGCTCCAGTAATGTGCAACATTAAAACAGTTCCTTCTTTGCTTTGATCAGGAGTAACTCAGTAGGCCTTCAGGACACATTCCCCGATGGCAGCGACCCTACTTTCCAGAAGAGGAACTCCATGACTCCAAACCCAGGGTACCAGCCCAGCATGAATACTTCCGACATGATGGGCCGCATGTCTTATGAGCCAAATAAGGATCCCTATGGCACTATGAGAAAAGGTGACATTTTTCATACTGTATTAAATGTACCAAGGCCTCTAAGTCTATGAAAGTAAATTTGAGAATATATATTTATCTATACAGTATAGCTTCAGATTTATTCAGGTTTCTTTTGAGTGAGTTATGAATCTTGAATCTGATCATTTTTTCTTTTCCTTTCCATTTCAGGAAGTGATCCCTTCATGTCCTCAGGACAGGGTCCCAACAGTGGTATGGGTGATCCTTATAACCGTGCTACAGGTCCAGGGATGAGTAACATGGCCATGGGGCAAAGGCAACATTATCCTTATGGTCCTTATGACAGAGTGAGGTGAGTGTATACTGAAGACAGATTGCTCCTGCACTGTGGTATCAAGTGATTCTTTATCTTATGTTCATTTATGGACATATCCTCCACCCTCAAATTCAGACACTTGAGCTTGTGACTAGCATGTATTGTGATGGGGCAGGATGGTGGCAAGAGGAGTGACATGGGTGAGCAAAATATTGAAGGAATGCACAAGCTATAAAGGAGGGGGTGATATCTGGCTCTTCTTTCCCGTACTGCAGCTGTTTACATGAATGCCACCAAGACAGGCCAGATAAGGACTGCTGGAAAATGTCTTGAAAAATTCTAAGAAATCTGCACACACACATAATTGTAGAAGGGAGTATGCTCTGAGTTTAACCAAGAGTCTGCAGCTTACATGTGTACTTCTCTTAGGTCAGATTGTAATTTCAGTAGGAGAGGACCAGAATCATTTCTTATACAAGTATGCTTGGCTTCCTCTAGGACTGAAGCAGGAATGGGACCTGATGCAAACTTAGGAACCGGAACTCCCCAGCCCAACATCATGCCTTCTACTCCTGATTCAGGGATGTACTCTCCTAGCCGCTATCCTCAACAGCCACAACAGCGGTAGGTTCCAGCATGACTCTTCTGTGATAACAATGCTGCCTCTTCAGTTAGTAAAGTTTGTGGTGTTCTGGGAGGGAAATTAATAATATGATCCTTTTTCTGCAGACATGATTCCTATGGCAATCAGTTTCCCACTCAAGGTACACCCTCTGGCAGCCCCTTTCCAAGCCAGCAAACCACCCTTTATCAGCCACAACAGCAGGTGAGCCTCCAG
This sequence comes from Phrynosoma blainvillii, assembly GCA_026167975.1. Lineage (NCBI taxonomy): Eukaryota > Metazoa > Chordata > Lepidosauria > Squamata > Phrynosomatidae > Phrynosoma > Phrynosoma blainvillii. The sequence continues at coordinate 25,116,132 of JANUYF010000008.1, forward strand.
GTTTTGAAGTTTGACTGAGGGCTATTCTATATGTTTACTCATTCTAGGCAAATAGAATGTGATCCAGCCACATGCAGTTCACAGGGATTTGAGCTTTTTGAACTCGCCCTCCTCCTGCTGCTAAAAAACTCCAGGGCAAAAGGCTTTGTGGTTTTTACCAGCATATCTGCTGAAATTCACAGAAATGTACATTGGTGCACATATGGCCCTCTGTTTCACATGCATTCAGATGGCTACATTTTTGGCAGAGGGAGGGAGAATAGATGTGAATTTGCACAGGAAGGTGAATATAATTAACTGTTAATGTGAATGTGCAAATGCACACCAATTTGCATTGTACACTTATATGTGGACTAGCCCAGAGTATGATGCATGTGACCTGTGAGAAATCATAGAAAGCAAGGAAGTAATGTGTGGTGGCAGTGTGAGTATGGCTTAGTTTAGAACAGAGGTGGGCAGCTACATGAGATCAAGGGGTCACATGGACCATGGAGGGCTGCACCTCCACATCAAAAATAAATAAATAAAAATGGCCCCTACTCACATGGCAGGTTGTGGGAGACAATTTTGGCATGAAAAAAGACCTCCCCTACTCCTAAAACAGTGCAGCTTTGGCCAAAAACATGATGAACTTTTCCCTTCACCCCTATAGGGCCCTGGAAGCATTTTGTATAAAACCCTTGTGGAGTCCCACAGACATTGTCTTGGGGTTATACTTTATCCAGCTCAGATTTAGCAGATGGTGGGCTTTTGCAGCTTCATTGAAATTAGTAGTAGGTGGTTCCAGTAGCTGTCTTTAGTTGCAGAGAATCTTTCTCATGAGTAATCTGAGTGTAAGCAACTGTAGGCCTTTATGTGGCTTTGCCTGGCTTGTTCTTGAATTAGTGCTATACAATTCATACAAAACGTTAACTGCCATGGCTCAATGCTATGGAATTCTTGGATTTGTAGTTTTGTGAGATGTTTAGCCTTCACTCTCAAAGTGCTCTGTTTCTGGCTGTAAACTTTCTCAAAAACAGAGCTGCTGCAAAAATAGAGCTGCTGAATGGCATTATTTTATTTTATTGTGCTCTTTTGTTTCATTCCAGAATTACAAGCGACCAATGGATGGCAACTATGGCCCCCCAGCCAAACGACATGAAACAGAGATGTACAATGTATCGTACAGTGCAGGCCAGGGACAAGCCCAGCAACAACTGCCTCCAGCACAGACCCAACCAGCTAGCCAGCAGCAAACTGCTCAGCCTTCTCCTCAGCAAGAAATCTATAATCAGTATTCGAATACATACTCTGCCACAGACCGCCGACCTGCTGCTGGGCCACAGAACCAGTTCCCATTCCAGTTTGGCAGAGAGAGGGTTTCTGCTCCCCCAGGTGCCAGCACACAGCAGAACATGCCTCCTCAGATGATGGGTGGCCCCATACAGTCTACTCCAGAGGGCCCACAGCAGGGCACCATGTGGCAAGGGCGTAATGAGATGGGTTACAGCTACCCCAACCGGCAGAGTACTGGCTCTGCAACGCAGGGGCCTGCGTATCATGGAGTGAATCGAACAGATGAAATGCTACATCCAGATCAGCGGGGTAATCATGAGGGACCATGGCCTTCACATGGTAACCGTCAGCCTCCTTATGGGCCCTCTGCCCCTGTGCCCCCAATGACGAGACCGCCCCAGCCCAACTACCAGACCCAACCAAGCTTGCAGAATCACATTCCTCAGGTATCTAGTCCAGCACCTCTTCCCAGGCCGGTGGAAAATCGCACCTCTCCAAGTAAATCTCCATTCCTGCACTCAGGAATGAAAATGCAGAAGGCAGGGCCTCCTGTTCCTGCCTCACATATAACACCAGCAACTGTACAGCCTCCTATGATACGACGGGACATCACATTCCCACCTGGGTCAGTGGAAGCTACACAACCTGTGCTGAAGCAGCGACGCCGCCTGACCACAAAAGATATTGGTAATTCAGTTTTTACTCCCCTTGTGTTGGTGGGAGAGGTGATGTCTCTTAGCTCACGAATCATCCTTTGATGCATTCCATCCAAGGAAAGGATTCTCAACATCTACTTAGAAAACAGTGTTTTGCTATGGCAATCTAGTCTCTCTAAATATGTTGGGTGACCATCTGCAGGCTTCCCCCCCCCCAAACACACTCAGTAGCAGTTAATGGACGCTGTGTATTATTGGCATGCTGGGGGTGTGGGGTGTGGGACAGATCTCATCAACTGGTAATGCAAATATAGCTTGTCCACCTAATCCTGTGAACTCATTTTTACCTTTTGTAATGTTTGGAAAGCTGGATTCAGGGCAGTTTTGTTTCATTGTGGGAGCTAATGAGCACCAAATGGGTTTTGTACATTGCAGGAACTCCTGAAGCATGGAGGGTAATGATGTCTCTGAAGTCTGGATTGCTGGCTGAAAGTACGTGGGCCTTAGATACAATAAACATCCTCCTCTATGATGACAACAGCATAATGACCTTCAACCTCAGCCAGGTAAATTGGCATCTTCTGGAAACGGGGCTTTGAAATAAGTGAAATAGGATTGCAAGATGCAGTCATTTTATTAAAGTAAAATACCTCTCATATTTGGATTGTGGGTATTTTGGATTTCAATACTTTGATAACAATTTAAAGATAGCAATTTCTAGCCCCTAAGACTGACAAAGAAGCTTATCATCCAGAGATGGTAGTAAAATTTCCAGTGATTTGGCTGTAGACTTTCTCCACTGGCTACCTTGTCCCTCTGTATGAGTAGAACATACAAAACAAGTTACGTAAAGTAAGTGAATCTGAGAAAATTTGCATTTGTTGATCTTTGGGTTCAGCTTTTATCTATATAGAATCTTAAAAGTTGGTGTAATTTTACTCAAGGCCTCTGGGATTTGGACTTGCTATTTAGGAAACGCACTTGATATGTAAAGCAGCTATACAACTCATGCTTGCCTGTCCTATCTGGAAAAACACAATTCTTTACCCCATCAAAGCCTTCAACATTCATTATGGCATTAACTCATAAAATCAACTGTCCACTTTATCTGAAGCATCAAGTGAAATGGACTCTTGCCCATGAAAGCTTAAATCATGTTACAGTAGTTAATCCTAAAGTACTAAATGTCTCTTTACTGGTTTGGATGATGAAAAACCCATTAGAAGCTGTCTGATTTATGACATTTCTCCCTAATGTAGTTTTCTTGTAAATTACCTTGGGATAAAGAAGGACTCACACAAGTAATTACCTTCTTACCATCCTGTTTAAATATTTTTATTTTATTTTAGACTGGTATTTTGGCAAGCTGGTCTCCATAAACTGTGTTGCATCCAGGTTGCACATTTTATTTGAGCTTTGAGTGGACAACCCCTGCCCACCAAAGAAAGTTTAAATGCATTAAATTGGTACTCTCAAGCAGAAAGTTTATTTTAATATAGCCAGTGAGCTTCAGCTTGTAGCCTTGTGGCTTGGCTCAAATGTTACACCAGAGAATGTTTGGCATTACAATCCTGGAGTGAAGCTTTGCTCAATCCTTCTCTTACCTGCTAGGTTTCTCTCATTCCCTTTATTGTTTGCAGCAAGCCACTGTTTGCCACTATGTTTGGGGCTGACAAAACATTGGTTTGCCCATGCTTTGAAAACCATGATTTTAAAAAAGCTGGTTTCCAAGTCAGTCCCAAACCAGGATTATAAAAAAAACCCCCAAAGGTTTACTGATAAAATAACAACAACACAACAACAACAATTTGCAATAAATGTGAAACAGTATTTTGCCAGCTGTGGTGTAATGGTAAGATGTGGTTTGGCACAAACTAGGGAGATGAAGAGATAAGAGATGTGAAGGCCCAGGCGAGGAGGGATTGGAAAGATTTATGAAAACAGTGGTGTCGGGGGGAGGGTTCCCCTGTTTTTCCCAAAAACTTATTTTAGGGATTTTTTTTTAGATGGGTAATGGATTATGGAATATTTTCTTACAAAATGAGGAATAAAGTGTGAAAAACAAGTGTTCATATATTATATTTATTCTTCCCACATTATTTTTTAAAAAATATGGAACAAGTAGACTTTCATGTAAGAATGTGTACAGCTGTGCGACTCAAAATGGGTGGACAGGAGACTGTTGTCAGTATGTGAGCCATGGGCTGGCATTCCACAATGAGTTTCCAGAAGAGGGATGCGGGTTCTAGTCAGTGAGCACAAATACTAGTGCATTGGGGGGAAAAGATTGCATTTTCCCAACACTGGTGTACAGGATCAGACCATTGTAATTTCTGGCACTGATATCCTTTTCTTAGTTCTTTTTAAAGGAATGAGTGCTTTATGTTGCTTCACATTATGAGCGCCAGAAAACATTAAAAATAATCTTCTGTTTTACTAATGTTGATTTCCCCCCCTTCTGTTCCTACTTTTACTTGATTTTCATCAACTGGCAAACCCAAAGAGGTTTTTTCCCCCACTTCAATGCCTTGTAGAAAAAATAAAATAGTCAAAAATAAATTGAATTTGTAATTATTTTGTGAATAAACTGTACTTTTAACATGCCAAACATAATTTTGTGCCAAACAAGTTATGTATAACATATTTTATGTTCTTAAAGTAACAAAATTACTTTGAATCATTGAGTCTGTAAAAGTACTCAGACTTATTACCCTTGGGACCTCCGTTTACATCTACATGTGGACGTCATGCACTGCCCCCCATTTAATTTAGTATATGAATAAGAATATTTTGTTTATTTAGTGCAGGGGTAGGCAACCTTTCCCCTTTAAGGGCCGAGGGACTTCAGCTCCCAGAAGCCTCAGCCATGTTGGCCAATAGTCCCATGTTGGCCAATAGCTCCTGGGATTCTGGGAGCTGAAGTCCCTCGGCCCTTAAAGGGGAAAGGTTGCCTACCCCTGATTTAGTGTGTGTATTTTCATTCACTTTCATTATGTATATTCATAATTTAACATTTTATAAGGAAATAACATCATTCAAATTAGAATAGTTTTATTTAAATAAATTATTTATTCATTTATTGTACTTATAAAATTCCACCTTTCTCTCAAAATGGGTTCCAAGGCAGCCTTCTTATCTGATACAGCTCCTTTAATGTGAATTTCTGTATATGATGATGTAAGATTTTCTTGCCCCAAAAAACTGTAAATTTAAACACATTGTACACACAATATACTTCTCTTAATTATTACTTTCTAAGAATCAGTATGAAGCTTTGATTGTGCATTTGTCCCTCCCTAATGTTTAACTGAACATCTCAAGCTGCCATTTCCTGAATCACAGCTTTGATCTGACTGATAGCAGTTTTCCAGTGCCTCAGGCAGCAAGAAATGTTTTGTGGCCCTGTCACCTAAGATTCTTTCAATAGACTGTTAGGGACTGAAAGTGGAGCCTTTTATATGGAAAGCATGTTTCCTGCTAGACAGTTATGACCACCATTCCCAGTATCTTGAATTCATTTTCTCACTAAGCATTAATTCAATAAGTGAGTTTTCTTATGTATTACCTTTTGGGGCTGAGATATACACAGACATTTCTTGAAAAGCACTGAGTGGTAATCTGGAAAATGAAAAAGGATTTTCAACTAATAATGATAATGTTAGCAATAAGAAGAGGGGGAAAAAGAAAAGTAAACCTGAGATAGAGTTGGCGATTCTTGGAATCTAGTAACAGTCAGCTGACTTTTTTTTCACGTCTTTCTTTGGATCTCTCCACATACTTGTCTAGATCAAGCTAATCTTTATTTGATCTCATGTTGTTTTGCCTTGCAGCTACCAGGGTTGTTGGAGCTACTGGTGGAATATTTCCGACGCTGTCTAATTGAAATCTTTGGTATCCTGAAGGAATATGAGGTGGGAGATCCAGGTCAAAGAACACTATTGGATCCTGATAGGATCAGCAAGTCTTCGAGTCCTCCTGAGGAAGGGGAAAAACAGGAGCCACAAAGTACTAACTGTGAGGAAGAAGAAGAGAAGGAGGAGGAGGAGGAAGAAGAAGAGGAAGGGGAGGAAGAGGCTGCCTTCGCAAATAAAGCCACAGCACCTCTTGAGAACTCTGAGGAAAAGCTAGTGAGCAAATTTGACAAGCTTCCTGTCAAGATAGTTCAGAAGAATGACCCATTTGTGGTAGATTATTCAGGCAAACTTGGCCGGGTTCAGGAGTTTGAGAGTGGGCTGCTGCACTGGCGGATTGGTGGGGGAGACACCACTGAACACATTCAGACCCACTTTGAAAGCAAAATGGAGCTGTCGTTGACTCACAAACGAGCTTCTTGCAACTCTGTTTTGTTGCGAAAACGTTCTGTCACTGAGGGTAATCCAGTCACCCGAGAGGGAGAGTCCCCACCATCTGATGGTCCTCCAGAGAAAAGGATAACAGCCACCATGGATGACATGCTTTCAGCACGGCCAGGCTCCCTGGCAGAGGAAGAGGAGGTGGTAAAAAATGTGGAGACAACAAAGGAGGGTGGTAAATTTCCCTTTGGCATTAATCCAGCTCAGAGCCACAGAAACATTAAAATACTGGAGGATGAGCCTCATAGTAAAGATGAGACACCACTCTGTACACTTCTAGATTGGCAGGACTCATTGTCTAAACGCTGCATCTGTGTATCGAATATCATCAGGAGTTTATCATTTGTGCCAGGCAATGATTTTGAGATGTCTAAACACCCTGGTCTGCTGCTGATCCTGGGGAAACTGATTCTCCTGCACCATAAGCATCCAGAACGCAAACAAGCACCACTGACATACGAGAAGGAAGAGGAACAGGACCAAGGAGTGAGCTGCAACAAAGTGGAGTGGTGGTGGGACTGCTTGGAGATGCTGCGTGAAAACACTTTGGTCACACTGGCCAACATCTCTGGCCAGCTGGATCTTTCGCCGTACCCAGAGAGCATCTGTTTGCCCATCTTGGATGGACTCCTCCATTGGGCCGTGTGTCCTTCAGCAGAAGCCCAAGATCCTTTCCCAACCCTAGGCCCTAATGCTGTCCTCTCCCCTCAGAGACTGGTTTTGGAAACACTCAGCAAACTCAGCATCCAGGACAACAATGTGGATTTGATTCTTGCAACGCCACCCTTTAGTCGTTTGGAGAAACTCTACGGCACCATGGTGCGTTTCCTTAGTGACCGAAAGAACCCAGTGTGTCGGGAGATGGCTGTGGTACTACTGGCCAACTTGGCGCAGGGCGACAGCTTGGCAGCTAGAGCCATTGCTGTACAGAAAGGCAGCATTGGCAACTTGTTAGGCTTCTTGGAGGACAGCCTGGCAGCCACTCAGTTCCAACAGAGTCAAGCCAATTTGATGCACATGCAAAATGCTCCCTTTGAGCCAACCAGTGTGGACATGATGCGTCGGGCAGCCCGGGCGCTGCTAGCCCTGGCCAAAGTGGACGAGAACCACTCTGAGTTCACATTATATGAGTCACGGCTGTTGGACATCTCTGTGTCACCTCTGATGAACTCATTGGTTTCACAAGTTATTTGTGATGTACTGTTTTTAATTGGCCAGTCATGACAGCCGTGGGATGCCTATACCCCCCGTGTGCGTGTGTGTGAGTGGAGGACTTAGAAACTGATTGTTGCCCTTTATTTATGCAAAACCACCTCAGAATCCACTGTCTGCCCTGCGCTGTCCTGCTTCTACCTTGGGGAAAAGATGTTCCCCCTTCCCTCACCTCTGCCCTTCAGATCTGTCCTAACCCCCATTCAAGGAGACAAAGCTCTGCCTACATTAAAAAAAAAGACTTTTTTTATTTTAACCAAAGTTGCTGTTGTTTACAGTGAGTTTGGGGAAAACAACTTTGTCCTGTTATCGCATCAACAGGCGCTACTTTCATAACTGTTTTTAATGGTAAACTCTGAAGGACAAAAAAAAAAGTGACTGCTGAACTCTTGTGTGGTTTATCGTTGTACATTCACAATCTTGCAGGAACCAAGAAGCTACCGGTTGTTAACAGACCTTGTCCAATGGAGGCCTGTGCAGTAGAGTGTAGAACTTCATGTACTGTACACCTTAAACTGTAAACATACTGTAATAATGTCTCACATTGAAGAAAAAAAAGCTGGATCAGCAGCAAGCTGTAGTTTTTAAAAATGTTTTTAGTTAATGTTGAGGAGAAAAAAAGGCTTTTCCCCCAAAGTATCATGTGTGAACCTACAACACCCTGACCTCTTTCTCTCTTCCTCCTTGATTGTATGAATAACCCTGAGATCACCTCTTAGAACTGGTTTTAACCTTTAGCTGCAGCCTAACAGCTGCCACGTGTGTATATATATATGACGTTGTACATTGCACATGCCCTCCTTGCAGTTTTGTTCCCCCTCTCCCAGCCACCCCTTTATAGTATGACGAGTTAAACAAGTTGATGACCTGCAAAAGCGAGACACCAATTATTTAATCTCTTGCCAGACATCTCTCTTTCTTTCTCTGTCTCTCTCTCTCTCTCAAGTTCTTTCTCTCTTCCTCAGTCTCTCTTTCTCTCTCTTTCTCTGGAGGATGCTGTACAGGTCTCTATGTATAAAGTCATTGCTGTCTCAGCAGCCAATCAACTTATAGTTTTATTTTTCCTGGGGTTTTTTGTTTTTTTGTTTTTCTTTCTAATCGAGGTGTGAAAAAGTTCTAGGTTCAGTTGAAGTTCCTGATGAAGAAACACAATTGAGATTTTTCAGTGATGAATTCTGCATATTTGTATTTCAGACGATGTAGCTAAAAAAACTTGATGTAAATTCCTCCCTTTTTTCCTTTTTTGGCTTAATGAATATCATTTATTCAGTATGAAATCTTTATACTATATGTTCCACGTGTTAAGAATAAATGTACATTAAATCTTGGTAAGATGTTTGTGAGGGTTTTCATTTTGAATGGCCACATAAGGACATACTTGGACCTCCAGTTATCAAACATAATCTAGAATCCAACATCACCACTGTGTAGCATATAGCATGAAGATCTGCATTCAGAGATACACTACTCCAACACTATGCAGCTTCCATATAGAATAGCAACATTGTGTAACACACATCAGTGGCTGAGTGATGTGCCATGCATAGCTGCAGTGTGCCATACACAGTTCCAGTCTGTAATACTGATTTATGCATAACTCTGCCACTGTCAGCAGAATATGTCCGTTAAGCTATAACAATTTCCCTCCAACAGTCGGACTTAAGCATGTGTATGTCACTAACGGGATGCCGACTATAGTGTCTTATTCAGGATTGATTGTAAATTGTACCCTAGGTAAAATTACTTTTGGAATAAAGGGGAAAATACTGACTTTTCATAGCAAAGTTTAAAGGATTTTTGTTCTGAATTCAGGGAAGATTTTTTTCTTAATTTTGAAACGGTGAGTGTACTTAAGAATTTATCAGTCCGTTTTGATATCTACAGACGTTATAAGGGATTGTGTGTGGTGACAGAAAATGCATTATGGCATGGAGCATAATGTGCTGTGGTCTGCCTCAGCTCAAGAGGCTGGCCTGTATATACTTTTTCAGCCCTGTTATTCTGTAAGATGTCAAGTTTCTTTGGCCTAGTAAGAAGTAAGAGACGGAGGAGGGTTGTGGGTTGTTTAACTGCTATGGTAGGTGACCTTGATCTACCGTAGATCAAGTAGATCAACTGCTATATATAACAGGGTGAAGAAGTGACTTAATGAAGGCTTCTTGGGGATCCTCTGTCTCACCAAAATTAATCTACCAATTTTTAAGGTGCAATATTTACCCAGGTGTATGTACCTTTCAGCTTGGGATGTCCTATGTGTGTGTGTGTATGCATGTCAAATCTTCACTCCTCCCTATATCTTGGCATTTTGGCACTTCAGGTGAATTTATTGTTCATCTAGATTTGTATCTGGCCTTACCACCAAGAAGGTGTGCAAGGCAACTAACAGCAAAATAAAATACAGAGTAATCATTTTCTTCAATTTTGGAGCAAAGTCATAGAAAAAAAAAGTGCCAGACTGCAGAATTAGTCACACCTGGCTTATTGAAATCCATGTGAACGTTGTGAATAAGGTCAATGGGAGTCATTAAAGTCAATGGGAGCTGAGTGCAGTTAATGTAGTGTGGATCATCCAACTTAGCATATTTTTATTAGACTTCCTGAGAGGCTGCTATCTGAATAATTTGGTACACCTTATTTTAAATTGGCTTCCTCAGCTCAGATCTCTCCAGATATTCTGGAGTATAGCTTCCATTATCTCTGACCATGCTCGCTGCTGCTAATGGGAGTTAAGTCAAAAACATCTGGAAGGACCCAGGTTGGAGAAGCCTGCTATGAATAAATAAATAGAATATAGTATTGCTTTGGTGGCAGAGAATAATGTGCATAGATCACATTTATATCCTTCCTTTCTCAGGAGCAATGGGAAATATTCCAGCCCTCCAGCAATCTTCAGTCTTGTCAATTACAGAACATTGCTGTAGAGCTGGACCCTCCCAGATCAAACTAAAAACTTGTTGAGTTTAGCACCCTGTTTCCCCACCATGGCCAGTTTGATGCTTGTGAAAAGCCAACAAGCAAGTGGTGGTGACGTACTTTCAAATTGACTCCAACTTATGGCAAGTCTATCCTAACATTTTCTTGACAAGATACATTCTTCAGAGGAGGCTTGCCATTGTCTTCCTCTAAAGCTAAGAGAGTGTGACTTGTCCAAGGTCACCTTGTGTTTATTTCTTTTAAATATATTTAAGCTACTGACAGCAGTCCATAAATTTACTTACGCTTTGTGTAAAGAAAGGATCCCACCTGCAATTTTCCAAGCCATCTAGCAAACCATTGAATTTGAATCTAAGTCTCCTTTTCATTTTAGCTCATTGTTGTCCACTTCACCATCCCAGCTCTGATGTGTTCCATTTAATTATTTTTAAGGTGAACAATTAATGAACTACAGTATTACCATTTTAATTGATAAATAGTCAAGGTGAGGAAATGTAATGCAGATTACAAGTGGCACCATAGCAGCGGCAAACAGTTCCTGGCTTGCAGGCCTCCAGATGGTCAACCTCATTCACCGGTGGCTTGGGATGATGGAAATTGGAATCTAACACATAGAGAAGACATCAAGTTGGAGAAGGTATTGTACCTAATGTGACTAATGATGCTTTACAGAAGGAGTAGGTCACCTAGTGCCTTCCAGCTATCTTGAAGACTGTACCAATAATTCCTTGACCTTTATCATGTTCACTGAGAGTGATGGGAATTCACAGGGTTTGGTTCTCAGACACCCCCCCCCCCATGGATACCAAAATTTGTGGATGCTCTGAGTCCTATTACATACAATGTTATACTAAAATGGTGTTATATAAAAAAACAAAATCAAGATTTGCTTTTTGGAATTTATTTTAAAATACTTTAAAGACATGGGTGGTTGAATCCATGGATGCAGAATCCGTGTACACGGAGGGCCAACTATATTGCCCAGAACTTCTGCAGAGGGTCAGGTTGCCCACCCCTGCTTTAGAATGGTTTTATGTATTCTATGTTTCCCTTTTCTGCTGAAATCTACAAAGTAGTGTACAATTTTAATATAAAGTATTAACTTTAAAAAGTAGCAAGAGAGCACAATCTAAAACTCACATAAGAGCAGAGTAAATTTGTGAAAGCAACATCAGTTGCTTGTTAGAAGTCCTGAAGGAAAAAAAAAGTTATAATGTCTCACTTGTCTATTAAATAATAACGATAGTAGCTTAGAATAATAAAGAGCATGCTCCTCTGTTGGAAACAACATCCAGTCATATTTTCAACTACTCTTGTTCCTTCAGAAAAGGTACTTCTGCATTTTCTCCCTGGGTGAAGTTTTGAGAATGCCAAAGCTTGCACCTTTGTGATATTTGACTGGTTTTAATAAAGACATCCAGGTGCTGAATTTATCTCCCTCATCCACCAGCATATGTATCTTTGTTTTTTTTATGTATAAACTGATCACTTCTGGATTATCAAAACCATGGAGAGTGGACAATTGTGTCGTTTTTTACTCATGGCAATCCTAAGGCTATCACGGGAATTTCTTGGCAAGATTTATTCAGAAGGGGGTTGCCTTTGCCTTCCTCTGAGGCTGAATGTGTGACTTGCCCAAAGTCACCCAGTGAGTTTCCATCATTGAACAGGAATTCCAGAATTGTTTCCAGAATTGTCATCCAATGCTCAAACCGCTATACCAGGGGTAGGCAACCTAAGGCCCGGGGCCCGGATGCGGCCCCCCGAGGCCTTTGGATCGGCCCCAGGCCGGTCCTGCCACCGCCGCCGCCGCCACTCGCCATGATATTGATTCTTGTTGTTATTACTTGTTCTTGGGTTTTTTTTGGCAAAATCTCCACAGGGTTTTTGCCATGGCTTTTTTGGGGCTGAGAGAGTGTGCATGCATATATTTTTTAATTTGTTTAATTTTTTAAATTTTTATGTATTTATTTATTATTTTTGGTACTTCGGCCCCCCAATTGTCTGAGGGACAGCAACCCGGCCCCCAGCTCAAAAAGGTTGCCTACCCCTGCGCTATACCATACTGGCTACTAGTAGTATGATGTTACTTCTATCAGAAATGGCCAAGGTAAATATCCTGATTAGTTCATAGAATCATAGAGTTGGAAGAGACCACAAGGGCCATCCAGTCCAACCCCCTGCCATGCAGGAACTCAAAATCAAAGCATCCCCGACAGATGACCATCCAGCCTCTGTTTAAAGACACCATTTGGTCTTTAAAGTTCATTTAGCTAAGTTTTAGCCCAATTTTTCCCAATACAATGCTCTCTGTGTTTGGGATTATTTATTACATTTATATCCTGTATTTCCTCCACTTGAGATCAAAGTGGAAGAAGTGGCTTAAATGCTTCCACCCTTTATCTTCACAACAGCTTTGTAACACTTTGTCACACTAATACTGGCTGGAAATGGTGCAAGTTGTGCTCCAGTACATCTGGAGGGCACTAAGATTGGGAAGATTGTTTTAGGCTTCCCTCCCCATTTGTTTAATTGGAAAAAGTGAGGAGTGAATGAGATGTTTGTTAGTTGGCTTTTAAACCTCAAGAGCCATTAAACTTGTATGAATAGTAAGCTCAACCAGGAGTGGTGCTTTTTTAGTTAGGTCATGTTTTGCTCATACTAAGCCAGAGCCAGCCAAAGAAAAACAACTTGCTTTTTAAAAGTAAAACAGCAAATGCTTCCTCTGTCTGCCTCCCTCTAAAAAAACTTGAGTCAAAGTGTTTTAGTATCCAAGGCCAGGAACGTATTTTAACACCTGAAAAAGAAAACAGCACAAAGGCCTTTCTTCATTCTGCTGCTCATTGGCAGTAAATATATAACTAATAAAGACCTAATAATGTGCTGTTCCTTTCTGACATCCCAGATCAGCCACCAAAGCAGATGCTTCACTGCCTTATGGTAGGGCTGGCCATGAGGTGTGTACGACACAAAACATTTTGTACATTATATTGATAACTGGCCAACCAAAAAACAAGGCTTGGGGTTTTGCAGCTTTATATGTGTGTGTCCTGATCGTAAGCTATTGATCGGGTTAACAAGAACTGATTATAGAATATACATTATATATTGTTTGTCCATCTCTGTGGTTCATCCCTGTACTTGATCTGATGGTCTTGGATGATGGTATATTGCAGCCAAACCATGTCACCAAAACTGTCCAAATAAAATACTTGCAAAATGTCAGGTTGGAGCTAAATGTAATCATGTTTAAGCGAAGGAATTAGACAAGATCTTTGTCTAATTTCTGATTTAGGGAGATTCTAAGGCAAACCTATACTGGCTCCCCCCCCCCCCCATTTCTTCAGATTGGTTTGCCATTGCTTTCGCTTGAGAGCTTATGACTTGCCCATGGTCACCCTGTGGTTCGCATTCATAGGATTGCCACAAGTCGAAGTCAACTTGACAGCAGTTAACATCAACAAAATGTAGACCCAGTAAATCCAAAAGAACATGACGGTAGTCATGTCTGATACAAATCCCACTAGTTTTACTTAATTTCCTTTTGAATATTGTACATTTCAATCCAATAAATCATGTTCCTTTATTTTCTCTGTTTCAAGATTTTGTTAGTATTGTATATGCCATGTTCTCTTTTGGTGTGGCAAAGATTGCTGTATGGATCTACTTTATCCTAGCCTTCTTACAACAAACTCACTCTTGTGCCTGGCTTTTATTAATTTAAAATGCCACATAGTAAATTTAAAGGAAAGGCAACTCACTTTTTTTGGAAAAGGCCAAGCTGAATATTTCTTGATATTCTCCTTCCAGATTTGAGGACAGTAAACCAAGAAATGATAGAGAATAAGATTGTCAGGGGACAAGGCATAATATAAGGTTTATATTCTAGAAGGTATATACCTTGTAGGGGATGCTTTGATTGGGAGTTCCTGCATGGCAGGGGGTTGGACTGGATGGCCCTTGTGGTCTCTTCCAACTCTATGATTCTATGATTCTAAGGTCTGAAAGGCCACACTTTCCCTGCCTCTGATCTAACTGCCTTACGCATAGAGAGGGGAAAATAAAATAAAAAGTGAGTTCTCATATACCTCCCTTAAGCACTTATCCCTTTTTACAGGAACCTACTGTGTCCTTTGAGAGTTTATGATCTTTGGTAAATTCATAGTAAGAAACCAGGCGAGCGATTGTTTCAGTGTTGGCTTCACAAAATAGATTGCGAGAAGAGGGTCCTACTCAGTGGGAGAACATTTGCTTTACATGGTGAAAGTGCCAGATTTACCTCCTGGAATATAAATTTTAAAGACCATATCTGGTAACAGGACAAGGATTTAGCAGGGGCTTCTTTTTGGTTTTGTGACATCAAGTTGGCTTTGACTTATAACAATGCTATGAATGACAGACCTCCAAGAGACCTGCTCAGGTCTTGCAAACTCAAAAGCAGCTATTGACTTCTGTGATACAATCATCCGCATGTAAAGACATCTTTACATTTTCCTACTGGCTTCCACTTCAATGAGCATTATAATTTTCCTACCTAGTCATGTCTTCTCATAATATGTCCAAACTATGATACCCTCAGTTTAGTCATGTTGGCTTCTAGGAAGAATTGCAAGTTTTGCTTTGCTCTCAACTGAGTTGTTTTCCTGTTGGCTTTCTTCACTGTCCAGCTTTCACAGCCATAGAAATCAGAAATACAATGGTGTGGATGATCCTTTATTTACTCCCACAGAACCTTTTCTAAATCGCTCTTGATTACAAAAATATTGTGTGTATCTGCTATGCCATTTTTTATTCTTGCAGAGAAGTCTGGAGTGTTCTAGTTTTTCAGAAGCCTACATTTTGTCCAACAGGAAACCGAACCCACCTCTGAAGGTATTTTGTACTTGCTAAGCAAGATCGGCGATAGGAGACAAGTTCTGACTTCTCATCCACCATGAGTGAATTTCTCATTAATGAAGCCAGGAAGCTTATGAGGAAGGAATTATGGAGTTTCCTATGAAGAGATTGAAAAATGCTGCTAAGAGGCAAGGATGTTCCCTTTTCAGTGTGAGTACTGAGTTGAGGTTCAGATATATTTGTTTATTCTGTTGTTTTTAAATCTGTCACTTCTCACTTTTGCCTTCTGAAGAATTAAAAGTGGCATTAGTGGTATTGTTTCTCAGAATGTTTGTTCCTATGGGGTACAACTGAGCCGAGAGAGAATTGCCTTCAGCCAATAACTTTCATGAGCTTTTTAGCTGAGCAGGGCACTGAACCTGTGTGTCTGATCCAAATCGTGTCTTGTGTACCCCAACCACTTGCCAAGATAGCGTGAGACTGTCAACCAGCCAGAATGTCTCCTGGTTGGCAGCCAGCTCAGGAGCATCCAAAGCCAAGATAAACACACCAGTGCTAACATAATGCATAATATTACTAGGCAGCCCAACGAGATTCATTTTTGCTCTTAAGCCCCCTGTGTCCACCATGGCTGAGCATGTGTAGCAGCTATGGGTCATTGGTCCTCCCTACCCCAGATTCTTGATACCACACTCTCTGCAATTTCACTGTGGACATTGGTGACTACAGTGGGGCCTTGGTATCTGCTGGGGTTTGGTTTCAGGACCTCCTGTGAATATCAAAATCAGTGGGTGCTCAAGTCCCATTATGCACAACGGCATAGTAAAATGGTGTCTCTTATATAAAATAGCAAAATCAAGGATATAGCTGTCTTAGTTTGTGGAATCAGTATATATAGAGATCTTGTAGTACCTTTGAGACTAACTGAAAGAAAGTTGGCAGCATGAGCTTTCGTAGACTCGTCCAGTTCCTCAGATGCATTTGGAAATTGGAAGCAGACTGAAGTCTACAAAAGCTCATGCTGCCAATGTATCTATTTCAGTTAGTCTGCTACAAGATCTCTGCACAACAAAATCAAGGTCGGCTTTTTGAAATTTTATATTTTTGGAATATTCTCAAGCCATGGATAGTTGAATCCATGTAGATGGAGGGCTGACTGTATCTGTACTCCTTATAGTCCTTAACTCCCCTTTGTCTAGCAAAAGTTATTTCTTTTAACAATGAAAGCCTGCCCTCAATATCCTAGTTTTCAATCCTAATTCACTTTAAGGGATTAAACTGGTTGTGTGTCTCCATGTGTGCCTTCAAATTGCCTGTCGGTTTATGGCAACCCCATGGATTTCATAGGGCTTTCTTGGGCAAGGAGTACTTAGAGGTGGGTTTGCCAGAAATACAGCCCACAGCACCTGGTATTCATTGGCGGTCTCCCATCCAAATACTCACTTTCACCCTTTAAGCTTACTGATTCTTATGTGCAGCCCAGCAAAATTTCTAGCGTTTGTTGTGGCACCATCAGAAATAATCTGGTTTGACACCACTTTAACTGCCATGGCTCAATGCTCTGGAATTCTGGGAATAGTAGTTTGTTGTGGCACCAGAGCAAAGCTCCACTTTAACTGCCATGGCTCAATGCTCTGGAATTCTGGGAATTCCACTTAAATGCTCCACTTACAGTGGAACTTCACTCTGGTGCCACAGCAAACTACCATTCCCAGAATTCCAGAGCATTGAGCCATGGCAATTAAGTGGTGTCAAACCAGATTATTTCTGCAGTGTGGATGCAGCCTAGAGCAGGGTGATACCAAGAGTGGAGATGTACTTTATTTTTCTGAATAGGTTTCCAAGAAATGGGTCGCCATGTAATGAAAAAGAGGGAGAGATCCTAAGGAGTCCAGTTGGTTCCAGAGGAGGGCCCTGCCCCTCTGCCCTTAGCAAAGATGGCGCCTCGCCCCTTACTCCCTGGCTCAAGCCTTCCCATGAGGCCCCTTCTGGCTGCCCCTTTCAAGACAACTCTGGAAAAGCAATATGCATAATTTCATTTTCCCCCTCATTCCCCCCCCCCTACATTTAATCTCCCAAAAGGGCAATTATCCTTCCCCCATGTCAAAACCCTAACTTCCCCCGGAAATGCACTCTCCCACCATAGAGTCGCGGCGGCTAGAGCGGTGCCGTGAAGACCATAGAGTTGTGTCAGAGGGGGAAGGAAAACTTCGAACTAGAAACCCTGTACTTCTGTCAAGACTGGACTTCGGTCCAAAAACACGCCCGGCAGAAATAATCCAGTTTGAGACTGCTTTAACGGCCCTGGCTCAATGCTAGGGAATTCTGACAACTATAGTGTTTGTGAGACATTGAGCCTTCTCTGTTAGAGAAAAAAGCTCTGGCACCACAATAAAACTACATTTCCCAGAATTCCCTAGCATTGAGCCAGGACCGTTAAAGCGGTCTCGAACTGGATTATTTCTGCAATGTTTCTTGGATCTTTGTTCCTTCTCATTCTATGGCCGTTTCTATCCTCTCTTCAAACACCGGAAGACGCGCTGTTGCTCGCTACTGCGCAGGCGCGGGACGCCGTGCCACCGGAAGTCAATCGACGTGAGCCGGAAATGGGAAGAAAAGGTTCTTCCCGGACTGTGAATTAGTGAGTGAGTGAGAGGGAAGCGGGTGGTAGAAGCTGGGGGGGGGGGAAGGAGCCACTTGCGCCCCAGCGGCCTTGTTTCCTCACCGGCGACGGGAGCGGAATGGGGACCGCCTCCCTTTCCTCTTCTTCTCCCCTCAGCGCCTTCGTCCATGGACTCTTGCCATTGGCTGCCGCTCGTCCAATGCGCTCCCTTGTTATTGCTGAGGGAGGGAGGTGTCCTGTGTGCCTCCCCTCCATTTTCCAAAGGCCCCATTTGTTGTTGTTAACTGCCCTCGAGTTGATCTCGACTCATGGCGGACCTAAGACCTTTCCAAGACCCTCTGTCCTCCCCTGCTCTGCTTAAATCCTGCGACCCCTTAATTAATACCCACGGCCTCCTTCAAAGAGTCCCTCCATCTGGCCTGTGGCCTTCCTCTCTTCCTACCTACCTCTACCTTTCCCAGCATTATTGTCTTTTCCAAAGAGTCCTCTCTTCTCATGATGTGTCCAAAGTACGACAGCCTCAGTTTGGTCATCTTGGCTTCCAGGGAGGTTTCTGGCTTGATCTGTTCTAGGACCCATTTCTTTGTCCTTTTGGCTGTCCATGGGATCCTCAGCACTCTTCTCCAGCACCACATTCTCTCAAATGCATTTATTTTCTTCCTATCCTCTTTCTTAACTGTCCACCTCTCACATCCATACATGGTAATAGGGAATATGATGGCTTGTATGATTCTAACTTTTGTTTTGAGTTGTATATCTTTGCATTTTAGGATCGTTTCTAGTTCTTTCATAGCCACCCTCCCCATTCTTAATCTTCCTCTGATTTCCTGACTTCAGTCCCCATTTCTATCAAGGTTTGATCCCAGATATGAGAACTCTTTTACTATTTCTATTTCTTCATTATCTAGGTAGGTTGCACTTGTGAAGGTCCTCGGTGGTCATTATTTTTGTTTTCTTTATGTTCAACATTAAGCCTGACTTTGCACTTTCTTCTTTGATCTTTCTTAATAGTTGTTCCAGGTCTGTGAGGTTTTTTGCTAGTATTATGGTGTCATCTGCCTATCTTAGGGCCTTTGCAGACTGCCAGAAATAGTGCAAATTGAGTCCACTTTAATGCCCTGACTCAGTGCTAGGGAATCATGGGAACTGTATTTTATTGTGGCACCAGAGCTCTCTGACAGAGAAGGCTCAATGTCTCAGAAAAAAATACAATTCCCATGATTCCCTAGCACTGAGCCAGGGCAGTTAAAGTGGACTCAATTTGCCCTATTTCTAACAGTCTGCAAAGGGCCTTAGATTGTTGATATTCCTTCCTCCTATTTTCACTCCTTCTTATGTGTCCAAGCCTGCTTTTCTTATAATATGTCCTGCGTACAGGTTCAACAGATAGCATGAAAGGATACAGCCTCGCCTGATCCCTTTGCCAATTTTCTAGTTCTTTCATAGCCACGCTCCCAGAATGGGACCTAAGGCGGCTCACATGATAAATGAATTCAAAGATATAACTGTGTTAAGCTGTAGAATCAAAGATGTAGAGAGACCTTGTAGCACCTTTGAAACTAACTGAAAGATCGAAATTGGTAGCATGAGTTTTCGTAGACTTCACTCTACTTCCTCAGATGCATCAGATGCTTCCTCTGCATGTATCAACTCTACAAAAGCTCATGCTACTAACTTCTCTTTTTCAGTTAGTCTCAAAAGGCGCTGCAAGATCCCTTTGCATACTTCCTTACAGGGTGGTTGTGAGGCTAAAGCAGGCAGCCCTATCTGCAAGCGCCACGTCCTGAGTTTCTTAAAGAGAGCACGTGGCAGCATTTAATCCAACACTACTACTCCTTTTGGCCTCTTGAAAGATGCTGCATAGAAAGCTACTGAGAGAATCCAGGCAAGGCTGGAGGAGACAACCTAAAGAAATCAAAGGCATAGCTGTGTTTGTCTTGAAAATCAGTATGCAAAGGGATCTTACAGCACCTTTTGAGACTAACTGAAAGAGAGAAGCTGGTAGCATGAGCTTTTGTAGACTTGAGGCTACTTCAGATACATGCAGAGGAATCATCTATGCATGTGAGGAAATAGATTGAAGTCTATACAAACTTGTGCTGCCAACTTCTCTCTTTCAGTTTGTCTCAAAAGGTGCTGCAAGATCCCTTTGCATACTGATTTTCCAGACTAACACAGCTGTGTCTTTGATTTCTATCCTGTAAGGAAAGTTAGGCTGAGAGAAAGTGATTGGCTCAAGGTTCGGTAGCTTTGTGGCTCAGCAAGTTCAAATCCTCTGTTCAGCTCTTTAAATTAACTGACTGAGGCTGCATTTACATAGCATTATTAATGCATTTTGACACCACTTCAACTGTCACAGCTCAGTGCTGTGGAATTCTGAGGTTTGTAGTTTTGTGAGAAATTTAGCATTCCCTGTCAGTTCTGGTGCCACAACAAAATAAAGTCAGCCCTCCATGTTCACCAATTCTTTATCCACAGATTCAAGACTTGAAAATATTTTTTAAAAGATAAAAATTCCAAAAAGCTATATCTCAATTTTGCCATTTTATACCAGGGGCACCATTTTACTATCCATTGCATTTAATGGGACTTGAACATACACAGATTTTGGTATCCATAGGGGGTCCTGGAACCAAATCCCAGCAGATACTGATTACTGTACAAATCCCAGGATTCCATAAGATAGAGCTATGTCAGTGTCACTAAATTTTAAATAATTTTAAATAAGAAGGAACCATAACTCGGCAGCAAGAGTATGTGGTGTGCACACAGAAGGTCCTAGTTTCAGTCTCTGCCATCTCTGCTTCACAAAAGATCCAAGCAGCATGTAATAGCAAAGATTGCTGACAGACCCTGGAGGCCCTGCGGCTAGTGAAAGAAGAGAGATAGACAAATAGCAAAATAGCACAATTTCTAGAACGAGGCATTTTTAGGGATTGAATCCAGGATCCTGTGTGTGTTTCACTGACAAACAGCAGTTTGCATAAACAGCCTTGCGTGTCCTAAGTGACAGCTGCTCTCCAGAAGCTTAGCTGGGAGTGAAGGGTGATTTCCACCTTTTCATCTGAAGATGCTTGAGACTGAACATGGGACATTATGCATGTATAACTGTTCTGATGCCTATCTTGCCCTGTTCATACACTTAAAAAGTTCCTTTCATCTTGTAGACAGTCAAACCAATTAGTCTCTGCAGGTTTACTAGAGATAAGCCCTTTTGAATTCAATGGTATCCCTGAGAAAATGCCCATAGGATCAGATGCCACATCTCTTCTGAAATTAATGTGTCTCTTAAAAAAACACCTTTAATCTGATATATATGAAATCATAGCTGATTCACATTATGTCATAGATATAGTCTGCCACATTTACATATTTACAGCACTAAGCTGATGTGCAGTGGTCACATAAGTCAGGACACGTTCATTGCATGTAACTCTTTTTCCAAATCAAACATTCACATAGCATAGCAAATATGATTTTATCCTTAATGCGCATTCAGTAATGCACCATCATGAGAAACCTTTGCCGAGGTGGCCATGATATTACCATATTTCCCATTTTGATGGTGATATCCTTCTCATTCTCCCTAGACACCAACTTTGGATATAATCATAGGCTAGAGGTGTCAAGATTTACTGTGGCTTGTTTGTGTTCAAACATATACTGTACCATAAGCATAAAGTCAAAATAGAGTAGACCCACTGAATCAATGGGAATTTTGTATGTCAACACCTGTGTAATTTTGATTCAGTGAGTCTACTTTAGTTGGGACTAATGTTGTATTTCATTCATAGACAGCTGTCTAAATCATTGCTTTAATGCAGGATTTAGTGTATATATTTTCATAGACTTAATTTAGGAGTTTTTCATTATAATATACAGTCCTGGCTATAAATTGATGGCTGAAACAATTCAGAGTATGGGAAGGTACCAACATAGTGAGTACTTGCTGCCCTCTGGTGGTAGCCCACTTTAAGTGCATAACTATGAAGTCCTTTCACCGTTTCCATTTTAAAGATTTTTTTAAAGCTCTGTGTTTAGCTTATAGATATGCACAGTATTATTGATAGGATAGGATTAAAAAAGTGGAGACACAGAGAGTTAAAATAGTTTGTTTTTTAAGCCAATGACTAGGCTAGGAACAGGCATTTCCTAGGCATTAATGTGAATGCGGTTTTGTTTTGCTCTATTTTAAATGTTTAATTTAATTTTTATTTATTTTTTTCTTACATTTCAGTATATCCACTCTGTGGAATGCTTGTGTAACCTTTATAGTGCAAAAAAAAAAAAAAGGCCACTTGATAGTCATTGCTAACTGGGTGGGAGGTTTTACTTCCTCTTAAAGAGAGTGTGCTTTGTGTTGTAACTGCAGAGAGTTTAAGATAAGATGTTTCAGCATTCTGCACAAGGTCGTATACACAGGCTCACTTTCTCTCACACAAGTATCTTCCCTCCTCACATCATGATAGCAGAATGCATTGAGAGGATGGGCTTGTATCTTGCAGCAATCCAGAGGAAGGGTGTATGCATTGTATCTGTATATTTTGCATACAGACTTTTCACATACTCTTTTGGTATCCTTGATTGCTCAGTATTTGGCAGGCAGGGAGTAAGGGTAGGTTTTGCTATAGCTATGGTGGATAAATGGACCCTGCAAGCTCAGAAGTAGTCTAGGTAGTGGGGTGCTACATTCATGGTTGATAGTTCTATCAGTTTTATTAGCCTTGATAGCTAAATGGATCTTGCTGGTTCAGAGGCAGCAAATTTTTTACTAGCAAGAAAAGGCTGAATGAGAATTTAAACTGGCTTCCAATCTGATGCTAATGCTACTGCAGCATTGTAACGCTTGTTTTTTTGCCTGTTGTTTACAGACACACCACTGTTTTAAACTGTACATTATGTTGTGATCTGATTTCAGGTTTTGAAATTTCCAAATGGGATTCCATGCATGAAATGCAGCAGTGAACCATTTGATCACCTCAAAGGCTAGGATGCTGCTGAAGAATGGAAGAGACCCTTGTTGCCGAGAGGTTGTCCAGTTTGCATTGTTTTGCAGAGCTCTTACACTACTCCTCCAGGCAAGTCCCCAAACAATGGGCACAGATAATTAACGTTGCTGAAATGTAACCTCTCTCTGCACAGATCGTGATACCCTACAACTTCAGCTTATTTATTTTAAAATGCCAAGAGTATGTTTTTTTCTTTTATACATTAAGAAGGGGGCATAGTTGCATCTGATAGAGTGGGCTGCAGTCCATGAAATAATACTTATTATAATAATAATATAATAATAAAACTTTATTTATACCCCACCTTTAGCCGAGGCTGTCAAGACGGCGTACAAGTTAAAAAGAATACACCCATACAATCAATGACAAAATAACCCCCCCTTAAAAATGTATTAAATCATTATCCTCTTAAGATGCCACAAGACTCTTTTTTTGTTCTTGTCTCACACCAAAAATGTCTGAATCCTGGAGGCTGGATTAAATATGCCTTTGATCTGCTCTGTTAGGGTGGTTCTTAGATGATATGATCTTGTTTCTAAGGCAAATTCTCAGTTTGTTTGTTTTCATAGACACCTAGGCCAAAAATATATAGAGGTATGAACTATTCAGTAAAGAAACAGTAATTAACTGAAATCAAGATATGGTAAAGGCTGTCTTTGCATGAGCTTACTCATTTTGATCAAGTAATCTTTCACTTCTTGTTTATCTTTGATCATGCTCTACAGTGAAGCAGTCTTGATTCTGTTCAAAGGTGACAAATCCCTTTGAGAACACATATTTTTCAAATCTGGTTTTAAACTCCTCATGAGGCACATAACATCTTTCTAGTTTGGCTGAAAATATATACATATGTCTACAATATGTCAATATCCTTCTAGTATGCATGAAAAATATACCAGAGAATTCAAATCCTCTGGTTATGTTAAATTTAGGGTGGGAAGGGGCGAAACAGTATAAACTTGCTTATTTTTTCTGACCTTGGTTGATGGATATGTTTTGAGATGGATATGCTCCCTTTTGAAAGGGTAAATGTAAGGCCTGGAAGGAAGGAGGTGGTTGGGTATGGGGGGGGGGACATTTTCCCCACAAAGTGAAACACCTCATCTTTTCCCCCCTAGGGCTTAACAGTGGGGCAGATAGCTATTCAAAATAGAGATGCTCACCTGTCTAAACACTGAAGAGTTTTTGTCAGAGCCCAGCAGGTTTAAGGACAAAGGAATTAAACCAGCAAGGCCATTGCTCTAGGTCTAGAACAGCCCCAGAGAATCTAGAGGTCAGAGGCAGATCTCATTGATATTCTTGATAGATCATTAGGTTTTGGAACAGTCACAAGACCATTTTTTACCATTCTTGATAGACAAGGTGCTGTGGAAACAACACAGGAGGAGCAAGTATACAGGTTCAGCCAGGCCCTTGTTGGATTCTGAAGTCATCTGGTCAGACTGGGCTACTGACCCTGGATCTGAACATTATAGGACTCTGCCACACAGTAGAGGTTACCTTCTCTGGTAGTTGCCTCAGCAGCCAAGAAGATGCAGCATTGTAGGCCATCATCTGTAAACTTTTGATAAGTGAGGCAAATTAGACTTATTAATGCATTCCAAATGCTTTATTTAGAAGACTGTAGGAATAAGAATTAGAATAAGTAAGAATAAGAATTATTATTGTAACCCGCCTTGAATCCCATTGAAATAAATAAATCCTTGAAATAAATAAATAAGTAAGAAATAAGAATGGCTTGGCTCTAGGGTAGCTTAGCTGACCCCTTGTTTTTTTGTACAAGTTGCAATCCTAAATGGAAGGGAGCAAAACCCAAACAATGAGTCATGTAGGTATGCGCCAGGCATCCTTCTTTGTGGGTGAGCAATTCTATTGCATCTGAACATTCTAGATGCATTAATGAGGTAGAATTATGTACACTCAAGCAGAAGCTGATTAAAAAGAGGCCAAGGCAGGATCAGTGAATCATATAGATATTTAGGAGGAAGACTCTTCTGTACCTTCATATGCTGAGCTATAGAAATATTTAATTGATTTGTTTCTGCATGATAACTCCTCTGCCCCTGATACTTTTGGAACTATATTCTGCATATTGTCAGATGTGTTTCCATGATTATCATGAGGACTGAAAACTTAAAGCAAATTTGGTGAATCTCAGTAACCTATATTGTGTTCTGGGGATCAAGATTTCATGCAGACTGTTTGAAGGAGAGCAGCATCTCCCTGTTTGGCAAAGAATACTAAAATTGGCTGTGTGTGCCATTACTCTACTTAAGAGACATTTTACATTTAAATTCCCTATATACATTTAATATATTTTCATTACTGTAGGAAGGGGGGGCTTGGAAAGGAAATGTTCTGTGCATTTTGCCAAAGAGGGACACTTGTTTTTCTTTAAAAATCTCAACTGAATCCAAATTCTGAAAATGAAACACTGCTTCTAGGCCAGAGGGGATGTTGCTGCTAATTCCCCAGCAGTGGGCATGAAATCCAGCTATCCTGTGTCATTAAGCTGTGTAAAATGTGTCTTTGTGAATATCAGGGCTCAGCTATCAGGGCTTGGAAACATCTAGGTCCAAAACTAGACTAGAACTTTGTAGATGTAAGTCCAAGCTAAATCAAACAAGAGAAATAGGAGTCAGGAATTCAAACTAGTTTGGGATGAGATAGCCAGGTTAAAACCAGATATAAGGTTGCCTATTGCTAAGTAAGAGTGAACTGTGACAACAGGTGAAAAGGAGGCCGAATGCCTTTGCATTAAGACTTGGGTGGGAGATACCTCATTCCAAAGGCCAAATCTGATTTCAGAAAAGTTCTGGGAGGCCACTTTCTTCTAGTAGGCAGGACCAAGGCAAAAGGGTATAAAACAAAAACGCCAGCGTATTTGAGCTCAAAGCTAATACTACCATTAACTAAACCTTAGGAGAGATGTGCCAGCCTTTCAGATCTCAACATAATTGTGGAAATCACCAGACTGTGATGTAATGAAAAAAACAGCCATTTAAGGAAGCCATGAGGGCTGGATTCAGCCCCAGGGCCTGAGATTCCCCAGCTTTTGCACTGATACCAAGGCAACCCTTAAATGTGGCCTAAAGATAATTTTAAATAAAGGTCATATGCAAGTGAGGAAGCAGGAGATAAACTGAGGAATCTCTGCACTGCTGCTTCTTAAAGGCTTAAGAAAAACCCTGTTAACCCTGTTAAGAAACAGTCTGCCTAAGCCAATATCTAATGCTTTGGCCAGCTTGATGCATCTGGGAAGCTCACCAAGACTAGAAGGCAATAGCACTTCTTTGTAGCTTGTGCACCAGGCCTCTTAACCTGGGATTTCTGGATTGCACTAGCCATTATGGCAAATAGCTACCAGTCGGCCTCTTCTCCAGCATGTGTTTGACAAATCCTCTTTCAAGAGACTACCAGCAAGTTCTATAACTTAATTTTACCTTGTGTGAAGACATGTTTACAGAGACATGCAGTTCCAGTCTCTTTGGTATTGGAGTTTACACGATATTCTCCATCATCAGATGAATCTGAGTCCTATATTTCTGGGTGTTTTCACAAGTTCAACACAAATGGTAAAAAGTCCCCATCATTTGTTCATACTTTCAGACAATAGTCACTGCTTCATATACAATGCAATACTCACTATTCCTTTTGACGATAGAACTGTTTTTCTGTTGATACCTTGCTCCCTGCAATCAAGGAGAGTCTGGAATACAGGGAAAATAATTCATAGAAGCATAAATATAGTAGAATGTAGATTGCTGAGTTAGTTATTATTTTCTCTTTTCCCTTTCTGCAGGCCCTTTTCAACATTTTGATCCCAGATCATACTGCTGATGCTTTCTCTCCACCCCGCTTGTCTCAGTCTGGGTTTGGGGACCGGCTGCTGGAGTGGCTCCTGGGAGGTTTATCCCGTTGGGATGCAGAGCACTTCTTGTTCATTGCTGAGCATGGCTATGTCTATGAGCATAATTGTGCTTTCTTCCCTCTCTTTCCCCTGAGCCTGCGAGTGGCAGCAGAAACAGCCCTGTGGCCCTTCCGTGACTTCCTGTGTCTCCGGAGCCGCCTGCTCCTTTCTGCAGCTCTTCTCAATAGCCTTTTCTCTGCCTTGGCATCATGGGCTTTGTATGAGCTTAGTTGTCTGGTCCTACAGTGTCGTAGGAGGGCCTTTCTCTCAGCCATCCTCTTCTGCCTGACTCCGGCTAACATCTTTATGGCAGCTGCCTATTCAGAAAGCATGTTTGCTCTTCTTGTGTTTGGTGCAATGTGGCAACTAGAGAAAGGGCAGCATTGGGCTAGCATCCTCCTTTTCTCTCTAGCCACTGGTGTACGATCCAATGGGCTGATCAATGCTGGATTCCTTCTATATTCCCAGACAAAACACTTTGCCTTCCAGCTCCAGGCAAATGCAGGAACTAGAGTAAAACAGCTGCAGGTTGCAGGTCACTTTCTAAGCTTGATAGCTTCTCTGGCAGTGATGCCTGTCTTTGTTTTCCTACCTTTTGCTTTGTTTCAGTTCTATGCCTACTGTCGGTTCTGCAAGCCCGATGAGTATGCTGTGCCAGGGCCACTGCTGCAGTTGGCCATTGACAAAGGATATCGTGTAGCAACCTTGAATAATGGTGAACAGCCATGGTGCTCCTGGGACATTCCTGTGCTCTATGCCTATATTCAAGAGGCTTACTGGAACGTTGGTTTCCTCAGGTACTTTGAGCCCAAACAGATTCCCAACTTTTTACTTGCTTTGCCTGCTTTTTTGCTGGGATCTTGGGCAGGCTGGTGGTATGTGACAGCAAACCCTTGGCATTGCCTGACACTTGGCCTGATGAAAAGAAAAACTTGGATAAAGGGTGAAGACAAGTCAGCTGCTGGTTTTTCCGCTCCAGGTGTATTTGTTTACATGGTCCATGCAGCAGCTTTGCAGTTGTTTGGGACTTTTTGCATGCATGTACAGGTAAGTCTGGGAGGTTTTTAAAAGACAGTCACCTTGCTGCCCAGAACAAAGTAGTGGAGTGACGGCACCTTAATGGCTCCTGGGCAACGAAGGGTGTATCTAGCTCAGTACTATCAGTCCAAACTAGCAAAAGATATTGAACTCTGTTGATAAAGGGTCAACCATTAATTTAGGTGGAAACTTAGCAGGAAACTACAGCCAACACTGGCCTCCATATCTGATCAAATACTTGTTTGAAACTTGTTTCATTTCTAAATGAAATTTAAATTTTTTAAAAGACATTTTAGATATATACCTAAAAATGTAAAGTGTGAAGTGATGAAACCTTGGGCTTCCCCAGTTGTGCTAACTTTTAACTGGAGATAAAACCTGAGGTGCCTTGTAGGGTAAGCATATGTGGTAATATACATTTAGCACACAATAAGGCGGACTGCCCCAGCCTAGTGCAGTGGTTCCCAGCCTTTAGTCCTCCAGGGTTTGGAATTCAACTCCCATAATTCCTGACTTTTGCCAAGTCTGTTGGGGCTTCTGGGCATTGAAGTCCAAAACAAATGGAGAATCAAAGGTTGGAAACCACTGTTCTAGAGTGTAGCTCCATACTGAAGTGTTTATGGGAACTGTAGTCCAACATTTCTGGAGGGCACCAGGCTGAGGAAATTGGCATTAATAGAGACTATAGGTCAACAGTGGGCCACTATGGCCCGCCATACATTTTTGACCTGGAGTTCCCATCAGCCTTAGCAAACATAATGGTGAAGGATTATGAAAGCTTCAGTGCAGCAACATGTGAGGGAGGCACACTTGCAGGCTCTGCTATAGATTATGGTTGAGTGTGTTGAAGGTTGTAGGCTCAATCCATGGAATCTCCAGATTTTTTAAAAAGCAGAGGTTGGGTAAAACTGGAGAATAGATGCTAGCCAGAGTAGAGTAAACAACATTAGGCTAGAATCGATGGACAAATAATCTGATTTGAGAGAGGTGAGCTCCCTGTGTTCCTATGTGTTTTGCTGCTGATAGTTAATACTGCATTGGACTAAATGCCAACTGTGATTTAAAAAAAAGAAAACTAGGAATACATAGCCTGCAGAAACCATGAGTAAGAGATTGCTAAATTTAAATATGGAAAAGGCTCTTGTTGAAGAAAGATAGTTGTTCAATCTTGTTAATGAGAGCAACAATGTTTTAATAACAGCAACTGAAATTTCAGCTGTAGCAGATGGCCGTGTACTTCTGAGGGTGGCAGTGGACCTGACTAATGAACCAGGTTGTCTATCTCCTGCTAATAAGGGGCTGTTGGATAAATGAGGATGCGCTTGGAAACCACAGTGGGAGAGCTTTTTTTGCCGTAGGGTGAGCCCTTATTCCTCACCAGCACTTTTACTCCACAAATAATAATTGGTGCGGAACTGAAAGTAGATTGTTTAGCCTGTCTACTTTGTTATCACTTTTGCAGATTCATATACGGTAGATATCCACTCAAAGGTTCAGCATATTATTTTTCTTCCTGGGATCCAGGGGGATGAATGGTTTCCTTTTTAAAATGCTCTGGAGCCTGCAGTGAAATAGGGTGGGTGAAGCTGACAGACACAAAGGTCAGACAGGTCTGCAAACATGGCCTCTGTTCAAAACAAATTCCCCTGGTTGAAGAAGATGGTCCTTGTGTCTGCAGTATGTGGATGTACTTTGCAAGTGTGAACTCCCCGCTGAAACTTTTGGAGTACAGCTCCCAGAATCAGCCAGCCAGCATGGCCATGATTCTTGCTTCTAAGCACACTTCAGATTTTCTCTTCAGGTCTTGAAGTCAGCTTAAAGAATTATTAAGGTCAGGGTTAGGAACGATGTTTCTGTTAAGTGGCTACTTCAGGGAGTTAAGGTAATCCATAGATTGGGTGGAGGAGTTATGGTCAAGGCACATACAGTCTGTGAGGAGGGCTAGAAGTAAAAATTGGTGGGAGTACCTTTATTCTGTCTTTCTCTCATCATCCTCCCTGCAGGAATGGGTCAGTCTTGCAAGAGGTTTAAACTAATAACTTGCAGAGGGTTTTTGAAATTAGATTGAGAATTATAGGTTGCCTGTCCTTGGCTTTAGCCAAGCAACCCATAAAGTTTTGTGAAGTTGATACATGGGGAATTTTTTTAGAAGGAATAGCCACTTGGTCTTTTAACAATTGGGTATATTATTATTATTATTATTATTATTATTATTTAGTAAAATCCCACCTTTTTCTCAGTTTGGGACTCAAAGTGGCTTACAAAAGTTAAGACAAATAGAGATAAAAATTCACCTCATACCAAAGTTAGTAAGTGTAATGACGCTACTAATCAAAATGAAATCAGTTAAAAACATTACCAGCAATATGAGGGTGCCTCCTACTTCTCTTTTCAAAATAAATGTTGTCCCCAAGGGATGTTGTTTCCAAAATTCCTATTGCAAAATTTGCAGCTGGCTAGATAATTTTGGGTGGGGTTTGATTTGACTCTCACCCTCCACTAGTTGGCAGGAGTTGGTCACAGGCGGTGAGACTCAGTGGATTCCACTTTATCCACTTTTCCCTTTTAAGTGACTCACAATCATCTCGGAGGAAGAAAGTTCAAAGAAAGAAGAAGTAGGGAAATCCTCTAGTCTAGATTATTGACAGTGAGTGTTAATCTTTCTTTGTGCCCACCTCCTTCTTTCAGTCTGATGGCCAGCTGCTAAGAGCTTGGTACAAGATACGCATTGGAAGACGTGCCAAAGGCAGAGTTTCAGACATCCAACAGGGTTGATTTAGAGTAAATATAGCCCCATGCAGCATTCTGAATGGGCATTTGGAGCACCTTCTGCAATGTAATTTGGAGGCTGTACTTCTAATGAATTAAAAAGTATAGGTAGCAGTAATGTCTCACCTTCTTTGGTCATAAAGTTGCATTTCAAATGTAGCGCAACAAGCAGGAATGCAGTAGGTTAACTGATTCAACAAAGAAGATTTTCTAATTACTTTTAGAGGCAGCATAGTGTACTGCTTTGTGTGCTGGAGTAAGACTCAGACTAAGTTTGAGTCTTCACTCAGCCATGGAAACTCAGTGTGTAACCTTGGAAAAATCACACAGTCTCAATCTCAGAGGAAGGGAATAGCAAACGCTCTCTGAATAAACCGTACCAGGAAAACCCTAGGAAAGAATCTCCGTAAGTCAAAGGTCAGCTAGAAGGCACATAACAACAACACTTCAAAGTACTTTACAGGACATTTTTAACCATTTTAAGAGCATTTTGTCAGGATTTTTCCCCTTATTAATCCTTAGGGGTTCCACCATCCCAAAGCAACGGAAGCAATGCAAATCATTACTTTTAAGATGAAAGCATTGCCATTATAATGCCAGTTAACTACTTCTTAAAAGACTACACTGAGTCTTGGTAACATAATTTTTTAAACCCTGTAATAAATGGGAACAAATTACTTTTTAAAAATAACATTCCAGACTTAGCACTAGATTGGGGAGCTCTGTGAAGACCATAAACCATCTGATAAGTTCACCATGGGGTCACCATAAGTTGGAAGTGACTTGAAGGCACACAACACCGTCCAAGCTTTTGTGGATTAGAGTCCACTTCATCTTAAGATCTTCATTAAAACATGTCCTAATGAACATGTTAGTCCTTAAGTTGCTACATGGCTTTGTTGTTTTTGTGAGCAGTTTGTACTCTATAGAATATTTACTCCCTAATCATCTGCAATATGCAGCAATTTCATGACTGATATGTCAGGGCAGAAAGTGTTACTTGTAGGCAGAAAATTGGGAAAGCCACTCTTATTGAAGCTAAAATAATCCAGACCAATTTAGACAGAGTTATAAACCTTAAAAAGACATTGTGGGCTTTTTTTTAAAAATACAGAAATATACAATAACAGGTTTGGATACACACACATATATATATATATATATACTAATGAATCTGTAAGAATTTGGATTATATATAGGCTGCCCAGTTTTTGAACAATGGGTAATTTTTCAAACATCCAAGCTTCCTTGCTGATGGCCCAGTTCTTATTGACTGAAATAAAAATGTTTGACTTTTCCTCATATCTAGCTTGAAGCCTATCTTTCTACACCTTCTTATTCTCATATATCACCTGTCAATTTCCCCTGCAGTGATTTCTTTCTTTCAAATGGCTGTTGTATTATGTACTACCCTGCAGTTGAATGCATTTGTCATATGAATAGCACTATTGATGTACAAAATGTGTTTACAATATTTCCTCAAAACGGTCAACAAAGTAACGCATTATTCCATTTTGTAAGCAGGAGATGGGCATCATTTATTACTACTACTTGCTGTTTCCCATCATTATATGAGGCACTCTTATATAGAATTAAATCTGCAAGGACAAGTTCCTTCCTGCAAGGAAGAGGCAGTCTAATTTTTTTTTATAAAAGGGAGATAACAGTGACGGTGATCAGATTAAGAATGGATGGATGTATTTACATGTACTGGGAACTCTGTTTCTGTAAGACAGCTATCCTGAATCTGGTAGTCACCAGATGGGTTGGACTACACTCCCTATCATCCATACACACCAGGCATGTGTAGTGTTGTAGTCTTTCCCGAGTAACCTGAAGAGTACTGGGTTGGGAAAGGCTGCTGCAGGAGATACATACCTGAAGTTGAGCCAGGGGCTTCACATGAGTGTGTCTAAGGCAGAGCTTGGACTACCTTTTGGACTAAAAATCTCAGTATCTCCCAACCAAGGTGGCCACTAGCCATACTGGGAGGGGAATTTGGGGAATTGTGTTCCAGGAATTAATGTTTCCAAGTTCTGCACTTCAAATAGGATAAGGGAGTTCTGTTCTTGAAATGGGGAGAGACTGACTCTTCAAACCATCTAATCCCCACTACACTGCTTTCAGTTGAAAATATCCCTTTGTCATTTAAAACTAATCTTGCAGCTCTCAGGAGCTAATAGATATGTGGGCTAGAATGCATAAGAAGGACCAGCAAAAAATGTTCAATATGCCACCCAGTCTATGATACTCCATTCAGTTTCTTTTCCACCTGGTTTTCCATCCTTGCCTCCAACAGTTAGCATCCTATGACGCTGAGCAGTTAGTCCTCATTAGGCTACTTCTTGTTGAAATGGAGGATGATAATGATAATATTTATACCCTGCCTTTTTTCCAGACCGGGCCTCAAGTTGACTTGCAAAAGTTAAAGCATACAGCTAATAAATGTACACTGTAGATTTACAGATACAGCAATAATAATAATAATAATAATAATAATAATAATAATAATAATATACATTATTCAAAACTCAGACATGCAACTAAACTGTCAATAAAATGAAAAGCAGTTAAAAAATCCCTATAGAAATATTAATGGTTCCCCCCCACCTCTGAGAGTTGTTTTGCATTTCTGCAAATCTTGTGATTCTACCAAATTAGCTGATAACCTTTCTCTTGTGCATAGATCAGGGGTGAGCAGTTATCTGAGTTCTGGGGGGTATGCACACAGACATTCACCAGATTTCAGAGGGCTGTAACCCCATCCCTTAGCCTGATGTTATTTTATTCCTTAATTTTTAAAAAACTCACAATTCTGCATGTACCATTGTGTGTGTGGGGGGGGGGGGATTTTGTCAAGTTTTGGTGCTTCCTGGGTTCTTGTGGTTCTGGAGAGGGGACTTTTATAAAAGCAGGAAGTAAATATAGTAATTGGTTGTTTAATTTCTTCATTTTAAAAAAGGCCTCTCCAGGGTCTAAAATGACAGGGAGGACTCCTTCCAGCATTGTCCAGGGTTAGCATGTAGGAAATTTCCCTTCAGTTTTTAGGATCTTTTTGCCTCCTTCCGGTGCATCTGATGAGAACATAGGACAAGGTCTTTTCAGTGGCTGCTCTTAGCCTCTGGAACTCCAAGAGAGGTTAGTTTGGTGCCCTCCTTAGTCCAAAACACACTGCAGAAATAATTCAGTTTGAAACCACTTTAACTTCCCTGGCTCAGTGCTATGGAATCCTGGGATTTGTAGTTTGTTGTGGCACCAGAGCTCTTTGACAGAAGCTAAATGTCTCACAAAACTACAGTTCCCAGAATTTCCTAGCATTGAGCCATGGCAATTAAAGCAATGTCAAACTGGATTATTTCTGTAGTGTGTTTTGGACCCTTGCTATCTTTCCATAGGCAAGTGAAGACTTTTGTTTTGTTTCAGTAGGTCTTTCAAGATAGATTACACAGAGGACAGGGCTTTGTATAATGTGCTGGATTGCCTATTTGTTATATTTTTCTTAATGAGTATGGTATTAACTGTTTAAGTTTTATTGATAATTTAATTATATTTATATCTTCTGTGTGATGAGACTTTATAGCTGTATTTGTTTTAATGTTTGTAAGCCACCTTGTATTCCTGAACTGGGGAAAAAGCAAGATATGGTGATGGTGATGATCAGTGATAACAGTGGCAGTGATGATGACTGGAATCCTGTATCACAGTTACAAATGTGTAACCTGGAGCTACACACTTGGGTCTGTTACATATTCATGGTCCATACCTAGCACCTAGTTTAATTTAGGTGCCACATAGGGACCACAAAAGTCCCAAAGTCTCGGGGATCCCTTGGCCTGTTGCTCAAGAAGCACTAGCTGCTGTTCCCAAATTGCAACAGAGACTCTGTTTTTGCCTGTCACAATGGGGATTGCTCATGGGAAGGGGGTGGAAGCAGCAATTGATGGGAACAGACTTCCATCAGTTGCAGCAGCTGCTGCCTGGTAAATTGGGATTGAGGGGATCATGTTGGGATTCAGTGAGTAGCACCGTAACTAAGATCGCTTTGTTGTTGTTGTCTGCCTTCAAGTAGTTTCCGACTTATGCCCAGCACTAAGGCAAACCTGTCATGGGGTTTTCTTAGCAAGATTTGTTCAGAGCAGGTTTGCCATTGTACTTTCCTGAGGCTGAGAGCATGTGACTTGCCCAAGGTCACCCAGTGGGTTTCATGGCCAAGATAGGAATCGAACCCTGGTCTCCAGAGACTTAGGGCCTTTGCAGACTGCCAGAAATAGTACAAATTGAGTCCACTTTAAGGGTTAGGGTTAGTGCTAGGGAATAATGGGAATTGGGGTTTTTTCTGAGACATTGAGCCTTCTCTGTCAGAGAGCTCTGGTGTCACAATAAAATACAGTTTCCATGATTCCCTAACCCTTAAAGTGGACTCAATTTGCACTATTTCTAGCAGTCTGCAAAGGCCCTTAGTCCAACACCATATCTGATTCAGCCAATACTAATTATAATATCTTCTTCCTCAGTGGACGAGATACAAATGTCTTTGGGTGTTTTTAGGTTTGTTTGTTTTTAAATTGTGCGATCACTGCCTTATTTGTGGGATTTTGCAGGCAGTCCAGGCAATGTTCTCTTCCATTTGTAGCACAGCTAAGTTTTCCCACTGGGTTTTCAGTCCTTTTT
Organism: Phrynosoma blainvillii; assembly: GCA_026167975.1. NCBI lineage: Eukaryota > Metazoa > Chordata > Lepidosauria > Squamata > Phrynosomatidae > Phrynosoma > Phrynosoma blainvillii. Next base: position 25,151,417 of record JANUYF010000008.1, read on the forward strand.
TTCTCCTTCCTTACCACAGAAAACGTGCCAGGAAAGGAAAGACTATAGCTCCACCATATCTTTTGACTGGGAATGTTAGGAGGTGCCCATCTAAAACAAGGAGGGACAAAATGTGGCCCTCTAGATGTTATTGGAGTATAACCCTTAGCATCCCTTACCATTTACTATACTGTCTAGGGCTGATGGAAGTTGCAGTCTGAGAACATCTGTGGGTGTATTTTCCTACCCCAGGACTAGAAACACTAATTGTCAGGACTGTAGCAACCCGACTTCTGCAAGGATGCTCCAAGGTCTTCTCCATAGTTCTCAGTTTGTTTTTTTTTAAGAATGTTTTTGCCTTTTTACTTGTATTTTATTCAGCAGCTCACCAAGATGTAGATCTGTCCCAGTGTTCCAGTGCTCTAGCTGTGAGTGCAAATGTGGCATGGATGGCTAACAAGTACAAGGCACATGTTGTAAAATGCAACGTTACCAACATTTGGACAATAAGGTTTAAACTGGGAAGTGGGAATAATGCAGCCTTCCAGATGTTGTTGGATTGCAAGTCCCAGTAGCCTCATTGCTGAGGAATGCTGGGAACTGGAATCTAACAAGATCTGGAGGGCCACATAATTCCTAACCCTGCTTTAAACATGAAGCTACCTGTGTTTCATCTCTTTGTTTAGCAGACAGTCTCTTATCTGTCCCCTTAGGCTATGTCATCACAAAATTTCTGACCACATAATTGAACATTGTAATACACTCATTAACTGCATGCTTGAGAGAGGTTTGTCCAGCTGCAACTTTAACCAGATATTGTTACCTTGCAAATCCCAGAATCTCTTACCATTGATCATGCTCCCTGAGAATTCTGGGGTTTTCAATCCAATATGTTTTGGAGATCTAATTTGGGGAGCCACTGTACTAGAGTATGGGGGTTCTCAGAAAAACTGAATGCTTTGTGTATCTATAGTGATCTTCCAACCTGGTCAAAATATTTCATATACTGTACATATTTTCAGTAATTCCCACTACAGCCTCTCTTAGACAGGTCTCTTATTGGATCAATATTGCTGACTGGGGTGCTGAGGAAGGAAACTAGTAGCTTTAGTCATTCAGATTATTTAATGGCTAAACTGCAATTAAGATTAAATGTTTCCTGTCTTCATAATAAATGCTCTTCCCTGCTACTCTGTATCAGGTCTTTGAAAAGGAATCCTCTCCAGCTGCTTGAGAGCAGGGTTAGAAATTGTGACTACAAACTGACAAAATACTGTATTAAATCATTGATGTGTAACACCTACTGAAAAAGATGCTAAAAATTGTAAAATGGTACATGATTATATGCACTGAAGATTGAAGGACTGTACTTAGCTCTTTTCTGTGTAGAACAGGTGGTGTTTTTTTTATATCTGAGCTACCCTGCTCCAAATCTCTGGGAAAATTCTTGTCTAATTCATTTGCATTATATATTGTCACTGAAACTTTGGCAGGATGAGGTTATGTTAGATTTATCTTGAAAGGTCTTGAACATGTGTTGGGAAAATCATTCTTCCTTAGAAAAAGGGCAGGAGGAAAGAGGAATTTAACAATATCTTTAAAGACTGAGTGATTCATTATAGCACCAACATTCATAAGATATCAATCCCCTTCTCCAGATGCACTGATGGAATGATACTAAAGTCACAAGTTGATTGATATCCACAAAAGCTAATGATAGAATAAATCAGGTACTTTTAACAGTTCTGCTAGATTCCTCCCCTCTTCCCCCCCCCTTTTTTTTTTTTAATGCTCCATAGACTAACATGGCTATGATAATATCTTTGGTAATTCCTGCTTTGCTAATTTCTGAACAGGTCCTCACTCGATTTTTGGGCTCCTCTTCTCCAGTTCTCTACTGGTTTTCTGCTCAACTGCTTTATGACCATGAACCTTTACTGCAGAATGAGACCCCATCTCCCTGCTCTGAGAAACTCCTCGTGGGCAACTCTCTCTGGAACAGAAAGGAGAACATTGTGCTGGCACTTCTGAAGAAATGGAGACAGAGTACTACTCTCACCAGATGCATTTTGGGATATACACTTTCCTATTGGCTTCTGGGGCTGGTCCTTCATTGCAACTTCTTTCCTTGGACATAAGCATATGAAAACAGGGGTGGAGGATTTGCTGCTTTTCAGATATTATTGATCTCCAATTCCCATCAGCCCCTGCTTGCATGGCCAGTGGTCGGTGATGGTGGGAGCTGCAGTCCACCAACCAAAGAAACTTGGATTTCTCATTCCTTTATAAGAATGTATATGGAGATGCTGGCTTTCACTGGAGTATAAATTCAACATATTTCAGTCTAATGAAAGATTGCCCTGAACTTGGAATGTCAGTAATACTGTATAAATTCATGTATAAATCTAGAAATTTTAGTCACAAAAATCATCCCAAAGAACCTGAGCTGACTTATCCATGGGTCAATTTAAGTACTATACTTTAACTCATAAAAAAAGGAACCATTTCCTGTTGAAAGGCAAAAGTGCAATCTATTCTGGAAGCACTGACCGCTTTCTACTCTCTCATCCATGCAGCTTTTAGTCTGAGCACAAACAGTTATGCCTGCTGGAATTTTGTAAGTTATTTGGCATTGTTTTCCTTTGTTACATGTCCCTAGGTTTCACCCTTGACTTATCCATGGGTCATATCAAAATCCATAATTTTGGCCCCCAAACCTGCCCTCGACTTACACGAGGTCGACTTATAGTTGCATGTATATGGTATATTGATAACACTCAGCTCTATTTCTCTTTTCCACACTAGCCAGAGAAGTTGCTGAAGGGGTACATCAGAGACTGAAGATAGTATTAGATTAGACAAATCAGACCTGCAGCAAAATGTTGTGGTGAGGATTGCTTTTGGCTAGGAGTCCACTAATCAGCCATGCCATTTTTTCACAATGTTTCTCTCTGCTTCCTTTCCCCTTAGCCTTTATTTTTTCCTCCAGTGGATCTTATATGCCATCAAATGTGTTTAGAGTTCACTGGACTCTTTTGAGACACTCTTCTTTAGGGGCCTTTCTCATTCTCTCCCTTTTTTGCCTCTAAATCTTGAGGTGATCCCAACCCTGTGAATTATCACCATCTTATTTATGGATAATGCATTTGACTATGTAAGGCTCAGCATTCAGATAATGTCTGCTATTATGTAGGCTCAAGATGGAAATAGTGATGTTAGTTTGGGCAAGATAAGAGATGCTTCTGATTAGCAGAGCTGCCAGTTCAGCTGCTTTGGATGAGGTTGCATTCCCTTTGGAAATCCAGGTTTACATGTTGCAGGTGCTCCTTGATCTGCTTGATAATGGCTGTGACTAGGAGTGCTTTTTCCCAATTTAGGTTGGTGTGCCTTCTGCACTTGTTCCTATGGAGCAAGGGTGGGCAACTGTGGTTGAATCATAGAGTTCGAAAAGACCACAAGGGCCATCCGATCCAACCCTCTGCCATGCAGGAATACAAAAAGCACTCCCAACAAATGCCCATCCAGTCTCTGTATACTAACTCCAAAGAAGGAGACTCCATTAATCTCCAAGGGAGCGTGTTCCACTTTCAAACAGCTCTTATTCTCAGTAAATTCTGCCTAATATTGAGGTGGAATGTTTTTTTTCCTGTAGTTTGCATCCATTGCTCTGTGTCCTGGTCTCTGGAGCAGCAGAAAACAAGCTTGCTCCATCCTCAATGTGACATCCCTGTAAATATTTAAACAGAGCTATCGTACCACCTCTTAACCTTCTCTTCTCCAGGCTGAACACACTCAGCTCCTCATAGGCATGGTTTCCAGACCTGGTGGGTGCAGGGATTATTTTTCTACCACTAAAACCTTCTGGGATTGCACAGGCTGAGGACAAGTGGAAAAATACAAAACTGGAATTGATTGAAAGTCTACTTCTGGTCTTAGAAAAACTAGTAATTTTAAATGGTAAACAGTGTAGAGGGCCCCTGCAAAACTATTCAAAAGGTGAATTGCTACTCCTGGATGCTTCTAAAAGAGGCAGCTCATCGTTGTTATGACCAGAAAAAGTATGCTCCAGATTGTTTGGAAAGATTAAGTGGCATAAAAATAGCCTGGGAGTGTGTCCATGAGTTTTTGGAGCCACACTTGGTCCCCTCAACACCCCGCTAGAGGACAGATCTGCCCATGCTTAAATGAGTCTTAGCGATATCAAGATTGTATTATAGCAATGAACTTAACACAGGACTGCCTTTGCAAAGTGTCTACGCACTTCAGCCAGACAAAAATACTGCAGCTAATGTTTTGAGCATACTGATCATGGAAAGCATGTGGCTCCCCATTTCCTTCTTCGGAGAAGCCTATTTCATTTCCAATCTATTCCTGGAACCATTTCAAAGTGCTAGTTGTTTAGACCCAAGAGCCCTGAATTGCTGAGGATACTGAAAAGATCTTTTCTTCTCTTGTTGGGCTGCCCACGCATTAAGAACATCTAGAGTGGCCCTTCTTTGTATTCTACTAATATCTGAGGTCTATTTGTGGCAGGGAAGAGGAGCAAGACTTTGTTGTGGCCATCGTCAGCATGACCTCTTTGGTGGTTTTTCATCATTTTGAAAAACCCCAAAACCTTTTCTTTCAAGCAAGTATTTGGCCTACAAGTACAGCTGGCCCTCCATATCCATGGATTTTTCATCCACAGATTTAAGCATCCATGGTTTGAAAATATTCCAAAAAATATAAATTCCAAAAGCAAACCTTGATTTTGATTTTACCATTTTATATAAGGGACACCATTTTACTGTGCCTTTGTATTTAATGGGACTTGAGCATCCATGGATTTTGATATACGGAGGGCCCACTGTATTCATGCTAAGGACAATGCAGTTGCAAAATGTTAAATTGTATCTGCCATCTCCTGTCTTTCTTTTTTTTTAAAAAGCAAACTCTTCATTCTGTTTTTTTTTTAAGTTTTATTGTTTTAGTGTTTACTGTGAGCTCTTTTTTGAGATTTTCCAAATGGAAATATGAACTAGATACTTTTTGATAAATTATTTCATTATAAATGAAGCTAAGCCACAGGGGGACACAGGTGAGGCCTGAGTTTGTGTTATGTCACTTCAAGTGAACTCCAACTTGTGGCAGCCCTGTAAGGGTTTTCTTGGCGAGATTTATTCCAAGGAGGTTTTTGCCATTTCCAATATCCAACTAGACTAGGACTCTGGAGACCAGCGTTCGATTCCCAGCTCAGCCATGAAACCCACTGGGTGACCTTGTTCAAGTCACATACTCTCAGCCTCAGCGGAAGGCAATGGCAAACACCCTCTGAACAGACCTTGCCAAGAAAACCCCATTATAGGGTCACCATAAGTTGCAAATGAAGGCACACAACAACAAGAAGAACTATGGTCTAATCTTCACAGAAATATGCAGCTTGATACTGCTTTAACTGCCATGGCTGAACAACTTGAAGATACACAACACATACACATATATATGTATATATACACACACGCATTTATATAGTCACACATATCTATCTACTTAAGTGTGTGAATGTGTGTGTGTGTGTATATATATATATATATATGGGATCCAGAGGAGAGAGTCAAAGTTCAAAATGACCTTAATAGATTAGAAAGCTGGGCCAAAGCAAACAGAATGAATTTCAGCATGGAGAAATGTAAGGTGTTGCACTTAGGCAGAAAAAATGAAATGCATAGATATAGAATGGGGCTTAAAAAGACATGTGAAATGGATCTAGAAGTCCTAGTAGACCACAAGTTGAACATGAGTCAACGGTGTGATGCAGCAGCTAAATAGGCCAATGTGATGCTAGGCTGCATGAATAGAAGTACAGTTGTCCCTCTGTTTATGGGGGAATCTGTTCTGGAACCCTCCCCCCCCCAGTGAAAATGGAAAATCACAAATATTGAATGGTGGTGGGTGCCCGCACCATTTTCTCCCCCTTCGCTTGCCACCCGCAAATGGACGAGGGACACAGACAGTCCGCAAAAACAGAAGGGCAACTATATATACAATACACACGCACACACACAGAGTCACACATATTACTTATGTGTGTGTATAAATATATACACATACATATATATGTACACACACAGTCACATATCTACACACATAGTCACATATCTACTTTTGTGAGTGTATACATATATACATACATATATATAGTCACATATCTACTTTTGTGTGTGTAAACATATATATACATATATAAATATACACAGATACAGTCACATATATCTACTTTGTGTGTGTGTGTGTGTATATATATATATATATGTATATACACACACAAAGTAGATATATGTGACTGTATGTATGTATATGTGTGTATATATATATGTATATGTATACACACACACAGAGTCCCGCATATCTAGCAAATTGTATGTGTGTATATAAATGGGTGTCAAAGTGTTTTATTTCTGCGTTGGGGCTGAGACGCTGGAGGGGCGTGAAGCGGGGCCTGCCCTCTTCTGAGGTAAATTGGCGGGAGGAAGAGGAGGAGGCCCAGAGGGAGCCTGCAGTGCGGAGGCCCTTCCCCCTGGCTCAGGCTGAGGAGGCTGAAGCTGAGGCCGAGGCCTCGGCGGCTCCCCTTCCCCTCCCTCTCCCTCAGAAGCTCCGAGCGGCTTTTGCCAGAGGCCGGCCTTGCCGCCGCCTCCGCCTCCGCCGCCGCCGCCATGAAGGCATGCGAGTACCGGCAGATCCCTCCGGGGACCCCGGCCGCGCCTCTCGCCTCAGAGCTGCCCTCGCCGCCTTTGCCTTTGCCTTTGCCGGAGGAGGCGGCGGCGACGGCGACAAAGACGACGGCGGAGGCCTCGGGGTCCAGCGGGGCGGCGTTGGCGTTGCCTTCCTCGTCGTCGTCGTCGTCTCCTCCTCGTGGGCCCCGTCGCAAATGGGAGGTCTTCCCCGGGCGGAACCGCTTCTACTGCGGCGGGCGTCTCATGCTGGCCAGGCACAGCGGCGTCTTCCTCCTCACCCTCGGCCTCATCGTGGTCACCAGCGGCCTCTTCTTCGCCTTCGAGTGAGTCCCTCAGGGAAGGAAGGAAGGAAGGGAGGGAAGAAGGGAGAAATGGAGGAGGGGACACCCCCCCACACACACACACACACACTCCCAGGCCCCTGCCGTATTTATTGGGTTTGTGTGTTTTTATATGTGTATATATATATATATATATATATAGTCACACATATCGGGCTACCTATGTGTGTGAGTGAGAGTCACAATCTCTCAGCCTCATGGAATAGCTGTGGCAAACCACACACACACACATATATAAAGGCATAAATATATTCACACATAAATACACACACACACACACACACACATATGCAGTCACACATTTGTCTACGTGTGTGAATATATGTGTGTGTGTGAGTGAGAGAGTCACAATCTCTCAGCCTCATGGAATAGCTGTGGCAAACCACACACACACACACATATATAAAGGCATAAATATATTCACACATAAATACACACACACACACACACACATATATATGCAGTCACACATTTGTCTACGTGTGTGAATATATGTGTGTGTGTGAGAGAGAGAGTCACAATCTCAGCCTCAAGGAATAGCAGTGGCAAACCACACACACACACATTCACATATAAGTATATTCAACACATAAGTAGATGTATGTGTATGTGAGTGAGTCACAAACCCTCAGCCTCAGCATAGCAATGACAAACCACACACACATATATATGCAGTCACACATATCTGTCTGTGTGTGAATAAATGTGTGTGTGTGTGTGTGTGAGAGAGAGAGAGAGAGAGAGAGAGTCACAATCTCTTAGTCTCAAAATAGCAATGGCAAACCACACATAAACACATAAATTCACATATAAATATATTCACGCATAAGTAGATAGATATGTGTGAGTGTATGTATGTGTGTCACAATCTCTCAGCCTCTGGGAATAGCAGTGGCAAACCACATACATATATATAAACATAGCAATAACAGCTTCATTTATATACTGCTTCATACCATGCTATGCAATGTCTAAGCGGTTTACAACTGTAAGCTAATTGCTCCCAACAAGCTGGATACTCATTTTAGCAACCTGAAGCCTGAGCCCTGTCTGACATTGAACTCCCAACCTTATGGTTTGTGAGTGAGTAGCTGCAGTACAAGCATTTAATCACTGCACCACCAGGCTCTTCTAAACACATAAATATATATGCAGTTATGCATATTTGGCTACCTATGTGTGTGAATATGTGTGTGAGAGAGAGTGAAAGAGTGTCACAATCTCTCAGCCTCAGGGAATAGCAGTGGCAAACCACATAAACACACATATATAAACACATAAATATATTTGCACATAAACACACACACACACACACACATATATATATGTATATATATGCCCAGTCACGTATCTGGCTATGTGTGAATATGTGAGAGAGAGAAAGAGAGAGAGAGTCACAATCTCTCAGCCTCGGAATAGTAGTGGCAAACCACACACACACACACACACACACACATATATATGCAGTCACAGATATCTGTCTGTTTCAACCTCTTAGGGCCTATACAGACTGCCAGAAATAGTGCAGCTTGAGTCGACTCTAACTGTCCTGGCTCAGTGCTAAGGAATCATGGGAACTGTAGTTTATTGTGGCACCAGAGCTCTCTGACAGAGAAGGCTCAATGTCCCCCCAAAAAATACAGTTCCCATGATTCCCTAGCACTGAGCCAGTTAAAGTTACCTCAATCTGCATTATTTCTGGCAGTCTGTAAAGGGCCTTAGTTTCAAAATAGCAATGGCAAATGAGTCACAATCTCTCAGCCTCAGGGAATAGCAATGGCAAACCACACATACACACACACACACAAATATATTCATACACACACACACACACACACACACGTTGTTAGGTGCCTTCAAATTGTTTCTGACTTAGGGCGACCCTAAGGAGAACCTGTCATGGGGGTTTCTGGGCAGGTTTCTTCAGAGGGTGTTTGCCATTGCTATTCCCTGAGGCTGAGAGAGAGTGACTTGACCAAGGTCACCCAGTGGGTTTTCATGGCCAAGCAGGGATTCCAACCCTAATTATAGTCCAAAACTCAAACCACTACGGTATGCTGGCTGGCTACACAAACACACATACAAATATATGTATGTATGTCTGTATCTATACACACACACACACACACACACACACACACACACACACACAAGGGCCAGGACTGTGACTGTGGAGACCAGGCCACAGAAACCCACTTGGTGACCCTGGGCAAATCACACTCTCTCAGCCTCAGAGGATGGCCATGGCAAACCCACTCTGAAGAAACTTGCTATGTGGACTCACCTGTCTCATCCACTGATTTTGGAGCATTGCAGGTTCCAGGTAAGGGATGCTCAACCTGTTGCCAACATTACAACAGTGATTCTGTTAGAAGTGAGCATCAGTGATTGTACAGCAAATGCCAGAGAGCCTTGCAAAGTATTGCTGTAAATCTGTTGGTCTGTCACAAAGGGTCTTGTAACAAATAACTGTGCTCTCCACTGTCTCTATGTCCAGACAGAAGTAAGGCCATTGGATTAAGGAGCACTTACCTCATGTATAAGTCGAGGGGAGTTTATGAATTTTGGTATGACCTGTGGATAAGTCGAGGGTAAAACCTATGGGCATGTAAAGGATGAAGCAAAGGAAAATAATGCCAGAGGACTTACAAAATTCCTGCAGGTGTAACTGTTTGTGCTCACGCTAAAAATTGGATGAGAGAGGAGAGAAGTATCCGTACTTCCAGGATATACTACACTCTTGCCTTTAACCAAGGATGGTTCCTTTTAAAATAAAAGTTACAAGTACAGTACTTACATTGACCTGTGGATGAGGCGACCCAGGGTTTTTTAGACCAATTTTTTGACTAAAAATTTGAAGATTTCACTCTTATTGTGGTATACAGCTGGCTTTCCATATCCACGTATTCTTTCTCCACAGATTCAACCATCCGTGTCTTGAAAATATTCAAAAAAATATATGAAGTCCCCCCCCCCCAAAAAAAAAACCTTTGGATTTTGCTGTTTTATAATATTTATTATTATGTAAGGGACACCATTTTACTATGCCATTGTATTTAATAGGAGTTGAGCATCCATGGATTTTGGTATCCATGGGGGTCTTGGAACCAAACCCCAATGGATACCAAGAGCCCACTGTATAAGCTTTTGTAGGCTAGAAGCCACCTTAGTATCTGGCAAAGTGCAACCCTCCCCATGTTTTTGAAGAGCAAATCCTATCTGCCCTGCCATGGTGTCATACCCCATCATTGGTCCAAAACACACTGCAGAAGTAATCCAGTTTGGGACCACTTTTACTGCCCTGGCTCAGTGCTAGGGAATCCTTGGAATTGTAGTTTATTGTGGCATCAGAGTTCTCTGACAGAGAAGGCTAAATGTCTCACAAAATTACATTTCCCAGAATTGCCTAGCATTGACCCAGGGTAGTTAAAGTGGTCTCAATCTGGATTATTTCTGCAGTGTGTTTTGGACCATTAGTTGCAGGGCTACAGTTTTGCCCAGTCCTGATTTAGTCCATGACTAGGGTGACTAGAGGTCCTCCTTTTCCAGGACATGGCCAACATTTGAACCTTCTATCCCAGAGGAATTTCAAAATGTTCTCTGTTATGAGCACGAGTAAGAAGCATAAATTTGCATTTTATTTGGTAATCTCTTACATTTTTTCTTGAATTTTGCAGTGCCTTGTCCTCCTTTGCAGTTAGGACATCTGGTCACTCTGTCCCTCACAGCTTGTGGATGCAAAATAAATCTTAAGTCTTTCCGGTATTACAAGACTTGTCAGGAGATCTCTGTTTGCAGTTGCAGAAAAAGGGCACTATCAAAGCTCATATTGTAATGCAAGATTATACAGAAAGTTGTAAAGAGATGGCATTGCCCTCCTGTGAGGGGTTACATTGAGGAAAGGAAAGAATGCATTGATACTTTGACTTCAGGGGGAGAGGATATACTAGAAATGATAGTTTTAGGGGGTCACTGCTGAAGAGACCATGCTTTGGGGTATTTTGAAGCCACCCCTTTATTGCACAGAATTTTTCTTTCTTGTTCATGGGCTCTGTTTAGTGGTAATCTGGCCTTGCCAGGAAGCGTTTTTCATTTGCAGAACTTCAAATGTTAGTTTTCGTCTACTGTCATCTGTCTGTTGCAGTATCCCATGCCGTATCCCATTTTGTTCCAGAGGCTCTTCAAAATCTCTGGAGGAGATTTTCAGAACAGACCAGGGGCTTACGTGGGTAAGATGGGAAGTGGCAAAAAATAGGATTATCTGACTTGTGTAGACAGAAGGTCCCTGCACTTGGCTAAAGCCAGCGTGGGATGCAGCCTATGTTTTAAGGTTTTGGACCCTGTCTTTTCTCCAAAGAACTGCCCTCTGCCACTTTTCTTTTTTTAAAATTAATAATGTTTATGAATTTAAAAGACATATAGCATAAAACATACAACGTAAACAAATACATTCAAACCCATTCAAGCCCAAATCTACAAACTTCGTATATACATTAATATCTAAAAGAAGATATACATGTCAAAATCAATAACAAAAGCAATGAGACTACGCAATCAAATCTCTCAAACATCTTACATTAATACATACCAATCCTTATCTGTTTTATATTCTATCCATTCCTTCCTCCAACCTTTCACCTTCTCCAATATCACACCATTACCTTCCCTTACCAACTTTAAACATATATTTTCCTTCTCTTAAACTCTTATCATTAAACTTTACCTTCTTTACTCCTAAACTCTTTCTTTCTATCTTCTATATATCATACTACCGTCTTTCCTTCATATCAACACCTTACCCTCCCTCATACCTTCTCTACACATTCTCATATCCTCATATCCTTACTTCTTTCACTAATCCTACACCTTCTATTTTCCCTACACTACCATTTCAGTCTTATATTCTGTATTTAAATCTTCAATTCTTCCAATTCTTCTCCTTCTTACCATTCATACAGACTTGCTACCCATCAATATTTGTCCTCTATAATGTAATTATATTGACTTTTGTGTGCTTTCCTGTTTCATAGTGAACATTCTCTTTTACTAGTTTAGATATTAATTGTTGCCAAGTCTCCCCATCTTTTTCCCCAAGAACTGTATTATTGTCTCCCACTCCTTATAGAATTGCTCTTTTGGTTTATCTCTTAATAATTGTGTTAGTTTGTCCATCTCCAATCTTTCGTATAATTTATGAAGCCACTCTTCTTTAGTTGGAACCTCCTTATTTTTCCACTTCTGGGCAAACAGTATCCTTGTTACAGAAATCAAATGAAATAAAAATTTCCCATATTTCTTTTCCAAATTTTCATCCATTATTCCCAACAAGTAAAATTCTGCTTTTAAACATAGATTCAAATCTGATATTTCATTTAACATATTATTAGTCGTATACCAATATTTTCTTGCCTCTTTACACCCCCACCAACAATGGAAAAAAGTTCCTATTTCTTTTTCGCATTTTCAACACTTACTTTTTCAGTTTATAAATTTTTGTGATCTTTGCCAGCGATAAATACCATTGGAAAAACATCTTATATAAATTTTCCCATAGGCACTGAGAAACTGTATATTTAAATCAATTTACTCATATTTTTTCCCATTGCTCCGTTTGGATTGAGTGGCCTATATTTTTGGCCAATTTAATCACTGGTTCTTTAACTGTTTCTTCCTCCATCTCATATTTTAATAATATTCCATATAACTTCCCAATTATTTTCTCTTTCTCATCAATTAATATCTTTTCCAATTCTGTTCTTCTTCTTTTTTGAATCCATATAATATTTTGTCCCTTATAAATCTTTCATATAATTGTCTATGAGCAAACCAATTTATGGAGTATCCTTCTTCCTGTAATTGCTGTTTAGTTTTCACAATTAATTTGAGTCCTTATTTTTTAAGAATATTTTTATATTTAATCCAACTTTCTTCTCTGACCATTTCTTCCTGTAAAAAGCTTCATCAGGGGAGATCCAGATAGGCATTTTCGGTATAATTCTCCTCTTATATTTGTTCCAAATTTTAATTAGGGCTTTTCTAATACAATGGTTTGGAAATTATTTATTTTGTCTATCTTTATTATATGCCAAATATGAATGCCACCCATATCTCACGCCACATCCTTCAATTTCTAACAACCTATTATCTTTCAGTGTTATCCATTCCTGTATCCACAATAGGCAGCATTCTTCAAAAGCTGAGGAGGGGCCAGGCGGCGGCGGCGGAGGAAATTAATATTAATTAATTCTAATTAGTATTATTAATTAATATTAATTAATTGATATTTAATTAAAACATATCTGCAGCCTGAAGACGTTTAGCCTAATTTAATTTTGGCTCCTACCTACTGCCAAGTTGTGCCGGCCTGTATCTGGGGTTCTTCCAGATTAATCTAAAGAAGCATCAGTTCTCTTAATACGTTTCCTTGGGTTTTTTCCAGTTGTTGTCACTGTACCTATCAATTCCATTTATTTTGGGACCACTTGTAGTATTTTCTTAGATATGTGCTAGAGCTTTTCTAAATGTTTCTTTCTTTCTTGATGTGAGGTGGTCTTTGAAGGGCAAATGGTCTTTATGGACGTGAGTTTGTTTGAAGAGCAAATCTTCTCAATTTTTCCTAAGAGTTAAAAGTGTAAATGTGCCGTTTCACAGGTACACTATTCACAGGTACACTGTTACAGCACTGTATCTACGTATTTTTTTATAAAGACAGATATTGTTCTGATATTTCTTGGAGTTATAAAGAAGCCAACTTGAGGATAGACAAAAATGTTGCAGCTGGGACAATAGAAGTGTTGTTCAGACATTTTAAAGAAAGACTGAGAATTGCAGTAGCAAATAGTACACTCACAAGCAACCTATATTTTCCCCATCTGTAAAAGCCCTCTGTCGTGCATGGATTCGCTCCTGTGTCCTTACAGCCGTGTAAGGACAATTCAGACTGCTCAGCTGCTGTGCATAAGCATTTCACTGCCATATCCTGAGAAAGCAGGCTTTAATCTTTCTCTAACGTGCCTTTAAGCCCCCTGTTAGACTTTTTCCCACTAGATGCTTTTAGTGAGAGAGGGAAAAAACCCTGTGCATGCCATGGTGGTGTTTTGTGTTGTTCTTTCTCTCGCTGTGTGTTATTTAAAGGTGCTAGTTCTCCTGTTAGAGCTGCAGCAAAGGGTCACATCTTTCATTACAGACCCCCTCTTTGACTGGTGGGCTGCAGCTGCCTAGTGGGATTAGCGCTTCTTTGGGAAAAGAAGAGTGGTGGAGGATTCTGGGATGAACACGAAGGGCTTATGGCATGTCCTTCTGTCCTTGCACAAAGGAAAAATCATGGGGACAGCTGTAGCAGATGATATTGGTGTTGATCTGGCGTGGCTTCACAACTGAACTTGGGAGATGCATCAGATTCCTTTAATCCTCTCAGGAGTGGGTATCGGGAAGTATGTGGGCAGCTTCCGTATATGTGTCGGGAGTCTGTGTGATTATCAGTGCTTATATTAGTAAAATCCTTTAGCAGAGTGGGGGAGAGACAGCGTTTTTGCATTTCCCTTATGTAAACAGCTGTTTTCCCCAGAGCGCTAGTTGTGTCTAAAGCCTCTGTTTGTGTGTCCTGCTTGTCCTGTCTTTGGTGGTGATTTAATCTTGCTTTTTAGCAGTCAGGCCTAATAGTTCAGTGTCTGCCATTTTTTGACAGGAAGTGCTTGCAGCTTCAGGCTAGGTTAAGTGAATAGAGATGTAACTAACCTTTGACATGACTCCCACTGTTAATCCCTATTGGTAGTCCATTGAATTAATAGAATTTAGATATGTGTTGACTTGCCTAGTTCCCTTTCATTCTTATTGGGTTTATAATTTGATTTAGGCTCTGTCTTTACTAGTAGAAATCAGTAAGCCAGACATATGTCAGATGTTCAGTTACCCCATGTGAGCTGCATGGTTGGTGGATATAGACATCAGCATGACTGCAGTGTATGTCTCAATGTGTACATCCTATACCAGGGGTAGGCAACCTTTCCCCTTTAAGGGCCGAGGGACTTCACCTCCCAGAATCCCAGGAGCTATTGGCCAACATGGGACTATTGGCCAACATGGCTGAGGCTTCTGGGAGCTGAAGTCCCTCGGCCCTTAAAGGGGAAAGGTTGCCTACCCCTGTCCTATACTATACCACCACTGACTTACAAAGTGCATGCTGTTATTTTTCTCTTGCTTTATATGTGATCTGTCTTCTTCTTCAGCAACTTGGATGCCTATAATTTGCTGGTAGTCATTCACGTATACACAGCTGAATCTGTTCAGTCTTGAGTTCACGTTTCTAGAAACTGGCTTTTCTTTAGGTGACTTGTTAATGCTGTTCCTTGTGCTGACATGACAACCCCCTTTATTAGCTTCAGTTCAGTTCTGAAATTCTTCCCACGCCCCATGATTGAGAGGTAGATCAACAGTTGATGCAAAAGTTGGAAAGAAAGAATGACAAGGGGCTGTGGCACACACACTATAGTCATTCTTTAGGGAAATCCTCATATCCTTTGCCCTACCCGCAGGGACAAATTCTTGGGCAGGAAGAGTTTTGTGTTGTGTTCTGCTGCCTTGTGTTGTTCTTAGCAGAGTGGGAAGAAAAGGGGAACTAGTTGCTTCCCAGAGATGTGTGGTTGGATTTAAAGATTATTCACATTGAATCTGTTTAAATATATTAGAATTGAGGTTTTTTTAGGGGGGGAAAAGCAGCCTTAGGCTAAGTTTATGTTAGTGTTTGAAACTGTCCTGGGTCTCCTTATAGACAGACTTATATGTAACTACTTGAGACTAAATTCTGTTGAAATCAATAGAGATTGTATGTGTATGTGCTTTCAAGTTGCCTGTCGACTTATGGTGACCCTATGAATTTCATAGGGTTTTCTTAGGCAAAGAATACTCAGAGGTGGTACCTAAAAGTAAACATAATTTATCATATCTCCAGCATATAATAAACATTTCAAGAAGGAATAAAGCCCGCTTTGACTTTCCCCTCCCATTTCTAGAGTTTCCAGCTTTTAGCTGTGTCTTGAATAGTGGCTTGATGTGTCAGTTTTAGGAAGTGGGAGATAGGTATCTCCATGCTGGGCAAAACGTCGTGTGCTGATTTCTGCAAACTATGCTTCTGTTAACATCACAAGAACAGGCAAGGCCATTTTTTCATGATCAGTTGACAACCCTGCCACCACCTCCGTCACAAACTAACTGCCTTGGTGATTATACCCTAACTTCCTACAGCCTTTCAGTGCTTTTTGCCAAATGATCCCATCCTTTGCAAATCTGTTCTTTCATGAAAAGAACAGAACAGAAATAGTATTGAATTCCCTCATGACACACAGCTTACTCCCACTTCTCAACTCAAATCAACCACCCACCCTTTCTCTTCTTGAAAAGAATACCATGGTTACCCGTAACATTTCAGGTTCTATATTCTTAACTTTCCTCACCCCCTGATGCCATTGGGAAATATACCTTGTCTCTTGATACTGAGCCCCAATACGAATTTAAATAACATTGACAATTCTGGATTCAGATGATGTTGCACTGCTTTTAAAAAGGTTCTACCTTGATCTGGCTTACATCAAGACAACATTATCATTGATCTGCCCAATGACTTTGGTACACCAGAATGCAGGTCTGAGTGGTTGATGGAGATATGTTTATCAATTGCTGAAGACACGATTGTCATCTTGAGTAGATACTGCTGTAGGGAATTAAAGGTGCCTCTCTTCTCTCTCTCTCTCTCCCCCCCCATCTATGTTTTCCAGCACAAAGCGGTTGCTGATCTAACGTGGTCAGACTATATTCCCTTGGGTTTACATAGCCTTTGACAAGTAACTATATCTCATGGTCTCTTTTCGCCTTTAAAAAATGGAATCATTGGGGTTCCTCTATCAAGACTCATTGACAGAAATCATATTTTAAAAGTTTAACTTTTTAAGGGACTGCACCCATTATTTTTAAAGACATAGATGGGGGGGGGGGGGGAATTGGTTTGAAAAATCTTGGTAGTTCATGTGGCTGAAGTTGAACTGACCTCAGAAACGGAATTGTGAGATATAGAACTAGCTTTTTCTAGCTTATGAAAAAGAACATTGGGGGAAAGAAATGCTCTAGGAAGCATTGGCTTACTACAGAATTTGCAAGATGCCTGAAGAGGCAGGAAGGATGTAGCTGAGGAAGATCTGTGGGTCTATGTTGTGTTGCAAATTATCCTGTCCACATAAGATAGCCACTACTGTTGATCATGCACTTTATCACTTTGAACTAAATGATCTACAGAGTTTGGCACAGTGGAATTCTTCAGACTAAGAGCACATTACATTTGTTTCTCTGGACTGTAGAGGCCAATGTGGACAGTAAGAGAAACCCACTGCTGGGTGAAAAGCTGGTGCAGTGAGTTGAGGCCCTACTTTAAAACTTTATTGTTTTCATTTCAGCTGTCCCTTCCTGGCTCGTCATCTGACCTTGGCCATTCCTATCATTGCTGGCATCCTGTTCTTTTTTGTCATCAGCTCTCTGCTACAGACCAGCTTCAGAGACCCTGGTATCCTGCCCAGAGCCACCCCCAGTGAAGCTGCAGATCTGGAGAAATGGATTGGTGAGTGCTTCTTGTCATATTTTTACTTATGCAAAACATTTACAGATGCTGTTTATGCATTGATGGTATCGAGCATCCTAATTTAAGCAACTTCACTTCCTGAGTCAGAAGTATCCCTTGCAAATTTTGACTGAGGATTCTTTGATACCTTAAGCCAGAGGAACTTTTTCTCTGTTTTCTAGGACTACATAATTTTTCTTTGTGAAGGGTGTGTGCTGATGGTCAGCAGGGCCAGACCCAAAGGTGATTATGACCACCCTTCTCTTCCTGCCCATCAGTATGTTGTGGCAGGGGTGGATCACTCTTGTCAGCAGTCTGAATTGGTCACTTGCAACTTTGATCCACTTCCGTTCACTCCCACTGAGCTCACCACACCTGCATGAGCAAAGATCGAGGGCCATATGAAATTAGCAGAGCTTGGAAATGTTATATTTTTGGACTAACTCTAGAATCCCAGAGGTGGCCATGCTGGCTAAGGGATTCTAGGAGCTGTCATCCAATAACAGTAATGTTTCCAAGCTTTAAAAGTTGGGGCCTTAAGCCTTCTTTGGTGTAAACCCATTTTGACTCTGAGCTGTAGGCTTATCCCTTGTGATGTTGCTTCTGTATTCTTGTCCTGTTTTCTGTGTGTTGGAGCCAGAACACCCCATATAGCAGAGTGGGGAAGAAAAGAGGATGTAGCTGAGGACAGTGGCTTGATTTTTCACTTGGCCCAAAGTCTCTTTCCCACCCTATTAGAGTTCTCTTGGCAAAGAACATTATGAGATAATAAACAGTGGAAGGGTTTATGGTCACCTTTTCAAGTTCTGCGATTGATAAATGGAGTCTGAATTCCATCACAGTAGAGCCAATGTAGTGTAGTGATTTGAGTGTTGGAACCCCACTGGTTGAACTTAGGTAAGTCACACTCTCTTAGCCCTCCCCAAACAAATTTTGCCAAAAAAAAAAACAAACAAACCATGATAGCTTTGCCTTAGGGTTGCCATAAGTCAGAAATGTCTTGAAGGCACACAACAACAAGCAAGCTGGATTCTAAAGTATTTCTTTTCCCCTGCCACCCACAAACAAAAAGTAGGTTCTTCTCAAAGGAGCAGGATTGCAAGTGCCTTACTTTCTGTTGATACCCTGCCTTCATAGGTACTATCATCAATCTCCCAAATGACTCAGATGGATGACATAGTTCTGTTTCCTCTGTTCTGTCACAGGGTTCTTTTTCTCATGGTTTACATTGCTACAGCATATGTCACTTTTTATTTTGTTGTCTCATAGTGACTTTATGATCAGTAGTCCAGTGCAGTGTTATCAAGTGGAGCAAAATAATGTTTTATTTATTTATACCTGAAAGTTTGAAGCCTTTCTGTCAAGTGGCATTCAAAGATTACTACCAAAATTCTATACAAACAGTCAGCCATTCAGCCATTGTAAAATAAAGAGAATGAAAACAAGCTGTTATGCCCTCCCCCCCAAAGATAAATGCCCATGTTAACTTGCTCAACAACCAGTAATCCCATCTACATACTGGACTGGGCAGATAAGCATCCTAAATGTGCCTTCCTATATCTTTGCTGTGAGGGAGACAAGTTGATGAAATGATTTTTTAATGCACTGTTGTTTATAGCCAAGTAGCCTGGGTTTGCTTCTGGCTTTAGTTTTATGTTCTATATTTGATGTGTTAATCTGTGTTAATTGGATTTTCTGTGCATACATTTAACCTGTAAGTCACTTTGGGTGCTTTGTGTGGCAGAAAATGCATCTGAGAAATGTCTAAATAAAATAAAATCTTCTGCCTCATTAAGAATTATTGTGCAATAGGATCAGGAGGAAAAATGGTTGGAGGCTGTGTTCAGTTTCTCTCATTTAGCTGGTACTCACCAGATTGTTTGATCTAGCTGGAGGTACTTGGATGTGACAGAGGAAAGCTTAGCATAGAGGGAAATAGGCAAGATTTATATTATATGGCAGCTTAATTTTGGCAATAGCAACTCCATAAAGAGAGCATTTAAAACAAGAGTGTTTATTTTAAAAGATGGTGGGATGGGCATATCAGGCCCTTTGGAGGTCTATAACACCACTGTTGCTGTTCATTTTTTAACTTGAATTCTTTTAAGCTAACAATGTATGTTACATTCACAAAGAAGCAATCCCTTTATTTAGGATTTCTTTATAGTTAAGACACAACTAATTCTGTCTAATGATCTTTTGTATATACAGTTTTGAGTGATCCGCAGTTTTTGGCTGGCCTTGGTTCTAAGCAAGAACTTGTGGCCGTTATATTCTCTTATCTTCCTTTCTTGCTTGGCTGATGCTTAGTGGAGCAGTGGCTAAGGAAACTTCCCTTCTCATCCACTTCATCCATGGGGTGGGTGCAATATGACTTCATCAAGAAATGGTACAGGATTCCACTACCACCAGCCCCTTTCTTGCAGGATAGACTGGCCGAGAGTATGTCAGCTTTGGCTGGAACTTGACAAAGGAGTTCCTCCATAGAGCAGCAAGTAAGGAAAAGTCTCATCCTTCTTTCTTGCTCTGGCCTTACTAGCTCAGCTCTTTTTGTCCAGACAACCCCCAGCTTTTTCCCCTCCAGTCCTGGAATTGAGTGTGAGGTAGGGGATTGCCATGGAGTTGCTGAGAGTATGCCCACCTCCCTCTGCAGCTTCAAAGTTAGAGTCAAATTGGTAACTGGATCTTTCAAGCGGATGGCTAGGGCCTAGTTGCCATGATGACTTCAAATGTGTAAGTTCAACACTTGCCTAAGGATATAAGAAATGCCCCAAATCAGATCATAGCCTGCCTAATTTCAGTGTCCTTTGCAAAATAAATCCCAGTAACCAGTAGATATGAGCTGATACACTCGAGGCTGGCCTGCAGGTCTGTAATCTATTTGATACATACCCCTGAATTACAGAACATCTCCAAAACACTAAAAACTCTTTCATGCAGCGTGATGCATGTTTGACAGCACCGCAGGGCATAAAGACTGGACACAGCATAGTCTAGAGACAGCACGTACAGACTGCCTGTTTATCTTCTTGAAGAGGCATCAGCAAATGGGATGAAGAAAGGTCAGAATGTGGAAACGGTCCTTTCTGTTTTAAGAACAACAGACGCACACCCCCATTCCTCTCCCCCCCCCCCCCCCCAGCTTTTTTAAAAATTTAACTCAGGAAGACTCACTTAAATGAAGGTGAATGTTCTGGATGCAGTTAGAGTGTTTGAAATTTATCCTGTTCCAATTGTATTTCAGTTCAGTATGACTAATATTCATCAGAGAAGAGGAGTTACATATTTTTAAAAATTGGACACTTAAAGAAGCACTAGAAAAATTATTTCTTGCCTGTGGCATGGTGAATAGGTGTCGCACAATAATTTCAAAAGTGTGTGATGTGGATGATAGGTTGTGTATCCTGATTTTGGCCAGAGAACTCAACAAGAAGATGCCAGAATCCACTCTACCCTTTAATTATATCTGGGCTGAGTCTAATATATGGGTATTTTTTTCTTTGCAGACAACCTGGGCACCTCCACTTATCGGCCACCTGCCCGCACTATGGAAGTTGTCATAAACAAATATATGGTGAAGTTGAAATACTGCTATACATGCAAAATGTTCCGTCCTCCTAGGACTTCCCACTGCAGTGTCTGTGACAACTGTGTAGGTAAGTTCAGAGAGAGATGTCGTGCAAGCAATTATGTTGAATAAGCTTTATGGATTCATCTGAAGTCTAAAACACCTTGGGCATGCTGCCTCTTCCATTATCAGTCTTATTCTTTCTCTGGTCTGTAGGTATGGATAGGTGACAAATTGGGGTTGATGAAAAGTTGGTGAAAATATTAGGAATGGGCAAGTAGCAAAAATGTTTCTGTTCTATGGAAACGTCAGCACCCAGTTCCTTTCCATTCTTGAGGCATTTGCAGTGTAGCATGTACTTGCTGGAAAACAAATGTTAACATATTGAGACATGAACAAAGCCTTGGATGCACCCCAATTACTGACTCTTTCCAGGATGCCTAGTGCTTCAGGGCAAGAGGAAGTTCTGGATAAGACAGTGTGCTTCTTGAAGCAGATTCCTGGATGGTTCAGTGGTTCAGTTTCTCCCCTTCTCTCTCACTGTCTAGTGAGTACATTTTTAAGAATCCAGTCTGAATAGATTTTATTTCTCAGACATTTACATGTATGGTCATGCAGGTTCTAGAGAGCAGTAGGTGAATACTGACCCCAGTGAACAGTTATGCATATGTTGAGTTTTGTAGATGCAGAGAACAGCCATGTCTTGGGCAAGGCAGGGCCAGCAGTCACCTAAAAATATTTCCAGTAACAGATGGGTGGGCACTGCACTAGATGAACTTTCTTCATCAATCTACCATGGTATTAAACAAAACTGGACAACTGGAGGAGATGGTATTGGGTGTGAGGAGAGAAAGAAAAGGAGGTAGGACCAGAATCCAGATGGCTTCACATGTGACCAGAGCCCTTGCTGTATAAGTAAGGCTGCTCATCCTTTGTCGGGAGAATCTTTTAATGCGCTTGGATACGACTGCTGCAGAACAAGAAATATATGTTTTAAGAGGATGGCTCACAGATGAATGCTGACTCTGAAATGAGAGCAAGTTACAGTTGGAGAAGTCATAAGCAATTTTTCTGCTGACACTTTAAGGGGAGAAGAGGACACCAAACAGGATTTGGGATAACTATGAGCCTTTACAGACTGCCAGAAATAGTGCAGCTTGAGACCACTTTAACTGTCCTGGCTCAGTGCTAGGGAATCATGGGAATTTAGTTTTTTCTGAGGCATTGAGCCTTCTCTGTCAGAGAGCTCTGGTGCCACAATAAACTATAGTTCCCATGATTCCTTAGCACTGAGCCAGGACAGTTAAAGTGGTCTTAAGCTGCACTATCTCTGGCAGTCTGTGAAGGCCCTATGAGTGGAAATTGTTTTGTGTCTCCCCTTGTTTCTCCTTTGCAAAATACTTAAGACTTGTCTGCAGTGCAGATAGGGTTTAACTACCCTCATTTCCCCTCCCCAGTACTGCCAGCTGTAGTTCTTTCGGGTCTGTATGTGTGAGTGAGTACAATTTCTAACAGTTTTAGCAACGGTTAGAACTGCTCACTCTTGCTATCCAGTACGCTTTCTAGGAAGTAGCCAGGGTGATACTCAGCACAGGGAGGGTTGCAGTTTGCTTGGGTTTCCCTTGGACCTGGCACTGGGACTGTGGCCAGTCACTGTGGTGTCCATTCCATAGCAAGGACATGAAGCCTTCCTGCCAGTTTCACACATATTATACTCTAGGCAGAGGTGGGCAATATGTACTGTTTCAGATGTTGTTGGATTACAGCTCCCATCAGCTGTTTAGCCAGCATAGCCAATGCTGAGGCGTGGAATTGGAGTCCAGCACCATTCTGAGGGCCACAATTTGCCCATTCCTTCCTCAGGGTCATTCAGTTGCTTACTTGCAGCTACTACCTCCAGTTAGTTCTGCACCATTCTTCTAGACCTTTTTCATTTGTAATTGTAGATAAATATAACACAGCAGTGTTGCCCTCTGGAAACAAAGGGTGGTCTCCCTTCCACCAGTGAGAAGATTTTATGGTAGGGTTTCAACTTCTAAAAAAAGGGCAGTTCTTAAACAGATACATGCAAAGTACCACAAGGACAGTCTTTATATATGACAAAACTGAAATAGATTATGTAGTGATGGTACTTTCAGATCTTGGTTCTTTCTCCCACCTGCAAACCTGAATCAATCATAAGGTGGTAGAAAGTAGCACTTGCAGCAGTAGGAGTTTGTTGGCTGGTTTAGGTGTGAGTTTTGAGGCTTTGGTCTGCATCTTCTCATTCTCACCGCCCGCCCCCCCCCCCATAGTAGGCCCTCTTACAAGTCTAAGTGCTGAACAGAGGAAGCATGGCCTTAACCTGATTCGTTTCTCTGTGTGTGTTTTTCTCCCTCCTTTCCCCTCCATATATATGTCTGTGTGCGCATGTATAGATATGTATATACAACTCTGTTGCCCACTTGTTTAAAAAAGCTTTAAAGCTGTAGTCTCAACAAAATGCTTACAATCATGAAGAGAGGTTAACTAATTAAGGAAAGTAGATTTCAATTGAACATTAGAAGAAATTCTTGACAGTAAGAGTGGTTCGGCAATGGAACCAATTGCCTAGAGAGGTAGTGGGGTCTCCTTCTTTGGACATCTTCAGAAAAAGACTGGTCAGCTCCCTAATGAGGATGCATTAGCTGGAGATCCTGCACTTGAACAGGGATGGACTCTATGACCCAAGAGGCCCCTCCCAACTCTGTGATTCTACGATTTATAGTTAATACCAGAAGTGAACAAGGAAGGCAAAGAAACAAACAGCATTGTTTCCCTCCTAAGCTTTCTTTTCCCTTGAGTTGGAAATGACCTCAATGTCATATAATCCAATCCTCCCCCCCCCAAATTTCCCCAGAAAGCTAAGCCCCCTTTGAGATTATAGTCAGTCACCATCAGCAAAGCGGGGAGGGAGGGGGAGAGACTAAGAAGCACTGTGCCAGAGACATCTGCAAGATCCTGTGGTTTTTGTTATAAATGGGGATGTTTTGATTGCCTTCCTATTGATAACAACATCTGTATTTAAGGTATTTCACCATAATAATAATATATTAAAAATACAATTTAAAAAGTAAGGGGTGATATAGTTTTTGTTTTTTAAAAAAAGATAACACATATCAGCAAGCTGCAGCAATGTGAAATAATGAAATGGGTGCATGAAAAGACAGCCCACTAATCCAAGGATGACAGAGTCCTTCTGGGAGTAGTCAGGGGCTGAGCAGACTGGCATAAAGAGCCAGCC
Organism: Phrynosoma blainvillii; assembly: GCA_026167975.1. Taxonomy (NCBI): domain Eukaryota; kingdom Metazoa; phylum Chordata; class Lepidosauria; order Squamata; family Phrynosomatidae; genus Phrynosoma; species Phrynosoma blainvillii. The sequence continues at coordinate 25,175,886 of JANUYF010000008.1, forward strand.
TGGGGGCAGAGTGAGGCTGTGGTGACTGCATGCCAGTCGGCCCAACTCTGCCCCCATGCCGGCTTCATGCTGCGCACCCCACCGCATGACAGGAGGCATCGGCGCTCCCTTGGTGCAGCGTCCACACAAGCTGCACTAAAGGAGCAGAGAAAAGCCGCCACAGTGGCAGCAAGGGCACCCTTTCTGCAGTGCAGAAAAGAGCTGCTTTTGCAGCTTCTTTTTGTGCTGCAGAAAGGGCAGATTGGGGCCGTGGTGTGCTGTTAATTAGTAGGACTGGAATATAAAATTAACTGGTTAGAATTTAGAGTAACCAATTTAAAATTCTTGGATTAGAAGTTTTTTAAAAAGAAAACACACAAATTATGTTTAATTGTTACAAAGATGGCAGGTGTCTCTTTAGTACAGGCATGCTTGTTTTCTCACATGTGTACAAACACACACTCAAAATTTTAGCGCTTCTTTCGCTAACACTATTTTAGCGCTTCTTTCGCAGGCAGCGAAAGGGAGGATATCGAGGCCAAGGTGTCCAGCAGCCTTGGCCTCGATCCTCCACTTCTGGGGGCGGCCCAGGGCCGCCCATCTGCTTCCCCCCACAACTCCTGTGATTAATCCAACTAAAAATTAGATCCCAGTGTCCTGTCTTAAGTTCACTTTCCATCCATACATTCTTGACATGGAATTTTGCCAGTTACATAAATGTAAACTGGGAATAATTAGTTGTTCACTTCCCTACTATTTCATTGTACCCCTCTTAAGAAAACGTATATGGAAGGTTCAGTGTATGCCCAGATCTCAGGCTAAACTCAGCCATCCTCAGATCTTGAACGAAAGAATCAATTGGCTGAAGATTGTGAGCATGCTTTCCTTATCTTTGCTTCTTACACTATGGTGTATTAGAAAGTGACTCCCAAAGAAAAATTGTCTAGTCCGAGCCAAATTATTTACTGAATCTAACAATAATAAGTCCATATCCAGGTTATAGTTTGTGAGATGCAGTTGGCAGTAAGGTTAAAGGCATTCAGAACCCTCCTCCTTATGTAAAAATAGAATAAGCCTGTCCTTTCACTGTGTATTAGCAGAGAAATTGTCTTGTTCTGTGATTTTCATCTGCTTAAAATGTTTTTGCTGACTGTCTTCTTCGGTAGTTTACAATGTCAGCTATCTTAAGGTTGTCATCTTAATGCCTTCTTTTTACCCTTTCAGAGCGGTTTGATCACCACTGTCCCTGGGTAGGCAACTGTGTGGGGAAGCGGAATTATCGATTCTTCTATGCCTTCATCCTCTCTCTCTCCTTTTTGACAGCCTTCATCTTTGCTTGTGTCATCACCCATCTTGCCCTCCGTAAGTATAGCATTTTGTAAAAGACTTTGAACCGGAAGATCTTGTCCTTATCTAGCTGAACTCACTCTAAAACGAGAATACCTTTCAAATCCATAGGCCACATATCTTTCTGGAGAGGAGGATCTCTGAGGTCTTCTTAGGCTTTGCTAGCAGCAAAAGTTACTTAGTGCAGTGCTCCTCATTGTTTGGCATTCCAGATGTTTTGGGTCAGTAGCCCTGACCATTGACCATTTTGGGTGGAGCGTCTCAGGGGAGTTGCAGTCTGAAACATCTCAACCAAAGAGAGAACCAGTGACCTAGAGTGTGGTAAAAAAAAGAAAAAAAAGAATGTTACTTATGCAAAGTACCTGAGTAAACCTATTTAGAAATAGGTCAAACCTGGCCATGCCACTCCTGAGATCCTGCATGAGTCTCCATTATTTGTTGGCATCATGAGACCTTCAGCACATCTATTTAATTAATTTATTAAACTAAATATAGCTAATGGCTTCTTTTAACTCACTGTTGCTGTTTCTTTACTTTGCAGGCTCCCAGGGAAATGATTTCCTCAGTGTTTTAAAAGCAACACCAGCAAGATATCCTTTCCTGCTATCCACCCTCATCCTTCTCTTTTTGTGGAACTGGCAAAGAGCTAGTTTAGAATGGATTTTAAAATCCTACAGATAGCTGACTTCTAACTACTAAGTATTGTTGGACAGCATTTCCTGTGATGCATGTAATGACTTAAGTCTGATGGGAGTTGCATTCCAAGAACATCTGGTCCACCCTTGTTGTAGGAACTGAAGAAGACCTCTGCTTTTATGACATGATCTTGCTTCATGGTCTCTTCTTTTAGCCACAGATTCTGCATAAGGTTAGGATTCATTTGGTCCGGCGCTTTCAAACTTGCCTGGTCTTAAGCAAATCTCATTGCCCAAAGCAGAGGTTAACTTCAGTTCTGCTGACATCCTTTACTGAGGCTTAATGCCAAATTTACTATTTTTTAATGCCAACTTTTTCTTTTAAAAAATCCTAGGCCTTTTTAGATCTGTTTTTTTAAATGTTGATAAGGCTATTTGCTACAGATAATTGTGTTACTATTATTAGTTTTATTATTTTCATTTTGTCCCAAATCTACTCTGAAAACACTTTTAAGAATTGAAGAGCATGGCATGAAATAGGTTAGATAAAAAGCTGGAGTTCCCTGGTCCTGAGGTACAGAACAAGTACTCTACTTGTGAACTGATAATGATGACAACATCATCAATCTGTAATGAATAATCATTCCATGGACGGCGGGGGGAATGTTGAAAGTGCCTCTGAGGAAAGGGATTTCTGTCTCTGCAAATTAGAGGAGAACAAGTTCTCCCCAAAACCATGTGTTGTTCCTTCCTTGATTCTCTGTTCACTGTGCTGGAACTGGTAATCTGTTTTTTCTCAGTCTGGTCTATCTTTGGCCTCTCAGGGTTTCACACTTACTTAGTTGCCTCCAACTTGACAACCAACGAGGATGTGAGTATAAATATTTCTTTAAATAGAAAACTACTGGACCTTTAGACTAACTCCACAATCAATCAAAAATACCACTTAAAAAGCTCTTCTTTGTTATGCGGGAATAGACATTAGCAGAGTTGAGCAAGAATGAAGGGATTGGCACTACTAGGGATAGTGAGAAGGTTGAGGTGACAGTAGTTTAGCCCAACTATGACAGATAGAGATACCATGGGCTGGCCTTAGATGAATGGATATGTTGTATCTGTAATTGAAAAACATTGACTCTTTTGAGACCACTAATTGCCTGGCTCGATGCTATGGAATCCCGAGAATTGTAGTTTATTGTGGCACCAGAGCTTTCTGATAGAGAAGGCTAAATGTCTCACAAAACTACACTTCCCAGAATTCCCCAGCATTGAGTTAGGGCAGTTAAAGTGGTCTCAAACTGGATTATTTCTGTAGTTTGTTTTGGATCTTTCTCTCCATCTCATACAAACACACACATGCACACACACAGATTGATCATTTAGTCACTGTGCATTTAGATAGGGCAGTCCCCCAATTAAAGAAGTTTTACAATGGAATCTTATGCATGTTTACTCAGAAGTAAGTCCCACTGTATTCAGTTGTGTGTAAGCCAGGTTTAAGAGTTAATTAGTTGTATGATTTTCAGTTAAGCTCTTAAATCTTCATAATTTTGCAAGAAAGAAGAAAGACTACTTTCTTTGTTTTTTTAGGTGATGCCCACATGTAGTATCAGGCTCCACCTTACGAGTCTTTCTCTTCTGTGGGAGCAATGGCTATCAAAACTTCTTATTAAACACTGCTACTAAATATATATATGTATTTTTAAAAATGGCTACCTGAGGAATCATTAATTAATAAAGTCTTTAAACTGATTATTGTAACTAGTTTTTTGATTACATTTTGTAGGTTTTGGTTCTGACTGATCTTGACTTTATAAGTGTACAACAGTCTACATGCTTCTAAGTCATGTTTTTATTTATTTTATCCCTGGTCTAGGTGAATTTTTAATTTGCTTTTCTAGTAAAGGCATTACAACTGACTTGCAGTAGAGTGATAAATACAGTAAGAGTCTATATAATTGAAGAGGCCAAAAATCAGTAGTTGTGTAAGAGTCCTTATCAATAACCAGAAACATTTATTGGAAATTGGACAGCCCAACAGAGGTTTCTTACTGACTTTTCTTCCCCTTGCTTTTTCTAACTAGTTTATCTCTTTTGGTTTGTAGCTCAAAGGGGCATGGTCAAGTAAGAGAGGTTCCGAATTTGCCAATCCCTACAGCCATAAAAGTGTCCTCACTAACTGCTGTGCAGTGCTCTGTGGACCATTCTATCCCAGGTAAGGATCCTCTTTCCTGAATGGGATCTGCACCTTAATATACAGTTATCTAACTTCGAATAGTAGGACAGAGGGACTGAATAGCAGCTCTTCTGAACCCAGGACTGTTGATAAACCCTTCCTCTGAGATGAGTGTGGTGGGGCAGCAATTTGCAGAAGTCAGACAGTGTAGGGACTCATGAAGGTTGAGAGAGATGTTGCCTCATTCTGCCCCCCTGCCATGGCTACTTCTACTGTGTGCCATTATCATTCAAGGAGACAAGAAAGACCTAGCCAATGTTTTAGAAAAAAAGCAGGTGATCCACCACCTTGAATGGAAGTAAATCTGGGCTTGGGAACCTGGGCTAGAAAAGATGGAGCTAGTAGGAAATGACAATGGGAGAGGGAAAATTGCTAAGCTAGAGAGGATTGGCAAAACCAGACAGGAAGGATGCACAGCTGGCCCAAAATGTTTCTGTGCCTGAGGTGAAAAATCCAAATTCTCTTTTCTCTTTTTCTGTGCTAAAAATATAATTTGCTGCCTCTTAAATGATGTACCCAGTTTGCATTTTGAGGCCATCACCTCATTGATCTAGACAACAAGTCAGCCTTAAAAAGATAACACATGTTGGTATCTGGACATGGCATGAGCATTCATTTTCTTCTCTTCATCTGAAAGAGTTCTCCCAAGTGCTTACGTATGACCAGTAAAGAAAGAAAGATGAGTCCTTGCTGACTTATATTCTAAATGACCATAACACAAAAAGAAAAGAGGACAGAGGGGTAAAAGCAAGCTCAGGCCAAGATCCTGTTGAAGTGCAAGTGGAATATAAATCTCCAGAGGTGTAATAACACCAGGCTTCCATTGCACCACTTGATCAATATACCTTAATAGTGGCAGAACACTTCCTACAGTGGCTGAGGCTGTAGGGAGATCCTGATCAGCATTTGCATGACCAGGAGAAAGGAATAGATCTCACCTTCACAGGGCCATCAGGAATTACAGGGGATCTTCAGGAACTACAATAGTTATCTTGAAAGTCCATAGCTGTTCAAGGGTGGCCAAATTGTGCCTGAGAGCCCTCTGGGTGCCGGGGGAGGCACACTGCAGCACTATCAAGGCACATTATGTGGACAGGTGGGAATTATACAAGGAGGCACATGGATACTTCTTTCTGCAACAAACAAAATAGTACATTGCTGGCATAATGGGATGTAATGCTGGTATATGACATCAACAGGATTTTGCTGCTGGCACCACATGCAATTATTAGATGACAATGACCAGCTGGAATGGAAACAGGGCATAAAATGGCAGAACCCAGTGGATCTCGTCTTTCAGCATGATTGCCCTATCTCCCCAGTGTCTTTGATTTACAGTTTGTTTATCTGAAAATGCTGATCCTGTTACATATATTTGTCCTTTTTAATCTTCTGGAATTTCCACTTAGTAACTTAGTTTAGCATGCACCTCTTCACTTTCATGTCTAAATGCAGGTTTAAACTACCTGACGCTTTACTGACAATTCCATTTTACCTGTCTTCATGTAGTCACAAGAGGGCAGAATTGGACAAAATGAAGAGTAACTCTAACATTAGCACATGGCGGTAGAATTCAAAGATGTAGCCTGGATGAATATGCAAAGGGATCTTATAGCACCTTTGAGATTAACTAAAAGAAAGGAAGATGTTGGTAGCATAAGCTTTCATAGACTTAAGTCTTTTTTTCTTTCTCTCAGTCTCAGAGATGCTACAAGATCCTATTAGCCCTTGATGTTTATGAGATGTGTCCTTGAAGGGCTTCGTGAATACCTATAAGAAGAAATGTTATCAGTGACTTGGTATCCATCCTCTGAATGTGCTCTGTTCATGGTTTTATCCTTTAAAAATTCATAGGGGTCCACTTGAGCTATATTTTTCCAGATGTATAGAATCACACTCAAAATCTGTTCCACGAATGCCAAAAAATACCTTAAGCCTTGGCTTCAGATTTCTGGTAACCTTGATATTGATATTGTGTATGCTTTTCTCTGGACAAAACAGAGATGAAGGCTCAGTTTTAACACAGGGTGAAGTAGTGAAATATGGTGTAACCCTAGCGCAAGACAGCATGTACTTGAGTTTCTGCTCACAACTATAATTTAAGACAAGGCAAGAAAGGGAAACTATAGCCATTTAAAGTCCCTGGACTCCACCTCCCATGTGTCCACCAGCATGGGCAATGGTAAGTGGATCTGTTGTCCAAGAACATCCAAAAGGCCAGGTGTTCCCCTCCCTGGTCTGAGGGATAATTCAAGAGGTCATCCCGCTCAGTTAATCTCATTTTATCATGAAATGTTCTCCCTGCTTTTCCTATCATCAGTGTTTCTCTGGATTCCTCAGCTTCGCTGAAGCTGTAATGGAGAATAATCATTTGATGGGAATTTCACTAAGACTTAAACTTACAGAATATTTAGGTGTCATGTAAAAGTAGCTGCAAACAACATCCTACCCAAACCAAGTGAAAGAGACAGTTGAACTATGCTTATCTTACATGAGACATTTCTCTCTGTCTCAAGAGCTGAAGGAATTTGCCTGCCCATATTCTCATTGCTGGGCTGCTCTGTAAAATCCTGTCACACTGACACTTGAGGCCTGCTTGATATTAAAATGGAAACAGCAGGTTGTGCTTAACTAAGATGCATGTAAAATTTTGCCCAAGGAATATCCTGTTCTTGTACTCTTTATGCATCACACCAGAATAAAGTCTATCCCAGCTTCATATTTATGATCCTAAAGCAAACTGGAATTTCTGTCTCATTTGTAAAATATGCATTAACAAGGAGGAAAAGAGGACTGTTGCTGTTCATTTCTTTAACATGACTGCTCATTTGGGTTTTTACCCTCTTGCTTTCTTTTTTTCTCTTCCTGATCTAGTTTAATAGACAGAAGAGGATTTATCCAGGCAGATGCTGCAATCCCGACCACTCCTAAGAGTGAAATCCCTTCCTTTGGAATGAAATCGGATGCCAGCATGGTATGAGCCAATCCTTAGCAGTGCTGCCATAGAGTCCTGTGCCTAGGCCTACCTCCAGCCAATGCTTCTCTATTTTACCATTTTCTGGGCTCAGGCAGGACAGCCTCAGGAGGGAGAGCCTCCCAAGTTCCTACTCAAACCACATGCCGTTATTTCCTGTGTTGGTTTTTTATTTGGTTTTTATACAGTGGGATTTTCCTGGACATTATGGATTGCTGCATCTAAGACTCTAGGCAGGCCCCGATGTGACACAAGAGAAAAGAGGGTCGAAATTGCTTAGAGCAAACAATGGTTGGAGATGCCAGCTTCTTGAGAACTGTCCATTCTCAGAGGGTCTACAGCAGGGATTGGTTGGGAAAAAAGCATAGCAACTTGCATATGGCACTGGTACAATGAAGGGGGCGCAGAGCATAAAAGTGGCCATCTCCTAAACAGCACTTAAACATGCTCCTTGACATTAGTCTGTCAGTCCTGCTGCTTTGTGTGAGCAGTGAGAAGAATAATTGCTACTTGGCTAAGCCTTGAGGCAGAGAGAACTGTTTGAGGACATAGCACTCCTTGCCCTAGCAGCAAGTGTTGCTTGCTGAGCTGGTTTGCCTAGGACTGCTCTCTTCTCACCGACAGGAGTGAGAGGAATGCATAGGTTAGACAATTCTTAGGAAGGAGCATGAGCTGATCGTCTGGGTCAGCTGCAGAAAATGGTTTCTCAGTGTAGGGTTGTTGTCCTTGTTTGTTTCAGTTGAATCAGGACAACATTAGCACAGCCCAGTACGGTTATTTGTTTAATTGATCATTGAAAATTAAGGAAATCCTACAGAGATAACTCAGTGATGTGAACAGAGATGGAATATTGCCACCTGGTGCTTATGGGTCACAGAGCTATTTTTGTCAGGAGAAATACTGACCCACGGCTGTGTTCAAAGAAACCTTGCCAGAGGCATTATTTATTTCTCTGTAGGAAGCTGAGTCCACTCACTTGGATTCTTGACCAGTCATAAAGAGAGGAGGGATAATGAATATGCCTATTGGAATTCCTCTTAACAGTGCCTCCCATCCTGCTGTGTGAGCCCTTATGTATATAGGAAGGTTAAATACATGTTAAATACTTGAAATGTGTTTATTAAAAGCTGCTGGATATTTTTGCACAAATTTTGTAGGTTTCTGTAAGGATTTTTAAAGTGGCTTTGTTCTACATAAACCTGTCTTCACAGGTTCACGGAACCTGTTTTTTGTTTTTTTTTAAACAGCATTGAAATTTGTTTATCTGTAATCATTATTTCTTGAACTTCATCAGCCTATAGGAAAAGATGGGAAGTCTATAGGACGTAAGGGGGCTTGATCTTCCTTATCTCTACTGACTAGAAGAAACTAGGGTTTGTTGAAAACAGAGTAAGATTTGAAGTCTCAAAGGGACAAATCAAGTGTGCCTTTTTTAAAAAAACCCGCTGCTTCAGCAGAGGATCAGGAAAGCATGAACATCACATTCGTATTTTTTTAAATTGGAATCATTGAGGTCAGTATCTCAGGAATTTTCCCTGTAAGTGAGGGATCAGATATAGAACAGCTCAAATCTTTCCTTTAGCCTTTCCAGACATGCTCTTCATGTATGTAACATCACTCAGCACCTTTGAGTAGTGCCACCCTTTCTGTGGAGCATTCTTGAATCCCACCTGTTGCTCCAGGCTTCCTGCATTGATATGTACAGTATCATGCCTCGCAAAGATTTCTTAGGCTGCCCTAAGGTGGGCAGGGAGCTACCCAGCCTTGTTAAACTGGATTGACACAGGTCCTTCCTCATTGCTTGTCCTCAGGAGGAGGAGTACCCTTCTCAGTCTTGTACTCTTTAATACTATCAGTTAACTGACCTGAGTTTTTTTTAAGTAGACTGATGTTACTAGAGTTACTAGATCTCTTGCAGAAGCTGCTCCAGATCCAGTACTTCTGAACTCCTTTGGCACTTACCTCTGGATCAGGAGCAGCTCCTGCAAGAGATCAAAAGCCACAAACTTTTGTGGCATTTCTATGCCGGTCCTTTAAATTTTTATGATGATTGGTGGACTGAACAAATTATTTGTCTGCTGAATCATATAGTTGCAACGAAGATGAAAAAGTGTATGTAATCAAAGCTTCTTTTCTCGAATCTGGATCTGCACTTAAAAGATGAGCTTAAGGTATGATACATAGCCAAAACTGAAATGCAGGTATAAGATATTCTGATGCAGTTCTAAAAATGTCCACAGCAGCTCTGAGCAATCAAATGTTGTGGCTAGAACACCTGCCCCTTGTATTGCATCTTGACAGGAAGAATTTGGCTCATTCCTTGTACAGAGCTGCATGTTTTGGTTGATGGCCACCACTTGGAGAAGCTTTGTGTATGGCCCACTATGCTAGGAGGTACTGCAGATTTCAGGAGTCTCTTCACCTGCTAAATATTAGGATCTCAAGTCCTCTGGGATAGTCAGATCCAACTTGTGTGCAGCTGGTATGTGGGACAGGTGCTTGCATTCCTTGTTATTTAGACAAGTACCAAAACCACAGATATAGTAGAGGCTTTCCCTAGATAACAGGTTTGAACCCTGGTGTTAAGCCTGTTGAGGCTGCAGTACCACTTCTATTCTGTGAGACCCCCCCTGGAATCATAATGAGGACATTTCTCTTTTTCTGCTGGTGACCTGCCCATTTTTGAATAACTACTACTCCCATTACAGTCCCATTTGCCATCTCATATGTGATGGTGAATTTTCAGATGGTGGTCCATTTACTTGCACAGAGATTAAGCCTGTTTGGTTGGCCCAGATAGCTGTTGTACCTGCCTGCAGAACAGACACTTTGTTTTCAGGGGGAAGTCTCATAATTTTAAAATGTACTCACTTTTTCTCCAAGCAGCTTTCCAGGACATTATCAGGAGGGGGGAGTCCTGATTTCCAGTTGTAGCCCATCTTATTTCCAGAGGTTTGCTGCAAACCTTTACCAAGAAAAGAAGTTGTTCTTGTTAGTTCAGGCCATCTTCTAACACAATCATTTTCATAAAGCTTAGATGGGGAGGGAGGGGGTAAGGACTATAGAAGTGTTAAATTTGTGGGGATAAACAATCTTCTGGTGGTTAAGCCATTTTTCCTTCTTGTTTGCTTTTGTAATAAAAAAACAGTTTTTATAAAATGAACTAATTCCTTTGAGTTTTGTGTTTGCAATATCTTATGCTAGATTAAGAAAGAAACACAGTCTTTAGCTGTTTCCTGGGAAAGAAGCTATGCTTTTGCAAAGGCCTTTCCTTGTCCAAAGCACATTCCACCACTGGTGGACAGCACTCATGCTTGCTTCCGCCATCTCTCACCTTGCCCCAATTTTACTTTCCAAACCCCAAGACTGCCGTGGTACATAATCTCTGGTGTCTTCTTCAGGAGGATGCTTGCCAGGACTTTGCCATATCTTGCACAGCCTGATGGGATAGCCCCTCCCCACAGGATGGGTTAGTACTGCTCTCTGAAGGTTAGCTGGTAAGAATTTTCTTTCCTCGCCTTCATTCAGTGAATTATCTCATTCTCATCGCATGAGTTGCTTCAAGCCTGAAGCTCATTTCCCCACCACCACCACCACCACCTCCAGTCTGTGTGGCTGTTCTCATTTGTTGTGTGCCTACAAGCCATCCCATCTGTAGCTGGAGCTGTGAGAAGGGCTGTGGGCAGCAAGGTAGCTTGCAGGCTGAGAGATAGATAAATGGGGAGGATTTTGAACAAAGCAGATATTCATAGGGTTTTCCACAGTCATATCCCATGCTGACAAGATGGCAGGACTCCAGCTATTATTTTCAGTGTGATAGTAACACTGCATTTTCTCTGAAGCCTCATTCCTCCCATATGCAAGCTGCTGGGTGATGTCCTGGCTCAACCCATTACGTTGAGACTGTACAGAAGGCAGAAAGTGGCTTCATGGTTTTTTGGCATGTCTGTCCATTCCTCTGTGATTCTTGGAGGATTGAAAAATGAGAAGATGTGGAGAAAATCACCTCCCACAGACCCACTACCCTGATGTAGTGGGAAATATTCTTGACTATGAATATTGGATTAAAAATTAAAGGCAGAATAATGCTCAAGTAAATGAGATGGCTTTGCCTTCCCCATCTACTACGGAGCAGTTAAATCTCTCATGTCACGTAAATGATGGGATGCTGATAAAAGTTGCTGGAGAGGACCATCTGCTTCCCCCTACATCTGTGTGAGAGTGGCATTTTGTATTTTATGACCATGCTAGGTTGAGATGCAGAAGACCTCTACTCTAGTAGGTCACCATTTAGTATTTTATAGGGTGATTTTGAATATTTGAACTGTTTCACATTACTTTACAGCTTCTTACTTGAGTGAGATGGATCTGTTGCCTTAAGTGGCTTGCCTCATGGCCTCACTGCCATGGCTGAGGTACAGTCCAAGAAGGGACTAGTTCAGGATGTTTCTGCTCAGTGTTTTTATCACACCAGATTTCAAGATGACCTTCCCATTGATGGTCACTGTGTCCATACCCCATATTTTGGACTAAAGCAGGGACCTAACTGTGCTGTCTTGGCTCTGCTATTTAATGGCTGCTGGCTCCTCGCTGGTGCTCATTTTGCTGCCATGTCATTTCCCCCAAAATGAGCCTTAATCCTTTTTCATGTGTGCTTGTTATGTATTGCTGGTAAGTAATTATCTGTAAGCTCTATGTATGAAACTGAGTGTGTAGATTTCTAGTGACTAACTCCTGTCAGTGCTTTCCATTTGATTACCTTCTGCTTCAAAATTCCATTTGGAATTGATTCTAAAAGAGAAGAATCAGCATATGGGAGGTCATTGTCTACATTGGGAAGTTCCAAATTGAACAGATGTCATCTGTCCTGAAGTTTTGAGATAGGCCATGTTAACATAATAAAGTAAGAGCCATTTGGTATCCCAACTCCTTGTCAACAGTGACACCATAATGTACGTTTGGCTTGAACTGTGGCTGTTGTCCAGTTGCCTAGACTACTTTCTAACAAACACTTTGTTTTTAATGTATAGCAGTCTTGCCCAACCTGGTGTTCTCCAGATGTCTTAGGCTGCAGTTTGTTTATTTTATTTTATTTTAATAAAATATTTAAATAAATTCAGTTTCCATCAGTTTAGGAAATCTGTGAGCTGTAGTACAAACCATTTGGAGTGCACCACATTGTGGGAGGTTGATTATATGTTAACCCTTGCTGCACTATAAGTAAACCTCATGTATAAGTCGAGGCCAGGTTTTGGCGCCAAAATTATGGCTTTTGGTATGACACATGGATAGGTTGAGGGTAAAACTTAGGTGCACATAACAAAGGACATAACGGAAGACACAAAGGAAAACAATTCCAAAGAACTTTAAAAATCCCAGCAGGGTTAACTGTTTGTGCTCATACTAAATGCTGGATGGATGAGAGAAGAGAGGGGGTTAGTGCTTCCAGGACAGATTAAACTCTTGCCTTTAACCAGGATGGCTCCTTTTTTGAAGTGCAGTACTTACACTGACCCATGGATAAGTCGACTCAGGTTTTTGGGTCAATTTTTAGACCACTATGTCTAGACTTATGCATGAATATATACAGTAATCTGTTCTGCCTCCACCATCCCACTCCTTTCCTCCCTGTCAGCAAAAACAAGAGTTGGATAACTTTTCTAATTTTTTCTCTTCCTTTTCCTCTTGCTCATGCCTGCAGTAAAGTACCAGAGAGAAAAGTCTTGCTGCTTGCTTACTGTTGTCAAGAACAGCTAAAAAGAAGCAGCTGGAGCGACACTAGCTCTGCTCTTGCCAATAATGCTAGTGGGTTTTGTTGTGAATGAATGAGATGCTTTCTGGAGTGCTAGGCAGGACATCACAAGGGAAGAGTTGAGTGCTTGTTTGGACTTTCCAACCATCTGCCTTTATTTGCTACCACCGAAAGCAAGAGGGACAGATCACAGGCAAGCAGCATTCCAGACAAAATCCAACTTGACTCCCTGTGTTTCCTTACTGCCAGAGAGTTTAGAAACCTAGACCAGCCTCTCTTTCCTCAGTTATTATGTGAAGAACTTTGAGTGGTGGAAATTTCCCATTTATTCACTTTGCGTGAACGTTGGCTCTATGCCCATTTCAACTAAGGGGTCCATCATATTCTCCATCTACTGTGAACTCCAGGACAGTTTGCTACCTTTTAAATTTGTCAGCAGAAGCTTTAGCTAAACATAGCTGTTGAATGAAATCATGAATTAAATAGCATGGGAGGTTATACAAACATTTGGCCTCTGTCTGTATAGAAAGCAAAGAGGACTGATGACACCTGATAGACGAGGTGTAGAAAAGAGATAAAGTCGCAGACTGTTGGAGAAAAAAGGATGATTTTATTCTTAAAAATAACCCTGCCTATATAGACCTCATGAAAAGGTGTTCTTACTCTTGCATGACCACATGACAGATTTGTCAGAAACCATCTTTTTGTTTGGGTTCTCCTAATCAGGGTTGGTTTGAAATTTGTTTCTGTGTTGACCTGATGTGTTTGCCACCTCCCCTTCTTGACTTTACTTCTCACCCAAGCCTTTCTAATAAAGAGCGAGTTTTACCAAAATGGCACCCATTCCAGATTTACCAAACTTGTACCAATTTCCCACTGTCTTCTCCTTGTTCTCTAGCTTGCCTGCAGGCACTACTGCTTTGACCATTCTTTCTGTCTCAAGTGTTTCGTTTTACTAATCCTCTTCTCTCTCTCTCTCTCTCTCTCTCTCTCTCCTCTTGTTCCACCCCATGTCCCCTACACTGCTTGGGACCATCCAGTGTGTCCGGGGCACAAAAGACCTTTTGAGGACCCTCTGCGCCTCGTGGCAAAACCCAAGGCAAACCCAAGAGGCCCTGTCCAATATCTGAAAGTCCAGCCATTGCCACCACCTGTGCCTCTCTACCCTCCAGGGCTATCTCATTTTTATATTACTGCGTCTCTTCCCGTTTCACTGTAAAGATAGGGAGATGCCACCATGCACAAGGAAAAAGCTGTTCTGAACCCTCAAGGCCTGGAGTGGAGGTGTTCCTGCCATCCGTAGGGTTTGAAGCTTAAAGCCATACAAGCCACCTGCTATGAGTGCAATAAAGGGAGCTCCCGTTGGCTTCTGTATCTGGGTAGGGGGAATGGACTCCAGCATCTAAGCACATCAAGGCCGTGGGGGGATTCCTACCTCTAGCCTTATTTTACAGCAAAGATGTCTCAAGGCTTCAAAATTCCTATGGGATGCTTTTAGTAATCAATGTTATTAGCTATACGCTAGGGTAAGTGCATATATCTCTTTTTCCTTATCCCTGACCCACTTGTGTCATTGAGAATCCATGTGGTGTCTGTAGCTGCAACAAAACAGACCCAGTTAAGCCTATCTTTGCACTAGTGTTTCATGTATTCCCACTTGGTGCATTTGGTCAAGGTTTGCATCTATTCCAATGCAATTATGGGGCACTAAAATTGTGAGTCAATACCCAAGCCTGTGGGACAGTGTGTATGTCTGGTGTGTGTGATGTAATCCAGTGGGGCCACAGGAAAAGCAAACAAACCTGAATACGGTAATAATGCCGAATTCAACTTCCTGAGCATCTCTGCTTTCTTTTTAATTTTTTTAATAATATGAGTAATAGAATAATAGTTATGCAGTTATGCATTCAAGTTTGTGAGCAATTTCTGCTTAAATCTCAGAAACCAGAAAGTTTGTGGAATCAGTTTTTACCAGTAACTTGAGAAGGAGAGTTAATGCTCTGTATAGCCGTTTACCTCTCCCCATCATGGGCAAAATCAGAATTATGCAAATACGTTGAATATAGTGTGTAAAATAAAGTTACAGACTAAGTTTACTTGGTGCAAAATTTTCATCCCCATGCCACCAAAATTTTTCAAGCACAGAGTCCTTTTGCTTAGATCTGTCCTGGACTATCTGAGGACAAGTAGGGGCCAGATCACATTGCCCTGAACCTGCCAAAATGCACAAAAGCGGCTAATGCAGCTTGCTGAGGAGAATCTTGTAAAGGTCATTCATTGAAAATCCCACAGCAGGGCTACTTTTTCACATTTTGTAGGAGGAAGATGCTCACTCCTTATATGTAGATAGGTTGGAGTTTGTACCTTTCTGCACTTAACCTGCAAATCGATTAACTTGTTTTGGTGGCTTGCTCTAGATTTCCCCCTTCCTTTCCTCTACCCGTCAAAAACATACAGACACTAACAACAGTATTTTGTAATGATTATCTAGTAGTTATTGTACAGAATCCTGCCTTTGCCTCACCTCCTGCAGGGCCAAGGAGCAGAGCAGAAGACAGGGAGGTTGTCAGGAAGCCCTGCCTATGCAGTGGACAAAATCAAACCTTTTTGGTCCCTGAACTAATAATTATGTAGGGTTTGAAATCCATTTATGCCTTTCACTTTTGTAACAATAAAATTTCTCCTCTCCTACTTCATGAGTGTCTGATTTCTCTGTTAAGTCATTGGAAACATCTTGAGTTCACTAGCAGTTGTAAGTTCCACTTTCCATTCTGATTCTGCTGAGGGTCATTGGAGAGAGCAAATGTTGCCAAGGAATATGGGTAGCATGAAAAATTCAGCATCAGGATAATATTTTACATTTAATGTTTTTACAGACAATAATTTCTTTTCCTAGCCCTTAAAAATGCAGCAGTGACATAAAGGTGCTAGGGCACATCAGTCAAAATGCCATCTGAACAATTAGCAATTGCATTCAGTGTTTTGGAAAAAAACCAATTAGCAATTTTTAAAATTGTTTTGAAAAATGTAATTTGGGCGGGGGGGTAGAATCTGAACTAGTTCAAAATGGATGCCTGCTCTGGTCTTAATTCTGAGCCTTTACATTGCAAATAGTTCTGGTTTATAGTTCAGGGATACACACAATCTTTTACAAAATTGTTAATTTTTTTTTGGGGGGGGGGGTCCCTGGAAGCTGTGGATGTGTGTGCCAAACAGGATTTGCAGACGTTGGTGATAAAGTTTCATAGGTGTTTTCCTCTCTCCTGATTAATAAACTGGATTACATAAAATGAGCCAAAAGATAACAAATTGATCTGATTTTCTGTATGCAAAATTTAGGGAGGGTTTTTTTTGGTCAGGGCCACGCTGGTGGGAATCTACATCCTACAGAAAGTCCCCATCAGGAGCGTGTGTGTATATGGAAGGTCCCAGATTCAATCAACCTCACATCTCCAGGTAAAAATATGGCATTCAAGGCAACAATAAACCTCTTCCTTTGTTCCCGAAGAGCTGCATCCATCACAGGCAATCCTAAACCAGATGGATGAACAGTACTAAGGCAGTGTCTTTGGTCAAAGCTGGAATTCTAGCTGCTTTTGTGGCACAGTTCTGCTTCTGTGATACAGGCTAGCAGAAAATGGAAATGGACAGCCAGAATAAAAGGATTTAAACCAGCTTGTAGGTTTGCCTGAATCTCCCAATAACAAATTTCCTAAATGACCCCAGCAATTCCTAAACAAACCCAAGGTGAGATTAGAGCATTGGCTAAAATACTCATGGTCCCAGGGAAGTCTGACTTTCCTTGGAAGCTTTTGGAGGGTCACCTACAAGAAAGGTGAGAAAAAAACTGACTTTCCAGAATGACTCTACCTTCATTATAACCAAGGTTTGATCATTTCTACTGGCCGTAGTGTGTAGCAATGAGGTGCTGAATGTGCTTAAGGCAAATTACCAAAAAAACCCAAAACATTTAGTGGTCTCCTTTCTTGGGAGGCAGCAGTATTGTCTGAATTATCAGTGGTGTGGAATCCCCATTTTAATGTTTAGCTACAATATTTGTGTGTGGGGGGGGGGCGGTGATGTGGAAAATAGCTCCAAGCTCCCTATTTTGGGGGATGTAGGGCAGACGAGACAGATTCGTGTATCTCTTCAGCTGCTACCCGGTTCCATTTCCACTTCCCATTTACCTTCACTGGAGAAATAGAACTGCTTCATAGCGTACCTGGACTTCTAGCCTTGACTTGATTCCCATGACACAAGAAAGATAGAAAACTGCTTAAGATCTGTCCATCTGCCAAGTATTGTCCATCACAGTGGGCAATATTGGGAAGATGGACAGATTTTAAAGCCACTCCCTATCTTTCTTGTGTCATGCATATCAAGTCAAGGCAAATCTAATCAAGACAGAATCTTTTCAGATAATTAGGGAAAGATTTTTTCCCTGTCTGGTGCCTGGCATAGTTCTGGGTATCCCCCTCCATTCTGGTGGGTCAGCAACTATTTCAGAGACTTATAACATGCATCAAAGAACTTTCTGCAGTATGCAGATGAAGCAGAAGTAATCTGGAGAGGGGTTCCTCTACCTAGAAGGTGTGAAGACTACTACAGTTAATCCAACAAGATCTGGAACTGACTGAGCCAAGAATTGTGGCTAACCTTTGATGGAGTGCATTGCTTTTTCATAGTGCAGAGTCCTGAAAGTAGGTTGGATAAGCAGATGTAGTGGGGCCCCACCTCTCCAGTGTTAACGGTGTGGTCTGTTGTTCGCACACAGGTACAAAGTCCCCACCCAAATACTTTTCATTACAGTTTATCTTACTGAGTTTTGCTGAATTGGAATTTGAACTTTTCCTACTTATAGATTCCTTGCAACATGTCAGAAGTTGCTTACACTGAAATACAGAGGGGGAAGTTGTTACAGAGGCGTGGGAGAGGCAAGAATAATGAGGGACGTATGTAGTCAAAGGCCGTTCTGTACGTATTTCAGGCTTGCTTGTGTTCGTTGGGGTTAAGCATACACTTCTTGGGAAAGCTGGGTTTTGAGGTGATAAAAAGAGTAACCAGAATTCACCTGAGAGCATTTATCTCATCCCTTTGGCATGTTTTCAAGTCTCAATCTCTGGAAAACTAAGCTTGTAAGAAGAACTGCCAGTTAAGTTGCCACCATAATCATAGTTCATCAACCCTATGTTGACTACTTGGAAGAGGAGAACAAAGAGAACTTGGGTAGCTACCCTACCTCCAGGCCACCATACAACTGGACTAGAGCATAGTATGGGTCTCTGCAGTGAATGCTTTGGTTGTGCTGCGCAACCTATGTGCTAGATGTCAATGTGTAATTGTTTGCACAACTGAAGTGCTACAGCCAATTACAACAGGAACAGATGGATAGACATCCGCTGAGAATGTGCATTTGCAAGCACTACAGCAGTTCATGTCCAGCTCTGCTTCTCTGATCTTGAACCAAATGCCAACGCTGTTCTTTGGGGAAAATGCTCAACCACTTCCATAAGAAAACTTACAGACATAAGACACCAGCAGGATTCTGGCTTGCATCTCCAAGCAGTCAAATTACAGCATTTTTTTTAAATGGGATGAATCCAGTTTCATAATATGTTCAAAATTACAAGACAGATATTTTCAAAGACCTACAAGGGTCCCCTCCTTTTTTTGGAAACAGTTTATCCTATAAAGAAGATGCCACCCAAATCTTTCTGGGGAGGGCGTTCCACACGCTGGATATTGCATTTGTACTTGTCACATCATTGATATGTTTGTGCTGATGATGCTATTTGTAGTGTTTGGCTTCCAGTTCCAGCAGTGGCAAGACACTACTTGGAAAGGTCTCCAAGTACAAGATCGTGAGCAAGATTGGAGTTTGGATGGGAACAGAGGACAACTGTTGCATAAAACATTGTCTAGAAATGATCAAGATCCCAATATATATGAATAAAGCAAAGAAACATGCTGATCAAAAGGTGGTTTAGGCAGGTGATGTGGTTAGGTAGCTTGCAGAAATCACTGTTTCAGATGAACAAACATAAAGACGTTTGGGATTCTACAAAATGGGTGACTTTATAGTAAATAGCAAGCAAGATGTCTGAATGATACATTCCAAGAATATTAGGATGGGGGGTGTCTTAAGAATGAGGTCTGATGCATAATACAGCAATGTTGCTAATGCCAGTAGAAGCTCTGAAAAAGTGCAAAGCAAGCATATAATTAAGTGTACTGTGATTCTGCAGTGAGATATAAGACACTCCCTTAAGAACCTGCAGGAATGTGAGGCGTTTGCAACTGTCGTTCAGCCTCCATCTCAAAGCACAATCTGGCAGCTGCACAGAACCTCAAGTAATTCTTTTGTGTTTCTATGGCATCCCAATTTTCTGTACCATTCTTTCAATGAAAAGTTGTGTACAATCAGTCCAAATGCATGTGCCTATGATACACAGTACAACCACAGTACACCTTTCTCCTTGCTGCTCCAGGTCCCTCTGGTCTAGTAGCTGCAGAAATGAATTCACATAGTATTTGCATGCACACCCACACCCACAAAGAAGTATGTGTTCAAAGTCTTTGTGCTAGCTTATCCAACCCAGCTTTCTCCAGATGTGCTGGACCACAGTTCCCATCGTGTTTACCCAGCAGAGTTAAAAGAGGTGATGTGTGTTGTTATTTCAAAACATCTGGAGGGCAGTGGGTTGGGTATGGCTATGTTAGTGGAATCGCATCTGTGCTTTCAGGAAAGCAAAGGTTCTTAAGTATCTTGCATTGGACTCCTACTTTGCTCAGTGCTATGGCCATAAATGCATCAGAACTTGCAGAGTCTAATTTTATGTTCCAAAAACACTGAGGTGAGGGGCTTAGGAAGGATGAAGGGGGACTCATCAGATACAAGGAACTGTGCTATTGATCCCACTGTGGACATCACAGATTCCCTGGCCCTCATGGAAACACCTCTCCTGCTCATACATAGCCATGAAAGCAGAGAAGGGAGAGTGTGTAACAAGGAAGAACCAAAAACCAAAATATTGCAGTGTCCTGATCTATACAGATAAGTCCAAGGTTTCCCATGCCTTCATCCAGCCTTCAAACATTCGGGTGGAACTACAGAAAAGCTACTTTTTCTGAGCTGCAATTCCTACTGCTCCTACTGGCTGGGTGCTTTTGGAAGCTGTAGTCCAAAAAGATTACTTTTGAGAGCCCTGCCCTTGGCCTATCCAGCCCTTTATTATCTACATGGATTGACAGTGATGCTCAGGGTTTTAAGCAGAAAGAGTTTTTCCCCACTGCCACCTATATTTTAAAATGCCAAGGATTTAATTTGGAATAATAATAATAATAATAATAATAATAAATAATGTATTTCTAGCCTGCCCCTCTACCGGAGCAATCGGGGCAGCTTACATCAATAAAATATCACAATATACCCTCCCAGACCCACCCTCCCTTTAAAACAATATTAAACACAGTAAGAATTAGAACAGTTAAAACAAAACAATTAAATGAATTTAACAATTTACAATAATAATAAACAATAAAACTATAAAAACAGTCTAACAGGCAGCCTGTATAGCAACAGACTCACTTCAAACAACTGTGTATTTGCCGTGTTAGGGATGCTCAAATGGGAGTCCTTGCAGCCAATATTTATCTATGTATTTTTTCCAAGCCACCCTTCCATACAAATTGCTCAGGATGGTCCACATGTTAGAAGAATAAAAGAATTCTGATTTTAAACAGTGAATTCAGCTGATGAGTGCCAACAAAATAGGGACTCTTGGAAGTACTTGCATGTGTAAGAGACTTAAATATTTTCAGAAACATATAAAAATGTCTCTGTGTTTGAGTGTGTGTGTGAGACAGAGAAAGAGAGACTGAGAATGAAAGGGAAAAAAAATATAGGATTGAAAAATGTCAGGCCCATTGGGGACTAATAACACATAATAGCCACAACATACTGTCTGCTGAGCAGGAAAATTCTGATCCCACTCCTGCAACTACTGTATGTACTTGTGCTTAAATACTTGGGCTGCAATATTGTACTCCAGAAATGCATCCAAAGAATTGGATTGATACCCATGAAAGCGCTGAAATAAATCAGTCTCAAATGTGCTACTAGTTTTCTTCTCCCACCACCCATTATTATTGCTTCTTCTTGTTGTTGGACAGTGTTCTATACCAGTATAGTGTTCCCTCTATGTTTGCTGGGGTAAGGGGCACAGGACCCCCGTGAAAGTGGAAAAAACATAAATAAAAAACTACACTTTTATTACCCTAAAAGAACACCTCCCTAGGAATCTCTAGGTTCTCCAGTGCAACTTTCTGGCCAACATCCGTCGGAAGCTGACCGTAGAATCGCACTGCAGGACCTACAAATGCCTAGAGAAGTGTTTTCCATAGCAATCTTTAGGTCCTCCAGCGTGCCTCAGTGGTCCACCTCTGGCCAAGTCACGCTGGAGATTCCTAGAGAGAACATATTAATCAAATCCGTGAATAATTTAATCTGTAAAAGTCAAATCCACAAATGTAGAAGGCCAAGTGTATACTTGACTAAGGGCCAATACAGACTGCCAGAAAGAATGCAGCTTGAGTCCACTTTAACTGTCCTGGCTCAATGCTAAGGGATCATGGGAACTGTAGTTTATTGTGACACCAGAGCTCTCTGACAGAGAAGGCTCAATGTCTCAGAAAAAAACTACAATTCCCATGATTCCCTAGCACTGAGCCAGGACAGTTAAAGGCAGGGATAGGCAACCTTTCTCCTTTAAGGGCCGAGGGACTTCTGCTCCCAGAATCCCAGGAGCTATTGGCCAACATGGGACTATTAGCCAACATGGCTGAGGCTTCTGGGAGCTGAAGTCCCTTGGCCCTTAAAGGGGAAAGGTTGCCTACCCCTGGTTAAAGGGGTCTCAAGATGGATTATTTCTGGCAGTCTGTACAGACCCTAAGTACCCTGTCCTGGTGCACCCATCCCAAAATAACATCATTCTCCTGTGCTCCAATTGCCAGCAGAATAGACCTCCTTGGCAATAGTGTCACAGTTGTGACTGAGCAGCAGCTGTGGTGCAGTGGTTTGAGTGTTGGACTATGACTCTAGAGATGAGGATTTGATTCCCTGTTCGGCTATGGAAACCCACTGGGTGACCTTGGGTGAGACACACACTCTCAGCCCCAGAAAACTCTGTGATAGCTTCACCTTAGGGTTGCCATAAGTCAGAAACATCTTGAAAGCACAGAACAACAAGCAATTGTGAATATGGAACAGGTACTGATGAGTAATGTTAGCTGATAGCCAATGGAGAATACTGGCCATAATTATTATTATATTTATTTATATCCCACATTGTTGTTCTTGTTGTTGTTGTCGTCATTTATTTATATTGTGTAATCATCATTTATTTATATTGTGCCATCAGCGTACATGGCACTTTGCATGAGCCATTTACAATTGTTAATTTAATAGTTCCCTGTCCTCAGGCTTATGATCCCAGTTTGGGATTCAAGGCAATGTATAACAGTTTTTAAAAAACAGGTCCAAAACACACTGCAGAAATAATCCAGTTCCGCCTCAGTGTTAGGGAACCCTGGGAACTGTAATTTGAGAATTAAATGTCACACAAAATGACAGTTCCCAGAATTCCCTAGCACTGAGCCAGGGCAGTTAAAGCGGTCTCAAACTAGATTATTTCTGCAGTGTGTTTTGGACCATAGTTAAAAGTCACTACTTACAAAAGTTTTTTAAAAACTATTAAAAATTTAAAATATAAAAATTTAAACTATTCCTTTTTATTTATTTTTAAGCGTCCTGAATGTATTGTCTACCCATTTCTGGCAATATCAAGACACTACATTTTGGTCCTCAAGAATACAGATGTCAGTCTTCTTCAAGTAGATGAAGGGCCAAGATGTCTTTTCTTCTGCCCCAGAGAGCAGAACAAATTCAAATGGGCTTAAATTACAAGAAGACTGATTTCAGATTTCAGCTTGAGGTGATTTTTTTCCATGGGAGAGAAATGATAAGCAAGTATTCAAACAAAAGCAAAATAGGAAACAGGGTCCACGTACTGATAGATCGTCACTTCTGAGATTTTTAAACTACAGACTGAGTTTCCCTTATCTGAAATGCTTGGGACCAGAAGCATTTTGGGTTTCAGAATATTTTTTTTTAATTCAGCATTCCTGTATTTGCATAAGACACCTTGGAAATGGGACCCAAATCAAAACACAAAATTCATTTATGTTTCATATATGTCTTATACAAGTAGCTTGAAGGTAATTTGATACAACATTTTATAATAATTTTGTGCGTGAAATCTCAGAAAGCAAAAGTGTCATTGTCTCAGCCACCTATGAAAAACGGTCTGGTTTTTGGTATGTTTCAGATTTCACAATTCCAGATAAGGAAGACTCAACCTGTAACAACAAAACAAAGAAGTGACCACCTATCAGCACATGGAGTCTGTCTCCTATTTTGAACATTTCTCCATGGTCAGAATAGCTGAACAAGCTAGTTGAAGGGATGTAGGCTGTAGGTCTGTGTTTCCTGCATTGGGGAAAAGATGGGATGTCCATACCCTTTGTTCAATAAATTTGTGCAACTGGGCAAATGAATGTCTTTCCTGGGATTGTCTGAGCAAATTGCAGAATTTCTGGTCTCTTATCTCTATGAGATGATGATGATGATGATGATGATGATGATGATGATGATGATGATGATGATGATGATAGAAGGAGGCCAGAAATGCTGCAATTTGCAATTTATATAGCAATAGCAAGTACATTTCTATACCACTTGCCAGTGAACTAGCATTCCCAAAGTGGTTTACAATGTGTAAGCTAATGGCACCCAACAAGCTGGGGACTCATTTTACTGACCTACGAAGGATGCAAGGCTGAGTGGACCCTTGGAGCCCTCCTCTAGGATCAAACTTACAACGTTGTGGCTGCAATTCCAGCATTTAACCACTGCGCCACCAGGGCTCCATCATCTCCATCATCATCATCAATTTGCCCAGACAGTCCCAAGAAAGACATTTATTTGTCCAGCTGCACAAATGTATTAAACATACTAAATTACTGCACTACATTTTTATAGTGCTGCTGTTCCACTTTAACTGCTCTGGCTGCCTCCTGTTGCATTCTCAGGTTTGTAGTTGAGTGAGGCCTAAGAGCTCTCTGGCTGAGAATCCTAAATGCCCCTCCTTTTACTGTCTCTAGTTCTGGGCACCACAATTCAAAAAGGATGTTGAGAAGCTGGAGCGTGTCCAGAGGAGGGTGGCCAAAATGGTGAAGGGTCTGGAAACCACCATGCCTTATGAAGAGAGACTTAGGGAGCTTCTGGAGAAGAGATGGTTAAGAGGTGATATGATAGTCCTGTTTAAGTATTTGAAGTGGTGTCCTGTTGACGATGGAGCAAGCTTGTTTTCTGCTGCTCCAGAGAACAGGACACGGAGCAATGGATGCAAGCTACAGGAAAAGAGATTCCACCTCAATATTAGGAGGAACTTCCTGACAGTAAGAGCTGTTCCACAGTGGAACACACTCCCTTAGAAAGTGGTGGAGTCTCCATCTTTGAAGGTTTTTAAATAGAGGCTGGATGGCCATCTCTTGGGGACACTTTGATTGTGAGTTCCTGCATGGCAGAAGGGGGTTGGACTGGATGGCCCTTGGGGTCTCTTCCAACTCTATGATTCTATGATTCTAAAATGCAAATCCTAGAATGCAACAGGAGGCAGCCAGAGCAGTAAAAGTGGAATAGCAGTGCTATAAGAATGTAGTGAGGGCAGGACTTGTAAGCCGCCTCATCCAGTCCTTTCCTCAGTGCAGGAAACACAGACCTACACTACATCCTATTACCTACAGATGGTGATGGTGATGGTGATGGTTTCTTACCGGCCTCTCCCTAAGGCATCGTGCCCCCTTCCTGCCTGCTGTCACTGGGTTTTGAAAAGAAAGTTTCTCTGTGCAGCAGGTCTGTGTCACAGGATTAAGGGACTGTGGAGGAGTTTTGCTCCCATTGCTCATGTACATCAGCCGCATGAGTCACCCAGACGGGGCAATTCATGCTGAATCTGGAGCATCTGAGTTACTGGCCTCACCCGTCCCATCCCCATGCTAACCTGGGAAGTATCACACAAGCACATGGAATTTGTCATAAAGCTGAGCTCCCTCCTCCTCCTCCTCCTCCTCCTTCACACACACCTTTTTGGCAGTATCAAAAGAAAGGAGAACCTTCCTTAAGCAAGTCGAAACAGGTTCGAGTCTGAAAGAGACGCTTTTTCTGTAACTGATTTCAGACTGATGTGGAGAGTGACAAAGAACAGGGGAGAACATACCCCCCCACAAACCATTAACTAATTCATTAATTGAACTAAGTAATTCATTAATGCCCTGCCTTTCTCCCAATATGGGACTTAAGACAGCTTCCAGTATAGGTTTTAAACAAAATACAATTAAAA
Organism: Phrynosoma blainvillii; assembly: GCA_026167975.1. Classification (NCBI taxonomy): domain Eukaryota; kingdom Metazoa; phylum Chordata; class Lepidosauria; order Squamata; family Phrynosomatidae; genus Phrynosoma; species Phrynosoma blainvillii. Next base: position 25,201,270 of record JANUYF010000008.1, read on the forward strand.
CAATGTGTAAGATAAAAAAGTAAAAAAAAATAAATACAAAAACAATTGGTTAATCTCTGCTCAAGGAGACCCATTCAAACAATTGTTGAATGGTGAGTCAACATGTAGGTAAATACCATTGATTCAATGGGTCTGTTCTAGCCAGGACTAACAATGGAATTCAATAGTAAAAACTACTACTGAAAAGTAGTTTAAATCTAAATTTAAAAGCATATTAAAACATGTTTAAAATATAAATATCAAAAGTTTGTTAAAGACTTCTTGTAGTGGATGTGAAAATAAAGAAAGGGAGAGAGAAAGATGCGTGGTGTAGTGGTTTGACGGCTGGACTATGACTCTAAAGATCAGGGTTTGATTCCTTGCTCAGACGTAGAAACCCATTGGGTGACCTTGGGTGAGTCACACACTCTCAGCCCCAGAAAACCCCATGATCGGTTTGCCTTAGGGTCACCATAAGTCAGAAATGACTTGAAGGCACACAATAACAAAAAGGAGGAGAGAGCAATTTTGTAGCACCTTTAATACTGACCTATTTATTTATTTTAGCAAGTGCTTTCATGGATTAAAACCTACTTCCTCAGATGCAATGACAGAGTAACATAGTCAAGATTCAGTGTGTGTGTATGTGTGTGTGTTTACACAAAGCTTGGCAAAATAAGTATTTTGCAGGAATGACTACTCTTTACTGACAGCCAGCATGGTGTAGTGGTTTGAGTGTTGGACTACTACTCTGGAGATCAGTATTCGATTCCTCGCTTGGCCATAGAAACCCTCCTTGGGCAAGTCACACACTCTCAGCCCCAGAAAATCCCATGATAGGTTTGCCTTAGGGTCACCAGAAATCAGAAATAACTTGGAAGGCACACAACAACAACAACTCCCATAATCCCCCAGCCAGCATGGCCACATTTGTTTGGTTTTTTTTGGTGTGTGTGTCCTCTAGTTCCCAGGCCAACAACCTGTTGAAGACATACATGTGTCTAAGTGCATCTAATGTGCATGTTTATCTTTTTGGTGGGTTTCTGACCTTGTGTCCTTCTCCTGCAGCTATCAATCCCTGGGAAAGATTTCGGCTGGTGGTCTTGCTTACCAATGATGAAAATGCAACTGCTTTGGGTTCCTGGGGGAAGGAAAATGAAGCTGTATGCCATCCATGAGTAGCCCTTTGTTTCTCTCCTTCTATAAGCTGAATCTCCTTTCCCTCCCAGTTACTTGACAGCTGCCAGGGAAGCGGAAGGAAGCAGAACAGCATGGGTAGATCTTTGCTCTGATGTAAGATTTCAACCCCTGAATCCTGCAGACAGCATTTTCATGCATCTGGTACAATATTGGATTTGTAACCCCCTCCCAAAAGTATTTTTTTTTCTGAGCTCTGCCCTAGCTAGATGACATTAAAGCATGATTATTTAACCCTGGGGTATGAAAGCCATAGGAGCCCTGAGCCATGTTCATCCCATGTTATCTTCAGGAGGACAGATTAGAGCTGAGGGAACTTTTGTTTTCCAGCTGTTTTGACTTGCAGTTCTTGTAATCTCTTACCACTGATCATGCTGAGAGGTCTGATAAGAATTGTAGGCGAAAATATCCAGAAGGCAAAAGGTACCCTAGCTGTTCAGTAGATGGATCAATAGTAGCTCTTTCCTTATTGTAGTTCTCTTCTACCTAATATGTCTCCCTGTTGTTCACCTGTTACCTCTGGAGGCTGGGGACAGAATCTAATCCAGATGTGGAGAACCTACAGTCCTTTAGATACTGCTGGACTCCAGTCGCATCAGCCACAGCCAGCATGATCGGCGGTCAAAAATTCAGAGTGCAATAACATCTAGAGGGTCACATATTCCCCATTCCTGGTCTAATCCATTTTAATACCATCTAAGCTAGTGGCCATCAACACTTCTTAAGGGAGAGAGCTCTCTCTCTCTGAACCAAGTTTCACTCAGTTTATTTTTAATCCACATCACTTTTGCATGTCTTTTATTAATAAGTCTATCTAGCTTTAACTTAACCTGCTATTTCTAAAAACACGAGAATTTTGGGTGCATTTTATCTAAACATGTAATTTCACAGCACAAATTTTTGTATGCATTTTAGCATAAAATATACATTTTGCATACATTTTGATATATATTTTTGAGTCAATAACTATAATACACAATTTAGAGATATGTGAAAATCAGAGGATAACAGTGAGAGTCTAATATCCTGAGATCTGCAGTTTTATGAGGCACCAGCACTCTTTGGCAGAGAAAGCTAAAGACCTTGTAAAGCTGCAAATCCTAGGAATCCATAGGATGGAACTAGAGCACTTAAAAGTGGTGTCACACTGCATTATTTCTACACTATAGACACACTTTCAGCCTAAATTTGCTACAGGATTCTTTTATATCTTTTAAAGCTGAAACAGACTAACATGACTAAATCTTTGAATGCTTTTCGCTTGTTAAATTATTCTTACTAATCTAAACTTTAAATTTATTTAATTTCATGCCAGCCTAAGATTCTTGGGTATAGGATGGGATATAAATATTTTAATAAATATACAAAAGTGTTTTTTTTTAAATTCAGAGTATTCCAACACCCAACCCCAACACCCAATGGTAATATATTCCAGGAAAAACTTGAGCCCTTGCCTTTTGCAGATTTTCTAACCATGCAGAAGGCAAGGCAATGGCACAAAGACCCATCAGATTAGCAATAAATGCAGAATGGAGAATGAGGAGAGTGGGAAAGTATATTAGAACAGGACCAGTGGTAGGACTATGTTAGAGAAGACGCCTATGCGCCCCACCACCTGGCCATAGGTTCTGCACATCTGGATTAGATTCTGTCCTCAGCCTCCAGATGTAGCAGGCTCTTCTGGGGCCCATTGCCTAGGTAGGACAAGCAACCTCTTACCCAAGAGGTCTCTGAGCAGGCTGCATTTCCTCATCCTTAGCAGGTATGCATTCATTCACTCTTTGCTCCAAGGTGAATCACTGCCACTCTCCTTTTAAGGAGAGGCTGCACATAGGAAATGGGGGAAGGTTCATTGAGAGCTTCTTCTTCACCACGCCTTGTTCTTGCTCCAGGCTGAGACGCCAAGCCAAAAGCCGATCCCAGCAGCTGAGCTCAGCAGAGACTCTGACGGCTCTTCAAGCAGCTGCTGATCCCTCTCGAAGCCGCCCTCCTTGCCCAGCACTTCCCATCCACTGCTCCCACAATGGCAAGGAACCACCAAGTGCAAAAAGCCAAGCTGGCCGAACAGGCCGAGCGCTATGAGGACATGGCCGACTTCATGAAGGCGGTGGTGGAGGATGGAGCCGAACTCTCCAATGAGGAGCGCAACCTCCTCTCTGTCGCTTACAAGAATGTGGTGGGCTGCCAGCGGTCTGCCTGGAGGGTCGTCTCCAGCATTGAGCACAAGACCGAGGAAGGAGACGACAAGGCTCAGCTGGTGAATGAGTACCGGGAGAAGATTGAGAAAGAACTGAAGAATGTCTGCAACATTGTCTTGGGCCTGCTGGACAAGCATCTCATCCCAAAAGCCAGCGATCCAGAGAGCAAAGTTTTCTATCTGAAGATGAAAGGTGACTATTTCCGCTACCTGGCTGAGGTGGCCACTGGCGATGATCGCAAACAGATAATTGATAATGCTCGGAAAGCCTACCAAGAGGCAATGGACATCAGCAAGAAGGAAATGCAACCTACAAACCCCATCCGCCTGGGCCTTGCCCTCAATTTCTCGGTCTTCCACTATGAGATTGCCAATGCCCCAGAAGATGCCATCAAGCTGGCCAAGACCACCTTTGATGAAGCCATGGGAGATCTCCACACACTCAGCGAAGACTCCTACAAAGACAGCACCCTCATCATGCAGCTTCTCAGGGACAACCTCACACTATGGACGGCGGAGTGTTCAGGAGAAGAAGGGGGAGAGGCTGGCGAAGAGCCAAAGAACTGAACTTTTCAGACCTCCGAAGGATGGTAACTCCCCATTCCTTCCCCTTTTCCTTCTACCCCCTCACCTTTCCTTACCCAGCCTATTTTTATAAGATGTGGAACCAGCTCCTGAACGTTCCGGCTGGATTTTGACAGCAAAAAAAGGGGACTGATTCTACATGTGGGACTTGAGCATCTGCCCAGCCTTCTTGGTGTGCGCCATCTTTGGGGTTACTGCTGTCCCTGGGCCCTGGTCTTCCTGGTATGTGCCGCCACCCTCTGCCCAGCAGCCTCAGCCTTCTTGCTTTGTACAAACCCTTGTATTTGGTGCAGCATCTGATTACTCAAGGGTCTTCCTTACCTATCATGTGGGACTGAGTTAGATGTATGTATATTTTCCAGTGTTTAATTGTTCGTGCACAGGAACCCCAGGCCAAAAATCAACAAGCAGAAAACATTTTGTTTTGCATGGCAAAGATACCAAAATAGTATTTGAAGAGTTAAACCCGAGTAGCCAGTCACCTGTTGTCTCTCCTGTGGCACCTCTTATTCTGCAGGGTTTTCTCATTCTTGGCATCCTGTCATTATAAGAAGGGGGGTGGGCCTTTGCCGACGGGGAAGGAGCTCTTCTGAGTGGGTTACAAACAGGAGTCTCCGGTGGGCCTCTTGTTATTGTGGTGTTACTGAGGTGGTTTGCTACAGTATTCTTCCCCAATAAAAGTTCACTTTCATGCCTGCCTTTTTTGTATTTGTGGTCTTTAGTTTTGTTTAGGGTGTTCCTCTCTCCACAGGGTGATAGGAATTGGGTTAGAGGGTTTGGCAGCCCAAGGCTGCTTGCTGGCATGCTGTAAAAGGGGAATAGGAGATCCAAAAAACACACAAGTCTAAGCAAGGCATGCAGAGAGAGAGAGAGAGAGAGAGAGAGAGAGAAAGAGCAGTTGATGCATGCTGCAAGCTTCTTGGTTGGGTGGGGGAAAGGGGATGCTCTGAAGCAAGAGCACTGCTCCCTGAAGATGCGGTTGGGTTTCATCTGTGAAAGGGAAAGAGGCAAGGGTGGAGTTGCAGAACAGACCTAAGGAGAGGTTGTTATGGACATGAATAACTTTGATCTGGGTGGAAAAAAAGAGGAGGATGCTTACAATCACATGCCAGCTTTCTGTGTGTGCAAATGTGCTTCTTCTTGGCTTGGGTGGCAGACAAGACACAACTAATTCCAGTGGTGGTTGCTTTTTTGGACCAGCAGGCTTTCAACAGTCAGGGAAATCTTTCACTCTGACTTGTCAGCCAAAAGAACCCACTGGGCATATGCTTTGGCATGCGGTGGGATCATACAGGCCCGCCAAACCTGTTGGTTCCCCAGAGGAAGTGAGAGTGGGGCCAAAATTATAACCAACTGCTGCATGTTGATGGGAAGGGAGTGGGTCTAGGTTGGTAGCAGAGTATGTGCTTGGCCTGAGAAAGTTTCTGGATTCAATTCCCAGCATCCCCAGGTAAGGCTGGGAAAGATCCCTTGGCCAACATTTTGTTAGTGACAAACATGAGTGTAAGTCCACCTTATGCTTGTGTATGTATTTTTTAAATTGTTGTGGAGGTTGGTGTTCTTTTCCTTCCCCCACAACACCTAACCCCCCCCCCCCCCAGACTCACTGTTGTGCTTCCATAGCTTCCCCTCCTGTGGCCATTCTGTATAGAGCAGAGAGGATGGAAGAAGTGTCTGGCTATGGGAAAACAGATAGACACAAACTGATGACATCCAAAGGACCTCAGCAGATCGCAGTGGAAGATGTCCTCAGTCTATACAGAATGGCTCTAGCGCAGGGGTAGGCAACCTTTCTCTTTTAAGGGCCGAGGGACTTCAGCTCCCAGAATCCCAGGAGCTATTGGCCAACATGGGACTATTGGCCAACATGGCTGAGGCTTCTGGGAGCTGAAGTCCCTCGGCCCTTAAAGGAGAAAGGTTGCCTACCGCTGCAGCAGGACTACTGCAATGCATCAGTCTTGGGGCTGGTAACAGGGTCACTGTAGCTGAGTTCCACATACAGAGCTCTTGTGCTACACTCATCCATGTAAGATTTTGACCCTTGTCTGAGACCCTACTGCTGCTGGTCTATGTAGTGAACACTGATCTTGATGGACAGACAGTCTGATTTTGTGTAAGGAAACTCCCTCTACAAAGGTCTTGTAGACATTTTATAGGGAAAGACACAGAGGTAGAGCATAGACTTTCCATACCAAAAGTCCCTCATTCCTATGTAGAACTGGGAAAAGACACCTGCCTGAAATGCCAGGAGCCTTTGCCAGCAGGAGACAACCCTGAGCTGGATGGGCCAGTGCTTCTACTGGGCTCAAGGCAGTTTCTGATGTTAGGTCTGTCAAAGCGGATCCTCTGCTTTTCAGGGAAGCCTATTTGCTGCTCTAGATCTCCTTAGGGAAAGGGTGGGGAACATGTGGCTGGATTGCAGTTCCCATCTGTCTTAATATGCATAGCCAGTGCTGAGGGATAATGGAAACTGCATTCCAGAAAGATCTCCTGTGAAGCCACAAATTCTCCCCCTCTTCCTCAGACAAAGGCTTTCAGCTTGAGAATGGCTGCCTTTAAAAATGCCTCCAGCGTTCCATTTACTTTTGCATGGAAAGCTTTACGAATTAACATTGCCTCTATCATGTGGCAGGCATTTGTGAGATTAATGAATGAGAGAATTCCTCAGAATCTTAGCTTCTCTCTTTTCATGTTTAAAGGGATTTCTCCCCTAGTGTCCAGAGCTGCTTTAAACCACAGTGGTTCCCAACCTTCAGTCCTCCATTTCTTTAGGACTTCAAACCCCAGAAACCCCAGTCAACTTGGCCAACAGTCAGGAATTACAGGAGCTGAAGTTCAACACATCTGGAGGACCAAAGGCTAGCAACCACTGCTCTAAAGTGGCACTGGTTCTCCATGGTCTCAGGGAAGTATCTTCCCCAGTTCTGCTTGGAAATGGCAGGGAATTGAAGTTGAGACCTTTTGAAAGCAAAGTGTGTGTTGTACCGACTGAGCCACAGCTTCTCCCTCTTCATCTCCCAGTGTTGCGCAGGTTGTGGGTATCTCCCACATGGTCTCTTTTAATAGAGTGGCTCCCAAAATCTAGGCAAGTGTCCCAGACCAGCACTGACATGCAACCTGAAAATTTCTCAGCTGCTGCCTCCTTGAAGTCTGTACCACACCCTCTCCAGTTTCACCTTAAGCAGGAACCGCCAACAAACTGTGCGCCAAGTGGGGGTGTTTGATGCAGGGATAGGCAGAAGATAGATGGGGAATCAGTTAGTAGATCTCTGGGTATTTAGTAGTAGATCCCCAAGCAGTTATGATATGAGCCTAACAGCAGCAGGTGAAAGTGAAAATATAAAGAAAACCTCTGCCCTGGCTGGCCTTGTGCTAAATAATTATCTCTTAACATCCAAGTTTTTGGATGTCAGTTCCTAAAATTCCATAGCACTGAGCCATGGCAGTTAAAGTGGGGTCAAACTGGATTATTTCTGCAGTGGGGATGCAGCCTCAGTTCACGCAAGTGTTCCTGCAAAGTGACGTAGCCCAATTCTCATAAACACTGCCCTGAGATTTTAATTTCTCCTTGTCTGCTTACATCTTGGCGGCAATCCTGTATGGCTCAGAGTAGCATAGGAAGTCCACATGCAGACCTGCCCTATGCTGAGCCATATCCCACCATCACCCAACTTTCTGAGAGCCTCCAAAGTCCCCTGCATGACCATGATATGTTTAAATCAGTACAGTAGCGTCACTAGGGCTGGTGTCACCCTGGTGCAGTAATTTATGTTATCACCCCAGGCAGGCAGCTGTTCCAGGGGAGACAACATGGAGAAAGAACAGGAAAAAAGGCAAGGAGGTGGCAGAACAAGAAGTGGTAGCAGGCAGGCAGGCAGGCAGGCATCCCCCTTCTAACCACCTCACCACCCTCTCCATCCCATCCAAGCTCCCTGACACACACACTCCAGCTGCCCCCTCTGCCCAGTGCAGCCACCGGTGGGTATGTGGTACTCTACCACCCAGCAGCTACTTCCTCCATCCAATCCCTGCCTACAACCAATTCCTCAACACCACTGCCACCACCATGTGCTTCACCACCAGCTTGGGCTCTCTTGACTGAGGTTGCAATATCCCAAGGCAGTGGAGAAACATGAACATGAGGAGGTGGTGGTGCGATCGTGGCAGAAAGAGAAGAAGTCTGTGGTGCCACTATTACCAGCACCTCACTTTCCTGGCTAGCCAACAGTTCTGCTAGACCTGGAAGGTGCTGCTGAGTGGCAGTAGCACTGCACTCTCACTAGCATCCGCAGTGGGCAGAGGACCAGACTGGGTGTCACCCCTGCTCTGAGTGTGACTCCCAGTGTAGTCCACCCCCTGTACCCCCTAATGATGCCCCTGCATCAGTACTGAGACCTCCAGAGGATCCCTGGTGGACCTCGGTGCTGATGCCATCATTGCCTGCCTGGCATAGCCAGATGCATCTGTGATACCGCCTGCTGCCCACCAAGCATGGAGATTCAGGGGCTTTTCACTAAATGCAATGGGCTTTGGAACCTGATGAAAAAGGAAGGTACTATCAACCCCTGCAGTTACCATTAAAACACACACACATGTGTAAAGGAGACTTATGTGGATGTCCCTAACAGGATGTATGAGAGAAAAATCCAGATGACACTCAAGTCAATCTAAGAATGGACCCCCATGTTACAACACTGCTATTACTGTCACAATGGTAAGCTTGTCAGCCATGCATTCCTGTTGCCTTTAAAGTATGTCTCATACCTCCGACTCTGCATCCACCACCTGGGTCCCCTGCCTCTGAATTTCTGACCTTCATGAAAACATCCATGCCAACAGGTGTGCTTCTAGAAGACATCCTGGGGAGTGACAAGTGTTACATCTCACAATTGATGCAACAACATCCCCCACCCACAGTGGCTGATTCAGGTGAAGAATGCCCTTGCTCATCAAATATGCTGAACTGCTGAAGGAAAATGAGCAGGGAAAGTTTCACAAGGACCTAGTTGCTGACTCAGTGCATTAACCGAGGTGGTACTTCATTGGTATTAACCAGATATATAAGGCACAAAGCACCTGGTTTCTCCAAATAAAAGGTGACACATCTGGAGAGGCATCTTTCCACAGGGAAGGTGAAATGATAGTTGATCTTGAAGCTGAACTAGTAGGAATTCTACTTCATGATGGTTGTGGTTAAGGATCTTAAAGGAACTGATTAACAGTACTGGCTCTTAGAATTCACCAGTCCTTTACTCATGCATTTAAATATTTCCCTTAAGGCTCTAGGTGGAGTCATATTAACCATCCTTCCCCACTCAGCCTCTCATCAACTCACCAAGTTAGGTTTCCCTTTGTTACTCACGTCTTGCAGTTAGAACTTGTGAGAGTGAGAAACAGCAACAGCTACTTGCCTGGGGCTGCTCAGCAGAGATGGGATAAGGTTTCTCAACCACATAAATGTGCTGGAACTAGAGATCCCACCTGGATCATTTATTTATTTGGCTAGCACTACTCCCATGTTGTCAACTAGAATGTACAGAAATCAGTAATATGCATTTTTCCTACCCATCTCTGATCTCCATGCCATGAAAAAGCTTTGCCTGCTAAAATCTCTCTCTCTCTCTCTTTGACTTTTATCACTGAAGATGCAGAAACAGCTAAAATCTTAAAAGGTGGTAATGACCTACTGTTATTCCCAACTAGAGCAGACCCACTGAATCAATGGATCTTACATATGTCTTAACTTTTCCATGGCTCATCGATTCAGTGGGTCTTCTCTAGTTGGAACCCGTAGTAGGGTTTAGACCACTGGTTCCCAATCTTTGGTCCTCCAGGTGTTTTGGACTTCAATGCCCAACCAGTTTGGCCAAGAGTCAGGAATTCTGGGAGATGAAGTCCAAAACATTTGGAGGAGCAAAGTTTGAGAATTGAGTTTAGACCATTATCCACTGGAAACTCTCTCTCTCTCATGTTCTCTCTCTCTCTTTCTCACACACACACACACACACACACACAATACATCTATACTGTCAAAATAATACAGATTGATACCATTTAACTGACATGGCTCCATCTTACAGAATTCTGGGAGTAGTTTAAAGGAGAGCCAGTGTGGTATAGTGGTTTGAGCATTGGACTATGACTCTGGAGACCAGGGTTCGATTCCCAGCTCAGCCATGCAAACCCACTGGGTTACCTTGGGTAAGTCACACACTCTCAGCCTCAGAGGATGGCATGGCAAACCCCCTCTGAAGAAACTAGCCTAGAAAATCCCATGATAGGTCTGCCTTATGGCTGCCACAAACTTTGCATAGTGTATGGGTGTGGGTGCATCTACAGGGTCAAAATAATACAGTTTGACATCACTTTAAGTGCTGTAGCTCCATCCTGTGGAATCATGGGTTTTCTAATTTTACAAGGTCTTCAGCCTTCTCTGCCGAAGAGTGCTAGTGTCTTACAAAACTATAGATCTCGGGTTTCTGTAGGATGGAGCCATGGTAGTTAAAGGGGTTACAACAAAGGTACAAAAACCTGAGGCAAACTGGTGAAAAAACACACCCTGCTTTGATAGGCTCATTTGAAGGTACATCCTTAATTCAGGGAAGCACAAATCCAAGCCCAAACTGAAGCTCAAAAGAGGGCCCTAGATCAGAGAATTCTGCACATTCCAAAGTGCTTCCACACCCTTCGCCTTCATTCCTCTGGGAAACAGGGAAGCGGAGCAGCTCCTGAATTGGCCCCCTTTTCTGTTTAATTTCCCCTAAAAAAATTAGGTGGAGCTCAGCAAACTCAGCTGTTACCAGGGTTTCTCACTAGTTTCAACTTGACCAATTAATTGTAGCATAATTCAGTCATGCCACCTAGGGCTATGAACTCGACTCAGCCAGCAAAACAGGGCTGGGATGTGCCAAGACATGGAGGGGGAATGGGGCAGGGGACCATACTCATGTTCCTCCGTGTTTGTACTTCTGTCAGTGATCCTTCGCTGCTCATTCCACGGTCTTTCCCCTCCTCAAGCTCTCTGTACTACCCCAAATTTTAATTCCTCCCCCCTTTTCTAGCCATTACTCAGAAATGAGAGAGAGACACACAGAGAGAAGATGCACCGCTGAAGCAGATAAAAGAGGATGCTGATCAACATTCTTCATCAGGCTGTTACCAGCCTGCAAGATTTGCCCTTCCATACCATCTCAACTAAAAAGAGAAACATCAAAATGCAAGCTTATGAATAACATCTTCATTTTTTCCCCACTGGTTTGGTTTGTAACACCTTGCTTGATGAAGAAGCCAGTGAAGCTTCGAAAGCTTGCAACATGTATATTGTGCATTTTGGTTGGTCCAATAAAGATATCACTTTTTGGTGGATTTTTGTTGTTACTGGAATTACCACAAGTTGGAGTGGATTTGAAGGCACATACCAGTAACAACTACAAGCACATGCAGATGTACAAATCTTGCAGGCTGGTAACAGCCTGATGAAGAAGCCAGTGAAGCTTCGAAAGCTTGTAACATATATTTTGGTTGGCCCAATAAAGGTATAATTTTTAGTGGATTTTTGTTGTTACTGGAATTGCTATATGGCCATCACTGCTACCCCTAGTTGTTTTTAGGATTCCAAACTAGGTGACTCTCTCCTATGATTTTCTCAGCAAGATTTCATTAGATAAGGTTCACCAATTGCCTTCCTCTGAGGTTAAAAGAGTCGTACATTCTGTAATTCTGTTCTAAAAGTTTATCACATGGGATGGATCCTGTGCAGAAACTGTATTTAAAGTGTATTTAAAGTGAAAACACAACGTTCGGGGTCAACCTGAACAGAAAGTAGAAATAATCTGCAAAAGCAGGTTGTTTTTCACACGACATTGGCGTCAAGGAGAAATAACGCATCATTAATCCAAACAGAAAGTCGCCAAACCCCACTCCTTTTTATTTTCAGGAACTTCCAAAAGTAAAAAGGAGCGGGTTTTGGCGATTTTCCGTTTGGGTTAATGTCACGTTATTTCTCCTTTACACAAACACGTCTGAAAAAGAACCCACTTTTGGAGGGTTTTTTTCAGATTTTAAAATCCCATTTCTGCAAAGGATTTAAGCAATTTGCCTCCGTGTAATAAACTCCTTAGTTAACCAAACAAGTGAGAGTAAAGAGGAGCTAGTTAGGACACTGAAGACCTGATTGGAACCAGTGGTAACTTTAGTCATCCCTGACTTCTGAAATTTCAGCATCAGTTACTTTTAAGAATAAAGGCTAGAAATAAAAAAAAATAAAGGCTTTCTCCCTATACTGCATTCAATAACATTTTCAGACATTACCCATAAGTGCTGTGGCCTGCCTTTAATTCCAGTGACAGGCAATGTGCCACATGCCTATTTACTACAGCCCCTAGCATTGCAAAATCTGACCTTACACTGACAAGTTTTGGTAAAACCAACATTTTTGCTTTAGAGCAAGGCATAGAGGGAGTGTACCCCTTGTTTTAAAGATGACATCACGTTTGCAGCAGGTTAACACAAGTGAGGTTTGCATGCAAAGCAAGACACACATGCTCCTGTTTCATTTTGTTTCAAAGCACGCATGTCTGATTGTGCATCAGAATTCAGCAATGTAAGGGCAAGGATTTGCACATGCATCAATGTGCCTTCTCCCAACTCCCTGAAATTGCCTACCTCTTCTTCACAATCTGCAGAAACTATTGGGTTAACTGTATTTGTATTTTATATTTTATTTTTATGCCATCTTTATTCCAGAGTGGGACCCAAGGTGGCTCACAGATCTCACTGATTTGTGTGAGAAGAAGCAGCTAAAAATGGCACATACACCAAGTTGCTTTGAAATGTGCTTTTCTTAGAAGGATAGGGGCTAGCTCAAAAGTTGGTAGACCTAACCACTATGTAGAACCGATGGACTGTTTGGCTTGATGGGTCACAACTGGGTACGTCTCTATTAATGGCAAAGGATCCTTGCCAGAAAAAAAGATGGTAACAGCCAATGTCAGTGAATTCAGATGGAAATTAGTCTTTGGAGGGAGAACTGGTGTCACTTTTTGTGTCTCTGTGAGCAGGAGTATGTGTGCACACACTGGCCATGTTGCCATTTTTAACAGCACAGGGAAAAGCTGTTCCTGGCATGGAGACAAGGTGATGAAAAAGGCATAACTCATCCGCTTCAATTTTTGTATGTCATGCTGACAGATGAACAGGAGAAGAATGAAAAGGAAAAAAGGAAGGGAGGGGAAAGGAATCTAGCAGCGTCTTTAAGACTGATGTTACTGCAGCAGACAAATGTGGCTCTTCTTTTGAAAGAAAAAGAATGGATTATGAAAGGCAGACAGAAAATCCCATGACCATAGTTGGATTTGGTGCTTCTAGTCTCATCATTCAATGGTCAGTGGTTTAGCATGTCCTTTAACATTTCACAGATGGAAACCAAGACGTGTGTAGCCAAGCAACATCAGAATGAAGTCAAGCTGGCAAAAGTGATGAATGAGGATGAACACACCAGCTAGGAGAGGGGGTACCAGTTAGCCTTTGCCTGAGCCCAACTGCAAGGACTGAGATTCTGCTCCCTCCTTTCCTCCTGAGTGCAAACCACTTTTGGACTCTGAACTCATTCTGCAGCAATTGAAAGAAGCTGAGGAACGTAGGAGGAGGGAGAAACCTGGACATTTTAAAGGCAGCTGAAAAAGTGGGATGACAGAGGATTAATATGCACTGTCCCTGCCAAATTGAGATAGTTGAACGCTATGGTCTTATGGCCCAAAGAAAGGGTTAGATGGAGAGAGAAGACTGTAGCGAGCATGTACCTGAGCAATGGGTGTGCCGTTAAACCTTCCCAGCTGCTGGCTCTGTCTGCCTCTGGATGTGCGCCCAACTCTCAGGTTGACAACACCACACCCTCCTTTCATTGTCAGTCCTCCCTTGTTCTTCTGTATCTGAATCCCAGCCCTATTTATGCCAAAAATAATCTTTTCCCCCCAGACCTTTGGGCTGAAAGGGCATTATTGGTGCTTTGCTTGGGATGGATGAGTGATTCTTGTTTCCCTTATGCCCTACATAGCTCTTCTATCATGTCCCATATGCTCCTTTGCATTGGTTTGGAGGAGCCCAGCAAACAAGGTGTGGCCCTGAGTCAAATCAGCATAAAAATCTGAACTATGCTCAAAGCCAGTAGTGGCTCTGCAAGGATCATGATAGACCACTGAAGAGGAAATTAGAGTGTCTGGATGGTTTGTTGTCTAAAGGTGTCTACATCTCCATCTCCAGTTCCCCCACGTTTACTCCTGCTTTTCCCTGAAGTATGCTGTGTCACTATTTTAATTAATATTTGATTCATTTTATTGATTTTATTTTAACTCATTCTGTTGCCTCCTTTCTTCTAAACTGGATCCAAGGCATCTCACAAAAAGATACTAAAAAAACATTAATAATAAAATACTGGCAAAGTTACTTTTGGGAGTACAACTCCCAGAATCCACCAACTAGTGTGGTCCGTTGGCCATGCTGCCTGAAAGATTTTAGAACACGTAGTCCAAAAAGGTAGCTTCACTTAGGCTCTGCTAACAGTTAGGTTTGACTTGTTTAATCAACTGGAAAACAGCTTTTCCCCATTCATTGGGTGGCAAGAATGTTGCATTTAAAATGTATTTTTGAAGCAAGGCCTTTAAAAAAAAAAAAAAAGCATCTGCAATTGGAGAGTACTGTACAATTTCAGGCATTCTTCCCTAGCTTAACAAGGGGGTTTATACAATATACCTCCTTGGTTTATACACTGACTTGGAAAAGCAGAAAATAAATAAATAAATAATTTCACCCTGAGAGATGTTAAAGTTTTGCAGCCAAGGAGCTTATTTTCTCATGTTAACAGGTTTGGCAAACTGTTGGTGAGAAATAGACTATTTTGCATCAAGTTGCTTAGTGTGTTTTCATCTGAGCCTGAGATACAGGTAGAGCTGCTAGAAAATTATTTGTTAAGGCTGTGAGTATAAGTACACTTTCAAGTTAGTAACTCATTCCGCTGCCTTCAGCAACTCTGGGAATAGCGGTCCTGCGAGGTGGGGCAGACTCTTAACATAATAATTCTCACGGTGTTCACCCACTAGACTACAAATGCCAGGACTGACAGATATCTCTGACTCTTATACATTAATCACAATTCTATCCTGCCTTTTGTCCAGTGAGCTGAAAGCAGTGCATTTGCCTCTCCTTCTCCCCACACTCTGCTCACAATCACAATAACCCCACAAGGGAGGTAGGCTGAGAGTAAGACTCACCAAAGTCACCCGGGGGTTTTGTAGGGGACACAAAGGAGAGGAGGAGGAAGAGGAAATGCTATTTATTTAAAACATTCGAAACATTATCCATAATTTGTTACTTAAGAATAGTTGTTATCTGTCATCAAGTCAATTTCAGATTATGGCAACCTTAGCCTAGGTTTTCCTTGGCAAGATTTATTCAAAGGAAATTTGCTTTCCTCTTGAGACTGAGAGACTCTAAGGTTGCATCCGCACTGCAAATATAATCTAGTTTGACACCCCTTTACCTGCTACGGCTCAATGCTATGGATTTCTGGGAATTGTAGGTTTCTGAGTCATTTAGCCTACTCTGTCAGAGAGCTCTACCCAGAATTCCATTTCATTGAGCCATAGCAGTTAACAAGGTGTTAAACTGGATTATTTCTGCAGTGCAGGCAGCCTTTAAGACAGAAGTCACAATCAGGTGTCCCTCCTAGCACTGCTGAACTGCAACTCCCAGCAGCCCTGGCCAGCACAACCAATAGTGAAGAATGCTGGTAGTACCAGTCCAGTTACAGCTGGGGTCCTCATGAATCCCATCCCTGCTCTAAGGCAGAGGTACAGCCCCCCAGATGTTTTTGACTTACAACCAGCCTAACTCCTATAGTTTACTTTAGTCATTGGGGAAGGATTGCAGAAGCTACTCTCCAAAAACTTCAAGAGGATGATGACAAATTGCTCATCCCTGCCCTAAAGCTTAAATGAAGGCCAGGATCCTGTTAGTTTATTACACTAGTGGTTGTGCTTTTTCCAAAGTCAGGTAGCAGTGGCAAGGGCAGGTAGTGGTCAGCATCCTGTTAGTGACAAACACATGATTATGCCTGCCTCTGCACTGCAGAAATAATCCGGTTTGACACCCCTTTAACTGCCACGGCTCAGTGCTATGGAATTTTGGGAAATGTAGTCGGTTGTGGCACCAGACCAACTACAATTCCCTGAATTCCATAGCACTGAGCTATGGCAGTTAAACCAGATTATTTCTGCAATGCAGAGGCACCCCAAGTCTCTTTTTGGACAGAACATAGGGGGTTGTTTTCTAGCCCTTTGCGACCCATCCAAACCTTCTTCCCCCCCCCCCCCACACAAAAAAAATCTGTCAAGCCCCAGGAGAGGGAATTGCTGCTATTGTTGCTTATCAGTGGGGAGGAGAAAGAGGAAAAAGGCAGTTTTAATGAATGGACTCTCTTGGCTTAGAGGGGGAGGACACGTGGTTGTGTTCAGGTGGAGTACACCTTCCCTGATGCTGACATATGTAGTTTACTTTGAGCGTACAAACAACAAAGGGCCTGTAATTAGGCAGGAGAAGGGTGGGGCTGAGACAGTGTCCGCCAACATTCTGGCCTGGCATGCTTAGAACTGCCATCGCTTCCATTGTGCCTTCATCAGGAGTGGCATAGATTGAATGCGTTTGCACAATGGGAGTAGAGGTCCCTGGGGTTTCCATATGGTGGCCTAAATACTTCTGCAGCTAGGACATCTTTCACATGCCTGGATCCCAGCTCATACTTTAGGAGTCATCAAGATTTATATAGGCCATTAGGACTCATGCTATGGAAGTCCAAAGAGTAAAAAAGGTCATGGTAGCCTCTTCTTCTGGTACCCTTTAGAGGTGGTTGTTGTTGTTATGTGCTTTCAAGTCATTTCTGACTTATGGCAACTCTAAGACAAAGCTATCATGGGTTTTTCTTGGTAAGATTTATTCAGGGGTTTGCCATTGCCTTCCCCTGAAGCTGAGAGTATGTGACTTGCCTAAGGTCACGAAATGGGTTTCCTGGCCAAGCAGGGTATTGAACCCAGGTCTCCACAGTTGTAGTCCAACACTCAAACAAACAAAACTTGGACCTGCATATACCTTTTAACTATGGTCTTCCCTCCATAAATAGCGGATGAGCAGCAGCTCCCTGATGTATCAGGTACGGCAGAAATCATTTTAAGCTGAATTTATCTTTGACACCTACTGGTGCTGCCAATGTAGACCTCTGGGCCAGAGGTCCGTGGGTGCCAAAACCATTGGAACACTTGTATGCAAAAGCTGGAGCATTACCACTAAACTACTTACCTTCCTGCACTATATCAGAGCCAAATGTATCTGGCACCCATTGAATCAACTGGTGGGCTGTGGATCAACACATAGATAAAAACATGTACACTTATGCACAGTCAATAATGATAGATTGTTTTGCGCCACAGAAAGTGCTCACAATCAGCCAGTTGTTGGCAGTCCTGGAGATAGCCATACCAGCATTAAAAAAATGACCTACATGGTTTTCTCCAAGAGTGCTGAGGTATCTTTTTATTTATGTAACTGGAGATTCTTTTCATTGCAGCTTGATTCCATGGGAGCCCGTATGTGTCTCACTCGCTTCATCTTTTGTCAGATGTAATGTCGTAGGAGGCTATTCTACATAAAATCAAACCTGCTCACCCTGCTTGCGACATCCAGGGCAAAGCTCAACCTACCAGTCTCCACCTTAGCATTATCACTGGAACTTCAGTGTCACAATTTAACCCTTGCAATGTTACGCTTTCCCAGCTAATTCCACCATTTATCATTGGGTCTTTGGACAGACACTGGAAACAACTATCACTGGGACAGTTTAAAAGCAACTGAAAAAGTGGGATGACAAAGGATTAATCAGGACTGTCTTTGCCAAGTCAGGACAGTGGGAGGGTATGAAGATGGGGAGGGAGGAAGGCAACCAAACAGCACAGGGGTAGGCAACCTTTCCCCTTTAAGGGCCGAGGGACTTCAGCTCCCAGAATCCCAGGAGCTATTGGACAACATGGGACTATTGGCCAACATGGCTGAGGCTTCTGGGAGCTGAAGTCCCTCGGCCCTTAAAGGGGAAAGGTTGCCTAG
This sequence comes from Phrynosoma blainvillii, assembly GCA_026167975.1. Taxonomy (NCBI): domain Eukaryota; kingdom Metazoa; phylum Chordata; class Lepidosauria; order Squamata; family Phrynosomatidae; genus Phrynosoma; species Phrynosoma blainvillii. Next base: position 25,219,376 of record JANUYF010000008.1, read on the forward strand.
CCCTGGGTGGGCAGTTCTCGAGAGAGAAAGGGATATGAGGAACAGTATTAGCCCCATAGATCTGGGAGGAGGTATGGGATGGTGAATGAAAGCTTATGCTACTTCTTTTGCACAGTCAGCCTCAAAGGTGTTATAAGTTGCAGGGTGGATCTAGGTTAATTTGGAGGTAATAAAAATGTATGAGAAACACACAGTGCCTTTAATGTGTATATATTAATTATCTTGCCTCTTGTTAACCCTGGGTCATTATCAGCATAAGCTATGGGTAAAGGATTTATCACCTCCCCTTATATTGACATCTACACAGACGCATTGGACATTTTGAAATATACCTCTAATTGGTTGGACAATAGTTTTTTTAATGAGTGTTAAATTCAAAGATATATCCGTGTTAGTCTGTGGAATCAGTATGTAGAGAGATTTTGTAGCACCTTTGGGATTAACTGAAAGAAAGAAGTTGGCAGCATGATGAGCATCTGAGGAAGTAGACTCGAGTCTATGAAAGCTCATGCTGCCAACTGCTTTCTTTCATTTAGTCTCAAAGGTGCTACAAGATCTCTAAAAAAACTATTGTCCAACCAATTAGAGGTACGTATTTTTAATCTAACGCATATATAACCTGCAAACAGCATGTAGAAAAAGGAATGCCTCTTCTGAGAAGCAGCATGCTGGAATGCATGTGACACCTCATAATAAAAAAAAAGTATGCATTCATTCTTCAGAACTATTGGTTTTCCTTATATGAAAATATTCAGATTTATTTAATTTATTTAAATTGTTATAATTAAGTGACTCATATTTTTTAAATCTAGTAAGAGGCTACCGGAGTTGATTGCTGGCTCCATGTTGTTTTCTTTATAATATTCAAAATGCAGTTATTATAACCAGACTGTGTATTTGGTACTGGACTCAAAGTTCAGCATGTGAAATTTGTTTTCCATGTCATGGAAGACTGTGGTCCTTATACACTGGCCCCTTGATATCCATTGGGGTTTGGTTCCAGGACCTTCCATGGATACCAAAAATCCGAGGATGCTCAAGTCCCATTAAATACAGTGGGGTATTGTATATAATCATGTCCCTTATATAAAATGGCAAAATCAAGGTTTGCTTTTTGGAATTTGTATGTGTATATATACACATAAAAATTCCAAAAAGCAAACTTTGATTTTGCCATTTTATATAAGGGACATGATTATATAAAATACCCCACTGTATATATATTTAATACTTTCAGGCCATGGGTGGTTGAATCCATGGATAAGGAATCCATGGATACAAAGGGTTGAGTGTATTTTTTTGTATCCCACGTTTTTTCAAAATTGGGACCCAAGGCAAACAATTTTTTTTCCTGGCACTTTCTGGGTTCTTTATATATCTTACAAAATCCAGTTTTTAATTTATTTTCAATCTAGATGAGAGGCAGCATGGTTGTTTGAGCGTTTGTCTAAGACTCTGGAGACCAGGGCTTGAATCCCTGCTCAGCCATGGAAACCCACTGGGTGACCTTGGGCAAGTCACACTTTTTCAGCCTCAGAGGGAAGCAAAAGCAAGCCCCCTCTGAACAAATCTTGCCAAGAAAACCCCATGATAGGTTCGCTATAGGGTCCCTGTAAGTCGGAAATGATGTGGAGGCGCATAACAGCAACAAAAATATAGACAACCTAAGTTGCTAGCCCTTATAAAAGTGCATTTGAAAAGTAAGCTTGAAAGAGAGTTAGCAATGCTTGGCAAAATCGGAAGCAAAAAAGGATTTTTCAGTTAACTGATCCCCCCGCCCCCAAAAGACCTGTTATTTGTGAGAAAAAGTAGGTGAGAAATAGGAAAGGGAGTTATTTTCATGGAAAACTAGTGCAAAGCCACGATCTTGCTATTTTAATTCCTATCTGTTTTATTTTCAGAATGAAAGTGACCAGCTTGAGTCCATTTTTCCCAAAAATATATGATTTAACATTATGTTAAGTTTTTTTTTTTTACCCAATTAACACAAAAAACATTGTGTTGGATCAAAACAGAAGGGGCACAGATACACTCTATTATGTGGGTGAAAAGCATATGGATATATAAATATATATATAAAAAAGCTGGAGAGAATAGAAGAAAAGAAGCCAAACCTGCAACTCTTACGGTTTCCATCAACATATTTGGATCACTAGCTCATTATGACTCAGGTCTTTAGGTATGTAGCCACACTGTTGAGTCTCAAATGCTGTGATAGGCAACTGCATGCACTGCAGCCTGCATATTAGGAGTAGCCTTACTTGATTCAATATATCTATATTGCTCTTTGCTGTATGGCAGGGATGGGAACCATGTGGACCTTCACATACTGTAATACTCAACAACCCTAGCCAGGCAATGGTAAGAAATGGTCAAGAACTGCAGTTCCAGGAGGGCTGCGTCATCTCTACATCTACTATATGAGAACGACAGGTAAGGAGAGGATGACAAATCTTTTTCATCAGTAAAATTCCATCAGAATCAGCTCTAAAATTAGGCACAGTAGCTGACTGTCTCAGGCAGCAGATGATGGGGGATGGCAGCAGCACCTTAGCTAGTCCTCCTGAGCTTCTGACAGCTCTTCATGGTTACAGAAAAGAGCTAGGGACCCTTGAGATTAAGGTTGCATCTGCAATGCAGAAATAAATAAATAAATAAATAAATAAATAATAAGTAGTAGTAGTAGTAGTAGTTGTTAAAGAGAAGAACTATACCAACATCACATTATTATTATTATTATTATTATTATTATTATTATTATTATTATTTCTTACCCATCTTTCCCCATGGATCAAGGCAGGGAACAACAGACCAACAAATACATAACATCAGTTAAAAACACACATCAATTAAAAGAACAGACAAGACACATGCATATTAAAACAATCCACATTTAAAATTCAACATTTAAAATTTACAATTTAAAATTATCAGAATAGGTGTGCCGGAAGAAACTGGTCTTCAATGCTGCCTTAAATTCAGGCAGCATATCCAGCTGCCAAATTTCTTCCGGCAGGTCGTTCATTGTCTAGGGGTGGCTTAAGAATGCCGTTTGACACTGCTTTAACTGCCACGGCTCAGTGCTATGGAATCGTGGGATTTGTAGTTCGTTGTTGCACCAGAGCACTCTGATAGAGAAGGCTAACTATCCCACAAAACTGTAAGTCCCAGAATTCCATAGCATTGAGCCATGGCAGTTAAAGCGGTGTCAAACTGCATTATTTCTGCCAGGTTTCTGTCCTACAAGATCTTGGGATTTGTAGTCTTGTGGTTTGAATGTTGGACAATGACTCTGGAAACCAGTTCAAATGCCGGCTTGGCCATGCAAACCCACTGGGTGACCTCGGACAAGTCACACTCTCTCAGCCTCAGAGGATGGCAATGGCAAACCCCCTCTGAAGAAACTTGCCAAGAAAATCCTTTGACAGGTTCGCCTTAGGGTTGCCGTAAATCAGAAATGACCTGACGGCACACAACAACAATGAAGCAGCAGCATTCTCTGGCAGAGAAGGCTAAAGACCTTGTAAAACTATAACTCCCAGGGTTCCATGGGATGGAGCTATAGTGCTGTCAAACTGCATTATTTTTATAGTGTAGATGCAACCTTAGTGTGTATGGAATGGAGTGGCAGCGGCAACCCTGGAAATGTTGGGAAGGATATCTAAATTCACTAGCTGGGGCTAGGGACCTTATTACACGGAGGCAAATTGCTTAAATCCCATGCAGAAACGGGATTTAAAAATCTGAAACCCCTCCAAAAAAGCGGGTTGTTTTTCAGACATATTTGTGTAAAGGAGAAATAACACAACATTAACCCGAATGGCTAAAACCCTCTCCTTTTTATTTTTGGAAGTTCCCGAAAGTAAAAAGGAGTGGGTTTTGGCAACTTTCTGTTCAGATTAATGTCGCCTTATTTCTTCTTGAAGCCAACGTCATCTGAAAAACAATCCGCTTTTGCGGGTTATTTCCACTTTCTATTTGGGTTAACCCTGAACGTCGTGTGAAAAACCACCCACTTTTGCGGCTGGTTTTCACTTTAAATCCAGTTTCTGCATGGGATCCGTCCCAACTGAGAGCCTTCAATGGGTTAACAGGAGCTGACTTGCCCAATTTTGTAAGAGACTGCAATGAGCCAAAAAGGCTAGAATTGCCACAGGCAGGCCGAACTTGAGAGCTGGTCTAGCAGCTTCTCTCAGGAGGCCTGGAGGGGACTCAGGCTCCCCGAAAAAAGCCGTTACTAAGCAGTTTGCACAGGGTGGAGGAGCAAGGCATCTCATCACACAGGCCACCAAATAGCTGAAGCTGTGCTAACGCAGCTGCTTTTTGCACCAAGAGATGGGGCGTGGATGGCTCAGGCGGAGGAGGATGAAGGCTGGGGGAAGAGAAGCCAGGAGCAGGTGCAACTGGACTGGCCAGCTACGCCTTGCCTGAGAAAGTTCCCATCAGTTGGGGGAGGCGGGTGCCTGGTTTGACTCCCAACAGGACCATAGCTTGGGCTCTTCCTCAGCCGCCCTCCCAACTGGTATCATCTACTTTATCCTAGAATCCTAGAATTATAGAATCATAATAGTGAGAACAAAGAGAAGGCAAGCTAGTGGCGTATGGAAAATAAAGGATTATTCACACTGTGAAAATAATCCGGATGAATCTGGGCTAAATTTCTATTGTTCGCATGCATTCCAAATGTACCCACTTAAGTTTGGGGGGCTGCGGTTGCCAAAAACACACACAGAATGCATGAGTGAGATGATTTGCATCACTGCACAAAAAAAAAAAAAACAAAAAAAAAATCTGAATGACCCCAGATGAAGTACAGGTGGATGAAAACCACACCTGATGGTCAGCAAATATGGCAGAGCATCTATTTGAATAAGTTGGAAGACACCATCAAGTCCAATTTCTTTGTATTCATATACACAATGAACCAGTTTCTTTGGAGTACCCATATTTTTGATAGGTTTGCCAGGGTTTTCATTATCCACAGCTTTTCAGATGGCAAAAAACTAAAAGACGTGTACTTAGCCGAGGTTGAAGCACTTCTTGGCTCTCTCTTTAATACAGAGGGTGTTTGTCATTTTGGTTGTACAAAATGGAGAGCCAGCATGGTGTAGTGCAGGGACCGGCAACCTACGGCCTGGGGGCCGGTTAAGGCCCAGGTCCCTGGACTTACCGGCCCAGGCGGAAGGTTACTGCCGCCGCCGTGCGGCCGCGCGCACCACAACCACCATTTTGGAAATCAAAATGGCGGCCGTGACTCATTTGCGCATGTGCAGGACTACTGCGCATGTGCAAACGTGTCGCGACCGCCATTTTGATTTCCAAAATGGCGGCGGCGGCGGCACGCGCGGCAGTGGTTGCGCAGTGGCGGCGGCAGCGGGGGCAGGGTGGTGCGCGTGCCGCCATCCCCCCCTCGGCCCAGCGGTGGGAGGGACTTTGCGGGACCGGGCCCAAGCTAAAAAAGGTTGCCTACCCCTGGTGTAGTGGTTTGAGCGTTGCACAACAGACTCCAGAGACCAGGGTTTAAATCTCTGCTCGAGCATAAAAACCCACTGGGTGACCTTGAGAAAGTCATAGTCTCTCAGCCTCAGAAAATCCTGTGATAGGGCCACCTTGAGGAAATGACTGGATGGCACACAATAAAACAAAATGTGTGTGTGTGTGTGCCAGCGTGGTGTAGTGGTTTGAGTATTGGACTGTGACACTGGACACCAGGGTTTGAATCTCGGCTCAGCCATGTAAACCCACTGCGTGACCTTGGGCAAGTCATACTTTCTCAGCCTCAGAGGTTAGCAATAGCAAACCACTCTGAGAAAATTTGCCAAGAAAATCCTGTGATAGCTTTGCCTGAGGATTGCCATAAGTCAGAAGTAACTTGAAGGCACACCACAACCACAACCACAACCAATCTATGATTTTAAAATAAATAAATAAAATATTCAGCCTCAAGGATCTGGGGAAGTCTGAAGATTTGCAACCTTCTTTTTTAAACAAACAACATGTCATGCCTCCCCAATTCTATGAGATATTTGGTAGCTTTTGGAGACAAGGTGCTCCTTGACTTTGCCATCTCCTGTTCCCTGCTCTGCCGTAAGCAGCTGTGTTGAACTCGCCAGGGCTCAATTGAACATTAAGAAAAAGAAGACCAAAGCTCCAGGCCTGCCAGGGCCCGCCTCAGCCCTGCCCCGGTCCCATCTCACCCATGAAACTGCCATGACGTTGTGAAGACTGGCGGAGATGCAGGTGTGAGAAGAGCCCACCCCTTGGATGGCTTGCAGCAGCCAGCCATAGATGAAAGGCTGCCTCGGTGAAGAAATCAAAAACAGCTTCTGAAGCACCGCCAATGGAAGAATGCAGAAATCTCATAAATGGGAACTGCCGTAGGCGGCAGCCAAGTCTGACACATTTAGCCGCCTTGACTGGGAAGAGCTGGAGGACAGGGTTGCCAGTGACATTACTCTGATCAGTCCCTGGGGTGGTTGCCATTTAAATTTCCTTCTGTGGTCCTCATGTGGCATCGCTTGGGGCATTACGGGAAATTAAAACGTTGGCAAGTGGCCTCCAACTTTTTAAAAAGGAGGGCCTAAACAGGGCAGATGTTGGTATGGTGCTGAAGTAGTAGGACCCTAGCAGCTGCCAGGTGGTGATGCTATGCCTGCATGTAGAAATACTATGGAAAGGAAATTGCTTTTCTTCTAGGGCCTATAAAGGGAAACAGAAATTCTCACTATCCTACATCAGTTTCTGGAGGTAGTCAGGGTTTCCTTTATGCTACCTTCCAGGAGTTTGGAGATGGGGAAAGCCTTGCCCAGAGACCTTTGTAGGCCAAATGAAAAACTGTGATATACTGAATTATGCCTTCAGGCCAACAACTCCCCACCCTTGCTCTAAATACTATTGCTCTTGATGGGAGGAGGGACTATGGAAACTGCTTGGGCCAAGAACAGTTCCTGCTTAGGGCAATATTAGCAATATGTCAGGAAAAAGCCATCCACAACCTGTTCCCCCACTTATACTCTAGACTTGAAGCCGTCAGGTCAAATGAGGAACATACACTTTGCTGTCGAATTTGATGGCAGCACCATCTGCTTTGCTGACTAATTTAAATTTTAGTCAAAAAATTGACGAACCTCTCCCCTGAAAAACCTGGATTGACTTATCCATGGGTCAATGTAAGTCCTGTACGTTAACTTTTATTAAAAAAGAGGAATAATCCCCTGGTGAAAGGCAACAGCATAATCTGTTCTGGAAGCACTGACCCTCTTCTATTCGCTCATCCATCCAGTCTGTTGAGCACAAACAGTTATGCCTGCTGGAATGTTATAAGCATTGTTTTCTTTTGTTTCCTCGTTAAGATCTTTTGTTACATGCCACTAAGTTTTACCATTGATGGATCCATTGGTCACATTAAAATCCATAATTTTGGCCCCAAAACCTGCCCTTGACTTATACGCGAGGTCGACTTACAGTCGAGTATATACAGTAATACCTGTACCAAAAAGGGGCCTTTATTACCAGATAAGTTTTCTGGTGGGGTAGTGAAGAGAAACATGGTATAGTCAAGTGTGTAAAGGGATTTTATAGCTCCTTTGAAACTAACTGAAAGAAAGAAACTAGTAGCATTAGCTTTTGTAGACTTTTGTAGGTGCATCTGAGGAAGACTCAAGTCTGTGAAAGCTCATGCTATCAGCTTCTTTCGTTCAGTTAGTCTCAAAGGTGCTACAAGATATCTTTGCAGACTGATTTTCCAGACTAACATGGCTATGTCTCTGAATGATATAGTCCAGTCTGCAAACAAGATAATCAAAATTACTTGTGGTAGCTAATTGGGATGAACCTCGATCAAATTTCAGGCATGTTGGAAATGCTACTTTTTTGGAGTGTAGCTTCTAGAATCCTCCCAGCCACTATAGTCACTCACCTTCTGATTTCCAAGGGTTACGACAAACTTCAGGTGCATCTTGACAGAAGAGTCTTAAACTGATGCTTAGAAGAGGACGTCTTTCCTTTCTTCTTAAGAGATTCCCCCCCTTTCTTTTTGATGAAGGTTAAGAAGACGAGAGAAGTAGCAGGCAAACATGGTAAGGTTACTTGAAGAGGTCACCATTAGAACCATTGGTAAATTTCTGTGAATGAGACAAGGCAAATGCAGGATTACAGTCTTGTCCTGAAACATCCTTGCATCAGTCATATAGTAGTTTTGTTATCATGTTTTTCCCCAAATAATTCCACAGACTGTTGTTTTGTCTCTCAGACTCTAGGTATTTCTGCACCACATAATATGCCAGTTTCATACCACATGGCACATCCCATGGAATCCTGGGATTTGTCATTCAGTGAGATTTAGACCAATGATTCTCAAACATTGGTCCTCCAGGTGTTTAGGACTTCAACTCCCAGAAGTCCCAGTCAGCTTGGCTAAATGTCAAGGATTCTGAAAGCTGAAGTCTAAAACATCTGAAGGACCAGTCTAAGACACTGGAGAGCCAAGTCTAAAACATCTGGAGGCAAAAGTTTAAAAAAAGTTTTTAAAATTCCCACTCAGCTATGGAAACCTACTGGGTGACTTTGAACAAGTCACACTCTCTCAGTCTCAGAGAAAGACAAACCTCCTCTGAACTAATCTTGCCATGAAAACTATGTGCTAGGGTCACCATAAGTTGGAAATGACTTGAAGGCACACAACAACAAGACAAATGTATATAGGAGTACAGACTCATTCTGGGGTGTCATTGTGTCCCAAATGTGGATATTTTTGTGTGATGGTAAGTACATTTCTTCTATTATTCACTGGGTTTCATACTACCATCCCCAGTGCCTCAAGCACAGATACTCATCCACTTAGGAACCATATGCCAGGAGTAAAGGGATGGGGTGGGGTGTGTCTCCAGCTTCCAAGATTGCTCTCTGGTGTCCTCCTGAGGTAGTATGAGATAACTCCCTGACAGTAAGGGCTGTTCGACAGTGGAACACACACACTCTCTCGGAGTGTGGTGGAGTCTCCTTCCTTGGAGGTCTTTAAGCAGAGGCTGGATGGCCATTTGTCGGGGATACTTTAATTGGGAGTTCCTACATGGCAGGGGGTTGGACTTGATGGCCCTTGTGGTCTCTTCCAACTCTATAATTCTAAGATTCTATGGGTGTACACCCTAACTCAGAGCTCCTGAGCATGGCACAGCTACTCACTCAAACCCTTTGGCTTGTTAAGTCCTGAATTTTGTTATTCATAGAATCATAGAGAGACCCCAAAGGCCATCCAATCCAACCCCCTGCCATGCAGGAAGACACAACCAAAGCACTCCCAACCAGATAGCCATCCAGCCTCTGTTTAGAAACCTCCAAAGAAGGAGACCCCATCACACTCGCGAGGGAGCGTATTCCACTATCTAACAGTGTCTTCAAGTTGTTACACACTTTCAAATTGGTCCGGAGCTAAAGAGATTCTGTTATAGGTTTGTCTTGGTAATATTTAAGAGGAAGTTTATCATTGCCTTCCTTTAAGGCTGAGAGTGTGACTTGCCTATAGTCGCCCAGTGGGTTTCCATGGCTGAATGGACATTCGAACCCTGATCCCCTAGACGCAGAGATGGTCAACTCTATGGTCAACTTCTAGCAGAATTGCACTGGAGGACTTAAGAGATTCCTAGAGAGAACATATTAATCAAAACTGCAAATAATCAAATCTGCAAAAGTCAAAGGGGATTATCAGTTGCGGGGGGGAAGGATGGGAGCAAAGCAGTTCTGTACATGAAAAATGACAGGACAATTCCACTTTATTGACAGGATAATTACGGGATAAGTACGACATCCTATGATAATCATTCGCGCAATCGTAAACAATTCCATTTTAATAACGGGATAATGTCCAGATAAGTATGACATCATATGATAACCTTAATGCAATCATGCAATAAGGATGGGAAAAATATGGGAAAAGGACGTCCTTTTCCCCGTGTGATAATCCCCAAAGCCACAAATTTGGAGGGCCAACTGCATAATGTGCAAAACTTCACATATCAGTGACAAAACCAGACAGGCTTCAAAACTGGCACTTTCCTCCCCACTGTTTTATGACAGATCCAGTGATGATCTGGCATTACGATCTCACTGGTTGACTTTCCACTTGAGATAGGAACAACAACAAAAATCTCCAAGCGCGACAGCACTCTGCCTTGGGACTCATGCTGTCATTCAACCACATTGGCAACGGAAGTGATGCAACTTGTATGCAAGCCTGGGGATTCCCATCCCTAGCTCACAATGACACAGAGCATGAGAACGGCCTTAGGTCATCTTTGTCCACACAGCCAAGTACTTGTGCTTGAAAACTGGCTTTAATGCAAGACACATCCAGGAAAGCCCCACCTGCTCCTTGCATCAACAGCTCCCCCTTGTGGCAGCAGAGAGGCAATGACAAATGGAGCAGAAGACCCTTTCCTCCATTGCCACAGTGATACATCAACAGTTGTTCTTGTGTACCTTCAAGCTATTTTTGACTTATGGTGGCCCTAAGGCAAACATTTTACAGGCTTTTCTTGGCAAGATTTATTCAGAGGAGGCTGAGAGAGTGTGACTTCCCCCAAGGTCACCCAATGGGTTTTCATGGCTGAGTGGGGATTTGAGCTCTGGTTTCCAGTCATACTCCAACAGATGTTCATCACACTGGCTCTCATAGCAATGATACTGCGCAGTAATGGGGGAGCCTGGAGGAAAGATGACACCAGGGTGACCAGAAAGGAGGACGTCTGAGAAAAATATAGGAGATTAGAAAATACAAGCTAAAAACACTCAAAGAAATGCAACTTCATGCTTCTTAATGTAGGGTAATTTAAGTTTCCTAAGGCTTCAGCCTTTGTAAAGGAAAGAAAAATATTGAAATATCAAAAATGTCAAAGCCAAGCCTGTTAGGGTCCAGCTTTAAATCAGCAGAGTAGCAAAAAATGTGCTTTTGTCTAACTATGGGCCTTTGCAGACTGCCAGAAATAGCGTAAATTGAGTCCACTTTAAGGGTTAGGGTTAGTGCTAGAGAATCATGGGAAATGTATTTTTTCCTGAGACATTGAGCTCTGGTGCCACAATAAACTACAGTTCCCATGATTCCCTAGCACTGAGTCAGGGCAGTTAAAGTGGACTCAATTTGCACTATTTCTGGCAGTCTGCAAAGGCCCTATGCTTCCCTAAGAATGAAGACTGACTCAAAAACAACACTAGTTTGAAGTTCAAACAAAAGTTTACTAATGACTTTAATCTATATATGCATAGAGGCTATATCCTAATTTAGCTAGTGAATAGTTCAGGTTAAGAAGAAATATTTACAGTCGTCCCTCCATTTTTACGGACTTGAAGTCTGCAATCCTCGCTTATTGGCAAGGGATGAATGGAGGGGCATAGAATGGGGTGCGCATCCATGCCGCGCAGCCGCTCACCCCCGTGGACACGCGCCTCCATTCAAGCCAATAGGGCTTGAATATTTGCATTTTTCCTTTTTCGCAGGGGGTGGTGTCCAGAACGGATCCCCCGCGAAAAAGGAGGGGCGACTGTATCTCTCCATCTTTCCAAAGAAAGCTGAGAGAGGAGGAAGATGGAGAACCAACAGTTCAGTTGAAAATCTTTGAGAATCTAGCGTGTTAGCTATTCTCAAAAGGGGGAGTGACCTAAGTCACATGGTTAGTTTGAATGAGAGATAGGAGTTTGCATGCAGGAAATCCCTGTCTATCTAAGGAGGGGGAATGAGAATGCAAAAATCTTCCAATACTTCGTCATGCAGAAAATGGAGGAAATGTTGGAATTTTCCCCGGACAGAAGCATGTAGTGCATGTCCTATAAAAGAGGATCTCTGGTCACCCTGGAGGACATTTATTTCCTGTCACCCACCCCATCTCCTGCCTCCTTGTGGAGATCATCCTAAGTTTCTCCAGAACCTCAAAGGTTCTTTAGGCCCCTTCCACCACTTTAGCAGGAATGTGCCACAACTGGTGCTGCCTGGCTTTCAAAACAGCAATAAAGCAATAAAATTATTCAAAGGTAATGGTTAAGAGAGATTAAAATGGAATAAAGGGAATAAATTTTGCCGCAAATATTCAAAGCCCATTGGTTACAATAGGCATGTGCTTTTGTGTGCGTTGCTGCGTGCACGCCTCAAATGCAAACACCATTTTGTCCCTCCCCTCTTGCCATCCGCGAAGGACGAGTGTGTGTGTGTGTGTGTGTATGTGTATATATATATATATATATATATATATTGTGTGTGTGTGTGTGTGTGTGTGTGTGTGTGTATGGTGGCATATATATATAGCTACCTTGAGTCCCCTATACCAGGAAAAAAGCAGGATATAATAAATAATAATATATATAATCTCTTCTGTAAGAAATTTTACTCACTTGGCAATTATTATACATATGCTTTTAGATGAAGTAAGATAACAGAGAAGTGTTTGTAACTTTTATAATTTTGTTGTTGTGTGCAAGTTGTTTCCGACCCTAAAGCAGACCAGACGTATCATGGGGTTTTCTTGGCACGATTTATTCAGAGGAGGTTTGCTATGGCCATCCTCTGAGTCTGAGTGAGTGTGACTTGCCCAAGGTCACCCACTAGGTTTCCATGGTCAAGCAAGGATTTGAACCCTGGTCTCTAGAGCCATAGATCTATGTTCAAACCACTACACCACATATGCTCAACTATAATAATAATAATAATAATAATAACAACAACAATCACAAATTGTCCATATGTATAAATAACATCAGGGTGGGCAACTGTGGAGGTCTAGGGGGCCATATTAGTCCCCTCAGGCAAACTTGGTCGGGTTGTGTCCCCCATTGCACCCACTTCTTCCTGAAAAGGTCCCCTAATGTCTCCAAACACCCCCAAAGCGAGGCATTTTCTCCATTTTGTAGCCTTCCTGGACTATTTTGGGCCCACAAAAAGCCATTTTAAACAAGAAATGAGCAGAAGTCACTTCCTTTTTGTGTCAAAAAAGGCTTCTCCTGGGCCTAAATTGCCTTCAAGGGCCCTATAGTTTGTCAGGAAAGCCACCCACATCCCATAGAAGGCATTTAGGGGCAAAAATAAAAATTGTTTTTAAAAATTTCACATTTTTTTTAACCCCTGGTGGACCCAGAGGTTTCCAAATGTAATAGAAATAATAGTGGACTGGTAGTTTGTTGTGGCACCAGAGCTCTCTGACAAAACTACAGTTCCCAGAATTCCATAGCATTGGGCCATGGCAGTTAAAGCAGTGTAAAATTGGGTTATTTCTGCAGTGCGGTTGCAGCCTAAGACATGTACCAATGGATTCAAATTACAAGAAAACAAGTTTCTCCCTAAACAGGAGGAAGTACATCCTGAACATAGGAACATGCTTTTTTACAATACATAATGATATGTCTTTATTACATCAACAGAAATGGTGTATAGACAAAATTAAGTTAACACTATCAATTCAAATTAAAGGAAAGGGTTGTTTTTCTCTTTGCACAACACTGTATTTACAATAAGTGAATGAAGTCGTAATAGGAACAGTTTTAACAGTGGAACAATTTACCTCAGAAAATGGTGGACTCCCTTTCTTTGGAAGGCAGAGAAAAATTTAAGTTTTATGTGCAGAAAAGAGCATAGCTGTAACAGAGAAGCACAGAAACCAACCACCAAGAATGTAACATTTCGAAGAAAATGCCCAAACATGACATTTCAAAAAATTAATAATCAATAGCAATTACTTTAAAAGGAAAATAAATAAAAAATTAAAAACTTGTCATAGAATGTATCACTGAATAATTGTTGAGAAAGGTCAGAAACAAACAGTAGTGTCAGAGGTTGGTGGTTGCCTCATGTCAAAACAACTTCTGACACTAATAATAAATTGCTTGGTGGTTGCTTCAGATATATATATATATATATATCAGCCACATTCCTGCTAGTAGCCAACCATCACCAGTTTTTTAAAAGGTTAAAATAACATTCCTCAAACAAAAATAGATTGTTACCAATGCCAACAAGATTTTGCAGGCAAACAAATAAATAAACAGATTAACCCACCAAAGACTGCACAAGTATTGCCTAAGAAACATTATTTAAGACCTCATTAAGAGAGAAGCATTACCAATTTTTTTCTTTTCTTTTCTTTTCTTCTTGATGAATTTTCTCAGTAGTTTTAAGCAAAGGGAAGGGGCTGTGTGTGGCTCCTCTGGCTGACACACAAATTTTAACTTTTAAATGTGAGCCTCCTTCATACAAACACACTCTTTAAGGAGGAAAGAGAAGTGGAAAATAATAATAAAAGCACACTGGGCCCATTTATTGTGGTGGCAATGCTTGCTAGTGCTATCCTCAAGGGACAGAAAATGGCTTCCAAGAGGAGTTTCTTGCTCTTAAGCAAGCCTAACAATCACATTTTAAACTACCTGCACCTGCAGCATTTGGCTGGACCATGCAAAAAGCAGATAAGAAGAAAGCCAAATCATTTGGTTTTCAATTCAAATTCAAAGGTATAGCTATGTTAGTCTGCAGAATCGGTACGTAGCACCTTTGAGACTAAGTGAAAGAAAGAAGTTGGCGTCATGAGCTTTTGTAGTCTACTTCCTCAGATATATTTGAGAGTGAAGAGGGCTGAGGATCCCGTGGACGGACAAAAAGACAAACAAATGAGTCCTTAAACAGATTGAGCCTCAAATTTCCCTGGAAGCCAAGATGATAAAATTGAGGCTGTTGTACTTTGGCCATATCAGAAGAAGACATGAATCATTTGAAAAGGCAATAATGCTAGGAAATGGAGATGGTAGTGGAAAGAGAGGAAGACCACATGCCAGATTGATAGACTGAACCAGGGGCAGGGTGACCAGGTGTCCTCCTTTTCCAGGACATGTCCTACATGTCAACCTTCTGTCCAGGAGGAATTTCAAAATGTCCTCCATTTTGAGCAGGACTAAGAATGATGGATTTACATTTATATGAGTCTTTTTAGCTTCTGTTTTGTAGTGCCCTGCATTTTTCTCCAATGCCCTACATTTTGTGGTGGCTTGTCCTCCTTTGGCGTTAGGACATCGGGTCACCATGATCAGAAAGGCCAAGGGCTTGAATTTGCAGGACCTGAGAAGAAAACCGGAGGACAGAGGGCTTGGAGAGGTCTCATCCACAAGGTCGCCATGAGTCAGGGTCAAGTCAAAGACAGTTAATATGTGTTTGGCTGTGTGCATTTGCCTTACTGCCCATTCTCTCTTCCTAGGCGTTCACAAATGTACGAGCGTGCATGTGTAATATTTCAATGTATTGCTCTGTCTTGCACTTCTACATCTGTGCTAAAAAGAAGGCGAATGGAACAATGGACGAACACAGCATTTGGGCAGCTGTGATAAGGAAGAAGCACTTTGCTGGACTGCTCAAACCACTAAGATGGTGGGGAAATGGGGGATACAGGCACTGGGATAACTTCCCTCCATAGTGGACAGATAAGCTTTGTTGTAAATGGCAACTGCGGGGGGTGGGGGACTAGTGGGAAGATGCTAGTACTCTTCTTTTGAGCATCTGGTTGTCCACTGTGGGAAACAGGATGCTGAATAAACTGGCCTTTGGTCTGATTCAGCATGTCATTTTTGAACCAATTCTACTGCCTTTGGGCTTGCCTACATAAACCCTGAATTTTCCCCATCTCTGGAGCTTGCTGCGTGCTGTTTACATTGTCATTGTATGCCTCCAAGTTGTTTCCAACTTTGGCCTAAGGCAAACCTATCCTGGGGTTTTCTTGACAAGATTTGTTCAAAGGAGGCTTGCCTTCCCCTTCCCCTGGAGCTGAGAGTGTGTGACTTGCCTAAGGCCACCCAGTGGGTTTCATGGCCATGCTGGGAATTGAACTCTGGTCTCCAGAATCACAGTCCAGCACTCAAACCACTACATCACCCTGGCTCTCACTGTTTACGTTACACAGGCCCCAAACCCTGAATCGGATCCAGGCTGTTTTTATAATACCCAGACCCAATTTGGGGTTTCGCACTCAGAGCAAACCAGGGGGATGATGGCTTGCTCCTTTCCCACATAGTCGCTGCAAGTGGCCCTGCTGAGCTGCTCCATGGGAGAAAGTTGCTTTGAGTTCAGAAAGAGGCTGGGCACCTCGTACGGGTCTCAGATAAACTCATGTCTGCAGCAGCAGTGCCAGCCGACTCGCAGGGGATGCATGGGAAAGGGGCTGCCTGTCATTTGCCAAAAGCCTGCACCTGGTGAGGGGTGGGAATCAGGGGAAATTTGGGGCCAGAATACTCTGGGGGCAACCTGTAATATTCTGGCAAATGTAGTCTTGATTATTCCATAAACTTATTGAGGGCAGGGTGGACTTAAAGAAGCTGCTATACCTGTGCTTTGTCCAATATTTGTATTACATCACAAAAGACATATGTTTGGAATACAGAGCATAGTCTCTACATCAGAAGACGACTTCTAAAACATTCAGTCCAAGACGATTTTGAAGACTGCTGTTTCTCAAAAGAGACTGGCAACACTGTTTTTCAACTTCACATTTCAAAATGTTGAAGGGAAACAGGTTGCAAAAGAAAACCACAACTGCCAAGGTCTTCTGCAATAACAAGATAAAGGAATCTCCCTCAACCTTGCAACTTCAGATACCTGGGACTTCCCCTCCCATCATCCACAGCCATTATGGCCTGTAACAACAGGTATTAAGGACCAAGATACCTGTTGAGGAAGACTGGAATAGAGAATCCCAAAGACAGAAAGGCAGAGATGTCACACTGGTTGTCTACTGGAAACCTCCTTCACAGTGATATATTAGTTCTACTTATGTGGAGATTTGACCTCAGTTGGGACAACATTCTGGGTATTTTGGCTTCTGAGCCACTTTTTTGGTCAGATATAAATAAGGTGGAGGTCTATCATCTTTCTGCAGGAAAAGCCGTGGCTCATCTTTCCCTCAGCTATTGAGGCTGAAATAATTGAAAAGGTATGAGCTGCATTTTGACAGACAATTTGATACAGATGAATTGTTCAGGTCCAGTGAAAATAGAGGTTGCAGCCTCACACCCCTGAGATGAAGACATCTTGCACAGAGTGAACTTTCGTCCCTCATCAGTTTCTGCAGCTGCTGCCAGACTACTGTGTGTCCATTGCTTCTTGTTCCACAGTTTTCTCATCCGGCTGCACATACTTCTCCTGGACAGCCAATGTACTGAGTATTGGGAGTTAAGGGGAAGGAAACAGCAAGTGGAAACTGATGCTCAATGCCAGAGACATAGCTGTGTTAGTCTGGAATATCAATATGCAAAGGGATCTTTTAACACCTTTGAGACTGAGCAAGAGAAGTTGTAGTGTAAGCTTTCGTAGACTGAGGAAGTAGACCAAGCCAATGAAAGCTTACGCTTTCGCTCAGTTAGTCTCAAAGGTGCTGCAAGATCCCTTTGCATACTGATGCTCAAAGTGTAAGACAGAAGCTCCCTGATTCATCATTCTTTATCTCTAACCTGACTGTTAGCTGACAGCACAATTAATATGAGCACATTCCATCCAAAGTACAGTCACAGAGGGCTGAGTGATACAAAAATGGAATTTAAGCTACATGGAATAAAAGTGGGAGAAGTGATTTGTACTCTAGATCATAGGTAACCATCTGATAACCCTCAGGCTAGGCACAGCACACAAAACAATTTCATCCTGACCCCAGTAGTCCTCAAATTTTAATCAAAGAGTGGTAAAATGTTGCTCACAGCTTCACTCTTGAGAAATTGTTTTTGAAAGCTGCAAGAGAGGGAGAAAGATGAGCCATACTTCAATGTTACTATATATCTTTGAGCTTTTGATTTGGTTAGTGCCCTAAGGGCTTGTAAAGCTTCAGTTAATTTTCTTATAAATCTCTGATCAAGGAAGCAGAATTTGTATTGATAAGCCGGATATTTTGGGTTAGCTTGTGTTGGGAAACTCATGTACAGCATGCAGATGTGCCTTCTACAAATTCTGGGGGATTCCATGCCTCTGCTTCGGTTCTTTCATATCAGAAAAGAGACAGACAAGTCACATCTGAAGTAAACCCAGTGACATTGATGAGACTTAGGTTAGTTATGATTTCAGTCTCACTTATTTCAGTGGGTCTAGTTCAAATGTCGTTTAACTGGAACTCCCATTAGTCCTAGCCAGCACAGCCAATAGTCAGGAATGTTGGGAACTGCAGTTCAACATCTACAGGGGGCCCTACTTCCCAAGTCTGGCATAGTCCAAGTATGATCAAGTCTGGATCTATCTCACTATTGCAGAACATGAAAACCTGTCTTAACCGCCATAGCCCTAACATGTTTTAAAAACCGAGCTGCAATTGGAGAAAGATTTTTGCTCACAGTAATGACCTGTGGATTTAATTCACAATTTAAGACTTCCACAGTTCTCTCTGCCCATGTGCTGGTAACATAATGATGTGAATGCAGGTTTCTTAAATATCTGTGGCTGATGTATTCCTGACATATGTAAATAAGACCCAGCTTCTGTATATGAAGGAGGAGAAGTGGAAAAAAATATCATAGAATCATAGTGTTGGAAGAACCACAAAAGGATACGATGTGAAGTGGAAATCAGCTCCTACTGCTGCAGACATCATCGCTTCAAGGTTTCTGTGCTCCAAGTCTCCAAAAGAGTATCCATTGGCTTTGTCCACTGCCTGCATCACATGCCTCATGCTCTCTTTATCCTGGCAAGAGGAACAAGTGAAACAACATGTGAAGGGGCCAAAACTGATTTCGCTCTTATATGGCATCTTACTACCCACTACTACCCAGAGGAGGAAGGCAAAGGCAAACCTCCTCTGAACAAATCTTGCCAAGAAACCCTTTGATAGATTCACTTTAGGCTCACCATAAGTCAGAAATGACTTGAACGTATATAACAAGAAATCTAAAACAGTAACTCCAAAGCTTTGGCTGATTCACAAATGACAGCATTGCATCATTTTCATCACTCAATTGCTTACAAAAACTGTTTTTGGATTTAAAACTAAATCATTGCTACCTGATGCTGTACGCAAACCCCCTTGAACTAGGACAGGACATTTTAGCTCTGACACTCATGTTTTGCTGTAAAAATCCACACAGAAGTTAGACCTTCAATGAAGGCATTCTACAAGATTACTATCTGCAGAGTTACAAACCATGTCCTCAAATTTCAGGCACCTGTTGCCATATGCATATTTTTTCAACACACCAAAAAGAGTTGAAATAAATCTACTGATTTTTGCCACCTGTGTACATTTTTGTCCCAGATAACATAATTTAGTAGGACACACACACACCACCAAAACATACTGGTTTGATAAGCTTTGATGCAGGAAAGAAAAATGATAAGCTCTGGTTGTCATAATGTTGGCCCAGTTTGAGTAAAAACTGATTTTTTTCACTTGGGGAGGCATTGGTATTTGTTACAATCAGGAAACACCCCACCATACAAAAAGTATACATTTTATTGTACTTTATCTAATTTTATTTTACTTTTATGCCATCTGGTGTTTTCTGGATCTGTGTGTTTGGATGAAACATACCTGAGTCTGTAAATGGAATGTGTATGCAAGTGCTTTCAAGCTGTCTGTTGATTTATGGCAAGTTTCACAAAAAGTTACTTGAAAATTTAACTTTTCCAAGTTCTGACAAAATTGCAGTTTAAGCAGCTTGTGGCTATTAGTTCCCTAAGGTCTGATTATTTGTTTCCTGAAAACTGAGTGTAGGTACCTGGACATTGAGAGGAATAAAAGAGACCAAGCTATAGTCCTCAATTACTTCCACAAGTTTCTCATTCAAGCGACGGTATTTCTTGAAAAAAGGATCTGAAGCCAAGTGATCCACGAGGTAAGACAGATCAAGAACCTCTGTGTAGTAATCTAGATTGAAAGCTGCAACAAAAGTAAAAGAGAAAAATATTGAGGAAATTTAAGAACAGAGGTGCAAATCAAGCCAAATCAGGTCAGTCGTATTGGTAAGAACAATGTCTTCATGCTGGTTGGGGAATTCTGGCAACCGTATTCCTAAAAAGGAACTTTTACAAGGTTTTGCTACATTTGCCTCCCATTTAGTTAAGTCCAAGATCCTTTTTGATTGGAAAGAAAGGGATCTACCATTCAACTATAGACTTCCTCAGGGAACAGAACTAAATAATCACATCTCTTATGTTGCCTCAGAGTGTAGTGGAGTCTCCTTCTTGGACATTTTTAAAGAGGCTGAATAGCCATCTTTCGGGAATGCTTTGATTGTGTCTTCCTCCATGGCAGGGGTTTGGATTGGATAGCCCTTGTGGTCTCTTCCAACTATGATTCTATTATTCTTGTTATTCCTTCTAACTGGTACTTAATTAAAGGCTAGACTTATGTATTTCACAGCCCTTTGTGAACCCACTTGCTGGTGGCTCTTACCCAGTTTCCCATATTGTTCTATCAGGTCCATTTTGGAGAGGATGTTGACATGGGGCAGCTCTACATGCAGCATTGTGGAGAGGGAAGTGCAGAGAACAGAGATGAATTTGCCAGGGTCTGTGCAGTAATGAGAATCCACCAAATGAACTGCAGCCAGCTGCAAAGAGCAAATAAGAAAAAAGAGAAGAACAAGAAAGAGCTGCCATTACATTTAGGGTACTGCAACAGTTAACACATGAAAACAACAAAGTGGTTAAGATACTTCCTCTATCAGGGGGTGTGCTCCAACTGTTTCTTGGATGGCAACCTCTGACCGTGGACTGTGTTGGCCAGGACTGAGGGGAGTTGCTGGCCTGCAACAGGTGGAGAGCTACTGTTGCCTAATCTTGCTTTATATCTACCTTTCTTTAAACTTGTTGTTGTTCTATGCCTTCAAGTCATTTCTGACTTACGGTGATCTTAAGGCAAACCTATCATGGGGTTTTCTCGGCAAGTTTCTTCAGAAAGGGTTTGCCATCGGCATCCTCTAAGGATGAGAGAGTGTGATTTGCCTAAGGTCACCCAATGGGTTTACATGGCTGATCCAGGATTCCAAACCTGGTCTCCAGTCATAGTCCAACACTCAAACTACTACACCATTTTGGCTTTAATTTAGGGGGGGGGGGATATATATTGCATGAGGATGTTTCAGGAAGGATTCAGGTACGTAGAATCTTGCATTGTTTCTTCTGCTCGGGGTGCTGATCCCAACTATCCACAACATTGGGAAGCAAGCTTAACCGCCAGCCTAACAGGGTGAAGCATCTACCCTGTGCCACATGGTGCACCATGAGTCATTTACTGAGGGTTTTCAAAGGAAGGTGCAGGGAAATGGTGATCCATGCCACCATGGATCTACTTTAATACTACTGCAGATGACTTCTCCAGCATGTAAGATACATATCAGATGCTTAATCCTAGGATAAATTGGGGAATTAATTTACCAGCTGTTCAGACTTTTTTTTAGGATACTCTTAATACATAATAATATAAAACAAAAACACTTTCAAATTCACCAAAATTGTCATGCATCAATATATTTATAATAACCCTTTCAAAAACTGCTTTGTCGGTATTCCTTGCCCCAACATCATCAGACAGTAAATAAGTCAACACAATATTACCACCATCAAAACACCCCTATTTCTAGATGAAAATAGGAGCACAGGTTTTAGGAAAGCAGTCCCATTTGGAGATGCTTGAAAAAAAGATTGCTATGATGACGTCACTGTTTCCCAATGCTATTCCTCAGTCTACTAATGCAGTTCTGTATTGTGAAATCCAGGTATGTATTTTGAGCACTCAACAATCTCTACACAGGCTGACAAAAAAATTAAAAGTTAACAAATTGCTATAAAATATTTGTTTGTGTATACTGTATGTCATCATATTGATAATAATGCCAGCAAGTGGCTCAGTAATAATTGAACTATCTCCTGTTGCAGCTCAGGCAATTTCCGGCCAATCCAATCCATGAAAGTAAGGCCCACACTATGGCACAATTTGAACTGCCTGAACTATATAAACAGAAGGCTTGCCATATGAAACTTCATTCAAAAGGCTATCATGACACACAGAACTACTGTGAATTATTGCTGATTCTGGCCTCAGCTTAATCCTCCAGAATATTCTTACTGTGGGAACCCACTCCCAAGCAAAGCCTTAACATGTGAGATAGTTTTCTTTCTCTGTGCCAGGAATGGGAAACTTGATGGCCTTCAGATGTTGCTGGACTCCAATTCCAATGATTCCCCCACCACTGGCTATGCTGACTGGGGCTGATGCAACCTGCAGTCCTACAACATTTGGGAGAGGGGCACAATTTGTCCACTCCTACTGTGTGCCAAACTTACCCTGAAGTTCCATTTAGCAAGCTGAGCAAAGATGTTTCTCAATGAACTATGGTGTGTGCACAGTTCCACTTGTCCTGGGCAGTCAAATAAGAAATAATGACCCTTAAATTGGGCCAGTTTCTCCTGTAGCCAGTCAAAGTTAGCTTCCAAGTACTCCATGCAATAAATCAAGCCACCATTGGGCCCCAGTTTCAGGTTCTCCATAACATCAGCCAAGGTAATCAGTTCTGATATGTCTACAGCACACTGGTAAGGAATCACTTCATTGGCTGGGTCCAGATTCACAATGGCAACCTTGCGCCCAATTGCGGAAAGGAATTCCTGCATGCCTAGGCAGTAGGTTGTCTTCCCTGAGCCAGGAGGTCCAATCACTGCCTGGCCAAATGCCAATGCAGACGGCTTCTGGCTTTTTGACATGATGCAAATTTCTTTCTCCTAAAAAACAAGAAACAAAAAGGAAATTATCAGGTGTATATACACTCTTTCACACATTACTGAAAGATAAATCTTTCTTTGGCATCAAGCTGCCAAACTGCAGCTACTTCTTTCTGACTAGAACAGGAGTCGGCAACCTATGGCCTGTGGGCCGGGGCCGGCCCGCTGAGGCCTTAGGACTGGCCCATGGCTGGTCCTGTCGCCGCTGCTCCCACTGCGTGCGCCATCACTGCCGCCGTGCCGCGCGTGCCATTTTGGAATGCCCAATGGCGCCGGCGTTGTGCACACTCACACGGACTTCCAAAATGGTGCCCTATATCATGCGCGCATGCATACACAACGCAGAGTGCCATTTTGGAACACCCCCAGTGCCATTTCCTCCCCCCTGGCTCGTGGCAAAAAAAGTTGCTGACCCCTAGTCTAGAATATACATTTCAACAAGAAAGCTTTGCTGCAATCACAATTTACATTTTTTTAGAATTACATTTAAAGTGTTTTAGGTGTACATCACTTTTAAAAAGCAGCAGTGGAGTAAATTTCTGGCTTGAAGTCTAATAATTAGACTAGGACCTGGATCTGACTATGTATTTAGGCTTTGGGCAGTCAATTTCTCTCAACCGACCCTGTCACTGCATTATTATGAGAGTCAAAGAAATAATGCCATCCATGTATTCCTTGTATAGAAAGATATAGATATAAACATGAAAAACAGTAATAGTTTTATTATTTCAAAGGGAATCAGCCATGTATTTTCTGTTGCAGTACCCTACTAGGCAACTTGAAATTAGTAACACAATCTAAAGTAAAGGAACTTACGTAATCACATCTAGCATTCCATCTTAAACTACTACAAACCAAATAATTTGAGGCATTTCCATAGGATAACCTTTCTCTTGCTACCTTTTTTTCTTTACATTTAACATGAATATAACATGAATAGTCCCTTGAAAGGTAACTTCATTCATTTATTTTTATAAGGCAATGTTCTTCTTGTTGTGTGCCTTCAAGTTGTTTCCAACTTATGGCAACCCTAGGGCCATAAGTTATGGGGGTTTCTTGGCAAGTTTCTTCAGAGGGGGTTTGGCATTCCCACCTTCTGAGGCTGAGAGAGAGTAACTTACTCGAGGTCACCCAGTGGTTTCTATGACTGAGTGGGGATTTGAACCCTGGTCTCCAGATTCATAGTCCAACACTCAAACCATGCTGGCTCAATATAAAAATATAAAATGCCACAATATAGAGAGAGCCAGTGTGGCGTAGTGGTTTGAGTGTTGGACTACAACAATGGAGACTTCCTGCTTGGCCATGAAACCCACTGGGTGACCCTGCACAAGTCACACTCTCTCAGCCTCAGGGGAAGGTCATGTAAAGCCTCCTCTGAACAAATCATGCCAAAAAACCCCCATGATAGGGTCACCTTAGGGTTGCTGTAAGTCGGAAATGGCTTGAAGGCAAACAACAAAATAACATGTATACATTGTATGCCTAAAAGGAGAGGTCCTACTAGTCTACTTAAGCAAGATCCACTACATATTTTTGGATGAGAGATGGATGAGAGGAGTTCTAAATCTATTTCAGGGTAGCATAATAGATACCTATTGTGTGTGTGTGTGTGTGTGTGTATACAGATGCAACCGGGGTGGCTTACTGTATTAAAAGTACAATACAAATGCAATACAAATCCCACAAACCCACCCACCCCTTAAAATATAATTAAATGATAAAAGTATTTAAAACATACTCAAAATAAGTATGTTTTAAATACTTTTATCATTTAATCAAAGAACATCAAGCAACAATAACAGTAACTGTGGCAGAGTTTGGGAGAGAAAGATAAATTAACTCTAAAATAATGTTATTGCATATATATACATACATAATACATATATGTGTGTGTATGTGTCTCTCTCTCGATATATATATATATATATATATACACAGTATATGTATATATTTGTGTGTATATATATATATATATAGAGAGAGAGAGAGAGAGAATATAATATACATATATATATAGTGTTTGTGTGTGTGTATATAATGTGTATATATTATATTAATATATACAATATATATTAATTTATATATATATATATATGTGTATATATATTAGATATATAGAGAGACTATGTATATATATCTTGTGTGTGCGTGTATGTATATATATTATGTGTGTGTATATATAGAGTATTATATATATACATATATATATATACATTATATATATATTATATATATATATGTAGTGTATATATAGAGAAAATATGTATCTCTATCTATCTTGTATGCATATATGTGTGTGTGTGTGTGTGTGTATATATATATATATATATATATATATATATATAGTATTTGTGTGTGTGTGTGTGAAGTATTGGACCTTCCTTAAGTAGAGTAACAGGACCTCTCCTTTTAGGGTGCTTTATAAGGAAATTTGAGATTTTGTGGGAATGGGATTAAAGTGCCTGGCATCAAAATGAGAATCAGACGCTGAGCATTTTATAAAGGCGTTTTGCAGTTTAGGAGGGATAAGCCCTGTCCTGGGGCAAAATGGGCTTCCCTCAGTCTCACTCCTGTGGAGGGGGCAATTAAATAAACGGGGGACACACACACACAAATTAAGAAACATGAACGAGGGAGGAGCAGCAAAAAATATTAGCCAAGGCAAACGTAACTCACCTTCCAACCATCTGCAACACGGACCCTTTTCACCGTCGCACCGCCTTCTCCGGCATAGAGATAGGAAAATGTAGAGTGAGCATGAACTTCCGGTCTCCTCTCTGTCAGGGTTACTTATTATTGTCAATGGACTCCTTGGCACAGGACACCTGACTTCCGGTTACAGATGTTAAGGAAGTAGGTGAGGTACTCTTCAGCACTGGTTCTCTTAACAAAATTTGGTACAAAAGGCAGAAATAACATGTAATAGGTTCCAAAAATTGAAATTAGAGAATGCACAAAATCTATATCTATATCTATATGTATGTGTGTGTGTATATATATATGTATACACACACACACACACATATATATATATATATACACACACACACACACACACACACACACACACACATCCTACAAAAGAGACAAAACTTCAGTTCCTGACTATATAGTAAAGCTATCAAATTTCAGAAGCACTGGGGAAGGCAGACTTCTGCAGCACAAGATTCCTGGACATTTCCTTTCCAATGCCATCCTCTGAGGCTGAGAGAGTGTGATGACCAAGGCCATCCAGTGGTTTCCATGGCCGAGTGGGGATTTGAACCCTGGTCTCCAACAACAACAGAAGTTCCTATATGAGTTGCCTCCCCACTACAAAATTAAAATGTTAAAATGTTTTGGCAAATTTTTAAGTACCACATGGCTCAATGCTATTGAATCCTGAGATCTGTAGATTTGTGAGATATTTAGCCTTCTTTTGTCATAGAGTGCAGGTGCCACAATAAACTACAAATCCCAGGATTCCATAGGATGGAGCCATGACAGTTCAAGCAGTGGATGAAGTTTAAAAATGGAAACAGGAGAGCCATGTACATTTGGGATCTATATATTTAATTTATATATTTATAATTCTAGAGCCAGCGTTGTGATTTGAGCATCATACGATGACTCTGGAGAGCAGGGTTTGAATCTTTTCTCTGCCATGATAACTCACTAGGTGACCCAGGGCAAGTCACACTATCTCAGCCTCAGAGGGTGGCAAACAAATGTCAAAAATGCCATGATATTTTTGCCTTAGAGTTGCCACAGGTCAGAAACGACATGAAGGCACACAACACATTTGTAATTCTAAAAAAACCCAAACCTAAATAATTGGGGAAAAAAATCTAAATGAAATAAAGCCAGTCTTTGCTGCTATCTGTTGTATGTATGTAAATTTGCTGCCCCTCATTGTGTCACACCTATAATAAAACTTGAGATTTTCTTCATTGATTTCTGTGTATAGTTTCCTATCCTGGAAAACCCTCTGAAAGTTGTGACAAGTATTCAAAGGAAAGCTGGAACAGTTCCAATCCAGAAAGAAAATGAACCACATTTATTATTTCTATTTTGTCATCATGCACCGGGTGACCAGGTGTCCTCTTTTCCAGGACATGTGCTGCATTTCAACCTTCTGTCCAGGAGGAATGTCAAAATGTCCTCCATTTTCAGCATTACTAAGAAGTATAAATTTACATTTATATTAGTGTTTTTAGATTTTATTTTTCTTGAATGCCCTAGATTTTGCAATGCCATGTCCTCCTTTGGAGTTATTCCATCTGCTCGCCCTGTACTTGCATTATAATGGAATTGCTGTAGCTTTTTGTATCTCTATGGTGCAATAAAGCATCATGAAGGTCTACTAATGCCATTTATCAGCTCCTTGTACAGTCTTTATTCTGCTCCAGATAGAAAAATTAGGTGCAGATCACTGAAGTTTTCATGCATTACAGAGACTGTCAACTGGCGACTGCTTTCTGCAGAGTGACATTCACAACCCAAGGCTTTTTGCATTGTTTTTGGCATCTTTTCTGGGGTCATAAAATTCAAGTAGTGTGAAAACAGGCATTAGTCTGGAATCAGAGTTGGGAGAGACCCCAAGGACCATCCAATCCACCCCCTTGCCATGCAGGAATACACACTCAAAGCACCCTTGACAAATGGCCATCCAGCCTGTTTAAAACCCTCCGAAGAAGTAACATATTACAGAGCTCTTCCACATTGCAGAAATAAAACATTTTAACTGTCATGGCTCCATCCTGTGGAATCATGGGATTTGTAGTCTGGTGAGGTATTTAGCCTGGTCTGTCAGAGAGGTCTGGTGTCCACTATTGCTCTCTGCTCATAACTCCTTCTTCCTTCTGAAAATTCCATCCATGATTTCTACATACTCTAGTGATTCTCAAACTTTGGTCTTCCAGGTGTTTTGGACTTCAGCTCCCAGAAGCCCCAGCCAGCCTGGCCAGCAGTCAAGAATTCTGGGAGCTGAAGTCCCAAACATCTGGAGGACCAAAGTTTGGGAAATACTGCTATAAGTGAACAGACAAAAAGGATATCATGGTAAAAGTGATCAACATCCAGTGAGAGGTCCGGGAGAAGTAATAGAGGCAATACTTCTTCAATTAGTTTTTGTCTTGTAATCAAGCTGGAAGCCAGACAGAAAAGCATTGAAATAATTAGTGTCACCCCAAACTGCCTAGAGGTGACATGGTACGCATGCTCCATTCATTAGTGCTTCCTTCAGGATTACTACATATGTGTCTACACTGTAAAAACAATGCAGTTTGACACCACTTTAACTGCTATGGCTCTATACTACAGAATCCTAGGATTTGTAGTATGATGAGGTACCAGTAGTCTTTGTCTTTAGCAGAAAAGGCTAAAGACCTTAAAAAGCTACAAATCCCAGGATTCCATAAGATGGAGCTAGAGCACTTAAAAGTGGTGTCAAACTGGATTATTTCTACAGTGCAGATGTACCCTAGAATTATCAGAGCCTGAAAGAGGTTCTGATTACTTCTGCTATCTCAGTCATAAACCCTGCCCTAGCTGATTTCTTGAGCCAAGAGGTTTGATGATCTCTAAAGAGTAAGTTGAAGGCTTCAGTTCTTGTAAAAAAGTAGCAACAGGTATGTATTGTCCATGTTTTTTTAAATAAAAATAATTACCATTTGTTTCAGATTGGCTAATACAAAATTAATTACAATTTTAAATTTAAAAACAACAAGCATACAACAGAATAAAGAAGAACAACTTTTGCTACTGCAAAAGCCAAAAGTCAGTTAATGGTGGCAATCCCTCAGGACGAACTGGAGCTCCGATGAAAACCATGTACATCATGGTCAAACTCCACATCTTGCCGATACTTCAAGCTGATTGGTGGCTGTCGCCGAAGCAGTTGCTCTTTTCTGTCCTCCGGATGGGGGTCATCATAGATGGTGGAGATCAGTCCACAACCGTCCCGGCGAGGTTTCTTGGGCTTGACAAAAGTCTGAAGCTTCTCACCATGGTACCTAAAGGAAAGGAGGAGAGTCAAAATTTTCAGAGGCACAGCAGAGAGAAGGCAAATTGTGTTTGCCCTGACAACCATACTATTCAGTTTGTTTTAGATGTAACAGAAGTCAGTTCCAAAATAGTCCACAGGAGTGGAAACTGAGTGGTCTGTGGACAGTAAGCAGGCTAGGGAAGGGGTTGAGTGCATCCCTTGGTTCCCACCAACTTGCTCCCAAATTTAAAAATTCGGCCAAGAAATAGTCTAGTTAGGAAGTGTAGCTAATCTGAATAAGAAAGACACCAGACTCTGCTTCTGAGTGCAAATACATGTTCCAGTTTTGAGCTAGCAGATGAGCAAAGCAGTTACTAGCAGATTTTTGTTTTTAAATGCTTAGGAATGCATTTCTTGTTTTGCCCGTCTTTTCTGATGACTAGAAGTACATGTAAGGGGCTATTTCTGCAGAGAATGAATTCTATATTTGGACTTGGATCCATGACTTGGGGCTTTCCCTCTCAATCTTCTATCTTTATATAGAGTTTTTGTGACAACAGCAGCAATCTGGGGGAGAAGGAAAAACTGAGATGCAAGATTTCTTGATATTTTCAAGCCAAGGAGGAAAACCTGTTTTTAATTTATTATTCCAGAGGGGAATGGAAGTATATGCAATATACTTATTTTTGCATCTTATTTAATGCATTAGTAATATGAAATGCTCAATTCATAACTAAGTTGGCACACACAATTGTATTAGTTGGAATATTTACCAAGTTTTAAAAAATATATAAAACCACTAATTTTGCAAGAAAGAGTTCTGGCACCTACATGGATCCTACGCTTGTGCCATCCTAGCCTAGACCAATTCAAAACAGAGATGATAATCACAAACTTTAGACAAGAAGGCCATGTATTTTTAATGGAAATGTCCAACACTTACCCCAAGCCCCTCTTGCATTTGGGATTCTGGCCCTCGCTGAGCAGTGCTTCAGCCATTCCAGAATTGCTGCTTCCTAGGCCAAGGCCCTCAGTCCAGCCCTGCTTTTCCATCACTTTCCTGCCAATACCCTGAAGAAGGGAAAAGAATCTCTAAAGCAACAGATTAAAGCAACCTATGGAGGGCTGGAGGGGTGGAAGGTTGGCTAAATGTGTTTCTGTTGGACTACAGCTCCCAGAATCACCCATTCAGTGGCCCCTCTGGCTGAGAAAGTTTCCCGGGAATTGTACTGAAGTTTCTTTATTTATTGAAGTTGAATACTTACCGTATTTTTCGGCATATAAGACGCTCCGGCATATAAGACGCACCCAATTTTAAGGAGCAAAATCTAGGAAAAAAAAAGATTCTTAACCAAATACTGTAGTAAAATATTTTATATCAACTGTATAAAGTTAACAGCAGTTTAAGAACAATTTTAAGTTGTAAATGTAAATTTAAGCCAGCAGCAGGGCCAGGTATTGCACAAATTCCCTGCCCAACTTTCTTGCAAGTCTCCTGTCGCCTTATGGTGACTCCATGAATTTCTTAGGGATTTCTTAGGCAAGAAAGACTCGAGAAGTGGTTTTGCCAGTTCCTTCCTCTGAAATACAGCCTGCAGCACCTGGGATTCTTTGGCGGTCTCTCATCCAAGGACTATCCAGGGCTGACCCTGCTTAGATTCCAAGATCAGATGGACTGGTACCTTTGGAGTTTTTAGGCCATTGTCTTATGGAGTAATTTATGGCTTATTTTGACCCTACCATGAGGGTTTTCTTGTAAGATTTCTTCAAGGGTTTTTTTTTTTGCCATTTCCATCCTCTGCACCCTCTGAGGCTGAGACAGTGTAACTTGGCCAGGGTACTAATCCAGTGCCTTGGAGTAATTTCTGGATCATTTGGATCCTACCATGAGCGTTTTCCTGGCAGATTTCTTCAGAGGAGGGAGTTTGCCATTTCCACCCTCTGAGGCTGAGACAGTGTAACTTGGCCAGGGTAATAATCCAGTGCCTTGGAGTAATTTCTGGCTCATTTTGATCCTACCATGAGCGTTTTCCTGGCAGATTTCCTCAGAGGAGGGAGTTTGCCATTTCCACCCTCTGAGGCTGAGACAGTGTAACTTGGCCAGGGTAATAATCCAGTGCCTTGGAGTAATTTCTGGATCATTTGGATCCTACCATGAGCGTCTTCCTGGCAAATTTCTTCAGAGGAGGGAGTTTGCCATTTCCACCCTCTGAGGCTGAGACAGTGTAACTTGGCCAGGGTAATAATCCAGTGCCTTGGAGTAATTTCTCGATCATTTGGATCCTACCATGAGCGTTTTCCTGGCAGATTTCTTCAGAGGAGGGAGTTTGCCATTTCCACACTCTGAGGCTGAGACAGTGTAACTTGGCCAGGGTAATAATCCAGTGCCTTGGAGTAATTTCTCGATCATTTGGATCCTACCATGAGCGTTTTCCTGGCAGATTTCTTCAGAGGAGGGAGTTTGCCATTTGCACCCTCTGAGGCTGAGACAGTGTAACTTGGCCAGGGTACTAATCCAGTGCCTTGGAGTAATTTCTCGATCATTTGGATCCTACCATGAGCGTTTTCCTGGCAGATTTCCTCAGAGGAGGGAGTTTGCAATTTGCACCCTCTGAGGCTGAGACAGTGTAACTTGGCCAGGGTACTAATCCAGTGCCTTGGAGTAATTTCTGGATCATTTGGATCCTACCATGAGCGTTTTCCTGGCAGATTTCTTCAGAGGAGGGAGTTTGCCATTTCCACCCTCTGAGGCTGAGACAGTGTAACTTGGCCAGGGTAATAATCCAGTGCCTTGGAGTAATTTCTGGCTCATTTTGATCCTACCATGAGCGTTTTCCTGGCAGATTTCCTCAGAGGAGGGAGTTTGCAATTTGCACCCTCTGAGGCTGAGACAGTGTAACTTGGCCAGGGTACTAATCCAGTGCCTTGGAGTAATTTCTCGA
This sequence comes from Phrynosoma blainvillii, assembly GCA_026167975.1. Classification (NCBI taxonomy): domain Eukaryota; kingdom Metazoa; phylum Chordata; class Lepidosauria; order Squamata; family Phrynosomatidae; genus Phrynosoma; species Phrynosoma blainvillii. The sequence continues at coordinate 25,250,997 of JANUYF010000008.1, forward strand.
TCATTTGGATCCTACCATGAGCGTCTTCCTGGCAGATTTCTTCAGAGGAGGGAGTTTGCCATTTCCACCCTCTGAGGCTGAGACAGTGTAACTTGGCCAGGGTAATAATTCAGTGCCTTGGAGTAATTTCTGGCTCATTTTGATCCTACCATGAGCGTTTTCCTGGCAGATTTCCTCAGAGGAGGGAGTTTGCAATTTGCACCCTCTGAGGCTGAGACAGTGTAACTTGGCCAGGGTACTAATCCAGTGCCTTGGAGTAATTTCTGGATCATTTTGATCCTACCATGAGCGTTTTCCTGGCAGATTTCTTCAGAGGAGGGAATTTGCCATTTCCACCCTCTGAGGCTGAGACAGTGTAACTTGGCCAGGGTACGAATCCAGTGCCTTGGAGTAATTTCTGGATCATTTGGATCCTACCATGAGTGTTTTCCTGGCAGATTTCCTCAGAGGAGGGAGTTTGCAATTTGCACCCTCTGAGGCTGAGACAGTGTAACTTGGCCAGGGTACTAATCCAGTGCCTTGGAGTAATTTCTGGATCATTTGGATCCTACCATGAGCGTTTTCCTGGCAGATTTCTTCAGAGGAGGGAGTTTGCCATTTCCACCCTCTGAGGCTGAGACAGTGTAACTTGGCCAGGGTACGAATCCAGTGCCTTGGAGTAATTTCTGGATCATTTGGATCCTACCATGAGCGTTTTCCTGGCAGATTTCCTCAGAGGAGGGAGTTTGCCATTTCCACCCTCTGAGGCTGAGACAGTGTAACTTGGCCAGGGTAATAATCCAGTGCCTTGGAGTAATTTCTGGATCATTTGGATCCTACCATGAGCGTTTTCCTGGCAGATTTCCTCAGAGGAGGGAGTTTGCCATTTGCACCCTCTGAGGCTGAGACAGTGTAACTTGGCCAGGGTACTAATCCAGTGCCTTGGAGTAATTTCTGGATCATTTGGATCCTACCATGAGCGTTTTCCTGGCAGATTTCCTCAGAGGAGGGAGTTTGCCATTTGCACCCTCTGAGGCTGAGACAGTGTAACTTGGCCAGGGTACTAATCCAGTGCCTTGGAGTAATTTCTGGATCATTTGGATCCTACCATGAGCGTTTTCCTGGCAGATTTCCTCAGAGGAGGGAGTTTGCAATTTGCACCCTCTGAGGCTGAGACAGTGTAACTTGGCCAGGGTACTAATCCAGTGCCTTGGAGTAATTTCTGGATCATTTGGATCCTACCATGAGCGTCTTCCTGGCAGATTTCTTCAGAGGAGGGAGTTTGCCATTTCCACCCTCTGAGGCTGAGACAGTGTAACTTGGCCAGGGTACTAATCCAGTGCCTTGGAGTAATTTCTGGATTATTTGGATCCTACCATGAGCGTTTTCCTGGCAGATTTCCTCAGAGGAGGGAGTTTGCAATTTGCACCCTCTGAGGCTGAGACAGTGTAACTTGGCCAGGGTACTAATCCAGTGCCTTGGAGTAATTTCTCGATCATTTGGATCCTACCATGAGCGTTTTCCTGGCAGATTTCTTCAGAGGAGGGAGTTTGCCATTTGCACCCTCTGAGGCTGAGACAGTGTAACTTGGCCAGGGTACTAATCCAGTGCCTTGGAGTAATTTCTGGATCATTTGGATCCTACCATGAGCGTTTTCCTGGCAGATTTCTTCAGAGGAGGGAGTTTGCAATTTGCACCCTCTGAGGCTGAGACAGTGTAACTTGGCCAGGGTACTAATCCAGTGCCTTGGAGTAATTTCTGGATTATTTGGATCCTACCATGAGCGTTTTCCTGGCAGATTTCCTCAGAGGAGGGAGTTTGCCATTTCCACCCTCTGAGGCTGAGACAGTGTAACTTGGCCAGGGTACTAATCCAGTGCCTTGGAGTAATTTCTGGCTCATTTGGATCCTACCATGAGCGTTTTCCTGGCAGATTTCTTCAGAGGAGGGAGTTTGCAATTTGCACCCTCTGAGGCTGAGACAGTGTAACTTGGCCAGGGTACTAATCCAGTGCCTTGGAGTAATTTCTGGATCATTTGGATCCTACCATGAGCGTTTTCCTGGCAGATTTCCTCAGAGGAGGGAGTTTGCCATTTCCACCCTCTGAGGCTGAGACAGTGTAACTTGGCCAGGGTAATAATCCAGTGCCTTGGAGTAATTTCTGGATCATTTGGATCCTACCATGAGCGTTTTCCTGGCAGATTTCCTCAGAGGAGGGAGTTTGCAATTTGCACCCTCTGAGGCTGAGACAGTGTAACTTGGCCAGGGTACTAATCCAGTGCCTTGGAGTAATTTCTCGATCATTTTGATCCTACCATGAGCGTTTTCCTGGCAGATTTCTTCAGAGGAGGGAGTTTGCCATTTGCACCCTCTGAGGCTGAGACAGTGTAACTTGGCCAGGGTACTAATCCAGTGCCTTGGAGTAATTTCTGGATCATTTGGATCCTACCATGAGCGTTTTCCTGGCAGATTTCTTCAGAGGAGGGAGTTTGCAATTTGCACCCTCTGAGGCTGAGACAGTGTAACTTGGCCAGGGTACTAATCCAGTGCCTTGGAGTAATTTCTGGATCATTTGGATCCTACCATGAGCGTTTTCCTGGCAGATTTCCTCAGAGGAGGGAGTTTGCCATTTGCACCCTCTGAGGCTGAGACAGTGTAACTTGGCCAGGGTACTAATCCAGTGCCTTGGAGTAATTTCTGGATTATTTGGATCCTACCATGAGCGTTTTCCTGGCAGATTTCCTCAGAGGAGGGAGTTTGCAATTTGCACCCTCTGAGGCTGAGACAGTGTAACTTGGCCAGGGTACTAATCCAGTGCCTTGGAGTAATTTCTTTCCACCCCCGTCCTGGGTGCTCCAATGGACTCTTCCTGGGATGGGAGGATGTCCTCTGACCCCAGGAAGAGTCCATTGAAGCACCCAGGATGGGGGTGGAAAGAGGAGGAGCACATTCAACTAGCCAGGAAAAGAGGACTCTTTCCACCCCCGTCCTGGCTGCTCCAATGGGCTCTTCCTGGGATGGGAGGAGCCCACTGGAGCACCGAGGCTCAGGCTTCAATGAGGCCTACTTTTAGCCTAGGCCTCGGCAGTTTGCCCTCAGCTTTTATATTCACTTCATTAGGCGCAGCAACTTCCCCACCCTCGTTTTGGGGAAGAAAAAGTGCGTCTTATATACCGAAAAATACGGTACATGAAGTTGCATTTATTTAGTGCAAAATAAATAAAATAATGGTAGCAAGGGTTGTATAAGAAGGATACCACCCAGTTTGCAGAGAGTTCCCACACACCTCCCAAGAGGGTCATGAGGTCAAATGGTCTCCCACTTCTGTTCATTTCCAGTAGTTAAGACTGAGAGGCAGAGTGCCCCTGCTTTTGGAGGCTCTTCCATCTATCAGCCACATACAAATATGCCCGTGGATAAAGTATTCAACCACAACCTCCTCCTCCTCCAGCTTTCAAAGCCATCTCTGCATCAGGATAGTAAGAAAAATGTGTGCATTTTGCAAAGATCTCACCTATCCTAACCAAAATTAGGCCATGTACCGTCACCTGCCTTGTTTTTGCAGTCCCTTCCTTCCAAACAGTGGCATCACTAGGGTTGGTGTCACCCTCCCCATTGACCTCCTCCTCACATTTCACACCATACAGAATACTTAGTAATGCTTTTTTGCACTAATGTGACTTGTAAATCATAAATCCCATATACCACTAAATGTCACGCTAATAGTTGTGACATAAAACTAGCAAAATTAAAATTATATCTTCAAATCACAATATTGTATGTGCAACATAAGTGTATTTACCTATACATAGTGAAGATTTGGTTAAAATGTGATTTTTAAAAGCAAATTTTAAAAATATTTTATTTAAAAAAATTCAAAAACGTTTTTTAATTTAAAATTTTGAAATTTGAATTTTTAATTTTAAAAAATCCTGGGGCCTCTTCACCCTACTCCCATAATCTCTTAAGCATTTTAAAGGGAAGCAGGTGAATGCCACAGCCCATTTCTGCCAAAAGGGAGGTGTTTCAGGAGCAATGAGTTCAACCCCCACTTTAAAGTGTCACCTGATATGGTCTGAACCCCCCGCACTCCCCTATTGATGCCACTGACCCAGGCCAGTGTGGCCTTGAAAACTGAAGCAAGCTTGGCTCTTCAAAATCTGCTCTACTATAAGCCTCAAAGAGCCTTCCCCATTCCCTCATGTAATTTTAATTCTTAAAAAGGTAAAGGTAGTCCCTTGATGTGAATGTCTAATCTTAACCAACTATAGGGGACAGTGCTCATCTCCATTATTAAGCCGAAGAGCCAGCATTGTCAGAGACTATTCTGTAGGTCATGTGGCCAGCATGGCTGCACCAAATGCTATTACCTTCCCACTGATGTGGTACCTATTACCTACTTGCATTTGCATGCTTTCAAACTGCTAGGTTGGCAGAAGCTGGGACTAATGACAGGAGCTCACCCCATCATTCAGCACTCGGACCTCAAACCGCCAACCTCCTGATCTTCCGATTGTCAGAATTGGCGTCTTAACCACTAAGCTACCACATCCCTCACGTAATTTCAATTCTTACCTTGGTATATTTTTCAAAGTTTCCAATTGTTTGTCCCAGAACAGACCCATCTTCCAAACCATCCCGAAGCCTCTGCTCAAACCGCATCTGCACCAAATCCCGGGCATCCTTGTCACCACCATCTGAAATTAAGAGAAATCCCACGTCATTCTCTGCTCTGCCCCCAAAGGGTAGAAAGCCAAAAGATGTGAAAGACAGGGGAGAGTTTATAGTTAATTGAAACCATCCCTAACTTGGTGCTATCAGAGGTCTTGCTGATTCTGTCTAGCCATTAAGAGAGTGACAGTTCATGTAAGCCTTTCCAGTTAGGTGCTATCAGATGTCTTGAGCTATATCTTCTCAAATCAAAAGTTGTAGCCCAAAACATCCAATACGACCAGGTTGGGGAAGGCTGGCTTGGGAAGGCACATGTATATACTTCAGTATGAGGAGATGACCCTCAGCACATCTAGTTAAAAGGAAATCAGATCTAAGGGCTGGAAAAGGCCTCCAACTAAGAAGGCAATTTCCAATCAGAGCCAGAGCTAGGGAAAAACATCACTTTGAAGAAGCTTGAGGAAGAACCGGGAGTGGATGCTCTGGCCTAGAAAAGGGACGGGAAGTAGGAAATGGTTATTGTTCACTGGTAGCAATAAATAATTGCAATACAAACTGCAGTTCAGGATTTTTGAGGTGTCATGTGCCATTCTGAGCACACATGCTAGGAGCAGGATGGCATGTTGAGAAGTTGAGGTGGGGCTGGAAAAAGCACTGACTTATGTGTGTTACATCAGATCCTTTAGTAGTTCCACCTAAGGCTGGTCAAAGTGTGGCTGGCAGAGCAGAGTGGTCAACAGACACAGAAACTCTATGTTGAATTGTGCTTGGAAGTAAAGGATCACAGTGCAAAACCCTTGTGATGTCCCATCCTAGCCAGAAAAGTCATATTAAATAGCTTATAGACTGCACCTCCAGCAACTCCATATAATGTGTGCTACACTAACTTAAGCTCTCCACATCCCTGGTGTCACAATTATATTGAATACCTTTATCATAGTAGATGCTCATGTCTACATCCCAGTCATCTGCTGTCTGCTCATCAAAATCTATCAAAAGAAAAGTAACATGTAAAGCCACTAGTATGTAACAGCTCAGCAGAGCTACTGTGTGCATCACAATCACAATACCCAAGTATTTTATGGATTCTGCCAATGTTTGGATGCAGGTCAGTATCTTAAGAATCACTGATTCAATTAATCTGTAGATTCAAAGAATGAAAGCACATAAAGGGATATTTTCTTTATCCACTTATAAAGATCATCTACTGAGACTCTACTCCAACTGCCCCCATATTCCCCCTGTGGTTTTGGTTTGGACCTGGAAACAAGAGACTTTCTTTTTTTTTGTCATATGTTTCCCCCTGATGTGTGCCTGGAGCACTTACCAGGCACAGTGTCAAGTCGATGCTTCCCAGGGTTAGGTCAGCTCAGCTGATAATTCTCTAGTGGAGGGATAAGAGACATGAGCTCCCAGATGCTGTTGACCTGATCCCTTACCATTGACTGTGGTGGCTTGATCTATGGTAACAGTCCAAAGACACCTGGAGGGCCACAAGTTGCCTATCCCTGCTCTAGTGCAGTGGACCAAGTTCCAGATTTTTGTATTTCTCCAGAATTATGCTGTCCTGAATTCTGTTTCTTGCCTCCATGTTTAGCAGCTACCTAGAACTGACTGGCAGTAAAGGCAAACCTCTCTTCAGCTCACCCTCTTCAATTAATCCTAGACTTAGCTTAGAAAGTCTTCACCTATCCCATTAATTCTCATTTTTGAGAGACTCCAAACTCTGCACTTTTCGCCTTCATAAAGGGACTTATCATTGTGAACAGGTTCTCATTAAGACTGACACAATGGGTAGAGGCCTGGAAAGAATCTCTCCTTTCTGGGGCAACCTAGGTACATTTGCACCAGGGAGGAACTGGTGCAACAGGGAAGCAAGTAAAATCCAAGCAAAGGGCAATGGAAGTAGGCAAGAGCAAGTTAACAATGGGCTTGGAACTACTGAAAGCTCAGTACCAGAAGACTGAAAGAAGAAGCAATTTCCTGTAGGAAATCAAACAAGAAATATGACAGGAACAGTTTTTAATATTTCTGCACTGAAGTGCTCAAATTATCCAATATTTCCATCATTAACGAAAGGGCTTCTGCAAGATGATTAGCTGGATTAGGGTAAAAAAAGAATCCACAAAAGGTAAGAAGTCTTTAATTATGGTTACCTCCTTCTTCTTCTTCTTGCCAGTACTGTGCGTCTGTATAGAACACCAACCCGGAGCCTCCCTTTTCCCATTTCAGTTCAATCTCCTCCTCATACAGACGTTCCTTGATGCGTTCCTGGCTCGTGACATCCTCATGCAAAGCCTCATGTCTCTCCCATTCTTCACATCTATCATCATCTTCATCCTGTAGCAGAGAGGTGGGGGAACAGAAGAACAGAACATCTAAAATTGGACTCAGTCACCTTCCAATAACTAACATCAATAATTCTAGTAGTGGAAATTCTTTTGCGATCAGCCAGGAGTGAAGAGGTTGCTGGAATGTCGGTCTGCAATGTCTACAGATGGAGTGAGCTTTACCCACATCCCGTGCTGGCATGGCCTCTGAGCTAGGAGATGTCGTTTCTATTTAAATGTAGGCTCTGTCTTGCTATGTAATTCTAGCTTTGCTTCAAAAGAACATCCAGTACTGTAGAATCAGGAAGATTCCTTTCTCAAGCACAGACTGTGTCTCATAGGCTGCATCCACACTGCAAAAATAATCCAGTCTGATCCCACTTTAACTGCTATGGCTCAATGCTATGAAATTCTGTGAACTGTAGTTTATATGGCACCAAAGCTCCCTGACAGAGAAGGCAAAATGTGATGCAAAACTACAGTTCCCAGAATTTCATAGCATTGAGCCATGGTAGTTAAAGTGGTGTCAAGATGGATTATTTCTGCAATGCAGACAGCACATTAGTTGAAGTATTACTTGACTTGAAGGCACACACCAACAAAGAAAGACTAAATATTCACAAACTCATTTTCTCAATTCTTAAACTAAATACAAATCCAACTCTTAAAAAAAGCTAAAAACATGTTTTCCCATCTTCTGACCAGAGAAAACTACTTACACTGCTCCGTGGAGACTCTGCTGCTTCTTCTTTCACTGAATCGTCCCAGTCTTTCTTCTGAGTGTTACCGCCTCGGTTAGCCATTCCTTCTTTTGGCAAGCGCTCTCCCTCTGTTATCTCCTCCCCAGTAGCTGTGTATACTCGCTCCTCCTCCAGAACAGTCTCAGTTTCCTCATATATAAATGGCACTTTCCCATACCTGCGAGAAGAACCAGACTTGGGGAACTGCAACTGCAACTTCCGAATAACACTGGAAGGCATCCGGCAAGCTCTGATGAGATCCAAGAAGACTCTCAAAGGAGTTCCAACATTTCCATGAGGCATGAATGCAGGAGGATTTAGTTCAGGGAGATGTTTTAAATCAGCTTGTGTGAAAGTTTCACTTGACATTCTGTGATGCTCCTTTTTGGTTTTATAGGCAACTATGTCACCATCTGTGAGAAAATAGAACAGAGCGGATTAAAAAACAGCATGCCCATGAAGTGTTTTCAATTCTCTCCTGTCAAGAGATGAAGGTCCAATCCACACTGCAGAAATGATCCAGTTTGAGATCGCTTTAACTGCCCCGGCTCAATGCTAGGGAATTCTGGGAACCGTGGTTTGTGTGAGACATTTAGCCTTTTCTGTCAGAGAGCTCTGGTGCCATAATTAACCACAATTCCCAGCACTGAGCCAGGACAGTTAAAGTGGTCTCAAAGTGAATTATTTCTGCAATGTGGATTGGACCAACATTCCCCCCCCCCAAATACTCTCTGACTATCAAAATAAACACACAGAAAGTACTACATGGCGTCTTTCATAGATTCTTACTACTCCATTGGCAGAAATGTCCAAGACAGACGACAAAGTCTAACCCTGATCTACCAAAGTAACAGTCCATACTAGTGCCCAAAGCCAGCCAAATTATTCTGATGCATGAGGCAGAAAATCCAACAACAGTTTCTTTTCCTCACAGCAGTAAAAATACTGTAGTTCCAAAATAAATAAACTGTTGCTTGTTCATGACGGCCAAGATCTGCTGCTTGAGGTGGTTGACTCATTTAACCTGATGGTAGGACTGGCTCAGTTCATTTGGCACATGTTATGAAAACAAAGTAATATATGGCTCTAAAAGGCTATGAAATGTAGAAGGTGGTATGGGAAATCACTGCAATATAAAACCAAGATGGCCAACCAACATGGATGAAAACATGGCTTAAAACAACCAGGTTCAAATCATGGTTTAGGACAACCTGGTTCAAAACATAGCTTAAGCCAACCTGGTTCGAATCATGGTTTAAGGGCCTGTACAGACTACCAGAAATAAAGCAGCTCGAGACCACTTTAACTGCCCTAGCTCAGTGCTAGAGAATCATGGGAGCTGTAGTTTCTTCTGAGGCATTCAGCCTTCTCTGTCAGAGAGCTCTGGTGCCACAATAAACTATAGTTCCCATGATTCCCTAGCACTAAGCCAGGGCAATTAAAGCGGTCTCAAGCTGCATTATTTCTGGCAGTCTGTACAGGCCCTAAGGCAACCTGGTTTCAAGCAGGCAAGCCCTGGTTCAATGCAGTCCTACCTTTATCCGGGGCGACGCGGACCCTCCGGATGAGGCACCGTCCAGGGAGTTTCTCTCCCTGCTTGTCGACCCAGCGCTTCCCGGAGTACATTCGGAGGAGGCGGCGGGAGCACCGGGAGCGCACCAGGGCCAGGCAGCAGCAGGTGGGGCTGGGCCTTCGCCGGGGAGGAGGAGGAGGAGGAGGACCAGCGCCGCCGGGCGCCTCTCCCCGCTTCTCGGGCCGGTGCCTGTAGTGGAAGCAGAGGAAGCCACCGGCTTCGACGAACTGGCTGAAGAAGCAGCGGAGGTCGGCAGAGCGGAGCTGGGCTGGAACGGAACTCACCAGGCAGAAGCGGCCGCCGGGAGAGAGCGAAAGAAGAGCAGGCGCCGCCATCTTGAGAGACGCAAATCATGTTAACCGCCCACACGTCAGTCACGTGAACCGACGCGTCATCATGATTGACAGCCCAGCGCGGAAGCGATGGAAGAGGAGGAGGAGGAGCGAGCGTGACCCGGATGTTACGTCATTCCATAGCTTTGACCATAGAGATTCTAAAAGTATAGAGGTCCCCACCGATTCTGGATGCTATTTGAACGCCGCCATGAAAGGATGGATCAGAGAAAGGCGGAAATATCGTACAAAAGGCGCTACCTCATGCAGGTGCTGGTTTTAAAAGGATGAAAGCACCACCGAAATTATTCCCCCCAAATTATATATATAATATTTTCCTATGGTCCACAAATTTCTAGCTGTGCAGTAGATGAAAAATTCAATACAGTCTAGGCATACAAAGAAAGGAGGCAGATTTGAACAATTTTCAACATCTTAGCTCCAAAACACACTGCAGAAATAACCCAGTTTGAGACCGCTTTAACTGTCCTGGCTCAGTGCTTGGGAATTATAGTTTATTTTGGTGGCCCCAGAGCTCTCTGACAGAGAAGGCTCAATGTCTCACGAAACTACAGTTCCCAGAATTTCATAGCATTGAGCCAGGGCCGTTAAAGCAGCCTCAAACTGGATTATTTCTGCAGTGCATTTTGGACTTTACTCTCTGCAATGCTAGGAATTTGTAGACTGAATAAAAATTTAATGAAGAAAACAGAATTATTATTTAGGGGGCAGTGTCCTCATGCCCCCATAACTCCATGTCTAGCAGCATGTTTTCTTTGGAGGTAAAGCTGTAGCTCTTCAGGGTGAGCTCTGGTTCTCCAGGTAAAGCTCAGTTCTTTCAACCAAAGTGCAAAAAGCTAGTTTTCCGTATGGCTGACCACCTTGCCCATCGTTGGACCTTTTTCCATTTGTCTAAATGTTTCCTTACAAGGGACAGATTGTGTCAAAAGACTGCTCATCCCAAATCCCCTTAATCTCCGTAATGACGACAGCCACTGGTTACATTGCAAAACATTTTTATTTGTGCTTTTCTTACAAAAATAATAAATTAGCATATCTTATACAGATCACAAGGAGGTGCACATAAAATACTGACATCAGGAGCTGGCGCAAAGATGATATGACAGGCGTGTTGGTTTGAGCATTGGGACTATGACTCTGGAGAGCAGGGTTCAAATCCCGGCTTAGCCATTAAAACCCACTGGGTGGTCTTGGGCAAGTCACACTTTTCCAGCCTCAGAGGGTGACAATGACAACCCTCCTCTGTAGAAATCTGTGAAAACCCCATAATAGGGTTGCCTTAGGGTCACAGGTGCACAACAACAACAAACGCACCACTAGTGTGAACTAAAGGGATGAGACGACGTTGGACGACACATGATGATGACAGGCAAGAATTTTGTCCGCTGTGGAATAGATTGTGTGATGAAAAGCTGGTAAAAAGAATGAAGGTTTCTGTGGTTAACTGTTCTTAATGACATGAAAATCAAAAGGTGGAATAGCAAATGATAGAGAGACCCTACAATAATTTGGCTGCTGTCACACTGCAGAATTAATGCAGTTTTACCTTCTTGTGTTTTGTGCTGTCTTTTGTTTCGAGGCCTGTGCAAAGAATCTATCTGTCAGGCCAATGGCCTCTGTCTGCAAAGTCCTCATTGGGATGCCCTCATCCACTGCATGGTCCATGTCAGCCATCTGCCCACCTTGGAATTGAGCAGAAAGCAAGATGTTTGATGCCTGCTCCAAAGGGGACTTCAGAGAGGAGCTATTTCATGAGCAGCATATCAGAGAGCAGTTCGAGAATGTCCATGTTGCCAATGACCGGCTGAAAGAACAGGTCAGTGATGAGGGCAGGAGGGATGGACTTCAGGGTTGAGGAAATCAGCAAGATGCGGGCAAAGCGGCCTTGATCCTCCAAGTGGAGAAGCGCCAAGACTTCTTGGAGTGCTCTCTGAGCTTCCTTTTGGAGGCTCTCGATGTACAAGGAAGCTTTAAGGCCAGGTATGTCTGAAGGAGGAGAGAGAGGAGAAAATCCAGATTAACCATAGACTGTGAACTTTTCAGCTGATCGGAACACTTGAATCCTGGAAGTAGATGAACCTAAGTGCATTCAAGTATGTACACGATTCATTCTCTTATCAAGATCACGAAGATTTATTACAGCCCCAAGCCAGCGTAAATGCAGCCAGAACCAACATGTCAAACATCCACCCAGCATTCCCCCCCCCCAAATTTATCATTGTTGTGTTTTTAAAAAAGCTAAAACTTCAGTCTATTTCCCCCCTCTATTTTTACAAAATTTTATATAAGGGACACGATTTTACTACCACATTGTATATAATGGGACTTAAGTATCCCTTGTAAACTGCTTAGGGAGTTCTATAAGTGGTATAGAAATGTACTTGCTATTGCTATTTGGTGGTGGTGGTGGTGGGTTTTTAGTGGGTCCTGGAACCAACCCCCAGTGGATACAAAGGGCCCATTGTAATTAATTTAAATATGTACAGTACTTTAAAAAATAATGCAGTATGCCCAGTGTTCTATTTTTATTTAAACAGGGTTACACACTGTCCTTTGTGGAATAGAGGAAGGTTTTGAAAGTGCCTCTTTCTACCTGTTCTCTCATATATCAGATGCATCAGAGCTAAAAAATTTGTGCCTCTTTACCCATACCCTTCCTAACTCCCAATGCCTTTGTTCACAAATGACCATCGTTAAAACTGGACTTGCCACTTCATTTCTATACACAAAGGATTTTGAATTTGAATTTCCATTCTCACATACCAATGGCATATATATACACAACACACACACACATATACATAGTGGATGTAGGATTTCTCAGCAGTAGGGACCGCAATGTGGTAAGGATGGATGAAGTCCTCACTTTAAGGTTGATAGATTGAGGCATCCTTTAAGGGGCTGGCAAATTTTGAGCAGCAATGCTTCAAAAGTCTGTCCCTTTATTGTTATTGTTGCATGCCTTCAAGTCGTTTCTGACTTATGGCAATCCTATCACAGGGTTTTCTGAGGCTGAGTGTGTGCGACTTGAGGTTTCCGTGGCCAAGCAGGGACTTGAACCCTGGTCTCCAGAGTTGTAGTCCAAGGCTCAAACCACTATGCCATACTGGCTCCTTCTGTCCCCTTACTAGTCATCATATTTATTCCTACAGAATGGCCTGGACATCTGGAAGGCCAGGTTTCCCATCTCTGTTGTACTTACTATTTCGACATATTTGCAAAACTGTGTTTCCCATTGGCATTGTATGACTAGTAGCTGGCTAAAGCAGGTACTGTGTCCCTTCAAATTGTTTTGGCCTACAGCTCCCATCAGAGTTGAGTTTTGGGTATTAAGGGACTTGCAGTGCATCAACATCTGGATGACCATAATTGTGCATTCCCCTCTGAGCTACAATACTCTTGTTGGTGACCATAGGCTAGTTGCTGTCAGCCTATACCCTTCCTCACAGGGTTGTTGTGAAAATAAAAGGGTTTCTTGGAGGAAAGTGTCTTAATACTGCAGTGAATAGCTACAGTTGCTATCTGATGGTTGATTTTTGTCAGCGGATGCTTGCTGCAGCCATTTGCCTGCCTAGTTCATACCCCACCTATTTGCAAGCTAGGAATAGACAGTGAAAGAAGTTTGTCCAAACTGTGCAGAATGAGGGACCTGGGAAGGGGATGCCTTGAATTTTATCCAGGACAGAATAAAACGGCTCTAGGTCTTGGGGGGGGGGGGGTACAGGTTAATGCCAAAAATTGTTGTGTTGCTGGGATAATGAGAAATCAACATTACTGTGAATGCACTGCCCGATACGTCTTTTCTTCTACGTTTCAGTTGTAATGGCTCAGCTGTATTTTGTACCCTCACCCCTCTAACTAATATAGTTTCGTCTGTAAAGCTGCCCTGGAATTTTTTCTTCCACTACGTTGGAGGAAAAAGAGATGTATAAATCCGGATGACTCATCTATTTGTACAGCGCAGGTTCGCAGGTGTACTATGAAGCCCTTGTTCAATTAGAACACGAAAAGCCAGGGTTCTATTGTTTAATTAATTTTGGGTATCACCTAAAAAGTGTTGCCTATTAGTCTGTAGTTTTAGAAGAAACCTGAATGCACGTGTGTGTAACAGCTGCTGCTGTTGGTAAATGCCTTGCTAAAAAAGTGTCATTTCCCCCTGCCACACACACAAATGAAGAATACTTTTCTACAATTATGCACATAATGTAAAAACAAGCAGGAGCTTCAACAAAACACTTAGTGTGAAACATTCTTGAGTTGGGTTATATCTAGCCATGTTTTTCAAAGCTACTCCATTACATTGCCTCCCCATCTCCCAGTTAGCATTCTTTGCCTACTGAGAATGTACTTTGGACTATTAAAATGGGCCTTAATATGTACTTATAAAGAACTACTTTAATGGATTTTTAAATCATTTTAATTCTATAAACTGCATTTTAAACAATTTTGATTCTAATGATGTCTCTGTATTTTAATATGTATTAAATCTTGTAAGCCACCTTGAGTCCCAAATTGGGGAAAAGGTAGGCTATGAATAAACAGAAATGATTGTAATAATTTTGGGGTTCCTTCCTCTTAAGACTTTTCCTACTTTACGTTCTGCAAACCTCTGACATTCTCCCAAGCTTTTTGACATTGCTTTCTTGTGCATGGATTTTTTTAAAATGCAAACTAAAGGAATAGACTAACTGGGGGGAAATAGATTGAACCAATAAAAGATTTACTGAGGTCACAATCTTTATGAAAAAAAAGTGCCTATATTTTTCAGGTGAGTTTTGAGAGAATGAGTCCAGCCCTTCCATAATACTGCATAATGAAAAGTGTAGTTTCCTTACTATGCAAGAGTTCAGCTGCACTTACCAGGGTTGAAAAGAATGGCACCTTTCAGGTAGGCATACTCTTTAGGACTGAGGTCCAGGCTCCAGAAAGAATTCAAGCAACACTGGAGGCGCTGTACACTGGCCAGGGTGGGCTGTGCCCTTTGTGGCACCTGCCTTTTGCAGGATCCATCAAGAAGGATCCTTTCCAGCATGCTGGGAGCTGGGGTCTCCATGACTTCAAAGGTCACCATCTCCTGGACCAGTCCCAGAAGGAAGAGAGGTACCCAGCAGCTATCTAGCAGCAGGAGCTGGTCTTCCCAAGGCAAGAGTTGGAAGGAAGGCAGGTTCTTCATGAAGCTGATGGTCTTCACCAAGACATCAGAGGCAGCTTGGCAGGTGGCTTGTGGGGTCTGGAGGCAGACTGTGCGGCGCTTGTGGCACATACAACTCTGTTGAGAAAGGCCATGGTCGCCCCTGTGGTGGGTCAAGTTCTGGCTTAGCAGGGTGTAAAGGATGGCATTCTGGTTTTCTTCATGGTGGCATGGGCCACACTCCATGGCCAGGTTAGAGCAGAACGTACAGGGTCACGATCTGAAAAGCAAACACTTTCCCCACAAGTTTCTTATACTTCCAGACGCAGGGACGTTTTTGTCACTTCACCACCTCTCCTGTCTTTTCTGTGCCTTCAGTTTCGCAGCTTCACTTATAAGTATCCTGAAGGGATGACTGGAAACCACCCCTTCCAGCAGCCTTGACCTCCCTTTGACAAGCAGCAGCCAGCTCATTGAAAAACAAGTCTGCCCTGAATGGATTGGCTGGGAGAAACCAAATCTTCACGTGGCCCAAAGAACGGTTTTCTCAATGAAGGTGCCAGCCGGGGCCAGGAGACCCAGGACCTAGAGGACTACTTTTATCTCAATTGTCCTTATCAGTATAAACAAAGTCATTAACCCAACCTGTACCAAGGCACCAAGGATTCAGGTGTGTAATCAGGTTTCAGGATATGGCAGGGGTCACTGCCAAGGAGTATGTACACACTCCCTCAATTTACAGCCCAGGGAAGACAGCCCAGTGGCAAAACAGCTCATAAAGTTCTAGCCTTGGAACAGGTAACCTGGAAGTCAATTTATCTGCAAGTTGTTTGTTTAACTCAGACAGTTGCTCTTTGCTGATAATGAAGAAAAGCTAGGGGAGCCAATCAGCTCACTAGCAAAGACAGCTAACAGACCAAGTATTATAAGGTTCTTATAGAGGAGAAAGCCTGCACTTTTGTGGCGTCTTTGTAATTTGTCAGAGGTTGAACAAAGGCACATATATAGTGCGCAAGGGGTACCTGGTCTATGGTATTAGCAAGAGCAGCTACTGAACTGATTTCCTGTATTCACAACTCTCCCTCCAGTGGCTACACCACCTACTGTTATGCAAAGCTGCAGGCACCTATTCCTCTCTCCGGGGCCCTTCCAATTTTTGGTCCATTGGGAGATCACAATACACCCCATTTGGCAATGAAGAGAAGATAAGGGTGATCAGATTTGCACAGATCAGTTCTTATACATGTAAATACACACATATGAAAACAACAGGAGGAATAGTCAGCAGACAATCAAGGTCTTTCAAAGGTTCATGAGATGACAAGAAAGTACAATTGTTGCTCCATGGCAGGAAGTCTTGCAGTTAGTGAACGGCCATAAAGCCCAGAGGAATGGGGTCAAGGGCCGGCTTCCTGCAGTGGAAAAACCACTGACACATGTAGAAGGCTGAAGGCTTGGAGCATATTGAAAGCAACCAGTTACAATGCTGTAAAAGCTTACACACTTTTTATGTAGACTTTTCTGAAGGCAATCATACTGATATATCAGGGGTAGGCAACCTTTCTCCTTTAAGGGCCAAGGGACTTCAGCTCCCAGAAGCCTCAGCCATGTTGGCCAATAGTCCCATGTTGGCCAATAGCTCCTGGGATTCTGGGAGCTGAAGTCCCTCGGCCCTTAAAGGGGAAAGGTTGCCTACCCGTTTTATATATTTTGGACTACAAAGTCCATCATCTCTACCCAATGACGAGGCTGAATGGGACTTAGGGAAGTTGTAGTCCAAAACTACTACTTGCACACCGCCTCCAACATTTCTTGTTATTCTTCCTCCTTCACTGCAGCTGAAAAGACCTGGCAAATGCTTTTAATTATACAATATAAGAAAGTACATATAGTTTATTGGAGTTGATGGTTACCTTGGGGTAAATCCTAAGTGATTTTGGTACACAGGTAGAAACCAGAGTGACAGCACATGAAAACATAACCTTTTTAATTGTACATGCAGAATACAAGCTGTTTTAAGCAATGAAGGAGGGGAAAGCAAGGAGGATAACTATCTCCCAGGAAGTCAGAGATCTACTTGCCATCCAATGTGCCCTGTTGATAGGAAAACCCCCCACTTACTGACAGTTACTGTAATGATAAAGACAGCGTTCCTCAACGCAGGTGGTTGCCAGATGTGTTGGACTGCAAGTCTCATCATTCCTAACCAATGGCCATGGTGTCTGAGAATAATGGGTGGCATTTCAACACATTTGGAAAATGTCAGGTCAGAGGAAGCTGCAGTAAAATATCTGCAGAATTCACATTCATCAATTTATCTTAGGCAGAGTACAAATCAACCTCCTTGAAGTATTCAGACACTTAACAACAGGCTATCCCTAAAATTTGGTTTTCTAAGACCAAAACAGTATTGCAACACAAGCCCTAGCATTAGGGGCACTGAAGTTCCAAGATTATTACATCAGGGCCTGGCAGGAACAGCTGAGGACAGATCCATTTGATCGGATGAAAGCAGGAACAAAATACCCAATTTGATGGCCTAAACAGTTCTCTCATTTCAGTCTACCCAAATTCCTAATGATGTATACATGGTAGTCTCTCTCTACCATGCACATTCTTCCAATGTTAACTCTGGGGATTTGAAAAAGCACTGACACAGATACAAGTATTATTCATGCTGTTGCTTTCTGTGCTTTTACAGTAATGCCAAGTAGGAACCTGAGCAAACTATGGGCACATCACTCCTAAATAGTATCTCATCTTTAAAGATTATGGTATACATACAACAAGCATGAAACAATCATGGATTCATCTGCCAGCGTTTCCTGTATGAAACTACTCTCGAGGTGCTGCACTGACTTAACATTTGGCAGAGGATGCTTGGTTTGGAGCAGGTCTCCTGGAGTAGGAATGCTGGAGGGAGTGATCACTGAGTGTTTAAAGGAGGATGTTCAGTCCTCAGTTCAAAAGCAGGAGCTGAAAGAGCAGTGGATGAGCAAGGCTGACCCTCCAATGCCTCAAACAGCCAAATGGTATCTTCTTAAACCTGTCAGGATAATGTTGAGAGAGACCCAAGGGTCACTTCTAACTCTCCCTGACTTATTCTTCTCTACACAGAAGTGAAACAGGCTTCAGATGATAAATAATGCTGCTATAAATCCAGAAGCCTAGGCAGGTGGCAACATGGATTAAACAGGACAGCTATTTTTATACGGAAAACTCACTCTGGGGCAATATGAGCATTCACAGCATCCCAAAGAAAGTAACGTACTGTCCTGCTTGGGGTTCTTTTTAACTTTAAAAGTTGATTGGAGAAAGGGAAAAAGAAAAAGGGGGGGGGAAAGGGGGGGGGAGAGAACCATATCAGTTGAATTTTGCTTTGGAGAAATCCATTTCTGGATGTTGTTCCATGAACCTGGAAGAATGAGAGGAATGGACATTAGTTGAAACAGCTAGGTAGATACAAGAAAGGTTATGCCCAACTTGGAAGTCAAATAATTGTTGCTGCTGCTGTGTATCTTCAAGTTGTTTCTGACTTACAGCAACTCCTGTCAAGAGGTTTTCTTGGCAAGATTTGTTGAGAGGGGGTTTGTATTTGCCTTCTTCTGAGGCTGAGAAATTGACTTGCCCAAGGTCACTCAGTGAGTTTCCATGGCTGAATAAGTATTCTAACCCTGGTCTCCAGAATGTTAGTCGAACACTCAAAGCACCAAATAATGCAATTCTCAGCACAGTACACCTGCTACCAACTCTTAAGTTTCAGGGGCCAGGCAAATGTGGTTTTGTTATATATCCAGGCACAGACCTTTTTCATATTGCTGCTTTCAGTGTTTGTTTATAGCATTTCTATACTACGATATAGTCTCTGATTTCTCGATGATTTATAGTAGTTGTTTTGCTTGAAAACTACTTTAGTTTTCATTCTATTGTTTGTTTTAGACTGTTCTTTCACTGGCTGATAACGTTTTGTGATCCATACCTGGTATTTTATTGATAAAGCAAGATGGAAATAGAAATGTTTTAAATAAAAAGAAACATCCAAAGAGACAGAGTTACTAATTCTGAAGGCATTTTCTATAAGACACAAACAGTCAAATGAGGGGTTCATGGGCCAGATTCAGCCAGTGAAGCAAACCAGACAAAGGTTTCAAATTTGAAATAAAACAGATTCCATACTTTAAGGCTTGTTCTTCTGCATGTTGTAGGAGATCCTACTGCAGAACAATCCCTCCACATATATTGTAAAGTCACAGGTTCCCTTGCTATCTGGGTAACTCTGTACAGGTCATGGCCTATAATACCACATCAACGCTCCCATTAGTAATATCAGTAATATTGCCCCATTACAATGCACTACAGTTGTAAATGGTTGACAGCAAATTAATCAAATGTGCCCTTGGGAACTATTAACTCTAGGTCAGACACGTAGCACCTGGCTTAAAGAAAGCAGTTTTCCACTCTGTGCAAACACTATTTTTGTTTGTGCAATAAGAATACCACTGGCTGAAGAAGGGCTGCAGAGAAATCCTGGTAAGAAGTCAGAGTCCTCTGGTAGATTTGTTCTAACTTAGGCATCCTTGCCATCAAACTCTTTTGTTAGCAAGATCATTTAACGGCACAATTTACGCAAACCCTTTAGTATGGTTTGCAAAGTTCACCTTGTTTGTTTTTGTGATACCCCTGCCACAAATGGGAGAAAAGACTACAATTATATTAAAACTTTAACAATATAGGGGGGAAAGTAGGTTAAGTGTTACACGTACACAGAAAAACAATTTAACGCACATTAAACTGCTGACTGGAGTACTAAATGCCCATACTGTAAGTGTCGTCACTACACATGTACCGTTTTACAGTCTAGGATTGAAGGCTTGCCATAAGTGTCATTCAATTACAGTTTGCCAAAATGTACAGGAAACTGAGAGGCTCAAAATATTGAGTAACAGAGAAACACTATGCCAAAAAGTGTTGTTGTGTACCTTTAAATCATTTCTGACTTATGGCGACCCTAAGTTGAACTGATCATATTGTATTGTAAGCCGCTTGGATTGTCTGGCAATAAGCGGGATACAAATAAACTTTATTATCATCATCATCATCATCATCATCATCATCATCATCATCACCATCATCATGGGTTTTCTTGGCAGAATTTATTCAGAGGGGAGTTTGTCTTTTGCTTTCCTCTGAGAAAGTGTGATTTGCCCAAGCTCACCCAGTGGGTTTCCATAGCTCAGCAGGGATTACAACCCTGACTCCAAAGTCTTAGTCCTCTGGCCAGTCGATGACACAAGCAGGCGACTTTGTGCTGGCAATTGTCAACTATTAATCAGTTCATTCTGACTATTATACTTAGTAACATGCTGACCATTTACCATGTTTCTGGTCAAAGAAGTAATTCCACTTCTCAGAATCAAAGAGTTGGAAGAGACCACCAGAGACATTGAGTCCAACCCCCTGACATACATTCCAACCCCCTGCCATACATAACAGTTCCTAATTTCCTGATGGTAAGAGCTGCTAGAGAATGGAATACATTGCCTTGGAGTGTAGTGGGGGTCTCCTTCTTTGGAGTTTTTTAAACAGAGGCTGGATGGCCATCTGAAATGCTTTCATTGTGTATTACTACATTGTGTATTACTAATTACTATTGCATCAGCCCTGGTGGCGCAGTGGTTAAATGCCTGTACTGCAGCCACTCACTCATAGACCACAAGGTTGCGAGTTCAATACCAGCCAGGGCTGAGGCTCGACTCAGGCCTGCATCCTTCCGAGGTCGCTAAAATGAGTACCCAGATTGTTGGGGGGCAATCAGCTCACAGTTGTAAACCGCTTAGACATCCCATAGCGTGATATGAAGCGGTATATAAATAAGCTGCTTTGCTTTGCTTTGCTTTGCTATATGGCAGAATGAGATTGCACTGGATGGCCCTTGTGGTCTCTTCCAACTATTGATTCTATGATTCCACTATGAAGGAATGTTACCACATTTAGGGTTTGTTTATTCAGGACAAAGATATGTGGGAAGACATAATAGAGATACTGAAAATTATGTATGGTATGGAAAAAGAGGAGAAGGGTTTTCTCCCTCTCTCAAAATACTAAAATATAGTCATCTAGCCAAGCTGAATGAGAGGAAATTCAGGACAGACAAATTTGAAGTACTTTTTTACACATCACATAGTTAAATGGAATTTACTTCCACAAGACACCATGACAACCACCAACATGGATGGATTTAACAAGACATTAGAAAATTTACAAATTATGATAGCTATATGCTATATCTCCAGTACCAGAGGTAATCTGTCTCTATAAATCAGTAGCACAAAAACAAAAATGGGCCATCCTATTTCATGTGTGACCAGCTTGTGGGCTTTCCAAATACATCTGGTTAGCTTGTTTTTTCCTGGTTAGGAAATACAATACTGGCCTTCAGTCTGATATAGCACAATTCCCCACCCCCACCCCCACCCCGGTTATAGAGCCATTGCCTACCCTCCCTTTTTTGAAGGGGAGGAAGTGCATTTGAAGCACTCTATCTAACAGAGTGGGCAAAGAGTTACATTTCAGAAGTAAATGTCAAATTAAAAATATCAGAATTCTTAAGGAGCATAAATATGAGATATCTGAATTAGCTTTCTGCTTTTACATTTGTAAAAGCAGTGCAGCAAAAATAAGATTCATGGGAATATACTAGACTCATCCACTGAAGCATATTAGTTTGAGTTAGCAGCTATAGCCATCAGAATTGGGTATTGTATCTTCCAATATTAAAAGAATGTGCTGGTCTATGATTGTAATAAAGATTCTATTCTAATAACTTTAACTTTATTAATGCTTGAGCCAAAGGCCATTCGCAATTATGACAATACAAAAAAAAAAAAAAAAAAAAACAGTCTTAAAACTTATACAATTATAAAATACGTCGATTAAATAGATAATTAATCAATCCACAATTGATTAAAAAAATTGAAATTGAAAACAATTGAAAAAAATATATATAAAGTTATTATTATTATTATTATTATTATTATTATTATTATTATTATCTATTCTAATATGTAAATGTCTGGAGATATTAACTATGGAAAGGAAGAAAAGATGATTTCTAATACTATAAAACCCACTCTTTGTTGTTTCCTGTGGTCCTCAAAGATATTTACGAGAGGAAGGGTAGCTGTCTGCTCTTTAATTACTCAGTTACCAACTTGAAAGCAGGGAGTGTTACCCTGTGTGGCCTTAGTAGGGGAATTACTCACAGAAGCTTCTATGAACACCTTTGCCAAGCATGGCAATAAAATGATAAAAGTATGACTGTCTAGCAGTCCCTGCATCAGACGGGTGGGGGGAGGGGTTTTGTTATCTCGCTTTGAAGCAAATGGAGATCAAGAGTCAGAAACACCATGTGATAGTTTGGAGATGGTACTGCCAGGCCCATGAGTCCCTACACTGGCCTACTAGCTGCACGTAAGGGCAGGATTTGACCTACAGGTGAACCTTCAGCATGAACAAGGGTCATTTGTGATCTTCCTTTCCTTCATATACTTTAAGAAGCACACAAACAGCCTCTACTCACTTTTTCAATATGTCCTGCTTCTTCTGCTCATCAGATGTGGGGAGACCCATGGATTTCTGCCGCTGGTCATACATCATTTTCTCCACCATGCTACGTGTTTCACTGTCCAAGTCTGATAGCTTAGAAAATGAAAAAGAGAAAGCACATATTTATTTGTTTATGCATTTAAGAAATATATATCCACCTTATGAAGAGGTTTACAAAAAATCTCACAACAGAAACACATTAAAAGACTATCAACAAGAACAAAATGTGGCTTTTGTTCAAGTTGCCAGGATTGCTGAGACAGTTTTCTGCCCCATTCTTTCCCTACTCATTGCTTTTTAGCCACTGACAACTCCTATGGAAGATCTCCTATTATAGGTTTGAGATTCTGCAGCCAGAGCTTACTCAGTCCTTGATGAAGGCAAGGCTTCTCTTGCTAGAAAGTATCATATACTGTGGCCTCTGAGGGAGAGAAGAGCCATCGTTGCCTAGTCCCAACAGCTGGTGAGGCACCCTCCCTCCATTGCAACTGCCACTGCTGTGGCCTCTGAGGGAGAGAAGAACCATCAGGGGAGAGACTGAGGACCACAGAGACCATCATGCTGTAGGAAGGTTGATGTATTTGCTACTGCCTTGGACCTCTGCTTCCGTCAGAGGTCTTGCTCTTTGCAGGATTGAAGCCTTCACTCAGTAGGCACTGACCTCCACCCAGAACAGTTGCCTTGCCTGGCTGAACTATAAAAACAGCACTTTGAGGGAGGCCTTACCATACAACACCCAGCAGAGAGACTGAGGACCAGAGAGACCATCAGGGAGCTGTAGGAAAGAAGAGGCTGCTGTGTCTGTTACCACCTCTGTTTCTGTCAGTGGTCTAGCTCTTTGCAGGACTGAAGCCCTGATTCAGCAGGCACTGCTCTTTGCACTTGCACTTTATTCTTACATTAGGTATGGAGGGCAAAGGTTTGTCCTTTTACTGGACATAGACAAGGGTCTGTTACCTGTATTACCGCCTCGGTCTGAGAGGGAGAGAGGCAGGCCAGCTCCATCGGGCCTAGCCTAAATTAAGCAGGAGAGCCTTCCCTCCAGTCCATCTGCCATGGTCTAGGCCTCAGAGGGAGAGAAGAACTGCTGGACCTGATCCCCTTCCCCACTACCATTCCCTTCTCCTTTTGTGTCATGTCTTTTTAGACTGTAAGCCTGAGGGCAGGGAACTGTCTAATTAACCATTTGTAAGCCGCTCTGAGAGCCTTTGTATCTGAAGAGTGGAGTATAAATACTCCAAATAAATAAATAAATAAAGAGGGAAACTGTGTCTTCATTGGAAAATACACACTGGACTGGAGACTGCTCATTTTTAACACTCTGGCAATGTATTTAACCAGATGACTAAAACTCCAGATAAAGAGTTCGTAAGTTTGTAAAATGGAGTGACAAAGGTTCCGTCAATCTTCCGGTTAAATTTTCATTTCAAATAAACACTTACTTTTGAGTTCTCTGGATTAATTTTCTTGGTGTTAATCTCAGGGTCTGTTTGAACTAACTTGTTCCACCATTCCATCTTGTTGATCTAAAGTAAACAGATAACAGAATTAAGCAATAAGAGCATCTTCTCTGAATGGAATATGTGCATTAGGAATTTAGCATTTTATATTTATTAGTGAGTAAAGATTGACAGTCTCATCACCGTTAGATGTGACTTGTTTATTTGTTTTATAACCCATCTTTTTCCCAGCCCAGGATTCAAGGAGGCTCACAACAAATTAAATCACAATCGTTTTTCCAGTTAATACTAAAGTAGCATTTGACCTGCTGGTTCAATTTGGAAGCTCCTTTCCCCAAGAGATATCATCTCTAGCAGCACATCTAAGTAGTCTACCAAAACTATCCACAAATCAAAGCACAAAATGCTTTGCTATTACCTTCTCCAGGTGCACAGTGACTACTTTTCCATCCTCAATCAACCATGAGCTCTCCTCCACTTTCACCTCATTGTATAAGGCTCCATCGATGACAGGGGGATGGCCCTTCAATCCCACCTTTAAGTGTCGTCGTTGTATATCAACTACCATATCCTTCCCCTTCAGCTTGAAATTCACTTTGAATGGCACAGCCAGCTAGACAACAGAGGAAGCAAAACAAAAGTAAGTAATAATTCTCATAAAAAAAATTCTGGTACAGATGATATGCAGATCACCATTTGTAATGATCTATTAGATCAGAAGCAGGCAGCTTTCAGTTTGATTTTTTTTTTCTTTATTGTTAAATCTCCCACCCAGAAGATATTAGAGAACTGCAACACTCACGACATACACACACACAAAAACATATATTTTTTTGCCCCTAAATACCTTCTAGGAGATGTGGGGGAATTCTCACTTTTTCGGCCCTCTTGGGCCTCTAGAAGGCATTTTGGGTCATTCTGAGGCAAAAAAAATTTTTTTTAAAAACTGTTGCAAATATTTTTGACCCCTGAGAGGACCAAGGGGCTCCAGATATAGTAGAAATGCTCTCCTCAGAGGTCATTTTGTGGCATTTAGGAGTAAAAAAACAACTTTTTGTGCAAAAAACAGTTTTGACCTTTGGGGGCCACAAAAACAGCCTTAGGTGGGCACACTTTGCCCATCGCTGGCCTAGATCTATATCTGTTTGTCAGACTGCTTTCTGTGTGGGAAGCAGGTACTATTTGAAACTGTCTTAAGATGAAAACTAAATATTAATTCTTGGTGTTATTTTCCTACCTTCCTTTCCATCCTCTCCTTCTCTAGAGCGAGATCCCAACAAGAAATAGACTCTGCTTCCTTTGACTTTTATTTCATATAGTCAACCTAGCCACAAGCAGATACAAAACTTTACTCAAAGACTGTACTTACATCTAGTTCAGAGAGGGTCTGCGTCCATCTGTAGTCTGGAAGGTCAGCTCCATTCCCAGAGTTTGGTTTCAGCTTGCCTTTGTCCTTCTCATCTTCTTCCTCTTCATCTGTATCCTAATCAGATGCAAACACAGTTTAAGTACTCATCATATACACTCACTTTTTAATCAGGCTTAATAAATACATGGGAGATTTTTCCTGTTAGCTGCACTACTTGAGTAAAAGTTCAACTGTTCTGCATTGTTGTTGTTGTTGTGTGCCTGCAAGTCGTTTCCAACTTATAGCAATCCTAAGGTGAACCTATTATGGGGTTTTCTTGCAAAGAGTTGTTCAGAGGAGGTTTGCCATTGCCTTCCCCTAAGGCTGAGAGCATGATTTGCCCAAGGTCAGTCAGTGGGTTTCATGGTGAAGCTGGGAATTGTTCTGCGTATATACAACTTAGTCTGTTTGAAACTTCAGCTTGAAATTCCAACACAGACTAAGTTTTAACCAATTTATTATGACACAATCTTTCATGAACTAAATTCCACTCCAGAAGCATGAAGGAGTTATTGATCTGCAGGTATATATCCAAAATTATTTGGAATGGATGAGTAAACAGAGAAGTTAGAAATACACTTCTAGCATTTCAAATTCCTATAATTTCACTTATTCATGCTTGCAACCACACGCATTACACCTGCAGCTAAGAATTAATACTTCATGTACAATCCACAAAAGCTTATTCTGTAACACAAGAAACTGCCTTTTACTAGTTCCACTGGACCATCTAGCCCAGGGGTAGGCAACTTTTCCCCTTTAAGGGCCGAGGGACTTCAGCTCCCAGAAGCCTCAGCCATGTTGGGCAATAGTCCCATGTTGGCCAATAGCTCCTGGGATTCTGGGAGCTGAAGTCCCTCGGTCCTTAAAGGGGAAAGGTTGCCTACCCCTGATCTAGCCCAATAGTACCAGTAAGTGGAAGACCACTCCTCAAATCTGGAGATCTCTTGAACTCTCTGGTGGTCACCTACCCAAGTACTAATCAGGCCCAACCTTTATCAGATACCAAAACCAGACAAAACTAGATTTGTTCAGGGTCATGTGATATGCTATTAATCTTGCTTTTGCAATAATGGATGTACCCAGCTACACCAAGCTTTTAGTTGGTGTTACAGTTAGACTTTTCACACCTCAAAGGCTATACTGCATCATCATTTAATACAAAGGTTCTTCAACATTCTTTTATATAAACTCTATTTCCCTTTGCTTTGTTCATACTCAGACATTTTAATGAGGTCTGTGTCTTATCAAAACATTATTAAAATTTTTCTACTGCACCAATTTTTGTTTGTGTATTTATAGTGTTTTGTCATTGTTGTGTGCCATTTCCAACTTATGGCAACCCTATTATGGGGTTTTCTAGGCAAGATTTGTTCAGAGGGTTTTTTGCCTTTGTCTTCTTCTGAGGCTGAGAGAGTGCCCACGGTCAACCAGTAGATTTCCATAGCCAAGCAGGGATTTGAACCCTGCTTTCCCAGTGTCCTGCTCCATCATTCAACACTTAAACCACTATTCCACCATGACTCTCTGTTCTGTCATACCTTCTGATATGTTAACTTTGTTCTGGTATGTCCACCTATACTACATGAGAATGGACAACTTTTATTTCAACTGAATTTTATGCCTTATTTGTGTATTTTATGGATCACAAACTTGAATAAGAATGATCATGATTACAAAAACCCTGGGATTCCATATATTCTGGTAAGCATTATTGGTATCATCTGCTACAAGAATTCTCTCAAAGCAATACAACAACATGGGGACCAATACATGCTCACAGCTGAAAAAACCTCTAAGAGCACATTACCTGCTTGCTGGACTCTGGAGTTTCCATTGAATTTTCTGCCGATTCAACTGGGACATTCTGAGCCTCGTTTTCTTTTTTCTCTTTTTTCTGTTGCAAAAAAAGCACATATACATGCACACAGAGAGAGAAAGTTTTAGTGAAGAGATGGAAATATCCTGTGTTAATTTATTATTAAGTGCATCAGCTTTCCCCACTTCTCCATTTCAACAAAAGTGGTAAAGATGAATAAACCAAATGGGATTTGTTAGGGTGAGGGATTTCCAGCTACAGTCAGCATATGAAGAATGGGCAAGTACAATAGCCCAGAATATAGTTAAAAGAACAGATAAGAGATATTTAAGATAGGATATGAATTATTTAGGGGGGGGCGAGGCTTTCTTAAAACACAGCCTCCAACCAAGCTGAAAGCAAGCCATTGACAAACTATTCATAAGCAAAACGCCACTCTAAGTTCTGTCTAACTGTAGCAAGCAGGAGTCATACCTGATCAATTTCCAGCTGCAACCTTTCTGCCTCTTCATCAGTGAGCTCCTTAATCCGTGGCTCGCTGTCTTCTTGTTTTTTTTCTTTGGCAAGTTTAGCAGCACGTTCTGCTTTCTCCCTTTGCTCTGCCTCTTGACGGGCCTTCTTCTCTTTCTGTGCTTTCTGAGCTAGCTTGTTGTGACGGCTGAAAGTCTCGGTGATTAACTAGGGGAGTTGGGGGAATGGGAATAAACCCTGTGAAAAACTACTGAAGTAGTTAGTAGTATTTTGTAATACATGGGTTGGTAACTTGTGGCTCTTCAGATCCTGGTGCACTCTAAGTCCCTGACCCCTAATTATAACGATCAATGGCCAGGAAAGTTGACGGGCTGAGTTCAATAACTTCTGAGCAGCCACAGGATCTGCAGCCTTGCCGTAGTTTCTAAAACCACTGTTACGATTCTCAATTATTTAAAGAGCAGCAGCAGCAGCAGCAACAGCAGCACTATTAATGACTAGTTTTAGAAAATCCAGAATTTGATATATTTAGTAATGAGGATGTTTGGAAAATCACATTGTTTCTAAGCCCATCATCTTTCAAAATATTATTTACAGAGGGTCATCTTTGCAAGGTACACACTTTTAGCTATAAAAAGGCAAAGATTCCCTCTGAGGGTGTGCGCGCACGTGAATGTGTACACACAAATGACTAAATCCTTGCTTTTACTCAACCAGGATTCTAACAAGAGGTACATAAAGTGCTACAGATTTTTAAACATTTTAAAAATGTCTTATCTCTCTCTTTTCTAAGAGTCCAGAGTGGGGACAAATGCAGTTACCTTTGTCCACAATTTAGAAGAAACAGACTGGGGGTCAGGGCTCTAGAATGTTTGCTCCAAGAGGTGATGCAGTCATCTGACTAAACAACTGGCTCAATTTCAAGGGTTCCCACCGCTGGGTGACCTTCACAGGTGCTGCAGCAAGTGAAGGCCACAAACAGAATCCATGGAATTGGTAACCTATGATCTAGTATGCCCTTTGTACACTGACATGTTGGAGACTTCTGCCTACTAGAGAAAAACCATGATGACCTTATTCCCACTCTGATTAAAAAAAACAAAGTGGTGGAAAAAAAGGAATCTTTAAATAGCATGTTACCCAGATGGCTTAGAACCCATATATGGATATAGAATTCTTATAACATGGAATCTGATTTTCAGCACAGAATCTTGTGGATTTATCATAAATCATTAAAAAAATTCTAATGAATGTCCAAAACTCATTTTGCCAGCTTAAAAAAGCAGGAAAAGATTCAATACATTGCTTCATACCCTTCTGTGGAGTAGCATGGTATTCCTGCTTCCATGTTCCTAACATGAGTTATTTTAGAGTGACCACAGGTTTCTTTCATGCTCCAGGATTCAGAAAGAGAAAAGTATGATTTGGAAATTCCTCAAGCTTTTAAATTCAAGATTGGAAACCTTTGTCCTTCTAAATATTCTGGCCATGCTGGCTGAGACTTGAAAAATAACTGGAGGACCAAGTTTACCATCACTAAAACAAATCTTTAAATTTTATTTCCTACCTTATTCCCCAGGCCAAAAATACGTACCCTGTACTAAAACAACCAAAAAATCTTTACTGCAGTAATCACTCTCTGACTACTTAGATCTACTTCAGAAACCTCATAGACTTTCTGGGGACCAAAAGCATTTGCCACTATGAACATTCAAAAACAGGAAAAAGATAATGATGGGTCCATTTGAATGATGAGTGTTCTTTTTTATTTTTAAAAAAATCACATGGCTACACAGATTAAATATTTGCTATAAAATCTACCTATTTATAAGAGAATGGATCAAAATTAATCATATTCCTAAAGATTTTCAGAAAATATGACTTTTCTAACCTATTTACATCAGGTGAGAACCACAAAGCTCTCCAGCTGTTGCTCAACAGCTATTCCTAGCAGACTCAGGCAGCACAGGCAATGATGGGAATGTTGGGAGCTGCAGTACATCATCATCTGGAAGGCTGCACGATTCCCACCCTTGATTTATACCTACTCTCAGACTACCTATGAAATGCAACATTAGAAGTGGGGTGTATCAAATTCCTACCCTCTGCTGCAAACAGCAAAGGTGCCAAATAATAACAGATTATTTAGGATGGAGGGCAAGGGCATCTCCACCCACAAACCGCAGGCTTCACTCCTAGTATGACAAGAAATGATGTAATTTCACTCCCTGTTTTGGGCTGCAGATTGGACAAAAGCTCTTTTTCACATTTTTAATTTGTTTTTTGAGTGATAAGTGGGAGGCAAGGTGCCCCAGCTGCCTTTTCTTTGTGGTGGTTTGGGTATTCTGGGGGGCTGTAAGGCTTGAAAATAAACTGATTTTTAATGGAGGAAGTGTGTAGTCCTCTGATGCTTCAGGGACTGCAAAATCTGTAGGTTGCTCTTTCACTGCCTCTCCTTTAGGAACACTAACAGCACTCCACACATACAGGTTAGGCAATTAGGCCAACCCTGCTCTTTGGTTATGAAGTCACTGCTATGAAAGTGGACTTAGAGCTTTTCTAGGAATGAACAAGCAAAGTAAACTGGAATTATTGATCCTGTGTTGTCTGCCAGAGTTAAATTAGTACATTTTGGCATGCCAGCTTTTCAAACTAGCCTTTGGTCAAAGCACAGCTCAATACTCCTACCACTCAAGCAAACAAAACACAAAAATGGCTATTGGTGTCATCCACAGAAATAAACCTGCTCAGCCAAGGTCAGTCACTAGTTCATGTCGCCTCTTCTGTTGCTTTCCAGATTCCAAATGGAATGTGACATCATCACTCTGTTACAACAAACTCGAAGGAAATGTCATGGTATACTTGAGCCATAAAATGACACTGCATGTAGCAGTTCAGACTGCAAAAGATAGGTAGTCTTTTCACAGGCCAAGTAATGAAGTGATGATTAAGTCACATACCTTCTCAGCAGCACCATCTTCTCCTCCTACAAAGAAATCAGTCTTGCGTCTCAAGAAGCTGAAAAAGGTGTTCACAAGCTGTAAGGAAAAAAGAGACAGGATGTTTTCAAGGGACAATAACATTTCCAAAAATTCAAATGCCCTTTTGGAGTTATTGATTTGTTTGAAAGCCCTTGCAGTAGTGTCTCCTCTTTGCAAACTGTTCTTGCTCAGCACCAGAAAACATGTTGACAAGAAACTGTAAGTATAGCAGAACAGTTCTGTTCTAGAATTCTGTAGCAAATCAGGTAGTCACCAAGAAACCAGTATAAAGCACTTGCTCCATTTATAGCTGCATACAGCTTTCAGAAACCAAAGGTATTAGGAAATTTAATGAGGTTTAACACTACAGATATCTCAAATAATGGACCTTGCATTGAACAATAATCTTTAAGAGATATGTCGACAGGGCCAGCTAAATGCTAATGCTATTTCAGTTCAATTTTAAGAAGTCATTAAACTAGAAATAAATGAGGAGATAAAGAACATATGCATTTGCTGTTCTTGATTTGTGATATCTGACAACCCAGAAGTCCTGCTTCAGGTGACACACTACATTTCCTTCCTGATTGTTTTAACAACTTTTACTGGTGAAAAGCACCAAGCAAAAGCAAGAGTTGAATGGACCAGTAGAGATTATGAGTGATACGTCATAATCCCCTGGAATTATGTTTTACTCTGCACAATCACAGACAATCTCAAATAGTGACCGATCTTTTGCTCTTTAAATTTTCCTAATTAAAGTATCTAAATTTTTGTAATTATCTTGCACTGGTCAGATATTCCATAAATTTAAGGTGTACTTTGAATCAGTCAAAAGACTACTAGTCAGCTTTGTTAGAAGATTGTGGTTGTTTTGTATTATGATGGAACATTGTTCTCTATCACATGATGAAACAGATTACAGGTAAAACTTGGAATTTTTACATTTATTACAGTAATATCTCTATGCATATTTTTTAATCTCTTGTAACAGTGTATTCCTCTATACACTAAATCCTAAGGTATATTGTATGGCAGAAAAGTATAACTGGGGCCCAGAATCTGGATTTTCAGGTGCTAGGCCAAGGGTGAGAATCATGCAGCTCTAGCACCCCTAGTTTCCCCAAACCTTGGCACACACTCTAAAAAACTCTCCAACTCATCCAATTAAAAAAAAAAATTCCTCAGGACCACCGTTTGTGTTAAAATGCTGCTTTGGCTTGTACACCATTCCAAAACCACAAAATAATATGCACAAAATCCCCCCAGTAGTGACTTGGAATAATGGACAGCCACTCCCAGTTATCTAAAATGGTGGTCATAGTGACACAGTGATGAAAATCTTGGCCCTGACAAGTGCCCACCACTGCTATATACTTTACTCTTTCACAGAGAATACAGGGAACTTCCCTTGAGATTGTGAAGTCAGTACACTAGAATACTCAAGGATGATTGTATAAGAAAGACCTCTTTTGTTATTTCTGAACAATTTTAAACTACAGTTTTTGAAGCTTCAATTTCAATTCTTCTAATGGTGCTTCTGGGAGATCTAATGCAATGCATCTGTTTGCTGTTGTTGCTGTGTGCCTCCAAGTAATTTCTGACTTACGGTGACTCTAAAGTGAACCTATTATAGCAGGGGTCCCCAGACTTTTTGATCCGGGGGCCGGTTCGCTGGCCCCTAGATCTTTTGGGGGGGGGCGGAGGCGCGCACACGCATGTGCACTACTCGGGCGCCATTTTTTGTTCCAAAATGGCGCCCGGAGTCGTGTGCATGCGCCTGCCATCGCAGAAGAAGAAAGAAAGCTGAGCACATTATCCTTCAGAGAATCTTCCCCACCATCATGGACTCTCAGCAGGCTGATGAATCCCCAGAACTCTCTGAAACACAGTTTAAAGCACACACTGCCCTAAGAGAGAAAACATCCAAGTCTGGTGGCATCCTAAACAAGACAGTTACTATGGCCTAAAGTTTTGTTAGCAAGCGGTCAGTTTCTCAAAAGCAGGAAGAGGTCATCTCAGCAAGCAAATGTATCGCTTCCATATTGCAAGGAGGATATTGAGAAGGTGGAGTGTGTCCAAAGGACGGCGAACAAAAATGGTGCAAGGTCTGGAAACCATCAAGCCCTATGAGGGGAGACTTAGGGAGCTGAGTATGTCTAGCCTGGAGAAGAGACGGTTAAGAGGAGATATGAGAGCCCTGTTTAAATATCTGAAGGGCATAGAGCAAGCTTGTTCTCCCTTCCAACGTTAGGATTTTATGAATTCCTGCATGGCAGAATGGGGTTGGACTGGATGGCCTTTGGGGTCTCTTCCAACGCTGTGATATGGAGAAAGAAAGGCAACTTGTTCTAGGCACATTTAGCCGAGTCCAGGGAATGTGGTAGGGTCTCTCCTTCTTTGGAGGTTTTTAAACAGAGGCTGGATGGCCATGTGTTGGAAGGGCTTTGGTTGTGTCTTCCTTCATGGCAGAATGGGGCTGGACTGCATGGCCCTTTAGGGTCCCTTCCAACGCCAGGAGTCTATGAGTCTAGGCCCCTTCGCCCTCCATTTTACCTCCCTGACGCCGCCCTGGTGCTGCTGAGCCATGGCCAGCAACATGCCGTCGAAGCGCTCCTCGCTCTCCGCCGCTTCCTCGCCGCTGGCCCCCATCTTCCCTTCGGCTCCCCCTTCCGCTTCACTTTCTTCAACCACAACCGCACCGACCCAACTGCTCTGACACGCTCCGTCCCCGCGCCGCTCCCGGAAGCGGAAGCAGTTCACTTGCCCCACCCATTCCAGAACGCTTCCGGCCAATCACAGAGCGTACCACGCTGAGTGGCATCCTCTTCCTCCAATCAGAGTGGAAAGGAAGTCGTGGGGGACGACCGTTAGGCCTCTGAGTTTGGCGTCGGTTGCTATGGTTACCGTCTCGCTTTGCTGACGGGGGCAGACGGGAAAGTTCCAGAAAGCTCTTTCCTTTAATACACATTACACTCTGTCCCTCTACATTCGCTAGGGTTAGGGGCCCAGGACTCCAGCCGTGAATATGGAAAAAACGCAAATAACAAAAACACTATGTTTTCACCTGAGAGAACACCTCTCTAGGAATTTCTAGGTCCTCCAGTGCAACTCTGTGGTCAGCATCTGCCAAACATTGACCATAGAATTGCGCTGGAGGAGCTACACATGCCTAGCGGAGTGTTCTCTCTAGGAATCTCTAGGCCATTCAGTGCAACTTTTGGTTAAAATTGACCATAGAGTTGCGCTGGAGGACCTAGATGTGCCTGGAGAGAATATTATTAATAAGACCCATGAGTAATCACATCTGCAAAAGTTAAAGCTGCAAATGGGGAGGGACGAGTGAATATGTATACACAAATACAACTAAATACTGGAAGTACAACTGTAGTTCAAGCCACACCACACTACTACAACCACCACAACCCCCAGCCGTGTGGTGGTTGTAGTAGTGTGATGTGGCTTGAACTAATAATAATAATAATAATAATAATATTTATTTTTACCCCGCCCAATGGTAATCCAATCAGGGCGGCTTACAGATTAAAACACACAGAATAAAACATAAAATCCCGAAAAACAGTAGATACAACGTATTCCCCTCCCCCCTTAAAATAATATTAAATCAAAGATAATTTAAAACAGTTCAATTTAAAAACCTAATATAAGATAAATTAAAAAGCCTGACACCGCAATCCTCATCATCAGATCAATGGGGCCACAAGAGGATTGGTGCGGCTGTTTGTATTCGAGGTGGGGATCACTAGTCCGGAAAGGCCTGCCGGAAGAGATCCGTCTTGACAGCCTTTTTGAAGCTGTCCAAAGATGTTAAAAGACGGATCTCGTCCGGCAGGTCGTTACATATGCATATAATCTGTATTAAAGGCAGGACTGCAGCATCTCTGCAAGACACTAAGTGCAAAACATTGTATTACAATACAAATAAACTGGAAAAAAACATACAAGATCCCTTTGGCATATGTGTGTGTGTGTGTGTGTGTATATATATATACACACACATATACACATATATTTTCACATACAATATATACTATATATACTCTCTCTAAATACACAATATTTATTCTCTCTCTCTCTCTCTCTATATTATATATATATATATATATATATATGCACACACACACACAAACACACACACTCCATATATATGAGATTCAATGTGGCATAATGGTTTCATTGTTGGAGTATGACTCTGGAGACCAGGGTTTGATCCCAGTTCAGCCATAAAACCCACCTGATGACCTTGGGAAAGCAAGCCCTATGAGGAACGACTTAGGGAGCTGGGGATGTTTAGCCTGGAGAAGAGAAGGCTGAGAGGTGATATGATAGCCGTGTTTAAATATTTGAAGAGATGTCACATCGAGGAGGGAACAAGCTTGTTTTCTGCTGCTCCAGAGACTAGGACCCGAAACAATGGATGCAAGCTGCAAGAAAAGAGATTCCACCTCAACATTAGGACAGTAAGGGCGGTTCGAGAGTGGAACACACTCCCTCGGAGAGTAGTGGAGTCTCCTTCCTTGGAGGTCTTTAAGCAGAGGCTGGATGGCCATCTGTCGGGGATGCTTTGATTGGGAGTTCCTGCATGGCAGGGGGTTGGACTGGATGGCCCTTGTGGTCTCTTCCAATTCTATGATTCTATGATTCTATGATTCTAAGTCACACTCTCAGCCTCAGCCTCAGAGGAAGGCACTCACTTCTGAAAGTTTGCTTTCTTTAGCTGTGAAACCCTGTTGTGTACATATAATGTGTATTAAAGACAGGACAGCAGCATCTTTGGAAGACATAAAGTTCAAAACATTGTAGTCACCCCTCCGTTTTCATGGGGGATCCATTCCGGGAATGCCCCCCCACCCATGAAAAAGAAAAATCGCAAATATTCAAGCACATGTCCATGTGCTTGTGTGTGCGGTCCTGCAAACCCCCTGCAGGTGCACACGTCATTTTGTCCCTTGGCACTTGCCATTCGCGAAAGACCAAGGGATGCGAACAACAAGACTGCAAATTAATATATTTCGGGGCTTATATTCGCTCCAAATCTTTCCTATGGAGGACTCAGTTCTAACAGGATTTTATGAGACAAGATCGTCAGGGAGAAACACCTTCTGTTCCGCTGGCTTCAGTGATTCAGTGATTAAAGTCCATGGCTTTAGGCTTACAGCCAACTTTGGTTCAAGAGCGGTCATTCCTCTTTGTTAAAGTTAGAAGAGATGGGGCTGATATAGCAGGGAAGGAAAAAATAGAGAGAATTGCTAGTAATTGTACAATTTGATTCTAACAGGTTTTCTCCCAAATGTAGCACATGGGCTTTCAATTGCTTTTGCCACACAACTCTAAACAAACACCTGACTTCAGAAGCTAAGCAGGTTCATCCTTGGTTATTATTAGGATGGAATTCCGCCAGAGATCTCCAAGGAAGGATACGAAAGAATCCTGCATGAAACTCTGGAGAGCTTCTGCCACTTAGAGTTGACCAATATTTGTAAAAATGGCCCAGTAAAAGCCACTTACCCATGTTCCTGCCAACAGCCTCTAGTTTCTGCTATCCCTCCCTTGTACATCACTGTCCTTCTGTCATACAACATTCCATATTTTCAGCTTTCAGTCAATGAGAGTAACTTAATCACAAAACCACAACATCTACGAGAAAAGAGAGTGGTATTTAGAAGTCTTGGGGGAATCTGAAGAATTGTACAAAGCAAAGAGAGAAAAAGAAGCTGAAGAGGAAATAGAGGGGATTGAAAAATGCCACCAGCCATGGTGCTCTCTATTGCAGGGGTGATAGGGGTACAGAGAAGGAATATAGAGTGGGGCGACTGATTCTGAACTGGCATGCTCCATAGTGCAGCATTTTGTTGCAGGTTCCATTTGTCCCTAATGTCATGGATATTGATGTTGTTGTTAACTGCCATCAAGGTGACCCTGACTCATTATGACCCTATGAATGAGACACTTCCAACAAGACACTCTATTTTCAACAGCTCTGCTCAGGACTTGCAGGCTCAGGATCTGGTCCTCCTTGATTAAGTCTATCTGGTGTGTGGTCTTCCTCTCTTCCTCTCTATCCATTTTCTTCACCATTTAGCTCTCCCACCCATACATAGTGATGGGAAGAACAATCTTAGGGACAATCCTGACCTTAGTGTTCAGTTGTATATCTTTGCACTGCCTTCCACCTTTCCAAGCATTATCGCCTTTCCTAGTGAGTCATGTCTTCTGATGATGTGGCCAAAGTACGACAGCTTCAATTTAGTCAGTTTGCCCTCTAAAGAAAGTTCAGGCTTAATTTGTTCCAAGACACATTTGTCTTTTTAGCCTTCCATGGCTATCCACAGAACTCTTCTCCAGCACCACATCTAAAATAAATTTCTTTCTATCCCCTTGCTTCACCATTTAGCTCTCTCACCCATACATGGTGATGAGAAGAACAATCTTAGGGACAATCCTGACCTTAGTGTTCAGTTGTATTATCTTTGCCCTTTAGGATCTTGTCTAGTTCTTTTATAGCTGCCCTTCCCAGTCCTAGGCTTCTGATTTCTGGACTGCAATCTCCATTCTGGACTAGGGAGTTTATCACATGGGGGAAATCCCATGCGGAAACGGGGCTTTAAATTAGAAAAAAACCGCAAAAGCGGTTAGTTTTTCAGATGACGTCGCTGTTAAAATGGGGCTAACCCGAACGGAAAGTAGTCAGAAACTGCTTCTTTTTACTTTCGGAAAATCCCGAAAGTAAAAACAAGTCGTTTCTGACTACTTTCCGTTTGGGTTAACCCCATTTTAACAGCGATGTGTGTGAAAAACTAACTGCTTTTGCAGGTTTCCCTCACCTTTTAAATCCCGTTTCTGCATGGGATTTCCCCTGTGTGATAAACTCCAGTGATTGATCCAAAGTATGGGAAGCCTTTATTTCAAATAATTTCAGGGACCATTCACAAAGCACAGTAGAAAAGAACACTTAGATCTTGGCATTGAATGGTGAGAAGGATATCCCTCCTATCACTCTGAATAAAGATAGTCTCATTTGATTTTAGAAGCTAAGCAGGGTGTTTAATACTTGGACAGATGATCTCTAGGAGTCTTCAGATAGGGTTAGGAATCCTTCTTCAGGTAGGGTTAGGAATCCTTCCTGAAACCCTGGCAAGCCCCTGTCCATCAGAGTCAACAATATAAGGTTGATTCAGTATAAGGTAGGCTCCTCTGTTCCTAATCAACAACTGATTTAATTCAATAGCATACCCAGTTCCACTCTGCCACCTAGTGGACACAGGCCTCCTGACTTTTCATTTTCCTTTACCTTTACCTTTACCTTTTTATCCTTTCCTTTACCTTTACTGTATATTGCTTTTAAAAAAATGTTTTTGTGGCGTATCCTTTATTTCAAAAATGAAGTTAATGGTACTCACTTCTGCATAAACAGGGATAAGTTTGTATGTGTGCGTCTGAGATACCTCCTCTGCTAGAGAAAAACAAAACTGTCCAAAGTCACTGCAATTGCTTGGGTTATGAATCACCCACGCCAAAGCTCAGGTTTTGCTCTGCTTTCCCAATTGCAAGGTCACAGTTGTGTAGTGACACAGAGGCAGTGTTGTCATCGAAGACCAAAATGTTCAGGAACCAAGGCCTTGACTGGGCTTAGTGCAAACAGCGTACTGTGTCCTCTTGATCCGAGAACAAACAAACTATGTGAGAATGGACTTCAACCCTATGTCCAACCAGCATGCTCCTAAATGCATTTTTTTAAAAAAAAATCCTTAAAAAGAAAACTTGGTGGAATGGGGGTGACATGTTTCTAGCATCTTGAGATTGCCCTGGAAAAATGCACGCATGAAATCCTTGTGAGATGCTGCCAGTCCCTGTTATCAATATTGTGCCATAGGACAATACCTTGAGGAAGTTGACACTACCTATGGTCCTCATAGCTAAGTAATTTCTCACAGCTAAATTCTACGATAGATTCATTTAAAGAACTTTATGAGGACGAACCACACATTTTAAAAAAAGTCAAGTGAGAGCTGCACTTGAGAGAAATAAATCACCAAAAACTGATGGCATACCATTAGAGCCGTTCCAAGCTGCAGAAACAGAATGCTATGGGATTCTGGGGTTTATAGTTTTGTAAAATATTTAGCCTTCTCTGCCAGAGAGCTCTGGTGCTACAACAAACTACGAATCCCAGGATTCCATAGCATTCAGCCATGGCAGTTAAAGTGATGCCAAACGGCATTATTTCTGCAGTGCGGATGCAGCCTGAAGTTAACAAATGGATTGGATTGCTTCAAGCTATTGGTAGCTTTATCACTGTTGATCATTGATCCCTACAATCCAGCGTCAGGGCATATGAAGTCCCAGGTTTGATGCCTTATATTTCCAGACTCTAGTCTGAAATCCTAAACTGGCCATCCTCAAACTTTTTAAACAGGGGGCCAGTTCACTATCCCTCAGACCATTGGAGGGCCGGACATGCGCACTGCGGGCCTGGGACAAGTCAGCTGCTAAGCAGGACAGGCAGCAGCGGTGGCAAAAACACCCGGTGGGCCGGATAAATGTCCTCGGTGGGCTGCACGTGGCCCGCGGGCTGCAGTTTGAGGACCCCTGTAAAGGGTTGCTGACAGTCAGCATGGGTCAGGGTGTCAAACAATGTGGGTCGATAGTCTGACTTGGTATAAAGCAGCTTTCTGGGACACTCCCTGCTTGAAGAAAACTAGGACATCAGAAAGCAGTGCTAAAATGGCCCTACTGTGTGAGTGTTCTGCAGGCAAAGTTATTTTATTAATCAGGGAACATTTGAACATGAATGTTCTACTTGCACCTGAGAGAGGAAAAATGTATTTTACCACTACAATTCTTCTCCATGTACATATAGAAAGAGGTGAAAGAGAGTCAGAGAAGGAACCTGAAATCATTTTTCTTTACAGAGGAACTTGATGGTGACAGAGTAGACTTTCCTTCCGGTAACAGAGAATGGGGAAAACTGGTCTTTCAAGTCCAGGACATGCTAGCCTTTGCATTCCCCTGAGGCTATACGTTCTGTAACCAATAATTTGCAAATTTTTTTAAAAAAAATTAAAGAAAAAGACTTTTAACCCATTTTGAGCACATTCAGACCAAAGCAATGCATTTTCCCTCAAGAGTACCCAAATCTTTGTCAACACCATTTTCAGTCAGCATTGTTATTTTTGCAAATCAACAGATGATCCCCAGGAACTAGGAATAATTTTTTTTTTGAGGGGGGTGTTTGCAATATGGGTGCCACTTTAAAGGGAAAGAAAACTGAGCAAAGAAAACAGAAGCTGTGCTGAGCTTTGCTGTTCGCCACAGGGAAACAGATTAATTCCATCAATTCAGCCCTTTCCTATATATTGGTTAATTTATTGGTTACATTTATAGCCTGCATCTTCTCTAGTAGCCTCAAAGTATTATTCCTGGGCTTGGAATAAAGGGGCCAGGGCAACCAAATGACTTTCATTATTCTGGAGACACTCAAACCCGGTTCTCCCAAGCCCCATCTTGTTCCTTTGCTTGTGATAACAATCAAAGGCTACTAGTATTGCCAGGTTTTCAAAACAGCAATAAAGGAGAGTCATAATTCATGACATGCAGGTTTGATGGGAAGTAGCTAACCACCTTGGTTTCAGTTAATCTAGCCATGTGTTTCTCTGAAAAAATAACATGTTGTCCACATTCATAAAGTCACATTTCTGTCTTTGTGAAGGGCCTGCACCCCAAAATACAGGGAATGAGTGCCAGTATGGTGTAGCGGTTGAGTGTTGGACTATGACTGTGGAGATCAGGGTTCAAAGATATAGCTGTATTAGTCTGTAGGATCAGTATGTAGAGAGATCTTGTAGCACTTTTGAGACTAACTGAAAGAAGTTGGCATAATGAGCTCAGATGCATCTGAGGAAGTAGACTTAAGTCTACAAAAGCTCATACTGCCAACTTCTTTCTTTCAGTTAGTCCAAAAGGTGCTACAAGATCGCTGGAGATCAGGTCTCGATTCCTGCTCGAGCACAAAAACCCACTGGGTGACCTTGGGCAAGTCACACTCTCTAAGCCTCAGAGAATGACAATGGCAAACCCCCTCTGAAGAAACTTGCCAAGAAATCCCTATGATAGGGTTTTAGCCTTAGGGTTGCCATAGGCCAAAAAAATGACTTGGAGGCACACAATAAGAACAGCAGCCTATATTAAAGGTAAAACTTTCAGCACTCAAAACAGGATAGCCTTCATAACAAGCAATACTTGTTAGTTCTATAAGGGACAAGTTTTCTAACCCTCATATAAGCAACATCCCTCCTAATATGGAACATCCAGCAGCCCTAAAGACTACAGAAAACATTTATGTAGAAGCCCTGCACAGAATGTATTGAACTGCAACTCCAGAATTGCCACTGTTTCTTTTAACTCCCCCCCCCTTTTTAATTAATTTAAATATACAAAAATTACCAAATCTGCTCAATTATACATATTCAAAAGATACCCTGATCACTTAAGTATTCAGTCAAGTTCTTGTATAGGATGTGAAGTTGAAGTCTTTCATGGCTGGCATCCAGTTTTTTTGTGGGTTTTTCAGGCTATGTGGCCATGTTCCGGAAGGGTTTATTTCTCCTGACGTTTCACCAGCAGCTGTGGCTGTCATCTTCAGAGAATGCTGGCATGGAAGTGAGTGGGGTATATATACAAGTGAGTGGGGTATATACTATATATCTTGTATTAGGATATTGGTGATATGTTACATTCTTTATACACTCTGTGAAAGGAATTTTCTTTAAAGGAATGTTGTAGGATAACTGCTTTCTTACTCTCATATTGTAACGTAAACTTTTCTATTAACAATATTCCCCAGATCCTTTTCCACCACCTCTTGCTGGCAAAATCGCCCATCTTCCTATTTCCAGTCTTGTATTTACAAGCAGGACAGCAACAGTGGAGGGATCACGGCAGCTGAAAGTCAACATCTGGAGGGCTGCACAATTCCCAGTGCTACTTATGCATGAAACATAAACCATGGTCAGGATTGTGAACATGGTGCATTAAAAGTAAATATTTAAGAAGCAAGACAGAAGTTGAATATGCATGAAGAGGGGCCCATAAATTAAATCACCTCCTGCACTGGTAAATGTAACAAGATTCAACAGAGAGATCTTTTTGTTGCTAATTTGTTATTAACAAACTTTGTTATTTGTTAACAAGCAGAACTTAATGAGTTAGCAAAATGTCTTGGCGTTGCCTTCTTGTGTCTGACTTCTGAAAGAGGCAAAAGTTGAAACAGTTCATGAATTCATTTATTAGGTTCTGCTTGATAATCACTCTTACGTGTGTGTGTGTAAGTATATACAGTATCTGCACACATGCTGCTGCTGTTGTTGTGTGCCTTCAAGTCATTGCCAGTTTATGGCAACCCTAAGGCTACTGGGGTTTTCTTGGTGGAATTTGTTCGAGGGGGGGGTTGCCTTTGTCTTTCTCTGAAGCTGAGAGTGTGAGACTTGGCCCAATCCAGCAGAGCTGCTCTAATGCAATAAAGGACTTCCATGCCTCACACATCTTCCTGTCTCTACCAAACAGCTACTATTCCTTGCATGTTAGGGGAAGTTGCCTGCAAGCCACAGGGCCTCCTCTCTCCATGGAGAAGTTTTCTCAGCATACTTCTGAACATCAGTCTGCAAGGGAACACAAGCTGGAGGATGCTATTATGCCTGTGGACATAACAGCCAGAGGCTTCTAGTTGGCCATTGTGAGGAACAACGGACCTAGATAGGTCTGATATAGCATGCCTGTTCTTATCAGAGCCTGGAAAAGTTATTTTGATAACTCCTAGAATCATACAGCCAACATGGCCTCTTCTTGTCGATATGCATTTTCAAGTCAGCTCTGACTTATGGAAATCCTATCATAGGGTTTTCATGACAGGAGAATGTGCCATTGTCTTCCTTTTAGCATGAGAGTGACTTGCCAAAGGCAACGTGGTGGGTTTCCATGATTGAACAGGAATTAAAACTGTGGCCTCCCAGAGTCCTACTCCAACACTCAAACCGCTACACCTCAGTTTCTCTCTTTAGCATGACCAGTACTACTTAATATTAACAAGCAGAAGGCAGCCTTTCCTTCAGTGAAGCACTACTTCGGATAATAGAAAGTCCAGCATTCAGTTTCCCACATCTCCTAAAAAAGAGACTAGTTCAGGCAGAGTAAACAGTATTGGACTAGAAAAAGCAGTTTTCTGATTCAGCGAAGGCAACTTCATGTGGTACACTTTCCCTCTTGCCTAGAAAATACACACATCCAAATACATATTTCAGATTTTATTTCCAAGTGTAGCCAGAAGCAGCCATTACACTACTCTGTAAAAGTGGTATCTTTATTTACAAAAGGCAGAGTATTCAACTTTCTTAAATGCCACTGCCGCCTCCTCCTCCTCCTCTAGATTAGTCCCTTTGTACAAATGGAAGAGAGCAAGCTTTGTAAAAACATAAAGTTTTTCTTTGAAACAAAAAAGCGCTAATTTCCTCGTTCTAAAAAAAAATAAAAATGCCAAAGCACAACAGGAATCATAGGGCCTTTGCAGACTACTAGAAATAGTGCAAATTGAGTCCACTTTAACTGCCCTGGCTCAGTGCTAGGGAATCATGGGAACTGTATTTTTTTCTGAGACATTGAGCCTTCTCTATCAGAGAGCTCCGGTGCTACAATAAACTACAGTTCCCATGATTCCCTAGCACTGAGTCAGGGCAGTTATAGTGGACTCAATTTGCACTATTTCCGGCAATCTGCAAAGGCACATAGTTACCTAAGATTCAATAATAGCCACCATGCCCTGCATTTCTAAACCATTCCTCCAAACAGGCCAAGGTTCATACGAGACAGAAAAGTGCAGAAGTGGGGCAGCAAGGAAGATTTCATTGGGAAAATTGGCACATTGGGGGGGGGGGAAAGCAGCACAGTTCTATCACCATGTTTCCCATTGTGTTTGTCACAATTTAGAGTGCACATTTAAAGAAAAATTACACACCAAGAGTGGTCAGGACTGAGTTCAGAATGAATAAATGGCCAGTGACCGGTTGTACAAGGTAACATGGCAAGCTGAGGATTTCTTTTCTGCCCCAGGCAGGGAAAAATACAGATGGGACCCACCTGGTGGAAGAGGGAGTTTGTTTGCATTGATCTTGTAGCTTGAGAGGGGTGGGATATGTTCTTTCTATTTTGTGTATGTGTACATGCAGGCATACATGCCCTCATTCCCTTCCTCTTTCACCAATGGTCTGCAAATTTAAAAGTGGCCAGCACTTCCACAGCCATTACCCTTTAATTTGGCTCAAATGCTGCAGCTAAATAGGACCTGATTATGAAAGCAGGATCAGAAAATTCATATAGTTGCCCATGAGCTCAGGTGTATTGATGGAGCTGATCAAGGTGTGATGCACTGGACTCCGTCACTTGTGTCTCTTTCCCCACAGTTGGCACTGTGAGTTGGAGGCTTAAAGTGAGTTTCTTGGAATGGAAAGGGTATCTACATAAAACAAGAATCCAGTGTCAAACTTTATCCTGCATTGTTCTATCTACCATATGCACAATTGACCCAGTTAGGAGTCATTCTAATTTTCCCTTAAGCTGAAGCAATTCTGCCGCTCTAGCAAAGCCAAGGATGAACAGATTTACTGGCAGATACAACTCTAGAGATGATTCTAACTGTACAATGGTGGAAGGTTAAGTCCAGATGTTGGTGAAACTACCCACACCAGTGGCAGAACAGTTCTATTTACATCACAGTCTCTTTTGCAACTTTTTAGGTATTTCGTTTTGCAAACAGATGAAGATCCCTAAAAGGGTTGCCCTAAACCACAGTTCCTATTGTTCTTCAAGAGGAGATAAAACAAACTAGTCTGAAACTAGTTTGCCTCTGTAGATATAAAGCAAATTCCTACCCACCTCCCTCAAAGTCCTTGTTCCCCTCTAATAGCCAAAACTTATCAGGAAGAGTTTCTCAATGGCATTCTTGAGCCTGGCAATTACAATGAAAACTATGATTTGCTTGGTTATAAACCAGCTT
Organism: Phrynosoma blainvillii; assembly: GCA_026167975.1. Lineage (NCBI taxonomy): Eukaryota > Metazoa > Chordata > Lepidosauria > Squamata > Phrynosomatidae > Phrynosoma > Phrynosoma blainvillii. The sequence goes on from JANUYF010000008.1 coordinate 25,295,582, forward strand.
ATCTTACTTGCCAAGAACTAACTCTGGTAAGGCAGGGAGGGATAAGATTAGCGAAGAGAGGAACTGACAAATTACATTTGAAGCAACATCCCAAAGTATTCAACTGCAACCCACAGGCCATCTATTCTGGTTCAGCCTTGTTGTTTTCAATGGGACTACTGAAGAACAATTTGCTTAATTCCAACTTTGATTCCTGACTCTGAATGATGGCAGTTAGCTGAAACAATGTTCTGCACAACCAGCCAACAATCCACACAAACTCAGATCTTCGCCAGCAAGTTTGCAACTAATGTCAACTGGCTTGTATTAAAATAGCTTGAAACTTCGAGAAGACCATCCCAGATAACATGTTGCTTGAAGACTCTTGCTACTGCATGCTGTTAAGGCACTTTTAGGTCAAAACATGGCATGCAACCACAGAAAGCAACCCTCCAAATCTTCAAGTACCATCAAATGGACAAAGTCAAGTCAAAATGTGGGCTCTTGCATGGCAAGAACATTCATGTCCTTTGGCTTTTGCAACTGGAATGATCACAGAAGAGCATGTGTAAAAAGCCATAATTGCTATTCACAGTGAACATCCCTAGTGCTGAGAGATGAAGGCTGCCCACGAAAAACAAAGGCACCAAGTGGTCATCTGAAGGCACATTTTCAGCAAATTGAACTTGGAAAATTGCAAAAGTCCTTGGAAGGCAAAATGGATTGCTATTACTGTACAGGCTGTTATCCTTTGCCTGTTACAGAGAGCCCTTGATATCCACTAAGGTGTGGTTCCAGGATGGTTCCAGAACCCCTGAGGATACCAAAATCCATGGATGCTCAAGTCCCATTAAATACACTGGCGTGTCCCTTATACAAAATGGCAAAATCAAAGTTTGCTTTTGGAAATTAATTCATATATATATATATATATATATATATATAATATTTTCAAGCTATGGATGATTGAATCCATGGATAACGAATCTGTGGATAAGGAGGGTTGACTGTGTTTTGCTTCTAGACCAGCATGTATTGTCACAGTCTTTCAAAACTGTGTTAAAATGAGGCAAGTTGAACTTTAAGATCAAATCAACAAGTGGGACTGTTCTTGTCATTTATAGAACAGGAACTCGCCCCAATGGATTTGTTGCCCACTGATGCTCCCAAGGTGCATCTTCTCAGCAATATGCTTTAAGCAGAGGGGCTCCAGAAGAATCTGTCTCTGTGTCTTGGTAAGAAGAGCCTCTGCTCAATGGAGATCCTGGGGATGGAGAGGAGGAGAAAACATTTTTTTTAAAAAAGAAAAAAGCTCACAATGAACTATACAAACAGGACCAAAGCTTGGTAATGCATATATATTAGCTGAACCATTATACTGTAATCAGAGATATTTTATAATCTGCTCTCACACATTCACATTCTGTGCAATAAAATAAAATAAATGGGTCAATTCAGGAAATTAAGTGATGCAAATTTGCTTTGGTTTACATTCTTTAAAGACACTGCAATGTGAAGCCTATTGTTATACAATAGCTCTCACCAATATGACACCCTCCAGAGGAGACGAGTTAAAATACAATGGCAATGATGGCTGAGAATGGTAGGAATTTTAGTCCACCACATCTGAAGGTCACCCATTCAGGAAAGTCCATTCTAAAGTGCATACATGGTTAGCCTTTAAACCTCCTTGTTGCACCAATAAAAATAAAATAAAATAATGCTGGAGATAAATAAAAATAAATTAACAATACCCTCTCTATACACTGTGAGTAAAAGGTATTTGAAATGGCACAAATTTACAGGCCTGGTCTGTCAAAATACTGAGGAAAGAATACCAATAGCATTTTTTCCTTCCAGAAGAGGTCTCCATTCTTACTTAAAACTCATGATGTGAAAAAACTAGGCTCTGTCTATATCAATGAAAAAATGATTTAAAATCATTCTTTTTAAAAATCCTGTTTCTGCTTGCCACAGAGAAGAGGACTAAAGCCTAATAGACTACAGAAGTCATTCTGCTAAGATTTCACAGCATGTTTTTAAGTGTCTCTTTGTACTAGCTGCAAAAGCTAGTTCCGCACTTTGAAGACAAACAAATGAAGGCCAACATCCTCCACCAAATCCCATGCTCACACTTGTAGAGTTGTGGATGTATGGAAGACCCAATGCCCTGTTTATACCTATCCCAAGATCTCATATAAAAACATAGAACTTCACCCATCCATTCTTGAATTAAGCTTAAAGAATGTGGCTTGACTATGAGCTATTTTAGATTCTATTAAATTTGGTCACAGTTATACATTCCTAAAGTGTAAGGCACATCAGCGATCCCTCTTCCATGTGGCACTCACTTCGACCCCAAGAACAGGAGGCAGATGGGTAAAAAAGGAGGAGAACCACAGAAGAGGTGGCATCTTTTTAAACCAGGGGTAAGCAGCAGGTAGATTGGCAGCTACTAATAGATCTCTGGGTGACTCATAGTAGAGTGGGATGACTATCTGAATCTCAAATGTCTGTAGATCTAGTAGATCTCTGGGTGATACAGTAGCAAAAATAATAAGACTTCTACCACTTAACCCAGGCTGCTAAAACAAAATGTGTGGGGTAACATGGGGTGGGATTTTATATGAAAGGACTGTGAGCTCAACTCCGATTCAGAACTCACTCTTAAGTTCACAATGTGTTTATAGGAACCTTGATATTTAGATATGTCTTTTGTACTTGACTCTGGTTGGTGGATCTTATGATCTAGAAATAAAATACAACTGTTCCAGAAAATCTGAAGACATCTCATTTTCTGGTTTAAAGGTATACTTCCTCTAATTCTAGGTGTATGTCATTGCCCCAGAATTTCACACCTGATTCAGTCTGAGAGATCTTAGGAGTCTTGTTTAAAAAACTCAACAAAGTAGATCCCACTGTGTTAATATTTGCCTACCCCTGTTTTAAAGTACCTTGGAAAAGGGAAGAAAACATATTTCTGAAAAGGGAAGGGGTGAAGGTACATGGCAATGCCCTATAATCCAATGCAAGCAGCCGAACCTTCTTAAAAGTCTGCAGCCATGAGGGCTAGAACCTGCCTTTGAGCAAGAACAACAGAACCTTGAGATTCTTTGCATCCCACTTGTAGTGTTGTTATTTAAGATTACAGGCTGACCTAGGCAATATAACTATGACTATTCAGATTTCCAAAGGCCTCCCTTTTCTTACCCAGGCACTCTGCTTTTATGGGAACTAGTATTATAGGACAGAATTCAGAATCTGAAGAATCTCAGTTCGCCTTTAAAAAACAAGAGCAAGTTCTTAGCCCTTAAGGCTGTGCAAACAGGCTTAAAAATATACACAGGTAATGCCCTAAGAAACCTCAGAAGCCAGCAGAGCATTGGAGCACCATTTCCAGCAGTCCAAGAGCAGAGCTTCCATACCTTGTATAGTGCTTTGCCTCTCTCCATGGCTAGCAGAAAAAGAATAACATTACATAAAAGTTTTTTGCATACATTATACAGCTCAAAAGGCCCACAGTTGGAAAGGTGCATTTTGTTAGGAAGGATGATCAGAGGGCCAAGGCCCTGAAAATGAAGTGTATTTAATTTATCCATTGGGTGTTTTATTTTGATTTGGTGACATGAACATCCAAGAATTCAAAATGAGTCAAACATGCAAAACCCTACGTAAATCTGTTTGCTAAATCTCCTTCCCTCAACTCAAGCCTCTTCTATCCCTCATCATAAATAGCACTGAAAGAGCAAGTCAACAAGTAAATACAGCTGCAAAGTGGCATACCATTTTATTGAAGTTAGCAAAGTTAACAGTACATTTCCAGACTCAAGTTAAAGTGTTGGTGTTAATCTTTGAATCTTTTAAATAGTTTGGGAACATTCTTTAAAAGATTCTTTAAAAAGACTGCCTCCACTTATATGATCCTGCCTATACATTAAAATCTTCTTCAGTCCTCTTCCTTGTGATACTACTGGTAAGATTAATTAGGCTGGAAAGGAAAAGGAAACAGGGCTTTCTCAGCGGTGACCCCTGTGTTTAAACCCTTCCTCTGTTCCCATGCAGAGGGCATGTTTACAGAGGGAATCTCTTCCTAAATGCATAGGCCAGCCTTCTCTACCTGGTGTTCATATGATTTGGATTATTACTCCTATGATCCCCCACCATTGGTCATGTTAGCTGGGGTTGACTGGACTTCTAACCAAAACCATCTGGAGGGCACTGGATTGGGAAAGTTGGCACAGTCTTTCCCTGTAGTGGTAAACTTTATTCAGTCAATCATGGTGAAGGGGAATGTTCATGCTTACAGTAGGCTACCCACTACAGAGGTCCTTACAAAAGCACCGACAGCAGGGCTGGGACAGAACTTTGAGATCTATTTTGAAGAAGAATGGATACAATGACACACTGAAGTCAACCATAACTAAATAGTAGTAGAATGATTTCTGGGATTCAGAACATACCACCGCTTGGTTATGGATGGCTTCAGTGTGTCATTGCACTCATTCTTCTTCAAAACAGCTCTCTAAGCTTTGGGCTGGAACCTGTGGGCAAACCTCTGTTCTCTCATTTCACACAATGAATCACTGTGTGAACTGACCACTTACATAGGGCTCATGCAGTTGTTTTACATACAAATGAAGTTAATGCCTAAGTAACAATCAGTACTATCTATCCTGGAACAAACTTCCTAGAAGCATTTTCAGATCACTCTAAGATGGTGCTGGGAAAGCTATGGTCTGAGTACTGTACTGCAGAACAAAACATAACCACCACCAAGGTTCATTTTGTTAATGAAGCTTACCTGCAGCACTATAAAGCCCATGCCTCATGTTCCTGGCTTTCACATCAGCAGTGGTTTCTACAGATATCTGAACAGATAAATCTGGAAAATGGGTAACATAAATGTTGGCATTTGAAGGCACACAACATATCTTTACATATTTTAGTGTGATTGATACAGTTCGAAGGCACACAAAACAACAAAGACAGTAAATGCATTTTTGCACAGTACATATTTCATACAGATTTACCCTTAAATGGGATTTGTAGTCAATCACCACTCCCTGGCAATCGTATTTGGTAGTGAAACCAAGCCTGCTTGCCTTTAGTAAGCAGGGTTATTCTAAATTTTGAAGTGTAGGCATTCATGACAGCCATGACCCCAAGGAAAATCCAAAAATGCAGGCAGCTGCATTGATCCATATCAAACCAGTTCTAGCACTTTTCATCTCTGCTAGAAGTAGATCATTTGTAAACCTAATGGGACTTAATTTTTCATTCAAGACTACAGCATTCCAACATACTTTGCATTACAAGAGGGGTGGTGCTCAAGATGATACAGCTGCTGCTGGTGGGAAAAAAATCAATTCCCCCATACTGATGTGAAGGCTAAGTTCAGTGAGAATGGCAATCTTGAAACAGAGAACAGAGCAAATCATCAATCCTGTTAATCAAAGAGTTTCAGCACTCTGGCCTTGTCAACTCAAGTTCCATTACCCTTAATGTGTAGATCAGTGAAGAGGAAAGCCATGTTCTACAAATGGTGAACCTTTGTGAGCAAAAACCATACTTACCTCATTATGTTTCCTACCCAGGTTGCACCCGCATTACAGAAGTAATGCAGTTTGACATCACTTTAACTGACATGGCCCAATGCTATGGAATTCTGGGAATTGTAATCTGTTGTAGCACCAGAGCTCTCTGTGAGAGAGACTACATGTCTTACAAAACCAGTTCCCATAATATCATAGTATTGAGCCATGGCAAAAGTGGTATCAAACTGGATTGTCTCTGTAATGTGGATGCAGCCCCAGTCATTCGTTTGCATTTTACTAATTGACATATCATTCTTCCTATTATGCAAATAAGGACTGATGCCAATAAACTGAAGCTTGGAATGTGTATCCACAACTAAACTGGGATCTTGAGGTTTGCCCAGTGCACTTGTAGTGCTCCCCATGTTGGTGGACTAGAACTCTCATTCCCTCTCATCATTGGCTATACCAGTTAGCACTGGAAGAGCTGCAGTCCAGCAAAATCTGGAGGACCACAGATTGCTCATCCCTGCTCTAGTGGCTAGATCGGGTTGCTCAGGGAGTAGGTCTTTCCAAGTTTTAAGATTTATGGCAACTCTAAGGCAATAGGGTTTTCTGGGGCTGAGAGCATGTGACTCACTCAAGGTCACTCAGTGTGTTTCCATGGCTGAGCAGGGAATTGAATCCTGATCTCCAGAGTTATAGTCCAACATTCAAGCCACTACGCCATGCTGGCTTCAAGACCTTACTCAAGAACCACATTGATTCTAAAATTACAATATGGAACTCACTTTAGCACATATCATGCATCCCCTTTTCTATCTAGGACTGTGGTTCCCAAATGTGGGTCCCCACAACCAACAGTAAAAGATTTTGTGAGCTGAAGACCAACATCATCATTTAGGGATCCTACTCATCTAGGAAGACTAGTTGGGGGAAAAAGGACCATGTGATTCTTCCAGTTTTAGAAGCTGCACAGAAAAGGGAAATTATAGCAGCAATAGGAAGAGTACTGATAATGGAAGCACTAAGAGAAATGTACAAACCCTTGTCATCATTTGAATTTGCCAATTCTCTCCTCTGTGTATATTTTTAAAATATACACATGCCACAAGTAGTGTGCCTGTGATCTGTGTAAGGATAGGGCAACTGCCTTGTTCTGTTTGATCCCTATCAAACTACATTTCCCATACTGTGGGTCCAGAGACCCAATTCCAAGACCATTGCTCTGCAATTGTTATGGCATTCCATATTTCAGTACTAATCCCTGTGCTTAAAAAGAGCCTACTCCATCAGATGATTGGGGAAGGCATTACAGTATGACCCCCGTGTCCATAGAGATCCCTTCCCATGGATAAGTGAGACCATGGTTACCAGCAAACACTACATTTCCAGCAAAAGTTCACCATGAGAGTTGTACTGGAGGACCTCCGAATGCCTAGAGAGCCCTTATTTTCCAGACACAAGTACCGTATTTTCCGGCGTATAAGACGACCCGCGTATAAGACGACCCCCCATTTTCCCAGTCAAAATATAGAGTTTTAGCCCCTCTATCCTCATTATCCTTATATCCGGCGTATAAGACGACCCCCCCCCCCCACTTTAGCCACAGATTTTGCAGGTTAAAAAGTAGTCTTATACGCAGGAAAATAAGGGTAAGTAAAACTATGGTTACTGGTCCTGTATATATGGGGGTCATACTGTACTACTATTTTAAGAACAGGAACCCTGGGCTAAAGCACAGCTTGGGCAAATTACTCTAAGCACTGTATATATGATAGCAGAACAAGTATATGCAAACAGTGTTTTATAAAAAAATTGAATGGTAGTGAAGGGGGGGGAAGATTTTGATTTAGGGTCGCAAACATGCACATGTTAAAAAGTAACCCTTCAAAACTGATGTTTGCAAATCACACATAGTTATCATCTAGATTCCACTCCTCCACCCCATAGTTATTTGGTTTAAAATAAAAAAAACAAAAACATGGGAGAGCCAATTAGATCTCTCATGTCACCTTTAGTTTGGGCCCCTGAGAAGGTGGGACCATACCAGGTTCAAGGCCAACAACAGCTATTGTTTTTGTATTTACAAATCTTACTTCAACAGGGAGGTGTGCAGATCTACTTTGTAAACTTCATTTACCTATTGACTTTGGTGTTAAAGTTTAAAATAATTGCACTTACATGGGGAAGCATGCCATTTTCTGGCCACTGTGTGGAAAAAGATAACTCCAGAATCTCTGACTTTGAATACAACTTAATTTTTTTTACTGTCCCAATCTCCTCTTTAAGTGAGGCCCAGAAAAATGTCTATTTTCAAACCTTTTGCTATAAGAGGATCCTTGGGACCAGCCTACATATAACAGACTTTGGAATGTTGAACCCTGCTTAAGAATTAAGCACATAGATGTATTTCCTTGATTAAATTGTCCCCAGACAATTGACGTCTTAGTCAGTTTTGCATTTTGGAAAAAAAGGTCTGTTTCATTCTGCAGCCCAGGGAAGGGGTGATAGTTTTCTTGCTTGTATAAGGCATCCTTTGCAGAATTGCAATACATTGGAATCAAACAGTTCTGGAATTCAAGAAGTTGCAAGCAAGCAAGCATCAGCACCTGTAGGAGAACTGGGCACACTGGATCAGGGATAGCCATGGCACAGATGGTAAAATATGGCATCTTGTGGCATCCAATCCCTTGATCATTTTGGCAATGTCTTTCCTGTAATATTCTCTTTCCCCCACTTATTCTCCATAGGGAGTGGAGGATCATACATACCTTCTTCACTAGTGAGCACAGAAGCCAACATGGTCTCATTGCCGCTGTCAGGCGGGTTGCCCCGGTTGCCATTCTCTTCCTGACTCGGGAGGGTGGGGACAGAGACGCGGGGCCGGACCCGGCTTTTGCGTGTGCTGATGCGAATGATCCCCCGAACCAGCCTACATTCAGCATCCTGTTCGTCCAGGTGATAGTCCTGAGTTATACTGTTGATGAGGTCAGAGATCTTGTTGGTCTTCTCCAGGAAGACTGTGTCTGAGGTACACTTGGCCAATTCGTCAATTTGGTGGACACTGAAGAGCTCAGTCAGTTTCTTGAAAATCAAGACATCAATCTCCCGGCTGGACATGGAGCTATTCAGCTCACCAAACTCGAGATCCGACTCATGGAAGGAATAATGTTCCTCAGAGCTTCGATGGCTACTGGGGGGATGCTGCTTTTCTAGGTTGGTCCAAGGGCTCTTTTCTGGCAGAGGCTCCTTGTAACAGGAGTCAGTGTCTGTGTGAGAGCCAGGGCTCCGGTTCGGAAAAACTGGGATCCCTTTCAGTTTCACATCTGGGTAGCTGAAACTGCTGCCCACTGTGCTCTTTTTGGTGTGGTTCCCATTCTTTTCAGTGGGAGAGCTACTGGCTGGGCTGTTTGGTGAGCGTCCATTGCACTCGCGGTTCTTGACATCATCTGTCAAGGCCTCATTGTACGGGTATGGGATTTTGGGCCTGCAGTCTTTGAAGCAGCCCCCACAAGTCATGATACAGCAGAAGATTGCTTTGTACGCACTCCAAGCCTGAGAGAGGCTGGGGCAGCACACAGACTGAGGATCCTCTGCAGTGCCAGAGATAAAGGTGGTTGTTTCTCCTTCCCTCCCATTGCTATCTTTGGGATCGGCTTTGCAGTTTTTTCTATCCCGTGCTGTCTTGCGGGTTGGCTTGAGCTCTGGTGTGGAGCCACTGAACACCTCTAGGTTAATGTTGTTCCCCCTGGGTGTAACGATCCTTGGAGAGACAGCCACATCTTCAGGGGGCTGGTGGCAGTCACTTAGATTTTGGCGATGCCCTTGTCTCCTTCCAAGCATGACTTGCCACCCTTTAAACTCCTGAGGTTGTAATGGGGAAATACAAAGAAGACACACATTCTCTCTTAATAGCAACACCAGAAGAGGAAGAGATAAAAAACTGGGTTAAGATTTTTATTTACAGGAAAGGCTCTTTCTGTTCTGTGTTACTTGTGCTGTACTTTAGCTGCTGTACACAAAGTCATGCAAAACAGAGGGAATCACATGTGGACCAGAGAGTTGTAGGGAACAAATTCCCAGCAAGGCTTGGGGAATATTGACAGTACACCCACTACTATATTCTGAATCCTAACGTTTCTTTGACACATAACCTACCCTCTCTTTCTTGTGTGATTTTTGTAGAGCTTGGAAAAGGTTTTCTGGACAATTTCTCTGGCTAATGACCAGGATGATTAGGAAATTCTGAGAGTTGTAATCCAGAAAATAACTTTTCTATACTATGGACTTGTGTACAGATACATTTCTCACTGAAAGGCATGCACCTTTGGCTGTCCATCATCACACACTGGAAAACTGCCTTAACAGGCAAAGTGTTATCTATTTGTTTTGCCTAGCTCACTGTGCCTTGATTATGGCCTAAGGCCAACTGCTACTCCTAATCATACCAAACCCATTGAATCAATTGAACGTACATACATAAGTGTTGGCTTAATAAGTTTCCATTGATTCAATCAATTTGACCCAATTGGGATCAATGATTGAGTTTGGGTCCTGTTGTCTTTGTTACTCTTTGTCCCAATGAATATTCTATCATTCCTACACAGGGACTGTTACATTTCAGATGATTGCCTTCCAGCACTGGCCACGAACCTCACTCTCTCATCCTACAATACTGCACATAGGTGTCAGATGACATCAAAACTTGTAGCAAGTAAAAGACTTTAGTTGTGGCAGAAATGATTTGCTAATGGAGGGGTTTTTGCCCAGCACGAACTGGTGCACCCTTTTGATGCCAGGTGAAAACTTCTTTTCATTTGCACAACTGTTTAAAAACATTATAGATCTGTTAATTTTTTGAATTGTATTTTGTAAATGCTAGGCAACAGTTTGAAGCTCTATAATTCTATGAAGCTCTTGATTATGTTTGATTTTAATTTGTTCATTGCATTGATTTTTATTCATTTTTTGGTACACTCCCCTGAAATCCTTTTTTGTATGAAGCTGCAATAGTGATCCCAAAACCCCAAGTAATGTAATGTTTTGCCAATTTTGACTTTTTAAAAATGTGGTCAAAATAGCTCAGAACAACTCACAGGTGCCAAGCCCCATAGAACCTCATAAACTAGCTGAAAAAATGGCCAAAATCTTGCCCAGAAGTGATGCAGCATCACTTCTAGTGCACCCAAACTCAGGAATGTGGCCCAGGGCCTGGTCATAATGGTGAAAACTGCTGCCCTTCCCACTCTGTTGTCTCCCTTGCAGCAGAAGGAACTTTTCAGACTGAGGCCCAAACTGACTTTTGTTAAAAATGGCAGGGAAGTGTGCCAGTGGCAGCTGGGTCTGCATCTGGAAGTGGGCCAGGGCTACTTCACTGCTAGTATGTGGCCTCAACATGATAACCATCACAGATCCTATGTTAGGCCTGAGGATCCCATTGCTGACATATAAACAACTTCATTGTGCTCTACTTCACCCCTTGCTTTCTCTCATCTCTTCCACAAAGCCCTGTATTTTGAATGATTTACCTTCTGTTTTGCCTTCTTTGGGATTACGTGAGACCCTAAACTGCTGCTTCATCCATTTCAGAAGATCCTATGCTCAGAAACAAAAAAAGAGAGTTTAACAGTAAATTGATTCAGAGGAAGATACTGAAGTGAACACATAGAGCCATCAGATATTTAGCTAGAGCTATCAGCCTACCTGGCATTTACTAGCGTTATACAGATCAAAGGTGGCAGGCCCCTGTTTCCAAGGAGTTTAAAGTCTAAACAGATGACAGGGAATACAAGAGAGATATGGAGAGACAATGGTTTAATTCAAAATTTAAAATACTATCCTTCACATTATTTCTTTTGCATCTTACCTTTTCTCTGGTAGACTCAAGGTGACATAATGGCTTTTACCTTCCATTTTTATCTTTACAACAATCCTGTATGATTGGTCAGGCTGAGTCAGTGACTGGCCTAAGGTTAACCAGTGAGATTCACAACTGAGTGGAGATTAGACTGGTTCCCCCAAATTTCAATCTGATAGTGGTATACTATACTGGCTTGCCCATGTTATAGAATGTATGTATCCCCCCAAAATAGGTAAAAATTAGTGTTGGACAAATGCAGTTACAGGTGAGGATGAAAGGTAGGGTATTGATGTGTCCTATCTTATAGTGGACATTTCTCTATTTTGAAGGGCTCTCTCACAGGACAATGTGTACCGGTATTTCTTTTTAGCAGTGATGTGTAAGTGCCCACGTTGAAGACAGAAGTTAAATGTCACAAACAAAAAGGGATTTTAATCCTTGTAGGAGGGATTTAAAGGAAGAAAGAAAGGTTGCAACACTCAGGGAGAGCAGGCCCAAAATATTTTGCTGCATGAACTAGAACAGCAAATAGACCCCCTAAGTCTAGCAGCAAAGATACAACAAAATTAGCAATTTACTGTCCTTTAATGGCACTCAGATCAACTGCCCAAGGCAAATGCCTTACTTTGTCCAATAAAAGGGCTAGCCTAGATATTCATGCATAACAGTTAGGGAGGCTTCAAAGCTTATTTATTTAAGAAAAAAGGTTTAGAGAATACCATAAAATAATCAGTTGCTCTTTGCATGCATAAGAAATTCCAGAGTGGTTCTGTCAGAGGTCCTTGCTAACAAAAGTGGCCTACTGGAAGAAAAAACCTTATTTTCTTTAGACCAGATATAGGCAACTGCAGCCTTCTGTACACTGTTGAACTATAACTCCTGGCAGCCTCTAGCTCAGTGGCTCCCAAACTTTGGTCTTCCAGATGTTTTGGACTGGGGTTTTTCTGGGAGTAGAAGTCCAAAACATCTAGAGGACCAAAGTTTGGGAACATTGCTCTAGCCTATCCGCACAGCCCATGATGAGAGGAGTTTCAAGTTAAGAAACAGAAAGCTACAGACTAACTACCCTTGTTTCATATAATCACTCAACAAGACCATGGAAATATCAAGAGGCTTACATTTTGCAAAAGACTAATCTAATGTAGGTGGATAACATATAATTAAGAAATAACAAAACAGTTCTGTCATAAGGCTAAACTATGGCTTGGTGCTGTATAAATCAGAATGATGCACTTAAGAGAAATTGAAAAGCTGAAGTGTGACTAGAGGAGGGCAACCAAAATGGTGAAAGGTTTGGAAACCATGTCCTGTGAGGAGTGGCTTAGGGAGCTGGGTATGCTTAGCCTGGGGAAGAGAAGGTAAGAGATGACAAGATAGCCATGTTTAAATATTTGAAGGGATGTAATACTGAGGATAGTGGGATGCAGTGGCTTAGTGGTTAAGACGCCAAATCTGACGATGGTAAGATCGGAAAGTTGGCTGTTCGAGGCCCAGGTGCCGCATGATGAGGTGAGCTCCTGTCACTAGTCCCAGCTTCTGCCAACTTAGCAGTTTGAAAGCTGATAAGGTAATATCAGGTGGGAAGGTAATAGCATTCAGTGCAGTCATGCTGGCCACATGACCACTAGAGCAGTCCTCAGACAACGCTGGCTCTTCAGCTTAGTAACGGAGATGGACCTCCCCCTGCAGTCAGTTACAACTAGACATTCATGTCAAGGGAGTACCTTTACCTTTTACATACTGAGGATGGAGCAAGCTTGTTTCCAGAGGCTAGGACATGGAGCTACTGATTCAAGTTACAGGAAAAGAGATTCTACTAATAATTAGGAAGAATGTCCTGACAGTAAGAGCTGCTCGACATACACTGCTTGGGGGTGTAGTGGAATCTCCTGTTTTGGAGGTTTTTGAACAGAGGCTGGATGGCCATCTCTCACAAGAACTTTGATTGTGTATTCCTGCATGATGGGGGGGGGGGTGGACTGGATGACTCTTGGGGTCTCTTCCAACTCTATGATTCTATTCTATGAATGCTCCATCTCTACCTATGAGGCATGGCTTGTCATCAAATCAGAAGTGAAAGGGGGAATCAGAGAATGCCAGTATTTTCATAAAGCAACTGGGCCAATACAACAAGAGTTCTTTCTTTCACAGGACTAGTCAATGACATTTTGGCACAGTTTATAGAGAAGCCCCAGGCTTTATACCACTATTATATATGAGATATTTTAATTTTTTTTTTATATCCTCTCCCTGTTGTAACACTGATGAATTATATCAATGCTTCTTTTTTTAAAAAAAATTAAGTAACACCCTGCTGTTTAGGACAGCCATTGGCCATTGCACCATGTCTCACATTGCATGGCTGCTTCCATTCCTCCAGAGGTCACCAAATGTTGCAAAGCTTCTTTGCCCTATAAGTCATACCTTCAGTCATACTGTGCAAAAGGGCGGCATAACCGGATTTAGAGGCAGAGAAGGCCACCACAAAAGAGTAATGTAAAAATGTTTGTATCATTTGGCCATCCCAAGGCATCTAGACAATGGAAAACAAAACAAGGACACCATCTGCTAAAAATCACATTAACCAAAACAACAAACTTAACACTCCAACAACTTGACATACCTGGTGCAAATCCTGCAGACAATTTAAGCAATGTCATGGCACACTCAACTTGCCCATTCCCAAACATGCCCTGAAATAGCAACATCTCCACAAAACGCTTGAAGGCTAGGAAAGCCAGAGTTCTTGGTTCTTGGAGAAGGGAATTTTGGAATTGGGTGTAAGTTCCAACAAAGGCATATACTGTACTGTACAGTCATTCAGTTTTGACAGTAAAAAAGGATATAGAGCAGGGTCTCACATTAAGACCTAAATGAAATGAGTATTTCTGTTCAAAAAGCTAGAGATCGTGGTCTTGAATAACTAAAGCCTTTAACACCGAGCACTCATTGCTGAAGACTTAAAGATTTTGCCAGAACTTTGAATTCACTCCAGAAACAAACTGGAAGCCAACAAAATTGCTATAATATAAATGTCCCCATTTCCAAACATTCCCCACATTAATAAAGCCCCCTCTAAAAGTAGAATGCTATTTAGTTATCAATAAAGCATCAGCACATGTAGAGTGCTGCTCAGTACAGTGAGCTTGAAAAACATTATGCCAGTTTAGGACATTTCATGGCATTACGTTTAGAATACACTTCCTTATAACTCACACCTTCTGCTAAGGAGCCCAGGGCACCATATGGTCATCTACTGAGATTCATAATGGTCACTGAGATATTTTTAACCAGGTCTCCTTGCTAACTGGGACATAGGAAATTGCCCTATTTCTCAATGGTGATCCCATGAGTTCAGTACATCTCTATCAGAGGAGGAACTACTCAGATTCCTGGCCACCTTGCAGTCAAGGGAGAGCTTTGTTATACCTTCCAGAGCCCTTTCTATTGCCAGATATAATTTTTCCTTTTAAAAAAAAAAAGAGGGGAAGAAAGAGATTTCCTCTCTGTGGAAATCTCCCAAGGCTGGGATTCTTAGCTATAATGAGCAACACATTGTTTTAGCCCCCAAACCAATTTGAGAAGCAAGAAGCAGCTTCCCAGTTACTTCTGTGTTTGTCACAAGTGGCTGGCACACTCTGCAGTAAATGGGGTGATGTTGGAAAATGGTTGTTGAATCTTTTGTCATTGCCCACCCCTGATCTACACTAACAGGCAGCATTTATCCAAAGATTCAGACAGGGATCTAAACCAATGCTGCTTAAACTAGAGAAACTATGGGGATATCACTACCAATGTGAGAGAATTCAGGATGTTCCAGGAAGAAAGTGTTT
Organism: Phrynosoma blainvillii; assembly: GCA_026167975.1. Classification (NCBI taxonomy): domain Eukaryota; kingdom Metazoa; phylum Chordata; class Lepidosauria; order Squamata; family Phrynosomatidae; genus Phrynosoma; species Phrynosoma blainvillii. The sequence goes on from JANUYF010000008.1 coordinate 25,310,791, forward strand.
CAAAATAGCAACCAATGCTCTATAAAATGAGGCAGCAATCCTGTAAACACTCAGGAACAAGCACCACTGAACGCAAAGAGATCTACTGACATACATGCACAGGACTATGTGTCTTTATTCAGATGCACTTTCGATCATGCATATTCATTATGTACATACACACAGAGATCTAGTTCTTTATCAGCAAATTGTGAATTAGAGTTCAGCCTGCTTGTGCTGAGTGCAAAACATTTAGTTTAAACATGTGTCTAGTTACTCCAAACCACTCCATGAAAGCCTTCAAAAATTATGGAAGTGGATGTGTATTTGCTACTTCAAATAGTTAAAACCAAACATGCAGAAATAGGTTCTGACAATACTTTTGTAAGTATATCATGTGGGGCTGGAAATTAAGAAAAGAGGAAAATTGTGACAACAGATTAGCAAGGACTTTTTAAAAGGTTTTTGACTCTTTCATTAACAATCCCTAAGCTGGTTCTTCTATTTCACCAGCATTGTTGACACACCTTCAAGCTTATTTCTACAGCCTTCAGGGCTAAAAAAATGGAGTCAGGATGTTCAACATAGTGAACTGTACATGGAATATTAATTGCTGAGCTCTCACAGCAACAACTGTGTTGTGGTACTACAGGTGGCTATGTATCTTACTTTACAGAGGACAGTCCTGCATTTGAAGGGTTGTCAGAAGGTATCCCCTATTTAACTGCAGGTCTATCCAATCTAAATCCAGATTAAACTGGAGAATAAAGAAACTAAGAACGGAGAACAGGGTCTGAAAGTTCTACAGTAACAATGTGGACCTGACTGAGCAGCTAACACACAGATCCTCTCTGATCAACCTCTTCCCATCTATGGGAAAATGCAGTGTACTCCTATTTCAAATACAGTAATTACTTCTAATGTGCATCTGCATATAAAAGTGCTTACACAAATTTTATGCAAACCTGAGGCCTGTTTGTGACAATGGTTCTCCTGGTACTATATAAGTAACTGTGTGGCCTGCATACAACATTGCAACTTGGAATCTAAATGTGCAGGTTGCCAAACCAAGGACCTGCTCTGGATACCACTGTCTTCAAAGCTAAGGCAGGGAGAAAGTGGACCTTCTTTGTACTTTGTGTTAAATTTGTCTTGAAAGGTTCAAGTGACCAATACATGGACAGCACAACCTTAAACATTCTTATGCCAGAAGTGAGTTCATGTATTTTAATGGGGCTTTCTCCTTAGTACAGTGAGACTGCATAGGAAATCATCTGGTTCATGGCTAACACTGCGAAGGAGAAGTGGCTACCATAAAGGCATTTTTGGACTGCTGTTCTAATTTTTATTCTAGTTATAAATGAAAACAATAGAGCCAGGCCAAGACATTTTGCTGCTTGAAACAAAGGGCAATAACTGACACTGAACATACTGAAGCTGACTAGACTGGCTGTTGAATCTTATTTCATCAATGGCAAAGGGGTAGCTTCTTCCACCGCACCCAAATAGTACACCTTAGGGGACACAAGGTAGGTGGCATGGCACACACAATTCTGTTTTCTGATGGAAGGAAATGGCCAGTGCAGTTTCTGCCAATTCCCCTATCCCACATCCTAGCACTCAGTCACCTCAGACAGCAGAGTGCAGAGGACAGCAAATGCACCATTCTCCCTGGGGAGGGCCTGTCCTGTTTGGCAGGGAAGCCTTTGCCCAGCTCCCCAATCCAACACAGGAAGAAAGTGGTGGTGGCATCACCTTTGCACCCTTCTGCCCATGGAAAGAGAAGGTAGGCAAGATGGCAGGAACAAAGACATCCAGAGAAAGAGACACCATCACATCTCAAGGTAATTGGTTCCATTGCCAAACCTGTCTTACTATGAAGACATTTCTTCTAATGTGCAATCAAAACCAATCCCCCCTGTAACTTAAAACCATTAGACCTGGTTCTACCCTCTGGAGTTGGAGAGAATAAAACAGCACCTCTGTGACAGCCCTTTTAAAAGAGTGCAATTAGGTCATCCCCCATGTCTTTCTTCACCAGGCTGAACATGCCCAACTCCTTAAACTTTTCTTGTATGTTTTCTTCTCCATACCTTTTATCATCCTTGTCCTTTCTTTGGACCTGCTCCAATTTGTCTATATCTTTCTTAAAGTAAGGTGCCCAGAACTGAACACGATACTCCAGATGAAATCTTACTAGTGCAGAATATAGTGGGACTATTACTTCCCTTGTCTTGGAAAATATGGTTCTGTTAATGTAGGTGAAAATATTATTTACCTTCCTTCAATGCAGCATCTCACTGTTGCTTCAATTTATGATCAACAATAACCCCAAAGTCCTTTTCTCATGTTATAACTGCTAAGCCCAGTGTCCCCTATCCTATTTAGTTTTGTGGTCCGAGATCTTCAGATATAGGGCAGGAAATAACAACAACAATTGTATTTTATATGTAATTTATTATTATTATTATTATTATTATTATTATTATTTCTTCTCTCTCTCTCTCTCTCTCTTGTTTTATGTATTTGTTTATATATTTGGAAATAATAACAATAAAAATTATAATGTAGATTTTTTGCATTTGTCTCTGCTGAATTTCATTCTATTAGTTTCAGCCCTGTTTTCTAGTTTATCAAGTTCTTTTTCAATTCTGTCCATATCTTCCAAAATGTTAACAATTGCTCTCAGTTTTGTATCATCTGCAAACCTGGTATAATCCATTATCCATGTCATTGATAAAAATGTTGAAAAGTGATGCCCCCAGAACAGAACTTCCCTCTGGTTTGAAGCACAGCAGAAACCATTTCAGAAATAATGTAACAAGTAGGAACATTATTATTTGTTTGGGGGCAATGAGTAACATTCTATTTTCTTGTAAAAGTTATTTTAAAGGGCATTTTGACAGGAATTTTTGAAGTTTTAAACATGGTATCTAAAGAGCAAGTGAACAGCATACATATAACAGGTCATGGGGGAGCAGAAGATAAGAGCTGTAGCAGATCACTGGCAAAGCCTAATTGCACAGTTTGTTCAACACCATGTGTTAAGGACAGACTTTCCCAATCTGGTATTTTCCCGATATGCTGAATTATAAATTCCACCAGCCCCAGAAAGCAGTCAGATTGTGGCATCAGTATGCATCTGGAAGGTGCCAGGCTGGGAAAGACAATGTTAACTTCCAAAAGAACATAGTTGAAGGAACCACCAACAAAATGCATCACTTGTGGGCAACAACATCATAGTATTACATGCCTTTTCCTATAGCAACCTCATGGCTTCCACTGGATTAGACACTCAAACTCTCCAACAATTAGCAAAACACATTAAGCCCTTTCTGCTAACATCCCACAGTCATTTCTACTGATGATATCATGAGATACAATGCAGCTGGAATGGGCAACCATATAAACTGACTTTACACACTGATTGCATATTGATTTTGAATGTTAATACAATGGGATTCCTTCAAGAAATAAAGATTGAAGTTCTTTGGTAGAAAGGCAGCTGAGCAGCGAACTTCTTGATATCAAGGAGGTTTTTAATCAGAGGCTAGATGGCTATCTGTTGGGAGTGCTTTGATTATGAGTTCCTGCATGGCAGTATGGGGTTGAAGTAGATGGCCCTTGTGGTCTCTTCCAACTCTAGGATTCTATGGTTCTATGGTTACAGATCCAGCGATGTTTTAAAGAACAGGACTACATTGTAAGACTAAAAGGCTTAGCTAGGGAAACAAGGTGTGGCTTAAGAAGTTAGGCTCAAGTCAAGGTGTCCTTGAGAAACAGAACAGTTAAGGAATATGGCCACTAAGCAATGCAGCACAAGGGGGTGATCTCCACTACAGGCAATAAGGACGACAGGTATGCATTGAACAAACAGAAGTTCTCACAGTTTGATCCCATTTGCAAATGATTCTGGAATTATCAGATCAAACCTTCCCTGCTCATTGTTATTTAGAAAAAATTCCTTGAGGGAATTACCTGCACCCACCATGCATGCATACTCCCTGTCACTGCCCAGCAGACTACCTAAGACACATGCATTCTAGTATTAAATTTAATCCACCACTCAACCACCAAAGTCAATAACCAACTACTTCAAATACTTTAGAAAAGACACCACCACTATAGCCTTTGTAAATACAATAATCAGCACTAAACTAGTGGAGTGCATATTGACTGTTCTAGCTATCTCTTGTAGAGCTTAAACCATATACTTACATAGGCAACATACTACATTGTCTTCATGCAGATGAGTTACCTTATAACATACTCTTCTCTCCAGATCTTTCAGTCAGGGTAGACCCAAATGTTAGATTATTTGCTTTCTTTTAATGCACAACTAGAAGCATGAAAGTTATGTTGAATGTAAAAGTAACATTAAAAGAGATGCCCTGACCTTTATGAATCTGGAGAGAACAGCAGTAAACACAAGGCTTTGCTTGCAGTTTAGCACAAGCTGCGTCCTAAGAGGAAGAGAGACTGAGTGCATATGTTCAAGGGTGCTGGTAATATGGACTGAGTAGACTGATGAGGGTTTGGCTTAAATACCCTAGAGACCATCAATGAATACCAGGTGCTGTAGGCTATAACTCAGAGAAAGGAACTGGCAAAACCACCTTTGAGTGGTTATTCCTAGCATTATTCCTTGCTTAAGGTCCAAAACCTACTGCAGAAATAATCCAGTCTGAGACCGCTTTAACTGCCCTGGCTCAATGCTAAAGAATTCTAGGAACTGTAGTTTTGTGAGACATTTAGCCTTCTCTATCAGAGAGCTCTGGTGCCCCATTAAATTACAATTCCCAGGATTCCCTAGCCAGGGTTGTTAAAGAGGTCTCAAACTGGATTATTTCTGCAGTGGGTTTTGGATCTAAGAAAACAATGTGAAATTCATGGAATCACCATAAGTTGACAGGTAATGCCCATGGACAGATTGATGAGGAGGTTTTCCAAATAAAGTAGTAGTTTTTAAAGTCTCTAAAAGAGTATTAGACAAATTCACGAAGACAGTGCTCTAAGCAGCTGTTACTCATAATGAGGATACATTACCTTCAGTCTAAGAGGCAGTACATAAGGTGGGTATCCTGCACTGGAAGGCTGTCTTGCTTGGGGAATTCCCAAAGGCATGTGGTTGGTCACAGCAGGAACAGAAGGCTGGCCAAGATGGGCCTTTGCTGGACTGTAGAACTACAGACATGGAGACAGTACTGCATCAGATAAGCTGAACTTCCAGATCTAAAAGATCAGTAAAGCTCTGTGCTGTAAATGCAATCCTTGATACTTCTCACTCAGGAGTAACCCCAGTGAAATCAATAGTACTTTCAGTCATCCTGTCTGAAAAAGGAGGCAGTCAGTCAGGTTCTGCCACTGGGATCTATCAAAAGTCCAAAACACACTGCAGAAATAATCCAGTGTAAAACCACTTTAACTGCCGTGGCTCAGTGCTAGGGAATCCTAGGAATTGTAGTTTATTGTGGCACCAGAGCTCTCTGACAGAGAAGGCTGTCTCACAAAACTACAGTTCCCAGAATTCCCTAGCACTGAGCCAGGGCAAGTAAAGCAGTCTCAAACTGGATTATTTCTGCAGTGTGTTTTGGACCTAAAACTACTTAAACTTCCAGGATCAAAGCTTTTCTTTAAAATAATCCCCTGCGTGAAAGGGCACAGTGTGAATCTAATTTACCCAAAAGCAAAATCTCCCACAAACACAAGCCAATCTCTGATGACCATAAGTAGCATCTGACCTGAAAGTGATTATTTCCTTGTTTTTTCATATAAGGAAAAGCAAAATTCAACAGATTACTTGTAAAGCAACTTTAATTTTAAAAAATGATTTAAAAACTTCTTATTTTTTACTTTTCTGTTCTTTCCTTTGTGCTTTTTTCCTTGTTGTTTTATCTATTTGTAAATATGAATTTAAAAAGGATTATCTGTAATGCAGCTTTGTTTTAAAAGAAAGTGAGGAAAAAACTATTTTTAATCTCTTCTCTAGTCTTTTCTTTGGTTTCTTCCCCCCCTTCTTATTTTATGTGTTGTTTTTTCCTTTATATATTTGGATTATCTTAAATAACAGTTAAAACAAGGTTTACCTGTAACACAACTTGGATGACAAAAAAAGTGAGAAAAAACTTTTTTAATTTTTTGTTACCTTTATTCTTTTCTTTGGTTCCCCCTTTCTTGTTTTATATATTGTTTTGCTTTATATATTCGGAAATTCTAAATAATAATAAATTACAGGATTACCTGTAATGCAGCTTACATGAAAGAGATAAAACACTTTCCCCATATTTTGGTTACCTTTTCTCTATTCTTTTCTTTGCCCCCCCCCTTTCTTGTTTTGTACACTGTATTGTGTTATACATTTCGAAATTTTAAATAATAGTAACAACAACAACAACAACAATAATAAAGGATTACTTTAACACAGCTCAGACAAAAAAGAAAGTGAGAAAATAACTTGTCCCTTTTTTGTTACCTTTATTCTTTTCTTTGGTTCCCCCCTGACTTATTTTATGTACTGTTGTTATTTCACTTTACAGTATATACTTGCAAATCTTTAGGAGTAGTAGTAGTAATAATAATAATAATACCTGTAATACAGCTGTGATGAAAAAGAAAGTGAGAAAAAAAACTTTTTCTACTTTTTGTTACCTTTTTTCTTTTGTTATATTCTGTTTATTAACATACATTATTAACACAACTAACATGTCTAACAAACATATAACACAATTATCTTACATTCGCTACAACAATCTTAAATAAAAAAGTAACAGACAAACATGAATTCATTCTTAACTTCCTCACCTCTCAGTTAGTTCTTATTTCTTAAAATATTTTCTACTTTTAAATTTCTATCTAAACCATATGATTAGATATCACAACTCTCTGATTAAGCATCTACAACCATTTCATTTATTAATTGACATTTTTTACATCCTACTGATAGACTTATAATTTAGATTTTCCCCTTTAATCTGTTTGTTGTGAACTGCCTTCAAGTCGATCTCGACCCATGGCGACCCTATGGATGAGACATCTAGACCCTCTGTCCTCCACTGCTCTGCTTAAATCCTGCAAGTCCATACCAGTGACCTCCTTCATAGAGTCCCTCCATCTGGACCAGGGGTAGGCAACCTTTCCCCTTTAAGGGCCGAGGGACTTCAGCTCCCAGAATCCCAGGAGCTATTGGCCAACATGGGACTATTGGCCAACATGGCTGAGGCTTCTGGGAGCTGAAGTCCCTCGGCCCTTAAAGGGGAAAGGTTGCCTACCTCTGATCTGGCCTGTGGCCTTCCTCTCTTCCTACTTCCCTCCACTTTCCCCAGCATTATTGTCTTTTCCAAAGAGTTCTCTCTTCTCATGATGTGTCCAAAGTACGACAGCATCAGTTTGGTCATCTTGGCTTCAAGGGAGGTTTCTGCCTTGATCTGCTCAAGGACCCATTTCTTTGTCCTTTTGGCTCTCCATGGGATCCTCAGCACACTTCTCCAGCCCCACATTCTCTCAAATGCATTGATTTTCCTCCTATCTTCTTTCTTGACTGTACAGCTCTCACATCCATCCATGGTTAATAGGGAATACAATGGCTTGTATGATTCTACCTTTTCTGCTGAGTTGTATATCTTTGCATTTTAGGATTTTTTCTAGTTCTTTCATAGCCACCCTCCCCATTCTTAATCTTCTTCTGATTTCCTGACTGCAGTCCCCATTTCTATCAATGTTTGATCCCAGGTATGGGGATTCTTTTACTATTTCTATTTCTTCATTGTCTAGGTTGAACTTGTGAAGGTCCTCGGTGGTCATTATTTTTGTTTTCTTTATGTTCAACATTAAGCCTGCCTTGGCACTTTCTTCTTTGATCTTCCTTAGTAGGTGTTCCAGGTCTGTGAGGTTTTCTGCTAGTACTATGGTATCATCTGCTATCTTAGATTGTTGATATTCCTTCCTCCTATTTTCACTCCTCCTTCTTCTGTGTCCAAGCCTGCTTTTCTTACAATATCTTCTGCATACAAGTTGAACAGATAGGGTGAAAGGACACAGCCTTGTCTGACTCCTTTGCCAATTGGGAACCCTTCTGTTTCTCCGTCTTCTGTCCTGACAGTAGCCTCTTCTGAGTACAGATTCTTCATTAGGACTATCAGATGTGTTGGCACTCCCATGTCTTTAAGGGCATTCCATAGCCTTTCATGATCTATGCAGTCAAAGGCTTTGCTATAGGCCATAAAGCACATGCTGAATTTCTTTTGGAATTCCCTGGTGCGCTCCATTAGCCATTGTATGTTTGCAATGTGGTCCCTAAAACCTCTTCCTTTCCTGAACCCTGCTTGCACCTCTGGGATATACATATATATATATATATATATATATATATTGTTAATTGTCTTCGCATTGATCTTGACCCATGGCAGTGACCCTATGGATGAGACATCTCCAGGCCCCTTGTCCTCTCCTGCTCTGCTCAGCTCCTGCAAACTCATATTTGTGGTCACTTTAATAAAGTCCATCCATCTAGCATGTGGCCTTCCTCTCTTTCTACTTCCCTCCACCTTTCCTAACATTATTGTCCGTTCCAAAGATTCATGCCTTCTCATGATATTATATATATATATATATATATATATAATACATATATATTACCCATTTAAAATTTCAATACGTTTTAAACAACTTTCAAATGAGTCATTATTTTTAACCTTTATTCTTTTCTCGGTTTTCCCTTCCTTCTTTCTTGTTTTATGTACTGTTGTGGTTTTGTTTTACATAATGATAATAACAATAATAATAATAATAGCAAGGAAGGCTTATTACCTGTCAGGCAGCTGTGGAGGCGACCCTCCCGGCCAGGCGTCCTTCAGGGGGCTCTCCCTCTCCTGCCCCTTCCTTCCTAAAGGCCTAAAGGCGGAGGAGAGTCTCTTCCCGGGGGTCCCCTTGCCCTTCCGGCCCCTCAGCCCCCAAAACGTCTCCCCCTCAGCCCCGCCTTAGCATTACCTGCCCAGCCAGGTGAACGGCGTCTCAAGCCCCGCCCTCACCTGGGCCCAGGTGAAGGAACCACGTGACGCTACGGAACGCCCGGGAGGACACGCTTCTCCAGAAGGCAAAACAAAACAAAGTAATTATCCCTCTCTGAAGGTTCGAACGCCAAGGCGCGCCCCGCCCACACTGAAGGCATTAGCCCCGCCCCTCCCAGTATTAGCCACGCCCCCTTCAGTATCTTTCCCTCTATTTTTTTTTCCCCTCTGGGTGAGTTTTTATTCTTTATTATATTTATTTCGATCCCGCTCTTTTCCCAGAACTGGGACTGAGAGCGGTTTCACAATATTAAAAGAAACAACAAAGTTAAAAACAAAGAAAAGAGGTGCGTTAAAAAGGAATTAAATTATCACAGTGTTAAAAGAGATAGCTATTAAAAGACTAAAATACATCTGTATTATTATGAGTTATCTGCACTGTAGGAATAATGTAGGATTTTTTTTTTTTTGGACACCTCTTTCATTGCCTTGGCTCAAGGCTGGGGGAATCCTTGGGATTTGTAGTTTTTGGCAAGGTGCTTTGGGAGGGAAGGTGTAGAGGCCTTGTAAAACTACAGATCCCAGGGTTCCATAGCTCCATCCTATGGGATCCTGGGATTTGTTGCCCAAGGTCACCCAGTGGGTTTCATGGCTGAGCTGGGACTCGAACCCTGGTCTCCAGAGTCCTAATCCAACATTCAAACCGCTGCACCCATTTTCTTTTCACAACAACCCTGCAAGCAGGCTCCTCTGAACAGGTGCTGCAATTGCCTTTTATGTTGACTGAAAGAGAAAATTGCTACCTAATCTCTCTATTTTTTTCCCTTCTCTGCCTGTCAAAAAAAGAGTCAATAGCTTTCATCTTTCTGAATGGTTGGCCTAGTTCTTTAACCCAGGCAATAAATAGCTTTCAGATCTTTTAAATGAAGGAAGCGCCAGAAACAATATAAGCCTTGCCTTATCAGGGAAGAAGAAATTGGAATTGAAGAAGATCTGTGTCCGCTAGGTGGCAGATTGGAACTGGGGTTGCTGTTGAATTAACACAGGTGCTAATGGCTTACCTGTCACAGGATGCTTCTATTCTTACCTTACCACTATCATTCATTTATAGATGCTTCGTTTCTTCCTGATCTTCTTACTTATTCTTTTGTCCTGCAGCACCCATGTATTTGTTGCTGGTGTTGTTAACTGCCCTTGAGTTGACTTCGACTCATGGAGACCCTGTGGATGAGACATCGCCAAGCCCCACCTGTCCCCCTGGGCAAGTCACATGCTCTCAGCCTCAAGGGAAGGCAGTGGCAAACCTCCTCTGAGCAAATCTTGCCATGATAGGTTTGCCTTAGGGTTGCCATAAGTCGGAAACGACTTGAAGGCACACGATACATACACACCTTTCCCAGCATCATTGTCTTTCCTAATGACTCATGCCTTCTCATGATATGTCTCAGGACAGTCTCAGTTTAGTCATCCTGGCTTCCAGGGAGAGTTCAGGCTTGATCTGTTTCCAAAGCCATTTGTTTGTCTTCTTGGATGTCCATGGTTTCCTCAGCACTCTTCTCCAGCACCACGTCTCAGATGAGTGGATTTTCTTCCTATCTGCTTTCTTCACTGTCCAGATCTCACATATATACATTGTGATGGGGAATACGTTAACTTGGACTATCTCACTTTAGAGCTCAAAGTTATAACTTTGCAGGTTAGGGTCTCATCCGATTCTTTCATAGCTGCCCTTCCCATTTCTAGTCGTCTTCTGATTTCTTGACGGCAGTCTCTGGGAATGCAAAAGATTATTATTGTTGTTGCTATTTTATTCATTTATATCCCACCTTTCTCTCACTACGGGGACCCAAGGTGAAATATAAAACAATACAATTTAAAATAAAACAATGCAATTTAAAAAGACTACACAAGACTTTCCCAACAAATCTTTGCCAGCCTGGCTATGGACCTTTGAAGGATTTACATTCAGTGGTTATTCAGCAATATATTAGTGGTAATGCAGCACTAGTGCATACATACTAGTACATAGTTGGCCACGGGTTCTACATCCACAGATTTAACCAACCACAGCACAAAAATATATTTTTAAAAAGAAATTCCAGAAAGCAACCCTTGATTTTTACTTGTTTGCCATTTTATATAAGGGATGTCATTTTACTATGCTATTGTATATAATGGGATTCGAACATCCACGGATTTTGATATCCATGGGAGATCCCAGAGCCATACCCCACTATCCGTACTGGGCCAGATAGGGCCAATCTATACTGTGGATCAGAACTGAAAGGATGATTTATGAAAGAACTAGTTTATTCCTTCCAGTGTGCTGCTGCCATGTGAGTGAGTCAGTCTTCCCACTGATTGAATGGTAGTGATTCACCTTCCCAAATTGTGTGTGGGAATCATATCGGTGGGATTGTTTTGTGTGGGAGATTTTGTGAACTGAGGAGTTTGAGAATGTAGGAAGCTAGGCAAAATATGAGAAGATACAAAGGAGGCAGCTAAGAGAGCCAAGCCATGTCATGCTTTGTCTCTGTGCCATGCACAACAAACAATAGATGTAGTCATTCTGGGCAAGTCAGAAAATACTGCAAAATAGCAAAACCTAATCCTTAAGGCAATCAGTACTGTCTTGATTCAGAACAATATAATGCAATATATTTGCAATTTAGGGACTTATTTTCATAACTCATCAGATGTGAAAGGGACTGAAACTGATCTTTATTCCCTCTTTCCAAAACCATGTCATTTTCACCTCCATTTTCAAAGCACCAGTTCTCCAACGATTCCATATGTGTTTCAGTGGCTGAAGGGTTTGACTACTTTCTCTGACTCTCTCTCTGTGTATATAGTGGGCTCTCCACATTCTGCTACTGCCCTCCCCAGCATCCCCGCTTCCCTCACTGGTGTCACCAAGCCTAGTGATGCCATTGCCTTGCACCTTGGTAGTGTGTCTCTCATATGTTTCTTGCACTCCTGGACACTTTGGAAACCATGTCCTATGAGGAGTGACTTAGGGAGCTGGGTATGTTTAGTCTGGAGAAGAGAAGGTTAAGAGGTGACATTTGTTTAAAGATTTGAAAGGATATCATATTGAGGATGGAGCAAGCATATTTTCTGCTGCTTCAGACACTAGCACCCAGAGCAATGGATGGAAACTACAGGAAAAGAGATTCCACTAGACAATAGGAAGAGCTTCCTAACAGTAATAGCTGTTTGACAGTGGAATATGCTCCCTCAGAGGGAAGACTATCCTTCTTTGGAGGTTTGAAACAGAGGCTGGATGGCCATCTGTCGGGGTGCTTTGATTGTGTATTCCTGCATGGCAGGGGGTTGGACTTGATATGCTCCACTGTGCTCCATATCCTGACTTCTACAAAGATTAGAGACTTTCTTTAAAAAAAAACCACGCTTGGACCCCAGGCCAAATGATAGTCAAACAGATACCAGGTGGCATGCCTATAATCTAGGTAATGTCCAGCTATCTTAGTACTGATATTGATGGAAAAGTGGTTTCTCTCTCCCAGACAGTACCCATAATGAGAATTTCTCCTCTCTCTCCCACAAACTCTCCATGGCAGCTCAAACTCTGCTCTGGAGATTTCCCCATCTTTCTGAAGCAGATACTGAAAACAATCACCTTTTCCAGGATCTGCCTTTCATCAGTGTAAATTTGATGCTGGTTATGATTCTCCTTCGCTGTACTTTAGCCTCACAATACTCCCTGCCTTTGGTCATTCCCTTAGCCCTTCTCTGTTACCTTGCCTAACCCTACCTACAACATCATTTTTAGAATGGTACAACTAGCACTGAACACAGTATTCCAAAAGTAGCTGCATCATCGCTTTAAGTACAATATGATACCGCAGTGTGTGATTCAGTCAGCAGCACGATACTGGCATGTTTTATTTTCAGTCCCTTTCCTAAGGAGGTTCATGGGTGGAACGTGCCTTCCAACTAGCAATGCTAGCATCAAAAGCTACTGTGCTCAAAATGAGTGTTTTCATTGATCCTAAGCAGTCGTGCAGTTAGATTATTATAGACTTTGGATCAGAGGTTGGGAAAGCTTTTTTTTTTGGTGGGGGGGACTACAATTCCCAGAATCTCCTAACAACCATACTGGCTAGGCAGTCATGAGAACTGTAGTCCCCCAAAGTAGATTTTCCATGCTCAGCTCCAAGATGTAATGACGTAAAGATGTAATGAGAGGCACCCTTCTCTTTGGAAGGTCCTCTCCATTACAGCACTTCCACATGTGGTCAGCCAGCAGTTGTATTTCAGGAACTCCCCATTTTGCTAAGAGTAGCCCTGGATTTCTGCCCTAGAGCTCTGCCCTCAAGGTACCACTGGCCAGGGCTGGCCCTGTCTTTCGGATGAGATACCTACACCCAGACAGCAGATATGTACAGGCTGGCAGTGGCAATAGCAAAATTTTGAAGGGAGAAATATGTGGCCATATGGCTTGCCTGGGATTCTCTGAGCTAGTCTGCTGCCCTCAAGGGAAGTGGGAAAAGGTCATAAGATCCAGCTGCAAGTTTGGTACCACCCTGATGGCATCTGATTTTGGAGGAAAGGCTAGGAAAGAATCCTGCCTGAATATCCAGAGGATATTAATAATGTTGACTATACTGGACAAGACAGGCCAGTAGTCTGACTCACTTTAAGCCAATTTCCTATCTCTGGTCAGCCTTTGTGCATGAAATGGGAGGCAGTGCCTTTTGTCATTTGTCTTCAGTACATCTGATGAATGAAACCAGGAGAAAAGGCTACTTATCTTTCTCCATGTTTATGTTTCTTTCCTACTTTCTAATGCCATAAATATGCATTTTTTTCTGATCTTGGAAGCTAAGCAGGATCAACTGAGGTTAGATGGGAGACCGCCATTGAATACCAGATGCTGTAAGCTATATTTCAGAGGAACTAGCAAAACTACCTCTGAGTATTCCTTTCTTAAGAAAACCCTATAAAGTCACCATACATCAACTGGTGGCATGAAGGCACACACACACACATGTGCGTATGTATTGGAAGGAGTGTGCATGTCCTTATTCTCTGTATCATTCCCCCCCCCCTTCAGTCCTGCTTTGTTGTTGTTGTTGACTGCCTTTGAATCAATCCTGACTCATGGTGACCCTGTGGATGAGACATCTCCAAGACTCCCTGTCCTCCACTGCTCTCCTTAGTTCCTGTAAATTCATACCCATGATCTCCCTAATAGAGTCTATCAATCTAGCGTACGGTCTTCCTCTTTTTCTACATCCCTCCACCTTTCCTAGCATTATTGGCTTTTCTAATGTCCTGCCTTCTCATGATGTGGCCCACGTACGACATCTTAACTTGATCATCTTGGCTTCCAGGGAGATTTCTGGCTTCATCTGTTCAAGGATCCATTTGTGTGTCTTTTTGGCTGTCCATGGTATCCTCGGTACTCTTCTCCAGTCCTGCTACCTAACCAGAATGGTTCTCCAAAGCTGCTGGGTCCTGGCTGCACACTCTGACCTGATCAGGGACGAGGCAGACATAGTTGCAGCTCAAATGATGCTCTGCATCCCAGAAGGAAAGGCTGTGCTATTAGTCAGCAGACAGAACTATACAGCCGAGGACGCATTAAAGCAGCAGCTGCTGACGTCAAGGATGCTTATTGGAGGCTGAACTCCCAGATGGATAATGCTCTGGCAAAGGGCCAGAGAGCATCTTCAGCACAGGGTGAGCTAGCTGCTGATTTAAGAGTCCATTCTCCTTACTGGGGTTGATTGGAGCAAAGTTCCATCACATTCTGGAACTCAAGCTAGATTTTGATATATGGGTATTTACTGTATTTCTTTTCCCTTTCCCATATTAAACGTTGCTTTGCTGTCAGAGTGCCAGCCCAAAACATATTGGTGTTTGCGGCGGACAGTTCAAACAGCATTCTCCCAGTTAATGAGAGGACACTGACCTATTCATTTCATCGGGAGATCTTCCCCTAAGGATTGTACCCTACAAGTTAAAGCTGCCGATTTTGATTTTAATTCTATAGTTTAATTTCATTTTGACAATGTTTTATAGTTATAGCACGCCTTTGTAGTGTTTTTATCTGTACATATTTGTTTCAATTTTTGTAAGTTCCAGTTTTGGGACAAAAGAGATGATATCATCATTATCCTCCTCCTCCTCCTCCTCCTCCTCCTCCTCCACCACCACTTTGCTGACCTCCTTGGCACCTTATATCTTTCACCTGACATACCTATCTACCTCATTATTTCATAGTCATACAAGAGCTGTCTGTATTTGTGGGATAGTAGGTACCCAGTGTTTGACAGGTGCCTTTAGACTGAAATTCCCAGAATACCTGACAATTGGAAATTGGACACAGGGTTATTGGATTCTCTGAAGATGCCAGCCACAGATGCTGGCGAAATGTCAGAAAGAAACTCTTCTAGACATGGCGACACAGCCCGAAAAACCCACAAAAAACTATTGGATTTAATATTGGATTATTATTGCCAGAGAAGGGGAAAGTCACCAAAGGTAATTGCTGCTGCATATTTCATAATAACTTGGCCAGTTTCAGGGCAAGGGTGAAAAATCTCAAGGAAAGAAAAGTGTGTGTGTAGTTGTTTGTGTGCCTTCAAGGCATTTTCAACCTAAGGTGACCCTATCATGGGGTTTTCTTGGCAGGTTTCTTCAGAAGTTGCCATTGCCATCTTCTTAAGCTGAGCAAGTGTGACTTGCCTAAGGTCACCGAGTGGGTTTACATGCCTGAGCCGGGATTCGAACCCTGGTCTCCAGAGTCCTAGTCCAATGCTCAAACCACTACTCTATGCTGGGTGTCTCTGTATTCCTCATTTATTTGATCATGTGACATTTGTTAATTTGAAAGGCATTTTCTATGGAGGAGCGGCTGATGCTTATGTTATCATGGCAGATGATCTCATCAGGGTCCACTATTTTTGGCATCTCAATGGTTCCCCCCGACTCAGGTTTTGGCCTTGAAATCTCAGGGCCTGAGATATTCTTGACATGACAGCCCTAGTCCTGATTCTGCTGGGATGGGATGCCAAATTGCACCATTTGATCTTGGCTTTGATTTTTAAAACTGGTGCATAAATTTGTCTTTTAGAATTGTTTTCAAACTGCTTTTAAATGAAATTTTATGGCTCATGGCTTGGGGAAGGCCAGTGGGCAGAAAAGCAATGTATAAGTACTAGGAAGGGAGGGAAAGAAGGAAGGTTTTGAGCAGCAGCATCCTGGAAACATTGTTCAAAACAACAGTGTCAAACCAATCCACCGTCCCCCAGTCAGAGCTTTGCATGATAAGAGAAGCACCATATGGAAAAGGGTTTTATCTGTTCCATCCTTTTGGATAAATAGATGTATCCTGGCAGACAAGTGGGTAAAGACAATCTGCTAGTAGAGCTTAAAAGCATTTAGCTGGTGACGTACAGCCCAGAAATGACTTTATCTCTGATTTTCTGTAAAATCATCCCCTCAAATGACCATATCTTGGTCTTCCCCACCCACAATACTATGATGTCTGCATTCAACTTTCCAAGAAAGCATTTCCATTTGTTTCCAAGTGCTGGAACGACAATTGCACGAGTTGTCAGGTTGGCCTAAGGCATTTTGCTGCCTGAAGGGAGGGACGAGGTGGTGCAGATTTTCAATGAAAAGTCAGAAACAAAGCATGCTTTGCTCCTAGTCAGCCTGTTATCAACTTTGGTTTCTCCATTGGAGGCATTACCATCCTGTTGCATTTGACCATGAGCCTCCTGTGCAACTCTATTTTTGTATTGTCCTTACCAGATGAGACCCTTTCAAATCACACAATTGATAGTGCTATGATTCTGCTTTAACTGCTGTGCATCCTATGGAATTCAGAAGCTATAGAGCTCTTTGGCTGAGAATTCTAAATATCCCTCCCTAAACTGCCAATCCCAGGATTCTGGAGGATGCTTCCATGACAGTTAAAAGTAGAATCATACTGCTATAACTGTGTAGTGAGAAAGGGTCCTTGTTTGGTATACTTTTTGGCTTAGACCCCTGGACTGAAGGGAACCTGCCCTGCTGGGAAAAGGACATTTCTGTCCCTGAATCTTCTAGGAATGTTGGATTTCATTTCTCAACAATGTTATCAGACTTGCTCTGGGCTATGATTCTCTGACTGTCTCTGGACTATCATCCAGGTACCAGAAATGTAGATTTCAGTGTCGGGCCCCCATCAGTTGTAGGCAGTGGGTTATGTGTCAACTGGACAGTGAATCCACTGTTAGCTTTACTCCAAACTTTATGGGGCCATTCAAGGTGCTAAATCTTTTTGAGGATAGAGGCTGGCACTTTGGATAGCCCTCTTCCAGTTCAGACTAAACCCCAGTGTGGATTGATCACCCAATTGACATGGAAGCCAACAATGCTCAACTTTCTCTCTCTCTCTCTCTCTCTCTCTCTCTCTCTCTCTATATATATATATATATATATAGTTGTTTTATATATATAGTTGTTATTGTTTTAAACATTTTAAGTGCCTGAGAACTAGAAACTACTGGGAATCTTTCCCAATCCATGATTGGAATAAATATGTGAGGAATAAGAGTCCAAGAATGGACTCACATCTCTCTACTAATGTTGGATGCATAGTTTTTCATATGTTGCATGTTTCAGCTATTAACTGGTAGCAGGTTTTCTGTCTTGCAGCAAATCCCATTTTCCTATCTGTCTGGGGCCATATCAAAATACTTTAGGTGCCCCTGGGGGCCAGTAAGGGGGGTTGCAGACTGCCAGAAATAGTGCAAATTGAGTCCACTTTAAGGGTTAGGGAATCATGGGAACTGTATTTTATTGTGGCACCAGAGGTCTCTGACAGAGAAGGCTCAATGTCTCAGAAAAAAACCAATTCCCATGATTCCCTAACCCTAACCCTAAAAGTGGACTCAATTTGCACTATTTCTGGCAGTCTGCAACCCCCCCCAAGTTACTGAGACCCACACAGTTCTATGTAAGGGTGTATCCATAGTGTATTGGAGCCAATGTGGCATAGTGGGTTGAGTGTTGGACTATGACTCTGGAGACCAGGGTTCGATTCCTCGCTTGGCCATGGAAACCTATTGGGTGACCTTGGGTGAGTCACACACTCTCACCCCCCAAAAATCCCATGAAAGGTTTGCCATAGGGTCACCATAAGTCAGAAATGACTTGAAGGCACACCACAACGAATTCATGCTACACAGTTATAACACTTCAATTGCCACAGTGCCATCCTATGGAATTCTTGGATTTGTAGTTTGCTAAGGGGATATTCTGAATTCTCTGAAAGTGCTACTGAAAACTACAAGGAAGGTGCCCCACCAAACTACAAGTCCCAGAATTTTATAGGAGAAAGCCATAGCAGTTAAAATTGTGTCAGGCTGCTACAATTTTGCAGCGTGGATACACCCTAATACTTCTACCCAGAGCTGTGGAGCATCACTAAAAGCAATTGCCATCGCTGTTACAAAAAAGCCGCCCTCTTCCCGATGTTGTATCGGCATGTTGTCCTCCAACCTTGTGTACCCAACCCTTCCCAGAAAACCTGTAGAGGTTGCGTTTCCCTTTAGAAAGACACCTCTTATTTTATGTGGCACAAGTTGTTTTCTGGAGGAAAGACTGACAAGTATTGAGTAGATATTACTCTTTAAAATTAAAATTAAGATCTTGGTTTTCTGTGGCAACCTGAGCATCTCAAAGCAAGATGTATCATTACTACTGAGCTTGTCCCCATGAGAAAAGATTGCCCATAGGCAATCGCTTCTGCTTCTCACTGATGCTACCTGTGTTGGTAGAATGAAATCGACAGGGACTCATTATCCAAAACGCATAACCTACAGGCAACTGCTACCCAGGTTCTCTAAGGTCACAATGAACAAACATGTATTCATGTGAATTCCAACAATATGAGCTCAGGGTAGATGAAGATATTGTTTTTATCAAATCCTGTAAACCTTTAGAGATCTGAACTTGGGAAAGCTACCTTTTGGGTTGCAATTCCCAGAACCAAATCTAAGGGTTGGGTTGGATGGTGTGGTGGTTTGAGCGTTGGACTCCAAGTTTGGAGACCAGGATTTGAATTCCAGCTTGGCCATGGAAACCCGCTGAATGGCCTTGTGCATGTTGCACTCTCTTAGTTTCAGAGGAACACAAGGGCAACCCCACTCTGGACAAATCTTGCCAAGAAACCCCTGTGATAGGGTTGTCTTAAGAGTTGCCATAAATCAGAAATGATTTGAAGGTACTCAACAACAACAGTCCAAACAGTAACTTTTTCAGGTTCTGAGAGATGGTGTCTCACAGGCCTTCTATGGTCATTTTGGAGGGGTTCACACAATGCATTCCCACAAAGCACTTGTGACCCAGTTGGATAGAAAATAGGATGGAAACCTAAAGCATATCTAAAGAGTTAAAACAGTAACTTTTGCTCCCTGTGAGAGGCAGTAGGAATAGTAATTCTATGAGAGGTAAGAGTTCTCTAACAGAAAATCCTTAACATCTTCATCAACTTGTGGAGTCCTGAGTTCAGATCTCCCCCAGTCCTGAAACATACTGGTTGTCATGGCCCCAATCCTGAGGTCTCACAGAGCTCTGAAGAAAACTCAAGTATGAAAGCGTTCCAAGAGAAGTTTTTCCTCATAATCCCTTCACCTAAAAGATGAGGCCCTCCTACCATGCTTGGACTCAGGAGACAACTTTCCTAAACTCTGATCTCTATGGGCTTGAGTGAATTTGAGAAATGCAGTTTGATCCTCCCTTACCCAGACTTCCAAAATCTGAAATACTCCCAAATCCAAAATTGCCTACATGGGGGGCTGAGATAGTGACGCCTTTGTTTTTAGATGGTTCAGTGCTCACAAACTTTGTTCCATGCACAAAATGATTGAAAAATATTATGTCTAAAAGGACCTTCAGGCTATGTGTGCATGTATATGTATATGAAACATAAATGAAATTTGTGTTTAGACTTGGGTCCCGTCTCCATGATATCTGATTATGTATAGGCAAATATTCCCAAATCCAAAAAATATATATATCCAAAATCTAAAACACTCCTGGTCCCAAGGATTTTGGATAAAGGAGGCTCAACTTGTACAGCTACTCTGACCTCATGTTATTGAAAGAACTGAATATGTGTTGCTTCTGCAGGATGATGGTAGAGCCTAATCCAAAACAGGCCTTGATAGCTTTTATAAAGCTTCGGATGGCTTGGAAGGTGCATCCTTTACGATCTACCAAGTGTTTTCCAGGGTCCTGATTACAGCTGCAAGTGATCAGCTTTGGCTCTGTGTGACCAGATTCGACGGTGTGAGTGGCAAACCCTGGCACAGTGGTAGGAGTCATATGGCCCTCCAGATGTTGATGGACTCAAACTCATGGTGAGAGCCATGTGGCCATAGACAGCACAACTGATGGTGAGGAACAGTGGGGACAAAGCAACACCTGGAGGACCACATGATCCCCACACCTGTCCTAACACAACAGGCAACTGGGTGAGCAGAACTGTGTTTCTGTCTAATGCTGTTGTTGTTGTGTTGTTGTTTGCCGTTAAGCTGTTTCTGACTTACAGCAAACCTAAGGCCATATCACAGGATTTTCTTGGCAAGATTTGTTCAGAGAAGGTTTGCTATTGCCTTCCCCTGAGATTGAGAGAGTGTGACTTGCCCAAGGTCATCCAATGGGTTTCATGGCCGAGCTGGGAATCGAACCCTGGTCTCCAGAGTTGTAGTCTAATGCTCAAACCACGTCTAACGCAATGCATGTTAATTAAAACAACCACAAAACCACTCTCTTATTTGCAAACTGCCGTCCCAGGTTGTGGCAAGCAAGAGCAGAGGAGTCTTCCTCTCAATCTTACAAAATAATAATTGTGCAGATGCTTTTTCTTGTACCTGAATTGCAGTGTCATTGTGTGCATACACAAACAGAGCTGTCTCTTTCTTTCAAGCAGGTGGAGCCTGTGCCTTTTTCTCTGCTAGGCTTTATCTCTGGAAGGAAGATCAGCCTTTGAACCACAGGCACAAAACTCTTTCATGTGTTCAAAATAAAACTCTTCCTTTTGTGAGCTTTGTTCTCCCTCTGTGAGGTTTCAGGCTACATCCACTCAGCTTGACAACCTTTAAATCATTTAGCAATGACACTGAACTCAAGTAAAACAGAGCTATTTGGAGCTGAATTTCTAACAACGAGAAGGACAACTAACGGGAATACAAAAATATGTCACATTTACCATCTCACTGACTACATTGCTTTACTTCTTTGTATTTTTTAAAAATAACAACTCCCTAAGCACCCGTCATTCTGGAATCCATTAGGATGAAATTCAAAATTTTAAATGTAGGAAAAGGTCACCTTATTAGTACAGTATAGAACTGTAAGGGCAGGTAATGTGTCTGGGAGAAGGCATGGTGGTGAACTATGTCTCCTCTTTTGTATGTGTGTGTGTGTATATATATATATATATATATATATATATAACAAACTACTTGGAAACAGAGATCTGTGTGATTCTCTGTTCCCACAACACCTGCTGTGATAAAGCTTCAGAAAGAGAAATACCTATAAAGTGAGCACATTCATGAAGCCCACAAGTCCCCAAATCCACCCTGCAAACTGACAGTGTCCCGCCTGACAGCTGAAAAATGTAATTTAATTAAATTAAAACAAAAAGCTTTCCCCAGTGGGGGGTGGGTGGGTTGCAGGAGTGGGCAAGGCTGCCTTCTGTTTATCTGGATACAGTCAGCTGTACCAATGACATTTGGATGCCATACAGCTTTCTCTCTTTCCCTTGTTCTGAGTGGGCCTGATTTCCCAGTTTAAGCCTTATTAATAAAGGCTTATGTAATCGTGCGATTGGCAGACACGTTGCAGTATCAGGTGGAGCATCAAGTGGAAAGGATGCTGTAATTCAAAGAAAGCACAGGAGCGCCACCAGAATTGCTCTCTGGTCTACGGCAAAGCAACGTGATTCGATCTCTTGGAAAAGAACAGAATAACTCAGGTCACTTTGGAGTGAGAATTTGAAAGCAACAACAGTGCAAGATACAAGCAGCAATCTGCTATTAAGGATGAACCAAAGGGGTACTTTCTGCTTTCATGGTAGGGGAAGAAGCCTCTGAACACGGCCCAACCCTGTACCAGAACTAGAAATAATTACTTTCGGGACTTTGTTGCTGTTGTGTGACTTCAAGTTGATTTTGACTTATGATGACCCTAATGGCGAACTTATCATGGAGTTTTCTTGGCCAAATTTGTTCAGAGGAGTTGCCATTGCGTTCCTGTGAGGCTGAGAGTGTGTGACTTGCCCAAGATCGCCATGGGTTTCCATGGGCAAGCAGGGAGTTGAATCCTGGTTTCCAGAGTCATACTACAGCACTCCAAGTGCTGTGCCATGCTGGCTCTAGAGCTTCTCAAATCCTGAAGTCAGCCAAAGTACAGTAATTTTTTCCTAGCTTTGCTCTATTCTCCAGTTCATCAACTGTCATCCCAAGAATGTTCTCACTATTTGTTCACTTCCTCCCCACTTTCACTTTGCCACAAATTTTATACCTCCCCCAAGTGCTTCTTAAAACAAATTCCATGCTAGGAGGTGGAGGCTTCCATGTCAGTGGGAATGTGAATCCGCTCAGGGTTCTAGCACGAACAAACTGGGTCCAAACTAAAATCCAGAAGAGATTTACTCTCCAGTGGGCATGGAAGCCACCAGCTTCCACAGCAACTATAAGAGAACAGCATTCACAACTATAATTTGTGGACTGTTGTTGTTGCGTGCCTTCAGGTTGTTTCTAATGTATGGTGACCCTAAGGCAAACCTATCATAGGGTTTCCTTGGCAAGTTTGTTCAGAGAGGGTATGGCATTGTCATCCGCCGAGGCTGAGACACTGTGGGTTTCCATGGCCAAGCTGGGATTTGAACCCTGGTCTCCCAGGTTCCAAGTCCAATGCCCAAACCATTACACCATGTTGGCCCTCAGCTGGAGGATAATGGTTTGTAAAGTGGAAGGCAGTTGGAAAGAAGGAAGGCCACATTGCAGGTGGGTTGATTCAGTCAAAGAAGCCATGGCTGCGCTGAGTTTGCAAGACTTGGACAGGCCATTTGATGATGGTTATCTTGAAAGTCTCTCATTCATAGGGGTGCCATAAATCAAAGTTGACTTGACAGCAAATTACAACAAATTGCAATCACCATAATGCACTGCACTGTGTACCTAGCAATCTATCGGGTATGAATAAATATTGCAGGTTGGGGGTATTAAGGGTGGTCCATTTGAGTTACTTCACCACTACCACTATCTCCATCCCTCAGCTTTCCCCAAAAAACTGGGATTCAAGGTGGCATTTTATAGTAAGACTCCTAGACTTTTGTTGGCTATTGATGGAAGATGAATTACTGGTCTTCACATAAAAAAAACCCATATATATAAATACAGTGGTCCCTCTACATGCACTGGGGTAAGGGATGGGAATGTGGGGAAACTGCAAATAATAAAACACTATTCTTGTTACCTAAGAGAACACCTCTCTAGGAATCTCCAGGTCCCCCAGTGCAACTCCATGGTCAACATGTGCCAGAAGTTGATCATAGAGTCATGCTGGAGGACTTACAATTGCCTAGAGCAGGGGTAGGCAACCTAAGGCCCGGGGGCCGGATGCAGCCTCCCGAGGCCTTTGGACCATCCCCAGGCCGGTCCTGCCGCCGCCGCCCCCACCATGATGATATTATTGTTGTTATTACTTGTTCTTGAGGTTTTCTTGGCAAAATCTCCACAGGGGGTTTTGCCATGGCTTTTCTGGGGCTGAGAGAGTGTGCATGCATATTTTTTTAATTTTTAAATTTGTATTTATTTATTTATTTTTGGTGCTTCGGCCCCCCAATTGTCTGAGGGACAGCAACCCGGCCCCCGGCTCAAAAAGGTTGCCTACCCCTGGCCTAGAGAAGTGGTTTTTCTAGGAACTTCTAGGTTCTCCAGCGCAACTCTATGGTCAGCTTGTGGCAGAGCTGCACTGAAGGACTTAGAGATTCTTAGAAAGAACATCTTAATCAAAACTGCAAATAATCAAATCTGCAAAAGCCAGCCGCACATGTGGGAGGCCAACTGTATATACCTTTTTTCCCGGCAGTCTTTTCTTGGTGGTTCCTCTCCCTAGGGCCAGTGTTTATTATCCTCCTGCACAAATTGCTCTAGAAACCCCTTAGGGAAGTTACCACGCTTTCTCCTCTCATCCATAGCCTTCTCTGAACTCCCACAGGTGCCATGTTGTGGACAGAGACGGATGAATCTGCAGCCCTTTGATGAGACTGACTCAAGCTTGCAGAAGAAGAACTCTTTTTCCAGGCGCGTCACAGAAAAACGCTGGGATTTTGCAACGTGTGAGAAGGCCAGTGATGCACCAGAAATACTTCCTACACTGTAATCCTATGCATATCTACTCAGAAGTAAATCCCATCGTTTTTTACGGGGCTTGCTCCAAATAACTGTGATCTTATGTATACATGTACATTTACCCAGGATTTAAATGTTAGTTCCTTTGAACTCAATGGGATGTATTTCTGAGTAGCCAGGAATAAGGCTGCAGGGCTGTACTTTTCTCACCTCCACGGTGGAGGGAAGCGTGGAGATTAACCATGTCTAGTATCCAAATACTGCAGACAAGAGTACAGAAAGAGACAGTGATCTATTAGCTAACATGCTAAATAAAAGGTTAATAGAAAAACAGAGAGGACTGCACCAAAATGGCCAAGAAAAAATGTTTGTTCTCAGAAGGAACCCCTGGTGCATGCAAGGGTGCTTACTCCCAGATAAATACATAGAAGATAGGAGGCTTAGTTGCTTACTTTAACCAACAACAACACTTTTTGTTAATCTGACTTCTTGTTGTGTGCGTTCATGTCGTTTCAGACTTATGGCAACTTTGAGTTGAACCTATCCTGGGATTTTCTTGGCATGATTTGTTTAGAGGAGATTTGCAATTGCCTTCTGAGGCTGAGACAGTGTGACTTGCCCAAGGTCACCTAGTGGGTTTCATGGCTGAGCTGGGAATCAAACCCTGGTCTCCAGTGTCATAGTCCAGCACTCAGACTACTATACCACGCTCGCTCTCGACACTCCAGTCTTATTCTTACTCCATAGTTACTCAGAGGCTGAATGCAGTTGGTGGCATCCATGTCCATGGGATGATGATTTCACTCCAGATTTTCATCCAGACTTAAAGGATCTATCCAAGGTGCTGGATGCTCTTCCCCAACTAGAATAGGAATAGTAATCTATGCAGTCAAAGGCTTTGCTATCGTCTGTAAAGCACATGCTGATTGTCTTTTGGAACTCCCTGCTGCGCTCCATTAGCCATCGTCCATTTGCAACGTGATCCCTGGTGCCTCTTCCTTTCCTGAACCCCGCTTGGACCTCTGGGATTTCTCTCTCCATGGAGTCTCTGTTGCAGAATTTTGAGCATGATTTTCCTTGTGTGGGAGATCAGTGCTATGATCCTATAGTTCAGGTGTAGGCAACCTTTCCCCTTTAAGGGCCGAGGGACTTCAGCTCCCAGAAGCCTCAGCCATGTGGGCCAATAGCTCCTGGGATTCTGGGAGCTGAAGTCCCTTGGCCCTTAAAGGGGAAAGGTTGCCTACCCCTGCTATAGTTGCTACAGTCTCTTGCATCTCCCTTTTTGTGGAGGGGATGTATATTGACCGCTTCCAATCTGTTGGCCATCCTTTTGTTTTCCATATCTGTTGACATATGCTGGTCAGCACTAGAGTTGACTCTGTCAATGTGGATTGCAGCAGTTCTATTGGAATATCACCTTTTCCTGGTGATTTGTTTTTCGCTATTTCTCTTGTTGCAGTTTCCACCTCACTTTTTAGAATTTGGGACTCATCTTCATATGGCTCTTTGTTCCATGTGTCCTTCATTTTGTCATCTCTTTTGCATAATTCTTCTGTGTATTGCATCCAATGTCTTTTTATTCCTTCCTGGTCTTGAATTATGCCATTTTTGTTGTCATGGAGTGTCCCAGTCCTTGGTTTGCATTTTCCTTTGACTTCCCGGATCTTGAGAAACGGATCTCTTGTTCTTCCCTTTCTGTTGTTGCCTTCTCTTTCTCTGCATTGGTCGTTTTAGTAATTTTCTTTGTCTCTCCCTTGTAGTGTTGCATTCACAATTCTAGTCTCCAAATACTGCAGGCAAGAGAACAGAAAGAGACAGTGATCTCTCAGCTAAAATGCTAAATAAAATGTTAATAGAAAAACAGAGAGGATCGCACCAAAATGGCCAAAGGAAAAGGTCTGTTCTCAGAAGGCACCCCTGGTGCATGCAAGGATGCTGGATTGCAGCAGTTCAATTGGGAGATCCTCCTGCCACTGGCTCTGGGCAGCAGCAGCAGCAGCAGCATCCTTCATCCCTGGATGCCAGCCCAAGCCTCCTCCCTCCCTCCTCCTCCTCCTGGCATGGTCCCCTTATAAGAGCCCTGGGAAGCGCTCGGAGGCAGAAGCGACGGAGGAGCCAGAGCAAGCGAGCGCCTTCCTTCTTGTCCTCCTCCTCCCCGGAGGACTCCTGCCGGCGCCTCGCTGGGGTCCGGGGGAGGAGGGATCGCCGCCAGGACGGGCAGGCTCCCGCTTGCCTCCGCTCCCGCGCTTGCCGGGGCAGGGCTCCCGGTGCGAATCCTGCGCCTGGATGCTCAGGGGCCCAGGGATGACGCCTGCCCGGTCCGTGGCTGAGAAGGAGGAGAAGGGAGGCGAGGCGGCGGCGGCGGCAGCGAGCAGCAGGGCCTTGTCGGAGGTGGCCCCTGCCTCCGCCGCTTCTTCCTCGGCGCCTCAGGGTCCCCCCCGCGGCGGGCTGGAGCTGGCCGAGGCCCGTCGCCGTCTGCTGGAGGCCGAGAGCCGCCGGGCCCTGGTCTCGGAGCTGGAGCGCCGCGTCCACTGCCTCCACCGGGTCTTCCTGGAGGCCGAGCTGCGCCTGGCCGGCCGCGCCGAGAGCCTGGGCCGCCTGGGCGGAGGGGTGGCCCAGGCCGAGCTCCACCTGGCCGCCTCCGCCGCCTCCGCCTCCGCCTCGGCCGCGGGCCAGGGCCTCCTCCTCCGCCGCCTCCCCCGCCTCCGCCGCCTCCGGCCCAAGAAGGGGCCCCTGGCCTCCGCCTTCCTCCGCGGCTGCGTCCCCTTCGCCCTCGCCGCCCCCTGCGGACGCGGAGCCAGGGCCCCCGAGTCGCCCTTCAGGACCGCCGCCGCCAGCCCCAGGCCCCCCCAGCAGGGACCCCGGGGCTAGGAGGAGGCTGAGAGAGTGTCCCCCCAGTCCAAGGAAAAGGGACACCTTTGGACCACAGTGCCCAGCATCCCCAGGCTCCTTGGGCGAGGAAGGCAAATCTGGACCCCGCGACTAAGAGCTTGGGAAGAGGACACTTTGGGACTACAGTGCCCAGCATCCCCAAGCCAGGAGCTGCAGGCTCATCCCGTGAGGAGGGCGATCTACAAAGAGCTTGGGAAGAGGACACTTTGGGACTACAGTGCCCAGCATCCCCAAGCCAGGAGCTGAAGGCTCATTGGGTGAGGAAGGCAAATCTGGACCCTGATACTAAGTACCCTACTAAGAGTTTGGGAAGGAGACATTGTTGGACTACAGTGCCCAGCATCCCCAAGCCAGGAGCTGCAGGCTCATCCAGTGAGGAGGGCGATCTACTAAGAGTTTGGGAAGGGGACACTGTGAGACTACAGTGCCCAGCATCCCCCCCCCCCCCGGCCAGGAGCTGCATACTCATCGAGTGAGGAAGGCAATCTGGACCCTGCTGCTGAGTATCCTACTAAGAGTTTGGGAAGGGGACACTAGGGGACTACAGTGACCAGCATCCCCTGGCCAGAAAAATTGGCAGACTCACAGCTTGGGAAGGTGACATCTTGGACCACAGTTCCCAGAATCCCCTGGTCAGGAGCTGCAGTCGAATTGGCCGTTGGCTGATTCACAGGGCGAAGGGGGTGATTTAGCTTGGAAAGGTGACATTTTGGACTGCAGTTTCCAGAATCCCCCAGCTAGGCGCTTTAGTCAAGTTGGCAGATGCACAGAGGGAGGGGGACAATCTCGACCCTACTTCAGCCTTTTGGACTACAGTTCCCAGAATCCCCCAGCCAGGAGCTGGAGTTCAAAAAGTAATCTTTCCAGATTCTCTTGCAGCAGTTCCTCTACCTGCATCTCCTGCTTGAAGCCAGTCTGGGCTTCCTGACTCATTGCAGGGGCGGGAGGGTGGTCTAGATGACTCTTGGGGGTCCCTTCCGACTCCACCGTTCGGTGACTCTGTCTGATTCATGTAATGTCGTGCTCAACACTTGTAGGTGTCTGATTCATCAGTAACAGTGCAGAGTAGGATGAGGAGAGGGGTTGTCTTTAGCTTTAAAAAAAAATAAATTAAATTTGAGAATATATTTTCTCAATACAGTATATTTGAAATATACGTAGTATAATACTTTTAAATCAGTAGCCATTGAATACAAAACCCTCCCCTGCCTTTTCATGCTGCCAAGGAAGTCTTAAGAAACAAGTGGCATTATTGACCAAAGGGTTCATATAAAATATCAATATTTAGCAATACATGTTCAAATTTCAGCCTTCGATATATCCCGCCATTTATTTCAAGACTAAATTTGAAAGAAGGCAGCGTGGTGTAGTGGTTTGAGCCTTGGACTATGACTTTGGGAGACCAGGGTTCAAATCCTGGCTCAGCCATGGAAACGCACTGGGTGACCTTAGGCAAGTCACACTCTCTCGGCCTCAGGGGAAGGCAATGGCAAACCCTCTCCGAACAAATCTTGCTAAGAAAAGCCCATGATAACCTTAGAGTCTCTATACAGTAATTCGGAAATGACTTGAAGGCACACAACAGCAACAACAGCAGCAACAAAATTGAAAGATAAACATTGTTAGTGCTTTTAAAAAATGTAGACCATGTAATTCTCAATAATTCATGTATTGCACTTCCATGCATAGCTCTGTTTATTTTTTAATCAGAGCTCATTTGATATAATGCATCATTTAATATCCATAAACTAACCATCATAAACTTGAATCAATAGTTCCAAATTGTCATTAAAATGTCCAAATTTTTATTTCCATCTTCATTTGATATATTCAGCAACCCTAGTGGCTCGAGGGTTGGACTGAGAGATCAGGGTTTGAATCCCTGCTCTACCATGGAAGCCTACTGGGTGACCTTGGGCAAGTCACACACTCTCAGCCTCAGAGGAAGGAATCCCCCCTCAACTCCCAAACAAAACATCTCACCAAACAAAACCAAAGCCAGAACCCTACAATAGGTCATCATAAGTCATGGGTCCAAAATACAACTGCAGAAATAATCCAGTTTGAGACCGCTTTAACTGCCCCTAGTTCAATGCTAGGGAATTCTGGGAACTGTCGTTTTGGGAAACTTTTAGCCCCTCTGCCACACGCTCACAGCAAATGAGTCTGGCCATGTGCAGGGTGACCAGATGTCCTAACTTCAGTGGAGGACAGGGTACTTCAAATGTAGGACATTCAAGACAAATGCAGGACCTTACCAAATAAAAGCTAACAGCACCCCTCTAAATATAAATCCGTGCTGCTTTGTCCTGCTCAAGACGTAGGACATTTGGGAATGGCCCCTTAACAGAAGGCTGGGATGTAGGACATGTCCTGGAAAAGGAGGACACTGGGTCACCCTGGCCATGTGCCACCAGAAGGGCAATTATATGCAATACTTTGACCTTGGAGAGCATCCTTTAGGGGTGCTTTTGAGCACAACAGCAAAAGATTTGAGTAGAACCTGAAAAATTCACTTTTGGACTACAACCCCCAGCCAGCATGACCAGTGGCTATGATGGCTGGGGATTCTGGGAAATCTCCAGATAAAAATGTGTCCAAATTCTGACCTGAAGGCACTTCCTGGGGGAGTTAAAGGACAGATGGGGTCTTGTGGCATTTGGTCTGCAGGCTATGAGAACAGCGGCCATCTGTTTTGCAGAAATATGTCTTCTTGCCTCCAGATCTATGCATCTCCGGGCCTGGGAAAGCTTCCAATGTCTCCAAAATCTGGAAACATTTCCGCTTGCACTATTCCTAACCAGCCAGATTTTATTTTGCAAACCACCTTCGACGTTGTCCTTCCCAAACTGGTTGAACTCACAGATCTTGGAATAGGGACAATCCGGTCACCATCACCATCAGAAGAACAAAGTTGCGTTTTGTGTTGCTTCTGGGGCGTCTTCCCGCTTTCCTGCCAAAGATGTCAGCTTGGAGTCACTCATCTAGAGAGAGGGATTTGCCATGCGGAGCCCGAATGTTGGTCCCTGCCGGACAGACTTGACCTTCACTTTTGCTCACGTTTCCCCCCATAAAGACACATCTGTGCCAGTAGGAGGCTGGCGTTGCTTGGCTATGGATCTCATCCCTGACTTGCCACCCTTCGGATCACACAGATCTAGCTTCACAAACACTGCCTTAATTTCTCCTTCAAGCATAGGAAAGCTTCCATTTCCCACCGAGGAAGAATTTCCCGCAGAACTGCAAACAAGCCAAAGGGGATCCTGAATGTCCCCTTCTCGCCTGCTTGAACTATTAAGACCTTTTAAGGCCATGATCTACCAATTATTGCATTATAACTTTCCCATAACATCCTCCATTGCACTTACGGATCTGAGTTGGGAGATGTGTTTGCTTTTCTGAACGCACAGGGTCTGAAATTCACGTCTCGTGTTGAGAATCTCGCTTGGGTCTGATCTGCACTGCAGGATGAATGCAGTTTGACGCTGCTTTAACTGCCATGGCCCAATGCTATGTAATTCTGTTTTCCCCCCAAATATTTAGACTTGTCTATCAGAACGCTTTGGTACCACAATGCAGCATACTGAGTAAGGGTTTCTGGGAATTGTGCAAAACGGGAATTTTTTCCAAGCTTTGCTCCTGAAGCCACCTTCCTGGTGTCAGAAAAGAAAGCATTTAAGGTAGTCATTTGTTTGAGCGTGATTTGCATGATGCACTAACTTAGAGAATCAGTTAAGAATAACAATTTCACCTTAAAACTCTTACATCCCAGGAGCCCATAGGGATGGAGCTATGGCAGTTCAACCAGCGTCAAACTGCATTAATTCTGCAGTGCAGATTAGTTCTTGGTTGTAGGGAGCAATTTGTCAGAAATGTCACAGCACACAAGAGGGCTAATGTCTCCTCCCTGTCAGTGAGCTGGTAGGGTCTTTTGAAAGTAATTTTATAGCACTTTTAATGTAGATAGCGCCATTTCTCTGCCACTCGAATTCTACAGGTTAGGAATGTGGGGCATGGTATCCAGTGGATATTGTGTGCCCTTGATTTTTTGCACCCAACTGGTTTGGGTTTATGGAGTAAAGGTATCTGAACTTTGTAAATATTGCTCTGCTTTTAAGCCACTTCCCTATAGGATTGGGTTGAATCACTTTAAAGCCTGGGTCAACATACACTAAAAATGCTGACACAAAGGTTTCTGTTAGAAAAGACTGTGTTGTAGCTAGAATTTTGCACTAAATCCCCTGCTAATTATGTAACGGGAATACAGTGTGCAGCCTAATATGCTAAGCAATAGCAGATCATAATGCATAGCAATCGACACATCGACTTTTGATTGCTTTTTTCATCCAGAGAGATTACGCTTTTGCAGCAAGCACAATAAAGTGTATGGTAGTATCTCCGATATTAACGTAAGGGCTGGTCTTGCAGGAACTGGATGGTTGGAGAAGACTGCATGGGGCACTGGGAGACTGGGTGGAAAAGGGATATAGGAAGGTAGTGGGGATGCAAAAGAAAGATCTTGAAATTTATGTGCCCAGTCATTTGGGGTTGGTAATATCCAGTGGCCACCTCTTTTAAAAGGGACTAGAAACGTCTTTAAAATAAAATGAGATTGTGAGACTTCGGGATTAGGATAAAGCTACCACACTGAATACGTTGGCTGCATTTGCACTGCAGAAATAATGCAGTTTAACACTGCATGGCTTTAACTACCATGCCTCAATGCTATGGGATTCTGGGATTTGTAGTTTTGTGAGCTATTCTGCCTTTTCTGTCAAAAGAGCTCTGACAGAACAAGCTGGTATTCAGACAGGACAGAGGACAGGACATTTACCATAGGAATGGTCAAAAGGGTAGTCCGGACTCCGTATGCAGTTTTTTCAGTCCTTAATGCCTCCAAGTTGCCAAGAAAGTCCTTCCAGTGGCCAAATTAGCGCATGGACTCATCTGGAAACTGTAGGAGTGGCAAATCAACTTTTAAATACATTATAGCCCCCACAAGTTGTTTAATGTAAAAGATACAAATGCTTTTCAACACCAAATTTGGATTTCTAGTTTTTTATTTGTTTATGTTATCCAGTCTTTGCAGTTCTCAGGGGATCCCGAGGGTCAGAAAACTGACCTCCTGCAGCTCACCGTCTTCTCTGAAATGTAGTTTTTTAGCAATCCTATACAGGTCTCCTTCAAGCCACCTTTTGAGCCTGAGAGAGGGTTGAGTTGCCAAATATTCTAATAAGCAGAAGTTTGGATAGACAGATTTCTTTCAATGGAGTTGTGTTTATAAAGCAAATCTGGAGAAATTGGGTTTGGATAATGTATGTTTGTCAATACTGACCCAGCTTGTTTGCATTTGGTCACGGCTGGTAGTGTCACTGTGGCAGAAAATCAGTTCTGGGATTTAGTCCAAAGTTTTAGAAAGCGATCCAAGCTATTCCCAAACTCAGTCCAGTACTTTTGAAGTTTGGATTAAAACTCAAAATGGATTTATGTTGACATGGGAGCAACCAACCACTGCTGTTTGCAGAAGCCCCCTTCCTTTATGTTTACAGTCAGTTACAGGAATGTCCAGGAAAGTTTATAAAGGCTTTAAAATTTCTGCACTTTGTTCCTTCAGCATCAGAGTGTTTTCTGTAAGGAGTTGAGATGTGATTTTTCCTGCCCCTTTCTCATTCTGTCCAAGGAATTTGGAGGCCATTGCAGGCATACAGATAAACTGCAGTGTTCTAAAAGTGCAAAGACTGCCTTAGCATGGAAGAGAGACAGCAGGTCTGTTATGTAATTGTTGCCTCCTGCATGTTCCTGGTGGAAGTGGCATGAGAACTGTGTTAAAATTAATGTGCACGCTTCACCACAGACACTTGCTGGAAGGGAGTGCATAGTTGATACCAAAATAAACATTTTTTTTTCATTGCAAATCCATGTCTTTGAGAGTCATTGTGGGGAAAATGTGTGCATGCTTTTGAATCTGTGGAGGGTGAGGGTTGGACCACTAAACCAAACCAAACCCAACCCTGCAGATGGGTAATGTTTTGTTGGTGAACCATAAGAACAATTTGGGACTGATGCTTTCTTACACACCGAGGCTTCAATCTTATACACACATGCCCATGGTACAGATCTCCCAGAGGGATATTTCTGTCCTGTTATCCGGCACAGATGGCCAACAAAATACAACATATGCTCTTATAAGTTTTTCACATAATTTGTGTCTTTTTGCAATTGTCGTGGAAAAGGATGGAACTATGGCAGTGGAGCAACAGCACTATAAGTCTGTAGTGTGAAAGGCCCCATAGTTTCCAGGAAATTGCCTTCAAAATTACATTTGGGGAAAAAATGCTTTCCATTCTGGTGTAAGTTTGTTTAAAAAAATTAAAACTATAATTAGCATAATAAAGGTTAGTACATTGCTTCCAACTTCTGAGAAAAAGCCAACAGCAGCCCTCAGCTTCCTCATAGCTGTAGTGCTAAATGCACAACATAACGCACAGCGGAGCATCAGGTATGAAAGCTAAACATTGGCTAGGATACTATAAACATTAATCCAGTATAGAACTATTTTGTGTAGCGAGAAGTTTATCTATAATCCTTATTCAGATCTGAAGATCCATAAACCTCAGGACCAAACTCAAAGAATCTGCTGTCCTTTTAGGTTAAAAGCTGCTTTGTGGACGGGTGGCAGAATCTGATGAAGCTATGGTACTAGGAAGGAAAAATACTGACTTTTTAATGGGCTATATTTTTCCAGCTAAAGTTGAAGCTGCTGCTTATCCCATGGGGGAAATGCAGATGGACATAACAGTTTGAGGAGGACAAGGTAGGCTTGGATAACAACAAAACACCCTTCATCTTTGGCAAGGCCAAGCATGTGTTGCTCTCCTATTGAGCATCACTCTTTCTAAACACATGCTTCCTCTCTCCACAAAGCCCAGGTCTAGAAGGGGAAGCTGAGAGAAGATAGCTGGGTTAGTGCTAGCATTGGACAAAATGAGGCCAGGATTTTGGGCAGCAACAAATGAGGATGAGGGGCTTACATATTTCATACCCTAAAATTCTTTCCTTCCTGAGCTGCCTGCAAAATTATAAAGAAACCACGAATACCCTGCATCATGAGCTATTTCAAATAAATCTTAACTGGGGAAAAAACCCAGTAGGAGCAGGAAGGATATCTCCATTATTTCAGTCTTTGGGTCTTTAATAAAGAGAATGGATTTCTTTTCTTTTCAAAATCATTCCTTTTAGTTTTTCTATAATCCTTTTAAGTAGTCCCCCCCAATACTTGAACCAAAAGCTGATTTGCAAATAATTGCACATGGAGCAGTGGGAAGGGGGGGGGGGGGAAGAGAATAGGTGGTTTTTAGACCAAGCTGTGCATTTCATACTATTAATTGAAACCCTCTGAGAGATAATGTGTTCCTTCTCCTATCTGAACCTTCTAAGCCGCTATTAAAATTATCCTTTCCACTCTGTTTTTGGCCAACGAGCTCTGGATGAGATTAAGGGCGGCAGTTAGAACAGAGTAAACTTGCTTTGCCTTTCCCTCCTTCTCTTCTTGGATGGGCACCCTGGTTTTTCACGAAGTTCAAAATGGCTGATCGGTGGTGACCATTGTCTGCTTTCCTGCATTTAACCACCTAGTCTGGGATTCAGGCAAGATGGGTACGGCCATAGAGCCTACGTTTTGCAGACAAAAAGGTCCTAGGTTTAAGGCACGTGCCAGAATCCTACCCTCCAAATTTAGGCAATACTCATAACTTTGTCTCCCTGTCTAAGGACTTCATCACATGTGTCTGCTGTCTTGTCACAGTCACACTAGTTTCATAACAGAAGCATACCGGTTCTGCATTAATCTTTATCACACGTTTTCTGCATTAGTGCTTTAGCCTTGCTTTGGTGATCCATGGCGGTGCAATCTGATTTCTGCACCACCACCATAATGCCATCTTCTGATTTGTGTGCCTACCAAAGAAGAAATGAGAGTCTCCTCTTTACAAGAAGAAGACCCTAATTTCTTCTTTGTTTGAGGATGTGGGTGGGGAGAAACCAGATATGTCCCTCCAGTTGCTAAAGAAGAAATGAGAGTCTCTCCTAGTGAGGAGAAGACTGCCATTTCTTCTTAGATGGGATGGGGGGAGACAGGGAAGAAGAAAAAGTAGAAAAACAACAACAACTTGCCCTCCTAGAAGAGGAGACACTGGCATCACATGACTGCCTAATACTGGAATTGCTGCAAGTTATCACAACTGAGAGCAAATGCTACAGCAGTGCATATGGGAGCTTATTGATGGATTTTCCCTGTCAGTGAAAATGGATGGACATAATGGCAAAGCTTTGAACAATCTTGCAAAGAAAACCCCATGATAGGTTCACCTTAGGGCCACCATAAGTTGGAAACAACTTGAAGGCACACAACAACAACAACAACAACAATGCCTTTTAATTAAGGAAAGCAGTGACAAAATTGTGATGATAATGATATGTTATAAGTATTGCCAAAGGTGTTATTCCCTTGCTTTAATAGAGTTTTTAAAGCTTCCTGTGATAATTTCCAAGGAATTAACAAATCATGTTAGGTCCTTTGTTCAATCCAAGCACTGGGTAGCTTACAGTGTTGTATTACTTCCAACTAAAGCTTGGAAAATTTCATTTTGGGGTCCACAAGCAAGTATTCTGAGTGTTGTGGTCCAAAAAGAATGAACCTTTTCAAACTTTGGTTGGAAGTAACTTCATCAGTCATCACAGTTCAATGTTTCAGTGAACCAGATCGCTAAGAAAGATCAGGTTTAAGTGAAATTATTTAGCAAAACACTATGATTATTGTGTTCATCTTATGACAGAATATGTATATATGTTATAGACCTACATCTAACACAAGAGGATTAACATGCTTGACTTCCAGAGACTGTAAAAGAATACAATCACATCACCAGTGATTTAAGGATATAGGTGCTCATGTTGTTCCATTAGGGGAGAAATGCAAAAAGTCATGGTAAAATAAAACCTTTATTAGGGCCATCTAATATAGTGAGCAAGCTTTCAAGTTGTGATAAATGGGAGTCCCTCCATTTGTCAGAGCCTTCTAAAAAAGGGCTAACCGTGGTGTGTGTATGTACTGTGACTTTATATGAGGTGAGCTGATGTCACTGGTGATGTGAGGGCAACCATCCAATCAGATGACCATTAGAGTAGAACCTTCTGGATGGTTGCTGAGGAGAGAAAAAGGCGTAAGAAAGGAGAAGGCCTGAGGGAGAGCAAGGCCTTGGCCTGTAGGCCTGCCTCACTACTAGTCAGGGAAGTCAGGTTTGCAGTATGTTCATGTTTGGCTGACAAGATTATACACTCGTCCCTTTCCATTTGCAGCTTTGACTTTTGCGGATTTGATTATTCACGGATTTTATTAATACGTTATCTCTAGGAATATCTAGGTTCTCCAGTGCAACTCTATGGTCAACTT
The DNA here is from genome assembly GCA_026167975.1 of Phrynosoma blainvillii. Lineage (NCBI taxonomy): Eukaryota > Metazoa > Chordata > Lepidosauria > Squamata > Phrynosomatidae > Phrynosoma > Phrynosoma blainvillii. Next base: position 25,347,504 of record JANUYF010000008.1, read on the forward strand.
GAACCAAAAGTCGCACTGAAGGACCTTGAGATTCCTATAGAGAACACTCCACTAGGCATTTGTAGCTCCTCCAGCGCAATTCTTTGGTCAACTTTAACCAAAAGTCGCACCAAAGGGCCTGGAAATTGTTTATGTTGGAGGTGGGTTTATGACATGTGCAAGCGGTATAGAAATGTACTTGTTCTTGCTATTCTAGATCAGAGTCCAGATCGTCTGGTGAAGTGATGGAAGAACTAAGGTATAGCAAGACTGAATAAATAGACTGCTCTATGACACAGCCACAATGAAGAGTCTGGACAAGTTTCTGAGAAGATGGCCAGATTCACATTGATGGCCAGATTCATGTTGATGTTGCTGAGGGTCCTCTTGCTTCTGTTCACCTTCTCGCTGCCATCTAATGCTGGGAATGGAGTGCCAAGCCATAATAACACAGTAATTATAGGCATGAGGTTGGAGGAAACCACCAAACCAGGGCCTGCAGCCCTGAAAGATGGCATCATCCAAGTCATAGAGGGAAGTAACATCAAGCTTCGAATCTATGGCCAGGGTATCCATAAATTCACTTGGCAGATAGTGTATTTTGCTGAAATGGCTCCAGTGGATACGAGTTCTCATAGTCTTAATGACAGCACCTGCCTCGAAAAGAGCAGTGACTTACTGGTGCAGCCGAACATTTATGATGTCCAGGAAACTTCTGCAGTACTGTCAGTAGTAGTCCAGACTCTGCGCAAGCACATCCACTCCCAGTACTATGTGATGTGCCTCAAGAAAGATCATGGGCAACCAAAGCAGCGGCCTGGGGAACACAATTTGTTCATCCAAGTGGTGGAGGAGAAGAAGCTGGAACTCCCGCTCTGGCTTCTAATTATCTTAATGCTCCTTCTCTTGGGACTCTCGGCTATGTTCAGTGGCCTCACCTTGGGCTTGATGTCTCTGGATCTCAATGAGCTGCGCATTGTGCAGAATTGTGGCCCACCTATGGAGAGAAAATACGCTGCCCGTATTGAGCCCATCCGTCGGAAGGGCAATTACCTGCTGTGTTCTTTGCTGCTAGGCAACGTTTTGGTCAACGCATCTCTTACCATACTGTTTGACATTCTCGTCGGTGCAAATCTTGTGGCTATTGCAGTCTCTACCATTGGCATTGTCATCTTTGGGGAGATACTCCCCCAAGCCCTCTGCTCTCGTCATGGTCTGGCCATTGGTGCTAACACTATCTTCATTACCAAGTGTGTCATGTTGCTGACTTTCCCACTCGCTTACCCCATCAGTAAATGCCTGGACTATGTGCTTGGCAAAGAAATGGGCACGATGTACAACCGAGAAAAACTGAGGGAAATGTTGAGGCTGACGCAGCCTTACCTTGACCTATTGAATGAAGAGTTGAATATCATCCAAGGAGCCCTTGAAATGACCACTAAGACAGTAGAATGTGTTATGACTCCATTGCAAGACTGTTTTTTGATCAGCAGTGATGCTATCTTAGACTTTGATACCATGACAGAGATCATGGACAGTGGGTATACTCGCATCCCCATCTATGAGAGAGAACGGTCTAATATTGTTGATATGCTCTATGTTAAGGATCTAGCCTTTGTGGACCCTGATGACTGTACCCCACTCACAACAATCACCAAGTTTTACAACCACCCAATCCACTTTGTCTCCCACAACACCACGCTGGATGCCGTGCTTGAAGAGTTCAAAAAAGGTAACAAGATGCTGGATCTAGTGTCAGGATCTGTCTCTGTTAGCATGCTAACGCTTGAGAAGAACCAAACAGGCAGATTTCTGATCTTTAGAACAGGAAAAAAGAAAAAAGATGAATGCTCATAGAGAGTAAGTGATGGTCCAAGATGGATGTTACACTTTCAAAAGAGGTAGAGATGGTTCAGAGTGTAAAAAAGTTAACCTCTGGAATCCTATACAGTGACTGTGTACTACATAGCACTGTAACAACACTGCATAGTGAATTCTGGCATGACCTCCCCAAACTCCACTTACTGGTAACTAGTCACTGGGATCAACTGGGATCTGCTCCCCAGTTAATCGAGAAGCTGTTGCCTGAAATTCCCATCCATTCCCATGAGCAATCTCCAGTGTGACAGACAGGAAAAGGATCCCTTTGTAAATCTCCTCCATGCCAGAGGTTGCTTGCAGAAGGAGGGGTGGGAATTTCAGGTAGCTGTTTCCTGATCAACAGGAACAGACCCCTGTCAATCGCAGTGGCTGCTTACCAGTAAGTGAGGTTTGGAAACTTTCATGGTCCCAACATGGTCCCTGAACTAGAGACCATGTTGGGATCCGGGAATGGAGGTTACTCATTTGCAATTGCCCAGGAGGATTCCAGCCACTATTTTGGATTACCAGGATGTCCCACACAGCGTGGCTGCTGTCTGTGTTTCTTGTTATGGGAATTAGAGGCAAAAACATAATTATTCCAAGCTTTGTCTTTGATAACCATTGCTGTGGTTGTCAACGCTTGTTAAATTGTTGTTAAATTGTTGATGTTCCTTCCTCCAATTTTCACACCTCCTTCCTCCAAGTCTTTAAGCATCCAAGTATGTTTCCTCCAAGTATGCCTTAAGCATCCAAGTTAAACAGAAAGGGTGATAAAATTCAGCCTTGCCTGACCCTGTTGCCAACTGGAAACCATTTCGTTTCTCCATATTCAGCATAAATATATTTTTAGAATTAGGTAATTCAATTAAATGAGAGATAGTGCCAAAGAGATAGCAAATTCTATATTACTTAATTGGTCAAGTAATTATATTACTTCACACAAAGCCACATTCTCTTGGATTTTGCAGAATTACTTTGTGCTTTTGTTAGTTCTTCAAGGCTGGGGAATTATAAGGTAACAAAAGAAAAGCCACTTACTCCTATGTGGCCAGTTAAGGAAATTTTTTAATAATAATAATAATAATAATAATGATGTTGCCTAAGGAAGTAATTAATTTTGTTGATGTATGAATGTTTATTGAGGAGTTTAGTAGTATGTATGTTCTGTAATTTTGATTGTAATTATTTTTAAAAAAAATAATTTAAAAGGAATTAGAGATTTATATTAAAAAAAGAAGGAAAGAAAGTAATTTTTATGGGAATGGTTGGGAGATACAGCTGATGTTATGACAGATAGATGTTAAATAAGAAGGGAGGGGGGTAATTTGAGTTAAACAGAAGTACTTATATTTGAGAGGCAATGTGTTATTGAATCTAACATAGGTGAAATATATAGTAATGTTTGATTTTCTGTAGGGAATATATTCATGCTTGTATAGGATTTGATTATGATTATTAACAACTCTGCATCATAGAAAGGAGTTGGATGATTCATTGTAACAAAGGAGACTTTGAACCATAACAGCAAGTAAATATATATTTTAAAAAATTAATCAGACTCTGATCAAGGCCTTTGTGTGTTACAAAATAAACGTTAAGTGATTATAGACTTAACACATGCTGAAGCCTCATCGATTGGGCATGTATTATTTATTGAATATAATGCTTAAAATCTTTCATAACGATTAATAAGTGTTTGGTTTTTAAAAAATGCTTAAAAACACCATCTGATTGGACCCTGGCCACAGGTAATATAACTAAAGTCTATCCCACAGGTAAATCTCACCTGGCCATTGTCCAAAAGGCGACAGATATTGAGGACAAACATGAAGTGATGGGTGTGGTGACGCTGGAGGATGTCATTGAAGAGATAATCAAGTCAGAAATCCTGGATGAATCAGACATCTATGGTTAGGTTCATCCCCTCATATTTTTCCTCCTCTCTAGAAAATAGTAGTGTGTGAGAGGAAGAGAGAAAGAGAGAATGAAGGAGGAAGGGAGGGAGAAGGAGGGAGAACAGTGCTGTAGTGGAACAAGGGCTTGCAGGATTGAAGAACTGAGATGTTAAGACTGGCAGGGAGAATGATTTTACTTGGAAACTTCTCTGTAACCGAAATTGAGGGTGAGAGGAATGAAGGGAAAGGAAGTGATTTTGAACCCAACATCAATATTTTGACCTAAAGCCTATTGTTAGTCCCGATTACACTAGAGCTACTAACTCAATTGGAATTATCTGTGTGTTGACTCAGGGTGTAAAGGGATCTTGTAGCACCTTTGAGACTATAAGCTTTCATAGACTAGGGTCCAAAACACACTGCAGAAATAATCCAGTTTGAGACCTCTTTAACTGCCCTGGCTCAATTGTATGGAATTCTGAAAACTACATTTAGCCTACTCTGTCAGAGAGCTCTGGTGCCACAATCAACTACAATTTCCAGGATTCCCTAGCATTGAGCCAGGGCAGTTAAAGTGGTCTCAAACTAGATTAATTTTGCAGTGTGTTTTGGACCTTGGTCTAATTCCTCAGATGCATCTGAGATTCTGTTCTACTTCATCCCATTGTTATTTATGTGCTACACAGTACCCGCACAACCCTTTCTGCAGTTATTTCTAGCATGGCATTGGCAACTATTACAGAATGACCTTTTCTTTGCTTTCCTCCGTTGCAGTTGAGAATCGCAACAAAAGGAGAACAACCAGTGCAAGGAGGTGGGACTTCTCTGCCTTCAAGGGCAATGAAAATGAAGCAAAGATCTCCTCTCAGCTCCTCTTGGCTGCACACCGCTTTCTCTCCACAGGTATGACAAAGGGCTACCTGGCATGAGAAAGACTACCATTGTACCACATTACTTATTGCAGGGCAGCTACTGTCATCTGGTGGCACCATGAGTGGTAAATAGATGAAGCCAAAAATTATACCTGAATCAGAGTTGGGGGCTTGGGGGAATTGTAGTTGAAAAAAATAATTTTCTTATACTCTGGTTTGAGTGGCACAGCAAGATATTTTGGAACCTAGACGGGAATAGGGGAAAGATTTGGATTCTTCTTCAGCGAGTTTGGAGGAAGGGTTTCCCAATACAAGGAGCTTACCTGCATTTCCTTTGGCCCAAATCTTGTTGGTGTCTTATGCATCTAACAGGTCCTCTGTGGAAGCAGTTGGACATTTTTGTCCAACGTAAAGGGTCAACAGTGCCGCGTGATGAGGTGAGCTCCCGTCAGTAGTCCCAGCTTCTGCCAACCTAGCAGTTTGAAAGCATGCAAATGCAAGTAAGATAAATAGGTACCACTTCAGTGGGAAGGTAAACAGCGTTCGGTGCAATCATTCTGGCTTTCATGGCTGGCATCTATAGTTTTTTGTGGGTTTTTGGGGCTGTATGGCCATGTTCTGAAAGAATTTATCCTTGACATTTCGCCGGCATCTGTGGCTGGCATCTTCAGTGGTTGGTGGCATGGAAGTGAGTGAGACCACCAACCTCTGAAGATGCCAGCCCAAAAACCCACAAAAAACTATGATAACAGCCATGAAAGCCTTTGACATCACATTGTTTTTCATTCTTTTTTCAGTTTCTTTTCTTTTACCTAATGGAGTGGCATGATGGTGCAATTGCACTAAAAATAAATGAAAATCAACACAAATTGAAAGGCATGCTGGGAAAGGGTTAGGGGAGGGTGACAGGGCTGTGGACACCAGTGTGAGGAAGGCAGTGGCTGGGATAGAAGCAGCACCATCGCATTTTTGAAGAATTGTGCAATAATGGTTGTCTGCAAACCTGGTAAGTTTGTACGTGCTACACTAATGGGATTATGGTGCCTTATGAGCCTGGTGTGATATAGCCCTTGGTTCAGTTCATTGGTGCAACACAATGAATATATAACTCTGGCTGTGGCATTTTGTACTAAGGCAATCCCTTGATGTCTAGTTTTGGTCCCTTGACTCCTGTGTCTTCTTGCCATTATGCAGAGGTAGCGCCATTTTACCCAGCCACCATCCCTGAGAAGTATCTGCTGCGTCTCCTTAAACTTCCCGATGTCATCTGTGAGCTGAAGCTTGACAAGGAGGACAAGTATGCTCTCCACCATTACTTATACCAAAGAAATAAGCCAGCCGATTACTTCATCCTCATCTTGCAGGTATTTTATTAGTTCTCTTTATCTCCTGCCTTCTGCTAATCAGCAAACAAAATGCCAATTACACATCCCTTCCCTGTGTCTAAGGATGGAGAAAAGCATTTAAATGTGAGAAATCTTAGCATTCAACTGCAGTTATCCCTTGAAATTCACACCTTTAAATATGTTTTTGAATCCAAACAACCCTGAAAAATGTGTACAAAAATACATAGGTTATCTCCCAGTCTGACACTCTGATCATTACCCCACACTGGCCCTCACCTGAATCTGAATTAGAAATAGGGAGTCAACCAATTTGATCCATCTGTTACAGAGGAGAGTTTAAGATCCTAACAGGACTGGGTTGGACTGGACTGGACTGATATTCTGCTTTCTTTCATCAGAGCTCAGGGTGCTCAGAGATTTACATTAGGGGAGGGCAAAGTATGGCCCTCCAGTTGTTGTTGGACTGCAAGTCCCAGCAGCCCTAGCCAGCATAACCAACAGTGTGGAATGCTGGAAGTTGCAGTCCAACAAAATCTGCCCACTCTTGCTCTACATAAAAACATAGTAGAAATCACTAAAGACAAACATCTAACAGATTACAAATACAGGTTGAGTCTCCTTTGTCCAAAATGCTGGGAATCAGAAGTTTTTTGGATTTCAGATTTTTTATATTTTATTTTGGAATACCTGTGTTTGCATATACATACATAAGAAAATGTCTTGGAGATGGGACTCAAACCTAAATACAAAATTCATTTATGTTTGATATATACTGTATACAGATAGCCTGAAGGTAATTTTATACAATGTTTTCAATACCTTTGTGCATGAAACAAAGTTTGTGTACATTGAACCATTGGAAAGCAAAACGTCACTATCTCAGCCATCCATGTGGACAATTTTGGATTTTGGAATATTTCGGAATTCTGGATAAGGAAGATGCAACCTGTATCTAAAGTACCAAACTGCTAGTGAATAAATAACAATTTATTAATACTTTATTGATGCATTTAACAATAAAACTATCTATGATTTATTTAATTATCTAAAATGAATGCATTTTAATGCATTTACAAATTGCAACTCTGTTACAGGGGAAAGTGGAGGTTGAAGCGTGCAAGGAAAATATGAAGTTTGAAAATGGACCGTTCTCCTATTATGGGATCATGGCCTTGGATTCCTCTCTCCTGGGAGGTAATCTGCAATCCCTTTCCCTTCACACCCATAAGAGAACCCCCAGGGCACTCTCACCAATTCCATACAACCAGAATGTAGCAAAGGGGGGTTGCAGACTGCCAGAAATAGTGTGAATTCAGTCCACTTTTAGGGTTAGGGTTAGTGCTAGGGAATCATGGGAACTGATATTTTTCTGAGACATTGAGCCTTCTTTGTCAGACAACTCTGATGCCACAATAAAATACAGTTCCCATGGTTCCCTAACTCTAACCCTAACCCTAAAAGTGGACTGAATTCACACTATTTCTGGCAGTCTGCAACCCCTCAAAGAAAGCAGGTGGCCCTGTTGTCATTGTAGGTAGAGGCAGAACATGTGCTTTCCTTGTTCAAGTAAAGTTAGGGAAATACTGGGTGTGATCCCAAGGTCAGGAATACTGAAAGAGGTCATGATGGATGGGGGCTTCTTTAAAGTGAAATATTAAAGGCACAATTTCAAACAGTTGCAATGAGGAGGAAAAATGTGAGGTGTCTAAAGAAACGAGGATGGCAGTCTAAAGAACTTTCAACTGAGCTAAGATTTTAAAAGGACACATGTAAGAAAGGGAAAAAGGAGCCTGAAACCTCCTCTGAACAAATCTTGCCAGGAAACCCCCATGATAAAGTTGCCTTAGGGTTGCCATAGGTTGCCATACAATAACAATAAGAGGTTGTAGACATGGGCAAGAGACTCATGTAAGTGGCCCATGGGTACTTTACATTTGGTAAAGAAAATTATTCCTATGGAACAACAAGGGCAATTCGTAAGCTTTCATGGCCAGCATCCATAGTTTTTTGTGGGTTTTTTGGGGCTGTATGGCCATGTTCTAGAAGAGTTTCTTTCTAAACTCTTCTAGAACATGGGCATACAGCCCGAAAAACCCACAAAAAACAAGGGCAATTATTTCACTATGTTTAGGTTTTAATTAATTTGAATGATCTCTTTCCATTACATTAATCTTAGACCAGCTCCCAATTGTTCTCCTTTCTTATATTTTATACAAGTCAATGGAACAATTTAAACAGATGGTTAAACAAAGTGACAAACCTCTCCTATAGCCTATATGGAAACTGAAAAGGAACTAAAGAAATATTGTTGAATGGCTGGTTATTGCCAAGAGAATGGAGGTAAATAAAACGAACGAGAGGGAAAGCAGATCTGGTAGTGATTGCATTCAAAAACAGCAATAGAGAGGAGAGGGCATCACCATTCTAAAGGGAAATGGGAAAGTTACTGATACTTTATTCCTGTGACTCTTTTTGAAGTTCATCAGCGCATTGTCACATTAGGTACCATTTTGATGCCATCTAGTGGTTTTACTTGGAGAAAGATCACAAATAACCCAGAGTTTCCATAGATTGTTTCCTTGTACTAAGGATGGATTGAGCTAAAAACTTAGGATGCATCTACACTGCAGAAATAATGCAGTTTGAACCACTTTAACTGCCATGAGTCCATCCTACAGAATCCTGGGATTTGTGGTTTGGTGAGGTGCCCGCAGTCTTGGGCAGAGCAGGCTAAAGAGCTTGTAAATCTACAAATCCTAGGATTCCCTAGGGTGGAATTGCCGCACTTAACGTGATGTCAAACTGCATTATTTCTACAGTGTAGATGCACCCTTAAGAGCTTCTAGACAAGCAGCGCTTTGCTCTCGCAGTCAATAGACACTCTATAGCTATTCCACCATTTACCAGATATGCAGTTGAAAGAAAAAAGTTTGATGAAATGGCAAGAAGAACATGAGAGGATTAAAAGTTGGAAACATTGTCATCCTGTAAACCTCCATGCATGAAGAGGGTAATTATAAGATTAAAGATCTCAAATTTAAGCAGTCTCAGAACCCCTCTCCTCTCCTGTTTGTTTTTATGCCCTTCCATCCTCCCTCCTTCCCTCTTCGTGAAAAGCCACCTTGGAAATGGAGAAAAGGGGACTTTTAACGGAGAAATGCTGGGAAGAGAAAAGGGTTAAGCATTGCTCACTAGGCTTTCTTCTACTTCCAATGGCATTGCCTTGCCCTTTATCTGAACACTAGAAAGGAAGCGTTAGAAGAGGATGGATGAGGAATATGTGACCTTCCAAATGTTGTTGGGACTTCAACTCCCATCCCTCCTAGTCTGCATCGCCAGTGGTGAGGGATGATGGAAGTCAAATTTGGAGAGCCACAGGTTCACCGTCACTGGGTTCAAGATTGTTGTGGTGAATTACTTTTCAGTAGGTTACAATTAAAAATGATTTTCAGTGTGATAGTACAAGCTGGGCTGTAGGACAGAAGGACGTTCTGAGAATCAACAACTCTGTCCACCAAGGGTGGGGGGTATCATTTGGGAACATGTGGCTCTCCAGATATTGTTGGCTTCTGAAAAAGTAGGACATGTCACATGGGGTAGAAGGTGCCCAAAGTAAAGGAAGATGGAGCAAAGGTGGATGGGCAGTGGGAAGAAAGAAGGAGGGGATGAGAAGAGGTTGAGGTTTCAGTTCCCACCTTATTGTCTCTTATGCCCCATTGTAGATGCTGGCCTTGCGGGACACCTGGGCACTATAAGCCGTATCAACCATGACCACATGTTGACTACCTTCAGCAGTACTGGCAGCACCAGCCAAATTCTCCCAAGCACCAGCCAGCAGTATATGTCAGACTTCACTGTCCGTGCCCTCACTAACCTCCTGTACATCAGGGTGAGACTTATATGGGTTTGATTCTGAGAGATACGAAAGGTGATCATACCTCAGTAGATGAATGACAGCATATTAATCTGGTTGCTTAGACAGAGGGGGGAAACAGTCAACAGTGACTGGAGGAAGATATCAAAACTCATGCAAAGGGATCTTGTAGAACCTTTGAGACTAGAGGTAGCTGTGTTGGCCATATAGCAAATGCAATAAGTTCAAAAATCCACCAAACAGTGACACCTTTATTGGACTGACCAAAATGTACAATATACATATTGCAAGCTTTCAAAGCTCCACTGGCTTCTTCATCAGGCAAAATGTTAAAAACCATACGGGGGGGGAGGGGGATGGGGATGAAGATGTTAGTCAAAGGCCTGCATTTTGCTATTTTTGTTCTCATTTCAGCTGGTATGGAGAGGTATTTCTTGCAGGTTGGCACCTCATCCTTCTGGCCATGTGGCTACTGGGAGATTCTCAAAGTCTAGGAAATTTAACTTCCACTTGCAACACAAAAAGATACTTCCTTTGCAATCCACTATGTTTCCATCCTTTGTGAGGCCACAGGGCCCTTTGCCACCTAATGTTTTCGTGATGCAAAAGCATGAAGGCTTCTTGAGAAATTCAGTGTTCTCTGCCTAACAAAGGGGCCTGTGGCCTCACAAAAGATGGAGACATACTGCATTGCAAAGGAAGTATCTCAGCGAGAGGATTCTGGAGAACAAAATGCTCCTTGCTCCCCTTAGACAGTTTGAGACTGAAAAGAAATCCCTTACCCACATTGCTACCCTCTGCCAACTTGAAATGTACACAAATGTGCCTTGGAGCAGTGATTCTCAACCTTTGGCCCTCCAGATGCTTTGAACTTCAGCTTGCAGAAACACTGACCATTGGCCAATCTGGTGGGAGCTTCTGGAAACTGAAGCCCTCAAATCTGAAGGACCAAAGGATGCGAACAACTGCTCTATAGGGTGGTACAGGGCAGGGTGGGTGGGCTGACATTCTTAGGATATTTCACTGTTGTTGTGACTTGATTGTTAGCACTTCAGGCTTCTTTGCAATGCTCATATTTGCCACCTACTATTTACTTTGTTTCTGTGGGAAAAAGAATAAAGTCACCATCCCATCAGTCTTGTGTCATATTCGGCCAGATTTTATTTATATATGACTGTCTGGTTGATCCATAGAACTGTTGGAGAACCTCTAGGATAGCCAAATTGTATAAATGTAACATTTTTGGACTCTAGCTCCCAGCCATGGCCATACTGACTGTGGGATTCTGGGAGATGTAGCCAAAAAAAAAGACACTTTCCCAGTCTCTGTGAGCAGCATTCTTCTCAGTGACTTATTCAAGTCTTTTACTCTGAGTCTCAGGTCAAGTCTCCAGTCTCTACCTTCAAGTCTCAGGTCCTTGCAAGATACTTTCAAGTCAGGTCTCAATTCGAGTCTCAAGTGTAAGAGCCAACTTTTAACAGAAAGAAAGGAAGTAGGGTGCATTTCTTGGAGGGGACAGCAAATACATTAGGCAAAGGGCTTGAGGCAAGGGTTGAGGTTTGCTGAGCAGCTTGTCCCCACTGCACATTGGAGGAGTCTTCTAAAGCCTTTGAAAAGCTCAAGGATCCTTCTGCCTCAAGGCCATTGCCTAATGCATTTGCTGTTCCCTTTCGAGAAACATGTCCTGCATTCTGGGGACAGGTCTTGCCTGCTGGTCAAAGTTGAATGACACCAGCCAGTTAGATGCTAAAAATGTATAAGTCATGAGTAAAGTTGGGTCAGTCTGTTGTTATTGCTGGATCAAGTCCAAGTCAAATTATTGAAGTGATTGAAATGACTTGAGTCTGACTTGAGTTCGACTCAGTTGACTCAATTCTATATCACTGATTCTTCATCATATTATCTAGGTTGCCCATATGTGTAAAATTTCCAAAGAATTTGCAATGCATTCACATGATGCTGGTGAATTTTTTTTTTTTTAAGAGAAAGACAGGTAAGCTCTGATGGTGCATGTGGGACAGTTGGCAGCATATTTCTGAACATTTGCTTTCTTGCTAACACAGATCACACGGAATCAGTACCAGAACTGTCTGAATGCCTCGTTGTTGGAGAGCAACATTGCAGCTAGTGATAACCAACAGGCAGAAACCACCTCTGCTCATAAGAAACCTGGCCTAAAACCATCCTAGGCCTCACCTAGTTTATCCCAAGATGAAGAATGGTATTCTGTGTCAAAATGAGGATGGAGGCATGGATCTGATTCCATGTGGACCTGATTCCAAAGAAAAAAAACAAAACCCTGCTTGTTCTGTCAGTGTGAGCCTTTCAGTTTCAGGTTTCTGAATTGCTTCTATATAACCAATGAGCAGCCCCAAGACAAGAAACACAAAATGGGATCTGCAAGACTGTTGCCTGCCTTTTGTTCTTTCCATGCACCTTACCCTGTATCCTTCCCTTCTTTTGTTGTTGACTTCTTTTGTCTTACTGTTGTGGATTTGCTCCAATGGGAGACATTTATCTAAAGCTCATTGCAGTTTGAGGAAGGTGGGGAAACAATTTTTATCAGGAATTTATGGGAGGGGAAGGTTAAATCTCCCGTCCCTGCATGCAGTGGTCTTGAGGAAAATCTCTCTCTCCCCCCCCCCCCCCCCCCAGTGTCTTGGTTAAATTACTAAAAATCTCAGCTTAGGCTTTCTGATGACCACTTTAGCATCCCATGTAGTTTGACCTTCAGGTTCCAGTCTATTGGGAAGTTCTTCTGTTGAAATACTATTGAAAAGAATGGTTCAAAAGCCTAACAGTTGTTCATTGACTCTGAAAGACCATAGTAGGCCCACTGGCATATGGATGTGTAGACTCTCCTAGTGAGTCATACCCAGAGAAGAGAGTAATAATTTAATTGAGTTTCTCATGTTCTCATTTTTCTTCTTGTCATCTATGAGGCAGTATTTATTTGTTTTGGTGGTTCCCCAGAAGTTGTGTCCCCATCCTTCCTTTTTGCAATGGGCTGTTCCAATGAAATTATGTGGCTTCCTCAGTATAAAATGAGATTTGTACTTTTGAACTGGACAATAAAATACACATTTACCTTACTTCTTTCAGTTCTTTGCTTTTGTGGCCTCGCATGAAAGTGATGTTTCTGTGTTCAAGAAAGAGAACTGCAAGCAAGGATTCTGGCAGATCTGAAGTCCAGAGGCAAACCTATCATGGGTTTTTCGTGGCAAGATTTGTTCAGATGAGGTTTGCCATTGCCTTCCTTTGAGGCCGAGAGCATGTGACTTGCCCAAGGCCTTCCAGTGGGTTTCATGGCTGAGCAGGGAATCGAACCCATGTCTCCAGAGTTGTAATCCAACACTTAAGCTACTAAAGATTTTATTGTCTAGTTCAAAAGTACAAATCTCATTTTGCAATAAGTCAGAAATGCCTAGAAGGTACACGTGAACAAAAGCAAACCAAATACAGTCAGTCCTCCATATCCATGGATTTTTTTATCCATGGATTCAAGCATTCAGTTTGAAAATATTTTGAAAATATATAAATTCCAAAAAGCAAACCTAGATTTTGTCATTTTATATAAGGGATACCATTTTACTATGCCATTGCATTCATTGGGACTTGTGCATCCACAGATTTTGGTATCCACGGGGGGAACCAGGACCAAACCCCAGTGGATACCAAGGGCTCACTGTATTTAGTAAATAGTAAATATTTCTATATCTATAAATCCAAACCCATAAATTGGTACATAACATTTCTGTGCAGATCTCTGTACTTTCATGCCCTTTTTTTGGTGTTGTGTTTCCTCTTTTCAAAAGGGTGACAGCCTATGAGAGGGCAAGGCTTGGTTTTGGAAAGAAAGATTTTAAAAAGTGGGGTAGGGAGAAAGAAGGCTTTATGATGCATCAAATCTGAGGCCATTCGGCCATCCAGGGTTGCTGACTCAGGATGTTGAATGGGATGATTCTAGGAAGCAGATGGTTTTGCCAACCCTGCCTTTCCTTGCTGACTCAGCAATGACTCAGCTGTTTGCAAAAGCTGTTTCATCATGACAGTTGCAGCTGATGATGCTGACCTTCCCATTGCAGTAGGTGGGGATCTAGCTTCATCCATCTTTAGTTTCTGAATCAGGGAAGGTAGTTCAGTTCAGTATTGGCGTATCCAGAACCCTGGACCTGATGCAAACAGCTTACTGAAACCCTGGGGAGAAAGAGGGTTAGGAAAGCAAGTTGAGGTGGAATGGGTTGCATTGATATGACAGGTGGACTTTCTTTATCCAAGGATTCACCCATCCATGGCTTGAATTTTTTACCTTATCATATATATATTCTACAAAAAGCAGATCTTGATTTTGCCGTTTTATATAAGGGACACTATTTTGCTATGCCATTGTATTTAATGGGATTTGAGCATCTATGGATTTTGGTATCCATGCAGGCAGGGGGAATTCCTGGAACCAAACCCCAGCAAATACCAAGGACCTACTGTATTATATTTGGGTTTTCTGTTATAACTTAATGACTGGGTTAGCTAGGCAAAGGTGAAGGGAGTCATGATCAACAAGGACCCTATCTAAAGTCTGATCTGCATTGCAGAATTAATGCAGTTTGACACCACTTTAACAGTCATGGCTCAATGCTATGGAATTCTGGGATTTGTCATTTTTCTGAAAGATTTCGCCTTCTCTGTTAGAGAGCTCTGGTGCCACAACAAACACAGATCCCAGGATTCAATAGGATGGAGCCATGACAGTTACAGCAGTGTCAAACTGCATTAATTCTGCAGTGCAGATTAGACCTAAGCCTTTCCCCAAGCATTGTTTTACTTGCTGCTGAGTGCTGAACATATATTCAGAAGTAAGTACCACTGAGTTCTGTAACTTATATTCCTATGTAAACAGGTTTAGAAGTGTAGCTTAATGGCCTGATCATTTGTATATGGCCTCCGTGATACAGTGGTGCGTATTTGCAAGTACATAAGCATAAAGAATTAACAGTATAAGGCCTAAATCACATTGTTAGATCCTTGGACTAAACCCACTGAATCAATAGGATTTGCTTATGTAGTGGCTTTCCATTCAACAACTGATTTAATGTATTTACTTTTTGTTATTTTTGTGTGTCATCAAGATGTTTCTAACTTATGATTGTAAGTTACATCTACACTAGAAACATCAATGTGGCTTCAAAAACAGTCTAGCATGTTCCATTTTATCCTCATCCGAGAAACACAGAGTGTACTGTTACCCAAAAAAGATGGGAGGATTTGGGGTCCTCACGAACAGTGGGTAACTGATGGGGGTCTTTCCATCTATGTATACCAGTACTAACTGCAAAGAGACTCCCATTTCAATAAAGAAAAGAGTTTTATTTAGAAATATACAAAGGTGCATCAAACACAAGACCAATACAGCTTCAGGAACCATACAAGGCTTGCAGAAAGAAAGGTGCAAAAGAAGTGATAGAAAGGGTGATAATTACCAGTCCTGAAGAGAGGATTCCACAGACAATGGAGAATGGCTCAGATGGAGTCTGAGGGCAATACAGAAAGTGGAGCTCCAGTTTGTGTGACAGTGCCTCGGTCTGTTGCACTGTATGTGCAAAATGGGTATGTGTGGGTGGACATTCATACTCTATTTTGCATCTTGAGGGGTACTTAATATTCCCACATGGTATAACAAAGACCCGATGACCTTCCCATGGAGTCAACAATAGGATTCCAGAATGACTGATGGTTTCAACATTGGTGTGACAACACACTGATTAGATTTGAGACGACCCTTGGATGGTTAGGAATAGGAAGGAATAGGGAGACAGCTGATGGTGAGAAGGAAATATGTACTTTTTTGTGACGGGACTCACTCAATCCTTATTGTGAGAGGATAGTAGAAAGCCTGGGGGAGAATGGAGTGATCAGTAAACCCATTTAACCTTTATTTAGTGGTATCTAGGTATTCCATTTGACTTCGGGGCAGTGTGCATTTCCCAAGTGAAATTTTCTATTGTTACAAATATCATCATGACCACTTAAAAACATGCCAGACTCTAGATATCAAATATGAAAACATGAAACCCCATATTGCAGTGAGAAGGATATAGGCTATGGTAACAGCACTTCTATAAGAATGTGAAAAACCCTCACTTCCCACTTTTGCAAAGGTGCCCTGGCTGGCAGCAGTGGGCAGTGGTGGTGGTGGTGGTGGGCAAGCTGGACAATGAGTGACCACTCCACCTGGTGTTCATCTCACCTCTGAGCTGCCACTCGGTGTGGCTCACA
The DNA here is from genome assembly GCA_026167975.1 of Phrynosoma blainvillii. Classification (NCBI taxonomy): domain Eukaryota; kingdom Metazoa; phylum Chordata; class Lepidosauria; order Squamata; family Phrynosomatidae; genus Phrynosoma; species Phrynosoma blainvillii. The sequence continues at coordinate 25,363,606 of JANUYF010000008.1, forward strand.
CACCTTGCACCTACCTAGTGACATCCCTGCCTCTAACAGTTGTTTATGCCCACCCTAGATAATTATTTCAGCTGTACAATTACTTGATTTAATCATGCAAGGCAGTTTGTATGCTTTGAAGCCATTGTTTCTAAATCCAATTACACAGGTCTTGGGAAGTTGAAATAGGACAACTTAGGCAGCATCTTTCGTCATCATCACAGGGTTAACTTTGGCCCAAGGGCTTCCTGTCAGTGATTTCTTCTGTCCAAAGCTTTGCCTTGATGTGTCAAAAGATTGTGCTGAGATCAACCACTTTTTCCAGAGGGATTCCAGGATCATGACCTGTGGTGAAGAACTTGCAACTCCAGCAAGAGAAGAGACACATAAAATAAACAACTACATTAAAAAAAAGTATTTTTGTGTCAGTCTTGAAAAATAAGGCCATATTCTTAAATGCATCTGGGGCAAGAGGAAAGGTTTACATAATTTGTTTAACCCAGATGTGGCCTAGGGCTTGCTTTCAAGGGCTGCCAGCTTCCATAGGGCAAGTGGGTAGTTCCATCTGATTAGACCACATCACATTTCTTGGCTTGATGAGGTGTGTCTTTTAAAGCTGTGTTGGACTGACCTATTTTTATCAAAGTAGATGGCTATAGCTGAAAGCAGAGATGGGAGATTACTGGTCCTCTGCATGATGCTGGACTATAATTCCTGATGGGATTTGCAATCCAACAACATATGGAGGACCCCAGGTTGGGGAAGACATGAGTAAGACATCTGTAAGATATCACATGGATCAATGTTTACTGGATACAGTAAGACTTTAGAGTAAGTCAACTTGCTCAGTGTCATTTGACAGATCCTATAAATTCCTAATCTTGGTTTTGTAAGGTCAAACCAAAGTATTGCAACAGAAAACCAGTGGTGGCTGGTGGAGTCACTCTTGGGGTACATCTTTTGTTGTGTGCTTTCAAGTCCTTTCCAACTTATGGCAACTCAAAGGTTTTTCTGGAGTTTTCTGAGGCAGAGAATGTGTGACTTGCCCAAGATACCCAGTGGGTTTCCATGGCTGAGCAAAAAATTGATCTCTGATCTTCAGAGTCCTAGTTTTATATTCAAACCACTACATCACGCAGGTGTAGAAATAACACAGTTGGACACCCACCCTTTTAACTGCCATGGCTCCATCCTATAGAACTGTAGTTTTTTGAAGCACCAGCACTCTCTGGCAGAGAAGACTATAGACCTTGTAACATTACAAATCCCAGGATTCCATAGGATGGCTCTACAGCACTTATAGTGTTGTCAAATTGCATTATTTCTACAGTGTAGATGGAGCCATAGAAAAGTGATCATGTGTTGGGGGTAGTAAACTTTGATGGAACCATGGATCTCCTTCAAGAGGACTTTAGGAGATATCCATTGCGTTTAGCTTATTTTGGACATTGATTCAGCAATTTGGTGGTCCAAAGAAGGTTTCCCACCCCACTGACATGGAAACCACCAGCCGATAGGTGGAAACCTCTAGCACCCGGAGCCTTGAGATCATTGCAACAGGGGCTAGCAAAAACAGCCGAATTCTGATCGACTTGCATACACCAGAGTCAGATTTTGCTTATTATGACACTGGCCTAAACATTTTCTTATCAGGAAGACAACATCAGAGTCTGCAACTTGATGAGAGGTGTGTCTTTAAAATCTGGGTCAAAGTGGCTTGTTATTATTAAAAGAAATTTACAACTGATCTAAGGCAGAGGCTTGTGTTTACCAGTAGTTCTGGACTTGCTTTTCACATCCAACTGGTTTGGTCTCATTTAGGTACAATCAAAAGCAAGGGTGGGCAATTTGTGGCCTGCCAGACATTGTTGGACTGAAATTCCCATAATTTGTCAACATTGGCTAGGCTGGCTAGGAGTGGTGGGACATTTTAATGATACTGGAACATGTTGTCTGATGGGTCAGAGCTTTGATCCACATACCTCAGCATGTGTCTGCACCAGCCTTCCATAGCATTGTATTTCCAGATGTCTTGGGCTACTGCTCCCACCAGCCCCAGGCAACACAGTCAATGATGAAGAAAGCTAGGAATGGTAGTCCAATAATATCTGGTGCGTACTTTGGGGGAAAGGATGAACTTACTAGTGGTGGTTCTCCACTGTTTAGGACAAAAGTCTTTCCTAGCCCTGCATGGAGATACCAGGGACTGGACCTGGGACATTTGCATGCAAAGAATCTATTTATTGTCATCTATCTCTATCACTAGGGCTCTCTTTGAGCCAATGATGGATGATGACTCCATCATCCATGGTCTCCATCATGGATGTTGTGAATGGCCATGCTGGTTAGTAATGAATGGAATTTTGGTCCAATACATTTGGAAGGAAATGTGTTGGGGAAAGCTGGGTTATGCAATAATCTGCCTTGCCTAAAATGAAACCCACTTCTCAGCTCTTTTTTCTGATACCAGTACCAGTACAGCCCACAGGAGGGCACTTTTGTCTTCTCTAAAAAGAATTATACTCTATCAATGGGTGGTGGTGATCCAGATACCCATTCTGTCACACACAGGGTGTAGCCACATTGCAGAATTAAAGCAGTTTGACACCACTTTAACTGCTAGGACTCTAGCCTGTGGAATCCTGGGGTTTGTAGTTTGGTGAGGCAACAGAGCTCTCTGAATCTGGTTCAAAGATAGCCATTAGAAAATGTGTCAGGAACTTGCAATTGCCCATGAACTATTTTTTTTAGCACCCAGAGAGCATATGGAGCAGCAAATGCACAAGTCACCTGCTCACAATGTTGTCCACCACAAGGAGATGTACTTTGTTATTATTTAAATAATAATCATTATTTCCATATTTTCATCTATCTGTACTGCAAATTTCAAGTAATATCTTACCAAAAAAACAAATCCCAGGATTTCATAGAAAGAATCATGGCAGTCGAAGTGGTGTCAAACTGTGTTAATTCTGCAGTGTGGCTACACCTGCAGAGACCGTAAAATAAAAATATTAGCCTGCCTTATAGCAATGCTCCTCTCTTGTGAGAACATTTAATGCCATGAATGCCATTGGAACATTTTTGTAAAAAAAAATAAAATCTGTATGGTTTGTCACTTATGCTTAAGAAAAGAAAGGGACAACATGCATCATCAAAATTTAGGCATGACACAGATTTACTTGAAATTTGCAATACAGATAGATGAAAATATGGAAATAATGATTATGATTTAAATAGCAACAAAGTACATCTCCTTGTGGTGGACAACATTGTGAGCAGATGACCTGTGCATTTGCTGCTCCATATGCTGTCTGGGTGCTAATAGTTGATGGGCAATTGCAAGTCCCTGACAAATTTTCTTATGGTATCAGATTTGGTCAGAAAAGGAAAGGGAAAAGTGTGGTTCTCCTGAGGTTGCTAACTGCACCTACCGGGGTGGTGGTGATGGTGGAGGTGGATTTCCAAGCTTTCCTGGGGGGCTAATGCAGCCTCCTACTCTCCTACAGTTGCTCAGCCCCACTATACAATGGGCCCTCCATATCTGTTGGGGTTTGGTTCCAGGACCCTGTATGGATACCAACAAATGTGGATGCTGAAGTTCCTTATTTAAATGGCTTAGGGCAACAAAAGTGGAGGCAGCGGCAAGCCCTGACCATCAGGCATGCATTCTTTGAGCTCCCCTGCCTCTGAGGAGTCCACCAGCCACCATCTTTCACCTTGCAAATGTATGAGAAGAGCCCTGCAGCCACTGTCTTGAAGGCATGAGTGGGCAGATGATGCGTTTCTGGAAGCGGAAGAATGTCCACCTGATGGTAGGGGTTTGCTGCAACCTCCATTGCTGCTCTTGAACTCCGCTGCCAGGCTGCGGAAGTCAGTGAGAGAGTTACTGGGCAAGCAATTTGAATTCCTTTCTTCTCCCTCCATATGTAAGGACACTCTCTTTATTAGATCTCCTGCATTTTTGTATTCCTCCCCCCCCCCAAATATTTTAAATTCAGGGTTGGTTGAATCCATGTATCCAGAGCCTGTGGATATGGTGAGCCCACTGTGGAGCTTTCCATAGAGTAAGCCCACCTAATTTTAGGTGATGGGAGAGCACTAGACATGAGGAGGGGAAGCAAAAATGTCGCAGGTGATGGAAGCTCACAGAATGGTTGGGGAGAAGTGATTTATTTTTCCCCTGAAATGCTATGAGTGTAATTGTCCCTCTCCTGAATTGTCCATGTGTCACCTGAGGCTTGCAGGATGTCTTGGACAGCCACTAACTAGGCTCATGAATGTATAAAAATAAAATTGCAACTTCAGATCTTGTACCTTTAATAGCACCTGGAGCTGAACAGACATGAGCAAAGGTTAATGCTTGCTTCTGTGCCAGCCTACCTCAAACTCTGTGCCAGCCTTCCCTAGGCGGAATCCTTGTGGCGACGTATACTGGCTGGTTTTGCCAGTATAAGTACCTTTTGGAGAGTTGTGCAAACAGGCAACCAGTATCTCCTTGTGCAACACTTTTGGCTGTGCAGTGCCAGCTGGCTGGCATCCAGTTCCACCCCAACCATTTACTGTCTTCAGGAGTGTGTCTGAGCAGCATGCAGTAGATACTGCTGTATAGTCATGAAAGAGAGAGCTGCCTGTTACTTCCCAATCCCTCCCTCCCTGTCTTCTTCTTCTTCTTCTTGCTTGGCTGTACAACAGCAACCTGACAGCACCTGGGCACACACTTGCAGACAATTGATGTTGTCTAGCCAGGGCAACGCTATATACTTAGCCATATCACCGAGGCCCAGGATCCTACTGGATGAGTCTCCCTGATCCTAAATGCTTTGGACTAGAAGAGTTTTGGATTTTGGATATTTTCAGATTTTGGAATATTTGCATATACATAATGAGACATCTTGGAAATGGGACCCAGGTCTAAACATGAAATTCATTTATGTTTCATATGCACCTTATAGACATACCTTGAAGGTTATTTTATACACAATATTTTTAATAATTTTGTGCATGAAACACAGTTTGCATACACTGAGCCATCAGGAAGCAAAGGTGTCAATATGTCAGCCATCTATGTGGACCATTTTGGATTTTGGAATATATCAGATTTTGGAATTCTGGATAAGGGAGACTCAACCTGAGGCACCTTAGCAAAAACGCATGCATTCAGGTGTGAAATGCATACACATGCAAGTGCATACGAATTTTCATGTGGACTTTTTAAAAGGCATGAAATCGGGCTGGAATGACTTAAAGTTGGAGGGGAAATTAGAAGCTAAGTGAAATCATAATGGACACATTTATCCATCCCTGTGCAGAAGAGATGCCCAAGTGTCTCTGTTCTACAGCTGTCAGTCATGACCAGGGGCTCTCTCACACTATACAGTTATAGCACTATGATTCCACTTAAACTGCCATGGTACAATGCTGTGGAACCCTGGGATTTTCAGTTCAGGGAAAAGTAGAGAGCTCTAGTGCTTCACCACTACAAACCCTGGCATTCCCTAGGATGTAGGCATGGCAGTTAATGTGGAATCATAGTGCTATAAATGTATAGTGTGTAAGGGCCCAAGGAGATGACAGAACCCTTAGGAGCAAAGGATTACAGACAAATAGCTGCCAACTCTTTTTACTATCTGAGGAAGCAGGAAGGGAAATTTCCCATAGCCTTGTGGATTAGGTCCAAGACGAGAGCCCAGCCCAGCCCTTCCCAGCCCTAGAGTCAATGTCTGAATTGTTTTTGTGAATCAAGAAAATCTTTTGCAGCATAACAAAAGAAGTGGCTGAGGCATCAATAATTTATAGCCTTTTTAAGCTCCCAGGATGGAAGAATGGATTCTGAAGGTTGCTGAGTTAGCTAAACTGATGTGGGTTTTAAAGGACAAACCAACTGAACATTTTCTGAAAGATTGGAAACCATTTATGGACTTTTTGAGCAAGAAGAGATCTAACAAAGCAATAATTTGTGGCTATGGCTACTAATAATGATCACAGATGATATGCAGAACATTAAAGCAGACGATGAAGACATTGAAATAGTTTAAGATTTTCCATGCCTTGGCTTAGTCTTTAATCAGAATGGAAATTGCAGTCAAGAAACCAAATGGCTACCAGGACTTGGAAGGGCAGCTATGAAGGAACTAGACAAGATCCTCATGTGTAAAGATATTTCACTGAATACTAAAGTTAGGCGTTAAGTTATGTTCAGAGTTAAATATGTTGAGCTTATATATCCCATTGGTTTTTAGAGTGGACCAGATTTAGATATGGTTCTGACCAGCATTCATGTTATAGAAATCATGGCTGAGATTTGACATCACATTTTTACTTTTTGTAACTTTAGAAATCTGCAGCTGTATTTCAGAAATGCAACAAAAACCTGTTAGTGAATTGCAAAGATGTGCATCCAGACGCTGACAAGAGTGCTCCATTGGGCACTTCTCACACTCATTGGGCACTTCTGACGTACATTGGATACTCCTATTGTGCTCCAGCACTTCTAGCCGGTGTCCAGAAGTGCCTCAGAGAGCATCCTGATGTGCATCAGTGCCTTTTGTACATCAGGCTATGGCACTCTTCTGGCTACCATTGTGCAATGGATGCCCGTACATTGTACATGCCATACCGTTGAGACTAAATGTGTGAAAGGAGTTGTAGCATGAGCTTTCGTAGACTCAGTCTGCTTCATCAGATGCCCCTTTGCATACTAATATACCAGACTAACATGGCTATGCCTCTGAATTGCAATGCCATGACAGCCCCTAGGTGAATATTGACATTGTAAAACTATTCAACTGAATTTAGCACACATTGAAGGCCATTTACAAAGACAAACATCCCCAAAAAGAATGCCAGACCCCATTTTTAAGACAATGAAATACATTTTGGAAATTACAAAATTTGGAAATACAACTTTCATACTCCTGGGAGTTGTCTGTAAATTGTAATCTGTAGCCTACTTTTTATTTAACAGTCCTAGCCACACTGATAATACTCAAGGCATCCGAGTTCAGAATTTCTATCGATAAGTGTGGTCTTTGCACTTTCTCCAGCACATAAGCTATCATGTACCAAGTGAGACTATGGGGAGTCATCCAGACTAATAGTATCTTCTCCAGCTGTATCCAGCTATGATTCCAAACCCTTTGAGAAACAAAACCAAACTCTTGGGCCAAGGGCCTTTTGCATTCAAAGCACACCCTGCAAATGGCAAAGTTATATTTTGGACCACAACTCCCAGAATCTCTCGGCCAGCATGACCAAAGTATTCTGCAAGAATTTGTTTAAAAAATTGTAATATTTCTAAATTCTGGGCTTTCCTCATTGGAGGTCTTCCAAAAGAGAAGAAACAGCCTTCTATCGGGGATAAACTATGCCTGGATTTTCTGCATCTAGTAAGGGTTAGACTAGAGATATAAAATCCCAATGTGGCAGGCACCTCCTCCAATTTTCTATATGTTGTTCCTGCATCTACATCTCTCTATGGTTTTACTAGATGGCTTACTACCCCCTTCTAACTCTATGATCTTATTCTACTGATGTTTAGAGACTTTCTGCTCAAGCAGATGGTCCTGAGTGAGCCTTCTTGTTTGGCCAATCCTCTCCTAGGACAGTCTCTATTTAAGTGAACAAATTAGGATTCAGTGCCCCATTTATTTCCATAGCTGCCCTTTGCCACCAGGTCACTGTGCTAAGCCCATCTTGTGCTAGTTTCTTATTCCCAATTAAGCTCCTTAAATCAGTGATCCCAGAAAAAACATTTGTTTTACCTTTAGCGAGTTGATGGATCTGATTGTCCCTGGTTTGTTCCTGCATTAACTGCTTCACTGCTTGATGGATGAATCAAATTTGGTATCTCTCTGTGAATCTAACACATGAGCTCTTAGGACTGGCAGAGATGCATAATTAAGGAAGCTATCTTAGGAAGGACTTCCTGATGTTATAAGTCATTTGACAGTGCAACAGACTGCTTTGGAAAATGGTAGATGCTCTTTTGTTAGAGTTTTAATGGATGTTCACCTATCAAGGATATTGTAGACGTAGATTTTTTTGCACTAGTGGGGGGTTGGATTAGATGATCTTTGGGAGAACCTACCAGTTCTCCGATGACACAGAGCTGGGGCTCAGCTGGATTGGTGTGGACATTGCTGTTGCATAATTGTTGGAATTCTCCCTTTTAGACTCCTTTAAAGCTCTGCTCTATTTATTTTATTTGCTGGTACTTTAGCTGGGGCCATAAACAATGTATGGTTGGAAATGGAATATATAAATATTCAAACAAATATCTCCATCATTCATCTCCAACTTCATCTATCATCTCATCTCTATCTTCATCTATCATCTTCACTTCTGTCTGTCATCTCTATCTCTATCTACCATATCTATCTACCCCTCCTGTCAACATTCACCATTAAAGACAATAACATCTACAGTGTTAATCTAGAACACAAACAAAGATATGGACAACGTTAAATCTTTTTGGACCAGAAAACCAAGGAAAGCTGTTGTTAATATGATATGCTTGTTATCTTTACTAAAGGCCTAAGCAGACTGCCAGAAATAGTGCACATTAAATTGAGGCACTGCCCTGGCTCAGTGCTAGGGAATCATGGGAACTGTATTTTTTTTCTGGGACATTGAGCCTTCTCTGTCAGAGAGCTCTGGTGCCACAATAAATTACAGTTCCCATGATTCCCTAGCACTGAGCCAGGGCAGTGTCTCAATTTAATGTGCACTATTTCTGGCAGTCTGCTTAGGCCCTGAGTAAACATGTTGGACCTGCAATTCAATATTATAGTGTGCAATGCTCCATGTGCATGACTCCAGCTACAAGAGCATGCCCTCTTCCAGCATACTCCATTCCCTTTCCCTTCCTCTGTTCTGCCCTTTGCATAGCATGCCTAGTTGCTCTTGTTTCTTTCAGTTCTTGTCTTGGCTACATTCCTGTTGCCATCTGATTTTGCTATTAAGGAGAGTGAGGAATTAATGTCTGTAAGGGGAACTATTGTTAATAATGGAAGTGGGTGGATGGGAGACAATGATTGAACTAAGGCTGTATCTAAACTGCAGAATGAATGCAGTTTGACACTGTTTTAACTTGCATGGCTCAATGCTATGGAATTCTGGGATTTGTAGTTTTGTGAGATATTTAGCTGTCTCTGTCAGAGAGCTCCGATACCAGAACAAACTACATATCTTAGGATTTCATAGGATGGCACCATGACAGTTAAAGCGGTGTCAAACTGCATTCATTCTGCAGTGTGGCAGTAACCCAGGACAATAGCAAAGATAATATCATAGATCAGTGTTTCCCAAACTTTGGTCCTCCAGGTGTTTTAGACCTCAGCACCCAGAAGCCCCAGACAGCTTGGTCAATAATCAAGAATCCTGAGAGCTGAAGTCCAAAACATCTGGAGGACCAAAGTTTGGGAACCACTGCACTAGATTTTCAGTTTCTCTATGTTCTCTTATATGGAATCTTCACAGAGATAAGGTACGCTCTTGGATCTTTCTGCAGGTGTTGGAGAGAGCATCAGTTATGTCTAAGAAGGACCAGAGCAGTGCTCAGCATCTACCTAATTATGTTTGAGAAATAATTTTCAGAATAGTAGCTTGAAGCTTAAACCCAGAATATCAAGTGGCCATGCTGACCTGAGAGAGTTGTACCTTACTTACATAACTAAATAGTGACTCCTGGTCTGACTCCCTCCATCCCCCTTACTAGACAGCAGCTACTGCTAGCAACAGGGATCTGTTCTCCTGTCAGTTGGGAACCAGATGACTGGCATTCCCATCTATCTCCTCCTGCTGCGAGCAATCGCCAGTGCCAGGGGGAATTGCAATAGGGACCCTGTTTCTGCAAATTGTAACAGAGATTGCTCAAGAACATCCTTCAGCTGTTTTCTGGTTGAGAGGGAAACAGACCACTGTTGCTTGTAGCAGCTGCTGTCCGGTAAGTGGAAATCAAGGGACTTTCATGGTCCCTATGTATTCCCAAAATCAGGGAATACTTAGGGATCATGAATACAAACTAGTCATGAATGCATAACTCTACGTTATGCATTTGCTACTGCCTTCGTGGATTCCAACCAATGTTTCCAAGGTGTGGGTTCCCATGATGACTATGTCCTACCTTTCTTAGATATCCAAATTTTTGTGTAACAACCAAAAGCCAGGTAGAAACAACAACAACCACACACCCTTGATTAAGAGACTACATACAATGGGATCTTTTGTGTGGCCTGCAAAGATTAGCCTGACAAACCAGGTTGGCAGTGCTCCACTATAAATGTAAGTTTGCAGACATTTATGATAACTTAATCCGGCGAGATAGAGATGCATTTTCCCTTAATGGTTCAAATACGTCTTTGAAAGCTGTAGGTTTCCTGCACTACTAGTAGTAACAACTCAGACAGGATGGTATGGATCCAGGCTGTCATGCAGAAACAATGGCAGCTGGTGGCTCCTGTAAGACTGAGGCAACGCTCTGTGTTTTAGTCCAAACTTTTAGTCCAAAAGGAGCTATTCAAAGTGTTGTACATATTTTGTGGTTAAACAGATAACCATAGAATAGGTTCACTGTCCCGCTGCCACAATGCTGGGGATTTTCTCACCCCACCATTTCTGGCCACCAAATATCATTAGTCTAAAGTGCAGCCTGAGGTCTGTATGTGTCCTCCCGGGGCCATATTTATGTCCCCCAGTGCCTGCCAAGTGTCATTTCCCCAATCCTCCCTTTGTTTGTTCCAAAATGCCCCCCAAATGACCTCTAGAGGTTATTGAGGACCTTCCTATCATGTTTGGAGGACCCCTGTACACTGCAGGAGGTGAAAGCAGATTTTTGCAACATTTCTCTTTTTTTGTAATACTTATTTTTTTGCTTCAGAATGCCACAAAATGCTTTCTAGAGGCCCAGGAATGCCCAAAACATAGTTGAATGCCCCTGGCTGCATCTGTTTGTTGTTAACTGCCCTTGAGTCAATCTTGACCCATGGCGACCCTATGGATGAGACATCTCCAAGACCCTCTGTCCTCCACTGCTCTGCTTAATTCCTGCAAACCCTGAAATCCCTGTGCTCCATTAGCCATCATATGTTTGCGATGTGATCCCTAGTACCTCTTCCTTTCCTTTCCTTTCCCTGATTGGACCTCTGGGATTTCTCTCTCCATGTATGATTGGAGTCTGTTTCAGAATTTTGAGCATAATTTTGCTTGCATGGGAGATCAGTGCTGTGGTCCTATAGTTGCTGTAGTCTTTTGTATCTCCGTTTTTGTGGATCGGGATGTATATTGGCCACATCCAATTTGTTGGCCATTGTTTTGTTTTCCATATCTGTTGACATATGTTGGTCAGCACTAGAGTTCACTCTGTCAATGTGGATTGCAGCAGTTCAATTGGAATATCATCTTTTCCTGGTGATTTGCTTTTCGCTATTTCTCTTGTTGCAGTTTCCACCTCACTTTTTAGAACTTGGGATTCATCTTCATATGGCTCTTTGTTCCACGTGTCCTTCATTTTGTCATCTCTTTTGTATAATTCTTCTGTGTATTGCATCCAATGTCTTTCTATTCCTTCCTGGTCTTGAATTATGTTATTTTTGTTGTCATAAAGAGTCCCAGTCCTTGGTTTGAATTTTCCTTTGATTTCCCAGATCTTGAGAAATAGATCCCCTTTTCCCCCTTTTTTGTTGTTGTCTTCTATTTCTCTGCATTGGTCATTGTAGTAATGTTCTTTATCTGTCCGCACAAGCTGTTGTGCTGTTGCATTCATAATTCTTAGTTTCTTCCTATCTCCCTTTTGTTTTTCTTCTCTTCTTTTCTTTATTACTTGTAGTGCTTTATTATTAATGCAGTTTCGCACCACTTTTAACTGCCATGGCTCCATTCCATGGAACCCTGGGATGTGTAGATTTTTTGTGGCACCAGAGCGCTCTGAAGGCTAAATACATCGGAAAACTACAAATCCCAGAATTCCATAGCATTCAGCCATGGCATTTAAAGTGGCGTGAAACTGCATTATTTCTGCACTGCGCATGCTGCCCCAATGTCTCCTAAATAGGTTTCTTCCTCTTCTTTCCCATGCACTTCATCCATCTGCCAATGTTTCTGACCTCATAAATATTTTCTGTGGTCTTTGTGCAATAAAAATTACAATGTATGGAGGATATCTAGTGGGTCAGATCCTGGTGATACGGAAGACCTTAATCTCCCATAGAAACCTGCCTGCCCAAGGCTCTTCCTCCAGATCTTTCCTCCAAAAGGTTAAAAACAGGATAGGCTTTAACCCTCCTCTCTTAAGCAACCTTGAAGGTATCCCTTATTAATAGCCTTCTCACAATGCACCAAAGGACACTCAGTGGCTATTTCGGTCAGCTTCCCTAATCCATTCGTTGTGCTACATTCAGCCTAGCAGCTCTTGCCAGCCAGTCACTTTGGGGCATTAATGCCTCTTTGACAAGGCATGTTTGGCATTTGCATTACGCAAACAGGTGGTAGCAGGGGATGGGTGGGTGGGTAGGAGAGCACCCATGGGGGATTGTCCTCTCAAAGCAAATAGCAGCTTCAGAGGACTTATTTTTCTCAGAATCACAGTAGGGGAGGGTTAAATGCCCCACATTTTCAGCCTCCGAGCTGAAGGACTCCAAGCTCTGGGAAGGTTGCCACAATTACACAGATTTTATTTTAAAGTTTGTCCCAGTTCCTCCTGTGGTAGGGTAACAAATCCCAACATCCACTCCAGCGAATGGAGCAGAAATAGAAGCGTGACATCACACGAGAAGAGTCATCTCAGGCTGGAAATAGCTTGTTAGCAGGACAGGCTGTCTAACAGCATCGTCTCAAAAAATCACTCACACCTTTGTGGCTGCTTTCTCCATCCAAAACAAGAGAGACCTGCCAGATGCAAAATCAGCCAGCACCAGCAGACAGGAGACTCTGTGAATGTACCAGACAAGTATAAGCAAAGCCATCAGAAGTGTTTAAGAAAAAATTATCTTTCTTGCCTCTTCCCCCTCTCTGAGCTCGGATACCTTTTGGGCAAGAAAATAGAAAGGCGCAAACAGGAGAGGGGGTCTATGGCTGTAACATTAAAATTAGCAAGTAAGACCGTGACACTGCATGTCTCCAAGAGAGTTCCAGCCTTCAGGTTATCATCACTGTGTGCCTTTCCTCAAAATATTTGGAGGTGATTAGAAGTGTGGTTTTGATCGTGGATTTTGGGGGTGCGTGTGAATGAGGATTACACAAGGTGACAGAAAAGAAAAGAGATAAATATGCAGGATGTTCAGGAGCTGGCAAGTCCACATGCGGCCAAGGAACATCACAATGTGGTCAAGGTAGCCAAAGCACAAGCTAGGAGAGGCTGCCGCAGTTTGCTTTTGCTTGAGTCTACAGGGAAGGGTGAGATTTCACCTGCTCCTCTCCTTTCCTCTCCCCGCTGCTGTTAACTGAGGGATCATTCAGATGATGCAAACCATCTCACTTATGCATTCTTGGTCTGTTATTCACATTATGGAACCACATCGATGCACATCTCTCCAAGTTCGGTTACTCACATGCGCAAGCTTTCAAATAAAGATGGAGTCGACAATGCGACTATATTTGAAACACATTCAAGGCATGCAGTGTTTTATACCAGGTCTATTTGAACCTATTCACATTGGTGATGAACACTACCAATGATGCCGATCTTTTAAAAAAAGACTCGGGGAGAAACCCAATATTGGTTATCCCAGATTAAGTGGGTTTTTGGCACACACACACCCAACTTAATCAGGTGCATTCAGGATGCGTGTGAACAATGGAAATTCAACCCAGATTCATCCTGGATTATTTTCACTAGTGTGAATAACCCCTGAGTACACCCTACTTTTGCACTTGGAATCCAGTTTGCAGCAATGGAAGTAGGCTGAGGACAAAGTGGGAAAGTGGGAGGAGGAAAGAAACTGGGACAGTTTAAAATCAGCTGGAAAAGTGCAATGACAGAGGATTATTGGGGAATGTCCCTGCCGAATTGGGACAACTGGAGAATATGCAGAACTGTTCATTCTGGATATCCTGGTAGCATCAGAAAGTCTCAGGACACTTAAGCTGCATCTACACTGTGGAATGAATGCATTTTGAGACCACTTTGACTGCTAGGGCTCAGTGCTATGGAATTCTAGGATTTGTAGAATCTAATAATAATAATAATAATAATATATTTTTTAAAAATTGTAGTTTTGTGAAATAGTGAGCCTTCTCTTGTCAGAGAGCTCTATAGCCACAAGAAGCTACAAATCCCAGGACTCCATAGGATGGAGCCATAACAGTCAAAGCGGTATCAAACGGCATTAACCCTGCACACTGTGCTAACAGCCCGGGAAAGGGAAGCAAACAGGAGACCAAGGTGGTAGCGGGCATAGTGGCCACAGTTTTTGGTGCCTCTTTAGCACCACATTCAGATGAATTGCAGTCACTTATATGCATGGAGGTGACAGTGAGTGCTGTCTGGACCAGGCAGTAGGTTGCAATGACCCAAAGCCATGAAACTAGCAGTCCCAGAGCCTTGAACCTAGCTGCCTTCATGGTGGGCCACATTCTTTCTGTCCCGCTCTGGCATCTTGCGGACGTCAGCAAGGAGTGTACTGCCTATATCTGTCAGTGACAGGCCAGAATGGAATGTACTGGGGTGCCAAGAAGGGAGGCCTTTCCCCTTTCTCTCGTCCACCTCTCCTCTTATGGAGAAGAGAACAAGGGAGGGCCAAGGGAAAGCCTGAGGTCTTCATATACCAGTTGCCTGAACAGCTCCTGTTATGGAGAGGGAGTGGGGGAAGCCCTCTATGTCAGCAGGGGACTTTGACGTGAGAGATTCTCCAGGCTTTCCTCCTCCACTACTTTTGCATGACTAGGGAAGTGGAATTACAATATGGTGTTTTGCAAAGGACCTTGCTTACCACTTTTCTCAGGACTCAGTATTTCTCCTTTGTAGGGAGATATATCAGGATGATGATGATGATGATGATGATGATGACGATGATGACGATGATGATCCCACTCCCGCCCCAAAAAAGCTGGAACTCAAAGTGGCTTACAATTTAAAAGAAGACAATTAAAAGCATGCAAAAGTGAACATTAACATAGAATTATACTGTTACAGTATTAAAACACATTGCTCATTTAATTGAATTTAAGTTGAACAGATCAAAGTGCTTAAAAACCGCACAGTTAAAACAGCACAACATCCCCAGCCCATTCTCTCTTGGGAGCCCCATGGTGTAGGGCAGGGGTAGGCAACCTTTTTGAGCCAGGGGCCGGGTTGCTGTCCCTCAGACAATTGGGGGGCCGAAGCACCAAAATAAATAAATAAATAAATAAATAAATAAATAAAAATTAAAAATAAAAAAAAATTAAAAAATTAAAAAAAATATGCATGCACACTCTCTCAGCCCCAGAAAAACCATGGCAAACCCCCTGTGGAGATTTTGCCAAGAAAACCCCAAGAACAAGTAATAACAACAATAATCAATATCATCATGGTGGGCAGCCACCATGCCAAGAAAACCCCAAGAACAAGTAATAACAACAATAATCAATATCATCATGGTGGGCAGCGGCGGCGGCGAGGGATGGTGGCGGCAGCGGCAGGACTGGCCTGGGGCCGGTCCAAAGGCCTCAGGGGGCCGCATCTGGCCCCTGGGCCTTAGGTTGCCTACCCCTGGTGTAGGGGTTTGAGCATTGGGCTATGACTCTGGAGAGCAGGATTCGATTCCCTGCTCTGCCATGGAAACCCATGGGTTGATCTTGCACCATTCACACACTCTCAGCTCCAGAAAACCCCAGGATAGAGTTGAAATGACCCAGAACGGTGACAACAACATAACACACTCTTGGCTGCTTGAACAAGAAGGAATAAGAGGAAACATAATATACTCGCTCACCCCATGCTATATCTAGGAGTAGAAATCCAAAATGAATGAATGCGGGTGGCTTAATCAACACCTTTTTCGCTGAACCTGTAATCAGAGTGATTGTAAAGCTGTGTCTCAAGCCCTCCAGACCTTGTGGACTACAACTGCCATTATTCTAGAATGAGGATGATGATGGGAGTTGTAGTTCAAAATAGTTGGAGAGTAATAGGCTGGGCTCAAGGATAAAAATGTCCACCATCTTTTTCTGGTTTTTCTTTCTTTCTTTAGTATACTTGGACCCTACACTTGTACAAGGAGAGGAGGTAGTATGTGTGTGGATAGCCACAAGGTTGTGCGGGTCCCTGGTATCTACAGGTAGGTCTAGGAAAAACTGTGGAAAGTTACTGACAACTGGTGTTGACAGCAATGAACTTGATAGATCAATGGCCCGACTCAGGATATGCTAACATATTATGATCCTATAACTGAAGTATAGGATACAGTACAAAACGTCCTCGTTCCCTGTGACCAAAAAGGCAACATAATACAGCTGGTTTATAACTGCTACTGTTTTATTCATTTTACTGTTAGCCACCTTGAGCCTCATCTGGAGAAAGGTGGGTATAATAATAATAATGAACAATAATGCTACATCATTTAATCTGATGCAGTAATGTACAAGGTGTGATTTTATGTCTATAATTAGAGAAACAGCAAGATGAGTATTTTGAGTATTTAACTGGGACTCTGGGAGACCAGGGCTTGAATTATTGTTCAACCATGACCTCAGGCAAGTTACACTCTCTCAGCCTCAGAGGAAGGCAATAGCAAACCCCTCTGAAGAAGGAAACACTATGATAGGGTGCCATAAGTCTGAGTCAACTGGAAGGCACATAACAGTAACAACAACAGAGAAGCACAAAAGCCAATATGTGAAAAGGTGGAGGATAGCCAATTTATGCATTGCCAAAAAGGAGGACAAAAGGAGGTATGGAGGTCCATGAAATCTGCACATGCTACATTTTTATTTATTTATAAATGCATCTCAAGCGGGGAAGACTGGAATCAGATTACTTATGACACTACCAAGTCTTCGGATGTCCCAGTGCTAACTTCGGGTGGGCAACTCCGAGGCCCTTCTGATGGTTCTTTCTCATTAAAACTGGCTTGGACAAAAGGACACAAAAAGTCACCCCAAGAGACGGTGCCTGAGTTCCCATATTGCCTTCCACATCCCTCTCTTTCCCCTTCCTTTTCTTCTCGTCTTGATTCTCTCCTTTCTCTGAGTCACTGAACTGAGTTCCTAACCCGCAGGAGCCATTCTAGCCAGCTGGACTTGGATTGATCAGGCAGCTGCTAGGAAACATAAATCTACTGACAGTTGTGAATGCTGTCCAAAATTGGAGGAGGGAGAGAAGGGCTTGTGCTGATGGGAAAGGACTCTATGCATGACTCAGGGACAGCCTGCAGAGTTCCCTCTCTCCAGCATGTTCCATGTTCAAGATGGAATGTTCCAAATCCTGTTTGCCTGGTCTTGCTTCATAGGCAGCCCATATACTGCTGCTCTTATGTTGGATTTGCATAGCAGTAGGTGGTCATCCCTGGATTAGGACACAGAAGTGATTGGCAGTATTTGACTATTTCAATTTCCTCATTATCCAGGTTTCATTTATGTAGAATCATAGGGTTGGAAGAGACCCCAAGGGCCATCCAGTCTAACCCCCCTGCCATGCAGGAACTCTCAATCAAAGCATCCCTGACAGATGGCCGTCCAGCCTCTGTTTAAAGACCTCCAAAGAAGAAGACTCCACCACACTCCGAGAGAGTGTGTTCCCCTGTCCAACAGCTCTTTTGCAACTTTATCGCTTGGTGTTTTAAAAGGACTCAAGCCTCCCGGGTTTGACTTCAAAGCATGCAGAGTTTAATTCCGAATTATCCTGGGTCTATTTGCACCAGTTATTCACACTGCCGATGGTGCAAATCATTTTTAAAAACTGGGGGGGAGCAACCCTGTATCAATTATCCTGGGTTAAGTGGGCTTTTTGGCAGCCTCTCCCAAAAAACTTAATCAGATGCATTCAAGATGCATGCGAACAACAGAGATTCATCCTGGATTAATCCTGGATTATTTTCACCATCTGAATAGGGCTTTTAACCTTCCTTAGTCATTTCCCCAAGTCTCTGATATTTTCCGCTAGTAGTGTGGTGTCATCTGCATATCTTAGATTGTTGCTCAGGCAAATATAAATGGTTGCAGCCTCTCCTAGATGGTCTTTTTCTTCCTGATCAATAATCTTTGCTGTCTAGACCACACTCGGATATTACTTGGCCATACGTATCCTGGTTTTCATCTGTGAAATGTTGGAGAGCGTGAGTGTGCACACAGACCATATACATAAAAACAATTGGACTGTATCTCTTCCCTTTCCTCTCTGGTTTCCTATGCCCAGCTGGAAGAAATGTATGAGAAGATTTCTCATTTGTTTATTTCATGGTTTGTTCTGCATGTGTGCGTATTTGTATGTGTGTGACTGGAAATGGGGGAACTGGATCAACAGATGGCCGTTTGAACCTTTTCCATGCACGGGAAACTGACATGGAGTAAATCAGACTGCCCTTTGCAAAAACATATCCCATAGCTCAAAGGCTGGTTGTTCCCGTGTCACCAAGCAGGAACGATAAATGAGAGAATGCAAGAAGTGGTTGTTATGGCAGTGCTTTGTCTATTAAACCATATGGGTATAATTAGGAAGTGCCTGGCTTGCCCGGCAAGACGTAGTTGGTAAGGATTATATATAGTGGCTGGTAAGAATTATAAATATGCAAAAATAAAGTCTGGATTGTACATGGGGTTTTTCCTGATTTAATTTCCGCTGTCGGGCAATGAGGTCACTAAGCTGCCTGGCCTGAAGACCTCCAATTCAGAGCCAGGCAGAAAGGCTGACATTCAAAACCAGGAATCAAAGAGTCAAAGAGCAGAGAAACTTCTTCAAGGGCATTTCAGACAGTACATTTTGGTCTCAAACACCGAATGGTTATTCACAGAGGCATCGCTTGGAGAAGTTCCCTATTTAGGAGTGGGTGTGCATTACTCTTCACAGAATCTGTTAGCATGGCCACAGCAAAAGTAGTCATCTTGGCTAATAATAATAATAATAATAATAATAATAAATGATGATGATGATAATGCATGAAATTGTTCTAACTGTTTTAAAATTGTATTTTAGGACTGTTTTTAGATTGCTTTTAAAGGTCTTAAGAGAACATTTGAATGTGTTTTAAAATGTTTCTGTCTTTCTATTGTTTTTATTGCTTTCATTTCTCGGTTGTTCTATGTGCCCTTGTGGGCTGGGAGGTGATATAGAAATATCTTCAATCAATCATTCAATCATAAGGATGATTAAAACTTATAAACAAATTAGGACATGATATGATTGTTTTATAACACGATACTACAACTATGGAGACAAGGGGTCAATTCCCCGTTCAGCCATGGAAACCTATTGGGGTGACCTTGGGTAAGTCACACTTTCTCAGCCCCAGAAAACTCCATAGTAGTTCCGCCTTAGGGTTGCCATAAGTCGGAAACACTTCAAGGCACACAACAACAGCAACAATGGCAGAGAGAGCTGTGGTTGAAAGCAAGCAAGCTGGGACTGTAGATGTAGGAGCAGAATCAGGGAGAGCAGAATCAAAGGCAAAGCGAAGGAAAAGATTATGAAATATCGAGACCTACAAACCGAGATTCAGCACCTCTGGGAAAAGAAAACAAATGTGGCTCCAGTAGCGATAGGTACTCTGGGAGTCATTCCAACTGGACTGACAAAGTGCGTGAATGAAATCACCACAGATAGGATCACAATACCACAATTATAAAAAAGCAAGCCGGCGTGGAATATGTTAGATTGGGCAATGATATCCAACTGATTCCTCAATTCTTGGATAGACTCCGAATCATTAATGGTCCAAAACTGCAGTTGGTAACACCTGGTAGACTTGTGAAATAACCTGGTAGACTTGTGAAATAATAATAATAATAATAATAATAATAATAATAATAATATAAAAACCAATCAACCAGCCAGCCAACCTACCTGTCACCCAACCCCCACAAAAAGTAATAGCTTTTACTTTTGCAAGCAACAACTTTTCTATTCTGAAAGGCATTTGATGAGTGATGATATAAGCCCTATTTTATACAATGTGCTGGATATTGCTAATTGTGCTGGTGTGTGCATGTGTTTTCATGATACGTGTTTTCAGTTGGTTCTAAAAAAAATGTTCTAATTTTTTAATTGTGTTTTACATTTTGTATTTTGTAGATATTTAACAGAGGACTTTATCACACGGCAAAAAAAAAAAAAAAAAAAAAAGACGGGAACATAGAGGTATGCTCCCATCAATATCGTGCAATAATGCAAAGATTTTCACATGATGTCATGCGATGTTATTGCGGGATAGTGACAGGAGCTTAGTGCTATGCTGTGTCTTTTCTCCCTGTGTGATAAAGTCCAATGTTTTTTTAATTGTTGTAAGCTGCTTTGAGTCCCAATCTGGGAAAAGGTGGGATAGAAATAAATAAATAAATAAATAAATAAATAAATAAATAAATAAATAAATAAATAATATACTGATGATGATGCAGACCTTTTTGTTTCACCAAACTTTTAGGTGAACTGGGTGTGGTGGGGGATGGGATGAGTGGGAGGTGAAAAATGGCGAAAGCCAAACTATGGAGTCTCCATTTGATTACAGTCTTAATCAGTTAAGACTGATCAATTAACATGGGAAGTAATAAGAGATTGCACACAGTCACATTATGCTCTACCAGGAACTGAGACGATACCTGGGGTTCTCCCCATGGCTTTTGGAGAACCTGGAAGCTTGCATAGTGTTTTGTAACCTTCCAGTTCGTGTGATGAAACGTATTGCTCCAACATCATTTTTTCCGGCACCGTCCTGACAGCATTCATTTAGTTCAGCAGTCGATAGCGATAGATCTCAGCTTGGAAAAGTCACTTTTTGGCCAGAATTCTCCAGCAGCAAAACCTGCAGCCATGTAGTCCAAACAGTAACTTTTCTAAACTCTGGATCTTCTGGAATTGTGTGGCAATTGGCAAGGGATTTGTGGCAAATTGTTTGATCATAACCAGAATTGAACATGCACATACGGGTGAGGGGAGACGGTGCTGAAAAGAACAGTGTTTGGGGAACCAGAAGTGACTTTTTGTGTGGAAGGACTGTGAATCCTGTTCAGTACTCACCATGTAACAGTATCAGACCTTTCAACATTTCACAGATGAAAACTGGGACACATGTGACCAAACAGCATCAGTTATTCCTAATTAATAACTTTTGCCATTTTGACTGCATGCCGGCCACACCGACTCTGCCCTGACGCTGCATGCCCATCCGCACGGCGCACAGCATCAGGGTGCCCTCTTGGAGCAGTGTGCATACACGCCACGGCAAAAGAGCATAAAAGAGCTGCGGTGGCAGCTCAAAGGGCGACTTTTTGCCATCCCCATTTGCCCGCTCTTTGGGAGGCGGCAAAAAGGAGGATTGGGGCTGCGGCGTGTGGTTGCTGTGGCCCCAATCCGCCGCTCCCGGGTGGCCCAGAGCCACCCCTATGGGCCGTCTGCATTGGTCCTTAGACTGTCGTACTTTGGACACATCATGAGAAGGCAGGAATCGTTGGAAAAGACCATAATGTTAGGAAAGGTGGAGGGAAGCAGAAAGAGAGGAAGGCCACATGCTAGTTGGATGGACAATAAGAGACCACGAATAAGAGTTTGCAGGAGCTGGGCAGAGCAGGAGAGGACAGGGGGGCCTGGAGATCTCTCATCCATAGGGTTGCCATAGGTCGAGATCGACGCGAAGGCAGTTAACAAACAAAGATGCCAGCCACAGATGATGGCGAAACGTCAGAAAGAAACTCTTCTAGAACATGGCCACGCAGCCCGAAAAATCCACAAAAAACTATGGATGCCGGCCATGAAAGCCTACGTCTTCTAAGCCTTGCCTAAGAGTATCGTGAGACATCCCTTCCCTTCAGCTTTCTCAATTGTAACTGAGTGAAGGCCTGCCAAATGGCACTGGGCCGTTCCCCCATCATGCCGATCCGTGGGCCAGGTGTTGCTTTGACAGGTTCATGCAACAGTTACACATGTTTTGCTTGTGTAAGCAACTGTTCAATAAAGGAACATATCACCACTAGTGCTTAAAGGTGTTATTTTATCCTTTGTACCCTGCAGGATGAAAGGAACATGCATGCTGCCCATGCTAGTGTTTTGCATAAAGTATACATTCAGATGATTAAGACTGAGCCGTAGTTCTTCCTTGAAATCTTAGGGTGTGTCCACACCGCAGAAATAAAGCAGTTTGACACCACTCTTAACTGCCATGGCTCTGTCCTACCAGAGCACTCTGACAGGCCAGACTGAATACCTCACCAAACTACAAATCTCAGGATTCTACAGCTTGGAGCCATGACAGTTAAAGTGGGGTTAAACTGCTTTATTCCTGCAGTGTGGAAAAGCTGATAGATTTGTGTGTGAGCTGTACCACTTTGGATGGAAAGTTCCACTGGAGGAGGAATCCCTGCAAGCAAAAAAAATCTAATCTCTCAAGAAGAAGGCTGTTAAGGTTTTTCTTCACTGAGAACTACTTTTCTACAGACTATTGTAAACTAAAGTGGAAATAGATTGTAGGAACATGAAGGAGACCAAGTTAGAAAATGAACAAAAGAATAAGTACAGTTAAAATTACGTAAAATTAGAATATGCTCTCTAATAAGGCTTTGTTATAGTTTTGTTTGTTTCTTTTGATGCTTCTTTGTTTATTCTTCTTGATTTTGTTGGTTATAAAATAAGTAAATGAAATTACGGAGTAATTAAGGGCATGTTGCTGGAGAAACAGGAAGTTAATGTTGAATGTATTTCTTTTATTATATATATATATATATATATATATATATATATAGTACTTTTAACATTAATAAAATTTAATTTAAAAAAATAACTACTTTTCTATGTACTGGGAGTTTTTATTTTGAGGAAAAACATTCAGACATGGGAATGTTCACTTGCAGTCTGAAGCAACAGACCAATCTACTAACAGGTTTTCATGCTCTCAGCTCCTCAGTGAAATTTTCAGCTATATTAATAAATTACTACGTTCTTACTAGACGTCCCTTGGAGGATGAGAACGTATGTCTGCATAAAGCTGGCATTCCTATTTTTGGGTCCCTAACTATTGTTGGGCTACAATTCCCACCACTACTGACCATTAAGCCTGCTTGTGGGCATGCTAGGAACTGTAGTCCACAACATCTCGGTGCCACCGGGTTGAAAAAAGGATGGCTCAAGGGGTTGTTGAAAATGGAATAAGAACATCCATTTTAGGATATGTTCAGGGACCTAATTTTGAACTTGGCTCCTTATTTTTTTGTTTCTAAAGTTTTTCAAAATGATGGATGGGTTTCTGGAAGAAGAGCTGGTCTTAGGTGGAGATTTTAAGGGACTAATGAATCCCACATTGGATGAGCCAAGCTGTAACATGGAAGACCAATGTGCTAATCTCTTACACCACAGGAATGTCGGAAGTGGAGGGCAGAACAAGGGCTGACAGATTTATGGCACTTCTTTAATCCAGTACCGTACATTAGGTGTGGGAAGATACTAATATCATTCCACTGAGGAAGATTCGTGCACCCGAATTGAGATCCTACGTCAAGGATACGGAGCGTATCTTTGCACTCACAGGCGTGCGTGACGATGGTGCAGTCATAAATTCCAACAAATGTGCAAAGAAATGTGAAGTGCACAAATAGAATATGCAACACACACTTGTGTGGGCAATGCACAATTCCACCACATGTGCAATGGCGGTTCTATATATGTGACTCTGCTCCTGGGGCCTTCAATTGAATGCAGATTTTGGCACTGGACAAAAATTGTCCATCTGCTTCTGTGGGGAATTTCAGCATGTAGAAGCCACTGACAGGATGCCAGCCAAAATCATTGTATAACATCGAAACTATTGCAAACAATGTGAGTCACTCTATAGCACAGGAAAGCTGGAAAGCCTTATCCCTTCTTTGCATCCAGCCCCAAAATAAGCTTTTAACTGCTTAGTCTCTTCTCTACCAGTCTCTGCCAGACTAGTAAAAACGTATGCAGACTGGTTACTTTGGTCTAATCTGCACTGCAGAAATAATGCAGTTTGACACTGCTTTAATTGCCATGGCTCCATGCTATGGAATCCTGGGATCTTTTTTATGGCACCTCAGCTCTCTGAGAGAGAAGGCTAATATCTCACAAAATGACAGATCTCAGAATTAAATAGCATTGAGCCGTGGTAGTTAAAGTGGTGTCAACCTGCATTATTTCTGCAATGCAGATTAGACCATGAACTAAGAGCAATATGCTTAGAAGGGGTTTTCATTGGGTCCACAGCCAAATAGAAAGCATTAAACCAATCCCAGGTGCTATGATCCTAGTCACCCCCAAAGGCTTTTCTTTGTGCAGGCAGAGGAAATAGAAGAGGCAGCATGGTATAATGGTTTGCACATTAGACTAAGATTCTGGAGTCCAGGGTTCGAATTTTCATTCAGCCATGGAAACTCACTTGATCTTGGGCAAGTCACACACTCTCAGCTTCTGAAGAAGCTGGTGAGGCACCAGCATTCTTTGGCAGAGAAGACTAAAGACCATGTAAGACTACAAATCCCAGGATTCCAGAGGATGGAGCTACAGCACTTTAAGGGGTGTCAAAGTGCATTATTTCTACAGTGTAGATACACCCCCAGTTTATGAAAGCTTATGCTGTGACTTTATGCATCTGAGGGAGTAGACTGAATGTCCAAAAGCTTATGCTACAACTTCCTTCGCTCGGGTAATCTCAAAGGTGCTACAAGATCGATTTGCAAGAGTCCAACATACCCTCCAACATTTCACAGATGAAAACTGGACATGTGTGGCCAAGATGGCAAAACTTATTAATAAGGAAGAGCACAAAAGATAGGAGAGGCTGCAGCAGTTTGCTTTTGCCTAAGCCTGTTGGGAAGGACAAGATTCTGGCCCTTCCTCTCTCCCTCACCAGCTGAGTTTATTGAGTACAAATGATTTTTTCACTTTAAACTCAGGACTTTATTAAACTAATAATAAAACCTGAGCTGGCTTAAAATTTAAAACGGGAGGCATCCTGATGTTATCAGAAGGATTTAGCCGCCGAAATTGCCGCCCAGGTCCAGCCCTGCTCCCAGTACTGCTCCGGTGGCCATTTCATTCAGCTGGAAAACTCCCGGCTTTGAAAAGAGGCATGATGAGCACCCCTGGGAACGGGAATGGATCCAGGCAGCAATTTTGGCGACTAAATCCTTTGGATGACATCAGGATGCCCCCCCCCCCCCCATTTTAAATTTTAAGCCAGCTCAGGTGCGACAAGCTCCTCAGTTTGCAGCAATGGAAATAAGCAGAGGACAAATGGGGAAAGTGGGAGGAGGAGAGAGAAAGTTGAACGTTTTTAAAGCAGCTGGAAAAGTGAGACGACAGAGGATGAATTGGGACTGTCTCTGCCAATTGGGAGAGTTGGAGGCGATGGTCCAACCTTTGCTTGTGCAGGAATTCACTGTTAAAACATCTCACAATGGGTGGCCAACTAATCTCTGTTTAAAAGCCTCCAGCAAAGAGTCCACCACCCTCTAAAATAGCCTATTCAACTCAAAAAGGAATGTCTTAACACGGGTCTTACCCAACTGTGGATAGCTGACCTGGTGATCTTTTGAAAAGTTGTCAATCACCGTCATTGAACTGGTTGAACATCTAGAAAATGTGATGGTTGGGAAGGAATATTTGGCTCCAAAGAGACAGCAAGCTGGATCCTGCCAGGTTCTGTGGCTAAGGCCCTCTCCCGAATATGCATGACCGAGACAAGATTTGAACCAAGCAGTTTCTATTTCACAACTCTTTTCTTTTCTTGCCAGGTCCTTAACCATAAGTTTCACTGGGTTGAGTGGGACTCACTCCAAAATGGGTGTGTGCGTTTGTTGGCCACACGTGTATGTTGTCTCTTAAGTTACATTATCTAGCGGATTTGCATCTTGCTTTTCGAGCAAATCCCTTCACTCATATTAATGAAAGGGGGTGAATACATTAAAACATGTAAAGTTTAAACAGAACAAAATGTTGACATTGTTCTATACTGCGTATTCACTTTAAATAGTTTATCGTTTACTAAAATATTTATATCCTATATACAAAGATCTCAGGGCAGCCTACAGCAAAATCAGTTTAGAACAGTTTTAAACAATACCAATAATATTAAAAGACTAAAAGCATATTAAATGATGTAACACTGAAAGCATGACATTTTAAAACCAGTTTAAATAATTTAAAATACAGGTTGAGTATCCCTTATCCAAAAATCCAAAATGCTCCAAAATCTAAAACCTTTTTCACAAGTGGCTGAGGTAGTGACACCTTTGTATTATTATTATTATTTGCTTCCTGAGGGTTCAGTGTACACAAACTCTGTTTCATGCACAAAATTATTGAAAATATTGTATAAAATTGCATTAAGACTATGTGTATAAGTTGTGTTGTTGTTGTTGTTATGTGCCTTCAAGTCATTTTTTACTTATGGCAACCCTACGGCAAGCCTCTCACAGGGTTTTCTGTGGCTGAGAGTGTGTGACTTACCCAAGGTCGCTCAATGGGTTTCCATGGTTGAGAGGGAAATAAAATCCTGATCTTCAGAGTTGTATCCCAACGCTCAAATCATTACACCACATTGGCTTTCACAAGGTGTATATGAAATATATAGCCACACTGCAGAATTAACGCTCTTTTATTTCCTCTGCCTGCAATGGCAAACCTCCTCTGAACAAATCTTGCTGACAAAACCTCATCATAGATTTGCCTAAGAGTCACCCTAAGTTGGAAACAACTTGAAGGCACACAACTAAACATCAACAACAGATGCATCCACAGTCTATGAAAGTTATGCTACAACTTCTTTTGCTCAGTCTCAAATTGCTACAAGTTCCCTTTGATACTGATATTCCAGACTAGCATAGTCTTTCGCTAACCCTTTGTGTATCCTCCAATTCTTTGGCTCTGTGACCAACCATAATGCACAAAAGGATGCAACTTGGAGCTCTGTAGAACTCTTATTAGGCTATGCATTTTGCATAAGACAAAAGGCAGCTCTGAACTGCCGACCTTTATCTTTTTGGAAACTGATCATCGATTACTTCCCTTTCTCATAACACATTGGTAGGTGTAGTCTGATACTTGCAACACATACCACTTACTAATCCATTCTGCCTACAAATCTTCATTTTGAGAATGCACATCTCAGAATCACAACATCTGGCTTGAAGTTTGGACTTCTGTCGTTTCTTTCTATATTCATTTACTGCTTTGTTTGTTTGTACCAGCTTTCCTGGAGGATGCCAAAGCTTTCATGCTTTTGTGATATTCTGGTTGGACAGTCTTAATAAGAGTATCACCCAGTGAATTTTGGATTTTTCTCCTCTCTCTCTCCTAAAAACCAACATGGCTTGTCTTTGTGTTTGTTTATTTGTTTTATTGTACCAGGTCAATTATTTTCTTACTCCATTAAATAGGAGAGAATGGACAAATAGCATACGGAGCCAACCCACTGCCCAAGCCGTGCCATCATCCACACAGAGACTCCTGTCACTCTCAATGGGAAGTCACTTGTGGGAATTTCACACACTTGTGGCACATGTGGAAAGATAAGCAGTTGCTTTCCTTGGCTTGGCTACTGGTGAGATTCTCATGGTTTGGGTGATGTTTGCTTCTGTGTACTTAAGAAGCAATGTTGTTAAACAAGCAAAGGACACACCTTAGGGACTGAATTCAAAAGCCTCACCTCAAAGGGAATATTACGTAACATCATGATTGTCATATCTTCCAACATAGGTCTAGTATAAATACATAATAATAATAATAATAATAATAATAATAATAATAATAATATGTTATTGCTATCTGAGGACCAATTCTTAAGAGTATGTCTCATCTTTGCACCAAGTAACTAAAATATGCCTCATTGTTGTTGTTTTTGCCAGCTGCCTCCACGTCAACCTTGACTCATGGCGACTTCATGAATGAAATACCTCCAAGACTCCCTGTCCTTAACCATTAAGGTTTGATCTGTTCTAAGACCCATTTATTTGTCTTTTTGGATGCCCACGGTACCCTTAGCACTCTTCTCCAACACCACATCTCAAATGAATTGTTTTTCTTTCTATTGGTTTTCTTCACTGTCCAGCTCTCACATCTGTACATGGTGATGCAAAATACTCTGGTTGTTCATAATACTGCTATTCTTATCATGGGAGTAACAGTTGACCCATTTACATAAACCTGCTTTTGTCAGTCTGGCAGATTCTAGATGTGGTTGGACTACAAGCCCATTAATCCTAGTGGCCATGTTGGCTGGGGATGATAGGAGACATTATTCAACATATACTATGGATGGCCACGAAGACAAAGAAATGCGTTCTTGAACATATCAAGCCTGAACTCTCCCTGGATGCCAGGATGACTAAATTGAGACTATCATGTTTTGGCCACATCATGAGAAGGCATGAATCATTGGAAAAGACAATAATGATAGGAAAGGTAGAAGGCAGTAGAAAGAGAGGAAGGAGGCCACATACCAGATGGATGGACTCAATCAGAGAGGCCATTATACACCATATAATATATCTACAGTATTATATTATATATGATATAGTATACATTATATTGCATAATATACTATCCACTATATATCGTGGATAGAAGTCAGGTGTATGAGGTTCCCCTACTACCATGTGCCTGAGCTTGAAGGACCTGAGCAGAACAGTGGAGAATAGGGGTCTTGGCTATGTCTCATTCACAGGGCCACCATAGTCGAAGCCGATTCAAGGGCAGTGAAGAACAACAAATGTCAAAACTCCCTCCACCATTCATGTGGTCAACCACCCACTTTGGCCTTAGGCAACATCTTCACTCCTGCCTCAATGACCATAGTTAAAACTGACCTTGTCATCTCACCATACCCACATGTTTTGCATTTCTATGGCTATTCATACAATGCCTTTCCCACAAGATCCCTTCACAAAACAAAGCATGCCACCTTTGGTTCTTCTGTAGAGATTATTGAGAAACTGTGTGCCTTGGGACATATCATTTGGCACTCTGTTAGTTGCATGTGTCAGTTGCGGTATGCATGTGGGTGAATTATTCACTGTAGTGCAGCTGATATGTGCATAGAGCAATTGTGATGCATTGTGCATTGCACAATAGCACCCAGTCATTGACATGTGTTGTGCAATATTGCTGTTCGGCATGGGAGGCTGGCATAGTGTATCTCTGTATGTGAATATTTATCCTATTCTGATGATATGTTGCATCGGATCCACCTCCAGTTAAGGACATAAAAATAGCTATGGTCATTAAGACCAAAGGACTGAAGGACTGTTTAGTCCCTGTTTCCCAATATGCCTCTTGAAGCAGACAGCTAGGAGAGGAGGACAACTGTCTTTTTCTTCTGTAATTCCACAGTGACTAGTGTTCAGTCTATACTGGCTCTGTTCTTCTGGGCAGTCTAGAATCATATCTAGCCATATACTCCAAATGTATGTGTGTTTTACACCCCCCAAGTATTTTCTGAGAATTGTAGTTTGGTGCAACTGCTAGTTGTTGGAGTATTTTCTCTAAAGTCTAGGACAACCTAGAACTGTGGGCAGTTGCACCACAATCTGGATCCAGAAGGCATGTTTCATAACTTCCAGGATTCTATAGGATGAAGCTACAACAGTTAAAGGGGCTTCAAATTACATTATTTCTATAGTGTAGATGCACCTCTTGTCTCACGTTGGGAGATGACCCATGAAAGGTGAAAACTCAGGGCTGTGAGATCTGACAACTTTAGAGGAAGACACTCAGCTCCCAGTCTAGCTCATGTTTGTATATAGAATGGGTGGTGGTGGTGGTGTCATCTTGTTCTTTGGACCCTATCACGCTACACAGTTATAGCACTATGATTCCACTTTAACTGACATGGTGGTGTCCTATGGAATCCTAGTTTGGGGAGGCACCAGTTCTCTAGATGAAAACTCTAGATATCCTTCCCTAAATTGCAACGCCCAGGATGCCATGGAACCGTGGCAGTTAAAGTGGAAGCACAGTGTTGTAATTGTGTAGTGTGGAAGGGCCCTTTGCCTCAGGATTGCAAAGTGTCTCAGGCCGTCCCTGCCAAAACCAGGAGCAACATCCCTTTTGTTTTCTACGAAATCGCCAAAGCAATACAAAAAAATCTGTTGCACCAGAAGTCACGATGCTGGCATGTTGTCTGCCCCCATCAGTCCAGTTCAACTGCAATGCCTTTTTCTTCTCTGTGCATACCTTCCCCCACTCCCACTTCTCAGCTGTCTCACAACTGATAGTTCGGAGTTGTTTCTTTTGGCTCATAACTCAGGACATTTGGCTGGATTGTGAAAAAACACCAGTCTAGCTTGGCTAGAAGCAGCTGTTAGTAATGGCTAGGGACCAGCTACTGAGCAGTGGAAAATACCAGGAGCTTCATTAATGACAGGCCTGGATTGGGAATCTAGAATCCTTGCTAGAAGCAATTGGTTAGTTGTAGGCAGAGGCACACCTTTTTATTCAGACAGGCTTTTAAAACAGAAAGTTTATTTTAAAAATGGGCTAGGGGGTGATGTATTGTTGGGGGCAATGAGCTTACAGTTGTAAACCGCTTAGACAACCCATAGCGCGATATGAAGTGGTATATAAATGACGCTGCTTTGCTTTTGCTTTAATTGAACTGTTCTCAAGTGCTTCCGTCTTTATTCAATTGCATTTTATTCTTTTATTGTGTGATTTGTTTTAATATTGTACTAGCTTAATTCTATTTTAATGTTCACTTGTATGCTTTTAATTGTATTGTTTTAAATCGTGAGCAACTTTCAGTCACATTTTTTGGGGGGAGGGAAGTGGGATAATAATACTGATATTGATAATAATAACAATAAAATCAATAATATACACATCCCATATCTTCTATATTTCATAGGCACAATTGCTCTCATGCACTCAGATTTTTCTTTTTTCTTTTTTTAATGGTATCAATTGAGTTTTGGGGTACTTTTCTGGCCCTAATAAAGATTCAAACATATTGAGGATTAGGATTACAGATAGAGTTGTGGCTATAGTCACAGTCAAGGTTAAGGCTAAGGTAGAGTAGGGGTAGGCAAACTGTGGCCCATGGGCCACATGCAGACCCCATATCCCATTTTTGTTGCACCACCAATTCTCCCTCCAAGACCCCATTTTTTTAACAAAAAAAAATTGGCAAACATTTTTTTCCAACTGGCAAGGAGGGCAGGCACATCTGCATTTATCACCCTATCTGTTTAACTTGTATGCTGAAAGTATCATATGTAAAGCTAGATTAGGCTTGGAGGAAAGAGGCATGAAAATTGGAGGAAGGAGCATCAGCAATATAAGATATACAGATGAGACCATACAACTAGCAGAAAATAGCAGATGTGGGACAATGTGAGGAAAGCCAAGAAAAGAAAGTGCAAAGGCAAGTTTACAGTTGAACACTAAGAAAAGAAAAATAATGACCCCAGATGATTTAGGTAATTTTAAAGCAGATGATGAAGATGTTGAAATAGATTATGATTTTCCATACTTTGGCTCAGTCATTAATCAGAATGGAGATTGCAATTAAGAAATCAGAAGAAGACTAGGACTTGGAAGGGCAGCTATGGAGGAACCAAACAAGAGCCGCAAGAGTAAAGATGTATCACTGAATACTAAAGTTAGGACTGTACACGACATCGTATTTCCCATTTCTATGTGCAGCTGTTAAAGCTGGACAAGAAGAAAGCTGATAGGAAGAAAAATCAACTCATCTGAAATGTGGTGCTGGAGAAAAGTTCTATGGATAATGTGGACTGCTAAAAAAAAAACACAAATCAGTCGGTTCTAGTGCAAATCAAGCCTGAACTAGAAGCCAAGATGGGGCTGCCAAAAGGAAAAATGCTTTGCCTGTTACTCTTCTGCATTTTTCCTTTGCTCCTGAAGAACTGCAGCATTTATGGTCAGCTGAAACTTTTGCAGAGTAGCAGCTGAGACATATTGAATTTTCTAGCCAATACATTAGAATATATTCCTGCTTCCTTCAGTGCTTCAGGACTTCCAGAGGCTGGCAAGACAGGCATCAGAAGTCTAAATTCCTCATTGTCAGTGTCTTGTGTCTGGAAAATAGTGGTATGGCTTTCACATGCTACACCCTCCCATCTGCAAACTAGATTATTCTACCCAGAACTGGCAAGGTGTGGCTTGTGGGTATCCAGTAATGAGGAAGAAGCCTTCTGCACATCCTCAGAGTTACCTGCATCACGTCTATGACTGCCAATTTTCTAGGGCTGAACCTCAGGATTAAAAGAGTTTCCTGGACTGGAAAGGCTAGACTGCTGAAAGAAAAGCCTGCTTGCTGTTTGCACAGTCACGCCTGTGTTATTCTAGACATCTTGGTCATGCCAGGGCAGAAAGGTGTGTATTTAACTCTGTACAAATTCATCTGTCTGAAAGGAAACAGCTTGCTGAATTGTGCCACATCTTTTTTTATATATATTAAAAAGAAAAATCCTGCTTGTTCTCTCCCATTCCTCCTGTGCTTTCTGACTAATTTGTTATTCCTGTGGCTGGGCTCCCAATCCCTGAAGATGGCAGACACAAAGAGGAATCTTTTTGCCCACCCTGGAACAATCTCCCCACCCCTCCATGCAGCATGCACAGGATAGATTTCATTGCTGGATCCCTGGGACATCCTGGAGTGGAAAAAGCAAAAGCACACACACACTCACACACACACAGGGCCATAATGAAGAAATCAGCACCAAGGAAATGGATAGAAGAATTGTATTTGCATTTAGAACAGCAGTGAGGAATCTTCAACTTTCAAGGTCGGAGTTCCTCCTTAAAGCTGGCCTGAAACTCCTGAAGCGGTTGGAGATGTTCTGGTAGTCGTTCTGCTTGCTGTTGCAGATCTTGAGGTCCTGTGTGCTGCTATGTGTCTGTGGCTCTGTCTGCACAGGGGGCAACCCAGAGTATCCTGGCCCCATAGGTGCACTGATCAACCCAATGTGTCTGCTGCAGTGGTGGATTGCTTGCTTCTGAGGTCAGAATAAGGTGGTCAGTGACCATCACATGCTGGGCACCTTGTTCTGACCTCAGAGCAAGTGACTGGCAGTGATGGTGGAGGTGCCAGGTAGTTGGGCGGGATAATCATACAGACAGCCACCATGACACAGGGAGGGCTCCAGATCTTCCAGGAAGATCCAGAGTAGCAGCTATATTTTTTAAATCCGTAGTAAATGCTGTTATCCTCCAGTTCTGGTATGGAATGTACCAGACATTGTCCACATTGCATGCACCAGAACTGGGGTTTGGGACGTGCATTGTTCAGATAGGATGATGCCAGAGCAAGGGGGAAATGGGCCTTTTGGGTAGTATATACAGGGCCTGTGTCTACATACCAACTAGCCTTTAAGCAGGTGACTGAACACCAACCATCTTTTAACCCACATTGTTCCCATGCAGGGTGGCAGGGTGCTCACTGTGCAAGGTGGTACTGGGTACCTCCTTATGCAAGCATGTAGAAAGCACTCTCAGGGATAGAAAATAACTGGTTAAAACCAATTAAGATGGAATTTTCTAACATGAAGGGGCAACTTAATTAATATTTTTAAAATTAAAGTGATTGACCTACGTTGTAATTTCCGCATTAGCTTAATTCTAGAAATATGTTACAAATGAAGCTATAAATTAAATGAGAGACAGTGCTAAAGTGCTGACAAATTTTACATTTCGCAGCTGTCTCTTTAATCAAATCCTAATTCTCTTAGATTTTTGTAAAACTGTTTCCTGCATTTGGGGCAATTAATATGTTTTGTGTCAAGTTCCAAACCATTTATTTTAGTTCCTAATTTAGAATGTGTTCATTTAGCTAATTCCATGTTATAGGATTCTAAACCAACAAGTAGTGAGGGCAGCTTGAAAGAGTGTGGTCTTCTCTGCATCCAGATGGTCCTATTGTATGGTACACTAGACATTGCACAGAGGTGCCTCAGCTGTCCAAGGAAAATGGATGTGGAAGCTTTTAATCCTGAAACTTTTGCTGGGATTCACATGAGAAATCAGTAAGCTAAAGAAATGTGAGGGTAAGGAGAAAAAATTATAATGGAAGGAAGATATGGGGAGTAAGGGCGGAATTTGGGGGTGAATGAAAAATGCGGTTTTCAAAAATTCATGTAGTATTTCCTTCTCTTCAAATCTCAAAGCAGAGACAAGGGGAGGGGGGGAGAGTGAAATCATGGGTAGTATTTTACTGGAGGCATTTAGCTTACACCTTAATGGCAATTTGGCACAGAGGTTGTCTACACTATTTTAAAAAGTCACTCCCTTAGAATAGGCTGTGATCCGGCTATATAACATCTTGGCCTATTTGCACTGGGTGCAGTGTTTTGAGATGCTGGAGGGCTTTAATCCATACAAAGTGAAAGCATTCCCTTCCCCAACTTTCCTTCAGTCCCTAAATTTCTAGCGTTGTAATAATTTTAAAAAATCCAGTTGAGTATTTGGAAATACAATTTAGGCTTCTAAAGAAAAGGAGCAGGGAGAGCTACCCAGGGAATGTGTCGATAGCAGCAAATAGAAGAGTTCTAGGTGTGAATGCCTTTCAGTGTCTCACACTCCGCAATACTGGACATTTGTGGACTAAATGAAAGTTTCAATTGGGGAACATATTTCTTATCTGAGGACAGCAAAGCATTCAACTTGCCCCTCTCTGCAGCTACACCTTGGGCAAGGTGCTTCTCATAAAGGCAAGGCATGAGGACGTGACTTTTGGATTACAATTGGGAGGCTCTCCCAGCCTGGCCATGATGCCTGGGGGATTCTGGGAGCGGTAGTGCAAAAAGAGACTGTCCCGGGCTCTGAAAAAGAAAACCTCAAAGTCCCAGTCTCATGAAAAAGTCTCCTTTGGAGCTGAACAGGAGGCATCTTTTGGGGAACGCAGCCTCCTCCTTCTGCTTCTGCTTCTGCTTCCTGCACTCCGCATACGACAGGGTGCACCGATTTTATCTTATATGGTATCTTCTTTCACCAGCAGGCTGTGAAGCTCTTCTGCTAATCCATTTATAAACTGGCTTTTAACCACAAGATTCCTTCACTGGACAGAAACCTCCCTCGGCACGGCCAGGTCCATATTTGGTTGAGCCGGGTGTGCTTCACTAAAGTCACCAGTCGAGCAGGGAGGAGCATGGAAAGCTCTCTCAAAATTGCCTTTTTCTGACTCCGTACATCAGCAGAAGGGGTTCCCCTTCTTGCCGCCACCACCTCCTCTTCCTCTCCTCCCTTCTGTATTTTTGTATGAGAGAGTGTGCCTGGGGACACCATGTTAACCACACTTTGAAGTGGCTTGACCCAATTTTTATTGGTGAAATGTTGAAGGGTATGCCTACTCAGACCACAAGATGCTGGTTTGTTGTTACTGCGTGCCTTCAAGTAATTTCTGGTTTATGGTAACCCTAAGGCAAACCTATCATGGGAGTTTCTTGGCAACATTTGTTCAGAGTGGGTTTGCCTTTGCCTTCCTCTCAGGCTGAGAGAGTGTGACTTGCCCAAGGTCACCCAGTGGGGATTCAAACCAGAGTCACAGTTCAATGCTCAAACCACTACAGTATGCTGGCTTTTTACCTCATTCCTAAATGACACAAATTGGGACAAATTCCAGTCCTAGATGTCCCTATTCATAACATTTTGTTTGCTTCAGAATGAATTAAAGTGGAAGGCCTCTTGTCTACTCTTGTCCACTGTGAACAAATGTTGCCAAGAACCTTTATTTCAATGTGAAGTCAAAGGCTTTCAGGGCCGGCATCCATAGGTTTTTGTGGCGTTTTCGGGCTGTGAGGCCGTGGTCTAGAAGAATTTATTTCTGACGTTTCGCCTGCATCTATGGCTGACATCTTCAGAGAAAGTGAAGATGCCAGCCACAGATATAGGCAATACGTCAGGAATACGTTCTTCTCTAGACCATGGCCTCACAGTCCGAAAAACCCACAAAAACCTATATAACCTCCATTTCACCTGTGCACCCCAGCACAGTTTTCACATCTAAGCTCTTCTTCATATTAGGTTGCCCACCCCTCAAAGTTATTTTAAATCCCCAAACCTTAAAACAGATCATTGTCTGTGAGTCTCTCAACATTTTCTCTGGCAAGTTCCAGAATTTTTCCTTGTCACGGACAAGGACAGAAGGTCGGGAATGTCTCCCCGACACTGAGTGAAAAAGCGGAGGCTGGAATTCTTGGAATAGCAACACACTGAGTTAACAGTTTGACTTTCTTCAGCGAAACAAAAGCCCAGACATTGGTTGCCTGTTCCAACTCCCAGCTGGCAGCCGGTCTGGAGGCCGGAGTGAGGGAGAGACTCTGGCATGATGATCAGAAAACCCTAATGAAGGTTTCCTTCAATCTCAAAATCTGGGTGAGGGATCCCACTGTCATTCACTTTCACAAAAACTTTCCACAGAGAAAGCTACCATGTCAGGGAGAAAGCGAGCCTTGAACCCTTTCCCACAACCGTCTAGTTTTCTATGTGAAAAAGAATTGTTTTGTCAGAAGCAACATTCACCTCTCATGGGATCCACTTGCAGCAGGAGACCTTAAGGAGAGATCCCATTTTTTGGAGAACTAGGCCTGGAAGGAAGGACTTTAGCCACCGCCACATGCATTAGATTGGAATGCCTATCATCCCCAGCCTTCATGGGCACCTGGATAGGGAAGGCTAATATAGGTAGGGCTGTTTATTTTGACTGGTGGCAAATCTCCAACAGCAGCAAGATCTTTTTTAGCTACACACTCTGTCTGCAAGGCCTTCTCTGCTTGTTGTTGTTCTTGTTGTTGTGTACTTTCAAGTCATTTCCAACTCATAGCGTGTCAGTGTGTGGATGATGGGTGTTGCAGTGATGCTCTTTGACACCCAGCAGAATCTGCAGGACAAGCTGGCTGCTGTGATCCACAGCCACTTTGTATCTCTTACCATCAACTAGTTCAGCTTCTCTTCTCCAGGCAATCCTGTCTTCCTCAGTCAAGAAGACACATTGTAAAGTCCAAAAGTATAGTTTTATTAATCCATATAAAAAATAAGATAACTAAGTAAAATCCATTGTGATGAACTTATCCAGTTCAGCCATGAAAGGTTACATCTTTAGCAGATCCAAAAGCATAGGATCCCAACTTGTTGTAGTTAAAAGTTAAGAAGAAGGAACAGATCCATGTTTCCAGATCTAGGAGTTACATTGTAAAAGCAGTATAAACATACTCAAAACTAAAAGCCAAAACTTAACTCCATGGTTAAAACCACTGCTGGACACACACGCACTCACCCTAAGGCAAACCCATCATGGGGATTTCTTGGCAAGATTTGTTCAGGGAAGGTTTGCCATTGCCTTACTCTGAGGCTGAGAGCATGTGACTTGCCCAAGGAAACAATATCTGCAGTGGGACATACATTTGTGGCAAGATCCCAAGGGGTGTCTCCAACTGTCTGTTCTTAAGGCATCCCATGGCTAGGAGAGCACTGTGGATGTCGATTCCTAGTGTACCTCCAGGTCTTCAGAAACACTTTGGATGGGACACATCCAGTCTGCAAAGGAGGAGAGGCATCCTCATTCATGAGTAAGATAATGGAGCTCCATAACTATGATGCAGTATCTCAACATGCAAA
The DNA here is from genome assembly GCA_026167975.1 of Phrynosoma blainvillii. Lineage (NCBI taxonomy): Eukaryota > Metazoa > Chordata > Lepidosauria > Squamata > Phrynosomatidae > Phrynosoma > Phrynosoma blainvillii. The sequence goes on from JANUYF010000008.1 coordinate 25,401,287, forward strand.
AGTAGGTTTAGGAGAGTCTTCCTCATTCATAACTAAGATGACGGAGCTCCATAACTATGATGCAACATCTCAACCAATGAATCATTTGGCACTTTTAAGCCTTGACAGGCTCATCATAGCATGAACATAGCACATGGTGGCTTCCATGTCAGTGATCTGGTGAATTTGCTTTGGGGTTTAAAGGAACTGCCCAAGGTGCTGAATCTATTTGGGAGCTACCATTCAGTCCTTTGGGTTGCTCCCTTCAAGTGCAGATGAATACTTGGAGTGGATTCACTGCTCCTCTGATGTGGAAGCCAAGCACCATGACCACTCCCAGAGCAAATCAATTTCTGTGGAAATTTCGTCCCACAAAGCATCTACATTCTCCAACCCCACCTTCTCCTTCCTTTTTTAAAAATCTTTCCTTAAAAAAACAACAGACAAATAACAACATGGCAACTGTACAAATACTACACGTCAATACATATATTCATGTTTCATTGTCCTTTGTTAAACTCTGAATTTAAAAATTTTATGAAGTTCATTCACTTTCATTTGCTTTTTTTTGTCTTCTGTACAATTCTCTGAGCTGTTTACCGTTGAAGAACTGTAATATTTTTTTGTAGTTCTATAACCTTATTTATTTCCTATGAGGCTCCAGTCCGTCATTCTCCCCTCTACTAATATGTGGTAAAGACAGCAACACCATAGCCTGAATTTTAATGATGCAAACATGTAAATATTTACATCCAACTGAGACTCACTTAATATATTTATCTATCTGCAGCTCTCAAATTAATAAATCATTTTTATTTCCATTTTTTCTTACAAAAGTCTAACAAAGGTTTCCATTCTAACTTGACATTTTCTGTTGATTTTCCATTTAACATTTGTGTGAGTTTATCCATTTCGATGACCTCGAGTGTTTTTTGAAGCCATGTGTCAATACCTGGTATAGAACTTTCTTTCCATTTCTGTGCATATGCAATTCTTGCAGTTGAAATCATATATAACATCTGTCTCCAATTGTTTCTTACATTCCTATTTGAGATTTTATTTGTCATATTGAGGAGATAAATTTCTGGTAACATCTGAAATTTTTCTCCTGTTATCTTATTGTATTATGTGTCCCTTTCCAGTAGGTTCTTGCATATCCCACCTTCTCCCTTCGCTGGAAATTATCTTAGTCGTTCAACTGACAACAACACTGCTCATGCCTCCTCACAAATTACATCATTGTCTCACTGTTTTAGAATAACTTGTTTGCAACCAGTATATTGTGCATTTTGGTTGGTCAATAACGGTATCACTGTTTGGTGGAGTTTTGTTTAAATTTGCTAAATGGCCAACACAGCTACCCCTGCATGTTTTAGAATAACATACTGGATGCATGCCTCTTGTAACTTGCTGTAAAAAGAGTGGAAATGTACTAAGCAATGCTTAACACAGCATCCACTAGGCATGCTAGAATTGCCAGCATGAGCTGAACGGGGAGAGATAAAGAAATTCTGTCTGGGCCCAAGCCAGTTCAGTTTCCTATGCAAAATAATATGTCTAGTGCCTACCAGCAGACGGATAAAAATAAATGTCTCTGTCAGAACTGCAAATACCCTAGCTGCCCTAGTCACCACTGCTAACTTCCAATGACTTTCCAAAAGATCTCTGGCAGAATCCCTTTCCTAGCCTTGCAATGTGAGATCCTTTCAATTGGAGATGACTGAATTAGAGACAGGTTGCTCAAATTCTGTGCATTTGACTCAGAGGCAGAACTTCATAAACTAGCATCCTCTTGGGAAGCTAGCATCCTGTTAGTGATTTGCAAAGTCCAATTTATGTCTGTGTAACTTACTTTCCCATTGCAATGCAATGGCAAAACTCCCCCTTTGAACCTACCTTTTAAGCTGCTGCAATGCTCACAACTTGACAATTTCCTGGCTGATGGAGAGTTGAGGGACATTGCAGCCGTGTCATGGCTATGTTCATGTAGTTGGACACAGAGCAACAACATCATCCTAGGACTTGCAAAGATTTGCAGAGTTGCTGGAGGATGCCTGTTGCTATGCACACAGCCCTCCATCAGCCCGCAAAAGTGACAGGCATTCTCCAGGGTCTCCAGAGCTCTCAGAGATTGCTGTGTGTCCCACTAAAGGGAAAATATTTGGAATATATGGCTATGTCAGGAGCAGGGGAATGCAGCAGCTTAAAAAGTGAATTGGGTTGGGTGGGTGAGGAGAGACTATGTCATAGTTCTGGCTTTGTGGACTTTGACAATACATCTTCTGATCCAGGATCTTTGCCAATATGTTTTTTTAAACTACAGTTCCCAGAATTCTGCAGCCATCACGGCCAGTCAACAATTTCATTATTGGATTCTGGCATCTGTAGTCCAAGAAAAGTAACTTTTCTGAAGCACTGCCTAGGGATGGCTTGTCAGTGTTCCAGCAATTTGATAAATTCTACCTCTATTCCAGTCGCCTTTTTGCACTTGGATGAGCAGCCAGTTTTGGATGGCTGAGTTGGAGTCTCTATGGGATGTTCCTGTAAAAAATGGAAAGTATTTGGCTGGGCCAATGATGGTGTGTTAAATAGCATCGGGGAAAGGTTTGGTCAGTGAAGGAAACAGCTGACAGGGTAGCATTAGCAGAAAAGGAAATAACAAAGACTTGCAAAGTTTACATAGAACTTGCCCTTGATCTCACCTTGGATGGAGTTAATGAGTGTGTTATACATGTGCACCATATGATCCCACCATCCCATTTTAAACAGAGATGTTCTACCTCTGGATGAACATTAGGGGTAAGTAACAGCAGGGAGGATACTTGGCACCATCCTGCTATTTCTATGCTCTAAATCTCTTTGCTCTAATCTTTCACCTCCTAGTTCCATATAAGGTTTGCTTGGCTCACCATCTCCACTCATTTTATAGATCAGTGGTTCTCAAACTCTATCCCTCCAGATGTTTGGGTCTTCAGCTCCCAGAAACCCTGACCATTAGCCAAAGTGGCCAAGGCTTCTGGGAATTGAAGTACAAAACATTTGGACGAATAGAGTTTGGGAACTACTGGTATAGACCAATCTTCCTGCACCAAAGGTCATGATGACTGAAGATGATAGAACCATAGACTTGGAAGGGCCCACAAGGGTCATCCAGTCCAGTCCCCTGTCATGCAGAAAAATACAACCAAAGCACTCCCAAAAGATGGCCATCCAGCTTCTTTTTAAGAGACCTTCAAAGAAGGTGACTCTACCACCCCCTGAGGCAGTCCATTCCACTATTGAACATCTCTTACAACCAGGAGGATTTTCTTCATGGTTAGGTGACATCTCTTTTCTCACTATTTGAATCTGTTGTTCCACATAACATCAGACATAGCCAAGTCATAAAGTTAAGCTGGAGTTTCCAATGAGATCTGTCATTTAGACCTGGTCTTAAAACACAACATGGAGCAAGTAGCAGCCTCGCACTTTGGGAGGAAGGAGGAGCAACACATTCACACAGGCGGCATTTGACTACTATGGCAGATCACACTATCATGGGTCACAAAAGTGCCATCAGGGAGGAAAGTGTCATAAAAAATGGCGCCAAACTGGTATGCTTCCATTCTTCAACTAGCACAATTATGGCGGGACAGGAGGCTTGTGTGATAAACTCCTAACTGTCATGGTTACATCCTATGGAGTCCTGGGATTTATAGTTTGGTGAGGCACTAAAGCTCTCTAGCTGAGGAGTCTAAATGCCCCTCCCCAAACTGCAATCCCAGGATTCCATAGGATGTTACCATGGCAGTTAAAGTGGAATCATAGAGCTCTAACCTTCTAGTGTGAAAAGGCACCTGGCTGCAGTTCAGATTTCTTTTTTGTTTTGAGGAAAACACTTAGCTTACTGAAGAGATCTGGAGAACCAGAAGGCTTGCATCTGTTGTGCCATTTTGTTCGTTCTGCCAAAGGTCTTGGCCCAGCTGCCGCTTCTGGTTCTTCATAATCTCTGAGTTGTGAGCTACTGTTGAATCTTAGGAATCCTGTGGCACGGACCCTCCTCCTCTCCCAGCCAAATCATGGCATGGATCCATATATCATTGTGCATCATCTGCAAAGATAAAGTCAGTTTGGAATTGCTGATTTATTTATTTTTTCTACAGCAGCAAGCAAGGCCATAGGGGATGGTGATGACCTCGCTAGAAGCCAGCTGCTGGAGCTTTATATAACAAGGCTGCACTTTTTACTTGGGTTCTTCAGCCATCTGGATTTGGGTTTTATCTCCTGATAAGAAAAACAAATGGAAATTCTCTCAAGCGGTGTGTTGTGTCCCTCTTGATCCAGGCACAGAGAGTTCCTCTATGCCCTCGGTATTGTATCAAGCGGAAAAAACAGCAGCCAGCCAGGGCAAGAGAGATCTGACCAATCAGGACTATTAATATTCAGGATGATGGTTCCTTCCCACTTCACTGATAAATTCAGGGCTGGAACGTTAAACAGTAGCTCTCACCTTGCCCCTTTCCTTTCCTAAAATCAACTCCAAAAGCAATGTGCCATTCACTCTGTGTGTATATATCTGCAGCTCCATCCACACTGCAGGAATAATCCAGTTCGACACCACTTGAACTGCCATGGCTCAGTGCTATGGAATTCTGGCAATTGTAGTTTGTCGTGATTCAACACCTCATCTTTAATAACTCTGTGGCAGACAAGTGCAAGATAGTCTGTTCCATGATGAGAGCAGCAGTGCCTTTTTAATTTGGACAGAGCGGATGGTTAAAAAAAATTGGTTTAATTTGTTTTCAGTAAGAAGTTTTCAAAACTTGCAAATTTCTTGATATATTTGGTGGAAGTAACTGTTTTCTAAAAAACTGAACATGAAAGAAATCAGACTGACAGATCCATCCATTTATACTCCGATGTCCCATACTTCTAGTCTGGACTGAGTCCCCCATGCTTACTTTTGAAGAAGAAGAAAAATATTTAGTAAAGGTAACATACAGTTTGTGTGTCAGCAAAGATGAAATGGTGATTCAGGGCCATTCTGCCCTTGGATGCTCTCCAATGTGTAGTTTTGTCCCCAGAGAAGCTGGGCTTCATTTAGCGTTTTCTCCAAGGCGTGCTTTTATCCATCTTTATATAATATGTCTTCGTACAGAACAGCTCTGCATGGGAGCTTTAGCTGAAAGGCAGCAACAACTTTGAATCAAAGACAACTCAGCTTGGCATCTGAGGGCCAACACTGATGTGATGCCGCCAGAGATCCATGCTTGGATCCGACCCTTTTTTCCACTTTAAAGTATCTTATCAGGGTCAAGAAGGTGGTGAGAGAAGGGATGCTGCTCCTCTATTGATCATGGTAGTGGTGCTGAGGATGGGCTGTTAAAAAGCCCTTTCTCTATAACTTGTTGTTGTTAACTGTTATTAACTGTTGTTAAATATTGTTGTTAAATGTTGTTTGATATCCTGTTCATACAATGTTGTAAACTACACTTAGGACCTTGTGACTGCTTCATAGTCACATCTGTGATTGTGGCACCATTGCCAAGATTGCAGATACCCCTTAAACCCACCTTAAAAGCCAGCCAGCCAGCCATCCTGATCAACAGAGATATGTAGTGTTGGTGAGAAGGGCACTGCAGGACAACATGATCAGCTTGGTCTCTTCGTCCTGCAGCCCTCTGCTTTCCAGCGCCACAGAACTTTTCACTTGGGACTGCTGACTGTCTTTTGAGGTGGGTTTCAGGGATCAGATCAAGAGATGGAGCATAGCTATGATCAATGCCATCACTAGGGTTGGTGGCACCCCATCCCCACCAATGGCGGCAGCCGAAGGACAGCAGCAGTGCCCTGGTATTCATTGCAGTATCCCACCCAAGTACTAACCAGATCTGACCCTGCCTATCTTCCAAGATAAGACAGGATCTGATATATAGAGAGAGCTAGATAGATAGATAGATAGATAGATAGATGTCAAAAGACCAGAAACACAGTGATTCAAGCAAAGTATATTTATTAATTAGATAAATAATAATGCCTAAATGGCACATGGTTTATACAATCCTAAAGCAAAAAGTGATCAATATAATAGCAATTATGTTATTAGCTGAGACTGAGAGAGACTCCTGTCTGAAAATTAGGAGAGCCATTAAGAGGAGACCAGCTCCATATGCCCCAGCCGGCATGGCCAACGGTCACAGATGATGGAAACTGGAATCTTAACATTATTTGGATGACAATATGCCCCAGCCTATCCCTGGTGCAGAAAACACTGAGCTAGATTTGGCCTGACCAAAGTCTGGAAAAGTTACTTTTTAGACCATCACTCTCAAAATCCCTATGATAGCATGGCCACTAGGGTGGTGCAGTCCAAAAAAAACTAGCATTTTAGAGTTCTGGGTCTGACTCTGAACAAAATATTGTTCCCTGTTTCAGGAAGGGATGCTGATTCTATTGCAAATGATTTATTAGGTTCCCTAGGACATCACCAGTGTCCAGTCTTAAAGTGGCCTGATACACAAGGAGACACCAAGAGGATCCTACAATTTTTGCAGCTGTGAAGATGGAATTTTATCAGCTGTATTTTGCTATGCAACAGTCACCTACTGGAAGTTACTTTTCTATAGAAGGGAAGTACATAAACCCTTGTCTTCTTCCACATCTCTGTTCACCCTACTAGTACTAAGGCTGGAATTGATCAATGTTTCAATAGCCTTCCTATTAAACAGGGCAGAACATATAGCTGTCCAGATGTTAGGCTGCAACTCCTCTTCCCCATCACTGGGTCTGATAGCTAGGGCTGCTAGGAGCTGCAGGCCAACAACATCTGGACAACTGCACACCCTTCACCTTTCCTGTTAAGGAAGATGCGGTAGCTGTTTGTTTCATTTGCTTGGTTTCAGGATATGGTAGGAGGTTATGGACAGCTTTTAGCACAGATCATGGGACATGATCTACAATGCAAATCTCTCCTGCTTGTTGTTTGTGACAACATCATCATTTTTCTCTGTATTAATGCTAATTGCCAAGACAATCTGGTATTCAAACAATAATTTCACAGTCATGGTATATTGTGTTAAAGGGACTGCACTGGTACCAATATGCTTTCGGTCTGAATTCAAGATGTGGGTAATGAAATTCAAAGCACTAAACTTTTTGGGATTATAATGCTTGAAGGAACGTCTCTCTCTTTACATACATGCACCCAAGGTTTGAGGTGTGCTGAAGAGGTGGGGTGGCCAGATTGGATATGGAATGGGGCTCCTTAACAGATCTTGGGGCAGGATGAGGTATCTTAAAGCTCCTTCAAGGCAGATGAAGATGTTGGAGCACAGATACCTTCTTCCCATTTGACAGACCTTTATGGGACCTTATCCCATTTCAAGATGGGTTAAGGATTAAAGTTACAGGAGCCCTGTCCTTAGATCAGACTAAGAGTTGTCATTACTCTAGGGTAGGAAGCATGGGTTGAGCCAGCATGGTCTAGTGGTCTGAGTGTTGGACTAGGACTCCGGGAGACCAGGGTTTGAATTGTTTTGCAGCCACAGAAACTCGCTGGATGACCTTGGCTAAGTAACACTTTCTCAGCCTTGGAGGAAGATAATGGCACATCTCCTCTGAGTGAATCTTGCCAGTAAAACTCTGTAATAGGGTCACCTATACAGGGTTGCCATAAATTGGAAATTACTTGAAAGCACACAACAGTAGGAATCATGGGCTACACATTCGAACACATATAATTCAATCCTATGTACGTTTGCTGTTGTTGCGTGCTTTCAAGTCATTTCCAACTTATGAAGACCCTAAGGCCTTCATGGGGTTTTCTGGTGCTGAGAGTGTGTGACTCACCCAAGGTCACCCAGTGGGTTTCCATAGCTGAGCGGGGAATTGAACCCTGATCTCCAGAGTTGCAACCCTATGCTCAAACCAGTACACCATGCTAAGTATGTTTACTCAGAAATAAAATCCACTGTGTTCAGTGAAGCTTATTTTGTAGCAAGTAGTTTTAGGGATTACCAGTGTACAGTTTCAAACTGAAAAGTCATCAAATCAAAATCACATTGACTAAATCATTTCTAGTTATCCTTTGTCTCTCATGAGTGCTCTTTGTTGAACAGAGGCCTTAATTTTCCTTTTCTTCCTCTAATGTTTGGATTAGATTTGCCCTCATTTAATGGAGCTTTGTACACCAAGAAGCAAGTATAACAATGCATTAGCCTTTAACTTTGCACGCCTTGTAATAACCTTGTTATTAAACAATGTTTTCCCTTTGCGTAGTCTTGACAAAAATAATAGTAGCATAAACCCCAAATGTCAATGTTTAACAAGTCTTTATTGGAATGACCCTTTAGGTTCATGGTAGGAAGATGTATCAGCTTCACAGAAGGAAAAAGAGGGCCTTTTTTTTTTTTTTTTAGCAATATGCTACACGCAAAGGATAGTCTTCTTTTGAAGGGCTATCAGAGGACAACCCACAAACTGAACTTGAGTGTGGAAAAGTTACATTCTGGAATATTATTCCCAGTTGTAGAATTATAACTCAAAAGGTAGAATTCAAAGATATAGCTGTGTTAGTCTATAAAATTGCTATGTAGAGAGATCCTGTAGCACCTTTGAGATTAACTGAAAGAAAGAAGTTGGGAGCATGAGCTTTTGTAAATTTCAGTCTACAGCACCTGAGGAAGTAGACTGAAGTCTCCAAAGCTCATGCTGCCATCTTCTTTCTTTCAGCTCAAAAGGCATCTTAATAAGTTTTAATAATAATAAGTTTTATTTTTAGCCCGCCTCTCTGCAAGGCAATCGAGGCGGGTTACAGCAATTTAAAATGATACAGCTAAAATACATTCCCTCCCTCCAGATCTACCCACCCACCCCTTAAAACAAGATTAAACCAAAATTCAATTAAAAACGAACAGAACATTATACATTAAAATCATAAACCCCCGCAAGCTATGTACACACACGAACATTACACATTAAAATCATAAACCCATACTAAAATCATAAACCCATACTAAAGCCACTGAACAGTTGTGTAGTATATCTTTACTATACTGTGATCTAAAGGCATCTTCTCTTGAAAGGCTATCTAGTCTTAAGTCTAGTGTAAAGATATAAAAAATCCTAGGAACAGAGACTAGTTGGACGTTTGAGGTTTCTCCTCAACAGCTAGCAACACACCCAATAACTACATACCCATTTATGCAGTAGCAAGCAAATATTCTTCAAGCTATGTGCTCTGTCAAGTCTACTCTGGGGCGTTTCCCAAAGCTGTCAGATTCCCTCTGCCAAAGAGGCTTCCTTGTAAACATTCCACACTGTTCTGAGGATATTGCATATACTCATGCATAAGTCTAGAAATTTTAGTTGCAAAATCGACCCCAAAAACCTGGGTTGGTTTATCCACAGGTCAATATCAATACTGTACCCTTAACTCAAACGTTGACCAGAATGGAAACTGCAGTCATGAAATCAGAAGAAGACTAGGACTAGGAAGGGCAGCCATGAAAGAAGTAGATAAGCTCCTAAAGTGCAAAGACATAACTTTATACACAATATTTTAAATAATTTTGTGCGTGAAACAAAGGTTGTGTACATTGAACCATCAGAAAGCAAAGGTGTCACTATTTCAGCCACTCACGTGGACAATTTTGGATTTTGGAATATTTTGGATTTTGAGATTCTGGGCAAGGGAGACTCTCAACCTGTACGGCATCACTAATAGGAAAACTGAATGAAATCCCCGCCCTTTTCCCTAACCAACCAAAAGTCAATAATGATAACATGGCCCATTGAGCTGAGATAACAGCCAGTTGACCATTCTAATCTAGCTATTTGTTTTGGCCTAAGCAATGAAATGGTACCGGTTGTTTGTACATTTTATGCCTTAAGCTACCAATCTCTTCATCTGGTCACTCATAATTACTACATATCAGTTCAGGACTCTTTTAATGGCTGCTATCTTCTAATGCAGAGCTCTTTCCTGATAACCCCCGCAAGCTATGTACACACACGAACCTATGCATAGGGATCATGCACAACACAAACAGCCGGCTTGAAATATTAGCAGAATGAGGTCTAGTGAAATTCTTACATGTTGGCCTTGAGTATTGTGAAAACAGCTGGGGGAATAATGCATGGAAGTCAGTGGCTGCTGCCACACTGCAGACATAAAGCAGTTTGGCACCACTTTAACTTCCATGGCTCAGTGCTATGGAATCCTGGGATGTGTAGTTTGTTGGGGCACCTGACCTCTCTGACAGAGAAGGCTACATATCTCAAAAAACTACAGATCCCAGCATTCCATAGCATGGAGCCATGGCAGTCAAAGTGGTGTCAAACTGCATTAATTCTACAGTGCAGGTTAGACTTTAAGATAGGCTCCTTGTTGATCAAGACCCCCTGCACCTTTGCCTAGCTAACCCATTTGGTCATGGAGTCATGGCAGTTAAAGTGGTGTCAAACTGCTTAATTTCTACAGTTTGGATACACCTAGAGTCAGATAAAGTAAAGAGCTTGTTGTTTTTTAAATGTCCCTAACCTTTTTAATTGAATGAATTCTGATGTTGGCTGAGGAAAGAGGCAGGAAGATGGAGAAAGACGCTTTCCATGTGTGTATCCAAAGCACTTTTCAGCTACTTTAGGAACTAAATTAATGCAAAACCAGTATCTGAGTCTTTCTTCAGTTAAGGATGTTGCTAATCTGGATCAGACCTTGAAAACCTTACTTTGGAGGACTACAATTCCCCGAACCGAATCTCCCAGTCATCACAAGAGCAGTAATTCAATAAAAGTGACTTTTCCAACATCTGGCTCTGGGCTGCTTTTGATCTTTTCCCTGGGGCTCAGCATCTCTAAGGTAAATGTCCTCTTCCGCCTCATCAAGCAGCAGATGAAGCTGAATGGAGGGAAATTTAAGACAACCAGAAAGAAGTACTTCTTCATATACAGTTGGCCCTCCATATTGACAAATCCTTTATCCATGGTTTCAACCATCCATGGCTTGAAAATATTCAAAAAATATATAAATCCTCCAAAGCAAACCTTGATTTTGGCATTTTATATATGTGACACCATTTTACTATGTCACTGTATTTAATGGGACTTGAACATCCACGGATTTTAGTATCCACAAACGGTCCTGGAACCAAACCCCAACAGATACCAAGGACCCACTGTACTACAAAGTTTGTGTTTTTTGTTAACACCAGAAGTAGTGGTACCTCTTAGCTTGGGTATTTTAAAAAGGAGATTGGATGGGTTCATGGTGGATAAGGCTACCATGGGAGCTGATGTAGTTGAACAGGGCTATCCAAGGCTACTAGTCAGTCATATTGATGGGATGATGTGAGAATCCCAGAACATCTGGAAGGTGCCAGCTAGAGCAGTGGTTCCAAAACTTTGGTCTTCCAGATGTTTTGGACTTCAACTCCTAGAATTCCTGACTGTTCGTCAAGCTGGCTGGGGCTTCTGGGAGTTGAAGTCCAAAATACCTGGAGAACCAAAGTTTGGGAATCACTGAGTTAGAGTATCTAGTTCTCCACCGTTGCTCCACCAGAGGTTTTGGACTTCAGCTTCCTGAATCTCCATCCAACTTGGTCAATTGTAAGGGTTTCTGGAAGCTGAAGTCCAAAACATCCAGGAGGACCAGGCTTTGAGAACCACTGTTTCCTGAAGACCTTTCAGTCTGGGCTCCATAGCTTTACCTCTATAAACTCTTGGTAGACAGGCAGGAAACTGAGGTCAACCACACCTCCTTCATTCTCTCAAAGGCTGATGCTCCTCAGGAAGGTGGCCTCCTGGTCCCTCCCCAGCAAAGTTCCTGCAGCTGCCATTGCTCCGGGAGGAAGTTCTTTCCCAACACATTCCATTCATGGATGGGTCCAACCTGGGGTTTATGAGTAACAGGATAAATACTTTGGGCTTGCATGCATTGCATACCTCTGCCTTTTGTTGGTAGGAAGCCGTTTAGCATCACAGATGTCAAGCTGATAGCAAGGAGACCTTGCCAATCTGCTTGCAGGGATGTGCTCTTCTAATTTCCTTCCATCAGATTAGGATGAGGAACCTTTTCTTTCTTTCTGTTGAGGGCCACACTTGGTCTGGCATAATTTGGCAAGGGCTGGGTGCTGACAGGGAATTAAACTACCACCTTCTTTTACCTTCTCTACCACCTGCTTTCTCACTCCCCGACTTTTCTTCTTCCTTTCCACCCCATGGACTATTGAGGAATTAAGTTTGATCATACCCTCCAACCTTTCTGCTTTGTTTTATTGATTTAGATCGAATAATTATGATTTAGATTGACCAATCACATCTTTCAGCTGTAGCACCCAGGACAGGGCATCTTGCAAGTACAGTATTACAAAATTAGACAGTGCAAATAAACAATCCAGAAACAATCAAGCAACAACCATGCAGTCCAATTAAAAGACTGTCTGATTAAATTATGAGAGCCACCATGGTGTAGCTTTGGACTAGGACCCTGGGAGACCAGGGTTCAAATCCCAGTTCCACCATGCAAACCCGCTGGGTGACCTTGACCAAGTCACATACTCTCAGTCTCAGGGGAAGGCAATGGCAAACCTCCTCTGAAGAAACTTTCCTCCCAGAAAACACCATGATAGGTATGCCTTGGGGTCACCATAGGTCGGAAATGACTGACTTTCATGACATGACATCCCTTCAGATATTTCAACATGGATATCATGTCCCCCCCTCCCCTTAATCTTCTTTTCACCAAGCTAAACATACCCGGCTTCCCAAGCTATTTCTCATAGGGCTTGGTTTCCAAACCTTTTATCCTCTTGGTTGCCCTTCTCTGGCAGGGTGACCAAACGTCCTCCTTTTCCAAGACATGTCCTACATTCCAGCCTTTTGTCCAGGAGGCATTCCAAAATGTCCTCCATTTTGAGCATGGCTAAGAAGCATGAACTGATATTGACACCAGTGTTTCTAGTTTTTATTTGGTAATGTCCTCAGGGGTTTTTGTTTTGGAATGTCCCACATTTTGAGGAGCCAGGACATCTGGTCACCTTGTTCTCTTGGACACATTCCAGGTTGTGCCACCATAGGTTTGTTAGATTTGAAGATGCCACAACGGTTGGCATTTGTTTCCTGGATCAATTCCAGATCTGGCGATCTTAGGCCCAGTAGGATTTCCATGCCAGGCCTCTGCGGTCCTTCCATCCGAACTTGCTTGGCTACTTTTGCTGAGCTTTAGCTGAGGCATGGCTATGACAGACACTGGCATGTTTGCAAAAGGAAGCCTCTCCGGCAGAGGAAGCTGACAGCTTGGAGGAACGCCCTGGAACAGACTTGACGGAGCAGACGGATTGAAGGACGTCTACAGTATTTGCTACTGCTTTAATGGCTATGTAGTTGGTGTGTTCAGAAAGGAGGATATTGATAAATGGCTAGGAGGATTTTTGCATTGGAGGAAATGAGACTAGGTGTCTCTATGGGTATATCCATACTGCATAACCGAAGCAGTTTGACACCACTTTAACTGGCAGGACACTATCCTGAAGAATTCTGGGGTTTTTAGTATGTAAAGGGATCTTGTAGCACCTTTTACAGACTAACATGGCTATATCTTTGACTTCTACCACTCTGGGATTTTTAGTTGAGTAAGGTTTTCAGCTTGGTCTGTCGGAGAGCTTTGGTGCCTTGTGGTTGTTGTTGGTGTGTGTCTTCAATTTGTTTCCAACGTCTGGCACCCCGAAGATCGTGGGGTTTTCTTGCCAAGATTTCATAAGAGGAGGTCTGTCATTGCTTTCCCCTGAGGCTGAGAGCATGTGACTTGCCCAAGGTTACCCATTGGGTTTCATCAGGGATTTGAACCCTGGTCCACAGAGTCCCAGTCCAACACTCAAACCACTATGCCACTCAGGCTCTCAAATCCCAGGGTTCTGTAGGATGGAGTCATGGCAGTTAAAGTGGTGTCAAACTGGTTTAATTCTGCACTGTAGATACACCTGTTGAGGACAACACAATACTGGGTTGATGCAGGAAGGCTTTTGTAAGCTGTTTGTAATGCAATGGTGTTCTCTCTGCCAGCCCAGCTTCTCCCATTTGGTGCTCTTTAGAGAAGTTGGACTACAACTCCCATCATTTCTAGTCATTGCCAATGGAGTTTAGAGAAAAGCAGGTTCAGGAAGGCCCAACTCTAAAATCAGCTACACTGTCAGAGAGGCAGTGTGGTGTAACGGTTTGAGTACTGACTCTAGAAAATCAGGGATCATGGGAACCCACTGGGTGGCCCTGGGCAAGTCACATTCTCTCAGCCTCAGAGGAAGGCAAGGGCAAGCTCGCTCTGAATAAATCTTTCAAATAAAACTCCATGACAGGTTTGCCTTAGGCTCACTATGACTCAGAAACTGCTTGAAGCCACACAACAACTGACTGGGTGAAAAATTCATTTCCGGATGACAGGTCTTACAATTGCCCAGTCAGTGCACTAGCTGGGAGGAGTGTGGGAATTGTAGTCCAAAAAGCAACATTTCCAAGTCATTGAATGATTGAGATGGAGGATTTCTTGAAGACCATCTCATTCAGCCCCCTGCTCAGTGCAAGAACGTCAGATCTTGAGCACCTTCAGAAATGGCTTCCCAGTGCTGCATCCGCACTGCAGGAATAATCCAGTTTGACACCAGTTCAACTGCCATGACTCAAGGCTATGGCAATCTGGGATTTGTAGTTTGTTGTGGCACCAGTGGTCTCTGACAGAGAAGGCTAAACATCTCACAAAATTACAATTGCTAGAAATCCATAGCACTGAGCCATGGCAGTTAAAGTAGTGTCAAACTGGATTATTTCTACAGTGCAGATGCAGCCCAAATCTGCTCGAGAAGTGTCTCTGAGGAAGAAAAAGCCACCTGTCTACCTGCCACTTGCTTCCATGAGCTTCTCCTCCACCAAGCCTTAATTAATAGACGGGCAATTTGTGGATTCCCTCTTTGGCGATTGCTGCTGTTATGATCTCACACGCAGACGCACCACACCTCTTTTAACAATTGCACACACCGCCCGACTTCACCGGCGCATACCTACTTGCACACTGTCTCACCAGGCAAGGGATGTTTTAGCACAAAGCTATGTGAAATGCTATGCTGGCCCTGGTGTAGGCGTCGAGAAAAATCTATGCACCAAAGTGGTTAGATCAGAACTTGGAACCCCAGGGCTTCCCCATTCCCTTCTGCCTCACAAGGCAACTGATCTATCAGCTGTCGCCATGTCACTTCTTATTTCATGTTTAATACTTTTTTACGGGGTGGGTGGGTTTTGGGGTCTTTGTGGAGTCATATTGTTTGTAATTTTAAATTGTTGTTAGCCACCCCGATTGTTCTCAGAGGGGCGGGATACAAATTATTATTATTATTATTATTATTATTATTATTATTATTATTATTATTATTATGTTCAGGACCATCATGGCTCCTCAAACAGGCTCTTGAAGAGAAGTGTTAAGGGCTGGCTGAAGACTGAGTGAGCTGTCTTGCACGATGTCCTTATGCCAAAGATAGCATGGTGTGCTAATTCTGGAGGCCAGGGTTCGATTCCAAGCTCAGCCATGGAGACCCACTTGGGCAAGTCACACTCTCTCAGCCTCAGAGGATGACAATGGCAAAACCCCTCTGAAGAAACCTGCCAAGAAAACCCTATGATAGGTCCCCCTTCAGGTTGCCATAGGTAAACAATGACTCGGAGGCGCACAACAACAGCCTCAACAAAGCATGATGTGCATCTGTGAGTCAGCCTTTCCGCGGCTTGAACCTTATTAAATCTAACTCTGAGATCTCCACTTAAGGAGCGAGCCATCCCATGCCTCAAAGCATCGCGTGCCTCAAAGGTTTATTTGAAGTCACCTGTAGGGAAAGATCAGTGTGACACACCCCAGGTAATAGCAAGGGGTTGCCATGTTTGTGCATGTTTTGAGGAAACTGCTGTAGTCATGAGAGATGGTGAGCAATGATTTCGAGTAGCCTGCTGGCTCCTTAAATTTTTTCTCTTGGAGCTTTTTGATCTGAACAAATGTTCTGATTCTGATTTATTTTCAGGACATCCAGGATGGGTAAATGTGAGGTTGTGATGGTGGTGGAATTCTCAACTGTTTAATTGATTGATTGATGCTAGTTTTTAATGTCTCCACCTTTGTTTGAAATTGTGATGTAAGCCCACCTTATACCCATTCAGAAGTAAGACAGGTTATAAATATAAATACGATTAATTCATTTATTGTAAATTTAATTGTATTCCTCAATGGAACCAAAGTGGCTTACAACATGATTTAAAGCAAGGTACATAATATATAAAACACTTCTCTAGGCATTTGTAGGTTCTCCAGCATGATTCTACAATCAACTTCTGACAGATGTTGACTGTAGAGGTGCCCTGGAGGACTTGGAGATTCCTAGAGAGGTGTTCTCTTAGGTTAAAAGAATATTTTTTATTTTATTTGCGGCTTGTCCACATTCACAGGGATCCTTCACTCCAACCCTAGTGAATGTGGAGGGACCACTGTATTTTTTAAATAATGCCATTTGACAAGACTTTCAGTGCCATAGTATCCTATGGAATCCTGGGATTTGTAGTTTTACAAGCCATCTCTGCCGAAAAGTTCTGGTTGCCTCACCAAATGAAAAATTCTGGGATTCTGTAAGATGGAGCCATGGCAGTTACTGAGGGGTTATTCACACTGAAAATAACCCAGGACGAATCACGGTTAAATCTTCATTGTTCACATACATCCCAAATTCACCTGATTACATTTTTTCCGAGGGGCTGCCAACCCCCCCGCACTTAATCCGGGATAAGCAATATCAGGTTTCCCCCCCCAAGTTTTAAAAAAAGATCCGCATCATCAGCAGTGTGAATAACCAATGCAAATAGACCCAAATAGCCCCCGGATAAAACACTGCATACCCAAAAAGGGGTTCTGAATGCATTTGCATCATCGACTCCATCTTTAATTGAATACAAGCACGTGTGAGCAACCAAATTCACAGAGATGTGCATTGATGTGGTTCCATGGTGGGAATAACAAACATGGAATGCATGATTGGGATAATTCTTATTGTCACGCTAAAAAAAATGACATCCGAATGATCCCGAAGTTGATGTCAAACTGCATTATTTCTACAGTGTAGATGTACCCATAGATAGTGTTTGAGGTGTGATGGGGCAAAAAAGTGATAATTTTTTTTTTGTGGGGAATTTTTGCATCCCCAACCCCACAATGATTGCCCATTCTTGCCTTTGAACATGTGCGGGTGGGTGTGAGAGAAGTTCCTTGCTCAGTGATCAAAAGGGAGGAGATGCCAGAGTAGTCAGAAACTGTTGAGAGTATGCTAGAATTAATGAAGCGTTATTTGCCTTATTAAGTTGTGGAATCTCTTGATCAAGGACACCTAATAACACAGGAATTTCTCCAGGGCTTCCTGTCATGGAGTCCTCCTCTGGGATAGAAGAATCAATATGGGATGCATGAAGGACAGTGAATTGACTGGGAGACTGCACACCTGCTTTTAGTAAGCATACTTGGGATGTGAATGTTCAAAGCTTTCTGACTCATCAGTCAGGTTAGGAATTGTAGGGCCCTCCACATTCTGTTGGACTGCAATTTCCAGGATTTCACACCCCTGTGTATACTGAGGAGGGATGTTTGTTTATTTGTTTAAAATATTTAATACCCATCCTTCTGCCAGAAAGGGTCCCAGAGAGGCTTATGACAGTTACCTGGCTTACTGTGCCATGCTGTGTGTCTTCAAGGATTTTCTGACTTAAACACAATGGTGCAGTGAAATTGCATCCCTTATATAAAATGTGTCCCTTATATAAAATAGCCATACAAATTTGTTGTTGTTGTTGTTGTTGTTGTTGTTGTTGTTGTTGTGCACCTTCAAGTCATTTCTGACTTACGGCGATGGTAAGCTTGTTGGAATTATATCATGGAATATAGCTGGGTGGAAGAGCAGAGCACAAAGCAGTCTTTAAGCTTTGGGGGAGTCTGACCAGCCAGGTCAAACATTCACAGTGCCTTAGCTTGGCTGGTTTTTCTGTTAGCCCTTTCTGTGATCTTACTTCAGAGAGAAGCCCCTGGTTTAATATTTGACAATTGCAGCTGTCAAGCTACTAGCACACTACTCATTCCTTGTATGATAAATTCCTAGGGCATGACAGACTATCGCTTGGCCCCTAGCCAAACCCACTCTAGGAAAGACAAATAGTTGCAATCTTTGCTTGTGGAAGCCACATCTATGCCACAGATCAACCTCAGTCAAACCCTCCTTGTGACTTGTGGGCTGCTGGAAAGACAGAAGAGCTCTCTGGGTTTCTACATGGTAACCTCCAATTAATGTAACCGCTGACATTCCAGCGGAAACCCATCTACTGAGAAGGAGACAGAATGGGCCACCCACAGGCCCAAGCTGACAGCCAGGAGATGTGTTTCATGCTTTTATCTTCCTTTCTTTGGAGACCTTCTTTGCCTCTGTTGCTGGCAGGAAGGTCATTCAAAAATGTATGCTCCTAATTCAGCCTTCCCCAACCTGCACCCCTCTGGATGTGTCAGACTACCACTTCCGTCACAGGGCAGGTGGCCATATTAGCAAAGCAGCTTCATTTATATACCGCTTCATATTGCGCTATGGGATGTCTAAGCAGTTTACAACTGTAAGCTCGTTGCCCTCCAACAGTTGGGTACTCGTTTTAGTGACCTCAGAAGGATGCAGGCCTGAGTCTAGCCGGAGCCCTGGCTGGTATTGAACATTGTGGTCTATGAGTGAGTGGCTGCAGTACAAGCATTTAACCACTGCGCCACTAGAGCTCCTAGTTGGGGATGGTGGAGTTTGTAGTTGGAAGAGACCCCAAGGGCCATCCAGTCAACCTCCTGCTATGCAGGACTACAGTCAAAGCACACCCAACAGATGGCCATCCAGACTCTGTTTAAAAACCTCCAAAGAAGGAGATCCCACCACTGTCCAAGGCAGCATATCCCACTGTCAAACAGCTCTTCCAATCAGGAATCTCTTTTCCTGTAATTTGCATTCATTGCTCCATGTCTTAGTCTCTGGAGAAACAGAAAGCAAGCTTGCTCCATCCTCAATATGACACCCCTTCCAATATTTAAACAGCTGTCATGCCACCTCTTAAACGTCTCTTCTCCAGGCTAAACATACCCAGCTCCCTAAGCCTTTCCTCTTAACCCTTCTCCATTTTGGTCCCCCTCCTCTGGACACACTCCAGCTGGTTAACATCCTTCTTGAACTGTTGTGACCAGAAATGGACAGAGTATTCCAGGTGAGGCCTGACCAAAGCAGAATAGAGTGGCACTATTACTTCCCTTGATCTAGACATTCCATGCTTATTAATGAGCCTAGGATCATATTGGCTTTTTGAGCTGCTGCATCATACTGTTAACTCAAGTTCAGCTTGTGGTCGACTCCCAGATCTCTTTTGCATGATCTGTTGTCAAGCCAGGTGTCCCCCCCCCCCCCATCCTATATATATCTGAGTTTTCCCCCTACCCAAGTGTAGTGCCTTACATTTCTCCTTGATAAAATCCATTTTGTTAGTTTTGGCCTAGCTTTCTAATCTGTTCAAGTCATTTTGAATTCTGATCCTGCCCTCTGAAGTACTGGCTACCCCTCCTATTTTGGTATCACCTGCAAATCGTAAGGGCAACTGGTTAGTCATGGGTGCTCTACTTCACTAGAAATCTTCTCATTGTTATTTACAATATTTTGGCGGACATATTTATATGTTTATCAAAGCTGCTTTCCTTGATGATACCTCTTTAGCATTGGTCTCTCTGTAGTGTAGCAAAGAAGACTTCTGACTGTATATATATATATATATATATATATGTAAGGGATGTGCAACCTGTCAGAAGAAGCATGACAACCTAAAGTCCTTATGTTGCTAGCAACTATGGCTGACTCCCTTCATGAATGCAGAGCATTCAATAGATTCCTCTGCACTTCAGTTTATGTGGGTTGGCCACACATTTCATGTAGGTTGGCCACACAGGATGTTATACGTCTGGGTTCCTGTGCGGCTTTCAGCACAAGCAGGTTCCTACCCAAACAAACAATGCATCCCAGGCTCCCTTGAAATGTCAGCCATCCCCTCTTCAGTTGGACATCCTTTTGCTGCCACAGCTAGAGTTGAAAATAAATTTGCATACATTATCTCCATACACACCAATGAACGTTTAGTCTTGAATTCAACATAAACCCAGTATTTCTCTTAGTGCGCACAGCAGGGTGTTTTGCTTTATGAACAGGCCGATGAATTCACCCCACTTGGTTTATTAATTGTATTAATTTTAGTTATAGAAATGAGCAATACTTCAAAATTAATGTGTTCCAAATGGGGAAAATAATCCATTCATCGAGCATTTCTTTCTGTTCAGATCAGAATGGGATAAACATCTCATCATAGACAGCAGTGAAGCACATCCCTAACTTGCTGTCAGTGGCTCTGTCTGCACTACAAGTTATAAAACCAGAGCAGTACAATAATCCGCACCAGGCACAGCAGCCAGCATGTGATATTCCATATGATATTTGCCCTCCACCATTTAGTAATGGCACATCAATAACTACAAAAGTAATCTAAAATTATAGTTACATTTCCAAAGGACTGAGATTATCTCTTATTAAACTGTAATTATAATGCAATGCAGTAATAGCTTAGTTGGTGGGAAAGGAATTATACGTAAATTATTTATGAGTAGTTACTTCTAAGCTCCAGGCTTTCCTTATTTCTAAGTTCTAGTATTCCCAAATCTTAGCTGGAAATGCTGAGGACTGAACCTTGGACCTTCTCCATGGAAAATACGTGCTTTGCTTGTACAACTGCTCCATGACTGTCCATGGGACAGAAGAATTGTGCTCAGAGGAGATCCCACTCTGCACCTAACATTTCCTTCCAAAAACCTTTTCACTGCAGAAGGAAGGGAATGGGAAGGAGGTGGAGGATTTTTAAAAAGAATCCTTTACTTCCTGAAGCTGAAAGAGATAATGGACCTTGATATATCCACCACTCTGATACAAGATTGCTCTACAAAACGAATAAAAGGAGATTGAAAACCAGTTAATATTTTTTCAGAGTAAGAAATGGCCTAATATCTAACAATGAAAGACAACTGATTATCCAGGAAAAAATGAAGAAGACAAAGGGCCTTTGCAAACTGCTAGAAATAGTGGAAATTGAGTCCACTTTAACTGCCCTGGTTCAGTGCTAGGGAATCATGGGAATTGTATTTTTTTCTGAGACATTAAGCCTTCTCTGTGAGAGAGCTCTGGTGCCACAATAAACTACAGTTCCCATGATTCCCTAGCACTGAGTCAGGGCAGTTAAAGTGGACTCAATTTGCACTATTTCTGGCAGTCTGCAAAGGCCCAAAATATACTATAATATACCATCGAATATAGAAAGGAAGATTGAGATTAGAAGTACAGAAAAGAACAAGTTGCAACTATAGTTTAAGAAAGAGAAATTAAAAAATAAATAAATTGCAAGTTCCATGCAAACTGGTCAGAAGTTGAAATATATAAGTAATAAAACTTGACATAAACAATATCACGAGAGATAGATTTTATTTGGAGAATTATTTTTATTTGTGATGTTACATGTTGTACATATTACACATATGATATCTTTGGTATATATGGGTAATCTATTACATCTCTCTCTTTACAAGTCTGAATTGATGATACAGGGTATTAGATTGAAGATTCAATATATCAGTGTTATATATGACTGGCGGAGTTGAAACTTTGTGATTTTAATAAAAAGTATGATAAGAAAGAGTCCTTTACTTCCTCCCAATTGCTCCCTCCACAATTCATTGTGACGTCTCACTTATTTTATTTAATGAGGGTGGGAAGAAATAGGTTTAAGGAGAAACCTGCAGAGTAGATGAATGCACCTATAACCCAACGCAGCCCAAATGCCCTCTCCTTTTAATTTTAAAAAGGCGGCCTTTTATGAGAGTTGTTCAACCTCCATCACTCCATGGCTTCTATCCCTGGCATTTTGCTGGTTGTGCAAGCTTCCTATTTGGCCACTGTCCATTTCTCATTACTGGAGAAACACAAGGAAGAAGCCCCGCAGGTGTCATAAAGCGGAGCGTGTAATCTTTGCACGCAAGCAAAGCCCCTTCTTCTACTTCTTCTTCTCCTTCGCTGCCCCTTTGCCATTCATTCCATCACCCACATTTGCTGGGATGTGCCCAGGGGGCATCTGGAACTGGAGCTCCAGACCCAAGTTATGTGGGATGATGACGTCTCTTGTCATGGATCATTTGTCAAAGTGGTCTTATATTTCCCCGGCTTAGCAGTTCTTTGCAGGTCTGGAGAGATCCGGTTACCTGCCACTAGATCTGCAGATCCTATCTGGGTCTAGGAGTGCATGAGAATATTGTTTCAGTTCACTTTGGAGAAGAATGTACCAGAATTTATACATTTCTTCCTATCCAGGATGGGCAGAATTTGAAGCTTCATTTTTTAACTGAAGTTAATAAGCAATAAATGCAACTTTTAGAAACATAACTTCTTGGGGGGATATATGTATATGGTGAAAGAAGCCAAAACTGATATATTATCTACAGCCAAGGCTTATATATTATCTAGGGCCAGGGTTTTGGATACTTGACTCTGATGGTCTGTGTTGAAAAACCTGTGTATTTGACCACGTTATCATTACTGTAATAATAATAATAATAATAATAATAATAACAATAATAAAATTTATTATTTTATCACGCCCCTATGCAGTGCAATCAGGGCGGCTTACACCAGTTAAAAACACCAATACATATATCAATTCTCTAAACCACCCTCCCTTTAAAACAATATCAAACTAGTAAAGATTTAAAACATAGAATAAAATAAATAAAAAGGGACATGGAATCCTGTATATTAGGATTGACTTTTTTTTTTCCATGAGAGATTTCACTTTCTTCCTTGCTGCCTCCCAATTTCCACTGCCTGAGGCAGACACCTTACTCTGGTTAACAGGAGGGCCAGCCTTTCTATTGGTCCGATTCAGCTGGATTCTTCCATTTCCTAGTTAATGATTTTTATTCAACTAATAAGCTGCCCTTTAACTTTCCTCACAGCAGCTGCACACCTTCTCAATATTCTGTTGCTAACCTTTCCCCCTCAGCCATTTAAATGCTCTGGAAAATTTAGTGACACCAGAGCAGTTCAGCCAATAGTTTGGAGGATTTGCAGAGAGTCTGTGGCTGAATCTGCACTGCAGAAATAATACAGTTTGACATTGCTTTAACTGCCATGGCTCAATGCTATGGAATTCTGGGATTTGTAGCTTGGTGAGATATTTAGCCTTCTCTTTCAGAGAGCTTGGTGCTGCAACGAACTACAAATCCCAAGGTTCTTTAGCATTGAGGCATAGCAGTTAAAGTAGTGTCAAACTGCATTAATTCTGCAGTGCAGGCGCAGCCTCGGTCAAGGAGTCTTTGGCCAAAATCGCCTTTGGCCTCTCTCTTTTGCTGTTATGTTAACATCTGGTTGTAGTTTTTGCAGAGGCAGTTGTTACATGAATGAAATGTCTGGATGCATGCAAAGTGTTTTCACATTCTAATGTCGATGGTAATTATTATTGTTAATTTACGGGCCTTTGAGGATGGGAAAAATTTATGAGTAGGAAGGTGTTGTGGGGAGAAGGGGGAAATTACTATACTGGTTGATTTGGTCCTTTTAATTATTAGATTCAGATTTAATTGCATCTCGGCATGGATAGTGACTAACTGAACAAGTAGTTGAAGAGCTTGTCGCCTTTGTTCATGCTCCTGCTTAAGAAAAGGAATCAGTTTATTAACTACTTAATTGGTTAAATCCTGAAACCTGGAAAGCAGCTGAAAAAGTGGGATGATGAGAGGATTCATAATAATAGTTATAATTGTAAGAATTAATAACTGTCTAAGTAACAATTTGTAATCCATTTCTAAAGAGCGGGGTATACATACAATAAATAATGACGATGACAACGACGACGATGATGATGATGATGATGACAGACTGCCAAATGAGGACAGTTAGAGGGTATGCTGTTCCCAGATCCCCCGCTATCAATGATGACTGTGGGAGTTTGGGAAATGTAGTCCCAAAAGTGACATTTCCAAACTCTATTCAGACACATAGATCTTTTGGACTGGCCTTACCCTCCACGTGTCGAGGTTTGGGTTTTGACAATTTGACTCACTTCCCATGGCGTTTATGGAGACTGGCTCAGCTGCTTTGAGAGTTGGGCCTCAAGTAGCATTCGAGGCCACATTTTACCAACCTGACTCAGATTATATCAATCCTTTACTCAATATGTTAGGTATGGATGAGTAAGGATACCCTTCACTTTGCCACTAGGGCAGCATTTCAGGTCTGGAGACTGCATTCTTCTGAGAAGAATAATTAGATGCCTTGGGTCCAAAACAGCAGCAATAAAATACTGTCGCTCAAAGAAGCAGGGATCACCCAGTCTTTATAAAAATACACGCCAATGGAAGGTCAAACTGGGGCAGAGAAGACAGCTCATGCAATGGAAACCACGGTTCCCCCATTGTTCTTGCTGTTGCTGTGTGCTTTCAAGACACTTCCAACCTATGGAGATCCTAAGGAAAATCTATCATGGGTTTTCTTAGCAAGATTTCCTCAGAGGAGGTTTGCCATTGCCTTCCCCTGAGTATAACTCCCCTGTCTCACAAACTTGAATTTTTGATCTGAAGTTCTTAGCAGATACTGTGGGACCACTAGAAAAAAATCCCAGTGATCTTCCTCAAAGGAATGAGACCCACATTTCTCTTTCTACATAATAAGGGTGATTCCTTCTTGAGATATTTGGAGTTCCCACTGACTAGTCTGGTCCATAGCATCCTGTGTTGTTGCCTTTGCTGTTATGTACCTTCAAGTTGACTCTGACTTATAGTAACCCCGTCCTAACTTATTCATAGCAGGATTTATTCTTAGCAGCTTTGCCATTGCTTTTCTCTAAGGCTGAGAGAGTGTGACTTGCCCAAGGTTACTTAGTGGGTTTCCTTGGCTGAGACAGTGACAGTGTCTTCCAATGACATGAGCATAGGAAATCTGCTCTGTGTTTTTGCTCAAATTTTGGCAGTGTGGATTTGCCCCACCAAAAACAGCCTTGGTGCCACACACTCAGAGATCATGTGTTGCCCACCTGTGGCATGAACAGTTGTCATAAATTTAGACAGCAGGGACTGCTTTGTTTTATTGGTCTCTGCAAGCTGCTTTGGGAGCCTTTTTTGGCTGAAGTAGGGACTGAAAATCCTCTAACCAAACAAACAAAATCTAAGGAACAATTCCTATGGAACCTTGCCACAGCGTCTCCAAGGGGTGAGTAAGATGCCTGAAAGCTGCTAAAGAGGAAACCGCCATAGCTGAGATTAAATTACAGTCAGCCCTCCATATCCACAGATTTTTTATCCATAGATTCAAGCATCCATGGCTTGAAAATATTATATAGTATCCACAGGGGGTCCTGGAACCAAACCCCAGCAAATACCAAGGGCCCACTGTATACCCTTCCTGATGCAATTTGCAAAATCTTGGCTACTCATATACAACTCCACATTTGCAGCTTTGACCTTTGCGGATTTGATTATTTGAGATCTTGATTAATATGCTCTCTCTAGGAATCTCTAGTCCTTCAGCACAATTCTGCTGGAAGTTGATCATCGGGTTTTGTTGGAGAACCTCGAAGTTCCTAGAGAAAACACTTCTCTAGGCATGTGTAGGTCCTCCATCAGGATCCTGTGATCAGCCTCTGGCAGATGTTGACCATAGAGTTGCACTGGACAACCTGGATATTCCTAGGAGTATTCTCTTAGGTAAAAAGAATAGTGTTCTTTTATTTAGGGTTTTCCCACATTCACGGAGTTCCTCCACCCCTAACCCCAGCAAATATGGGGGGACCCCGGTATAGGCATTGTTTTGCTATGTGAACCAGTGATGGTTATTGATATGGAAAACTGGCTCAGCTTATATGCTAGTGATTTAAAAAAAAAAAAAAAACACCAAAAAGCAGCAGCAGCTGAAGGTGGGAGTATATGGCAGAAATGTGTGTTAAAACATTTTGTCCAGCTGTTAATGAATTTAGTTTGCACTCATTAGCAGAGCAAGGAGTTCCATGAATCACCCTCCAGCCTTGCAGAGTGAGCACTCCATGCAAGCCGCCTCTAATTGCATCCTGGTTCAGAAGATGCTTTAAAGTAATCAGATGTTCCAAAACTCCACCGCCTTCGTTGTGTTTGAAGGAAGAAAAGATGGGTGTGTTTTCGCCTGCTGACTCCTCCTTGCATTAAGAAGCCATATGTAGGACATGGCATAAACACCCTCTGGAATGCACCAAAGCTGTTTGCCTTTGGCTTTGAAGGCAGGGTGACACTGTTCTCACTGAAACTCCCTTTCGATAGTGGGCAAGATAAGGAAGGCAAACATGCGCCTGTGGCAGCAAGGGGGCAAGGATCAATGCCTGGCCTGGGATGGATGCCCACGGGGCACCGGATGGAAAAGGGGGAATTCCTTGTCAGTGGATAGGAAGAGGCTCCAGCCTTATTAGGCAACAGCAGGAGTGCTTTATAAAACATTTTTAATGAGTGCTAAAGCTGGCACTCTGCTAGCGACTTAGGAAGGTGTAGAGCCAGTGTGGTGTAGTGGTTTGAGTGTTGGACTATGACTCTGGAGACAAGGGTTGAAATCCCAGCTCGGCCATGGAAGTCCACTGGGTGATCCTGGACAAGTCCACACTCTCTCAGTCTCAGAGGATGGCAATGCAATCAACCCCACCCCCACCCCCCGAAGAAACTTGCCAAGAAAACCTTAGGGTTACCAAAAGTCAGAAACGACCTTTGGGGTCAACCCCACTGCCTACAAATCTACAACAATGTTCTCAGTCTTCTATAAAGATTATTGCTTCCTTAAAAGTCATCATGGTTAGCCAAGAGAGCAAACAGATGAGTAGCTTTAATAAAGCAACTAAGCCCTTTCAAGCAAATTGGGAAAGCAAATAACAAGATGTTATCTTTTTGCTGATGGGAGTTATTTGGCTGGGGCAAGCCTATTTTTTACAAGGAGACTGCGTCTCAAAAGGTTACCTGGTGTCCTGACGTTTGAACATTCTTTCCAAGTATTAAGATTCTGAGAACAAACAATTATTTTTTTTGTGGTAGTAAAACCACCACCACCATAACTAGATGATGCATAAGATGGGTTGTGGGTCGCTGGGTGTGGTGTGTGGGTCCATGCGCAAGTGAGTTGTCTGATCAGTACTGTGCCCCACCCCATCTTGACAACAGACATGAAGGCACTGGGTTTGGTTGTGTTGTCAAAGGGATGGTGTCTACCCACAATACCCGCTCTTGTTGGAAGAGCTGCGATCTGCCTCGTAGCCCTTCCTCCCACATGGGATCTCTTGAACTGCAGTGATGAAATCCCCATCTAAAATATGACATTTCAGTGCACACCAAATATCCTGCGATACTTTATACTGGACGCTGGTTTCCCCATTTTTGTAAAAAACAAACAAACCCTGAGCTTGGTTCTGGAATAAATCACTGCTGGATATTATATAAAAATTTGGTAGTGGGTAAATTTGATATTCATATATTAAGCTCAGCAGCAGTAGCATGTGCTGCACATCAGCAAGATATAGCTCCTCTTCATTTCAGGACTTGGAAGCCATTCTTTGCCGAAGTACAAAATCCTTTTAGGGGAAGACCACAGGGGTCAGTTCCACAACGCTCTTGATGAAAACAATCCCAAAGAGTTACTGGTCAATGCATGCTTATCATGATGCTGATAGTGTGTGTGTGCATAGTGAAACAGGGAACTGTGTACAAAGCAACAGAAATGAGCTGACCCAGAGTTTTTAAGTGCCGATGAAGCATTGTAAACTAGACACCAGAGCTGGCCAATGAGTTTATGGGACCCAGTGTGGATGTGTGTGAGATTGGGAGCCTTACCATTGCTGCCTACAAGAAGCCACCAAGGTGGGCTGTTGGTGAACAATATGTCTGGGTTGAGGCTAGGTCCAATGGGTTAGAAGCTGAGAAAGTAGGCTTTCGTGTTGTGGCATCCCTGCTAGAGACATCAGAAAATGTATCTCCATTATTTGCATCTTTCCTGAGTTGTGCTGGAACCAGGTTTGGTCATACTGTTACAACAGATCCATGGAACTCAGTAGGACTTTTGTTTAGCCATGTCTAACACAAATCCTACTGATCTGAACCGATATGAAGAAATCTGGATCAGTGTGGTCAGCCAGTACAATAGAAAAAAATATACTGTACAATATCGATTGGGTCAGCATGAGAAATTTGTCTTCTAAGGTGGGGTCCTTGATAAATAAACTGGTTTCTTCTTTCATCGCTTACATAGTTTGTTTAGCTGCAAATGCAGAATTACTGTATTAGTGACGGAGAAGGCATTACCTTCAATGGTATATGGGCAGAATTGGGAACCAAAGAAAAGATCATTCCTGCAATGAATATAACAATCTGTATTTTAATGCTGGATTAACATTGTTCTACAAGCAATGCAACAGGTTGGTTACTCACTTTTTGTACCCTATCTGTAAACTACTGCTTATGAGGATACAGCCCTACAATAGCTTCACAGGGTTGCAAAGCACACACTCCCCTCAAGATTTTTAATTTTTGATTTTCCCATACTATTCCAGATCCTTGGAAATGGAAGCCACTGTCCACAATTTATGCCTCTTTTTTTGTGGGGAGGGGGGCCCTAGTGGCTGCAATTCCTCCTCCAAGCCCATAATACCCTCTACTACAGGGGTAGGCAACCTTTCCCCTTTAAGGGCTGAGGGACTTCAGCTCCCAGAAGCCTCAGCCATGTTGGCCAATAGTCCCATGTTGGCCAGTAGCTCCTGGGATTCTGGGAGCTGAAGTCCCTCGGCCCTTAAAGGGGAAAGGTTGCCTACCCCTGCTCTACTACATCTGGGGCATTGTAGAGGCTGCCCATATTGTTGCTGCTGCTCCCACTTGAAAAACCCTGAAGGGGAAAAGGAAGCGATGCTACTGCTATGGCTAATAGCGAGCCCCACCCTGAGAGGTACTTTCAGTGGAATGCACCCCACCCTTTTTCTCAGCCACAAGTCGGGTGAATTTCAAGAAGCCCTTGGCAGATGACACTCAAAAAGGTTTTTGCAGAGATGGGTGAGCATTTAACCAGGTCATTTCATCTTCTCAGAGTGGCAGAAGCAGCATTCTTTGAAGGCAAAGTAGCCCTCTTAGCACATACCACCAGATCTTTTTGGAACACAGACCCTGTTCCTCACATATCCTCCCATCCTGAGGTCTCGCCTCAACAGAACAATACACAGATTTACATGCTAATCCTCTCAACCAAGGGTCACACAATATATATACCCGAAACGCCTCCATGCCACCATTCTCTGAAGATGCCAGCCACAGATGCAGGCAAAACGTCAGGAATACATTCTTCTAGAACACAGCCTCACAGTCCAAAAAATCCACAAAAATTTAATTTATTCTGTACTTTGTTGTGTGCCTTCAAATCAGTTCCAAGTTATGGTAACCCTAAGGCAACGCTATCATGGAGTTTTCTTGGCAAGTTTCTTCAGAAGGGGTTTGCCACTGCCAACCTCTGAGGCTGAGAGAACGTTACATACCCAAGGTCACCCAGTGGGTTTTCATCACTGAGATGGGATTCGAACCATGGTCTCTGGAGTCATAGTCTAACACTCAAAAGTCTACACCATACTGGCTCCCCAAGATAACCCCCCAAATCCCCAGTCAATGGGCATGCTGGCTGGGGAATCTGTGGTCCCAAAAGTAATTTTCAGTAAACGTTAAAACAGAAAGGCTGATATTCCAAGAACCTCACCCAACTCCCTCGTGCACAAATAAATCTCTGCTGTATGCATGGAACCAGCTATTTAATAAACTCAGGAGTTGCCCTGTTGCCTTCAAGCTTCCAAGTTGTGTTGTACCTGCTTCTCTTTCTTTTTTAATAATAGACACCAACAGGAAAAATGCCATTTAGAGCAGTCCACATATCCCCACCCCAAAAGTTGGTAATTTCCATTCATGTTGAAACTACAACTTTCACCATCCCCAAGCAACACAGATATCAGCCAACAAAAATGGCAATTGCATTCCAATACATCCAGCAGACAAGAGGTTTGAGGAGGCCATTTTCAAGACTTGCCCACAGCATTTGTTTCTATTTATCCAAGAATGACAAACAACAATTTGAGAAAATAAATGTTTTATTAGGTGTGCTTTAAAAAAAAAAAAAAGGGGGGGGGGATAAAACACTCAACATCAAAAACCCCTTTCAGATCACTAGTGTTTTCCACTAGCATCCTTTTGTTTAGCTTGATCTGCTCCAACAATGGAAAAAGCCAACCACATCAGGTGTTTTGTGCTGCTCTGGTCAGATTCAGAGAGACAACTGTAGAACACAATAGACTGGGATTGGAGAGATCATGCTGTTGGAATGGCATGAGAGAAAACTTGGTAACTAAGGCATACACTATGTTAAAAGAGCAAATTAATTTTCACAGCAGGCAGCTATTTTCAGTTTTGCTTTTAAGCTTTGCAAGGCAGGGCTAATGTGACTACAGAGAGTTACTGGTAGACAAGTAAGACAGGGCCACATAGAATTGGGTTTGCCAGACACAGCCACACAGAGGGTTCCAAGCCTGGTGTTATCAAAGACCTAATACAGTGGTCCCTCCACATTTGCTGGGATTAGGGGTGAAGGACCCCCATGAATGTGGAAAACCATAAACAACAAAACACTATTCTTTTTTACCCAAGCGAACACCTCTCTAGGAATCTCCAGGTCCTCCAGTGCAACTCTATCTGTGGTCAACATCTGCCAGAAGTTGATCACATAATCATGCTGGAGGACCTACAAATGCCTAGAGATGTGTTTTCTCTAGGAACTTCTAGGTTCTTCAGCATTACTCTATGGTCAAACTCAAGCAGAATTGCGCTGGAGAACTTGATTCTTAGAGAGAACATATGAAGCAAAACCACAAATAAATCCACAAAAGTCAAAGCTGCAAATGTGGAGGGCCGACTATAATTTCTTCCCTCCTCCAACTAGGATCTTTGCAATTCACATTTTAGTAACACCTGCCTTAAGTATTATCCATACATAATGCTCTTAGTATTGTCTGTGCATTATGCTCTATCATAATTCCAGCCGTTGTTGGACTGCAGCTCTAAGCAGCACAGTAAAAGGTATCAAATGCTGGGAGTTGCAATCAAATACCATCTGGAAAGACATTGAACAGTACCAATGCATGAGGAAATCAGGCACCCCAAAAGAGATAGGTCAGGAGTGGGTAACTGTGGCCTACCAAATGTATTAAGCCAATACCTCTCATCAGCCCAGACGCTGCCAATGTAGACTATCACAAACATTTGAAAGACTAGATAAAACACCACTAGGCTAGACCAACCTTGGATTACAGCAGTGGACCACAGCAGTGAAAGAAATGAGTGTTAACCCACAGCAGTCAGTTATTATCCTACAATGCTTGTTCTACCTCCCTCTCACCCACTTAATTAAAAAGGATCTAAATGAAAGCTGAATAAGTACTCAGAAAAGAAAAGCTAGTGTGAATTACTTTACTAGAGCAATTCAACTCTACTGTATTAACATTCTCTGCCTATGCCACAGCTCGGGTTTCTTATTTGCCTCTTCTCTTTTACTATCACCTGAGTTGGTGATGCCATGACATTAAAGCACCCTTCCCTAACATGGTGCCCAATGGATATTATTGGACTTCAGCTCCCACTTACCATGACCAATGGTCCATGAGGCCAGAGTTTTATTCCAGAACATTTAGAGGGCAACCATTTTAGAGAGGGCCATGAAGAATATCTGTGCTTCCTATTGGCACGTCTCATCTGAAGTACCTTAGGGAGATTATTTTGCACTGGAGAGAGAAAAGGGCTCATTTGGAAGCCATTTACTGTGCTTGGCCCCACTTTTGCTCAAGCCAAACTTTTGTGTCAAACAGGCCAGTGGGACAGAAGACTGGTTTGGTGGTTGAGAAACTAGAACATAACAATAGCATTCTTGTGTTGTCAAGTAAGACGAATCCAACAGAGTTCAATACATTGTATTTATTTATGGTGACAGATTCTAAAGAATCTAGCAAGTCTCATGTCAGGCCTAGTGCATGACAGGTTTTGATAGGTGCAGAACACATAACTCTGGAAGTTCCATTCAAAGTGTCATACTCTTCAAAACTTCAGAATATCCACACATACAAAAACAACATGATCACAGCATACGTCTGATGCAGCCTCCATTTGTAAGAGTTCCACCACGCAAACACACACACACACCGCTCCCATGTCATAAAAGTTCATTTTTTAAAAACTCCTCCAGTAAGCCCTTGGTTAGAGGAAGGATTTTTTTAAACACATATTTATCATTTTAAAGAGGCAGTTCTATTACTTATGTTTCCTCAGGTATAATTCAGTCAAAAATGCTGCTAAGTAGCTGTGCTACTTTAGTGAAAACCCAGTTCTGTCCTTTTAAATGTGAAACACTGAGGGGCTGCCATAGGTGACAATGTAGAAACAACCCTTTGCGTGAGAAAGGAAATCTTAATTACAGCTCCTCTACATCAGACAATGTGGCTACATTTGTCTTGGAACACAGAAGAATTCAATGATATACAAAGGAAGCATCTGAAGAACGAGAACTCCCCACTTACATTGTATTAGACCTTTTAAAAAGTGAAGAGTTGCCCCTTTGCAGCTTGAAAGAGTTGTGAAAGTGGGCAAAGGAGGAGCAGATATTTGTCTGTATGGGAGAAAATGTAATGTGGGTTTGGCCTTGCCAATTCAGCTCACATTTCCCAGGAAGAGGCAGAATTTTACCTAGACACATTCAAAGTATGATATTTTATTTCAGTTTTTTCAGCCTGCCCCAATACGGTACAGCTTTATTGCAAAGAAACAAGATAAGTATGTTGACCTTCAAGGATGCAACCATGAAGCCATCTTCATATAGCCCTTTCAGAGCAGGCCTGCCCAAAAGCCAGTGTTCACTGCCTCATCTTTCCCAAAAAAAAGCATAAAGAACCTGAACTGACACATTGCACAAAGAATTGCTATGCAATCCAGAACATCAGGAAAAAGAAAGAGGGAGTATTATGCTTTATAAGTAGTTACTTCAAAAGCTCATGTATTTGTACAAGACACCAAGAGTCTCCTGGACACAGAAATTGGCTTTAAACAGCTCTCTCCCACTGTAGAAAGTACCAAACTCCAGGGTACATCATTCATTTAACAAGAGGCCCACTGGTACGATATAAAATGCTATCTTTCTCTGACATGGAGCAGAGCAGGTGGACATAGGCAGCCAATAAGAACAGATGAGCAGTTCTCAAGCTAGGGAATCTGCAACCATTTTTATTAACAGGCCTGGGATTCTTGTAATCTCAGCTCCAAGGCTACTCCCAGAAATGTATCCTGGTCTGCCCACATCTGATTGTGCTTCAGGTCCAGTTCATTTTAGTCTGCTAGTAGTTGGTATACAACTTTTCATCTTAAGAGAGAACTCTCCCTATTGCCCCTTCCCAATCAAAGGGGCATACTGATGCAAATCTTTTTCTTCACCACTCAGATTTTTGGCACTGCACATTTGGGGGCATATCACTGTTCCTTTTCTTTCTCATGATAAGGTACAACATCAATCTTGTCAAAACATCTCTACTATTATGAACCACAGCTTGGAAAAGTTATTCTTTTGACTGCAACTCCCACATTCCCTAAGCAAACATGGTCAAGAGCCAATGCTGGCCTTGGAGAATTCTGGGAATTGGTCCAAACAAGCAACTCCTCCAAACTCTAGTATGAACCCAGCCCACTTTTTTTCTGGCTCTGCTCTGACTATCAATCAATACTGCTGGTCCATCCGATAGCAAACCATGGTGCAGTGGCTGCTCTTGCAAACCCCTGCCCATGTCATTTTCCCTTCAGAGAAATGATTCAGTGACCCTAACCCCGCAAATTAATTGTAGACATCCCCAATTGAACTACTAATAGGGAATTCTCTCCCCTACAGAAAAAAAAAATTAAAGGTTTAACAGGCACTTGAACAGGATTTCTTTGGTCCCTTAAAAGGAATCAGCCACTTTGGCATATCTTCTGAAACTGAGTCTGCACAACCATTAATGCTTCTCGTACTAAAAAGAGGGGAAAAAATCAGCTCGCATTTCAGGTAGTGCAGCTCTACCTTTAAACCTAATCCTATCCACCCACCCCATACATAACTCAAGCTTTTTTTTTTATTGTAAACATTTCTGATAACTACTCATAACACTGCACAATTGCCCCACAATATACAGCAGACTTAGTTCCAATGCAGGAGCAAGAGGACCATTTTTTTCTTCAGAGCCCACAACCTCTGCTCCCTACAGGACAAGGACTGGCACCACTTCTGTGCTCAGTTGCAGGGAAGCCAAGTTGGGTAGGAGTGACTGCAAGGCAGGAGAGGCTGCATGTGGGTTACGTAGTAGTTGACATTGATTTCACTGACATACGGTGCTGGCTGATAATAGCAGGTCACATTTGTGACTGTTGGGATTATGTTCTGCTCAGCCAGAACTCTCAGAGCCAACATGGCAATGAGGTTTAGCGTCTGCCTCCTTTCATGTCCCATCAGGCACACTGTACTTTCATTCACCACTCTGTGCAGGGTCATCAGGCAATCATACCTTTTACTCTCCATTCCAACAAAGTGGCTCTGGAGGTAAGACTCTAGCTTCCTCTGCTGTTCCCCTATGTCAGGAAAGTCTATAAAAAACCTGGAACACATGTATCTCTGTAGTGCCTTCATGTCAACTTCAGACTTGGGCTTAAATCCCCTCACGAGAAGGTTGCAGTACTTCAGAAGCCCACCGCCTCTGATTTCCTCTGGATTCCTAGTGGCAATGATCCGATTTTTCAGGTGGTCCATCGCTTCCTCAAAGTCCCCATACATGCTCTCCCCCGTGACAGTTGGGTGGAAGTTTGCAGACATGGGATTTTCTGAACACTCTCCAAAAAGCAACAGTGAGTCCAATATTATCTGGAATGAGTCTACGCTGAACTCAAACTGCCTTCGGAGAGAGTCTACAAATTTGAGTTCCACATTCTTCCCGCTGTTGTTTGACAGTGATATAAGGCTCCAGCGATCTGTTTCATTGCACACTTTCACTAGTTTCTGCACATAGGCCTCCTTCAGAGTCATGGGAGTGATCTTATCTTTGTTTACTCCTTCAGGGAGGAAGTCCAGTAGACAGTCCATCACAACATCTTTAACCAGCTGGAAGACATCCTCACGTTTTAGGTCTACGCAGAAGATGAGATCCAGATCTTTATAGCCCAAACCACTGTCCTGATGCAACACGTGACTAGCTGCTGAGCCATTCAACCTCACATTGTGGACTGCGATGCCCTGCTTTTCCAGACGGCTCCGAACCACCTGCAACACAAGAAGAGGGAGACAACTTTAAGCACCGAGAGCTAGGAAAAACAAAAGGCAATTCCTTAAGGGCCTCCAACAAGCATCTGGCTGGGGTGATTGAACAGGTGACTGTGTTCTAAGTATTTTACAGCAGGAGGTGGGTATTAAGCACTCCTCCGACTGCAAAAATGAGTGGCACCACATGCAGATACTATCTGCACAACCAAGATCATAGCACCTTCCTACCCTTCCTTCCTGTTGATTCGGAAGTGAAGCAGATGCTCTCTCCTAATGGTCTCACAGAGCTCTATGATGTAGTGAGACACTTTAGCACCCTCCTGCACTATGGAGCACTGATGCATCAAATATGGGGATGATCACCAAATCTTGGCAATCATACATACATCAGTTCTGTGGCCCCTGCTGACCAAGAATAGAAGCTGTCCATATCTAGTTTAGAGCCCGTTTGAAAGCAGCACAGGAGAATAATTTAGCTACACATCATCACCTCCTCAAAGCTGCATTATACAGAATCCCATATGCTTTTTCTCTGAGGGGCCAGTGGCATGCCTAGGACAGTCATTTAACTGGCAACTGACAAGGGGAAAAAGAGCTCAATCTAGGTGTCAATCACAAGTAAAGCAGACCCAATAAATCACTTGCTAAATGGTAAGTTGCTTATGTAAGCCCACTGAATCACTGACTCTGCAATAGCTGGAACTAGCAACTAGATTTAGGCGAAAGGGTTATCCAACTAAGGTAACCAGCTGTTTGTTTTTTAAAAAGTTGCAGAAAATCCAATCACTGATGATCTGACATCACATCTAGTTCAATCTTCAGTACTCTTCATATCCCGGTTCTAACAGCAGTAGGCTTACTAATGGGACTTCAAACCTTTGGATGGAAACTGGAGTTCTGTTCCAATTTCTACCCTAAAGCAGTACAAGCTACTGCCTCCTCCTGCACCCTTCATCCTTTGTCTAGGTGCTTCTGAGAACTTTCCTGGAAGGACAAAATGGCATGAAGAGTTGAGGGGAGGAGCCTGCAAAACGAAACATGTTTGATACAAAGTTTAAAATACAAGAGGTAATCTTTTCCTGGTGCTCTTGCCAAAATCCAGGCTTCTCATCTATAGGGCCTTGCACTGAAGGGATCTAGCATGATGGTAACAACGCAAACTGAAAGGCATGTAAAAGAATTAGCTACACTAGTAGGAATTAAGGTAGTCTGAAACAATGTAGGCCACAATATACCATAGGGGCAACCCCCAGGCTGTTA
Organism: Phrynosoma blainvillii; assembly: GCA_026167975.1. Taxonomy (NCBI): domain Eukaryota; kingdom Metazoa; phylum Chordata; class Lepidosauria; order Squamata; family Phrynosomatidae; genus Phrynosoma; species Phrynosoma blainvillii. Next base: position 25,438,021 of record JANUYF010000008.1, read on the forward strand.
GTGACACTTCCTAGAACATTGATCATAACTTCAGTAGACATATGAGAAAAACAGATACAGTTCTCCACTTCAGTTTGAGTACAATTAGACAGTTGGAACCTTGTATTAATCAGCTAAACCACATAAAGTAACATGAAGGGACCAGATTCTGTCTGATCTTGGAAGCTAAGCTGGGCCAGCCCTGGTTAGTACTTAGATGAGAGAATGCCAACAAATTCCAAATACCAAAGGCTGTATTTCAGAGAAAAGAACTGGCAAAACCACCTCTGAGTATTCACTGACTTAAGAAAACCCTATGAAAAGCATGGGGCCATCATAAACTGACCGGCAACTTGAAAGCACATATGCAAGCATGTCACATAAAAGTGCATTTTTAGCCACCTTCTGGACTAAGTCAGGCTAAAGCAGTGATTTTCATTTTGAATACCTGACCACTGGCCATGTTGATCAGAGCTTCTGGGAGCTAAAATCCAAAGCATATGAAGGAGCATAGGCTGAAAACCATAGACTAAAGGTAGAGATGAATTCTCCATGATAGACATTCATACAAAAGAAAGGGTACATGCTTATCATTACCAGCAGAGATCATAAGCTAAACTACTAAATGTTGCCTACAAACATAAGTTATGTCAAGCCTAAAAATATAGCAGATATGGGGAGGGAGGATTTTATTTTGCGAAGATTTAGGTACATTGGTAAAAGCATATCCTTTTCCTTGTAAGGTGAGGTAATAAGGAATTTGGGTGAGCTGTCATGGTTATCTCCTTTACTCCTGAAAACTATGATATGCTTTTGACAGCTGTACAAACAGAAATCAAGCTACAATTCATTCAATATAATGAAGAAAGCTTTGTCTGTTGATTGTGCCTGCCAGGCAGCTACTATAAATCTACTAGCAAGTTAGGTAACTTATTGGCAGAACAAAGCTTATAAAATAAGGTTATTTGTCCTTCTTTTGCAAAACTTAAGTCAGTACATCTAGAACAGTTGTGTGCCATCTACACACCCAAGAGGTACAGCACAGTAACTCAATTGCCTGAACATCTAATGTTCTTTACCTCTTTTGGTTTGGAGGAACACACAAAGCCTTACAGAAATGACTGCCTTTTTCGGTTACTTGCTTAAGAAGACTGACAACGTCTGCACTTAGGACTGAGTCATATTTATCTGCTTAGAACCATGTGCCTTTGTTTATAGAAAATTGCTGTGAGCCATTAAGTGTACTACTATGGTTTTTGAAGTATAGGAAGAACAGCATTAGTATCTCTTTATGAACACCTGCCCTTTAAGGTTACATAGCATTCCTGAAGACTATAGAAGATACCCAGGCAGATTTTTTTAATCAATTAACTCAATATGGAACAGGCAATGGAGACTTTTTTATAGCCCTCTATGCTTGGCATTGGTGAATCTTATCTTGTATGTACAAATACTTGTGAGTTCATCCTGTTAAAAGTGAATATGTACTCTGGACAATTTCCATATCTCTTTGTCCTTTGCAAACATCTTAAAAGTGAAGCCAAAGAGTGGTGATATCCCAAGAACCTCCCACCTCTACTGTATTTAACCATTTTGGCCAACCAGACTTACAGAATTGTTATCCTACCAGAAAGAGGTTACTTTGGACTAACTACTGGCCCAAGATAATGTTGAACTACTTAAGCTAGCAGTTTCCTTCCTAGCCAATCAACAGATTAACTTATTGTGTACCACACCATGGCAAAAGTGCACATAACTGTAAGCCAGACTGTGGTTTACTGAACTCTTGCTTCTTGCATGTGAACCCATAAGCAATGGCTTAAATCCACCTGCTAATCCCATCTAAATCTAACTCACTGAATTATTAAGCATTTACATGTGCATTTGTTGGTTAAGCCAATGGCTCTACTTCCAGTGGTTTTCAAATGGTGGGGCAGGACTGCCAAGGTGGCACGAGCATTGCTCAAGCCCCCAGAAGCAACAATTTGCCTTCTAAATAGATTGAATCTCCCCCCACCAGTCCATACAATCCCTGTAGTATGAGATATTGAGGCAGCTCATATATAATCAGACATAACCAAAGTGGGCATCTCTCATCATAATCTTCTTCACTGCTCTGAATGCAGACTTCAATGTGGCAGTTCAGAGGGTCCATCCCATCCCAATGCTCTCTGTTTCCATTTTGGGTGCCCACACCTCCAAAGCCATCTTTAAAATCTGTAGGAATATGCCAAGTTGCAACGGAGGTAGCTACACTAGGCTGCACTTCCCATCTTCTCCACTCAACACTGTTCATTTCACCAACTCCTGCTGCACCCACCACCACCATATGCCAATGCAACATTTCAGTGGTCCCCACACTTCTTGACATTTGTGATGTCAAGTGATTCTGAGAGAACAGCAGCACAAGCTGTCCCTCTACAGTTAGCCATCCTCATCTTAATAAAGGCATCAGTTCCTGAGTATGATTCACTAATTGTATGAGAAATTGAGATCAGATGTGGGCAGGCTATGGCTCTCTAGATATTGTTGGGCTCCAACTCACAGCAATCCTCACCACTGTTTATGCTGTAAGGAATGCTGGGAGCTGCATCCAACAATAACTGGAAGGCACATTTTACCCACCTCAGTGGACTATACTTAAAAGCTCAGCAAGCCATTCCAGCCTTACATTTGACAGCTCTGTTCTGTCTGTTCCTTTGGAGCTGGATGTTTGGATAAGGCCTGCTAGAGTCTGGTAACCAACAGTGTGCTGAGAACTTTTGCTTTGAAGAATTTAAAATGCTAACGGCTGCTCACATCTGGAGTTCTCATATCTGCTACAGTCAGTTTCAGTGGTGAAGTGCTATACCATAACTGCGTTCCCCCTATTCTAAATTGTTTGACGAATTTAAAATACTAACGGCTGCCCACATCTGGAGTTCTCACACCTGTTATTTTTGGTTTCAGTGGTGAAGTGCTATACCATAACTGGGTTCCCCTATTCTAAATTCTTTGAAGAATTTAAAATGCTAACGGATGTTGACATCTGGAGTTCTCACATGTGTAATACTAAGTTTCAGTGGTGAAGTACTGTACCATAACTGGGTTCTTTCTATTCTTATTTTTTTCATGTCCTCCTGAAATTTTGAAGGTCCGCACAGGCAATGAATTCACCCAAGCATAAAGACCATAATTTACATAAGGTCTATTCTGGGTAAGAGCCACCAGATGTGTTTGTCTACATACTGAACTACGTATGTGTGTTTCAATATTCTTCCCACTAAAGCACAGATTTTACTTCAACCCAAATTTTGCAGCTGAAGTACATATTGCTCAACAGTATTCTGTTTAGTACCACTCACCCCAAATTCTATAGTACATTTACTATAGAACATGAAACACAAACGTAATTCACAATAATTACATTATGTGAGCACAGGGATGCATTTCAGGAAGACCTTCATCTTTTGGCAACTGCTATTGTCAAAGACAGCCCACTTGCTGTTACAATACTTCTTTAAAATTAAAACCCAATGGGTCTTATTTTATATTAGTGAGTCACTGCAGAGGAATGAAGCCACCTCCCATACAAAATGAATATGCAAGCAGCTTATTGGCACAGCGTTAGTGCCTATTAAGCACACAGTTGATACTTTTTTGACAAACAAATCCCTAGTAATTTGTGGCGGTGATGACACACAGACGAGGCGGCTATTTTAGGGCAAATGGACTGTACTGGAAGCAGCCTTCTCACAGGAGGGAGTCAACGAGCGTCAGAACAAGCATCATACGCTTTTGTGGCTTTGAAATTCTAGTGCCCCAGTTTCCTACACAGATGTATAATTGTGAAGTATAGTAATACTACTATGCTGTACAGACAACTTATGCTGTACAAACAACATAGAACCAAATGATATCCTCTATACCCCAAACTGAAATAGCTTTCATACAGAGAAAGAAATATAATACATAAGAGAATGGCCAGAATGTTGGGCTGAAGATGATCTGGGCTCAAATCCTCACTTTGCCAGAGAGCTTGCTGGATGACCTTATCTGGTCACTTTCATTCAATCTATCCTATCTCAGGGGGCAAGTTGTTAAGCAAATCAAATGGGTGAAGATGAAGAACCTTCAGCTGTCTGGTGAAAAGAATGGAAAACATAATAGAAATAAAGGAGAACAGTTGCAGGAAAAAATGAAATACTTGTGCAAGGACTTATGTGATTCCCCAGTTAATATCAATTTGATTCTGTCAGTACATACAAAGCAGGACTTCTTCAGCCCTTGCATACCCAACCGTCTTCTGTTTAACAACACATGGAAACCACAACCAAATGTGAAAGCTAAAACTGTATGTCCAAAACTACAGAACATAGATTTCCACAACAGCCTTACTGTTCCATGTGTGTCTCCATGCACTTTTACAATAACAAAGGTAAAAACGAATTCTTAATTTCTATTCAGTGATCTGTTGTGCTGACAGCCATCTATCTCTAAGCAACAGGCTGAATCCATTTGACAGAAATATTAAGATTATAAATGGCTTCGAAAGTCAGCGTTAAGAGTCATTTGAATGGTAGCTATACAATTAAATGTTCCATGTTGTCCCCAGCTAAGATACAGCTTAGTCTACTATTCTGCCCTTGAAAGCATGCATCAGAGACACTAAGTTCCAATAAAAATATTAAAAATCTATCTTGATAATCAAAAGTGGAGTTTACGTCCAAGGTTGTTGTTGTGTGCCTTTAAGTCATTTTTAATTTATGGTGACCCTAAGGCAGACTATCATGGGGTTTTCTTGGCAAGATTTGTTCAGAGGTTTGCCACTGCCTTCCCCTGAGGCTGAGAGTATGTGACTTGCCCAAGGTCACCCAGTGAGTTTCATGGCAGAGCTAAGAATCAAATCCTGGTTTTCAGAGTCGTAGTCCAACACTCAAACTACTATGCCACACTGGCCCTCTTGCTTTTCCAAAAAATCCAGGTACACTAGGTGAAGATTTGCACAGCAAGTTGTTTTGGACCTGTGGAGTCACTCTCTCACTAACCATGCAGGAACAGAATAGAAGCAAACACAAACCATCAAGTGATGTCCATGCAGGACACTGTTACAAAGCTGAAAGCTCTTAGCCTACTGCCATTTAGTCCATGTGCCACCCACACTGTATCAAAAGAGAATAGCCATTAATGCCAAACTTGTGTATTTAAAAGTGATGTGCTTCAATTTCTTCACTACCATCTCTATACATGATCACCATCAACAATCAGCGTTTCAGTTCACCCTTTGTTAAGTCTTTGGGCCTCTACAGACTGGCCCAAAGGGCCGGCTTGGAGGCAGGGATGGAGAGGGGCAGCCACACGCTGGGTGCCCCAACCCCACGCCGAGGACATCAAGACATCCTTCTGGCGCAGCGTCCTGTTGTGCTGTGCCAAAAAGGGCACTAAAGAGCCGCACGGCAGCTCTTAGGGTGCCCTTTTGCCGGCTCTGAAAGGAGCAGCATTTTGCCGCTCTTTTCTGGGCTGGCAAATGGGAGAATTGGGGCCGCTGCGTGTGGTAGCACTGGCCCCAATCCTCTGCTTGCCAAGGCGGCCCAGGACCACCCATCTGCACCCCCCCCCTTTGTCTCTGTAGGTCAATTCTTTAACAGATCTCACATCTTCACTATAACACATCACATGTCCAGCCATATGCCCCAGTCACAGGGACTAGGAACCTTGCTCAGCCTTGTCCATTCTTCTTCCACAGCTACAGCTACCTTTTTCACTTCCAAGTTCAGCTAAAGAATCCTGACTCCTGATGGCACAGAGCCAGGGCCAAGAGACCAGATATCATTACCTCAGCAGATTTATTTTCTGCTAAAAGATTCCAAGCTCCATATAAGCTGACAAGAGAGTGCCACGTAAAGGCCCAGGCACCAGGCAAGATCATCAGGGCAGAGTCCAATATCTGACTTGACCTGCTTTGGTCAGCCTAGTCCATACTGGCCTCTCAAAGTGGCTGAAGTCTGCACAAAGTAGCTGACCTGTGTGATAATCCTAACTGGTCACTGCTACTGTTGCATTATAGTATTTTTCCTGCTCTGTCTTTACATGGTTTGTCCTGACTGCTGAGTTTCATCCATGGCACTAGCCTTCATGTGTGGATCAGCCAAGTAGGACTTAAATTACTTGGTGCACAAGAGTGCTTTGAAGAATTGCCTTGGTGAATTTTCAAAGAAGTTAGAAGCTTCTGGACAACTGATAAGCAGAAAGTAGGGATCCACAGGCCCATCCACTCCTTTTCTATGGAAAGCCACCACTAACAGGATCTTAATCTACATGGATTCTTTGCACTCCTTCCATTATATATCCCACAATACAGTGTCCTTGTTTATTAATTTGCAAGAACTAGAATCTGCCTTTTTAAAAACAGTGACAGTAGACTAAACTGACCAAAGGAGGTTTGACCAAGATATTGGATACAGCCCTGATGATCTTGTATGGTGTCTGGGCTGATTGCAAACTTTTAGCTCAATATTTTTATGGCTGATATGGGACCGCACTGTCCACTTGCACCTTCGCTGCAGGACTGTAATAAGAAATTGAGGCCATGTTCAGTGATACACGGGACTGGTGCAGGAGACTCAAGATCCTGAGAAAACAATGCACATCAAGTATGCCAAAGAGAAATTATGAAAGGGACTCTTGCCACCCTGGTAGAGGAAGCAATGCCATGCTGTACTACACTAATGTGCTACATATGGGGGCACTGATATCTATTATTCTTAATTCAGCATGAATCATGCTTTATTTATAGGAAGCCGAACACAAGCCTGCTCCAGAAACAGGAAATACCCTTAGTAGATGCCAAATACCTTGTACATTATTAGTTTTTTCTTTCTTAAAGGCCTGTTCAAACACACAAAATATTTCTCTATTTAAACACAGCTTGGTTTAAGAGAGATCTCTGCCAGTTTATAACCCTACAGTTCCAGTTCTTGGAAGTCTTGCTATATTATTCAGTGAGGTGTAGCTTTACAGCTGACCTGGTATAGGAAAGTTAGATTTTAACCCTATCATGCCAAGCATTCTTGTTGAAAATTCTACCAAAACAATATCACTCTGAAGTAGGCACACTAGCAAATGTGCATAGCATACCCCTTGCCTGCAATAGCAGTCCATCAAGAACCTCCCTCACTACAGCAATGTTGCCAGCTTTTTACCTAGAAGGAAGCGCAGACACCTAAGCCCTGAGAAGAAAATTCCTACCTGCTGCTTTGACACTTCCAATACTACATCCTATCCACCATCTCCATCAACCTTCCTTACAACTGCTGTCTACTATCAGTATTTTGCCATTCCATGAACTATTTCAAGAGTGGAGAAGCAACACCCCTCCAGATGCTGACAAAATACTACTCTCATCTCCTGTGACCATTATGTGGGGCTGAAGGGAATTGGGAGGCTGAAGGGCTGTACCATACCACACTAATGTGCTACACATGGGGGCATTGATGAAGTGACACATTCTTCCCACTCTTACACTACTTTGACAAACCTGGATGGCAGTACTATTTTCTACTGCATCTTGCCCCAGCTGTTCTGCTCAAAGAACAAATTCTTCCACATCAGTACCTGTGCTGTTCCTAATGTGCTCTATTTTGGCATGCTCCCCTTATATCTTAAGAGATTCCCTCCTACCACCACTCAGTCCAGGCAGTATATGCTCTCAAATACATGGCACAGTGAAACATACAAAAGTGGCTAGGAAGCAAGGATCTTTCCCACCAAAACTTGCAACTCTATCTGTTCAATCTGTTTGAATGTTTTTGGCAAAGCAAAAGGCTGCTTTGCCAAAATCCCATCTTGAAACATTTATGCACTTGAATCCAGTTGTCCTAAATGCTGCTCTTTCTAGGTCAGGGCTGCCTCCTAAATAGGACACTCAAACACAATATATGGGCATGGCTAGTCACCGCTCAAGTGAATACAAGGCATGGAGACAAGCTTAGCTAAGAAGTTTGAAGCCTTTTTCCATATTAAGATCAGGGGAGGCATTATCACTCTGATCCCACTGTTTCCTCATGCCAAATATGCCATGGATCAGCAGTGTATTTGTCCCCAATGATTACAACCATTTCGTTCTTTCCTGGAACCTCTCAGAGGACGGTATCTGATAGCTTGTGGATCAGACTAGTTCATGGTCCATCACTTGGAGAAGAACTGCTCTAATCCACGTTGGGCAGCTACAGCTGGTCATATGTTTTGGGACAGCAGCTCCCATAATCCCTTACCACTGATTTTGCTGGATAAGGCTGGCAAGAGTTGTAGGCAAACATATCTGGCAGGCTGCAGCTACTCACTGCTGCTAACCCAATGATTCCCAAACTCTGGCCTTCCAGATGTTTTGGTCTTCAGTTCCGAGAATCCCAGACTATTGGCCAACATGACTGAGACTTTTGGGAGCTGAAGTCCAAAACACCCAGAGAATGAGAATCTGGGAATCACTGTTCTAACCCAGGTAGGGTACAGAAAGAACCGTGTGTAGAACTCCCTTCCAATCCAGGCTGCTCTCTTCTGAACTCTCTTCACCCAGCAATGATTAACATCCAGATGGCTATTACAGGTGCAGTCATACAGGTAACATAACCCAGAAACTTCACCTACACAGCAACCCCTCTTCCAACTGCAAGTACAGGCTAAGGGAGGCTAACATTCCAGGGACCAATGCTACCCCGAAGCTGGAAACCCAGGTGTCACCACTAGGCAAAACCCCTTCCTTACAACCATGAGTTAAGAGTCTTCAATATAGATTTAATACTGCCTAAGCCTTTATATCTGCTTCAAAGAGATCACAAAATCTTATAGCCTAGTAGTATGGTGGCACAAACTTGTTTAATATTTGCTGCAACAATAGCATTATTGTCCCATGGGAGGCTGCTTCCTGAACTCTCAATCCATTTTCTTTTGAGGGCCAGATGTATTTCTAATCAATGGCCCCAGAGGAAGGGGTACCTGGAAATGAGGCTTGCCTCTGTTATTTCCTCCATAGGCTGCATTTCAGAAGAAGGAACTGGCAAAATCACTTGACTATTCCTTGCCTAACAAAGCCCTATGGAAGTCAAAGGTTTGCTGTAAATCAGGGGTAGGCAACCTAAGGCCCGGGGGCCAGATGCGGCCCCCAAGGCCTTTGGACCGGCCCCAGGCCAGTCCTGCCACCGCTGCCCGCCATGATGATATTGATTATTGTTATTACTTGTTCTTGGGGTTTTCTTAGCAAAATCTCCACAGGGATTTTGCCATGGCTTTTCTGAGGCTGAGAGAGTGTGCATGCATATTTTTTAATTTTTTTAAATTTTAAAATATTTATTTATTTATTTATTTATTTATTTATTATGCTTCAGCCCCCCAATTGTCTGAGGAACAGCAACCCGGCCCCTGGCTCAAAAAGGTTGCTTACCCCTGCTGTAAATTAACAGGTAACTTGAAGGCACATATACACACATATTCCAAAACTAGCTGGAAAACTTCCCCCCATCCCAATCTAATTAAGAATGCAAGTTCTAGCTCAGAAACTGGGCCACTAATACTATGCAACAAATCAGAAGCCTATTATTTTCTATGCCATCATTCAAATATATAAGCATTAGCCTACCTTGCCAGATCATTGTGAACACTAATTGCACAATTAACTTTTCTCTAAAAACTACAACTCACTCTTGTAGCACAGTGGTTGCACAAGAATAAGCTTTTTACTAGGAAGCCTACTTTCAGAGTTTGCCCTCATCATAAACTTCACCACCTATCCATGATGGGATTAATGTTTACCTAATTTAACAAGGGATTGGGAAGGAGATTATCAAGAGGGCTGAAGAGAGCTTTACATTCTCAGAATGCACCATAGAAAGGTTACGTATTACTACTAGTAGTACATGTCCCAAGCTTTTTCAGGGTAGGGGGGTGGGGAAAGACACATGACAGTTAAGCAGATTGCAACTTGGTGCTTCAGTTAAAGTCATTCATCTTAAGCAAGCATGGGTTAGAGAGAGTTCTTCACAATATCAGTATGATTACTCAACTTACAAAAGATACCGAGAAGACTGGCACTTACATGCATACACATTATTGCAGGTTTTCTTTTTCAGAACAGGCCAAGCTTGTTAACATCTTATAAAAGCTACAGAGGTCTGCACAAACCTAATGACAGTTGGCAGCTACACAGATTATCTACAGCTACAACCTTGGGCACACTTACTTGGGAGTATGACCCACTGAACTGAAAGGGGCTTACATATGAATAAATAGGACTTAAAGATTGGGTTGTTTTGAAGGCTTCTTCCTCCCCTAGGGAGGAGGTTTTATCACATGTAACAAGCTTGGAAAATTCAATAGTTTTATCATATGTAACAAACTTGGGAGAACTATTTAGCAACACCAAGTATGTTTACTCAAAAGTAACTGATATTTTACTACTGTTCTTTTCAACAATGTGTTTTATTACGTATCTAGCTGCAGACACTATTGTAAGCTATTTTTGGTTACTGTATTCCTGCCACAGGGAGAAAACAGGCTATGAATATTTACATTTATGACCACTGGCATAATTTGTTGTTGTGTGCCTCCGAATCATTCAGACATATGGCGATCCTAAGGCAAAGGGGGGTTTGCCTTTTCCTCCTCAGGCTGAGAGAGTGTGACTTTCCCAAGGTCACCCAGTAAGTTTCCATGGGGAATCAAACCCTGGTTTCCCAGTGTCCTAGTCCCAACAGTCACATTGCTTTATGGCCTGATCCTAAATATCTTTACTCTGAGGTAAGCCCCATAGAAAACAGTTTTCAATTATATTTACATGTATTTTTTAGCCCATGGATTTTTTAAATAGAATTGTGGCTTAATTTTTGAACTTTTTAGCAATAAGATTTTTATCTTTGGATCCCACATCAGGATAAAAATGGGGTATACACTGAATAGATAGATGAAATTACACTTTTATCTTTTAAAGTACAGAGTTAAATCTTTTTAGTATTGTGAATAATTTATTTACTTTTTGTATGTTTTAACTGTATTGCTCTTTTTTAGATTGGAAGCCTCCTTGAGTGTCAGTAAGAGTTTAGCTACTTTGGATTGCAAGCCAGAAGTAAAACAGGGTATAAATTGAATAATTCTAGCCATTACGAGTCCCAATAACAATAATATGCATCTGTTTTAAGAACAGGTTGGATCCAGGCTTAGCTATAATTCAGGACAGCTCCCCCCCCCCGACCAAGAGTTAACCAAGTCACTGACTAACAACATTCAATACATTTGGTATTGCATCCAAAGAAGTAGTTTTATATAGATGAAAGCTCATGTGAAAAAAATAATAAAAACAGTTTGTCTTAAAAGTGCTGCCACATTTTCCCCTCCTCATTTCTTCCTTTTTATTCTGCAAGAGACTAACACAGCTAATTCTTTAAAAACTGGATGAGTATCCCTATCTGAAAATTCAGAAAGGATCCAAAAATGGAAGGCTGAGATAGTGACACCTTTTCTTTCTGATGGTTCAGTGCACAGTTTCATGCACAAAATTATTTAAAATGTTGTATAAAATTACCTTCAGCTTATGTGTATATGAAGCATGAATGAATTTGGTGTTTAGACTGGGGTCTCATCTCTAAGACATCTCTTTAAGTATATGCAAACATTCCAATATTCTACGGGAGGGATCCAAGATCTGAACCATCTCTGGTTTTAAGCATTTCAGATAAGAAAGGCTCAACCCTGTACCACAAGGAGAAGCAATAGATCCAATCAGAGATCTCAGTGGTATCTATTCCAGACATGATGACAAAAAGGGTGCAGTTACATTGTAGAAATGCAACTGCCATTTTAAGTACTATAGCTTCATCCTATGGAATCCTGGCATTTGCTACAATCCTGTCAGTTACAATATTACATATTAGATTTAGGGCCATGTAATTGTTTCCTATTCACATATATGATTGTGGTACTGTTGCCACAACAACAACTGCCCTCAAACCCCTCTCAAAAGACAGTCAACCATCCAAAGCAACAAAGTTCTCTGGCCCTAATGAGTAGCCTTCTCTGCCAAAAAGTGCTGCTGCCTCACAAAATTACAAATCCTAGGATTTTGTAGGATCACATCCTATGGAATCCTGGGATTTCTAGTTTGACAAAGTTCTTTAGCCTTCTCTGCCAAGAGTGTGGGTGCCTTGCAAAACTACAAATCCTAGGATGCTGTAGGATGGAGCCATGGTTTAATCTGCACCACAGAATTAACAGTTTGACACATGGCTCTATGCTAAGGAACCCTGTGATTTATAGTTTTGTGTGTGATATTTAGCCTCCTCTGACTGAAAGCTCTGGTTCCATGGCAATCTACAAATTCCAGGATTCCTCAGCATGGAGTAATGACAGTTCAAGCAGTGTCAAGTTGCATTAATTTGGCAGTGTAGTTGCACCTACCACCTAGTGTCAGCATGATGTAGTGGTTTGAACACTGGACTACAGCTCTGGAGACCAGGGTTATAATCCCTGCTCAAGTTCAAAAACTCACGGGGTGCCTTCACCCAAATCACACTCAGACTCAAAGGATGGCAAGGGCAAACCCCCTCTGAAGAAAATTGTCAAGAAAACCCTGTCATAAGGTGGCCTTAAGTCCAAAAAGACTTGGAGGCACACACCAACAACAAAAGCTGCACCCAAAGATTGGAGAGCCAATGTGGTGTAGTGGTTTGAGAGTTGGACTGTGACTCTGGAGAACAGGGTTTGAATCCTGGCCTGGCCACGGAAACCCATTGGGTTGACTTGGGCAAGTCACATTCTCTGAGCTCCAGAGTATAGCAAAGGGAAAAAAACCCTATGAAGAAACTTGCCCAAAAAACACCTCATTATAGGTTTGCCTTGTTGCTTGCCTTCAAGTCGTTTCTGACTTATGGAGACCCTAAGCCTATTAAAATAAATAAATAAATAAATTTTATTTATATCCTGCCCCTCTGAGTACAATCAAGGCAACTAACAATTAAAATTTGTACAATGTAAATACAAAAAGACCCACGACCCACCCACCCCTTAAAAAAGTATTAAACCAGCAACAATTAAAACATCTTAATTAACTAAACATAAAATAAAACTAGATTATAGACAATAATAATATTATGGGGTTTTCTTGGCAAGTTTCTTCAGAGAGGGTTTGCCATTGCCATTCTCTGTGACTGAGAGAGTGTGACTTGTCCAGGGTCACCCAGTGGGATTCATGGCCGAGCTGGAATTCCAACCAGGAGTCCCCAAAGTTACAGTCCAACCCTCAAACCACTACACTACAGTGGCTCCACATTCAGACCCCTCAGAGTGTGATGCCCAGTATTAGGAGGCAGTGCAGTGGTTTGAGGATTAGACTATGACTCAGGAGACCAGGGTTTGAATCGCTGGGTAACCCTGGGCGAGTCACACTCCTTCTTGCTGTTGTGAGCCTCCAAGTTATGTCAGACCTATGGCAACCATAAGGTAACCTTATCCCATCCTGGTGACCTTGGGCAAGTGTTTAGTTCAATAATACAATTTTAAACAGCCAGTGGAATAATAAAGCAATATAAACCATCTAGAAAATGATCATAATGTAAAAATATGGAAAAGTAACCATAATGTAAGAGAGATGGGATACCTTACATTATGGTTACTTTTCCATATTTTTACAGTATGATCATTTTCTAAATGGTTTATATTGCTTCATTATTCCACTGGCTGTTTAAAATTGTATTATTGTACTAAACACATGCAATTTATGGTTTAGTAAGTTTTTGCATTGCTGTCAAATAAGTATTCACAAGTACCAGACTTTCCTAGCTAGTTTTAGTTTAGAGACCTTCTGTATCTAAGGGTAATGCCCTACATTTTCCTTTTGACCTTTGGCAAATCACACTCTCTCAGCCTCAAAAGGGTGGCCATGGCAAACCTAATTTCAAGAAACTTGCCAAGAAAACACTGTAATGGGGTTGCCGTAAGTCAGAAACAACTTGAAGGCACACAATACTACTTACTTCCCTATGGGCAAGTATTCTCCAATGATTCTTTATGGGCAAGTATGGTTTCTTTGTGGACAAATATTCTCCAATGGTTCTCTATGGGAAAGTCTTCTCTAATGCTTCTCTATGGGCAATTATGGATTTTCTATGGCCAAGTATTCTCTAATGCAGCACTTGCCAAATGTTGGTCCTCCAGGTGTTTTGGACTTCACCTCCCAGAAGCCATAGCCAACTTAGCTAACTGCCAGGAACTCTGGGAGCTGAAGTCCAAAACATCTGGAAGACCAATGTTTGGGAACTACTGCAATAGTTCTCTATGGGCAAGTATTCTCAAATGATTCTCTATAGGCAAATATTCTCCAATGTTTTCCTATGGGCTAGCATGATTTCTCTATGGACAAATATTCTCTAATAGTTTCTCTATGGGCAAATATTACTGTACTGTACTAACAAGTACTCAGGTTTTTAAAAAATTTACTGAGATTTTAAACGGTGTTTTGTTGTTGTTGTTTTTAATTAATCTGTGAGCCACCTTGGGGTCCCTATTGGGAGAAAGGTGGCATACAAAGTACAGGACAGTACATATCATATTTGTTTTAGTGTGCCTCTGTTTAAATATGCCAGTAGAGAAACCATGCTTGCCCATAGAGAAACCACTGGAGAATATTTGCCCATAGAGAAACATTGGAGAATATTTTGCCCATAGGGAAACAATGGAGAATATTTTGCCCATAGGGAAACCATGCTTGCCCATAGAGAAGCATTGGAGAATATCTGCCCATAGAGAAGCACTGGAGAATTATTTGCCCATAGAGAAGGACTGGAGAATATTTGCCTATAGAGAAGCATTGGAGAATATCTGCCCATGGAGAAGCATTGGAGAATATCTGCCCATAGAGAAGCACTGCAGGATTATTTGCCCATACAGAAGCATTGGAGAATTATTTGCCCACAGAGAAGCATTAGAGAATTATTTGCCCATAGAAAGGCATTGGAGATTTGCCCATAGAAAAGCAGGGAGAATATCTGCTCATAGAGAAGCACTGGAGAATATCTGGTCATAGAGAAGCATTGGAGAATATCTGCCCATAGAGAAGAACTGGAGGATTATTTGCCCATAGAGAAGCATTGGATAATTATTTGCCCATAGAGAAGCATTGGAGAATATCTGCCCATAGAGAAGAACTGGAGGATTATTTGCCCATAGAGAAGCATTGGAGAATTATTTGCCCGTAGAAAAGCATTGGAGATTTGCCCATAGAAAAGCAGGGAGAATATCTGCTCATAGAGAAGCACTGGAGAATATCTGGTCATAGAGAAGCATTGGAGAATATCTGCCCATAGAGAAGAACTGGAGGATTATTTGCCCATAGAGAAGCATTGGAGAATTATTTGCTCATAGAGAAGGACTGGAGAATATTTGCCTATAGAGAAGAACTGGAGGATTATTTGCCCATAGAGAAGCATTGGAGAATATCTGCCCATAGAGAAGCATTGGAGAATATTTGTCCATAGAGAAACACTGGAGGATTATTTGCCCATAGAGAAAGCATACTTGTCCATAGAGGAACATTGGGGAATATCTGCCCATAGAGAAGCATTGGATAATTATTTGCCCATAGAGAAGCATTGGAGAATATCTGCCCATAGAGAAGAACTGGAGGATTATTTGCCCATAGAGAAGCATTGGAGAATTATTTGCCCGTAGAAAAGCATTGGAGATTTGCCCATAGAAAAGCAGGGAGAATATCTGCTCATAGAGAAGCACTGGAGAATATCTGCCCATAGAGAAGCATTGGAGAATATCTGTCCATAGAGAAGAACTGGAGGATTATTTGCCCATAGAGAAGCATTGGAGAATTATTTGCCCATAGAGAAGGACTGGAGAATATTTGCCTATAGGGAAGAACTGGAGGATTATTTGCCCATAGAGAAGCATTGGAGAATATCTGCCCATAGAGAAGCATTGGAGAATATTTGTCCATAGAGAAACACTGGAGGATTATTTGCCCATAGAGAAAGCATACTTGTCCATAGAGGAACATTGGGGAATATCTGCCCATAGAGAATCATTGGAGAGTTATTTGCCCAGAGAGAAAGCATACTTGTCCATAGAGAATCGAAGGGGACTCTTTGCCCATAGAGAATACTTGCTATTTAAACGGGGGGGGGGTTGTTTGGGGGCTCTTGGTCCCCGCTCTCTGGACGCACCTGGACGATCCTGCGCGGCCGCACCGAGAGAGTAGGGAAGTTCCCTCGGCCGTGGATGGGGACGGCCTCCTCGAGGATGTGGTCCAGCCGCTGCACCTGCTCCCAGCTCAGGACGCTGAAGCGACCCTCGACGGCGCTGGGGCTGCTGCTGGGCGGCGTCCCTGTCGTCGTCGCCGTCGCCGCCGGTTGCTGCTGC
This sequence comes from Phrynosoma blainvillii, assembly GCA_026167975.1. Lineage (NCBI taxonomy): Eukaryota > Metazoa > Chordata > Lepidosauria > Squamata > Phrynosomatidae > Phrynosoma > Phrynosoma blainvillii. The sequence goes on from JANUYF010000008.1 coordinate 25,454,389, forward strand.
TGCTGCTGTTGCTTCTTCTTCCCGGAGCCTGAGGAGGAGGAGGAGGAGGAGGAGGAGGAGGAGGAAGGCCCCGTCGCCGCAGCCCTCATCCTGAGGTAAACCTCCCAAAGGGGATATATATATATATATATATATATCTTTATAATATAGAGTATCGAAAAAACAAAATGGAGGCGCTGAGGAGGCGATAAAACTGAAATAAAAGCCGGACTTTGGAGGAGTCACTGAGGTAAACCGAAATGAGACTTTTGTTAATATATAAAAAAAAGGAGCCAATGGAAGATTCCAGAAGGAAAAAAAATATACTGAGGGGATAACCCTGGAGGGGGCGGGGAGGCGTCGTCCTTGTCGTCGTTGCGTTAATAACAGCCCAGTGCCTCAGCCCCGTTTTTCCCCCTCCTCCGTCCGCGCCAGCGACGCCTGGGCTCTGCGGACGGCGCCCCCCGCGCAGCCGCATTTTATACCGCTACTCCCCCCGCGTCTCCATTGGTTGGGCTGGCTCGGCCAATCCTAAACCGGCGTTGGGCGTTCTGAGCGTTTTCATTGGAAGAGACTAAAAAAAATAAAAAGGGAGGGGAACGGGTTTTTGGAGTAACGCCTCGCCGTTGGTTGGGCTGGCTTGACCAATCCTGAGCCGGCATTGTGCGTTCGGAGCGCTTTCATTGGAAGAGGCTTAAAAAAATTAAAAGGGAAGGGTTTTTTGGAATAACGCCCCGCCCCCTTTGGGCTGTTAGAATGGAAAGAGAAGGCGGAAGATGGAGAGAAAGAAGAGCGGACCCTGAGAGAATGTGACGTCTGGGCTCTTGCGTCATGGGGAATCCTGCCTGTGATTGGCCAGCGAGGTGAAGGCTTGATTTAAAGAGACAGGAGGCTGTCAAAGCTCAACTGGAAAAACAAGGAAGGCCAATGGAGGTGAGGAAGGGCTTGATATATTTTATTTTTTAAATAAATATTTAAAAAATATTTATTAGTAAATTAAAAATAATTTAAAAATATTTAAAATAAAATAAAACATTTTATTTTTTATTTTAAATATTTTTATTATTTTAATTTAATGATAAATATTTTTAAATTATTTTTTAAATTTTAATTAAAATTAATATTTTAATTTTTTATTTTATTTAAAGAATAATTTAATAATTTAAAATAATTTAAAATAAAATAAATTAAACATTAAACATTAACAATATTTACTTTTAAATAAATAAATAAATCCTCATAATCATATCCATATCGTTATTGATTTTTTAAATTTTGTTATTGATTTTATTTGTTATTAATCATGGTTAGATGATTCTTTCTATTTTTTTCTTATTACAATTATTCCTGAACAGTAATAAAATAAAAACATTTAAAAAATAGGAAGAACTGGTGGCTCAGAAATGGCCTGGATTTTATGGCTCCTGACTTTAAAATACATATATGTATGTTCGATTATTCTGAAAGTGATTAGACATACTCAGAGACACTCCTGTCGTATTGTTTTCTTTTTTAAAAATAAGATTTTTACAATATTGTTTACAATAAATTTTATTACAATAAAAACTATAAAGTTAACTTACATGCCAACTTTAATGCCTTTCCTGATTAGCTTCTTAATTAGCCTCAGGAGTAGTGTCTCCTTACCTCTTTCTGCTCTTGCTTGCTCGCGGCTTGTATTTGTCTGTTTAATTGTTTTAATTTTAATTTTTTTCTTGAGATTGTATGTTAATTTTTAATATGTGTAGTTTAATACCTTTTTAATGGGGGGAGGGTAGGGTCCTGGGGTTTGGTCTCTATTTGCTGTAATTTTAACTGTTATAAGCCGCCCCAATTGTTTTAACAGAGGGGTGGGGTATAAATAAATTATTATTATTATTATTATTATTATTATTTACAATACATTTTAGAGTGGTTTTGGTTAAATAGCACTTCCTATACACCGGAGATTGGCTCAGTCTAAATCAACTTGGCCTTCATTTTCACCACCTCTTTTTCCTGATCATCTACCAATAAAAGACATTTTTATCCTTTGTATTATACAGTGGGCCCTTGGTATATGCTGGGATTTGGTTCTAGGACCTCCCCCCGCCCCCGGTGGATACCAAAATCTATTGATGTTCAAGTCCTATTAAATACAATGGCCTAATAAAATGGCAAAATCAAGGTGTGCTATTTTGAATTTCTGTATAGTTGTAAATATTTTCAAGCCGTGGGTGGTTGAATGCATGGATAAAGAATGATAAGGAGGTCCAAGTGTACCTCTGTCATATTTATCTATAGACCAGGGTTCATTTCCCAGCTTAGCCATGTATAATAAGCCTTTTGATAGAAAGAGGCTGGATAAGGATAATGAAGTGGCCGTGTGGTTAGTTATCTAGTATTTAAGGGGTGTGAACAAAGTGTGCAGAGGCTTGCTAATTCTGTGGAAAAACTTGTGTAGGCAAGTCTTTGTAGTGAGGTGTTTGTAAGGGAACATGGTGAAACCTTGCTTATTTGTTCCTTGTAAACATCCAACACTCCAGGAAGTGTCTTTTTTTCAGCTTCCATTATTGTCATAATGATAGCTTGCGTTTCAATGGAATGTCCTCAATACATTGTGGTTTGCTGTTTACCCCAGTTATGTAGAGAGTAACTCAGAAACCCTTCATATATTGCCGTTCCCCTCCCCTGTCTGTCTGTCTGTCTGTCTGTGGATCCATCCGCACTGCAGAAATAATCCCGTTTGGCTCCGCTTTAACTGCCATGGCTCAACACTATGGAATTCTGAGAATTGTAGTTTTGCGAGACATTTAGCCTTCTCTCTCAGAAATCTCTCAAAGGATGGCAGTGGCAAACCTCCTCTGAAGAAATCTTGCCAAGAAAACTCCATAAAATGACTTGAAGGTACACAACACACACATTTGGAAGGCAAGATCATTCTCATCCTGGTTTACAGTTGCAGTCAAACCCCTAAACTATGGTTATTCTTAATTAGGATTTGTTGAAATAAAGCAGCCTCTTAAACTATGCTTGAAATGTTGCAGACTGCCAGAAATAGTGCAAATTGAGTCCAGAGAGCTCTGGTGCCACAATAAAAATACAGTTCCCATGATTCCCTAACCCTAACCCTAACCCTTAAAGTGGACTCAATTTGCACTATTTCTGGCAGTCTGTAAATCCCCCCCCCCAGCACTCTAGGTTTGGGTTTAAACTGTTTTTAATTTAGGTTATATCAGAGTAATGGGTAAAATATGAGCCTGTAGGTCACTTTGGACCAAGTGTAATACTAAACTGTGGTCCAGCACAATAGATACCGAGTGTTGGACCTTTGGGTGTTGGACATCAACTCCCATCATCCATAGTCCGTATGGCCAATGAGAATTGTAGTCTAACATAAGGCAGCAGGTATCACTGGTTTAAAGTTACACCCAAATCAGCTCAAAGTTTTCACTCCAAACACTAATTTCTCTGGGACATTTTTGGGAATCCTGAAATCGCATGCTGCCCTGTACAGAAAGAGCCTCCTGGTTTGTTGCCTTCCTCAAGATCTGTTTCCTAAAATTGGAAGTGAGGGAAGGGGAGGAGAATGATGGCAAAGTGGACATGCTATAATTGGAACGATTTACTTTTATTACTTTTACAGTACTCTTGGATTAATCATTTGCCCTGGCAATTAGGTGGCCTTATTTGTCCTGATGGCTCATGTGCCTCTTTAATTCAGTATTAACAAAAAACCTCAGGATCACTGTAATGGTTGATTGCTATTTCCTTTTCTTCAGTTCTTCAGTTTCCTTTTCTTCAGTCCCGTTCTTCTGGAGTCTTCAGTCAGTTCTTCTGCATCAGACTAAGGATGTGTAGACCAGTGTGGTAGAATGGTTAGAGCAGAACTGGGAATTATGCAGCCATTCAGATGTTGATGGACTGCTACAGCAATGCTAGCTAGCACTGCCAATAGCAAGAAATGCATACCCTCCAATGGTCCTGATTTGGCAGAGACAGTCCTGATTAATCCTCTACCATCCCGCTTTTTCAACTACTTTTAAAATGTCCCTGTTTCTCTCCTCCCCCTGCCCCTTTGCACATAGTTTTTCATTTGCTGTAAAAAAAAAAAAAGCTCAACGTGCAAAAGTAATTTGCACTTTATTGACTCAGCAGAGTGGAAAGGAGGAAGTGGAGTCTTGCCCTTCCTTGAGGGTTCAAGCAAAGTCTCTCTTAGCTTGTGTGATATCCCTCCTGAAGTGGAGTCTTGCCCTTCCTTGAAGGCTCAAGCAAAAGCCAAATTACTACAGTCTCTCTCTTAGCTTGTGTGATATTCCTCCTAAATAACTTTTGTTATCTGGACCACACTCTGGTGTTATTTGGCCACACATGTCGATTTTCATCTATGAAATGTTGGAGGCCATGGAAACGCTGCATGTGGAAGTTCAACATTTGGAATACTGTGCAGTTGGACTGTGGTCTAATCTGCACTGCAGAAAAAATGATGTCCTCCATACATTGTAATTTTCATTGGACTAGGACCACAGAAAATATTTATAAGTTGAGAAACATTGGCAGATTCAGGAAGTGCATGGGAAAGAAGAGGAAGAAACCTATTTAGGAGACACAGGGGCTGCATGTGCGCTACAGAAATAATGTGGTTTGACACTGCTTTAACTATCCTGACTCAATGCTATGGAATTCTGGGAGTAATTTGTTATGGCACCTCTCCAACAGAACAGGCTAAACTACAGAACAGACTAAACTCCACCAAACTATAAATCCCAGAACTCCATGGCATTGAGCCATGGCAGTTAAAGCAGTGTCCAGCTGCATTATTTCTGCAATGCAGAAATTGTGTTGGATTGGTTTTTGGAAGATCCAGTTCAAGACCCCATTGGAGCCGTGAAACCCACTGGCTGACTTTGGGCCTGTCTCTTTCAACCTGATCTAGATAAAATAGGGAAGAAGGGGGAGGTATAAGAGGAGAGGGGAAGATATATATGTAATAATAAATACCCAATGCCCTTGGAATATTACATCCCCCAAAATGTAATACTATTGAGAAGCGCAGCTATAATGGAAGCCCCAGCAAGGAGAGGGAAGAGAGAATGTGACACATCCCTTATTAGTTCATGTGACTGTTTAAATTATACATGCTGGAGCTTTGAAGAAACAAAGGAGGCCTGACTTTGTGTCACAGATCTCTCGCAGTGTGTGCATGTGCTGTCTGAATGCCTTCCAAAGGAGTCCCTGCATCTATGAGGCTTATCAAAGGAAAGCCACCGAAGAAATACTCTGGTGATACACTCTGTAGTTTATCTACAAAGGAAAGATCAGACAAGCTGGAAGCACAAAGCTGAAGCAGTACAAGGTGTTGGGAGGGGTATATGTGTGGCTTTTGGACAGAAGTCAGGAATTCACAACTTACGTGTATGGTTTAGATTGTTTTCATACAGATAATAGTTTAATTCTGCTTTAGTGTTGGCTTTTCTTCATGGGTATTCCAACTGGTTTTTGCAAAACCAAGACTTATTTTTATTCCAACTGGCTTTTGGTAATAGAAAGCTGTTAAAGAAAGGGTTCTTAGAAAGGTGCTGTGCTGGTTTTATTACCTGTACTGTTCTAACTCCCCCCCCCAAAAAAAATCATATTTAACTATAAGTTTTAAATCATTTTTAAATGTTTTCGCTGGTTTGATTCCATTTTAATGTAGATCTGTTATATGTTGTTGTGCGTCTCCAAGTCATTTTTGACATGGTGACCCTAAGGAGGACCTATCATAGGGTTTTCCTGGCAAGTTGCTTCAGAAGGGGGGGGGGGGGGTGTCTGCCATTGCCAGGCTGAGAGAGTGTGACTTGGCCAAGATCACCCAGTACGGGTTTTTTAAAATGCTCAAGCAGGGATTTGAACCTTGGTCTCCAGAGTCATAGTCCAAAGCCCAGACCGCTACACCATGGTTTGTGTGTTTTATATGTGTCGGATTGAATCCTTGAGTTCCAGATTGGAGGAAAAGGTGGAGTGTAAATAAAATTCATGGGATCATAGAGTTGGAAGAGGCCATTCCAAGTCTATGAGTCCTTTAATTTTATTTACAACCACACAACTGAAGCACTACTGAAAGATGCCCATCCAACCTCATTCATCATCATCATCATCATCATCATGACAAGCGAATCATAATTCAGTCTCATTCCATGGGTCAGCTCCTGGTATAACTAAGTCCGGATCCAAGCCATTACTAGTCACCAACAACCTCCTATACACCTTGTAAGACCATTAACCACATTATTGCTTTTCAGTATCCTAAAACCAGGAGTATCATGGAGTGCTCCTTTTTCTTTTCCTAAGGCTCTAGGCTAGGGACGGGGAATGTCTGGCCTTCCAGATGCTAGTGGATTGCGACCCCCATCATCCTTCACCATTGGCTTTGCTGCCTAGGGCTGCAGGAGCTACAGTCCAACAATATCTAAAGGGCCACGCATTCCTCCACCCTGCTCTGTGGTTTGTAAATATCCAAATGCCCCAGTACTGATACATGAGATAACTTTTCCCCCTTAAGGCTGCAGTCTGATAACTCTTATCTCTAAAGGAGTGGCAGGAATTGCCCAGACTTCCAGATGTTGTTGGGTTGCATCTTCCAGTATTCCTCACAACTGACTCTGCTGGCTAGGGCTACTGGGACTTGCAGTCCACCAACCTCTGGAGGGCTGCATAATTCCCACCCCTAAAAGTCAGAGTGGTTTGCACATAGGAATAGGACTGGAGATCAGGGTTCAGTTTCCTGCTTGGCCATGAAAACCCACTGGGTGACCTTGGGCAAATCACATACTCACAGCCTTAGAAAACCCTGCAATAGGTTTTTTCCTTATGGTAACCATAAGTTGGAAAAGACTTGATGACACACAAACTAAAGAAGCTCCAATGAAGGAATCTGCAAGAAAGGATCAAGGAGGGTTTCTAAGGCAAAGAATACACATCATGGCAGAACAGAAGTGATGGGTGGAGCGTTATTTCCTATGAGCTGTTGAATACTCTTGTCACAGACAAGCCTATCCTTTTCTTGTGCGACTGACCAGAAATAGTGTTTGCAGTTCTTTGCAACATGACCCTCCATCTCTTCCTCTTCAGGGACTCTTACATTCCACCATCAGAAACTATCTTCATTTTTTGAGGCTGTTAGCACCACTGTAGCCCCAAACTTTTAATTCCATAAATGAATCCCCTGTGCATAAGGTGGACATGCAATAACTGCAAGGCACAGCAATCATTTTTTTAAAAAAAATTGTGTACAAAAGTGCATCTACAGTGTAGAAATAATGCACTTTGGCACCACTTTAAATACTGTAGTCCATCCAATGGAATCCTGGGTTCTATAGTTTTAGCCTTTTTCTGCCAAAGAGTGCTGGTTCCTCACAAAACTACAAATCCTAGGATTCTGTAGGATGGAGCCGTGGCAGTTAAAGGGGGTATCAAACTGCATTATTTCTACAGTGTAGATGCATCTTCGATCTAATAGGAAAGCAGCAGCAGCAGCAGCAGCAGCCCCCAAAGCTCCTTTTCTTTTGCTGCTGCTCACAATTTACAAAAAAGATTTTAGGGAGGGGAAATAGGCTGTTTCAGTTTGCAGCAAGTCCCAATGGAACAAAAAGAATAAATGGATTCTTCTAACCATATCTAATCACAGTGTCTAAGAAATATAGATCTCATTCTTTTCCTGTTCTCTTCTTGACAGGTTTCAGGCAAGCAGTTCTTTGCAGAGACCTACTAGCAAGCACTTCTCCCCAAAATGTTCTCACAGATCAAGCCTCAATTTCTGGCCATTTCTCTGCTTCTGACTCCTAGCTGGCCTCCTCTGCCTTGCCTTCTCCCTTCTTCCCTTGTTCTTCAACCTCAAGTGTAATTCTAGCTATCTTTCCACAGCCTCCTTTTCCAGCTCTCACATTCACCACTCCTTCCTAAGCCTGGCTCACACTCCTCTACACAATTTGGCTTTCACTTTCTAGTCTCTGCAAAGACTCTGGTTCAAAAAATCTGGTTCCCTATCCATTTCCATTCACTGGTTCATCACCTTTCTTCTGTTATAACAAGAGTATAGGCTTGCTCCATTCCCCCCTTTCCCCTGTGATGGCTTTTCAGATATTGGAAGACCACTATCAAGTATGCTGCTGAATTGTCTCCTCTCCAGGTTGAACACAGCAGGGTAGATCGAGTTTATTTATTGACTGATTTGCATCCCACCTTTCTCCTGAAATGGGATCCACTTTCTTTTCATGGGGGTAGAATTCAGAGACATAGCCATGGTAGTGTGAACTATCAATATGCAAAGGGATCTCGTAGCACCCTTGACTTAGCGAAAGAAGTAGCATTAGAAGTTGTACCACTTCTAAGTGCTGTAGCTCCATCCTATGGAATCCTGGGATTTGTAGTTTTACAAGGTCTTTGGCCTTCTCTGTCTAAGAGGGATGGTGCCCCACTAAACTACAAATCCCAGGATTCTGTAGGATGGGGCCATGGCAGTTAAAGAGGTGTCAAACTGCATTATTTCTACAGTATAGATGCACCCAAAGTCGCCAAAAGGTAATGCTATGTACACCTTCTTTCACTCAGTCTTGAAGGTGCTATAAGATCCTTTTGAATACTAAATCTGGTTGTTACTCCAGTCTAGAGTAGATCCACTCTATCAGTGGAATGTACATAAGAAGTTCCTATTATTTTAATAAGGCTTCTCTAATTAGCAGTAACAACTGGATTTAGGTCAGGCCATGGAAAAGGTAGAGGGGGTTAGCCTGTAAGGATGGTCAATGCTGGTTAGGGGATTATGGGAGTTAGAGTCCAAAAAAAATAACTTTTCCAAGCTCTGGCTAAATTATACAGCTGTTTCAGCCATTCCTTATGGGACGTGGTCTCAAGATCCTTCTTTATCCTAGTCAGCAACTCTGGATCTGTTCCAGTTTGTAAACATCTTAAATTGTAATTTTTAACATGTGGCATTCAACAGCATTTTATGTTTCAACCTGGGCTCTTACTTTAGTACCTACCATCCCCTGTTCTTTATGGTTCACCACTTACCGACCTAGGAAGCTGGCCTATAGAGAGTCAGATTGTTGGGCCATCTATTGTTGATAATTGTATGCAAGAATTAATTACAAGCAACTCATTATTTGTAATAAGTTACAGTACTTAAAAGCTCTGATTAGCACTGTTGGGCAGGAAGTATCTAGAGCAGTGGTTCCCAAATTGTGGTCCTCCAGATTTTTTAAAACTTCATCTCCCAGAATTCCTGAGTGTTGGCCAAGCTGGCTGGGGCTTCTGGGAATTGAAGTCCAAAAAAATCCGGAGGACTAAAGTTTGGGAATCACTGGTCTAGAGTTTGCAACAAGACTTTTCTCCTTTGACGTGTCTGGATTTTAACCTGCAACCTTTTGTGGCCGCAGCCTGTGCTTTATCACTAAAGTACAGCCTTCAATTTAACATTCAGTAAGGTTCCAGTCCTCACTGATCTCAACAAAGTGCTCCTTTAGGTAAGAACACAGGGAATTGCCTTGTACCAAGTCAGATCATTAGTCCATCTGGCTCAGTATTGTGGACACTGTTTGGGAGAAGATGTCTAGTATTTCAGTCCCAGGCGTTTCCTGTTGGGAGATGTTGGGCCTTGAACCCAGGACCATTCTGTATGCAAAGCTTGTGCTACTCTGGCCGTGAGCCATAGGTCCTTCCCTGAGGTCATCTTGGAAGCAAAGCTGTGTCACACAAGCAAGTGTATTCTGCAAGACCTGGAACGTGCCTGCCTTTGTGTTGCCACACGTATTGACTTTATTGCAATATGCAGTGAGCGGCTGGGTATTATTGCGGCTGGTATTATTGTGGCTGGGTATTATTGTACCCTGCCCTTAATGTGCTGGGATTATATAAACAGCTTGCGTTCCTTGATGAAATTAATTAAGGGCTCCAGCCTGCAAGAAAGCTTGGCTAAGCAAGTCTCACAATGAAATAAATGCCACCTGGGCATCACACACACCTCTTCTTGGGCATTTCGGTGGGTCATCCCCAACTTTCCAGATATTGTAGCTCCTCCATCCCTAGTTTGTACCTTGAAGAAAACTCCAGGAGGAGTTAACAAATGACCAAGGAAGGCATGTTGATTTTCAGAAGAGTTGGAGTTGGTGGCTCAGACATCAGGGCAGCAGTGAATCCACTCTGGGCTTTCGTCTGAACTTAAAAGCCTTGTCCAGGATGCTGAACCCATTTAGGGGGCGATTGAGTTTAGCATGTAGAATGGGGGCCAACCTAGTCTTGTATTTTGAGTGTAAGACTAGGACCCAGGGAGACCAGAGTTCAAATCACATGAATGATTCTTCCTATACCAACATTTGCTTTAAAATAGAAAGGTGGCAGGACAGATGTGATGCAACATCTTAACATATTTTTTTCTTTGGTTGGTACATCAATGGTTGTTTACTCATTTTTGTGCTATTCACCTGTTACTGATGGTGAAACAGACTGTCCTAGGATTTGGAGGCCTCTCCTCCACTGGAGATATCTAAGCAGTGGTAGTCAACCATCTACCAGGTATGTTGTAGTTAATAATTAAAAAAAAATTATATCAATCTCTCTGTGTAACACAACCAGGACGGCTTACACGCTAAAATATACAATCCTGTCTCCCAACATCCCACCTGCACTGTGGAATCTGCCCTGAGTGAGGGGCTGGACTATTAAATTTATCGCACGGCACTTGCAGGAACCGGAACGGAACGGCACAGAACAGAACGGGGTGAGAACACAAGTTACCGCATAGGAGAATGCCGCCGATGCTGCTGGGAGTCCCGAGCCATTCCCCAGCCGTTCCTGGCAGCTGATTTTGAAGAACGGTTCAAAATCGTTCTTCAAAATTGGCTGCTATAGCATGGATTGGGAACGACTTGGGGACACCCAGCGGCATCTGTGGCATTCTCCTGTGCGGTAACTTGCGTTCTCTCCCCGTTCTGTTCCATTCCGTTCCGTGCCATTCCATTCCGTTCAGTTCCATTCCTGCAAGTGCCATGCGATAAACTATTATGATTTATCTCCAAGTTCCCATCCAGTTCTGAAGCATCACCCATAAGTGGAGGAAAGGAGATAAACAGATGACGGGGCGTGGAGAGAATAATGGGTGTGAGGAGCAGCGGCTATATTTCTCAGTGGTATGTATGGTTAAAGGGCTACATATTCTGTTCATGGCAAGTGACACCAACCATAGTCTTCATGCTCCTCCCATCTCCATTGATATCCTATTATGAATGGGAATTAGAACTGGAGAAAGTTACTTTTGGGGATTATAATTCCCAGAGTATTGAAGCTAAGGGATTCTGGGAATTGTAGATCTTCAAGGAAGGCTCTTCTTTCAGTCCCATTACTCTCCCAGGCCCATTTGGGAGAGGGCTATCTGTGTGAATTTAAAACATGAAATTGTTTTAATGTAGTAGTGAATGGTTGAGTATAGAACAGTTTAATGTAGGACATTGTCAGCCCAGCCTGTTGTCTTGCCACAATTGCACTAGTTTAAGAATGGAAGCATTCCAGTTTGGTATCATTTCACGTCACACTTTTGCCCGCAATACTGCTTTCGCTATCATGGTTACATGTTCAATTTTCTACACTGCTAAATCCCCGTTTCTGGGAGGAAGGGAGGAAAATGAATGATCACAGCTGCCAATCATTTCCCAAAGTTGGCTGCTATGTGAATGTGAACATAGCAGCCAGCTTTGGGAAGGTGTTGGCATCTGTGATTGCGCTTCATCCACACCTTTTATCCTCAGCTTACTTCAGTTTCTGCAAACAAAGTTCAAAGTGTAAATGTAGTTTGAACTCATTTACGTAACTTGCGAGAGAGGAGAGGAGGGCTGCATCTACACTGCAGAACTATTGAAGTTTGGCACTAACTGTTATGGCTCGGTGCTATGGAATTCTGATATTCGTAGTTTTGTGAGATACATACCCTTCTCTGTCAGAGAGCTTTGGTGCCACAACAAACTACAAACCTCAAGATTCCATAAGATGGAGCCATGGCAATTAAAGTGGTGTCAACCTGGATTAATTCTGCAGTGTGCAGCACCAGCAGAAGTGGATTTTTTCCCTTCCCAGGAGGCTCAAGCAAAAGCAAACTGTTTCAGCCTCTTCTAGCTTGCACATTCTTCCTTGTGAATAACTTTGCCCCCTTGATCACTCTCTGTTGCTGCATGCTCAGACATGCCCAAGTTTCATCAGTGAAATCTCAGAGGAGAGGGGCATGCGCTGCTGCACCTAGCTCAGCTTTTGCTTGCCAATGCCCTCTGCCAGTTCTCCTTGGGGCTCGCTCCCACTATGATTTAAAGCGAATTGCTGATCGGATTATATGTCCGTTGTTCCCACTCGAAGCCGGTTCTGATCCTACTGCGCTCGGTTTCAGTCGCAATGAAACAAGGCAAATGCAAAAAAACTTGGAAGAAATAGGTCAACGTTGGTAGTTAATTTGGGATGTTTCCCTGAGTTTCTTCCTGGAAGATGAGGAAGGCATTAGGTAGCAGGGAGGAGAACAAAATTATCTACAAGAAGAACAGGGTGGGGCAAATTCCCAGAGGAGAAGGCAGTGCCTGTCTACTTTTTTTTTTACATAAGATATAAGTTGCTATCAGCTTTGGAAAAGGACAAAGTACTCCAAGTGCCAAAGCAAACAGCCTTGTCTTGCAGAAAAATGCACATTGCCTGGTGGTTATCAGAGGCAATCATTTGAAGCAGCCAGTGATAGGAAGATCAAGAGGCAAGAAAAACAGATCATGCTCCGGTTTCTCTCTTCTTTAAGTGCAGCTGAGGTGAAGAACAAGGAGGTGGTGGTAGTAACTAGCTGGCTCAAATGATTATGTTGAAATCCTGTGATTTGTAAATGAAAGCAAGCAGGGACCACCTTAAAGGGTAAAAAATACCCAGGCAAATGCCTCATGGCACCTTGAAGATAAAATCTGCTCTAAAGAACAAAAATCCTCTTTATCAGTTGCATCTACTAAAGGCTAAAATCCTGTGCACACTTAGTAGACCAGGAGGTGGGGGATATTTGGCACTACAGATGAGGTTGGACTCCAGTTCCCATCAGCCTTGGCCAGCATAGCCAATGGTGAGGGATGATGGGATTCATAGTCTGATTAATCTGGAGGGTGCTGGTTGCTCTCCCGTGTACTAGAGAGGATGCAATCTATACCAACTTACCTGGGAGAAAATGTAATTGGATTTACTTCTGAGTAGACGTGTATAAAGCCAGTATGGTGTAGTGGTTTGAGTGTTGGACTAGGATGCTAAAGACTGGGGTTCAAATCCCCACTCAGCCATGAAAACTCACTGAGTGACCTTGGGCAAAGCACACACTCTCAGCCTCAGTGGAAAGCAAAGGCAAACCTCCTCTGAAAAAATCTTGCCAGGAAAATTCAATGATAGGTTCACCTTAGTTGGAAACAATGTGAAGGCATACATCAATAACATACATATATAGGCATTTGCAGTGGGGTCACCTGGTGTGGTAACTCATGTTGCCACGCTGCCATTTATCTCTTCCCAAACCACACCACACAGAATCCATAATAATGTTTTTTGAATGTAATGACAATAGTTGTACGTAAACAGCCAGCAATATTAAAATTCTGTCTTTGCATTACAGTACCATATGCATAGCCTAAATGGATTTACATGTACTTAGTTTCATGTGGCTAAAGTGAAAATTTGGTAAGATGCAATGGTTTTAAAGAAAATTTTAAAAGGTAAGGATACATGATAATGTGGGCCTCAAATTGTTGACATAATATTCAAACGGATGTATGGGGGGAAATGTGGTCCAAAGATATAAAGTTTACTCTGAGTAGTAATTTAAAAGAAAACCTGTATAAGATGATATATAGATAGCACCCAACCCCAAATAAGTTGTCCAAAGTGTCTAAAGATATTTCAAACCAATGCTGGGGATGTCAAGATAAGGAGAGTTCTTTCTTTCCTATGTGGTGAACTTACAAGATGATGAAAAGTTATTGGTCCATGATTTATATGTTAATTCAAAAAAATTTAAATGTAGATTTTGTAATGTTACCAGAAATCTTTCTATTGGGCACGATGGATAAAGAGCTGGATAATACATAGGGACAACAACATCTTTGATAACAGCAGCAAGGTTATTGTCTGCACAATCTTGGAAACAGACTGAAGCACCGACAACAGAAAAATGGTTTGTAAAAATTTCCAAATTAGGCCAGATTGCCAAACTAACATGGGTTAGTTAAAGAATAAGCCAACTGAAGATGTTTTGAAAGACTGGAAAACATTTATGGACTTTTTGAACAATAAGAAATCTAATGATACAACAGTCTGAGGTCATGATTATTGGTAACGCTAGGAGAACTATTATTTGTTTGGTTCTGTAATGGTAGAATAATATTTTTTCCTGTCTTTTAAATCTTTCTTTTCATTACAGTCAAGATTGGAGGGGTGTCAGAGCCCTATTGGGTTTTAGTTGTCTGTCTGTCTTTATCTTTTCATTCTTTTTCTTCTCTCTGTTTCTTTATTGTCTATATGTATTTACTGAATGTGTATCATTTTGATTTTCATTGTCTATTAGATTCTTTCTGTTAAAAATCAATAAATAAAATGGCCAAATGAATCCCCCACCCCCAAAAGAACCAAACGCTGCCTACAGAAAAGGCTCTGCAAATGTAGGTACCCAAGAATGTGCTGGGGAGGCAGTTTCGTGATCATAATAGGTGCTTTCCAAACCAGGATTGCTGTATCTCTTTTGTATACCAGAGGGGTGGATCTGTTTCTCTTGGGTGCAGTCCAGCATCTTTTATCGGCCCAGCCTTGGAGGAAAGGGGCTAGAGAGAATTAATATGATTGCACAGGCGGAGATGCGTGGCTTGGCAGGAAAGGGCAAACAATGCATTGGGGAAAAATTAACTGAGGCTTGTGTATAATCTGTGCAATATATCAACTCTATCTGTTGTTGTTGTGTGCCCTCATGTTGTTTCTGATTTATAGCAACCTATCATAGGGTTTTCTCGGGCTGAGAGTGTGTGACTTAACCAAGATCACCCAGTGCATTTCCATGGCCAAGCAGGGGATTGAACCCTGATCTCCAGAGTCGTGGTCCGATACTCAAACCACTATACCACACTCGCTTATCAACTCTATACCCATGTCTTAATGCCAAATATTTTGCCAGTGTCATGATGATGCTTTAGTTGGAGATCCTGCATTGATCAGGGGGTTGAACTAGATGGCCCATGAGACCCCTTCCAATTCTATGCTTCTGTGACTCTATGATTCAAGGCCAGATGGAGTCAGCTATACAGTAGGCCTTCTAGAAAGGACTTCTGCAACCATCATCCAATCCAGTCTTAGCAGACAGGCAGTTAGTGCATTTTTATGCAGAAATGTCCAGTTACAAGCGTGTCAGACAGCAGAGCTGGGACGGACTTTGTGCCTTTGAAGAACATCACCTAGAGTTCCCCCAGCCAGTGTGGTCATAAATTGTAGTCCAAAAAAGGGACTTCTCCAATCTCTGCTACTATTACCCATACAACGCCTCAGCAGACATGTGTTGTGTATGCTAAGAGAATTCATAAAAGCGTATGAAAGAGCTACTGGTTCTTCCCTTCCATCCTCCAGTTTGGTTACCCAGTCAAGAGAATAACAGATAGTACTGGTAATCCTCTTTCAGATTAATCAGCATAATCCATATTACAGTAGTCCATCCATATCCCCAATTTCACTTCCTGCAGTTTCAGTTACATGTGGTCAGCCATGGTCCAAAAATATAACGTACAGGAATAGAGTTTGATACTATCCGTGGTTTTAGGCATCGACTATCTTGGAACGTATCCTCCATGGATAAAGTGGGGGACTACTATAGTTTGAAAAGCAGAGATCAGGAGTAAATAAGGACCACTAGACTAGATAAGGATGGGTACTCCATTCATATTAGGGAATTGCAAAATAAATCCTTATGGTAGGGTGGGAATCATGTGGCTCCTCAGATGATAAGAGTGCAAGTTCCACCATTCCTTACTATTGGCTAAAGTGGGTAGGACATCTGGGAGCTGTAGCCCAACAACATTTCCCAACAAAAAATTAAATCTATCTTGGGTGGATTAGTTGGTAGTCTAATATATCTTGAAATTGTTAAGTTGGAGAAAGCTGTGCTCAGTCTAGTAACTGCATTTGGAGCCACAGAGACCAGTAGAAGTGATGCTGTTTATTCCGAAGAGCATTTTATGCACCAGGGATTTAATTGGGATGAAGTAACCTCCCCATCTCCACAAGTGCTTTGAGCTTCAAATTTCCTTGCTTATGATCTTGCATGTTACTACAAGTGGCAGTCTTTTCTTGCAGATGTTGTGCATGCTTGAGAACACCAGTGCCTTCAGGGAAAATCACTGCTGATTCATCTCTTTTGATCCTTGATATCACACTTGGGTGGAAATTGAAATTTTGCGTAAATAGTCTCTCTCTCTGGAATGAAAACATTTTACAACTGGATATACAACCGGGGGTGTAGTGGTAAATTTGGAAGTACAGGCAGTTATCACTCTGTCTTGACAGTCTCACTGCCACACACAGACGCACGCACGCACACACACACACACACACCAGAATTGTCAAAAATAAAATCAGACAGTTATTTGTAAGTACCAGATGGAGTCCCTCCTGTTTTGTACTTGTAAAGATAATCCAGATGCTTTTAATGGGTTTGAGCTGCATTTGCGTTCTGCTGATTCCATGGTTTTTATTCTGTATTCTTATGGGCCATCCGATCTTTGTATATTTTCAAAAATATGTATTGTTCTATGATAGTTGTAAAACGGCTTCAGGTTGATGATGACAAAAAAAATGGAATATGACTTCTGAAATGAAAGGGTCACGTACGCATTTGCACTTTGGTACTGTTGACTTTTTATAATGCCAAATAATGAGTCAGAAAGTGGGTAGATCTCAGAAAATCTGATCCCACTGGATTCTTGAGTTCCTTTAAAGCCACTAAGGCCAGTATAATTAGTTTTCATTGACAAACAAGATTCTCTGGTCTGTTCAGGGTAATGGCTGCATTTTTGGTTGTTGCAAGAACAAGCCTTGGGTATGTCACCTCCTTCCTCTGTCCTTCTCCACAACAGGGGACAGGACAGAGGTATCTATAATTATGTAAAGTGTGGAGAAAGTGGATCATGAGATGCTTCCCTGCCTAATTCATAATGTGAGAATCTATCTCTCTCCTAATCCCATAATATAACACAAGAGCCTATTTTCATCAATTGAAACTGAATGGTGGTTGAGTCAGCAATTAAAAGGACATGCTTTTTCACAGAGAGAACTTGGAAATAACTATTTACATGTAACTAATTTTTCTTTACAATTATGAAGGTGTAACTACATAATGATTATAGCGTAACATGTTACAATATCACTCCTTTCTAGATGCAGTCTGCCCTTCTTATCCACGGATTCAACCCTCCCCGGCTTGAAAATATTCCAAAAAATATAAATTCCAAACCTTGATTTTGCCATTTTTTAAAATAAGGAACACCATTTTACTTTGTCATTGTATTTCATGGTACTTGTGCATCCATGGATTTTGTTATCCATGGGGGGTCCTGGAACCAACCCCCAGTGGATATCAAGGCCCCACTGTATTAACTACAACTTTTAAAGTTACATTTTATAGTTATGGGGTATAGCCCTTTTGTTGTGTGTCTTCAAGTCATTTCTGACTTTTGGCAATCCTAATGAGAATTTATCATGGGATTTTCTGGGGCTGAGAGTGTGTGACCGGCCCAAGGTCACCCAGTGGGTTTCCATGGCCAAGCAGAGAATCGAACCCTGATCTCCAGCACTGTGGTCCAATACTCAAACCACTGTGCCATGCTGGCTCTCAGGGTATAGTCAAAATATGGTATTACCATATTTTGAAAAGCAAAAAAAGGGAACACATTTACAGACTGACGACTTCAAACTATTGATGGCTAGGTTGACTCTCACTTTAACTACCCCTACTTTATAGGCTGTGATAATTGCTACTAGAAATATTCCTAACTTGTATTTAAATAATAATGTTGCCTTCTCTTTTCACCTTCTTCTGGCAGCAGCCTCACTCTCTCCACCAAGCCATCCTATAAGCATTGAAAGTGCTGGGCTTAGATGGTTTCGAGAAGTGTAGGTTTCTCCCCTATTCAACTTCTCTTAAATCCAAAGTTCTTCAAATGCCAGATAGGAAGAGCTTTGTGAAGTTTGGTTAATTCTTATCAAAAACAAACTAAAAGGAAAATCTCATCCTCCACCTTAAACAAAAGTACCCTCTCTCCATATCACAATTAGATAGAAGCTGGGTTTGGGAAAGCTGTTTTCTGGGATGTGTCTCCCGGCACGGATAGTCCAAAATTAACTTTTCCAATCTGTAGATGGAAGATGAGCTGAGACCGAGGTTAAAGTGTGATACAATACTAGATGACTACTTTGCTGGGCATCGTGCGGGCATTTATTGGAATCGTAAAAGCTAAAAGGGGACAGTGAGCCAACAGCCTTAGGTTCTATTAATGGCTCAGTCACAGACTTCCTCCGTGACCAGAGGCAAGTCATTTGACTGCTCCGTGCCTCAGTTTCCCTCTGCACACAATGCAATTTAATAACACTTAACATCCACCTCACATGGGGCGTTCCAGGACATAATAAGCGCTTGTAACATGCTTTAAGATCCAAAGATGAAAGGTGCTGGAACTGGGCAGGTTGTCATTACAGAAGGTTCGGCCAATGATGCAGGACTTATTTGCAACCATACCCAACGCCTCTGTGTGAACTGTTTAGGAATCCACACAATCCACAGGCAAAGGCAACAAACAGTGACATCTTCTGGGGATGGGCATCTCTGCCCTGGAATGAAGCAAGCGACTGAGCAAAGAGACAGGGCTTTTTAATTTATTCCCTTCTTTGTGCATTTGCTTGCTTGTTCCTTGCAAGACTAAATTTGGCTTGCTTAGGAAGGAAGCGTTATTAATATTTTGTGGAAATGGAAAGAAGATCAAGTTTCTAGCTCTCGTTGAAGTTCATGCTGCCAACTTCTTTCTTTTGATATAAGATCCCTTTGCATAGAGCTCTCATTCAGGAAGGGAAGAAAAATTTGGGAAAAAGTCAAAGATGGAGGTTCAGAATGTTTGATGGCAATGGGAGGCAGGTTGTCCCCTGAAACCTTGTCTTTCAAAGAGAGAAATGTGAGGTGGGCCCAAACTTCTGAAAGGTAAACTCTTAGGCAATCGAAATTCAGGTGTATATGTGGAGTTTATCACATGGGGGAAATTGGGAGTTTAAACAATGATTCACCCATGAAAATTGCACAATTGGCATTAAAACTTGCTTAAAACATTAACGCAAGTGCCATTATCCCGTGAAGAACTAGGGAATAACCAGGCAAGAAACAGCAAATGGTCATTCATGGGAAAATTCCTGAATGAGTTACTGTTGTTTCTTGCATGGTTCTTCTTGGGATAATGACACTTTAATGACATTGCATCTCAACGTCGTGTGAAAACCATTTGTGCAGTTGCACACAAGTGCGGGTTAATCACGGATTCTGTACGAGATAATAGCGCTTAGCCCGCTGACATAGTGTGAAAACCATTTGTGCAATTGTGGGTTAGTCATGGGTTAATCACCGTTTATACTTCCAATGTTCCCCCATGTGACAAACACCCATGTGGTTTATGGTTTCCCAGAAGTGCGGCAAAACCACTCTGCACATGCTTAAAAGCCCACACAAAGAGTCAATAAAAAGGATGAAATTAGAGGCTCTAGTTTCAGGCAAATTGATAGGCAGTCTTGTAAAGATGTAATACTGGATATGTGAATACTCTCCTCTTCACTTTAGCAGCCATAATGGTATGTGTGAGTATGAAAGAGAGAAAAATCAGGACCTCTGGGGGATCATACCAACTTTAGGGGGAATTTTAAGTGGGACTATGACTGAAAATGCATCGTAGTCCCATTCCTACTTCTCTGTCGTGTTCCCCCTGGGGGGAAAAACAGTTATCATTAAAGGAAAAATCAGGTTGAATGTATTAACAAATGGAACTTCATAACTGTATCTGTTTTGGTCCATAGTAGGCTTCAAGAGGCAGATAGAATCAGGGATAGAGACAAATTTGTAAGTTTTGGAGACACTTGTGTGTTTTTTTAAATCTCCCATTTATGAAGAATCTTGTTCCATGTTGAACCTATTCATGAAGAAAAATTATGTATGTAGAGAAACCCCTGGTAAAAACAACTCAAATCAAATTCTTAACCATCTGCTAAACTGGATAAATGCAATAGAACTAGTCTCAGTATGGAGAGGATCATGTTGTCCCTTCCTGTCATATACATCTTAAAGGTGTGTAATCTTACAAAAAGCAGCAGCCATGTCATGGTTGCCAAACCACACAGGGTGTATCGCTTCTCTACAGACAAGAGACAAAAAAATCTCCTTAGATCCAGCCGGCTGGAGATAAGGAGACGGACGGTGTCACACACACCCATGACACCCGGCTGCTAGGCATGTCTGAACAAGTGCGGGTGGAGGATCAGGAGGTGTAGACATTTTGGGTCCTTCATTTTCTTCCCCCTACAGAAAGGAAAAGCTAAGGGGAAGGGTGTGCGCGGGCTCTCTTCATTTATTGATTGATTCTATTTATTTGATTAATTTCTATTGCACCTTTCTGCCAGCACAGGCTTCAAGGGAGCTTACAACCATTTAAAAACACAATACACCTAGCAGCAAGAATAATAGAAGCTCAAAAGATGAATGATTACTGCCATTCCAACAGAAGAAGACTGGCTTACGAAAACGACTCAACTTGCCGAATGGACATATTGACAACGTTGCTCAAAGAGAAATCTTTCACTAATTTTAAGAAAGATTGGGAATTGTGTATTACTTATTTGCACTGGGGATGTGAATCAGCTACAGGATTTAAACACAATACACCAAAATACAATACAACATTGTATAAACACAATACAATGAAAGAAAGAACGCAACCCTTGAAAATAATGAAGGGCACGTGACAGGGATGCCCCTTGTCACCTTTGTTATTTATTATGATATTAGAAGTGTTAAACAGAGAAATTAGAGAACATGAGAAAATCAAAGGAATCAATATTAAAGGCCAAAATGACGTTACAAGCATTCGCAGATGATTTAGTCATATTTCTGGAGGATCCATTGAATGGCGTAGGAAGGCTTTTGGAAACCATAAAACAGTTTGGAAAAATGACTGGGTTTAAAATAAATAAGAAAAAAACCCAGTGATGATAATCAAAAATATGTCAAAAAAAGAAGAAATAGGGTTAGTGGACAAAACAGAATTTAAAGTTAAAAAGAAAGCAAGATACTTGGGTATCTGGATAACAAAGAAGAACATAGACCTATATGAGAATAATTATGCAGAAACATGGAGGAGAATTTTAAAAGATCTGGAAAAGTGGATAGGGCTGCATTTTACATTAATGGGAAGAGTGGCAACTATAAAGATGAATGTATTGCCAAACAATTAACTTCCAGTTTCAAAATGTACCAGTTATTGCAAATGAAAACAAATATTCAAGTTATGGCAAAAAAAAACCCCCACAAAACCTAAGGAAATGTATCTGGAGTGGAGAAAACCCGAGCGTAACAGAGCCTTCTAGTCTATATAAATAGTACTGACTGAGTGGGATGGACCAGGAATCTGATTTGGTCCATAGGGTCAGTTCTCATCTGGTATGGCCAGCCTCGCATTTTCAGAAGTAGCTGGGAAACAGGAAAAGCTACTTTTTGGACTACACCTCCCAGGATTCCCCAACCAGCCTGGCCAGTTGTAGTCCAAAGCAGTAACTTTTCAAGCTCTGGAAAACTCATCCCTGCCATTTAACAACTGGGATCTTCCTTCAGGAGGATGTCTTCACCAGATGCTGAGGGCTCCTGCAACTGTGCCAATTGTATGTTGAAGAAAGTTAGCCAAAAGTCTCTTTGAAATGCTCCCAGAGGAAACCATCATGTTTGCTGTCTCATTTCTGCCTGTCCTCCAAAAATAGAGAGGTATACTGTATCCAGACCTAATTAAAAGTCACGTCAAATATTGACCGGTGTTTTCCTTGGCCTTCTTTAGCTTTGTTTGCTTTTCTAGCATCCCAGTGAGTTCATTTCAGCTGAAGTTAATTGTTCAGTACATACAACTTTCAGCGGTGCTGCATCCATCCAACCTGGAAATAGTTAAAGGAGATGTTGTGTCCCAGATTTGCCAATAAGTACCAGCATGGTGCAATGGTTTGAGTGTTGGACTGTGACTCTGGAGACCAGGGTTCAATTCTCAGCTTGGCCATGAAACCCACTGGGCGACCTTGGGCAAGTCACACACTCTCAGCCTTGGGGGAAGCCACTGGCAAACCTCTGCACAAATCTTGCCTAGAAAACCCCATGATAGGTTCGCCATGATAAGTTATTTTCAGATGGTCAAAATTAACCAGGATGAATCCGAGTTGAATTTCTGTTGTTCGTATGCATCCCGAATGTAAGGGGGGATGCCAAAAAACCCATTTAGCCAGAGATAATCAATAATGGGTGTTTTTCTGATTTTTTTTAAAAAAGATTTGCATCGTCAACAGTGTGAATAATTTATGCAAATAGACCTGGGATTAAACTCTGCATGCCTTGAACACATTCTGAATACATTGACATTGTCGACTCGATGTTTATTCAAATGCTCGCATGTGTGAGCAACCGAACTCGCAGAAATGTGCAGAGAC
Source organism: Phrynosoma blainvillii (assembly GCA_026167975.1). NCBI lineage: Eukaryota > Metazoa > Chordata > Lepidosauria > Squamata > Phrynosomatidae > Phrynosoma > Phrynosoma blainvillii. The sequence goes on from JANUYF010000008.1 coordinate 25,477,129, forward strand.
GTTCCATAGTGTGCATAACAAACCCAGAATGCATGAGTGAGGATATTCTCATTGTGAAGTCGAAGGCTTTCACGGCTGGCATCCGTAGGTTTTTGTGGTTTTTTTGGGTTGTGAGGCCGTATTCTAGAAGAATATATTCCTGAAGTTTCGCCTGCATCTGTGGCTGGCATCTTCAGAGAATGAAATTATTCTCATTGTTCCGCTAAAAACAACATCTGAATGACCCCTGAGGGTCACCATAAGTCCGAAAGGACTTGAAGGCACCCAACAACAGCAAAAACAACAACCCCTTCACTCGGCTGTAGAACCTGGTTCCAGGACAATTCAGCAATGTTGCTACGGCTCTTAAATCTTTTCTCCTTGGAGCAATAAAACATGTCTCCTGCTGCCTCCGACACCCCCATCTTTCAGAGCGGGACAAAATTACTGTTGGCATCAGACTGTGCCAGTCTAGGAGGGGTTGCCTGGGGCTGGCTTACCCTACAACCCAATGCCTGTAGGTGGTTAACCTCACGCCTTACGTCTGACTGAAGTGTTCAGATTTCTAAATGAGCTTCGGAATGGGTGTGGGTGCCCTTGTTTATGGGACAAGGTTGTAATTGAACCCAATGGGAGGAGGCTCAAGCGTCTTCCGAGCGTTTCGCTGGGCTCCCTGCAGCAGATGAAGTATACATGATATTAGCCCGCAGTAAAGCCACACATCAAGTTTGCCTGGTTGTTTCCTGCTGCGCTTGTGTCTTTTTGGGGTGTCTGGCTGTTGTGTCGAGACCATTTATTTCCTCTTTGGGTGTAATTGAGCGTTGCGTAGAGTGCAAGGTGGCTTTCAACAAGAACACTGCAGAGTAGGCACCCTTTCACTTGGATGAAGCCTTTGTGAAGCCAGGCATGTATTAGGGAAGGTTTTAGCTCCAGGCTCACAGTCGTCGGCCTCAGCTGGTGTCCTTTCATTTGATCCCAAAGTGTACGGCTGGCAGCTATTTTTGTCTTTGCACAGAGAAGCTGGCCTATTTATTAATGCGTCATTTCATTTCTTTCGCATGAATGTCCATTGTGGTGTAGGGGTAAAGTTGGACTGGGAAGACCTGAATTCGAACCGCCTTTGGCCTTGAAACTCATTGTCTGTGCAGAAACTGGACTTAAATTTTAAAAAACCGCAAAAGCGAGTAGTTTTTCAGACGACGTTAGCATTAATGAAAATTAACACGACATTAACCCAAACAGAAAGTAGACAAAACCTGCCTCTTTTGACTTTCGGGATTTTTGGAAAGTAAAAAGGAGTAGGTTTTGTCTCATTTCCGTTCAGGTTAATGTCTCATTAATTTTCATTAATGCTAACGTCGTCTGAAAAACTACCCGCTTTTGCATTTTTTTAAAATTTAAATCCAGTGTCTGCACAGGATCCATCCGATGTGTTAAACTCCTATGACAAAAAAGTACAATACGATTCCCTGGATACCAAGGATAGTTGTATCTGATGCATTTGACCAATACAGATGGTTGAAAGGATTGTTTGGTTGGGGTTTGCTATTTTAAAAAAACGATTCTACACAACCTTTTATCATGTGCAAAAAATGTTTTGCATAAGCAGTTTTTTTACCAGACTTTTTTAAAAAAAAACTATTCAGAGAAGAACTATAAGAGATTATTTGAACAGGCATTTCCAGAAGGAGGGCACCACCACAGAGGAGACCCTGTTCCTTATCATTCGTTTTCTCACTGCAATTTTGCTGCTTCAACTATGACAGATTCAGCATTCCTCAGGCAGCATATGACTCTATTCTTGTAACATCTGCACTGGCTACTGGTTTGTTGCTGGGTACAACTCAGCTCTGGACTATGACCTATAAAGCTTTAAATGACATGAGATCAGGCTGTTTGAAAGATTGCATTTTCCTGCATAAGGCTGCCTGGGGGCCCATACAAACTACGAATTATAGCGCTATAATTCCCCTTTAACTGACATGGTTCCATCCTATGGAATCCTATGGTTTGTAGTTTGGAGAGGCACAGGGATTCCCAAACTTTAGTCTTCCAAGTCTTTTGGACATCAACCCCTAGAAACCCCAGCTAGCTTGGTCAACAGTCAGGAATTCTGGGGGCTAAAGTCCAAAACATCTGGAGGACCAAAGTTTGGGAATCACTGCTTAGATCCTGCTGGCTGAGAATACTAAGCAATTCTCCCTAAACTGTCAATCCCAGCATTTCCATAGAATGCAAACATGGCTGTTAAAGTGGAATCATACTGATATAATTCTACAGTGTGAATGGGTCCTAGGTTTTATGATCTCTCAGCAATTTAGGGTTGCCAGATGAAATAGGCAACTTGGCTTGGGTGACAAGCGGCATCTGCTGAAATTCTCTGTTCAACACAACCATCAAAAAGACAGAAACCCTGGCCCTTATTCTACCTGGCAGTCCTATGGAAGGTCCATTCTTAATGCCTCCTGCTATTAAATTTACATCTTCTGGAGACGTGAGAGACTGTGAAATTCCCAACCAAGTGAGGCTAGGTTTGAATCCTTTCTATTGACTTTCTGCCAGCAAGGAAAAAACATTTTTATTCAGGCTGACCTTTGTTATATATTTACTTGCTGTTGAAGCATATCTAACTGGTTGGTTGCTGGCCATGTCTTTTATGGTTAGGTATTTAATGGTACTTTTCACTTAATTTATGTTGTGTTTTAATCCAGGTTTTGTTTTAATTTGTATTTTGTAATCATTAGCTGTTTTAGAGACTGGCAATGTAGCACAAAAGGCTTCATGTTAGGCTGGGCTCCAAAATCTAGTTTATTTGCATTAACTTTGTGCGTTTTCTTTAACACATTAATACACTTTATGTTAATTGATACACATTATGGTAATGCATCATTATTAGAAACAGTGTGTGTTTAAACACATTAAGTTGCCGTTACGTAACTTGTTGATGTTCATGTTTAAAAAATAAGTTTGATAGAGAAACAAATACAGCGGGATAAGTCCCGGACTACTGCCATAAAATAAATATCATCTTAAAGTGAATCATAGTTGGGTTTCCCCCCACTTGCCAGTGTATATAAAAGTCTAAAAACAGATTTATGCTCTTATTTATTAAGTGTGCAATAGTATTAGGCCTAAAAATAAATAAATGCAAAATTAAAAAATTAAAATTAAAATTAAAAATTGTCAGAATACAACACTAGGGCTGCATCTGCACTGCAGAAATAATGCAGTTTGATACCACTTTAACTGCCATGGGATATAGAAATGATAAAGCTGGAGGATATAGTTGGGAAGAATACTCATGAAGTAATGTTCTTTTTCAGGTAACCATGGTCTGAAGGAACTCTTTTCCTGACATCTCTTTTTAAAAAAGGCTTCTGTCATCACCCCTGAAAAGGCATGTAATGGGGAATTATGGAAACAGGCCTGTGTCCAATGCAAAGAAACAGGTCCGTCAACAAAAAATAGTTACCGTAACAATGAATTTTTTGGTTCTTCTCTGAGCTGCTATGAAGGCAGCTTCCATTCTGGGACTTTCTTATGGACAACTGTCAACCTTTCTCCAGTGCAATAGAGAGGTTGTATGCCAACAAAATGGCCAAAAATTGAGTTCCAAAGTTGTGAATCTGAGAGGGCAAATGAGGTCAAGAGAGATGAACACCAGCATTTTCATGGCTGTTATTGCAACCTCTAATCATTCTTGGCAAAGACAGAACAAGCATTGGCAAAACCAGAAACCAGAACTCTCACCTTGTTTCCCCCACCAAATAAATAAATGCACAAACAAACAAACAAATAATTTAAAAATGGTGGAAGCCACCACTGAATTAGATTTATTCATAGCAGAGGTCTTGTGTACTAGCTTCTTTAGAGTGAGTCTTTGGACTGAGCGAGTCAACCCAAGGAACAGGGTGAAGTGGTAATACTTATTTGTCTATTAATGCCCATCAAACTCTATATTATTCAGCAAAAAGTGAAGTAGGCAACTTGTGCCCCTCAGGATGTTGTTGGACTGCAAAGCCCATCATCCCTCATCATTGCTTATGCTGACTAGGGTGCTGCAAATTGCAAGTCAACAATACTTCGAGGGACCCAAGCTGCCTGCTATTTCAGAGTTTAAAGAGAAACACAGTCTCTAGTGAAGTCTGAAAATTGTAGAGCAAGTTTATTCTATCTCTCTCCAAGAGGAAGATATGTCTCTTTGCTTCTGGCTCCCAAAACTCAGAGAGTGCAGTCTGCAGCTATGATTATGTATTGGAAGGAAGAAAGAAAGAAAGAAAGAAAGAAAGAAAGGAGACAAACTGCTTACACATTTGAAGGTGATGCACCAAAGCAGCTTAGTAGATTGTTGGCTGTCTACAGGACATGAATCCAAAGCCCTCTGAGATCCATTGCCTGTCCACACCAAAGCCATTGGCCCTGTGGAATAGGAATTAAAGTACTGGGCTGAGACATATGGGAGATTTCAATTTGAGGTCCTCCTGAACCATTAAACTCACTGTTTTGGGCCATTTGCTCACTGTCAACCTAATCTGTCTATCTATATTTATTTGATGTACTGTAGATCCTTCCAAAATGGGGTTCAAAGTGATCCACTCCATGGATGGTTGCAGTGATAGTATGGAATGGGAGGAGAGGGACATGTACGCTGTCTTGAGTTCGCTGAAAGAAAAGCAGTAATGAATAAATAAAGCAATGAATAAAATAATTAACAATGTGGAAGAAAGAAATTACAGACAGTTCTCCATATCCACAGATTCTGCATCCACGAACTGAACCAACCACGGTTTGAAAATATGCACACAAAATAAAATTCCAAAACACAAATCTTGACTTTGGCATTTGATATAAGGGCCACCATTTTACTATGCCGTTGTATATAATGGGACTTGAGCATATGTGGATTTTGGTATCCATGGGGGTCCTGGAACCAAATCCCAGAAAATATCAAGGGCTCACTTAGACATGAACAATTAAAAGGTGAAAATAATATAAATTCTTGATCACACAGAGTAGAATTGTAGAAATGTCTATTGAAAAATAAGTCCGTTCTCTCTCTCTCTCTCTTTCTTTCTGTAGTACTAGCATATATATAGTCCTGAGCAGGACTTTCTCTTAGCTAAGTGAGTGTTGCTTAGGGCAAACCTAAATCTGTTGTAACCCTAACAACTAGTCCATGCAAATACTGCCTATGTCCTCATGGTGCTAAATATGGCCATTGTTTCCTTATTGTCAAGTGACTGGAGGATAATTTCACACAGAGACAGGTGTTGTAATAATCCGAATAATTCCTCATGCATAGGCAGACTAAGATAAACATGCTGGCGGCTATAGGACTCTTCCCCAACCATGCTGTTAATTCTAGTCTTGTGTCTGATTGATTCTGGACACGTCAGCTTACTTCTTTGTGCCTTGGTTAACCTATCTGTAAAATGATCCCAAGAGTCCTGCCCTTGTCAAAGAGCCTCCTAAATGAAAACGTGACATGAAATAGCCAGAGGATGGGAGCTATAGGCAGAACAGTTTGGAGGCATTTTATAACAAACAGTTACCTACATCTGTGGCTACGTAAACAGTAGGCTGTAGATACTATATATAAATGATGGAGGTTTAAATATCTAGCACAAGGCTTTGTTCATTGTGGTTGGGGCATATCTATATATCTATATCTACATCTATCTATCTATTTATCTATCTATATAGTAGGGGATATTGTGTGTTGGACTAGAAGTACAGAGATCTGGGTTCTAAAGAGATACCTAAGCCATGAATTGTATTAGACCAGTCATGATCTCTCAGTCTAACCCAGTTGTCAGATGCGGATGGAGGCTTCTTGATCAGGGAACTGGTGAATCTATTCTGGTTCCCCCATCTACCCAGATTTTATAGGAACTGTCCAAGGTGCTGGACCTTCTTTGGGGATAGGTCTAGCACAGGGGCCAGCAACCTACGGCCCCTGGGCCAGTTCCGGCCCAGGGCCCCGCGCTTACCGGCCCAGGTCACCCTGGCAAGGAAAAAACTGGGAGTCACTGGTCACCCTGGCAAGGAAAAAATTGGGAGTGGGGGATGGCCATGTATATTGCCTCTAGACATTTCTCATCCACATCTATTCCACTTTGACCTTTAATTCTGACATATTTCTTTTCATCTATCAGTCCAGAAACCCTCTGCTAAATCAATCTTTTTATTCCACTGACCACTTTCCTAGTCTTCATCAAACTAGCTCCTTGTTACAGTCTTTAACATCAAGTGTCTAGAATAAAAAAACACCTCTCCACCATTGGCTCCATTTCATCCCTTAACTTTCCTACCTTCCTCCTCTTGACACACTCTTCTACTGCTTTCCCTCTTGCACCACAATCCCATACATATCTACTCAGCTGTAAGTACCACTAAGTTCAGTGGTACTTATTCCTAGCAGCATTTTCTCCCCAGAATTCATTTTATCTTTTTGGACATTGTCTTAACTGGCCACCCTAACTAGCTTAGATGAAATGAATGTCTGTTTTAACACAAGTTCTATGTTCTCATGGGAGCTTGGCACATGGAATGGAAGAACAAGAAGAATAGTAGAATACTGGGCATCCAGGTCTATGGATTGTTTCTCTACTGTTTTGGAGAGGGGGTGCTTTTTGGACTGCAACTCCCAGAATTCCCAGTCAGTACATGTGCCCCACCTAGGAGAGATATTTCCTTCATGGTGATCAGAAACAAGGCTTTTGGTATAGTGCCAGTGTCAGTGAGATGGTGAATCCATACCAGCCTTTACATTAGCCTCTAAAGGAGCTATACAAGGCATAGTACCTTGAAATTTAGGACACAAGATTCAGCACCTTGGATACCTCCTTTAGAGTACAGATGTAAAGCTTGGATTTGCTCCCCCACTGACACTAAGGGCCTTTGCAGACTGCCAGAAATAGTGCAAATTGAGTCCACTTTAACTGCCCTGACTCAGTGCTAGGGAATCATGGGAACTGTAGTTTATTGTGGCACCAGAGCTCTCTGACAGAGAAGGCTCAATGTCCCAGAAAAAAATACAATTCTCATGATTCTCTAGCACTGAGCCAGGACAGTTAAAGTGGACTCAATTTGCACTGTTTCTAGCAGACTGCAAAGGCCTTTTGGCCTCCAGCCACAACTGGCCTTTTCAGAGGCTGCATTGATATTCTGGCATACTTTGCCTTGTGAAGGGTTCATAGCCACCCATCAGAATGTCTATTTCTGGCTAATGAAGACATTGCTAAAACCAGAAAGCATTTGCCTATTAGCTGACGGTTTTCTTTTATCTACAGCAAACCGGACAACTGTGTCAGGGGCAGGGGTCAATGGACTGCCTTGCAGAAGCATCTGACTATGCCCCTGTAGCTAGATGAAAAGCTAGATGGGAAGAACCATGTTGGCCCTCAACAGATGAATTAGTCACTTCACGTCTGGGAATGGGGACACAGCCAGGCACTTCTGCAACCCACTCCACATTCCCCTGTAGATCCCACCCCAGGCATGGAATAGCCATGCGGATGGGGGACTTCAGCAACTCTGTGTTAGATCCAGGGGAAGGTAAATGGTTCAGCATAATGTAGTTCTGCATGCACAACTAATGCCGAGCCAAGCAGAATTGCAGCCTTTGACTGTTACATCCATCATCAAACATTTCCAAAATCAACTTCCAAATATATCCAGCATAGCTGATCAGTTTGACCTGCCTAAATACCCTAAAGGCATCAGATCTCATCTGATCTTGGACACTATGCAGGGTCTGTCCTGGTTAGTACTTGAATGGAAGACCATCAATAAATACCAGGTGCTGCAGACTATATTTCAGAGGAAGGAACTGGCAAAACCACTTCCGCGTATTTCTTGTCTAAGAAAATCATGGGAAATTTATGGCAGGAGACTTGAAGGCACATTATTTATTTATTTATTTATTTATACCCTGCTCTTCAGCCAAAAAGGCTATCAGAGCGGCTTACAAATGGCTTACATACACATACATAGAGAGTTGGTCAACTTACTATCTTTAAAAAGCTCCAGCATTAAAATTCATTAAAAACATCAGCGGTCAGATAGTCATAAAAGTGCCGGATATGACAGATTGGCAGTTTTATTCAGTGTATTCATCCTTTGTTTTGATTGTAATATGTGTGTGTAGATAATATCAATTGTTCCAGGCAAACTTCTCCTCTTTCTGCTAATTGCTCATGACTTCACTAGCACTAGCCAATGTTTGCTTGCAACAATCCTGTCTGGAATCTGAAGCAGAGCCTGGAAATGCTATGTTTTGGACTACAGTTACCAGACCCCTGCCATTAGAAGATTTGGGGAGTTGTCATCTCAAAGGTATCTTGTCCCCTCACAGAATTGCAGTGGATGAGCTTGGAAGGAAAATGTCTTTTAGAAGGCACACAGATTTACTCACACACATCACATTCCTCCAGGCTTGGAAAACATTGTTTGGAAAAGTGCTCCAATAAATGAAAGATTTCTGCAGATCATTTTGGTCATGTGGAAGCACAGCCGTTCTTATGATTTATATATCAGTGTTTATATAACAGCCTGGATCTCAAAGGAATCGTCTTTTTGGATCGCTAATGAAGTTTAAAATTTTATTTCCTAGACTTTAAGACTCTTTGGTTCTCTCAGAGCCCACATGGCCAAAAGGAATGGCCTTTGCCTGGATGGATATCCATCCCTCCATACCATCTTAACTGAGAACGACAGCATCTTGAGAAAACGTAGACCTGCGACTCTAACATCATCATATTTTTCTTTCTCCTGTATGATTTTAACACCTTTGCCTAATGAAGAAGACAGTGGTGCTTAAAAGACTTGCATCATGTATTTTGTGCATTTTGGTCGGTCCAATAAAGGTATTGCTGTTTTGTGGGCTTTGGGTGTTATTGTAAATTGCTGTATGGCCAACATGGCTACTCTTGGATATCTCTTATGTCAGAAGTGATATTTGATCTAGGGACTTCCTGGTTTACACTTCCACCTCTTAGCTTCTACCTTACATTAATCTGAGGATTGCTTAAGCACATTGGTTGCTCACACAACACAGAGCCTTCGTGCTGGCTCAGCAAGATGGTAATCCCTTCCAGATGAATAAAGCCAAACCTAAAAAGCCTCAGGGTGCAACAGTGTCCGAAAGTACCTTGCATGAATTGTAAATTATTTTCTCTGTCTACACAAGTCTGTTGATTGGGAGGGGAGGGATGGGATGGTTCAGAAAGTGTGGGCTGGAAATGATTTTGCAAGTCTACCCATCTAATGCAACAGCATTCTTTGTCCATATTTAAGGATAGCTGCAGTGCCTTCAAAAGCTAAATGTTGTATGCAGCCTAATCCTATGCATGTCTAATAGCATTTATACACAGGATTGCAATCCTTACCACCTCTAACACTTGCTCCCAACCAGAACACCATATAAGCTCCCCAGCTTGTTCTCCCGGGTGGTTTAGAGATGCATGGAAACCTCATCAGCACTGCAGAAATAATCCAGATTGATACCACTTTAACTGCCATGGCTCAATGCTATGCAATTCTGGGAATTGTAATTTGTTGTGGCACCAGAGCTTTCTGACAGAGAAGGCTAAATGTCTCACAAAACTGCAATTTCCCGAATTCCATAGCATTGAGCCATGATAGTTAAAGTGGTGTCAGACTGGATTATTTCTGCAGTGTGGATGCAGCCCATGAGAGGCATTGTGCAAACACTGCTCTCTTTATTTATTTATTTTTCTTTTCTGTTTTTACTGCTGACATTTCAAGAGGTCTCCAGAAAAACTCATTTCAGTGAGCCAACAGTAGGCAAATGCCATTACTAGGGTGGAGGAAAACAATTTAATCAATCCACATGACTTCTATTCACTTAAAAGCTGCAGGAGTGAACAAGGCAGAAAATAATATTTGGGGGAGGAGAATGCCTACTCCCCAGTAGTACCTTCTGGTGTTGTCTTCCAGTTGGTTTGTGTTGGGGGAGAATCACTGAAAGTTAGAGAAAAGGGAGCAGTGGGATTCTGGGAGTTGTAGTCCAACAATTAACTTTTCCAAACCCCTTTCTTGCCATGGACTTGATACATTTGGCCAACAACCTTGTCATGCGTATTGTACCCATGGCAATCTATGCAGGATACTGGAAATGTTCATACATACATAAACTTTCTTTCTTGGTCACACCTGACTATCCAGGAGTTATTTGTAAGGAAAGCACTAACTGTGCTTGTTCAGTGAGAAAGGACATCACTTATCAGCATCCCTGAGGCATCCTTCTTTCCTTTCCTTGTACACACTGCCAGATTTTGTTGCAAAACAACCAAGGCCAGATGAACTATGTTGAAGCTGACTGTTTTGTACCAGGCATTTGGTAAACTGAGAATGCAGGCTGAACTGACCCGAGTGAGTTACTGTGATGATATGGACAATTTTAGAAAAGGCTGCTGTCTGTATTAGAGAAATTAAGGTAAACTATGGTTATGGATGTCCGTAGAGTATATGTAAAAAGGTAAGTGATCTGTCCAGTATGGGATATTGGGAGTGACTGGTAATTGGCTCAATGTTTGAATGGATTTTTAGAAGACTAGTTTTTAGAACGGTGGCTGCTACCACACTGCAGAATTAATGCAGTTTGACATGTGCTCCATTGTGTGATGGGAGCCGCTGTTGCACAACAGGACATTTTGCACAATGCCCTACTGCATGTCATTGCAGTTCTCCAACACAGTTGTGTGTGCTCTCCTAGGCCTTTGGAAAGTTCCCTTTTGGACTATGACTCCCATTGGCTAGAGTTTCAGGAAGCGGTAATCCAAAAAAGTAATTTTACCCCACCTTGGGTTCTCTGTTCTGATGGACAAAGCATGGCATATATATCTGATATGGAAGCTCAATTTTCCAGGGAACATTTCTACACCTTTTGTTGATGCTGATATTTGCTGTACTGCTTGCTTTCGATCCCACTGTGAGAATTGCTGCCCACTCCAAGTGGACCCATAATACAAAATCATCGCACCTACTCTCATCCAACAAGTGTTAGCAGCTTGCAGAGAAGAGTATATTTCTCTGGATCTTAATGACTGACGTCCAAATGGTTTCCATATTATGATGCACTGTGTTCACAACCCAGTTAGGTTACTGCTGGTCCCTTAAAAATAAGGGACGACTGGAAAAAAAATATTGTGGCCAGGCTGATTCAAATGGTAAGCAAACATCTGATGGTCCCCTTGGCAGGCTGAGAGCAAACAGCAAGGGCTAGCAGGGGCATTTGTTTCCATTCTGTGCCACCTGTATGGTGTGCCTGCAAAGGGGCATTAATTTCCAGTGGCCTCAGCAAGTTTTCCATGGAAGGGGAGTGTGTGCTCCACAAACAGAAAACAGTTCACCTTGAGCTCAGGTACCAGGACTTCTTGTTAATGAAAAATGTCATGTTGTTGAATTTTTTTTCAAGGCTCCTGTAGAAACGATGATCCTACAAAGAGCCAAAACCCTCCAATTTATTCAGTAAGTCTACAAAAAAAAAAATTAAATGCACAAAAATGTGCACTATTTTTGTCCACAATTCCTCCTTGGCATAAGAAGGTTTGCACACAATTTCCCCTAATATAATGCATTTCCTCATTAGAGATGGGAAAAATATTATTTATTCCCAGGTTGAAAAATGCGTTTCCCAATGGCTGAGGAACCCTTGTTGGAAAGAATGGCCAAACAGAGAGAATCGTGCCTAGTTTTCTTCCAGTCTTTGAATGTCTCAGAGGAATTACTCTGTGTAGAAAAATACATAAGCTTTTTGCATAAAAACCTGTACATTTTTGGTGCAGAAAAAATGTTTATTGCCAAAAAAAAAAAAAAAAAAAAGGTTTACTGTTTCCTATGTAGGATTTTTGTGCAAAAAGACTTATTTTTCTATGCAGGTTAATTCCAATGCGACACTTCAGGGCGTTTGAGCATAGGCTACATCTGCACTACAGAATTAATGCAGTTTGATACTGCTCCAACTGCCATGGCTCAAGGCTATGGAATTCTGGGATTTGTGGTCTTGTGAGATATTTAGCCTTCTCTCAGAGAGCTCTGGTGCCGCAACAAACTACAAATCCCAAGATTCCATGGGATGGCGCCATGACAGTTAAAGCAGTATCAAACTGCATTGATTCTGCATTGTGATAGCAGCCTTAGAGAGAATACTACAGAGGAATATCCATGGTTTCCCACAACAAGGGGAGGCCTTCTTTAAGTTTTCAGCCTTGCATGCGAGGATTGATTAAGAAAGATTTTCTATGCCTATTCCCTATTAATATACAATTTTTGCGTGCAATTTCTGAGCCATGAATAGAGTGTGCCATCTGATGGATAACTGTATTCCAATTCATATATCCATCCAATATGTATGGAAGAAGTTGGTTTGTTTAAAGATACTCACCATCAATGTATACAGCAGAGGATGGCTGACTCCAGCATTGCATGAGATACTTTTACATATGATTAATTTTCTTCAGGTCACTAAGGTTCATCGAGATGTTTTACATGCACAAAGCAATGTCAGCATAAATCAATCTGTGTTAAGTGATCCTCTTGCGTAGGAGTGTAAGAGTCACTTTCTGGATCAGACTAAGGTTTGCCCAATCTAGAACACCGTGCCAGAATTTCTGCCATGAGCACTGGCACTGGATGGCCCAGTAGAGGATAGTATTTGGCTGGTCCTACTGTACATGCCATTTTGACCAATCAAATAGGTCTAGAAGCAGCATTTTTCACATTTATAACTAACTGCAGAGGCTATTCCATCCTATGGAATCCTAGGATTTGCACTTTGTTGTTGTGGCATCAAAACGCGCTGACAAAGAAGGCAAAATACTAAGTTCTGAAATTAGATAAAAATTGTCCATGGCATATTTTTATTTACCACCCTCGATATGAGAGACTAGTCTATACAGACCCTTTGGTGTAATCCAGTAGAGCTTTTTTTAAAATACTTATGTTCACTTGCTGGGGTAACAATTCAAGGAGAAAGAGTTCCACCTAGTGTTTGTATGATATACGATGGCTTCCTTGGATGTGTGCTTTGATGGCATGGTTTATAAATGATTGTTTCTGTTAAGCCACGCTTGCCAACCTTGAGTTCCCAATGGATGGCATACTCTACCATCCCAAACTAGCATGGTCTGGAATTATGGAAGTCGTAGTCCAACAAGAGAGCCAGCATGGCATAGTAATGAGTTTTGGACTATGACTCTGCAGACTAGGGTCTGAATCCCAGCTCAGAAATGGAAACCAACTGTGTTAACTTTGGGCAAGTCATACTCTCTCAGCCTCAAAGGCTGGCAATGGCAAAACCCTCTAAAGAAACTTGCCAGGGAAACCCCATGATACAGCCATAGGATCACCATAAATTGAAAGCGACTTGAAGGCACACAACAACAACAACAACAACAACAGTCCAACAACACCAATGGAGCCAAGGCTGAGTGTAAAGGAAAGGGAAAAGAAGGGGAAATGTTAAAAATTAGAGTAGCAGAAGGGAAGACGGAAGAATCCTCACAAGCCATTAAAAATTTAAACATTCATTTATTAGAATATTTATGTAAAAAGACTCTCTTTACACCTTTTTTTAATACAACAGTTTTCATTGCTTTAACGGTTCCCCGCTGGAGACAAGAGCGTTTGTACATGAATGCACATACAGGCTACTGGCCTCTACTCAGCCTGAAGCAGTGAGCACCGGAAAGCTCACGTAAAGGTAGAGAGTACGCAGAGTCGTGGAGTGGGAAGGGGGCAAGCCGGATGGAGCCCCCTTTCTGCCGCTCAGCCCCTCTCTTACCTGTGCCGCTTGCAGACCCTCCCCAACGCTGGTGGGGACAAGTGTGCCAGGGGGAAAGGTGGGTTGGTCTCTGTTCGGATGGCGGGACAGACAAGCGCACACAGAGCGATGAAAGGGCCAAGGCTTAGCCCTCCAGGCTGAAGAAGAAGAGGGCAAGCCCAGGGTCGCTGGACAAAGAGAGCGGCAACTTCACAACACCATTTTGCGCAGGCAGACACTGTATGGCGAAAAAGGCACGGCGCAAGGGAAGAGAGAAGGAATGCCTCCCCCCTTTTTAGGACAGGGCAGGAGGGCAAAGGCGAAGAACTACCTGGGCAAAGGGGCAAGGGTCAGCAGGCACCAGCTTGGCTCTCCAAGAGGGCACACGCTCACAATATCCAGAGTTGGTCTCTAAAGTGCAAAACCGACAACAAATATGCGCAGCCCCTCTCTCTCGCTCTCTGCCTTACTCTCCATGCCCATGCACACAACATATACGCGTCCTTGATTTTTTAAAAAATTAAATGTTAAAAAAAATAAATATGATTAGCCGGCTTTGGAATCAGACTGAGATCAGAATTTTGAGGTAGGACAGAAATTGGGTCCTACTTCCTTTGGAAAAGCCAACTTGTTACACTCTGTGAAATGGAGACAGTCATTATTTCAGGAGTCATTATTCTACTTCCATGATCCAACAGAGGTAATTCTACCCCCCCAGAACAGAAAATGGTTAGATGTACACTTCATGGGAGGGGGAAACTTTGGGGAGGCATGACGAAACACAGCAGGGGACCATCTACAAATGGTAATTCTCCTTCCAGGGGTTACAGGGGAGTGCATGGCCAATTATAAGGGATTATGGGAACTGTATTCCAAAACAACTGGAAAGTCCAAGGTTCTCTACCCCTGCTGTAAAAGGATGGTATGTGCACAGAAAAACATTGGATAAGTCAAAGGGTTTTTATCCCCATTCCAGACTTCTCCCTCTTCAGGTACATGGAAGCAATGGGGAATCCCTGCAAAATCAAGACATCTTTGGCTAAGTGGCACATGGTATGGTTAAACTCTTTGCAGATCATGCCAGACTGCAGATGGGTATGCCACAAAGAAGAGGCAACTGGCTAGAGTAACATCTTCTTTGGACCAGATGTTGCTCGAAAAGCTAAGGCATACCCCAACTACCTAATAAATTTGATGTTCTCAGAGTATTAATCCAAAAAAGAAAACAAAATCAAGTTTAAAACTTTTTGGCTAGAGAAAAACATAGTATATCTGCCCTAAGAGCAGGGACAGTGAGCTTCTTTATTAACATCCCATTGCCCTTTTGTGGAAACATTTATTACCTTTTAAGAGATACCCTGTCTTTTAAAAAAATAATAAAAAAAATGGAACAGCAATTCTGTATGTACAACCATGTATTCATCTTTGGTCAACAAAATGTTCATTGAGTGCTTCTTTTAAAAGGTTATTTAGAAGAAAGAGTGACTAACTCAAGGAAAGGGGGATGTGTGATCAGCAGAGAGAATATATGACCTACTGATTTAGACATGTGCCAGTGGCTTGTGTATATGACCACGTAAACCCTGATGTTCTAATGAATGGATGGGAGGCATGCTTGCTCTCAGGCCAATTTTACCCAGATAGTTACCAAATCTGGAATAAGATCAACCCTCAGGGCTGCAGGACATCTACAGGTACATTCTAGAATCTCACTTCATTCATTAGAGGAAGGAGAGGAAGGAGAAACAGCAGACAAGAACACACCAAGAGACCTTAGGTTTGGAAGTTCAAAAGGCTAGAGTAACTTATGGCTTTATGGAAGGTTTTTTTTAAAGAAATCTCCAAACTCTAAAGCTTGGAATGGCAGCTATTCCCCAACTCAGAGCTTGGAAAAGTTACTTTTTGTGGATGCCAGTGGCCATGCTGGCTGAGAGATTGTGGGAACTGTCCTCCAAAACAATCACTTTCCCAAGCAAAGCTCCAACCATCTCCCAGTTCAGAAAGTTTTGTCAGATAGAGTGGCATTTCTGATGAAGGTGAGATGTCACAGTGCTGAATTCCCTACAAGCTGGAAGTGCGATTTAAAAAACGACAACCACAACTACCAACTGGGCTTGAAGCCCCAATGACACAGAAGGTCTAAAAACTCTTTTATGGGTGGAGTTGGGAGGTCTCTTAGTGTCAACTCCAGCAGGTGACAAGCTAATGTACAGGTACTGAGTTAAAGCCAAACTCAAAATCCCATGGAATTCTAATTTCACGACTTGCTTTAGACATGTCTCTCCAGTAACAATCAATCCACAGGAAAGCAGAAGAGGAACTGGCCCAATGTGAATTTCTGCTAACTCTTAATGCAAAGCAAAACAACTGGTGTGTTTTAGAAGAGCGTTTGTAGGGGGAAACAGCAACAACCAACAATGACCACCAAAACTGGTTCTCTGATGTGCAAATGGACAAGAGGTTTCACACACCCAAAAGAAAAGCAGATCTCTTTGTCCTGTGGGAGGAGGCAGGAGAAGAGAAAAGCACACCCTTAACCTGGCCAAGACACTCTTTCAATGGGGCGAAACTGGCTTTTCTTTTTTTCCAGGACAAGGCGATTGGGACGACCGCTAGAGCCGTCACTGGCTTCACAAAGCTGTCCAGCTGGCACAAGATATGTTCCACTTGGGGACATGCTCTCACTGTCTAGTCAAGTTTCCAAAATGAAAAGAAGAAAAAAAGAAAAACAGAAGCAGAGAGAGAATGAAAAGGGAAAGGGAGAGGGAGAGAAAGGAAAAAGCAAGAGAAAAGGAGAGCGTCCCTGATAGATATGTATGAGAGAGTTGTCTGTGTTTGTGTGCACGTGCAGGAAGCTCCCCCCTACAAGTCAGGTCTAGTAGTGCATTTCAGGGCTCACTGCCCTTTGGGGATAAAGGGCTCCCCCTCTTCGGGGTCCGGTCGAGGCCCAGGGTCACTCAGGCATCGCATGATCCGCTGGTTACTAGGGCTGTCACCAGTTCCAGGGGTGAAGACGTCATCGGTACCCGGAGAGGAAGGCTCTTTGGCTCTCATCACTAGCCCTTCCTCATCCTCGTCCTCTTCTGGGGACGGCGGCAGGCGGTTCATCCCCTTCAGTGCCTCATTCACCAAGTCAACAGACTCTGGAGACTGCGGGGAGGCAGGGTCGATGGTTATGATGGGGAGGTTTCCTGAACCCGGCTTGGGGTCATAAGCTAGAGGGTCTGGAAAGGGAGAAAGAAGGTAAGCACCACTGGAAAGAGAAGCAGACGAGAAGAACAAGACCAGCATTTTCCAAATGCATGACTCCCATGGATCCACCTTTTTAATTAAAATTTTCTGCACAGAGATTTAAAAAAGCTGACATTTGAGTGTTTGAGGGTAATAATCTTCAGAGGACATGCCTTTTCTTTCTTTTTTCCTCAAGGGAACTGGAGGGACATTTGACTTTTAGGAGTGTGTATGAGGCTAAGGCACCAGATCCTGTCTGATCCTGGAAGCTAAGCAGGGTAAGCCCCGGGCACTACTTAGATTGGAGACCACCAATGAATACCAGGTGCTGTAGGCTGTATTTCAGAGGAAGGAACTGGTCAAACCAGCTCTGAGTATTCCTTGACTAAGAAAACCCTAGGAAATTCATGGGGTCACCATAAGTCAACAAGTGACTTGAAGGCACACACATAAACACAAGATCCTTCACATTTTGCAAATGTGGACTCAAAGTCATGAAACACCATAATTATCTGAACAAATGTGAAATACACTTCACCGTGTTGCCTATTTTTATTGGATGTTAGTTTTAAGGTTAACTTCAATGTACAGCCTTGTTCTTGTGATTTTGGGAAAGTCCTATTAATTGACTTCTTGAATGGATGGTGTTGGAAGGTCTGATCCTTCCACTGATGTCCCAAATGTTTGTTCATTTAATCAGGCAGAATGAAAACTTTCAAAAAAGAAAACACTACTCAGTCTTGGGAAGGAGAAAAAAACAACACTGAACTATTTTGTTCCATTCCAAGAAACACAAATCAAGATGATGCTGGGATTGTTCAGATTTTCCCATGAGAAAAAGTCGATCTTGAAAAGGGGGGGAATTGGGGTGACACCTCCCTACTCTTCCCCATGTTTCTGCAGGAACTGATCTGGGCATGCTTCCTTCTGTTCAGCAGCTTGTCCAGAGAAGCAACAGGCAGAGGTTTTATGCCAGTTTGTTTGAGTTTGATACAGATACATACATACAGATTTTAACAGTCAGCAATGATATGCAATTTTAATTATCTTTGCATATTTTGTTTGAGAAGCTGTATTGTTATTATTGAGGCTATGTCAGTTGTATTTTTTTTCTTACTAAATTAATTTTCTTTTTAAAAACACCTCTTTTGGGGAAGAGTAGTTCAACGTTAGAAAGAATGTGATCGTTCCAACCACCATCATCTGATGAAGGACACCACACCCAAATCAATTCAGTTAGGAACATTCATGGCCAGACTGGTGGATCAAACATTTAACAAGCACCATCCTCTAGTCTACTTTGTGTATTTGGTATGAATGCATGATGAGAAATCCCAGAACGTGCATCCGATGGTTCACCACCAGATGATGACTTGCATGCTGACCCATGTTCCCATCTGACAAACAGCTGGCATCAGTTGCACTGTGTGAGTATATGCCCAAAGGATTCCTTCCTAAAGGACCCAATCCCTGATACATCAAGGCTCATGGTCTCAAGCAAAGAAGAAAACTGCACATTCATCTGGAATATGTCACTATAGTCCTTTAGATATTTTGAGACTGCAACTCCCATGCCTCACCATTGGCTATGCTGACCAAGGTTGAAGGCAGTCGTATGAGAAAAACATCTGGAGGGCTACTGGTGACCGCTTCAGTATATATCTGCACACATGTAAGGTGCATAATCTTCAAACTCATGAAGACTGAATGTCAGCCAAGGTAGTAGCCAGCATGCAAGAGTCCACCAAGGGAGTGGGAACTTGCTGGTGGAGGCAGGATATTCTTCAAAGCGCTATTACAAGTTACTCATGGATATCAATGGGTGGAAATAACTCCTCTGGGTAAGTAATGTTGGAGCCCTTAATTCTGTTCATTCTTCAGGCCCACGAAAGCAGCAGTTCTTGGGCTCTTTCAGCATGTCCTCTGGGAGGTTATAGAACTAGGCTAATACAAAAGGACACAGGACCCAACACTGTGTTCAAAATGAAGGGTGATTGAGGAGAGAGGAAGGGATAGGAAACTAAGTAGGTAGAAGTACTAAGTTGGGATGCAGCTAGGATTCATTCTTGGTTTATAGGGAAAGGGGGTGGGTGGGTGGGTAAACTTATACAGACCACAGCAGGGATGGCTGGGTTTGGTTCCATTACCTGCTGAGGAGTAGTAGCAGCAATCCTAATTATAGGCAAGGGTCTGATTAAAAGAAAGAAGAAAGGCAAAAGAAAGAGCTAGCAGGAGAACCCATCCTTTACAGAGATCTTGTAGGTCTGCTGTACTAGGGGTGTTACTTCACTCTCGAGTTCTAACAATGGGATATTCTGGGTCGAAAGAAATATGTCAACCAGAATCAACTGGCTGGAGACATTTTGACATAGGGCCCTCTTTGTTTCCTTTCCCAAGATTCAACTAGATTTGTTTGTTTTACAGGTTCCCCTAGTGTGACACAACATTTTGCCACTCCTTCTGTCAATCTGTATCATGTAGCAGTATAGATTCTTAATATTGGGGTGGGCAACTATGTGGAGGCTAGGGGTCAATCTCTCTTGACCAGCCCCCATGAACCACATTCACACCCACAGAAAGACCAAATACCTCCACTTCCCTCTGCAGTCCCTCTCAAAATGGTGATAAGAAGTTATTGTGTTACTTCCTGTCACCATTTTGAGAGGGAATGCAATGGAAAACAAATGGAGTTATTTGCAGGGTTCTGGGATGCTTGTGGAAGTAGGAGTATTCTTTTGTGTTTCTGCCTGTTTGGGAAGTTTCCAGCATGGTTTTGGGATAAAAAATGTCAAAAAATCATGCTAATTAAAAAATAAAACACATATAGAGGAGGTTGGATACTTTAGGGCAGGGGTAGGCAACCTTTCCCCTTTAAGGGCCGAGGGACTTCAGCTCCCAGAATCCCAGGAGCTATTGGCCAACATGGGACTATTGGCCAACATGGCTGAGGCTTCTGGGAGCTGAAGTCCCTTGGCCCTTAAAGGGGACAGGTTGCCTACCCTTGCTTTAGGGGACTGGTGGAGAGCTTTAGAGGCTATAAAACAGGGGTCCTCAAACTATGGCCCGCGGGCCACATGCGGCCCGCTGAGGACATTTATCCGGCCCGCCAGGTGTTAGCAGCCGACTTGTCCCAGGCCTGCAGTGCGCATGCCTGGACCTCCAATAGTCTGAGGGACAGTGAACTGGCCCCCTGTTTAAAAAGTTTGAGGACTCCTGCTATAAAAGTATGATCCAGAGGTCACAAGCAGCTCACAGATTGCAGTATTCTCAACCCTGCTTTACACCATCATGACCAGTAACATCTTCATAGACCAAATTTTCAAATTGCAAATTAGTTAAAAATACAGATACCTAATCATAGCCTATTCTTCTCAGTATTGTCTACACTGTGGAGTTTAGAGTGGGAATCATGCATGGTGCATGTTGCCCTGGTGAGGCTCTATGTGCAGCCCCCTAGATCTCATCGCCCCAAACCCATGGCATCCCAAGAAAACATTTTACCTGAGAAAAACTACTTTTCAGCCAAAAAAAAAATATTAATCTATGGGGCATCATGGTGCAGCCCATGCAGCATCGGCAGGTGCTGAAAACGGGCCCCCGATTCCGGAGCAAGTCCCTACCTGCGTCAAATCAAGCCTTATGCAATATGAACAAGTACGTTAAGTAATATCAGCACTGGCTTGAACCTTTATTCCCAAATGATCTCTGCTGGATATTGTTTCTAATTTCTGGAGGTCATAAGAGTCCCTTCTTCTCACCTGAGCCAATGCGCGCCCTTGACATGGTTGGCGAGTCTATCTTGTGTGCTGGGACTGTTAGATAGTTGTTGATCTGAAATCAGAAACAGACAGATTTATCAAAGGCTCTTTCATCTGGAGGTCTCAGCAGATTATGCCATCAATTTGCATCTAGCTGTGGGAAGATAGCCAGACACTTCTCTAATCTCCCCAATTCTCAGCAATGGAATGGTCATAGGGGGGTGACTATCACAGCATAAAGGTGAGTTTGGGCAGGGGCCTTTGGTTATTGCAGATGGAGAAAGAGAATACTAACCTCCACAACAACCAACAAAAGATAAAACACAGGCATAAAGTGGACTTAGTCCACCATACATCACTAACAGGATGCCAGACATTATATACAAAGTGAACATACCAAAATAAGAGGACAGAGGTGGTTAGATAAGAATCCATTAAACATAAAATGGGGAACACGATTTGGCCATGCCAACTTTGTCTCTGATCCTGCCCAAACTGGAATATGGTTTCTGAGACATTTTTGAGGCTGGAATTTGGTCCTTAGGCTGAATAGAAGGTTCCTCAGAAATGCATCCACTTTTCTCCTTTCCTTCTACCTTCCCAACCATTCCTCCCAAAGCATCTGAAACAAAGCAAGTTTTTTGTTTGTTTTTAAAAAAACCTACAGTTTCTAGAATCCCAAACACCCAGAGGCTCAGTGCTGGGGATTCTGGGAGCTGTCGTTCACAAATTAATTTCTCCAACTGTACCTTGAGAGTTAAAGCCAAGAAATATTTAGTGCATAATCAGATTATGGCAACAAAACAAAGAAGTGTTAAAGGCAACTGTTGAAGCAGGCCTCAAATTTGTCAGTCACTGAAAAGGAAGGCCTTGAGCTACATTCCCACAAGCTAACAGCATCCCTTTCAGTCTAAATCCAGACTAAATCCAAATCACCTCACCTTCTGTTCCAATTGCCGAGCCTTCTGCCTCCTTAGCAACATCTGGTTCCAGGCTTCTTCATAAGGATCTGCCACCAAAGTGTGTCGATTATATGATCGTAGCTGGAACGAAACTCAAACAAATCAGACATGCATGGCATGTGTACACATATACATATGTACAAAAACTCACTTGCCTGAAAAGAGTAAGCCATTTATGGCAGGTCTCAAGGGAATTAAACACAACTAATATTTAGAAAAGCAGCAGCAGTGAGTTGGAAAGAGCAAACAGGTACAACATTCAGCCTTCCAGATGATGGTAGACTCTAACTCTCACCATCACACCACTGAAACAGAGCCAGTCAACAAGGCCACTGTTCAGTAATTTTTGTCTGTAAAGACTCAGGCTGCACAGATCAAGAAATCCATTGTATTGGTTTCTGTTGCATATGCTTTGATGCTTCTCCCACTCAAGGTATCATTGTTCCAGACACAAATGTTGATCTCTCTTGCCTGGTGACTTTATGCTCCATCCTCAGCCCCCACAGTCCCATCATTGCGCATTGTAGTCATCCTAAAGGTGATGGTGGGCAACTTGTGGCCTCCAGATGTTTTTGAGACAGCAGCTCCTCTTAACCTGACCCTACTGGCTGAACAAGTGGCTAAAGCTGATGGAGTCCAACAGCATCTGGAGGGCTACATGTTTCACACCCTTGACATAAGGTCTTGTATTTGGGCAACAAAACAATTATCCATTTGTTTTACCATGAGCCCAGATTGCCTGTTAACTCACATAATTTTGTCTAGTTGTGAGAATTAGCCTCTCTTTAGGTGAGGGTTACAGGAGAACTGCATGAGAAGGAACACCGGAAATTTTCTAACCAGTTTTTCCAGACCACAGATGCTAATGAGGTCCTTATCTTACCCTCTGTCTGGTTTTTTGTAAGTTGGTACGCAAGATCTTTCTGATCTCTTCCTCCTTGTCCTTTGAGAGAGCTGGCAGGATGCGTTCCACTGGCAAGGTTTTTGGGTTGATATTCCTGCAAGATTCAGAGAGCAGCAAAAGGTCAAATCAGACAATATGTTTAAGCCTGTTTTTAGAAGAGATGCTCTTCTAGAGATACCTTGTTTATCATAGAATCTTATTGCCCTCAACTGTGTATCTTGCATTTAGCACATCTTGTTTTGTGACTCATCATCACAAAGTAAACATGGGCTTAATTTGAAGTTTGATCACATATTCCCTGCAGTTAACAACTTTGTCTGTCACGACGGGTTTTCTTCCAAGAATATATATATCCTTCAGCAATCAGACTTTCTAATTCTGAATTGCTGCAGGAAGTATATTCCCATAGGGAAGGGAAAAAAAAAACATTTTGAGAAGAAAAGCAGGCAAATTGAAGAGAACACACACTTCTCTCAATGTCTCATTTGGCCAAAGCTCCCTAGCATTCCTAAGCTGGTTTTACTTGCTTTTTTAGCTTATCCTTGTACA
Organism: Phrynosoma blainvillii; assembly: GCA_026167975.1. Classification (NCBI taxonomy): domain Eukaryota; kingdom Metazoa; phylum Chordata; class Lepidosauria; order Squamata; family Phrynosomatidae; genus Phrynosoma; species Phrynosoma blainvillii. The sequence goes on from JANUYF010000008.1 coordinate 25,500,298, forward strand.
TTGCCCTGAAAAATATCACTGAAGGACAACATAAATATATTTTTAATTAATAAACCTGGTTTGCAGTGTGTATGTACGGGGATTTTGATTAATTGCTAAGCTGGAGTTGTGCCCGGTTTCCATTGCCCAAGATGGGCCTGTGCTCTCTTCCACCCCTTTCTCTGGGCAACTTTCCTTCAAACTAATCCATTCTTTACTTTTATCTCAACGCTTCAGATTCTCTAAGAAAAGGCTCCAGATTTTGTATGCAAAGCAAATTACACAAGACTGAAAAGTCAAACTGAGCTCTGGCATGTACTTGTAACAATTAAAATTTTGGACTGGATCCTGGGACATGTTCTAATCCCTAGTGAATGGGCTACTCAATTTTTTTCCAGCCTTATCTAAGTCATAGGGTTGTTGTGAGAATAAATAAGGAAGGAGAAGAGGAGTGTACTCCACCTTTAATTCATTGGAGAGATATAAATATAATTAATAAAGCAAATAACCAAATATCAAGGAAGTTTTGCCATGCTGAATGAGACAGATGACACAGGGGCTAAACTATGAATCAGGAACTCCCTAGTTCACATTTCACCTCTGCCATAAACTCACTTAGGTTGCATTTTCACTGCAGAAATAATGCAGTTTGACACCACTTTAACTGTCATGGCTCAATACTATGAAATGATATTTTTGTGAGACATTTAGCCTTCTCTGTCTGAGAGCTCCAGTGCCATAACAAATGGCAATTCCCAGAATCCCACAGCACCGAGCCATGGCAGTTAAAAGTGGTTTCAAACTGGGTTATTTCTGCAGTGTGGATGCAGCTTAAGCAGTGTATGCTATTATTCTCTCATTCACTGCTCATCCACATCTGTAAAATCAAAATCACAATACCAACCAATTTTACAAGTTTGCTGTTTGGATGTATGGCACGATCAACATGTACAGAGTACTCTGAACCCTGAAAATCACTACATTTCTCCCCATTTAATGAATCAGACTCCTTATCTTCTGTTTTCTCAGGATGGTACTCACTGCATGGAGACCGTGGAGACGGCAGAGGGGATCTTGCCCATTCCCCCGCTTTCCACCAGCTCAATGGCTTGTTTCATCTCCATCTTGTGATAAAAGGCAATTAGTTGGGGCTCTTTGGATCTTTCCCCAGCAATGAGGCACTTCTTCACGTACTTCTTGTTGAAGCGGTTCAGCCTTGGCAAAAGCAAAATGATCATGGGGGGAAGCAGAAAAGGAGGAATGAAATAAGAAAAAAGAAAGAAAAATGGCATTATTTGTATTTATTCATTTATTATAAACATTATTGACATCTCGCCTTTTCCCCAAGACTGAGAAACATATATATTGGTTTACCTATGTTGCTGTTTTAAGTGAAAAGCCTTTAGAAAGTGGTTTTATTACACAGATATTAATTGGAGCTCACTTTTTAAAAAAAATTACTTTGAAAAGTTGATATAAACAACGAGATTTAAAACCTGTTTTATTTACTTTTTTCTGAGTTATCAGCACTTACTTGTCTTTCCAGTGATGGTGACCGTAGTGGCCACATATATCTTCAATCCCCGTCAAAAGGTGATCCAAGAACTATTTCAACAGAAGAAATGTGCATTTGTTTCTCATTTGCTGTACACCAATTGCATATCTTATATCACTGTCTCCCACAACATTTAAGCCGGGCCTAGGAACTCATGACCTTCCAGAGCTTGGTGGGCTGTAATTCCCATCAGCCACAACCAGTCTGGCTAAGCATCAGAGAAGCTGTAGTTTGATAGTTCAGACTAGTAGTTTAGTAATAGCTGGGAGGCCACAGGTTTGACACAGCTGACCTAACCTAAAATATACTATACAAAGGAAAATACAATTTCCCCCTAAGAGGCTGTTGCAAAAATGTAGTTGCCTTTTGGTGACTCCCATGAATTCCATAGGTTTTTCTTTGGCAAGGAGTACTCAGCTTTAGGAAGGTGTTGGCAGCTGGGATCACTTGTCCTTTTGCTTCATCCTGGAGTACAGGGTTGGTGTGTGAATGTCCAGCCTGGCTAAACATTGAGTACATGGTACATGGTACTCAAAGGTGTTCTTGCCAGTTCCTTCCTCTGAAAATATAGCCTACAGCACCTAGTATTCATTGGCTATCTCCCAACTAAGTACTAACCAGAGCTGACCCTGCTTAGCTTCCAAGATCAGATGGGATCTGGTGCCTTGAGGGTATTTAGGGTTACAGCCCACCTGTAACCTCTGGAGGGGTGGTATTCACCATTTTGTCACATTTGGGCACATCTGAGGTGCTTACACCCTTTAAAGGCCTTTAGCAGCCTTCCTTTTGCCTATATGCAAGAACGAGAATGGACCTCCTGCTCCAGTCACTTTCTGGTTTGAAGAAAAGGCAGAAGGCGAACAGCATGATTAGTGGTTAGCATGTGAAACCAGGACTCAGGGAGACCAGGTTGAAGTCCCAACTCAGCCATGGAAACCCACTGGCTGATCATGGTCAAGTCAGCCTTTATCTACATGGACTAAATACCACAACTCCCCCCTGGGTTCACTGCAACTTGGTTACGCGATGCAGGCTTAAAAACCCAAATTGGGTCCGAACTGTCTTCACAATGCCCAGACTGAATTTGGGGTTTCAACTTACAACCCACATTTACTTAACTCACCTTTTGTTGAAGGTTTTCTGATATTTTTCCCCCCGCAGCAATGGTGGTAGCTGCTTTCACTCACGGGGTACCAAGGCACTTGTCACCGCTGTCGCTGTGAGTACGTTGCTCTGAGGTCAGAACAAAGTGCCCAGTGTTGTTGTTAGCATGGTTGGGCACCTTGTTTTGCAGCAGCGGAAGGGCAGGTGGCTTGGGACCGCACAAGCGAAGGCAGCGTCATTGCTGCAAAGCAGGTAAGAGGCAAATTTGGAGACAGATTACTCTGGGGACACTTTGGAGTGTTCTGATCCGTGTACATGAATCCACAGACTTGCTCAACTTCAGGGAATGGCAATGATAAACCTCCTCTGAAGAAGAAAACCCCATCTTTGGCTCGCCAAGAGTCTGAAACATGGTGTCACCAGTGCAACCCCCAAAACAACAACAACAACAACATGATCCGAAAGAAATAACATTGCAAGATGCTGGAGGGGAAAAATCGCATTCTTCATTTGGAAATCCAGAAGACAAAAGACTAACTTCTCATTCAAGAGACAAAAAGCAACTTCTGCCACTGACAAGAGTTCTCGCACTCAAACCTGATTAAGCATAAAACCAGAAACCTGGTGTGAGTCCAGTTTAGACTTTTTAAAAAATAGTCAAAACATTTAAGGAGCTTCTCTCTCCCCCACCTCCATCGCCCGCTATTGGTGAGATCTGTCTTGAATTAAGCTGAAATCCACTTGTGAAAATGCCCAAATTGGGTGCAGTGCCAAGGTAGGACCATTGGTGGCAGAAGAGTCTTGTTCCAAACATTGCTTGGTTAAGTCAAGCAACGGTTGAGTCTTGGAAATATAGCACAGAAGTAGATTTATGTGGACCATTATCCACACTTTATCCCTCTTTCAAAATATTCTTTCCACGTTATTACCTTCACCGTTAGATGTCTTTAAGTCAACTCTGATTTGTGGCGACTTTGTCATAGGGTTTTCTTGTCAAGATTTAGTCAAAGGAGGTTTGCCATTGCCTACCTCTTAGGCTGAGAAAGACCTAAGGTCACCCAGTGGGTTTCCATGGCTGAACAGGGTTTTGAATCCTGATTTGAACCCTGGTCTTTCAAAGTCCCAGTTCAACCTTCAAACTACATCATCACACTGATTCTGTATGTGTTATATCCAGATATAAAACAGATGAACAAAGCTTGAATACTAATTTAAACTAACATGCTCCTGTAGTTTGTTACAGCCTTTGAAAAATAATTTGTTGCCATTTTCCATTGTTTTTTTTAAAAAGATTGGTAAGAGAATGCCAGAAATGATTTATCTCAAAATGACTTTTACAAATGCCTTAAAATGACCTTAAAAAGTAACTTTAAAAAAGAAATTAATTTAAATACGTCATCTGTTGCACTAATAAAAGTGATACCCTTGTTATGTTAGGTTTGAAATGAAATTCTGTTATGCCATGGTTACAAAAAATGGTAATTAGTTAATGATTGATTGATTGAATTAGTTAAAGGAACTAGATTACTTCTAACACATTCCTTTCAAGTGCTGGAGAAGAGATATGAAGAGAAGTACAGTTGACCCTTCGTTCTTGCAGGGGATCCATTCCGGAGACTGGAAAATCGTGTATATTCAAGCCCCAAAGGCTTGAATGGAGGCGCATTCCCCATTTTGTCCCCCTCCATTCGCCACCCACAGATAGGCGAGGGACGTGGATCCCAAGACTGCGAGAACGGAGGGGCGACTATACTGAAACAGGTGAACAGAGCACTCTCTGAAGTGCATGTGCCCATACACAAAACACACACACACACACATACACATCATCACCAAGGAGAAGAGAGGCATTACCTGCGTGTGGATTTCCTCATTGATGGACCGCTTGGTCTCTTGCTTTTTTTTCACTGCAAGAAGGTCCACCAAAGGACGAATGGTCATGCCCTGTGAAAAGACAAGGCTGGTTACATTCAGTAGGCCCTTAATATGCCAAGTGTTTGGATGGACCCATTCTGAGTCTTCTTCCAGTTGCATTTGAGGCATCGTTCTTTCTGATTTATTTCCCCAGTTCCTCAGAGAGCTAGCAAACTGGCTAAGCTCTGCAATTAAGGTTAATAGGAGTGATTGGTATTTAATGCCTACCTTACTTCTCTATTTCAGAGGTAACCAAGATATTAACAAGACTGCCAGATATATCAATAGGAGACTCTCCAAGAGAAATCAGGAATCTTACTGAGTACATAAATAGGGTTGTCAGACTGAAAACTGGAGAAGGCATCAGTATCTCTAATGATTGTGCAGAAAAGGGGCTTTCTGTTGGTGTTGCTTGTCACACAACAATATGTAACACTGGACAAAATTCCCTCTTTTGCAATAATAATAATAATAATAATAATAATAATAATAATAATAATAATATATTTATATTTCCTGCCTCTCCCTACGGATCGATGTGGGATTACACAATTAAATGAATACAATATGCAAAATACAAACAATAAAATAGTGAAATCAAACAACAGTAATAAATTGTAAGAGCACAGAATATAATATAATAAAATAAATAAAAATAGAATAAAATAAAATAAAATAAAATAGCCAATCATCATCATTAAAGCGACAGACACCATCTCCAGTTTTCACATTGGCAACCCTATATATAAGCCTGTGTAGAATGACTATTTTAATGTCCACCCATCTAATATGCAGAGGATAAACAGCACTGCCATCCTAAATGTGACATCATCATAGAAGGTTCTGCCTTCTTCCAGATCACCGTTATTCTATAGAGCAACTTTCTCCATTTACTGCTACCTGCTCCAGCTTCCAATGTGGTAAAGTGCTCGGTATGTTGAACTGAGACCTAGGAGATCCAGGTTCAAGTCACGGCTGAACCATTAAACTCGCTTTATGATCATCACTCCTTTAACATGATCTACCCTACAGGGTAGTTGGAGGGATAAACTGTGAGGCAAGTTCATAACTTTGCCCTCATTGAGAAAAGTAATAAATAAGAAAAGAAAAGAAAATGTCTAGCATAGCAGGGAGCAGACTGGCGCAGAAACTTTTTCCTTCCAGTGGGAGTTTATTGTTGCTGTTTTAATTTGATCAATTTTATTGTTCTGTTTTCATTTGAGGGAAACCAATAAAAATGGCATTCTACTCCTAAAGAGAAGGAAAGACAATGAGGCCTTCTACCTTATAATTTTTCCATCATGTTTTGCAGCAGGAATAGACCAGACTTTGTCTGATAGCTGTGTCCAGGATCTCCCCAGACCTGGCAAAGAGAGGGGCCATGAAGTCCCACCTGGACAAAGACTGTGAAGAAGATGACCGTGATGATGGCCGTGAGGAACATCTCTCTCATATGGAAATGCTTGTAGTCAAGGAGGTAACCCAGGGAGAAGGCAATGGCTCCTCTCAAGCCACCATAGGCAATAATGAACTGATCCTTCGGGGTCAGCTTCACAATGCGGAATTTGTTGATGAACCAAGTCAGCCCCAAGACACCTGAGTATGAAAAGACAAAGAGTGTTGAACACTGCCCAAATGCCAAGGCTCCATATGAACACTGGCACTTATTCAAAATTCATACAAACAAGAAAGCACCACCGCGAGATGTGGCAAAGTGCTATTATTTGGCTCCTTACCTCTCTCTTCCATATTGTCAAAACCATGAGCAGCTCCTTTTTCAGAGACTGCTGCAGCCTGGTTTGAACAAAAGGCAGGGAGATACAAAATTTATGAAGGCAAGGAAGACATTTAGCAAATACATGCAGGGACAGTTCAAGGAAACAGCCTTGATGAGTATTATGGAGGAAGAATGTTACTGACTTCACATCAGCTGCCAACAATTTCTTTTCCTAATTGTAGCATAAGCTTTTGTTGACTTGGTCTACTTTGTCAGATGCATGAAGTGAACATGCATCTGAGGAAGTAGACCAAGCCTACAAAAGCTTATGCTACAACTTATTTTGCACAGTTAGTCTCAAAGATGCTACAAGATCCCTATAACTATTCTATATATTTTTAAAAAAACAGCACTAATTTAAAACAGTTTAAAAAGATTTAAAATATTACAATGAAAATCAAAATATAACACACCCCATTAAGACTGCGTGGAAGAAGTTGTGGCAACTCAGACCAAATCTACGAAAGCTTATGCAACCACTTCTTTCACAAAGGTGCTACAATATCCCTGTGCATACTGATATTCCAGACTAACACGGCTATGTCTCTGAATTCTACTCCAATAATATGTTGGACTATGAGAACAAAACAGCATATGAAAAGATGGGCGGGGGAAAAATACAATTTAACACTCTCCTCTAGACATTAAGATGCTTCTGAATGCAGAAAGCTAAAACATCCAAGATAAGATTGGCTTAAGAATTTTCTTCTTGACGTGTTAGCTTTCTAAAAGCAGGGCCATTGCTTGGAAGGGCATTTTCCCATGTCTAACACCCTGGGAAGCCGATGGGGTCCACTAACATTGCCTGGCCTGGGGCTCCTTTTAAATGGTTTTCTCTCACGGTATTCTGAGCAATGTCAAGAGGCTGGAACGACCAACCTTCTAACTCCCCACAATTCCCATGCCCTAGCATTGTTCAGAAGGGTTATGGGAAATTAAAAGAGTGTCCAAACACAGTCCTATAGCTGTGCTTGGAGTTCTATCACCACGGCAAAAGAAATCTGCCTGGATGTTGAGTCACAAGAGGAGAGTTTTGTGAAGACACTATACCCTGAACTCTACTCAAACTTATTATTTGGTGTTGGAGTATGCCATGTGCTTACGATGCTGGGAAAAAGGTTTTTAAAGGAAATATTTGAGCTAGCACAAGAGGAAAAAAATGTTTAATCTCTGGCCCAAAGAACTGTGTCTTGTCTGCATCTGTGGACACTATTGATGGATCAAGAGAGAATTTTGTAACTTGGATAAAACCATGGTCACTACTTAGTGTATGCATACTTAGTGTATGCAGACCTTATAGACAAGACAGAACAGAACACTTGCAGCTCTTAATATAGTCAAGGTACTCAGACACTTTACTCACTATTCTGGCCCTTTTCAAGCTCACATCCCTAGGCACAGCTTGGAAAGTTACTTCTAAAATAGTTGTAATTATTAGGCCCAGCAAAACAGCTACATACCAATAGAATTGTTTGTTAAGAAACACTAACTTTTTGTTTCCCTCTGAATATTGCTATTCCAGACTAAAACAACCACGTCTCTGAATTTTTGCTTCCTTGTTATTCAAAAAAGTAACTACAATAATAGGGGTTTTTTTTGAGCTATTAAGCTGCTGGCCTGTGAAGCAAAACACACTGAAATAGTGAAGTGATGCACTCCTCACAGTAGAAGTAATTAAAAGCAGTGACAGTTATATTGCAAATGGGCTAAAATTATCCCTTGCTATGTTACAAGCATTATAGAATTTAGATATGCTTAACTGATTGCCAAATGGTATTAATTTAAATGTGTTATTTGTGGCTAATTACTACTGAACGAGAGGCAAGAAATCTTCTTTCCCATCCATCATTCATCCCTGCACTTCATTTCCTCATCAAAAACGCGGGATGTTTTGCTTTAATTAATGTTATTTCCAAATCAATTCCAAATTTTCTTCCCATCTCTGTTTTGAATCTAGTTATAAAACTCTGTGTTCCCACCCCACATTGAAATCCATGTACCCTTTCAATATGCATTTGTTTTCCTAATGCACAGTTATTTATACATTTGACGTAACCCAGGCATTTTCCTTCATTTCTTTCCCTGACATGTTTGTGCATACGAAAGTCAGCTGTATCCATTTTTAGCCATTCGCATTTTAAAACATGCTTTTGTTTTGTGCACTCTTCATTTATCCATAGCATCCTGCAAGCCTTAAATTGTACAATTTCTCAAGGTAAGATGCATTTCTTCTTGCAACGAGTTTCAGCAGCTGGGAAAAAAAGGCTACTTTTATCAGAACGGTTGAATCTAACAAAATTATTTTCCATTCCTACCTAAAACCCGGGCAATCAAACAAAAAATCAGGGTGCCAATGACAAAAGTCCAGTTCCAGTGATGTTTCCCAGCTACGGTAGAGACACCAAGGAAAATAAAGATGAGAGTCTCACTGACACTGCTCCACATCTTCAGGAAATATTTGATGGTAGTGTGGGATTTATGGGAGATGTTGGCCTCCACGTAAGGGCGCATCACCACCCCGGCAGCAATGAGCCTGCAAAGGAAGAAGAAATGTGCTAATGAAAGCCACAGAAACCACAGAACAGATCATTCAGTTAACAACAACAAAAAGCATCTGAGTATATCAAAACATTCAATTTAAGACACCCATATACCTTGGTCGCCTCAGATGAATAGGAACTGTATTCCAGTGAGCGAACAGGTTTGCGGAGGACAGATACAAGTCTCTATTCCCTCTTCTGTGCTCAGCACAGAATCAGTGTCTGTCCTTCACTAATCAGTCCCCAAAGGATCAGCAAAAAAGTCGCAGGCTAGTAAGTTTTACGGACTTATTCACAAGGCGGACTTAAAATTAGTCCTAATACAACGAGGGTTAGAAGTAGACGGGCTCATTTACACAGGGGGAGGGGTGTCATTAAGAGACAGAACATGCACCAAGCCCAAGACGCACTGAATCAAGAGGATGTGTGTGTAAGCCAACCTCTAGTGGGACTCAGGTGCTTCTGCCTCACTGCATCTCCCCCATGGTTTATTCTGCCTGAAATCCAGCTTCTTTCCCTGTAGGTTCCAAATTATGCAGGCAGGGGCCATTGTTTCCTTCTTTGCTGATGTGCTGACAATACTGGCCTGACTAGCAACCAAGCCCAGGGATGAGTCACTCATCAGGCTTAGCAGGGATCGGTTGCTACGTCAGACCCGAAGAAAACAGGGTTACAAAACAGGAGGAGAGGCCAGACACTTCACTGAACCAAGAGAGCACTGTTTTCTCACAAATGCATTTGTGTTTCGTACACAGACAATGGCCCTGCCTGAACGGGCCAAATGCAACGGCTTCCCCACCAGCCGCATGGTGGCGAGACGGGACAATGCACGGCCCAAAGTCCGGTTCCGGTGCAAGCGGACTGGGCAACACCTGGCCTACTCAGCACCAGAACCAAGTTTTACCCCTCTTACTCTGGATTTTAATAAGTCATCAGTTGCTCCAGATCTTCAGGAAGATCTGGAGCCCTCCATTCTGAAGCCAAGCAGCTCTTGGAAATATGTCCCACTGAGTCGCTTGGCACGTCTGCCATTGCCACCAGTTGTTTGCTCTGAGGTCAGAACAAGGGGCCCAGCCATGAGACCGTCTGCAGGAATAAAGTGACCTGCGGTGACATTGGATATACCAAGTGTCTCAGCTCAGATGTGTGTGTGGTCAGCCGCCCAGCTTCAGAATGGAAGGCTTTGCAATGGATGAGGGTTGAGTTAACTCCCAAGGCAGGAGCTCTACACTGACCCATTCCAGTGCAGACAGGGCCATAGTCTTCATAGGAAAAAAACTTTTACATATCTGCTCCTGGATCATTTTATTTCTCCCAGTGTGAGCTGATCTTCAGTCTTATCAGTTCCGCTTCCAGTAAACAGTATCAGCATTTAGTAAAAAAATGAGGCCCCAATATGTTCAATCTAGAAATGCTAAGAAAAGGACTTGGAAAATTTACTCTTTTTTGGCCTATAACTCCCAGAATCTCCAGGCAACATGGTATGTATGCAACATGCAATGCCCCCCCCCGCAAGCTTTTTTGTGGATCCACACTACAGAATTATAGTAATTTTATCCCACTTCAACTGCGGTTGTTTCAACCTATGGAATCCTGGGATCTATTATTTCATGTAATACTTAGAATTCCCTGCCAGAGAACTCTTATGTTGCTGTTCAAGGGGATGTAGTGGGGAAATGTATCTAATTCACCAAACTAAAAATTCCCAGCACTCCATATGAGGGAGACACACCAGTAAAAGTGGCATCGAAGCACTATAATTCTGCAGTGTAATTCCATTCCTAATTTTAGGAGGATTGGTGCAACTGTTAGGGAATAGCACCAACAAGATTCAGACCAAAGTAATCAAAGCTCTTTGAGTGCTTACGGAAATTATTATTAGGATTAAATGTGACACAAGTTTTCATAGCCAGATGGATGACTTAGTCTGCGCTATTCAGCGGAATGAAAGGTTGTCAAATTCATCCAGAATGCATACATTGTGCAAAAATGCTTAAGAAGAGTGCTTGGACTTTCTTAATCTGACCATTGTATTTTGTTTGCAGAACAGACCCCTTGTTACTACAGCAGTTACGATGGTCTTTTTTCTTTTCTTTTTGCATTCATGTATAGACACCCCCCACCAAAGTCACACACCAAGTTTATAGCAAGAAATTAATGGGTTGCATTTTTTTTTCCAGAGCTGTAAGTCAGAAGGAAGGGGAACATTGTTTAGGGGCAGAGCACATGTTTGGTAGGCAAAAGTTTGCAGGTTCGACCCCACCTACCTAGGTAGGCTGGGGTAGACTCTTGTCTGAAACTCTGGAGAGTTGTTGGTGGTTAGTGTAAAACATTATATGTTGCATACATACCATGTTGCCTGGAGATTCTGAGAGTTATAGGCCAAAAAAGAGTAAATTTCCCAAGCCCTTTTAAATGGACTGACAATCTTACTCAGTATCAAACAGTTTCCTGTATTTCTATTGAAAAGCATGTACCTGTTAAATGTATATTATCTATTTCGAGCATCCGTGAGACAATCATCCACCTATCTTACCACTATGGCACCAAATGTGGGATTCCCACTTGTTCCACTGCTGCCAATCTCACTTGTGGGTGCTTAAAATAGCCTGGACCTAAGCCATATAGGGCTTTATAGTTCATCACAAGCCCTTTGAATTATGTCCAGAAACAAACCAGCAGTCAAGAGGCCTATTCTTTGTTTTCCCTCCACCGGCAGGCAAACACATTTCTTTTCAAACAGGCTTTTAATACGTAATTGTGCCCGGAGAGGCTTCTTATTGGGGTGTTGGTTTGGAAGATTTTTAATGGTTTTATATTTTTAACTTAGTATTTTACAGTTTTTTAAAAACTTTTAATATTAATATGGTGTTTAAATTAGTTTTAAATTGTACAGTTTTATTGCTGTTGTTTTTAAGTACCTTTTGTGAACCTTCTTGGGTCCAAGTTGGAAGAAAGACGGCATACAAACTAAATAAATAAAAGGGAGTTGTGTACAACCCAACCAATTCCATGCCCAATACTTACGACATGATGCCTGAAAGGTGGAAAAGTTCTGCCGACAGGTAAGCCATGTAGCTGTAAAGAAAGACAAAGAGGGGTTCGATGACGCGGATGTGGGATGTGAAGCGAGAGGTGAAGGCCCCAATGACGCCATAAACAACTCCAACAAAGACGCCGCCCAGGGACACCACGAAGAAGCTCAGGAAGCCAAGGATGATGTCCGTAACGGTGATTCGGTCAAATGTGGCAAACTCCTCAAAAAGATGGTAGAGAACCTGGAACGATAAGAGAAGCAGAAGTATCTCAGCTCATGGAAGCACTGATCAGAGACTGCCAAAAAGCATGCTGATATGGAAGAGGGAAGAAATTAGTATCGCATAAGGGGCTATGTGTGAAAGGGATCTAGGAGTCCTAGCAGACCACAAGTTGAACATGAGTCAACAGTGTGATGCAGCAGTTAAAAAGGCCAATGCGATTTTAGGCTACATCAATTGAAGTATAGTATCTAGATCAGGGGAAGTAATAGTGCCACTGTATTCTGCTTTGGTCAGGCCCTACTTGGAATACTGTGTCCAGTTCTGGGCAATTCAAAAAGGATATTGAGAAACTGGAGCGTGTCCAGAGGAGGGCAACTAAATGGTGAAGGGTCTGGAAACCATGCCCTATGAGGAACAGCTTAGGGAACTGGGTCTGTTTAGCCTGGAGAAGAGAAGGTTAAGAGGTGATATGAGAGCCCTGTTTAAATATTTGAAGGGATGTCATATGGAGGAGGGAGCAAGCTTGTTTTCTGCTGCTCCAGAGAATAGGACTCGGAACAATGGATGCAAGCTACTGGAAAAGAGATTCCACCTCAACATTAGGAAGAACTTCCTGACAGTGAGAGCTGTTCAACAGTGGAAGATGCTCCCTCGGAGATTTTGGTGGAGTCTCCTTCCTTGGAGGTCTTTAAACAGAGGCTGGATGGCCATCTGTCAGGAGTGCTTTAATTGGGAGTTCCTGCATGGCAGAATGGGGTTGGACTGGATGGCCCTTGGGGTCTCTTCCAACTCTATGATTCTATGATTCTATGATTATCCAGAATTCCAAAATCCAGAATATTCTAAAATCCAAACCCTTTTTCATCGATGGCTGAGATTGTGACACCTTTGCTTTCCTGATAGTTTGGTGTACACAAACTTTAATTCATACACAAAAATTATTAAAAATATTATGTATAAGATTACTTCAATCTATACAAATCCTAAATGAAGTTAATGTTTCAACTTGGATCCCATCTTCAAGACATTTCATTATGTATATGCAGATATTCCAAAATCTCCCCCAAAATCCCAAACATTTCTGGCCCCAAGCATTTCGTATAAGGGAGATTCAACATTATTTTTACTGCCAAGAATAGGGAGAGGGGTTTACAGGATTTTTGACCTCATCTGCCAAAGTAATTTAGCTGGGTACTAATGCATCTAGATTTTAGTAAATCCTAAGCACCGCTTGCTATTCTGCCTCAGCCAGCAAAATTATTTTCTTATTTCTTTGCAGCTGCAAAAGGATTGCCCTCTTGTTTGGCTAAAATGCTGATTTAAAATATGCAGTTGGTTAGGCAGTTAAAATACAACAAAATGAGAACCCTAGACAGGCTGTAAAAATGCAACAGTGGGATATACAACACCATATATATATATTATTTCAATGTATTTCAGATTATTTTAATTATAACAATCCTTGATAAGGAAATCAACACTAAACATACAATACAGTGTTATTTACAATACAGAACCTGCAAATTTGATAAGTGTGCCATCTACTCCATCACCCAAGTCATTCATAAAGATGTTTAATAGCGCTGGGCCATACAACAGAAGTTAAAGGATACTATTGTCATTGTAAACTACAAGGTCAGCTGAAATCATTTTGCTCCCTGAGGTTAATAGCAAGATCCACCTCCATCACCCTCAATTCCACATACAGAAGCAAACTGGACTGGCAGTTGATCCGTATATGAACATGGTCAATGGAAATGTATTTGCAATTTCATGGGCAACTTATTTCTAAGCGATAACATGCAGGGGAGAGAAGGAAGAACTCACTCAGAGGAGGGTCTGGCAGGTTAAACAGTCCTGTGACATCTGAAAAAATGGATCAATTGTACTGCCACTAGTTCCTCCTAATTTTCAAACCTGCTTTGAAAATCTGGCAACCCTAATCACCTCTGAAGACAAAAAAATAGCTTAAAATAGAAGTGGGAAACTAGTAGGGGACCATTTTGGACTCCCAGAAGACCATAGTGGGCTCTTCCTAAAATATTAATATATTTTATTATTTATTATTATATATTTATATTTTATATTAACCAGGTCACTTTCTGTTTGGGAAAAAGGCACATTCTGATCCTAAAATGGCCTAGAAAGGGTAAAAACTTAGAGGGCATTGGGTGCATTCTAGGCCATTTTAGGATCAGAATGTGCCTTTTTTCCAAACAGAAAGTGACCTGGTTCACCATGAAATAGGTTTATGGACTAGACATGCCGTTGGTTTCATCCAGCAGGGCTCTTTTTACAGTGTTCTTCCCTGATGTGGTTATGTGGCAATTGGGAGATGTGGAAATGTTGCCACCATGGCCAGTAGTCATTGGTTCAGTTTGCCAGAGGCCAGATAACCACAGTTAGTCACAACTGAACCGTTCAGGAGCAATTTATTCTGATTCTGGAAAGGGAATGGGTGCGTCATTGTTAGGTTGCCAGCGTTAAAACTGGAGATGTTGTGTTGTTGTGTAAAAGAGGGATCTTCAGCAGATGTTGCTTGTTATCTGGTTACTTGGTGACAAGCAACATCTGCTGAAATTCCTTCTTCTACATAGCCATTACAGCTATAGCTGCTGTCTCCAGTTTTCAGTCTAGCAACTCCTTTAAACTACATTACATCTCTTGGGCCACAGGGTCAGGATGCTTTAGCACAAATTCATCACCCCTTTGTGCTCTTTCACAGAATACAGAACAATGTGATTAAAAGGAATTTTTTTGCATTTTGTTTTGTTTTGTTGCTGTTGTTGTTGTTCTGTTCTCCCTGGCCTTTCAAATGTATGCTAAATGGAGGGTGGGGATCCTACAGCAACGATTTGAAAGCTTGGCTTGGGTCCAGGCTATCTGAAAGACTATATTTCCCTGCAAAAACACTAAGATCTTCAGGGGAAGGCTTTCACTCCGTCCACCACCATCACAGGCTCACGTGGTGAGAACACAAGAGCGAGAACCTTCTCTGGGTGGCTTCTCCCATCCTCGAGTACCCAACTATTGGGGGGCAATGAGCTTATAGTTGTAAACCGCTTAGACATCCCATAACGCGATATGAAGCAGTATATAAATGAAGCTGCTTTGCTTTGCTTTGCTTTGGAACTCCCTTCCAAAAGAGGCTAGGTTGGCCCCTTCCCTGCTTTCCTTTCACCAGCAAGCAAAGACATTTGCGTTTAAGAAGTTTTTAATGTACAGTGGGCCTTTGATATTCACTTGGGTTTGGTTCTCCCACGGATAACAAAATCCGTGGATGCTCAAGTCCCATTAAATACAACGGCATAGTGACATGGTGTCCCTTATATAAAATAGCAAAATCAAGGTTTGTTTTTTGGACTTTATATATTTTTAAAATCTTTTCAAGCTGTGGAATGCTTGAATCTGTGGATAATAAATCCGTGGATACAGAGAGCCAACTGTATAAGTAGGGGGGGTTGCTTTTCATTGAGGATGTTTTATTTATCTATTCTCATTGATTCAATGGGTCTGCTCTGGTTAGGACTACCAGTAGGGTTCAAGCCTAAGGCTGCTCCTTCTTTCCCAGCTTTGCAGAAGCAATGGCTGGACACTTGGGCTGCAACCTCAACATCCCAACTGCTGACTGGTCAGGGGGCATTCCTGGGTGCTGCCCAGTTGTCATTGTTCAGTCAGGGAAAACGTAGTATCCTTTGTTTCCTGGACAAAGGCAATAACTGTTTCTACTTCCCCAGGTGAACATTTGCAGCTAAAAAGCACCTGGACTCATACATCCCACAGCCAGTTCGTGGCCAAGGAGCACAACTGCACCCAGGAGCTATCTGGACGCCATTCTGCAGCTAGAGCAGAGGCATTGCATAAAGAGGTACTTGAAACCTCCTTGTGCAATGCCTCCAAAAGTATTTATGCTGGCATAAATAGGGGCTACCCCAGCGTAAAATACCAGCAGGATTCTAGCCAATATATTGTTTTGTCTTAAAACAATGAAACCCTGAATCCACAACCCAGGCTGCCTTCCACTCACCACAGTGACCGCATCATTCAGCAAAGACTCTCCAAACACCAAGATGTGCAACAGTTCGTTGATGTGGATCTCCTCGAACACAGCCAGCACAGCCACCGGATCCACCGCAGAGATAATGCTGCCAAAAATCAGGTTGGGCAAGAGGCCAATGTCTGTTAAGCCAGTGCCTCCGATCTGGCAAACGCCGTACAGGAGTGAGCCCACAAAGAAAGCGTTCCACAGGGTGCCCACAACGGCAAATATCAAGATGGTGCCCAGATTCTCCGTGAACTGCCGCAAGGGCAAGAAGTAGCCAGCATCCAAGATGATGGGTGGGAGAAGGAAGAGGAAGAAGACGTCTGAATTTAGGATTGGGGGGTCCTCCCCTACAGCTTTGATAAGTCCCCCAACCAACAGTCCTACAACAATGAGTAAGCAGCTCTCAGGAACTATACTGGAAATGGTCGGAATCACATGGAACCCTGGAAATAGAAAGAGAAGATGCAAAAATAAACATTTAAATAAACTGTTCTATTTATTATTATTTTTTAAAAAAGAAAACAGCACTAATTTAAAACAGTTCAAAAAGATTGAATATATTAACAACCAAAATCCCAATATAACACGTTCCATTAAGACCAACTGTGCATAAGATGTCGTCACATTGGCTTCCATAGGCTTGGTCTACTCAGACCAAGTCTATAAAAGCTTATGTGACCACTTCTTTTGCACAGTTAGTCTCAAAGGTGCTACAAGAAGATCCCTTTGCATACCGATATTCCAGACTAACAAGTCATGTCTCTGACTTCTATCTCCCTCTGCAACAACCAGGTTAGTACTCCAAAGCCTAAGTAAATAAAAATGTCTTTGCCTTCCAGCAGAAGCAGAAGGGTTAGCCTAGCATCTTGTGGAAGAGAGTTCCACAGCCTCAGAGCAGTGACTTGAAATGGACCTCTCAAACGTGACCAAGAGAAGGCCTTTTCTGAAGATTTTAAAACTTGGAGAGAAACGGTCTTCTATATAGCTTGGGCCCAGGCCAGAATTCTCAACAGGGAGCACTGCACACACTGCAACATTTCATTGTAGGTCCCACAGTTGTAGAGAGAGAATTTCAACCCACACTTCATCCCTCCAAGAATCAAGGTAAGAGTTTTTCTTATCTGTCAAAATTCAGCCATACTGTTTAGAGAAGAAGATACCGGTTGCTGGTAGGCACAGCATGTTCTGTCCTTTATTTCTCTGGCAAATGAACATTGTTCATGAGAAGCATCAACACCTCAACTGCTTCCTTCTTATCTGCTGAACTGTTGGGTGCATTAGACCATCTGTTCTGGTTGCAACCCACTGCGCTATAAAATATATTGCATTGATGCCCATGTTTGTCTGTCTGTCCATTGTGTATTGTGAACACACACACAGAGTTAGTGACACACCAGTTGGGATGCTTTTCTATAGAACTTGAAAGAGTTTGTTGTTGGGCTAGAATACCCAGAAACCCGGCACTTAGGCTGACTACTGGTTTCTGGGAGTTGTAATCCAAAAAGTTAACTTTGCCTTGATGCGCAACCCTCCAGTAGTGTGATAAGATGGGGTGATAGGGGAAAGTGTGTTACAGAGGACAGAGCATTTTTACAGTGGGCATGTCCTCTCTTCCAGCAGGACTATAGAAATTTCCATTGACTTCAGTGTCCTGTAGAGTTTCTTGCTCCTAAGTGGTAAAGGAAGACAAAAATAGGCACCTGCAAATTTGCTTAATCCATATAAATGCATGCCGCTCACAGAATTCAACTTTCCCTGATGCAAAACCGTAACAACTTTTAGCAAAGAGTAATGGTTGCTGAGCCCAGCTGGTGCAATGCAAATATTCTGTGTGTATGTTTGTGCTTTCCGGTATGGGCACCCCATTAATTTCACAGGATTTTCTTAGGCAAGGAATTCTCAGAGGTGATTTTGTCAGTTCCTTCCTCTCAAATGGAGCCTCCAGCACTGGGCATTCATCGGTAGTCTCCCATCAAAGTACTAACTAGATCTGTCCCTGATTAGCTTCCAAAATCAGACAAAATCAGACAAGATCTGATGCATTTAGGGTATTTGTACTGCAGAACAAACACCAAGCTGCAGACCTAGAATGACAAATGCATAACCCAGATCAGACTGCACTGCTTGGATGCAGCAGAAACTCCCATGCCCAGCTCCTTTGCAAAGACTGTTCTCTCCTCTCTTTACCTCCTATCCAAAATTCAGCAGAGTCATCCAAGGGCAAGTAAGCAGTGAGTCAGCAGATTGAGACAGAAAATGTACACACAGTGGCGTTGGTTTGTTTGTTTTTTAAAGAAAACCCCAAAGTAAAGAAGATCAGCACCAGAAGATGTGGCATATTTAGACATTACTATTATGGTACTGCTGATGCTGCTAATATCATCATTATCACCACCATCACTTTCACATTGGTACTTTTCAGCCCATCTAAACATTCTTAAATTCTAAATTCTAAAAATAAAATTTAGAAACAAGTGTTAAAAACAGATTAAAATCATTTGTGGGGGGGGGGGGGGAATCAGTTTTTTTAAAATGATAAAGTTTAAATCCAGTCTCCTCCTACTCCACATTGCAACTACGAGAGGCTTTCACATTCTTGCATGCAGAGTTTCTCTGTAAAATCTGATGGTGGATGTGGTTTTCCCTGATACAGCTTCCAATAAGCCAATCTGCATGGTCAGCTTTAATGCTAGA
Source organism: Phrynosoma blainvillii (assembly GCA_026167975.1). Lineage (NCBI taxonomy): Eukaryota > Metazoa > Chordata > Lepidosauria > Squamata > Phrynosomatidae > Phrynosoma > Phrynosoma blainvillii. Next base: position 25,519,166 of record JANUYF010000008.1, read on the forward strand.
GAGAGCATGCATGACTACAAAGCTGCAAAGAATTTCTCCAAATGCTGAGGACTGCACATTTTTCTAAAGAAAATAAATCTGGCCTGAATCAGGGATGGGGAACATGTGGTTCTTCAGGGGATGATGGACTGTAACTCTTTTTCTCAACACTGTCATTGGGCCTTTTCACACTACAAAATTATGGCACTAATTGTTGTTGTTGTTGCGTGCCTTCAGGTCATTTCCGACTTATGGTGGTGACTCTAAAGTGAACCTATCGCAGGATTTTCTTGGCAAGATTTGTTCAGAGGAGGTTCGCCATTGGCTTCCCTTGAGGCTGAGAGTGTGTGATTTGCTCAAGGTCATCCGGTGGGCTTCATGGCTGAATTGGGAATCGAACCCTGGTCTCCAGAGTCATAGTCCAACACTCAAACCACTATGCCATGCTAATATTCCACTTTAACAACATCCAATTAAATCCTGTCATTTGTACTTTGGTGAGGCATTAGATATCTCTATTATTTTTAATAATTATTATTAATAATTAGATAATTAAAAAAACTCCCCTAAATTGCAAATCCCAGGACTAAATGGAATAGAAACATGGCTGTTAAAGTGGGATCACAGTGCTACAGTGAAAGGGCCCCGTGTTGACTAGAGCTGATGGGAGTTGCAGTCCAATAACATCTGGAGAGTCACATCTAATGTCAACCCTGTCTGATGGCTTCACTTTTGGCTACAATTTACTCTTTGCTTCTGACTTCTGACTGCCCCTACAGCTCCTTGTTCTCCCCAAACGGATACAATAAAGGCCAGATCCCATAGATCTCACTTTGGTCCCTACGATCAGCCTGTGCACTGGCCAGACATACAAAAGCATTGTAGACTGGCCTTATCTCACAGTATCTGCTGCTGCCTGCTGCCACTTTTCTTTCCAGCATTCCCCACCTGATCTCAGGGATCCCAAATGTCAACACTGAGCCCTGGAAAGCCAGCAGAAACAAGTCACCAGAGCTGCACAACCAATCCATGGATACGGAGTCAAGGACAGCATAGAAACTCATTAGAGCTGGAAAATTTTGTTGCTCAGGAAATGTGCCAGCCCAAACAAGGAAGCTTTTTACAATACAGTTGGCCCTCCATATCCACAGAATCTACATCCATGGATTCAACCATCCACAAACCCCTCCCCAAAAAAACCCCCTCAAAAGCAAACTTTGATTTTGCCATTTTACAATAAGGGACACCATTTCGCTATACCACTGTATATAATGGGACTTCAGTATCCATGGATTTTGATGTCCATGGGTGGTCCTGGAACCAAACCTCTGAAGATACCAAGGGCCCACTGGACTTCCAGTCCAAGAACATGAACACCTGGTCTAGACGGGAAGGGCCAGTCCAGAGCCCGACAGTTCCTCCCAGTCAAGAAATGGTGCCAAGTTTCACTCAATGGGCAACCACCCTCATGACCTGTCCCAAGTTCTACCCAGGTGACTCCTGACTCTGAGCTGTGGAGATCTTCAGTCTACGCTGGACATGACTGTTCTCAGCCCAGACAAATGTCCTTCTTGCTTGTGACCAACCTCTCTTGCTTCCTGATGCAGGAGGAGATATATTACTGGTATCACCCTCTGATTTCCTCCTTCTCTCTTGCCACCTCACCTAACCACCCATAAGCTAGCTTCCTCCTTCTCCTGCCTCCTTCCCTTTGTCTAGCTTCCTCCTTCTCCTTTTTTATTACCGCAGCCCGCCGTCACCCCCTCCTTCCCTGTTTGCCACTGAAAGAAGCAACCGCTCTGTGTGGGAGATGCTTCTCCATACAGAAGGCAAGTGAAACTGGCAAGAAGTTGTGGCACCCCAAAAGGGAGCCAAGTGAGTAAGACAGTGGCGGCTGGAAGGTGAGCCATAAAGGAAGCAAAGGAAGGTGCCAATGGTGAGGCATGGGGAGCAAGGGAAGGAGAGAGGAAGGCAAGGATGTGATGGAGGCTCACGCTGAGGATGGTGCAAGGATGATGCCATTTGCCATGGCCAGCTCCCTGCTGTCTGAAGTAGCCACCTCACTCTACCTAATGATAAGGCTGGACCTGAAGACCCCTTAAGGGCTCATCTACACTTACGGCTGTCCTCAGAGTATTTTAGCCACTGCATTCCCCCACAAATTCTCCTCCCTTACCTGCTGAAGATGACAGGAGGCAGAAACCCCTGCTGATCTGGCCAGCATCGCTGCTGCGGGTGCAAGTTGGTTTGGGGTCAGAACAAGGTGCCCGGCCTCATTCTGACCTCAGAGCAACTTGCGTCCTCAGAGCAACTTGGAGGGAGGTTGAGGGTCCAGCAACTGCCCATCGACATTGCATTTTGCTCTAGGTTTTCTGGAAAAACCAGAGCAAAAGGCAAGTTATTTTAATACAGGAAAAGAAGTGGAAACCCTGAATCGGGTCTGGACGTCGTGTAAACAGCCCAGACCTAATTCAGGGTTTGGGGGCTGTGTGGTGCAGACACCACTGGGCCATCCTGGGAGGAATTCAGGGTATAGGGCTAATGTAGACAAGTCCTGAGGCCATAGTGGTTTGAGTGTTGGACTATGATTCTGGAGACCAGGGTCCGATTCCCAGCTCGTTCATGAAACCCACTGGGTAACCTTGGGTAAATCATGTACTCTCAGCCTCAGGGGAAGGCAATGGCAAACCTCTTCTGAACAAATTGTGCTAAGAAATCCCCATTATACGTTTGCCTTAAAGTCTCCATAAGTCGGAAACGACTTGAAGGCATACAAGAGCAAGTTCTAAGTTCCAAGCCACCAATGATGCGACAACCTTGTTTGATAGCATCCCCAGTTCTTTCAAAATAAATGCAACAAGGGTGGATGGAAGCTGGCAACTAATATGAAGATCCCTTTAACCAGAGCCTTGAAAGCTGTTCTTGTTGCTACAGACTGCAGCGAAATCACTCTTCACTTACAAAAGGCAGAGAGAGTCAAGTACGAATTAAAGACTCAAGTCTAGCAATTATCACCGTCTCCCACTTTGTCCCCAAAGGCTGTCAAGATTCCATTAGGATGGAGCACGCCTGAGTTAATGAGAATGAAAGATTCAGGGCCTTTTTTGTGAAGTTCTAAAAATACATGTTCACCCAGCACACTTTCATTATGTCATATTTGATCTTGATGAAATTCAGAACACCCGTTTGCTTTGCGCCTCCCATCCTTTTAAAACAGGAGCGCCTGGGTTTTTGTTTTGTTTCTCCCAGCCTGCTGCTGTGAACATTTCACAACAACATGCAGCCAAAGCAAGACAAGATAGAGCCAGAAAGAAAAAGAAAGAAAGAAACCACAACAAGGAAGGCGTTTTTTACATTCTAAGATGTATAACTAAAATTCAAGGTAATAAATTGCTGCTTGCTTGGTCTACCATGGGGAAGAAGATTCCAGCTAAGAAGGCAGGAGGGTTCTGCTATTCTTTTACAATCAGCAGACCATCAATGCCTAGTATCTACTAGGTTCAGAGGCCATTAAACTGAAGGGCATAAACCAGAGAGGGGCAACTTCTGAGAGTTGTCAAGCCACACTGAACCTCCTGGAATGATTTGGGGGCTGCATCACTGCTGGATGCCCTCCTCCTGCCAAAATTGGTTGACAACAGTGGTGGCTTTCTTTGGGGCAGAAGGGTGCTAGAGTTTGACAACAGTACATGTGAAAGGGATCTTAGTAGACCACAAGCTGAACATGAGTCAGTCGTGTGATGCAGCAGCTAAAAAAGCCAGTATGGTCCTTTATTGTTATTAACTACCCTCAAGTCAGCCCCAACTCATGGTGACCTTATGGATGGGACATTTCCAAGCCCCCTGTCCTCCATTGCTCTGCTTAAGTCTTGTAGATTCATGTTTGTGATCTCCCTGATTGAGTCTAGCCTTTTGGCATGCAGCTTTTCTCTCTTTTTACTGTCTCCAACCTTTCCTAGCATCATTGTCTTTTTGAGTGAGTCATGCCTTATCTTTATCATGATGTGGCCAAAGTCTGACAGCATCAGTTTTGTCATTTTGGCTTCCAGGGAGAGACCTGGTTCTAGGACCCATTTGCTTGTCTTTTTGGGTGTCCACAGTATCCTCAGCATTCTTCTCCAGCACCACATTGCAAATGAATTGATTTCTATTTTCTTATCCGCTTTTTTCATTGTCCAGCTCTCACACCCGTATATGGTGATGGGGGATACCATGACTTGGACAATTCTGACTTTGGTGCTCAGTTATATGTCTTTGCTCTTAAGGATCTTTTAGGACAACTTGATTTATTATCCTAAGCTGCATCAATATGAGTGTAGTGTCTAGATCGAGAGAAGTAATAGTATCACTCTATCCTGCTTTGGCTCAGGCCTTAACTAGAATATTGTGTCCAGCTCTCAGCACCACAATTCAAAAAATATGTTGAGAAGCTGGAGAGTGTCCAGAGAAGGGTGACAAAAATGGTGAAAGGTCTGGAAGCCATCAAGCCCTATGAGGACCAGCTTAGGGAGCTGGGTATGTTTAGCCCAGAGAATCATAGAGTTGGAAGAGACCCCCCAAAGGCCATCCAGTCCAACCCCATTCTGCCATGCAGGAACTCACAATCAAATCACCCCTGACAGATGGCCATCCAGCCTCTGTTTAAAACCTCTAAAGAAGGAGACTCCACCACACTCCGAGGGAGTGTGTTCCACTGTTATTTTGTATTCCTGTGTGACAAGGAGTTGGACATGATGGCCCTTGAGTTAGAACGGCACGTCCAACTCTATGATTCAAAGAAGGAGGAGGAGGAGGAGGGTTGTTGTTGTTGTTCCTTGTGATATCAAGACAGCTTATCTGCCTCTTTCCCCCAACCAAATCAGAGATTTAATATTGAAGCAAATGCACTTATTTGCATTATTTGCTCTTTGCTGTAACCAAGGAAACCCTCCTCTTGATAGAAGTTCCTGTATTGTTTCAAAACTTACTCTTCATGCTGCACACTGGCTAGAGAAGTGGGAACACGAAACATGTTTCTAGCATATTGCAAAGAGAGCCTGAACCTGCTGATAAATGTCTCAGATTTGAGAGCAATTTCATTTTCAGATCAGAACTGATAGTGTTGGTTCTGAAAGCCTGGTATAATTGTGTGTGTTTTTTAGAAAACCCAATTCAGCCTGATGAGGACAACTTAATTCCTCGAACCAAGATCTTTTCATCAGCAGCACACCAAAGTCTCCAGTGCCCTCTCCTTCTGCCATCGCTTACCTGTAAGTAAGCTCCACTGAACACAAGAGAGGAAAAAACCCAGATGGCTCTTCTCTCATCTGGAAAAGCATGAGTCACTCCTTGTGCATGAGACCCATATATAACCCTTAGCGCTAATACAGCACAAATTCAAACATCAACCCGGCACACTTAGAAGTCATATTTTATAACTGATGCCAGAATGCAGCCAATACTATGCTATGCTCGGCACGAAACCCAGCCCAGCTGGTTGCATTTGCTGTTAAATGGTCTGACACACAGAACTCCACAAAATTAATGTCACAGCAGTTGATGGAATGGGGTGATTGTATAATATTTAAAAAAAGAGAGAGAGAGAAGGAAGGGGGATTGAAATAGTAGAAGTCTTGCAAACTCAACCACAATACAGTAGCAGGCCCTTGGTATCCACTGGGGTTTGGTTCCAGGACCTCCATGGATCCCAAAATCCACGGATGTTCAAGTCCCATTAAATACATCCATGATCCATGGCAGTTAAAAGTGGTGTCAAACCGGATTATTTCTGCTGTGTGTATGCAGCTGTAGAGATCCCTATAGAGAACATATTAATCAAATGCACAGTTAACCAAATCCGCCAAAGTCAAAGCTGCAAATGTGGAGGTCCAACAGATCCCTCTATTCCCAAGGAGCAAAATCAGTTGGAGTGGTGGATGGGAGGGGAACATCCATTGGCCTCAAGCTGTACTCTCCGAATGAGATCAAAACTGCTCCCAGAAGTTTCCATTTTTAGTATGGCTCATTTTTGAAGTATCCAGTTCTGGCTGTCGGATGAAACACGATGGTCCACTGGGATGGACTGTTTTAAAAGGCCTATGTACATTTCATAAACTAAAAAAAAACCCGGTTCTCAAGAAAGCTATTGAGGAATGCAGAGGCAGGAAGAGAAAGGCATTTATAAAACCCTGGCCATAATTTAAACCTCTCTTTTCTTCTAAGTGGGCCACACTTCTAAGATGTTTTTGTTATTGTTTCACATCCAATAAAACTGATACCGGAAATGTTGGAAGAGGCAGAAATGAGGTTAGCTGGATTATCATGAAGCTGAGCATTCGGTGCTACTCCAGCAGCCGTGAATCAGCTCTTCAGAGCCAAAAACAGGGATGAAGGGGAATTTCTTCCTCTTCCATTCTGTGCAAAAGAACATCTTCAAACCTGCAAATCGTTGCAGTTCCTGCAATACACTCCTTCACTAACCCCAGAGGAAAACTAAAATAGGCAGCTCCTAAGGGCGAGAGAAAAAAGTGTGGCTGAATACGATATACAAAACAGGCTTTTAAAAGATGCCTGTATCAGCTTATGACTCATCTTTCCAGCTCAGCATTCCTCACCTTTGTGCTCTCCTGGCAATGTGTAGACTATAGTTTCCATCATCCCGGTCACCTTATAGTTCCCTAAGGGTGATGGGTGTTGTCATCTAAGGGTAAGTAGGTAAGAACTTCAACAATTTCTGTAATGCCCAACATGCTGACAAAAATAACGGAGCCCTTTTTGTCACTGCAACGTTGGTCTTTAGTGCTAAAACAGCACAACCTGGGAACCAGGATTGCTAATGTTATGCCAGGTCTCTGCTTGGTTGCTGAGGAATCCCATTTGGCATTTCTTGTTTTGCCGTTTCATGACACAGATTGTATCAAAGCATCAACAGCCCCAGATCCTGAACAGACCACCTCCTACTATATGTTTGCTCACTGCCCAAAATTCAGTGGAGAGGTCCTCTGCTGTATCCCGCCTATGGTGAAACCAGCATGATGTAGTAGTTGGAGCATTGGACAATGGCTCTGGAGACCAGGGTTTGAATCCCAGCTTGGTCATGGAAACCTACTGGGTGACCTTGGGCAAGTCACAGTCTCTCAGCCTCAGAGGATGGCAATGGTAAACCCCCTCTGAAGAAATCTGCCAAGAAAACTCCATGATAGGTTGAGTCGCTATAGGTTGGAAATGACTTGAAGGCACACAACAACAACAACAACAACCATTCGGAAACATAATTAGCTGTAGCATGACATGCTATCATCTTGGCTGCCACAAAAAAAAGCAGAGCGCTGTGTCTGATAAATTTCAGATGATCCCCCACCTCATTTAATCATCTTCTATTAGCAAGTAATTGTTTTATTAAAAAATTATTCCATCAAGCTTCTGCCCTCCTTTTATTGTACTTTATTGGTACAATTATTTCATGGTCAGTCATAGTGTTGTTTTGTTAAATGTCAACCAGAACAGAATGGATATTCTCTGACTGTCTCTCTCTCTCTCTCTTTTTGTCTTAGTCTCACATACACACACATATAAAGTGCTTGAGAAAATCACAGCCTATCTGATCTGTCTGTTAGAACAACAGAGATGCCATCTGATATGAGAGCATTGTAAACCAGAAGAAAACCTCTTGATTTATAGACGCAACATCTTGACCTAAATATAATTGCTAGCAGACTCACAGAATCAATTGCTGGATGGCATGTCAACAGTCATATAACTCTCTAAGGAGTTTATTACATAGGGGAGAAATTGGAAGTATAAATGATGATTAACCTGTGATTAACCCACAATTGCACAAATGGTTTTCACACAACATCAGCGCAAAAAGCGCTGTTCTCCCATGCAGAATCTGTGATTAACCCGCACTTGCGCGCAAATGAGCAAGTGGTTTTGACACAACGTTGAGACAAAATGTGATGAAAGTGCCATTATCCGGTGAAGAACCAGGCAAGAAACAACAGTAACTCATTCAGGGAATTTTCCCTTGAATAACTTTTTTGCTGTTTCTTGCCTGGTTATTCTCTGGTTCTTCACCGGATAATGGCACTTGCGTTAATGTTGTTTTAAGCACATTTTAATGCCAGCTGTGCCATTTTCACAGGTTAACCGTTGTTTAAACTCCCAATTTCCCCCGTGTGATAAATTCCTACGATTCAATAGTTCCAGTTGGGATGACCGATTGGATTTAGAGCCTTAGAACTACATGGCTTCAGCATGGAATGGAATGACCTGGTATCAACTCATCTACAGCAAATGTCAGACATTGTTATATTTTATCCTCTCTGTTCCATAAAAGAGAAGCGTATTGCTACAGGCTAAGTAATGCAGGGAGGTGTTAAGGGCTTATAGGATTATGCATGTTGGAAGAATGTTGCTAAGAGCATGCTGAGCATTTGACTCTCAGCATGTTCTTAGGACCCCTCCAGATAATCTGTCGCTTGCCTTTGTTTGGTGCCAAGATTGAGAAAGGTGGGAAAGTTGTTGTGCTTAAGACTCAAAAGCATCTGAGTCACACCTGAACGCTTGCAGAGATGCCACCTCAAAATAATACCTATCTCTCTCAGCAATTCCTTGACTCAAGTCCCCAAAAGTCAAAAGTTGGGAACAGTTTGTTAAAATCTTGCACAACAGAACCAGTAGGCTGAGGTCTGCTTTGACACTAGTGGAGTGTAATGTTCATCCAGGTAGTCACACAGGTCCAAGAGGAAAACAGGTGCCGACCAGGGAACAGCATAGAGAGTGTTTTTCTGGTGCCTTCTCAGACAATCAAAGGCTATTTAGGTAGGGGAAAAGGTGCAACTGGGCACAGCTAGCTGCCAATGTGCAGCCTGGGAAAAATCATATTGTAAGGAGGTAATGCATATCTTCTTCTGCAACGCTGGGGGAAAAATAGTTAGGCTTCTGCAATCCCATTATATTAACGTAAATCACTAAGTGGACTCCCGCTGTTGTTAACAGAGAACTTAGTGAAGCACGGTTGCCCCCCTCCATGTTTATTAAAGTGGCCTGCCAGGCACTTTTGTCACCATAAATGCCACAAAATCAATGGCTGCATCCACACTGCTGAAAGAATTCACTTTGATACCACTTTAGCTGCCATGGCTCAATGCCATAGAATTCTGGGAACTAGGTTTGTGAGACATTTAGCCTTCTCTATCAGAGAGCTTTGGTGCCACAACAAACTGCAAATCCCAGGATTCAATAGCATTGAGCCATGGCAGTTAAAGTGGTGTCAGAATGGATTATTTTTGCAGTGTAGATGCAGCCAATGTGTATCTCCCAAGGTTATAGATCGGCCCATGGGGATCTTCAATTGTAATCTCCATATAGCCCTCCAAAGAAACTCTGCTTTGGAAGCCAAAAGTTGTATTTTCAAGCCCATTAATTCAAGATCCTTTTGAAAGTCCAGATGCAAAGCTCTTCTTCTTTAGAGGGGGCAACTTAGCTATTCACAAGGAAGGCTTCCTTCTTTAGATTTATTACTATACAATTATATTTTAGTAAATATCAAGTGTGTGTGTGTGTTTGTATGTATGTATGTAAAAATAATTATTGTTAACCATCCCAAAAATTCAATAAAATAATTTTAAGAATTTAAAAAGATGTATTATTATGCAGGATACAACAAATCTAAAGACACTTGCAAGCGATTCCATGACAAGCAAGCACAGAACATTCTAAAATATGAGGCTCTAGACGCTGGAGGAGGAATCTGCCAAAGTGTTGTTCATATTTTTCCCCACTCAGACACTCTGATTATACCTCTCCAGGGCTTTCATAAGAACCCTTCCAATAGTGTTAATGAGCATTTTGTTTTTAAAATGGCTATAAAAAAGGAAATGGAGAAGGAGATCAAACACAGACTGGGGAGTTTTCTGCCTCATGCGCGTCACTAGAAGAGACCGTTGGGTAGAGCAAAAGGCTAAAAGCCACAGAACAAGGCACAACAGCCGGTTCCAAAATAGCTTTCTGAAGATGCCACCATAACTAAAGCTACCAATACTGTGCCTCCTTCTTTGCAGAACAATGTGACCCAGAAATAGGTCTGCCACTGTCCCAGATCCTGAATGCCAAGCTAGGAGCAGCTGCTAATATGCAAGAAATGTATATATAAATGGGGAAGAAAAGGGACCAGGTTTCTGTAGGGCTGCCCTTTCGGAAGGACACTGCAGCTAGATTGCTCCAACTAGAGAGAGCCAAAAATACTCTTCTTTCTGTCACATAGATACCCCAACCTTCAGACTACAAGAATGAGCCACATTCACAAGACAAGCAACACTTTTTAAGAGTCAAGTGGTAGGAAAGCCAGTTGCCAAAGGATATTCCAAGGGTAACCAGGTCATATTTTGCATGACATCTCACTCTCCTCAAAAAAGCATCTTCCATGGAGTTCAGAAATATGAGTTATGTGGACTGCAATTAACTAATATGTTACTAGGGTAGATTATTAAGGCATAAGAAATTAACATTTAAAAAATAACAACAAGTGTGGAGGGGAAACCATCTCTCCAGTGTCACAAATATTTTTTTTCTTTTTTACTTTAAATGTCATTTTTAGACATTTCGGCTTGAATTTTTCAAATTCTGTGCCACTCCAAACCACTCATTAGAAACAGCAAGAAGTGATGACGTAAGCTGAATCTCCCTTATCCAGGATTCCAAGATCTGAACTATTTCAAAAACCAAAACTTTTTTCATGGGTGGCTGAGATAGTGACACTTTTGCATTCCGATGTTTCCGTGCAAACAAACTTTGTTTCATGCACAAAATTATTAAAAATATCGTATAATACAGTAGCCCTTCCCAATTCACGGGATCCGTTCCGGGACCCCTCCCCGCGAAAATGACGGTTCGCAAATATTCGAGCCCCATTGAAAATAATGGTGCATGCACGGGGGGCACGTGCGGGTGCATGCGGCCGCGTGTGGGTGCACACCACCATTTTATTCCTACCTGCTTGTCCCTTCCACAAAGAGCTAGATTGTGGACTTGAAGTCCATGAACGGGCAGAGACAACTGTATTACCTTCAGGCTACGTGTATAAGTTGTATATGAAACAAATGAATTTTATGTTTAGACTTGGGACCCATCTCCATGATATCTCACTATGTGAATATATACAAATACAGGTATTCCAAAACAAACAAACAAGCAACCCAAAAGTGAAATCCAAAAACTTCTGGTCCAAAGCATTTTGGATACAGGACATTCAACCTGTAGTAGCATATTGTATGCACAAACAAAATATGAGTCAGCAATGTGAAGTGCAGCTAAAAAGGCTATGTAATTCTGAATTTTATCAACAGAAATATAGCATCCAGATCATGAGAAGCACAAAAGTTAGAATCACACAAGCCATTGTATTCCCTATTCCCATGGATGGATGTGAGAGCTGGACAGTTAAGAAAGAGGATAAGAAGAAAATCAATGCATTTGAGAGAATGTGTTGCTGGAGAAGAGCGCTGAGGATCCCATGGACAGCCAAAAGAACAAACCAATGGGTCCTGGAGCAGATCAAGCCAGAAACCTCCCTGGAAGAAGCCAAGATGACCAAACTGAGGCTGTAGGACTTCGAACTCATGATGAGAAGAGAGGATTCTTTGGAAAAGACAATAATGCTAGGAAAGGTGGAGGGAAGTAGGAAGAGAGGAAGGCCATATACCAGATGGATGGACTCTATGAAGGAGATCATGGGTAGGAATGTGCAGGACTAAGCAAAGCAGTGGAGGACAGGGGGTCTTGGAGATGTCTCATCCAGAGGGTCGCCATGGGTCAAGATTGACTTAAGGGCAGTAAACAACAACAAAACTTTTTAAAAGGATGGATGCCTCAAGAAGTGGAAGAAAAGCCCAAAAAATAAAAAATAAAAATCTGAATATCTGGAATTCAATTAGGAGGAATGCATGCCTCTATATACAGTGTGAAGGCAGGGGAAAGCCAGGAGAAGGGTATTAGAAATGCCAACTCCTGCTTTCAGGTCTAAGCTTCTTCAAAGGAAGAAAAAGGGTGGGGGGGGGGAGAGAAAAGAAAGGTCAGGAAAGAAAGACACACTGTATAAAGGCAACCCTGCCTTTTGTCAACAGAAGGTTCTCTTTTGAATTTTAACCACACCTGTAGATAAGAAATCAGAAAAACCAAGCTGTGTCTCTCCTCTGTTCAATAAAGGTAGCTGGTGCCAACCTGCAAATGTAGCCTCCTGTGATTCACCATTCCACTGTTTATGCAAAAAGCAAATATTTTACAACAAAGCAGCCATTCTGCCACCATGGCACCCTAAGCATAGCAGGACTGCATCTACTCCACAGCAGATGTCATGGTAATAAGCTGCATTGATATTGTACACTGCCCTCCCTTTTAAAAAGAAAAGTAAAGAAAAAAGTTCTTTAGGTATGACACCACTAAACCTTGCAACTAATATCAGATCAGAAAGCCACTAGACCTTTCCAGTCATTGTGGAATGGAGCTCTACCACCATCTTTTAATTGGTCTCTAGATACAATAAGAGATAGCCTGAGGAGGAGTGAACATCTCTTCTCTGTGATCTAGAACCCTGGAAAATCAGGGTTCCAGATTACTTGGAGAGCCTCCACACATAAAGGAGGTTCTCCTCTTGAGGAGAGTGACTATTTGCTCCCTTCTTTGCATGTTTACTTAAACCAGTTTAGATAATGCCTGGAGAAAGCTCATAGTTCCTTTATATCGTGGATATAAATCTTTAAAACCACCTTCCTCAGTCTAGAAGTTGTAGTCCCCAACTATGTTGGGAAACAGTGCTCTCTAGTTCACATTCCGACAGAGAACATGGGCCGGAAATTCCCTACATGGATGCCAATACATAAGAGTTTGAAATATTTTTTCCCCAGACACTGAGTATATTTTTAAATTTTATGTTTAGATAGTGTGATCAGAAAGGAAAGTGACCCTTTACACAACACTAGTCATAGCACTAGGATTCCACTTTAATTGCCATGGCTACATACTGTGGAATTCTGGGGTCTGTAGTCTGGGGAAGCTTTAGAGTTCCCTGGCTGTGAATTCTAAATACCCTGCCCTAATAACTGCAAATCCCAGAAGCATGGGCTCTTTCATACCACATTATTATTGCACTACGATGCCACTTTAACTGCCAAGGCTGCATCCTACAGAATCCTAGGTTTGTACATTTGGTGAAGCACTAGAGCTCTCTGGCTGAGAATTCTAAATGCCCCTTCCTAAACTACAAATCCCAGATTCCAAGGGACAGAAAAAGACAGCTGAAGTGGAATCATAGTGCTATAATTGTGTGGTATGAAAGGGCCTGAAAACTCTAATCCAGAATTACTGTATTTACATTCAACATATAGAAGTACTAATGGAGTGGGGCTAGCAACTGTGATCAAGCATGGATCTTTTGCTTGGAAAGAAGATTCTAAATGGATCTTTTAAACACCGGTTAATATGAATTATGACCAAAGGCTAAAGTAGCCACTGATCCAGAAGCAGTTAAGACAAACGTGGTGATGCCTTTTGTGCAAAAAGAAGTGGGCATTACTGCTGGGCTATTTGCTGCTTAAATATTCTCCTCATAGCCTCTAATGAATTTGTAGCTGCCACAATGAAAATGAGAAATGGCCGTGGAATTGGCTATAACAGTGGAGAGTAGATTGGAGTCTTTAGGGAACCATTTTTCTCCTTGCACATGAAAGACAAGAACCAAGCCTGATAAGAGAACCCAATAATGTAAGGGAAGAAGATGGAGGAGATCCAAGGGGCATCACACTGCAAACACTTCCGTTTCAGCAGAATGAAATGCCACTTCAGATGCATGCATTAAGATAACACCAGGAAAGACGGTTCTAGGCGGCTAGCATCTAACAAAAGTAGTCGCTTTTTGAGGAAGGAGTAGGAGGAAAGTAAGAACTCTTGTAGCTTAACAGAGGCAGAAAGGAAAGAAGATAGCAAGCCAGGATGGAGAAATTTTGGATTACAAGTGCCATGTTGTTGTGTGCCTTCAAGTCATTTCTGACTTCTGGTGACCCTAAATCTTGCTACAAAAACCCTGTGATAGGTTTGCCTTAGGATTGCCAGGAGTCAGAAATGATTTGAAGGCGCACAACAACAAATCTCAGAGACAATGCAAACACAAAATAAAGACAGCTCCATTGCAAGGGCAATAAAAACTGGACGGTTGCAATGTATATTTTCACATTTTAATGTTTACATCCGAGAGGAATTACGGTGCTTAAGAGGAAAGGAATGCTGGAATGCTGAAAGTATTTCTTTCCAGAAGAAGTTACATAACTGGCAAATCCAGAGAAAAGGGGGCTTAACCATACACCAAAAAAAAGGAGCATGTGTGCATTCCCAGTGAAATGCAAAAAGAAGAAGAAAGGGAAGGAAAAATAGTATCAGTCAGAAACAAGAGCTTCAGTTTCCCACTGAGGTTCTGAGAGTACTTATAACTTCATCCTGTGAGAATGGCTTCTGACAGTCTTTAATAATAAAACCAGTTCTCAAATGTTAAAATAGCATCCTGTCGTCGTTCTTCCACCGTACCATTTAGGTCAAAGGATCTAGATCTTACCAGACGGTAAAAGCGGCTATCAAGGGGATTCAAGAGACTTAGCTTGCTGGATGAATTAATTGTCCTGTGGACATTGAAAGTGTTCAGGACACTTTGAACCGTGTTTTTTGTGCTAGCTGTTCCATTACAGCACATAAAAGCTGCTCCTGACTATAATGCAGGGATGGGAAAGGTTATTTTATGGGCTAACAACTGCCAGAATCCCACGGCGAACCTGGCATACCAGCTGGGGGATTCTGGAAGTTGTAGTTCATTCCCCCCAGCTTTTCCAAATTCTGCTCTAATGTGTGTTTGGGGGACTTTTTCAGCCACATGGATTAGGGGTAAACTTGGAAAACCCATTTTGAACTGGGTGAAGCAATGAAAGCATCCTAGCTATTAATATTCCTTTTTTTTTTTTTGCTACATGGATGATCTCTCTGCCCCTCCTTAATCTTCATCTTCCGTTAATCATTCTTTAAGTCATACTAATTTTTTTCTCTTCCTTCACCCTTCTGTGATAAAAAAATTATATATTCTACCTCTCATATCAGTTCCTGTTTAAGACCAAATATATCATGAGTCACAGATTTGATATTTTTCAGAGCGTGGCAAAAACATGGCAGGAAAATTCTGCACCATTTGGTTTCTCAAGCAATGTTCCTCAAAACAATGATCTCCAGATGGTTTGGACTACAAACTCCATCATCCGACCACAACCTTGCCAGCAGGTCAGATGGGAACTGTATTTCAGAACATCAGAAGCATGCAATGTCAGGGAAGGATGCTGTTAAGGGATAATAAATATCCAAAGGAAAGCGACTAGACACTAGATTCCTCAAATGGATAGCAGACAGCACAGAATTTGGTCCTATCTAGAATTTCCTTGGGCTGAGGACATTTCCTATTGTTTAGGGACTATATACTTTTTCATGCCAGGATTCTCATCCTATCCTAACTCTGTATTATGTCAAGAAACCTTTTCTCCAAATTCCCATATGGAAATGTTGGGCACACTTAGATATGCACTTTCCTAATGTACAGACCTTTGCACTCATATTTTTAATATCTTTTAATTTTAATGTTTTTTCCATTGACCAAAATGAACTAAAACATGCACGTTTTAACAATTACACCCATTTTTATTCATGCACACTTGCATGAAATTCAAAACCAAACAAAAAAAAATCGGATGCTTGTGGTTTCCGCCTGATGAAGGGAAACAGAAAGCTAAACACACTTTTTTCTCAACATAAGCTGCATCCACACTACAGAAACAAACCAGGTTGGCACCACTTTGACTGCCATGGCTCAATGCGATGGAATTCAGGGATTTCTAGTTTGGCAAGACATTTAGCCTTCTCTACCAGAGAGCTCTGATGCCACAACAAACTACAATTCCCAGATTCTATAGCACTGAGCCATGGCAGTTAAAGTGGTGTTAACCTGGATTATTTCTGCAGGACGGATGCAGCCATAGTCTCACAGAGCTAGGTACATTTATAAATTATCTTGATTCATACAGATTTCTTTTCAAACTCTCAGTCTAAGGACCTCCAGGCTACATGCCCCACAAATAACAGCATAAGTAAAATGAGACAAAACTGCTATACGTCCTTGGGAAGATCTATCCCCTTCCAGGTTATAAAACTGTTGTCTACAGAAGGAATCTCCTTCATCTGGTTTGAAATAAGTCTGCGATGTCTGGCCTCAAAGTAGAGGCCAGTTGAAAGAGATGTAACTTAGCAAGGAAGCACCAAAGCAGAGAAGCAAGCAGCAAAGTAACTCAGATGCAAGCTGAACAACTGTCAGACTAACACTCTGGAAGAAACTGAAATGCAAAGCCAAAGGTTCCTGCATTGAAACTGAAATCTGTCACAGCAAATGCCGGAAAAAAGCCCATTTCTGGAGTGCGTTATTTTAAATACACTTACCCTCTTGCCAGTTATTTCCCTCCTACACACAGTTTCTTCTGTTTATAAAATGTCCCTTTTCTTGATCTTTTTTTGATCAAGGGGGGAGTTATAACAGAAGGGTAAGAAATTGATAGAAATGTCTAAGACTGGCAAAGCCAACACCCATAAATCCTCAAACCTAAATGGTTTATAAATACAGTACTCATTAAAATATTTTAAATCTAAATGGTTCATAAATACAGTACTCATTAAAATATTGTTAAGCTCTGTAAGGAAATTAGAGTCAATGCATCAAAGCTTATCTTTGTTTGCTTCTTTATATCATTTTTCTAACACGTTTTGAGTGTAATGAAAAGAAAAGAAAGAGGAGAGAAAGGGGAAGGAAAAGAAGAGAGGAACACACAGAATATAGTCATCCATAGCACTTTACAAAGTAATATAAGCAAAGGTTGGTTTGCATTTTTATTTCTCCATGCTTTTTCTCAAGAAATAAATAATCCACATAGTTCCAGAGAGTTAGCAGTGAGTGTTTGCTGCAGTTCAGGTTGCACCAAAAGAAACCTCAGAATAGTAACAAGAGACTACTACTATTCTGTGGGATTTTTGGAGTTTCTTATATTTGGGGGGATAGTGGGATTGCCATAGAAATGAAGTGGCAAAGGGTTTTAGTCAACCATTTTTCCCTTAGTAGGAAAACAGTCCAAAAGAAAGCAGTGGCTCAGCAGGAATGATGTACCATCATCACGGCTATAATGGTTTATTGCTCATTCTTCTTATCAGTTAGAAGGGAATGCGTCAACTGCCTAGTACATTTGCTATGGAAAAGCCCCAGCACCTTGCCACTAAAAGAAGCAAACAAAGACATTTATCTTGAAATAGAGTGGTTTAAACAAAAGACATATTTCCCAGTTTTGACTGCTTTTAAGGCATTAGTGCCACACCTTCCAAATGTCCAAATCTAGCAGAGGAAATCACAATTAATCCTCTGCCTTCCCACTTTTTCAGCTGTTTTTAAAATGTCCTGGTTGGTCTCTCCTCCTCTCACTTTCCCTCTCTGTCCTCAGCTTACTTCACTTGCTGCAAAGTGAGTTCAAAGTGCAGAAGTTAGTTCATACTCAAAGATATAGCTGTGTTAGTCTGTAGAATCAGTCCGTACAGAGATCTTGTAGCACCTTTGAGACTCAGTGAAAGAAAGAAATTGGCAGCATGAGCTTTCCTAGACTTCAGTCTACCTCCTCTCTCAACCCCCGAAAACCCCATGATAGGTGCCCTATGGTTGCCGTTAAGTCCAACACAACTGGATGGCACACAACAACAACAACAACAACAACAACAGGGTAATGGACAGGGGACAGATCTGAATCTATGATATTATTTATAGGGGATTAGCAGAGAGCCAACATGGTGTGATGGTTTAAGTGTTGGAGACTTGGGAGACCAGGGTTCGATTCCCAACACAGCCATTAAACCCAGTGGGTGACCTTGGGCAAGTCACATGCTCTCAGCCTCAAGGGAGGGCAATGGCAAACCACCTCTGAAGAAACCTTTCCAAAAAAACCAAAACCCAGGATAGGGTTGCCTTTGGATCGCCGTTCAGTTGGAAACAACTTGAAGGCACGCAGCAACAGGAGGTCCAGAAGCATTTTCTTATGGTTGCAACATGGCATAAGTATTTCCTATGGTTGCAGGAGTCTAGTCCAACACATCGGAAGAACACTAGCCTGGAGAAGACTGGCATAGAGAAAGCAAGAGTAGATTTGTGTATGGAAGGACTGTAGTCTCCTTTCTGGTCTTGAGAAGTTTTCAGAAACAGATTCCCTGGGCTTAACATTCTTTAGTTCTAAGTGTGTGTCTTGTGCACCAGAATGCAGCTGCTGAATCTTACGGTTTTAGATAAATAGTAAAATACATTCCCCAGCCCTGAAGGTCTTCCCATCCCTAAGAGGCAAGCAGTAGCTCAAACCACCTTCAACTCTTGGAGAGGGGAAAAAACAAAACCCTACCATCTGCTGCCAGCTATATTTAGAACCAGGCACTTTCACCAAACCGTGTTTCCACGTCATTCTAGCAATCGGATCCATTAATGCATTTACCTGCTCCTGACTTAAATGCGGTT
This sequence comes from Phrynosoma blainvillii, assembly GCA_026167975.1. Classification (NCBI taxonomy): domain Eukaryota; kingdom Metazoa; phylum Chordata; class Lepidosauria; order Squamata; family Phrynosomatidae; genus Phrynosoma; species Phrynosoma blainvillii. The sequence goes on from JANUYF010000008.1 coordinate 25,537,740, forward strand.
GAATGAACAATTTAATGGTTACACATAACGCAAGGGATGTCTTAATCATTAACTTGGACTCGACACCAAGACCAAAATTGGAGGCGGAGAAGCTGAAATAATTTGAGATTTACCTTGTCACCCTGGGAGAGATGGCAAAAAAAGAGAAGGATATTTGTCCGAAGCAGCAGGTTACTCACTAAAAAATATCAGAACTGTGCTAACTGCTATTACAGCCCAAAGACGTCTGAACTGAAATCTCTATTTCAAGCCCTCATGGCTATGGAAATGGATTTGAAAGTCCGAGATTGAAACATGGAGAGCCAGCATGGTCTGGTGGTTTGAGTGTTGGAGTATGGCTCTGCAAGACCAGGGTTCGAATCCTGCCCCAGCCATGTAAACCCACTGGGTGACCTTGGGCAAGGCACACACTCTCAGCCTCAGAGGATGGCCAGGGCAAACCCCCTCTGAGCAAACCTTGCCAAGAAAACCCCATGATAGAGGCAACCTAGGGTGGCTAGAAGTCAGAAACAACTTGGAGGTACACAACCACAAAAGATTTCTCCGTGGCTTTTGAGCTGATCGCAGGTACTTGTTCCTTCCCCCAGACTTTCCAGTCATGTTATCTTAAGCAACAGTACTGCAAACTCAATTATTTAAAATGCAGGGTGGAAAGGTCAGCATCAAGAAGAAAGCAAACTACATAAAACAAGTAATCTGGCAAATTAATTAAACTGCATAATTTATTTTGAGAGAGAAAATAAGAGGCCTTTTAAAATACAATTTGGAGTTTCTGGGCATACATTGAAGGATTGTGTGTGCATGGGCACATGTAACTGAACTTGTCAACACATTACCTTATCCACAAGTTTTGCAATTTCTATGGCTATTCATACAGTCTGATAATAGAAGATCCTTCCTGGGCACCATTCACTCCATGCATCTGAGGAAGTAGACCAAGTCTACGAAAGCTTGTGCTACAACTTCTTGTGCACAGTTAGTCTCAAAGGTGCTACAAGATCCCTTTGCACTTTGAACACAACATTTATTAATTTCGTATTTATAATCGTATCATCATTAGGAGGGAATCATATGGTACAGGTCAAACTATTAGACACAGAAAGAAACCAGAAAGTAATAAAAGATTAGTGATTATGCTACATACTGCATGATTGTATGCATATTTACTCAGAAGAAAGTCCCACTAACTTCAATGGCATTTACTCCTTATTAAATATGCCCAGGCTGAAACGACACATTCCATTAACTTTTTCCAACCTGGAGCTCTCCAGAGATTTTAGCCTATAACTCCCAGCAGACCCAACTAGAATGCCCAATGGATCAGAATCATGGGAAGGGTAGTAGAACACAACTGGATGGTACCAAGTTTGGAAAGTATGGATTATACAATGTCAATACATTATTATTGCCAAAAGTCACATCCCAGACCACCTCGCCATCAACACTATTCCAATTCCAATGGAGTTCTGGAAATTGTGAGACATGTAGCCTTCCCTGTCACTTCCATTATTAAATTGAAATTGATTGCAATGATTACGTTTCACATTGGCAGACGTTGGTTATCATCATGTCATGAGTTTGCCCACCCTGAACACTTCTCTTTACCAAGTACATGCTGACTATGGCGAAAATGGCCACACGATCGATCATTTGGCATTACTGACACACATGACTACAAGACAAAAGGAGAAGAAACAACCACAATGTGTAATTTAAGAAAGAAAGAAAACAGTCCAAAAGATTTGGGGGCAATGCATGTGCTCCCAGCATCCTCAAACCTGGTGCCCTCCATGCATTTTGAACTGCAATTCCCATCACCCTCAGCCAATATGGTCACTTGGACATTTTAGTCCAAACCATCATGAACACATCAGGTCAGGTCAGATAAATTTGCCATATATTTCCAAAATAACTGGTTTTTATTAATTTTTATTAATTCTATTGATTTTTAATAATAAATAAAGCAGAATAGCAGTGAAAAAAAGTATCAGTCATCATCCACATATTTAAAAGTAGATTACTAATCCTGCATAATGCCAGGGGGAAAGCTTAACTGTAAATACTTGGAATCTAAGCTGCATCACACTGCAGAATTAATCCGATTTGATACCACTTTGTTGTGTCTCAATGCTATGAAAATCTTTGAATTGTAGTTTGTTGTGGCACCAGAGCTCTCTGACAGAGAAGGCTTAATGTCTCCCAAAACTACAGAGCCCAGAAGTCCACAGCATCGAGCCAAGGCAGTTAAGGTGGTGTCAAGCTGGATTATTCCTGCAATGTGGATGCAGCCTAAAATGGCATTTCTCAGATCCAAAGGGTATGAATTTGAACTGTTTCCAAAGCATCCCCAAGAGAGCTTTTATTACTGATCACGTCCTTCCAAATGCAAACTCTGAAGCAGGAGCTTCATATTGAAAATCTCCTTGAAAGGCACATACAAACAACTCTGGAGGAACCTGATAAAGGCAGAGGGGACTGAGAGATAAACACCAACAGTAACACACACACATGCAGGCATGCACAAGAGGAACATGTGGCCTCAGTCATCTGATATGCAGATATATATATATATATATATATATATATACACACACACACACACACACACACATATATATATATATATATATATATATATATATATATAATTTTTTTTCAGGGGAGACAATCAGCACTTATGTCACTTGTCAAAGTGACCGCCACTTATACAGAAAACAGAAAAGCTATGCATTTCTAAGAGAGCAGAGCAGCTGCAGAGAGGCCAGAAAGACTCCCAAGTCTTTCCCAACAGACCAGTTTAAGATGCATGGGTCCAAAACACACTGCAGAAATAATCCAGTTTGAGACCGCTTTAACTGCCCTGGCTCAGTGCCAGGGAATCCCAGGAATTGTACTTTATCGTGGCACCAGAGCTCTCTGACAGAGAAGGCTAAATGTCTCTCAAAACTACAATCCACTAAATAGCGCTACCTTTATTGGCCAACCCAAATGCACAATATACTCGTTGCAAGCTTTCGAAGCTCCACAGGCTTCTTGATCATCCCCATCTCATCAAGGATGGGTGGGATTCGGGATTTTATGTTCTGTTTAATGTATGGAAATTGTAATGTTGTAAGCCGCCCTGATTGCTCTGCAGAGGGACGGGATATAAATAATAATAATAATAATAATAATTATTATTATTATTATTATTATTATTATTTGTCTCTCAGTGCACACCGTGTTACAATTTCCACATTTGCAGATGTAAAAATATAAATGCTGCGATTGCATTTGTTATGTATTAACTCAATCCCAACCTCCCCCCCAAAATAAAATAAAATAAAATAAATAGAAAAGAGAACAGAGAAGGAAAGTAAGGGTTGGTAACATATTGTGTTACACTAGAACAATGTAAAAAATGTATCTTTCCCTCCTATATATAGGAAAACTATGCCAGACTGTTTGCAATGTTACCTCTTCTTGCAAGTTTATATCAAAATATTTTTGCTTGACTTCAGATTTGGTCTCTTCTTGTAACATTGTGTAAGTTCTCCCCCTCTGAGTAGCCAATATTATACTTTTTGAAACTAGATACTGACATTCAGGATATTCTTCGATTTCTAATTTTGCAAAGTTATACATTTTTGACATCAGCATAGCCCTGATAAGTCTTTCCTCCACTAATCCTTCTGATCTCAGGAACTGGATATACAGCCGAATAAAACATGTCCATCTTCCTTTGACAATGGATACATTGTGAGTTTTGATATTAATTCTTGACCTCTATGCAAAACAGAGTAAGGACCATCAAAGATGCACAAAATTGGCTTCCTGACAACACTGCCAAATTCAAATGTTGTAAAACAAACTGGTGTCCCATATGCCCTAAACCCATTTTTAAACTCTTGATTTTTTTCCTATCCTGAATATGAAGAAATCTGCAATACTACAACTCTCCATTGTTTCATGCATGAGTCTCCCAGCCCTGCATGGAGATGACCAGATATTGAACAAGGGACTTCATGCAAAACAGGTGCTTTACGACTGAGCAAATGCCTCACCCCTCTTTTTGACTTGTATCCTCATATAAGAGCTGTTATTTCAACATCAACGCTATTATACAATCCAGTTGGGCAGGTTTAACAGGCTTTTTTTGGGCAAATTTCTGGGATTAGGTATACAGAATACTTAGGCTCCTTTGAGACACCATGAAAAATATTCCTCTATCTTTATCTTTATCTCTCTCTCTTTCTCTCTTTTGTTCTTTCTTTTAGGGTTGACACCAAAACAGTCAAAAAGTTTTTTGGGGGGGGCAGTTGTCGGGCTGTAATTCTAAGAACCCACCTTGCCGGGCTGGGAGGATCCTGGGAGATGTAAGTTTTCCAAGCTTGCATGGAAAACCAACAACAAAGATTTGCATTCATTCACTCTGACAAGCAGCCAACCAGTATCCTCCATGCAAGCACCATTGCAAGTGTGAAGGGGAATTCAGTTCTGGCACAATTTATGGCCTCCAGCCATTGGCATGTGTGAGCTGATCCAATGACATAACCAGCGAATGCCACCCTCTGCACATCCACAGCACTTCAGTCCAGCCCATCCCTTCTTCTTAGTTGCTTAAGGGTGAGGGAGGTAAACATCCCTGTCCCTCATAATTTACCATCATCCTAATTTATACATGAAATTTAATTTATACTGCCATTATTCCAGGTATGCCCCTTAATCATCCAGACTGACACCATATCCTTTGACTTAGAGCAGGGGTAGGCAACCTTTTCCCTTTAAGGGCCGAGGGACTTCAGCTCCCAGAAGGCTCAGCCATGTTGGCCAATAGTCCCATGTTGGCCAATAGCTCCTGGGATTCTGGGAGCTGAAGTCCCTCGGCCCTTAAAGGGGAAAGGTTGCCTACCCCTGGCTTAGAGGTTAAAAAATTAGTTTGCAGGTGAGGCTTCTTCTCAAGACCCTGGAAAAAAGGTTGCCAGTTAGAGTAGACAGTACTGGCCATGTCCAAGATAGCAGGGCTGGGGAACTTTAACCCAAACCCAGTTCTCTTGGGGTGTCAAGACAACCAAGGGATTTCCCAAAGAGCCATGCCACCTTCTATGTGATACCATCATTTGATGATTTCCTCAGTTTTTCACCTGGTTGAAATGTTTCTCTGAAGGCTTAGTTACTGACAGTAAGATTTTTGAACTGAAATGTGCTGCCATTTTTTGATCCAGCCTTGGTGGAATGCAGCTGCCAAGAACCTCTCTGCAAGTGAACTGGGCCCTTGGGTTGCAAAAAGTCCCCCGCTCTTGCCTTCTTCCTAGAGTTGTCAATGAACCTGCATCTCCAAAGGAAGTGGGCATGCAATCACATCATTTGCAAGCATTTTATATTTGAGATCTCCATCAAACTCTAGCACCAGGACCTCAAAGGGAATGGATTTGTCCTCATTTGACATACACCGTACATCTCCTGACCTATCATGCAATGCTAGCAACTGGTAATGCCAAAGCACAGCTCTTCCCATCAGGGACTACTGAAGCTTCATAATGCATGAAATATAAATGACCATTCAAAAGGGAGGGGGACTTGCATCTCGTAAAGTGGGCCACTACCAACCCTGAAAATCAGGCAACAGAATGGATGTTTCCAGCTAAGTCTGGGTCTGTACTCTAGACAGAAAAGAAAAGGGCTCTTTTTGTATACACAGAAATGTAGCACTCTTCCAGATTGGTCTAAAGAAGTATGGGTTCTCGCACTATAGCTCCTTTGGTTTTAACACATTTTACTGGTTGGTATCCCCTCTGTGTCAACTTGTTCTATTTTATATATGCACACACACACACGCACACTAGGGCACATGTATGTGCCTGTACAGTTTGAAGATATATAGTCTGAAGCTGATCTCAGAAACTGTCAGAAACTAGGACAACAGAAGAAACATGATTTGGATATGTAAAAAAGCCAGAACCACAGTAACAAATAATGCAACCTCACAACATATTTGACTCATCTGGAGCACTCCATAGATCACATAACTGCTGCCAAAATTTAGTGTACCCTGCAATGTACCCTGCAATGAATCTCATCAAGGTCTCCATATTCTCATTTTCTATAAAAAGACACCCCACTTTCCCATGATTTCAAACACTTGGTTTCAAAGCTTTATTTTTTGTTTTTGAAAAAAAATAAAAAAAAAATCTTGTTTTTGGAAACCAGCCTAGAACTACTATTTCCCTCAAACCAGCCCAACACACACATATAGGCCACTTTGTTTGGCTTTTATAGGCAGTTATAAAATCACAGTCAACATTGTGTGGGTTCCTTTCCACTCATTTCTTACTGATGTTCGACAACATCTGATGGCTTGGGGCATACCACCACTGCAGCCCAGTTTAGGCATACTTCAAGACAAGATGTAAAAATTAAGAGCCAGATTCAATATGGACACATACTCCTTTATACTAATATACATAATGCTAGCAGAAAACCTCACAGACTTGGAACACCTACTAAGGAAGATAGAAGAAGAAAGTGCAAAGGCAGGCTTAATGCTGAACATAAAAATAAAGACTACCGAGGACCTTCACAAGTTCAACTTAGACAACAAAGAAATAAAAATAGTAAAATAATTCCCATACCTGGGATCAAACATTGATAGAAATGGGGACTGCAGTCAGGAAATCAGAAGAAGACTAAGGGGGTTGCAGACTGCCAGAAATAGTGCAAATTGAGTCCACTTTAACTGCCCTGACTCAGTGCTAGGGAATCATGGGAACTGTATTTTATTGTGGCACCAGAGCTCTCTGACAGAGAAGGCTCAATGTCTCAGGAAAAAAAACAACAATCCCCCTGAACCCCTAGCACTAACCCTAACTCTAAAAGTGGACTCAATTTGCACTATTTCTGGCAGTCTGCAACCCCCCTAAGAATGGGGTGCATCGCTATGAAAGAACTAGAAAGGGTTCTACAATGTAAAGATATACAACTCAGCAGAAAAGTTAGAATCATACAAGCCATTATTATATTCTCTATAATACCATAGATGGATGTGAGAGCTAGACAGTTAAGAAAGATGATAGGAAGAAAATCAATGCGTTTGAGAGAATGTGTTGCTGGAGAAGAGTGCTGAGGATCCCATGGACGACAGCCAAAAGGACAAAGGAATGGGTCCTAGAGCAGATCAAGCCAGAAACCTCTCTGGAAGCCAAGATGACCAAATTGAGATTGTCATATTTTGGACACATCATGAGAAGAGAGGACTCTTTGGAAAAGACAATAATACTAGGAAAGGTGGAGGGAAGTAGGAAGAGAGGAAGGCCACAGGCCAGATGGATGGACTCTGTGAAGGAGGTCACTATGGGTATGAAGGGGTTGCAGGATTTAAGCAGAGCAGTGGAAGACAGAGGGTCTCATCCATAGGGCTGCCATGAGTCGAGATCGACTCGAGGGCAGTTAACAACAAACAACAACCCCTGTAGCCTCTATCCCTGTTGGGAGTAATTTCAGCCCACTCTTCCTTATAGGCTTCTATACTTCCATTGTTGTTGTCGTGTGCCTTCAAGTCATTTCCAACTTATGGTGATCCTATCACATGGTTTTCTTGGCAAGATTTGTTCAGAGGGGGTTTGCCTCTGCCCCCCCTGAGGCTGAGAGTGTGTGACTTGCTCAAGGTCACCCAGAGGGTTTCCATGGCTCAGCAGGGATTCGAACCCTGGTCTAAACGGTCATAGTCCAATGCTCAAACCACTACACCATGCTACCTCTAGGCATCTAATAATTCCCACAGATGTCTGCTCAAATGCCTTTCAGAGCACTCTTTAAATGTCAACAGTGAAGGGATTTGTCCAGAAATATCTACAAAGGTGGGAACAAGGCTAAAATCTAAACTCTCTGACAGAAAGCAGTCCTTTGGAAGCTGATCTCATCACCTGGCTGGTTAAAAATACTGAGGGGATTATCTACATTAACAAATTAGGCTCCCTGGACTTTGAGATAATCCTCTGAGATTTCCAAACTCTCCTTGAGCTGAAGGTTAGGATGTTACAGGTGAATAATGAAGGACTCAATCCACTGTTTGGAAATTACATCCATTTACAGCCTTTGGTTTCGCAGGAACTTGTTTTGCGCAAAATGCAAAAACAATATTCAAACACCAAGGAAATGAGATGGGGAGTATGTAAAAGCAGACAATGATTCTTCCTACATGTTGAGCAAAGTTACTCCCCAGACAATCCATTATACAAGCTTTCCCTTATTCTGTGCCCTCCAGATGTGTTGAACAACAGCTGCCATTCTTCTTAGCCAGCATGCTATCTGGATTTGTTGGGATCTGCAGTACACTTGGAGGACACGAGTGGTAAAGGCTGCTCTACTATTATTATACTAATAAAGAAACAGAGATCCATCTAGTTAAGCCTGAGATCAGCATGGTGTAGTAGTTTGAGTGTTGGAACAGGGCACTGGAGAACAGGGTTTGAATCCCCTTCTTGGCCATGAAGACCCAGTGGACAAGTCACACTCTCTCAGCCTCAGAGGAAGGCAAGGGCAATACCCCCTCAACAAATTCTGCCAAGAAAACCCCATGATAGGTTCACCTTAGAGTTGCCATAAGTCAGAAAGGACTTGAAAGGCACATAGCAACTACTACGGCTAAGGAGTAGCACATGTTGGGAGTGATAAAAAAGTCTCCAAAGTTCATTTCACCTGAAATAGCTGGGGTATATAGATTAAGCCTTCTTGCTCCACTGAAGGGTGAATTTATCATCTTGACATCATTTAAATACTGCCGCCTCTGTTATAAAACAATGATTAATTGGCTTCAAAGACAGGATCTAAAATTATTCAATATGATAATCTCTAATGCTACACTTGGGTTTTTTCCTCTTTAATTTCTTGCTGTTCCTTATGACTTTACCAATAGTTTATAATAGTTTTTACTCTCTTTTTTAAAACTTTTGTGAGCTCCCTTGATATGCTAACATCTTTTCTTCCCCCAGTGCAGTATTTACAATGCAGAGGTCTGGCATCTTGCAAAAAATATACATCCCTCTTACTCTGATGGGATTTCAGCTTTTTATTTGAGCAAATTAAACCTTGGGGAGCAAAAGAACAAAGAAGTGTTTACAAGTCTGTTTCTGTGACTCATGCGCCTCATTACTGTTTACATTCAGTTTATAAAAGAAGTTTCTTCCTTCAGTGCATTCAAGCCATTCATGAAGCATTGGGAGAGGAAAATGTAAATAAAGCTTCTGGGTAGCGAAGCTTAACCAGCTCCTTGCCAAAAGTTGATCCTAGGAAGAGAGAGAATCAAAGCAATATACAGATAGAATAACTTAGCATCTGTAACTGCGGCATTTGGAAACATGGTTCCTGTAACACTGTCTGGATTTTAAGAAAGAGATTGAACTAGAGGCCTCTAGCCAAAGCTTTTGCTAGGAAGTCCAAACTGGTGTTGAAAAATCTCAGTCTTCTTCAAATGGCACAATTATAGTGCATTTTTTATGACATACACATCCCCAGGATAAAAACGTTGGCCAACCAGAGTTGCCCAACCTTGTTCTACATCTTCCGGCAAGTTTTCTGGAGAGGTGGTTACATCCCAAGCAAACCCATCAATCTTATTCCTTCCAGTTTAACATTTTGCTACAATACCGAGCTTCTTGTAGAATATCATCGTGTTCTTCATTCCTTCCAGTTCTTCATTTATTAGTGTCATGGTCTTGATGTAACCCATAAATTTGAGATTTCCCATTGAGACACTCAATTGGTTTTTGTCTCTTTTAATAACCATTCATGCTTATAAAATATATGATTATGCTGAGTGTCACATTATATTTTAATGGGAGTCCTCCAGCATCAAGTGAAGGCATGACTTTTTCTTGTATAAACTGATTATTGCCAACTATCATGTGTTTTGAAGCCACACCATGGAGGTTTGTGTGATAGCTGATGACAGCTACAGGGTATGTGTTTTCCTCCTGTCTAAGCATTGATGGTTGATACCAACTATCTTCAATCTATTATGTTGAGTGGGACTGGAAATAAAACTGTCTGATCTTGAAAATAGCTCTATAAGGAGACAGAAGTCTGAATTTTACTGTTGGCTGGAAAATAAAGGTCTTTGTGGTGCTCAAAGCTGAAGCACTTTGCATTTGAGAGGAAATGATGCTTCTTTATAGACTACCATGATATCCTACACTATCCAATTATAGTAGTATGATTTCATATTAATTGTCATACTATCATCCTATTGAAATCTGGGATTTGGAGTTAAAGGATGAGTTGTAGAATTGGATGGAAAGGTAGCGATGAAGGAACTAGACAAGATCCTGAAATGTAAAGATGTATCACTGAGTACTAAAGTTAGGATTGTCCATTCCATCGTATCTCCCATTTCTATTAATGGTTATGAAAGCTGAACAGTAAGGAAAGCATGAGAGGAAGAAAATCAATGCATTTGAGATGTGGTACTGGAGAAGAGTTTTGTGAATACCATTGACAACTAAAAAGGCCAATAAATGGCTCCCACAATAAATGCATCAGGATCTGAAGAAGTAGACCAAGTCTACAAACGCTTACGTTACCACTTTTTCCACTGTCTGAAAAGTGCTACAAGATTTTTTGGCTTACTGATATTCCAGACTAACATGGCTATGTCTCTGAATTCTAAGAAATATATAAACTACCAGACCACTCAACTTCAATGTGTGGAATGGTAGAGGTAATAAAATGTTTTCTCACCTTGGGTGGCAAAATAACAGTATGCCTCGCAACAACATTTGAGCAAATGGTTTGACTAGTTACTGAAGCACCCCCCCCCCCCAAAAAAATCAGCTAACAGCATTCATGAATCACATCAGATCCTCCAGAATCTCATAAAAATGAAATCTTGTGCAGTAAGGCACTTAAAAAAAGGGATGCACAGAGTATTATTGTTAATCCATTAAACACCTATGGATTTAAAACAGCTATGAATTTTTTAAAAACAAACTAAAAACTAGGAAAGGTCAGGCTTCTCCTGGAATATATGTCCACTTCTGGGCACTACAATTTGAAGTGTCCAGAGGAAGGTGACCAAAACACTACAGGGTTTGGAAACCAAGCCTTAGGAGGAATAGTTGAGGAAGAGAGTATGTTTAGCCTGGAGAAGACTTAGAGGTTACCGGTATATGATAATCATCTTTAAATATTTGGAGGGTTGAGGGCTGGCACATGGAAGGTGGCATGAGTTTATTTTCTTCTGCTCAGAGGTTAGATCCTGAACCAATCAATTCAAGTAACAAGTTGCTGGATGCTAATTCCCTGAGTTGTTTTTTTATATGCGGAAAGGGATGCTTTTATTGTGGATTCTAGCAATGACAAAGGGTTGGACTGGACCAATCCCAGTCAAAGTGGTGGTTCCTAAGATGGCACTGGTTCCTGAGCCATTGACTACCAGTTCCTGGGAAGTTTCCGGAATGAAAGAAACAATGAAAGAAACACTTGTGGCCAATGGGCACAAAACCTGTCCCATCCCTGGCACATTTGAAAAAAATAATAATAGCTGGTTGCCCACAGATAATCTGAGAAGTAATGAACAAGATGAATTTTAGACTCCATTCCAGCTCTAAGATCCATGCTCTTCTTATGTTCTTATGCTGAAAAAAGTTTGAGAGCATGTACAGATGTGAAAGCTGGACAGTGAAGAGAGTGGACAGCCAAAAAAACAAACAGATGGGTCCTAGAAGAGATCAAGCCTGAACTCTTCCTGGAAGCCAAGATGATCAAGTTGAGGCTGTTGTACTTTGGCCACAATGAGAAGGCAAGAATCACTGGAAAAGACAACAATGTTAGGAAATGTACAAGATAATAGAAAGAGAGGAAGACCACATGGCAGATGGCTAGACTCTAGGAAGATCATGGTCCTGAATCTACAAGACCTAAGCAGAGCAGTGGAGGATGGGGCGCTTGGCGATATCTCATCCATAGGGTTGCATGAGTCGAAGTCAACTCACAACAGCAGCAGGAAAAGCGTTTGTGTTTGGGAAAGAGGGCTATAAACAGAAACAACAGATTACTGGAATTGTTGGACAAAAGAACAAGGGTGTGATAAAGGGAATAAGAGTGTCTGGGAGCAAAAAGAGATGAACGCTTACTCCCACGTCTACATTACTTTGGGGTTTGATTACTCGGTGCCTCTGTCCCAAAGGAGCGATATTGCAGTTGAAAACCAGGGTGTCATTACAGGAAGCAGCCTGTCAGAGCCAATGACATCTCTGCAATGCAACCATCCCACATTACAAAAATAGTACATTGTGCAAAGGAACCTGTGCAAGGCTCGTGGTACAATGAGACACATCTATTAAGCTTCGCCATTCTAGCACATGGCTCATCCCATTGTGCAAGGGACTCTGGCTGCTGGGTCAGTCTGTCTGACTGCACAGAAAAAGCAGCACCTGCACACTCTCAATTTCCAGTCATTGTAATGGGGGGGCGGGGGGGGGAAGCTGAAGGTGTATCATATTTGGCAGATAACCTTACTTTGCCAAAATTATACAGTACTTTGCCAAAATTATACAGATGCATTCCACCACCCCTTCTCCATAAGCACTGATTGATGTCAGGTGTCTATTAAGAGCTGGATCAGCAGAGTGGGTTGCCACAAACCAGACTAAACCCATCAGCTAGTCCTGACCCAGACAAATCATCAAACCCAAGGGCTGCAAGCAAACAAGGGGGAGGCGGGAGGGAGGAACTCTGCAATGACTCACACATTACAGCAAGGCCAGCTAAGCAGAAGAGCGGCATCAGCTGCTGATCTTACATCACAGGCAGCTTAGTAGAGCAATAGACAAGGAGGAAAGAAAATGGGTCCAGAGGCTGTATTTTTTTTTATTAAAAGACCTCTTTAATTTTGAGTAGAAAATGTTTAATTTTAAAGTCTCTTAGCTAGGTATTTGAGATTCAGGCCTTCTCTCACATCCTACACTTGACAAGCAGAGCTCCAGTTTGGCTGTATAGTTCTTGTAAGGTTGCCAAGTCATGACAATCCCAGGCCCAGAGATTGCGGGTGAAACCCTAAGACCTAGAGATGTCCAAGAGATGGGTCCTGGGAATGCTACAAGGGTTACAAGGGGCAGCCCCAGTGATGTCAATAAGCATGCTACCTTAAGCATCAATCCCCCTGAAGCGTGCCTTTGGCCAACCTTGTACCCTTCAGCAGTGTTGGACTGTAACTGAAGGAGTCTCCACAAATCTTGTCCCCTTCAGAAGTGCTGGACTATAACTTCAAACACTTAAGCAGCCAAAGAAGTGTAGTTCAATGCAGAAAGAGCTGCAATCCAACTGAGCTTGGGGAATGTGGTCCTAGAGCTGTTCAACAGGTACAAACCAAGCAACTTGATCGGCTCAAATCAGTAAGCAAAGCTTATTTCAAGCCACAGAGGGAAGCCTGTTATACCTGTTAGTATCTCTGTATCAAACCGTTGTTAAAGGCATAGAAGTAGAAATTAATAAAAGATATTTGGCTTTGGATCATAGTACAGTACAAGGCTTAGAAAGTTTACTTTTAGGTAGGACCTATAGAGGACGGGGGGCCTGGAGACATCTCATCCATAGGGTCGCCATGGGTCGAGACCAACACGAAGGCAGTTAACAACAACAAAGATACCCTAAGGCACCAGATCCTGTCTGACCTTGGAAGCTAATCAGGGTGAGACCTGGTTAGTACTTGGATGGGAGACAACAAATGGATCCCAGGTGCTGGAGGCTGTATTACAGAGCAAGGAACTGACAAGATCACCTCTGAGTATTCCATACCTAAGAAAATCCTATGAAACCCATGGGGTCTCCATACATTGACAAACAACTTGAAGCCACACGCAGAGACAACTTCTAAACTTCAGCTGCGGTGACTGGAGGCTCCTGGGATTTGTAAGCAAAAGAAGTGACTTTCCCATGCAATGGTGCAACTTTGAAAACTCAAACTGGGTAAGTATGAACCATCTGGTTTATTTCACATTTGCAGTTTGGGGAAGTGCAGGGGAACATTTGTAACTTCTGAAGTCATCTGCCTATATGTCGTGGTCACTGCTTCTCTTCATGGATGCAAGTTGGCACAAGAGGCCCTGCTAAACTTGCCATTCAGGGTGGAATAACAACCTACCCCTCTTTTTCCTCTTTCAACAAGCAACAGGTGTATCTTACATGTCCAGCTCTTCCAAAATATGCTCCCTGTGATCATGCATTTTGGAACGCCTAAAGGACAACTGCTTCAGCTAAACATACAAATTACCCAGGATATAGCTAAAGATCAGCCTTAGGACGTTATCACACGTGGGCCAGAAAGCGGAAATAAAAGTGGAAATGAGGCATCCCGAAAATAAACGGGAAATAACCCTTGTTTCCGCATACGTCATTACCTTCATTGCGCATTTACAGTAAGTGTATCGAACGTCCACACACAAGAGAAAAACCCCCGTAAATGTAGCCGAAATGAGCCTCCTGCACATGCGCAGAGAGAGGAATGCTCGCTGGAACCATGGCAACAGCGGGGAAATGCACCACAATACGTATTTGGTTATCAGACCTACGGTAAATGCGAAATGATTCCCGTCGCGCAATTGCAATTCCTGAAGAAACCGAAATTCAAAAGATCTCGGTTCTTTCCGCTTTCTGTCGGGGTTCTGTGCGACGTCATGTGGAAACACGGGCAAATAATCCGGATTCGTTCGCCATTTCGTTTGGATTCTGTTTGGATTGAGCCGCGTGTGATAGCATCCTTAGACTCACCTTCCTGCTCTTCTTTCTTCTCTTTCAACAGGCTACATAAAAACATCTGATGGGAAGAAAAGTCCTGAGGACCGTATTTATTGACTGATTTATTTGGCAGGTCAATTGACCTTTGAAGAAAAGCCTGGTGTAGTGCTGAGCAATACAACTTGACACTTGTTATATTTTATTAAAATATTTATACCCTGCCCTATTTGTAAAGATCTCAGGGGGAAAGGGTCACTGCACACAGGACATGTGCTCCCAGCATGTGCATGTAATGGGGAGCATAATCTGGAAAAAGCATATTTGCCCTTCCAACATTATGGCGGTGCTTAAATGCTAGAACATACTGGACTGGCTGGAATGCAGTATAAAGCTCCCCG
The DNA here is from genome assembly GCA_026167975.1 of Phrynosoma blainvillii. Taxonomy (NCBI): domain Eukaryota; kingdom Metazoa; phylum Chordata; class Lepidosauria; order Squamata; family Phrynosomatidae; genus Phrynosoma; species Phrynosoma blainvillii. The sequence continues at coordinate 25,552,847 of JANUYF010000008.1, forward strand.
AGCAAGCAGAAAGGCAAGCAAGCTGGCATAAATCAATTATTTACCTTTTTATATTATTCATTCATTAAAATATTTATATCCTTCCTTACACTGTAAGGCCAGCTTACAACCAAAAATTGATAGAAACTGATTAAAAAACCATTTCAGTTATTTAAACAGGAAGAAACATCTCTAACAAGTTTAAAAGTTTAACAATGTGTAATACAATGTCTAAACAGTTTGGGATAAAATCAGTTAGGCTTTAAAAGATTTTTGCAAACAGACATACTTTTATTTGGCAACTAGGCTGCATCTGCACGGATGCAGATTGATACTACTTTAACTGCCATGGCTCAATGCTACGCAATTCTGGGATTTGTAGCTTCCCGAAATATTTAGCCTTCTCTGTCAAAAAGCTCTTGTCCCACAACAAACTACAAATCCCAGGATTTCATAGGATGAAGCCATGACAGTTAAAGTGATGTGATACTGCATTAATTCTGCAGTGGGGCAGGAGCCCTAGACATCTGAAGGGCAGCTATCTGGAGGACACAAGGTGGGAAAAAGCTGATCTAGGGAATCCCATTGGACAAGGAAACCCCGGAAGTTAGTACATAGGATGACAAAATCTCACCGATTTAGCATATGAAAAGAAGCCTACCAGTAGAAGCACTTCTTTGACCTGTTTGCAAAAATTAAATGTGGTCCAGACTTTTAGCATATTGAGAAACAGTCTGCGCAAAGGGGACAACCTCACTGGCCCACATTCAAAATGCTAGAAGTAAGGCTTCAAGTTACACAGAACCTTTCCACAGGCATATGCATTTAAAACAGCATGGCGAGACTAATGCTAATTTGTCTTCTTTTCGGCAACAATACTCAAGACTTGCTACTGCTAGAAAACTCATGATGGAATTGTCTACCTATGCATTGTAATGATGGGGGCAAACCTTCCGTTTACAGGGGGAACAGAGCCAGCATAATGCTCCACAAATAAAAACAAAATATTTTGACAAAAGAGGACTCAGCTAGAAAAATACAAAGAAGCAAGACAGAAGGTGCAGCCCCTAGTCATGAACATCCATTATCCTAGATCCTCTGTGTCTGATACTTGGATGCTTGACAAAATGTCAAGGAACAGATGGTTTGTGCCTCCCAATTGTCACTGCATACTCAGAACCTGTAATATTTCAATCTTCCCACCAGAAGGGAGGGAAAAAATCCTTGGCCCTATCAGATAAAGATCCATGGCAAGGTTAGCAGACACCGCTACCCAACTCCTAAGCATTGCCAGGCATCCCATATTATAAGGGATGTCCCCCTCTTTAAGGGTTCAAAAGCTTTTCCTTCTACACAGACTCAACAAGTTGCCAAGAAATCCTGCCTTTTGGGGTGGGGCCGCATTCATAAATACACAAATGTGTACATTTTGTAATTTATGAATGTGGACAATGCATCAATTTTGCAGAGAAATGCAGAGCTAAGTTAACTGACATCATTTGGCATTTAGGCAGAACGCAAACTTATCAATGGCTATGTCCTGACTGTCAGCCCTGCATGGCCTGAATCTCAAGAAATAAGTGGTTTTGTACATCTGTAACAACAATATAATGATGATAATAATAATAATAATAATAATAATAACAAAAATAATAATAATAATAATAATAATTTATTTCTTACCCGCCTCTCCTTGCGGCTCGAGACGGGTTACAACATAGTTAAAAACACAATGGTTACATAATACACACACATTAAAAATGCAACTCTACACAATATTTATATTAAAATACATAAAACAAGATGTTTAAAATTGGGAAAGCTGTACTTGGGAAAGCTAGAGTGAGTGTCTTTCTTTTGACACAAAGAATGATAAAAACAATAAAAAATAAAATAAGAGATGGAAATGTTGAGCTGAGACCTTGATGTGCCAGGACTGGAAAGTGCTTGGTTTTAACTTTCAGGAACACTCAATTAGGAGTTGTCCACATTAATGTCTGCAAAGGTGCAATTTTAGCATTAAAAAGAATGAATTCTGCTGCAGATAAACTACTGAGGGGCTAGCCAACAGCTGGGAGCAGGGACAGTATGTTACCTTTTCCCTGATAAATGATGCAAAACACGTACCTTTCTAACTTTTCGACTTGTGGGAGGAGAACATAACTAGAGTGGATAGGAACTTAGTGTAACAAATCGCTCAGGGTAAGAATAATCTGTACCCTTTAGTGGACTGAACTGAAGCCTTGACATGCGCTTCGAGTTGCCTTCCACAAATGGTTGCCCTCCAGATGCCTACCATTACCACTCTTCTTGGCTATGATGGATAGGAATGATGGGAGTTGTCATGATACCATCTGGAGGATATCAGGTTGATGGAAGGCTTTGGAATAAACTAATTTAAATGTAGTTTCCAAAGAAGTATCTATGGTTGTATCTGTACTGCAGAAATAATCCAGTTTGATATCACTTCTGCAATGTAGATGCAGCCTAGGTTAGCCTGTTGAAGCATCAAAAGGAGAAAAGGGTGCGGGAGAAAGAAATCTAGCAGCACCTTTAACACTAATTTTTATTTTAGCATGAGCTTTCATGGATATCAATCCACTTCTTAAGAGTCAATACAGAATGAAGTGAAAGCCTCAGGTCACAATTTCCATCTTTCAGGATCCTATCACATCCTATCACACTTCTACAACTGTATTAATGCTTAATCTGAGGCTTTAATATCACTCCATCATTGCATCTGAGGAATAGATGGATATCTATGAAAGCTCTTGCTAAAATAAAATAAAAAGATTTAGTCTTAAAGGCACTGCTGTGTTTCTTTCCCCCTCTCTCTCCATTTTCCTTTTGATAATTTAAATGAGTGTGTTCTGGGGAGAAAAACTCCAGCTAAAATGATATAGTAATGTTACTACCAGCTTTGGTGGACTGCACTAGATGAAAAATTGACAATAAAAGCTCAAATAATAAGGGGGAAAATAGTAAAACATAACTTTATGGAAATATGGATTCTGTTTATATCCCAATTTTTAAACTTATCAAGGCCCAACATTAACACACAGGACTATTTTTGGCATACTTTTTATTTTAAAAAAAATCAAAGAAATATTTAACATCATTCAGAATTATGGCCATGTTAGACTGGAATATCAGTATGTAAAGGGATCTTGTAGCACCTTTGAGACTAACAATGTGGAATATGTTGTAGCATAAGCTTTTGCAGGAGTGAATTGGTGCCCAGCTGGTGCTACAAGATCCCTTTGCATACTATTATGAAGCATGTTACTTGAATGAGACAGTAGTTATGCAATTTGCTGTTAATGTAGATTATGATTTTTAAAATGTTAATAAAATTATTATTATTATTTTTGGAAAAGGAAAAAACACATTGTGTGCAGAGGTAGGAGAAGGTGGAATGACCTCCCCTTGGATAGGCAATGAGCATTAATATTAGCTTCATTTAAATACCAAGTACCAAGTAAAATAGGCTACTTATTTAAGCCTTTGGGCCTAACTGGTTTACTTCAAAATATTTTGCACATGGTTCTAAACTGTCTTAATTTTTCAGCTTATTAACATGCTTAATACATTTTTGTCTACTTAGGTTATATTTATTGCCTTATTTCCTTAAATTGTTTTAACCTGTTTATACTGAGTTCACTTGTCTTCTACCCAGAGATGCCATAGAAATTGATGGCAGCCTAGAAATATTCTCAACCACCATGTATGGACACAAGATAGCAAAGAAAACAGATAGAAAGAAAATCAACTCATTTGAGATGTGGTGCTGGAGAAGAGTGCTGAAGATACCATGGGCGGCCAAAAAGATAAAGAAATGAGTCCTAGAACAGATCAAGCCTGAACTCTCCCTGGAAGCCAAGGTGATCAAATTGAGGCTGTCATACTTTGGCCGCATCATGGGAAGGCATGAATCACTGGAAAAGACAATAATGCTAGGAAAGGATGCAGAGATATAGCCGTATTAGTCTGTAGAATCTGTATGTAGAGAGATCTTGTAGCACCTTTGAGACTAACTAAAGAAAGACGTTGGCAGCATGAGCTTTCACAGACTTAAGTTTACTTCCTCAGATGCATTTGGTCATCTGAGGAAGTAGACTTTAAGTATATGAAAGTTCATGCTGCCAACTTCTTTCTTTAGTTAGTCTCAATAGTGCTCTTTAGTTAGTCTCAAAGATCTCTCTACATACTAATGCTAGGAAAGGTAGAAGGTAGTAGAAAGAGAGGAAGACCACATGGAAGATGGCTAGATTCAATTAGGGTGGTCACACACCTGAATCTACAAGACCTAAGCAGAGCAGTGGAGATGGGGGGGGGGGGTTGGAGAATCTCATCCACAGGGTCACCATGAGTTGAGGTGGACTCACAACAACAGCAGGAAAATCATGTGTGTTTGGGAAAGAGAGCTATAAACAGAAACAACAGATGATTGGAGTTGTGAAACAAGAGAATAAGGGTGCAATGAAAGGGAATAAGAGTGTTTGGAGCAAAAAGAGATGAACTTACTCTCACAGCTTAGATTACTCTAGGGTTCAGTTTCACTCAGCCTCTGTGCCCGGCGCTTGCAGGACCTAGACAAAATGGTTGAGGACAGAGGATCTTGGAGGTGCCTCATGCATGCAGTCATCATGAGTTAAGGTCAACTCAAAGGCACTAACAACAATAAAGAAATATTTGAATAGAATGCAAAGGGGTCTTGTAGCATCTCTGAGACTAAGGGCTGATGCAGACCGGCCTAAAGGGCCAGCCTGGGGGTGGAGTTGGAGCAGGGCAACCCGATGACGCCGTCACGCCATACACCCGACCACACCGCGCGCAGTGTCAGGGTGGCCTATTGGCGCAGTGTGCACACACGCTGCGCCAAAGGAATGCAAAAGAGTCGCCGCCGTGGCTCTAAGCGTGGTTTTTTGCCACCCAAAAAAGGATCGGCATTTGCCCGCTCTTTTTGGAGTGGCAAAAAGGAGGATCGGCGCTGCGGCGTGTGGTTGCCGCAACCCTGATCCAGCACTCCCATGGCCGGCACAGAGCCGCCCCTTACATCAGCATCAGCCCTAACTTTAAAAAAGAAATTGGTAATATGAGCTTTCAGAGATCTGAGTATGAAAGCTCACGCTGCCAACTGCTTTCTTTCAGTTAGTCTCAAAGGTGCTACAAGGTCCCTTTGCACACTGATTTTCCAGACTAACACAGCTATGTCTTTGAATTCTACCTTAATAGAGAGATAGACAAATTGCTTGACCGTTGACTATGAAGGCCTGATGGGAGATGCAGGCCAACCATGACTAGAGGGCCATGTATTCTTCACTCCTGTATGAATAAATAAAATGGTTATTTTTGACACTAACCCAGAAGCCTCACCACAAACAAGTGGTGGATGAGGCAGGCAATTAAGGTAAAAATGTGTTGTAAATAGTACGAGACAGAACAAGGTGCTCTCTGGTGCAGATCCAACCCCTGTCATTTCCAAGACTTCTGTAACTGCTGGTTTCAATGTTACAATTAGACATAGGAAGAAACAGTAATTAAAATGCTAGATCATCTGGAGACAGAGGTGATGGAAATACAGACCAAGCCCCCTTTGTTGCACTTCACCCACATCATTAAGACTGCAAAAGCATCAGTCCAGTCCACGATTTTAGAAACTGGTATTTATTTGGGAGACTGGATTTTTTAGAGCCAAATTGTTAGCTTGCACACTGCAATTGAAAGCTCTCAGCCAAGGCCACAATGCACTGCTAGATAATTATCCATTTTAGTCTGACCTAACATTGCAACGCCTGGAAATCCGCCAGAAGAGAATTAGCTGTTAGATGGGTGCCTGAATACCTGCTAACATTTCCAATGAAAACGGAGCAATTTCTAACAACCTTAATCTCAAACCAGTAGCCTCCATTCCACTGTTATAACTATACCCATCTTTCTTTCTACCAGCTACTGAGAGCTTGGAAAAGTTTCTCTCTTGGTCTAAAGTTCCTAGAATAATAATACAAAATGATTTAAAAAATTATTTTTAACCCGCCCCTCTGCTAGGCAATCGGGGCGGCATACAACAAATTAAAACAATACATGGATAAAACACATCAATCAACATTGATTCCCCTAACCCACCCACCCCTTAAAAATAAATTAAACTAGAACAGTATTAAAATAGCAGAGTAAAACCAAGCAACCTATAATTGAACAAAACCCCTAGCTTCCAAGCTCTGTAGCTACTAAGTATGTTGGAATATTATATTTGGTCCACATTTTCAAGCAAACCAACCCAGTCCTCATTTTCTTGGCTAACTGGAGCACCAATATCCTTCCTTCCATACCCAATTTACTAGCATTGCAGAGAGCAAGACATTAAAAATGGTTCTCATCTAGAACTCTTACTGTATATACTCATGTATAAATTGACCTCATGTATGTCAAGAACAGGTTTGGGGACTAAAATTATAGATTTTTGATATGACCCATGGATAAGTTGAAGGTAAAACTTAGGGGCATGTAACAAAGGAAACACACAGCCAGTGTGTAGTGGTTCAAGTGATGCACTATGACTCTGGAGAACAGGGTTCAAATCCCTGCTCAGCTATGATACCTGCTGGGTGACCCCAAGCAAGTCACACACTCTCAGCCTCAGAGGAAGGCAATGGCAAACCCCCACTGAAGAAACTTGCAAAGAAAAGACTGTGATAGGTTCACCTTAGGGTGTCCATAAATTGGAAATGACTTGAAGGCACACAACAATGAAGAAAGTAAAGAAAAACGATGCCAAAGAATGTACAAAATTCCAGCAAGCCTAACTGGGATGGATGAGGATGAAATTACAGTAAATGGGGGCTGTGTGATGTGTTGGGGAAGCGACCAAGAGTGGTGGGGCTAAGAAAACACATACAGGTCAAAAGGGACGTAAGGGCAAGAATTAAGATACACAACTGCACTTTGCCCAGCCAAGAAGTGGCACAGCAAAGCAGAGCCTCTGATTTAAAAGCAAAGAGTTTTATTCTGTTATTTTAAAAGAATAATTTAAAAGACTTTGGCGCTGCCCGATCAAATTTCATGGCAGTGTACAACACAAAACAATTAAAAAAATATATCAGGAAAATAGAACCCATTTTAAGGGGTTTTGGTCACAGCCAAAACATGCTCATTTAAATCAATAAAATCTACTAAAGCATCAGGAGAAATAGCAACGTGTTTGCCTGGTACCTAAAGGATTAGGCAATGTTGGAACTCAGTAAACTTATCTGGACAGGGCAACTATACTTTGATTGGCAAGAAAGCCTTCTCCTCTTAGATATTATGTACTTTCATTATATCCCAGTAATCCTTACTGATACTGTATCAAGAACCTGTTTTATTCCAAATCAGATCAATTGGTCCATCTACATGGGTTGCCGACACTGACTTTGAGCAGCTCTCCAAGGCGTTATCCAAAGTACAAAGCCAGGCTGGAGATTACTTTTGGACTGCAACTCCCAGAATCCCCCCAGCCAGCATTGCCACTGACCAAGAAAGAACAGCATTTTTTTTTTCTAAACTCTGGAAAAAAGTTTTCCCCAAAATCCTACTCTGAAGGTGCCAGGGATTGAACATGGAATCTTCTATATAAATTGAATTATGGTCCATTAACAGTCAGGAAGAATGCATATTTGAACAGTAGGATATGCTTTAAATAAATAAATAAATAAATAAGCACAACTGGAACAAGAAAAATTAATGGGCAAGAAATTCTGAGTGCAGCTACACTGTAGAAATAATGTAGTTTGACACCACTTTAAGTGCTGGAGCTTCATCCTTTCAAATCCTAGGATTTGTACTTTTACATGGTCTTTAGCCCTTCTCTGCCAAAGAGCGCTAGTGCCTCACTAAACTACAAATCCCAGAATTCTATAGGATGGAGCCATGGCAGTTAAAGTGGTGTCCAAGTGCTTTATCTCTACAGTGCAGATGCACCTTCGGTCTCCCTGTTGTTCATCTGCACTAAAGTTGCCAAATTTAAAACTGGGGAGGGCTCCTCTACCTTTAATGGTTGTCTGAAGAGGGAATTTCAGCAAGTGCTGCTTGTCATATAACCAGGTAATGATCAAGACCTGCTAAAAATCTCTCTTCTACAAGACTATTAAAGGAACAGGAGCCTTCTCCAGTATTCACTCTGGCAACCCTAGTGTTTACCATAGAAGGATGCTTCAAAGCAGCTCAAGACTATCTCAGAATAGTCAGTTGCCCTACTTTCCAAACAGTTCCCTCTGTATGGACAGCCTTGGCCCTACCTTGGCAACACTGATGTGAACAGATCTTTTAAAGGACAATTCAGACCTGTTTATCTTTTAACAGTCATCCTATGCCAAAAGAGACCGTGTGTCAAGCCAATGTGGCATAGCAGTTTGAGTGTTGGACTACAACTCTGGAGACCAGGTCAGTTGTGAAACCCACTGGGTGACCTTGGGGACATGCTCTCAGCCTCAAAGGATGTCAATGGCAAACCTCCTCTGAGCAACTCTTGCCAAGAAAGCCCCACTTTGGGGTCGTCACAAGTCGGAAACAACCTGAAGGAGCACACCACCACCACCACCACCACAAGAAGCCTAATATTTATTCTTTATTTATGGGATTTATATCCTGCCTTTCTCCCAAAATGGGATTTACTCCTGATTAGCAGTGACTCTGCAAGGTCTCACATCGAAGGTCTTCATCATGATCTTTTTTGAAACTAGAGAAGCCAGAGACTGAACCTTGGTCCTTCTGAGCCCAAAGCATGTGCTCCTCATGGAGCTATGGTTACCTCTCTTTGTAGCTGCAAGAGTTAAAGGCGGCTAGGCATAAGCAGCTGTCATGACAATGTGGCCTTATCTTATGCATATTAATCTGAAAGCCCTACTGTGTTCATGGAGCTCACTCAATAATTCATTTCATCTGACCCACTCAGATGACCTCCCTGACTATAACCAAAGAACTCCATGAACAGAGGGACAGAACCAATGCCATCTCTCATGCCGCTGCTGAACTACAATACCCATCATCACTGACCACAAGCCATGCTGGGGCTGATGGGAACTGTGATCCAACAATACTTGAAGAGGCACAGGTTCCCCACCCCTGTTCTTTACTGTCAGTTGCTTCGTCTTACATGTGAGTAACAATACACATGGGAGAGCCAGTGTGGCATAGTGGTTTGAGCATTGGACTATGATGACTCTGGAGCGCAGGGTTCGAATGCCTGCTCAACCATGAAAAACTCAATGGGTGACTCTCAGGCAAGTCATGTTCTCTCAGCCTCAGAGAATGGCAATGGGAAGCCCCCCTCTGAAAAAAACTTGCTAAGAAAATCTCATGATGAGTTCGCCTTGGGGTTGCCATAAGTCAAAAACACACGTACAACAAATACAGATGCACACAGAGCTTGTTAGCAGCAGTGTGCTAACACCGAACAAAGAGATACCAAGCCACAGAAAAAAACAGTTAGGAAACTCATTGCAGAGCGCTAACTGTGGCACAAAAGCCCAAGGAATCCTGACATGTGCTTTGGAAATCGAGGACTCTCAGCTTGTGCAAACGGTAACCACAGCTTACCCTCCAGCTAAAAAATCACTCCGCTAGTAAAGAACCCATTTAGTATACAAGTATCAACAGAAGGATTGCAAATCAAGCTGACAAATGAAGATCCATACAAGCAGAGACAGCCATATAAGGCTTATGGAAAACAAAGTATTCTATAGCTCTGCTGTTTCTCCAATATCTCTATAGGCTATATCCAGATGCTTGGCTGTTTTCTCTTTCTTAAAAAAAGCTTCCAGTCACTTAATGTTCAGCATCCTGCAAACCAATATTCCCAAATGCTGAACATCAGGAGCAGACTGGGAATTAGGGACTTGTCTGGCTAAAGACCAATATTACCAACCCTTCCTTCCATAAACTTCTACAAAGCCATTTTTTTCCCCGTTTCCTTATCCATTACCTCCTAAGTCAATGGCCATCAGTACACAGTCCTGAAAGAGCAACTGAGAAAGTGTTACTTAATTCATGTAGAAAAAAAGAGCACGTACGTGTGTACAGACACGTAAACATGAGCACACAGAAAGAGGAATATAGGAAGTGGGTCAGAACTTGAAAAAGTTACTTTGTGGGTGGTAATTCCCAAAAACTTCTAGTAAGCATGACCTGAGACTGACAGTTGTAGCCCCACAAGCAATTTTTCCAAGTTCTAATCTGATCAGACTGTTAACTCATCTGCCCACTATTAAAATTATAATACAGGTTGAATCTCCTTTATCTGAAATGCTTGGGGCCAAAAGTGTTTTGGATTTTGGGGGGGATTTTGAAATATTTGCATTTACATAATGAGATATCTTGGAGAAGGAACCCAAGTCTAAACATGAAATGCATTTATGTTTTATATGCACCTTTATACACCTAGCCTGAAGAGGATTTTGTACATAATATTTTTTAAATAATTGTGTGCATGAAACAAAGTTTGTGTACACTGAGCCATTAGAAAGCAAAGGTGTCATTGTCTCAGCCCCCCAAATGGCTCTGAGATCCCAGTTTGTTCCATAAAGCCCAGTTTATTCCTGGTAGCAGTAGTACCACTGAGAATGCCTACTCTTTGTTCAAAAGGATGTGAGAAAACAAGGGAAACAATTTCATGTATAAACTTGGGTTCCATCTCCAAGATCTCATTATACATATGCAAATATTTTATTTAAAAAACTCAAAACACTTTTGGTCTCAAGCATTCCTGACTTAACATCTGCCAGCTCTCACCTCTCCAGGAAGCATTCACATTTCATACGTTATTGTTTCCTGATTTACAAGAAGACTCACTTATCAAGTATGTTTGGTACTTCTGACTCAACATATCTGCTTTGTCAGGTTCAAACTCATTGCCCTTAAGTTGTGGCAGGACTCCTGGGATCATACAAAAGAATCATAACGTTAGATGCAGAAAAGACCAGTGTTAAAGTGTCCTGAAATACCAGACCCTGCTTTTAAGGTCTAGGTCAAGATCCTGCATCAGCTATAGCCTGCATCTGCACTGCAGAAATAATACAGTTTGATACCACTTTAACTGTCATGGCTCAATGCTATGGAATTCTGGGAATGGTCATTTGGTGGGGCACCAGGTGGAGGTTTCGCTACAACTATGGGTTGGAGGCAGAAAAGGGACAGATCAAGGAGTCTGGAGAAGTCGAGGGCCACAAAAACAGCCTCAGGACCACAGGTGTCCAGCTCCAGGGCCATACATTCCTCACCCCTGCTTTACAACAAGTCCTTTAAAGTGTGAAAGAGCATTCACAACTTTGAAAGTGGCCAACTGCAGAAAGGGCAACTACAGTTTTAATATCTGACAGTCAAGAGTGTTGGAGCGGGTCTTTTAAACACAATTTAGAGACGGACACTGGAATGAACTGAAGTTGTTCCTAATAGATTTTCCTATACCTGGGTCACACTCCACGGTGAAGTTCTTTTGCAAGCGGTCCACTTGCTAGGAATGGTTAGTGCTCTTGCACAGCATCCATTATTTTCAATGGATAGATTGTGTCTCGTTTACTTTGTTCTATTGCATTTGTATTGTACTTTTAATGTTGTAAGCTGCCCCGATTGCGTCTGCAAAGGGGCAGGATAATAATAATAATAATAATAATAATAATAATAATAATTAGACAGGTCTTCTGGATCAGATGATCAATAAATACAGTACGACTCCTGTATCCAGGTGGTTGCATTTACGGTCCAAGACCCCCTGTGGACACCTGAAACCATGGATAATGGGAAAGCCTATTATTTTCAATGAGATGAATGACTCCCAGCCCAGGCATACCATAGAACAATACTGGAGGATCTAGAAATGCCTAAAGGGAAACTTCTCTAGACATTTCTAGATCCTCCAGCATGACTCCATGGTATGCCTAATCTACAAGCTGACAACAGAATTGCACTGGAGGACCTATATCCCATATATGTCTAGAGAGAACGTATTTTTTCAGATGTGGATAAGTGAAACCACAGATACTGAATCTGTGGATATGGGAGTACTGTACTACAGGGGAAGAAGCAAATCTTCTAATCGAGAAATCAAGAAAGTCCATCTTTCCTTACTTCATAGATGTCCACACGCACATCCCTCTTTCAGCACTTGGTTTTAAGTAAACTCAATTCAGTACCAAAGAGATATAATGTGCAAGACTCCAAGGCTAAGCAAGACAGTCAGAGAGTACAGTGGTCCTTGACTTCTAGACATTAGAAAGGTTGTTTGGCCTACACCTCCCAGAGGCTCCTGGGAGTTGTAGTCCTAAAAGAGTAATGTTTCCAAGCTCTCCCTATTTCACATGAAGCAAGCCTACCATCCACTCAGGCTGGCTTTGAGTGGGCAGTTCACGTTTTACATGCTACGACTACAAAAAAAGCAGACCGTGGTTTAAAAGACACATTTCTCCCTTTCATTTTTTTCTACCATCTCTACAAAATAGATAGACTTTCTATTACCCACCCATAGAGATGGAATATAAAACTCATCATTTGGGAGGCTAGCCAATTTGACCACTATACCTACATTCAGGAGCCAGCGTTGAAATCTGAGACAGATTGAGGACCATGCAATAGCAAAAGATGCCATTCCCAAAATCTGATCCATTTCTTCCGCTGCATAAATGGAAAATACTGTTTGCTACAAGGATGCTAGATCCCCAAATCACCCTCTGGGCTTTGGGATGATCCTTTGCGAGTGGATTGTGAACCTGAGCTTCAGAGAAGACGGAGATATCAATACATTTCCATGCTGGCTTTTATCCCAGGGCTCTTTCAGGAAAAACAAAACAAAACTGTGTATAAACATCCTATGAAAACCCAAACAGTTAAAGTTTAGAGAACCAAATAAATAAATGACAAGAAGCAACCGAGACTGAAATTCACAGTACCTGGTTCTCCCACATACAACCATGTGAGAAAATTATTATGACCAAATAATCTGTATACAGAAAGTCTGGGCGGCTATGGAAAAAGCAGCTTCTTTCCATATGGTTGTGTATTTGTGGATGCCCAGGAGGACAATTCGGAGCATGTTCACCCGGAAGAAAGCACCCTGGAAGCACGGCCAGTTAACAGTACTGCATTCAGCCAACCTGGCCTTTGCTTATAGATTGTGTTCATGTTACATTGAAGTCTGTAAAGATAAATCATGATTTCCCTGCTCAATGTGCAGCCAGTTCAAACCTTACTGCATTGCTTATTGCTCCAGAAATCCCAGAATAATCAACTACTTTTATCACATCCAAATGTTATGATCTATGATATATATATATATGGTATATCTACACATATACACCCGAATAAGAGGGATCCTGAAGGCAGCAGATCCTGTCTGATCTTGGGAGCTAAGCAAGGTCAGACTTGGTTAGTACTTGGATGGGAGATCACCAACAAATACCAGGTGCTGCAGGCTAGATTTCAGAGGAAGGAATTGGCAAAACAACCTCCAAGTATCCTTGCCTAAGAAAACCCTACGAAATTCATGGGGTCCCCCCTAAGTCAACTTGAAGCCATAAACACACACACACACACACAAATGTTATGGTCCAGGTTGCTGTGAGTCAAAGGTCCAAACCACACTGCAAAAATAACCCAGTCTGAGACCGCTTTAACTGTCCTGGCTCATTGCTGGGGAATCCTGGGAACTGTAGTTGATTGTGGCACCAGAGCTCTCTGACAGAGAAGGCTCAATGTCTCACAAAACTACCGTTCCCAAAATTCCCTAGCCTTAAGCTAGGGCAGTCTCAAACTGGATTATTTCTGCAGTGTGTTTCAGATCATAGTTGTCTCAAAGGCAGCTAAGAACGACGACAACAAAAACATACACAGATCCACTTGAATAAGAAGGACTCTGCAGATCTCAGAGCATCACTCCTAAAGAAACACGACAAGTGAGCACATCTGTTATCTATGGGACATTTCCTGAGAAACAAGTTTGCAAAACTTACATTTGGGGAAGGTGAGGACCTGCATCCCACCCAGTCAGCATGGCCTCAGGTGTAACCTTCTCCAAAAGTAACTTTTCCAAACTCTCTGAGGAACATACCACCAGCTTGCCCCCTGCAAATGAAGCTGCTCTTGCTTTTGCATCTGGTGGCTAAGTGTTTGGGGCCAACCTCATCCAGAGGAGAGTGGCATCCCCATGGCACTGTAACCCTGGCACGCTTTGGCGAGCGACAAATGGGAATACATGGCAGTGCGCAGATGCACACATGGACCCGGGTTACCTACCCAGTTTCATGAGGCACGCCAACAGGATCCAGAGGGCAATCTCAAAGGGTATTCGCACATGATGGTAGTCAATGCCCAGGACAGGAAAAGGCTTCCGGTGTTTGCCATGTCCGGCAGTAGACGTATTTTGGAGATGCGTGGCCCCAGGCTGGCTATCTTGGGGTACAGGTGGCGCGGCGGTGATGCTCTCCATGGCTGCTATGAGGGCCTTGGAGGAGTGTGGTGGCAAAGTGACCATCATAGGATTGGGCTGCAAGCCATGGCTATGAAGCACTGGCACCAGCCCTAGGAGGGCACCCATGCCAAAAAGGATGGGCAATGCCCGGAAAGCGCCAGGCACCCCAAGAAATCTAGGTTGCATTTTTGCTTCTTTTGTGCCCCCCAAAAAACAGGGGGGGACCAGATGTCTTGATTCTTCCCCCCCCCCAAAAAAAAAAAACTCAAGGCAGAATCAGTTGTCCAATGCAAATTTGGGATCTCTTTTCAGAGGAATCTGCTTGGAAGGAGAGGCTTCATGGCAGGGAAGGAAAGAGAGAAAAAATGGATAAAGGGATATAAAGGAAGGGAGATTGTGGGAAGGCTCTCATCCAAGGCAGATTTGGGATCTCTTTTCAAAGAAATCTGCTTGCAAGGAAAGGAACCTTCATAGCAGGAAAGGGAAGAAGGGAAAGGGAAAGCTGGATAAAGGGATATAATAAAGGAAGGGAGATTGTGGGAAAGCTCTCATCCTCCAGAAGCTGTGGATGATGGACTTTAGCATCCCTTCCCAAGGCAGGATCAAGCTCCAGAGGAGTTTGCCCTCTTGGAAAGGGCTGGGGGGGAAAAAAACGAGGGATGGTCAGGGAAGAGATCTGGAAAGGAGAGAAGGAAGAAGGGAAGGGAAAGGAAAGGAAAGGAAGGGGAAAGGACTTCTCTAGAGAGGGAGAGGCTTCAGGGTGGCCATAGCAGGAGGAGAAGCCGGATCAAGGAGGCTGCCAGGCCCCAGAGGAGGAGCAGCCTGCCTTCTTTCTTGCCTTCCTGCCTTCCTCGTGGAGGACTCCGCAGAGCCGCAGCTCCGCCCGGATCCTCCGCTGGAGAGCTCTGCCTCCTCCAAGCCCAGCCAAGGGCAGCCAGGCAGGCAGGCGCCCAGCAAGGAAGGGAGGAGGAGCCGCAGCCTCGCCGACACCCGCAGCGCCCCCTAACGCCTGAGACCAGGCATTGCAGCCGGAGCCCTTCCTATTGCACCAAGCGGCCAGTGGGAGGGACCCCGCTTGGACTTGCAAGGCTGCCTCCACGCTGCAAATTAAATAAATAATAATAATAATAATAATAATAATAATAATAATAATAATAATAATAATAATAATAATAATAATAATAACAACAACAACAACAACAACAACAACTATCATCATCTTCATCACCATCTTCATCTTCATCATCACCATCCAGGTTGACACCTCTTTGGCTGCCCAGGCTCCATGCTATAGAATTCTGGGAGTTGTAGTTTCACCAGCTGGGACCCAGCTTTGCATGGGGAGTTGCACCAATATTCTGGTTGGACCCCACTTGGATTAGCTGTGCTTGTAAAGCTGCCTTCACACTGCAAATCATCATCATCATCATCATCATCTTCATCATCACCATCCAGGTTGACACTTCTTTAGCTGCCCAGGCTCCATGCTATAAAATTCTGGGAGTTGTAGTTTCTCCAGCTGGGACCCAGCATTGCATGGGGAGTGCTTTCTCTATGCTGGGTCCACACTGCACCAAGCATCCAGTTTGACCCCACTTGGTATTGCAAGGTGGCCTTCACACTACAACACATCATCATCATCATCATCTTCATCACCATCCAGGTTGACACCTCTTTAACTGCCCAGGCTCCATGCTATGGAATTCTGGGAGTTGTGGTTTCACCAGCTGGGGCCCAGAACTGCAAGAGGAGTGCTTCCTCTCCTCTGTGTCCACACTGCACCAAGCATCCAGTTGGACCCCACTTGAACTGTGGTGGCTCAAGACTATCGGATTCTGGGAGTTGTGGTTTTGTGAGGTTTAGCATTCTCTGTGAGAGAGCTGTGGCACCCCAACAAACTCCATATTGAGGCTGGAGCAAACTTGTTTTCTCCTGCTCCAGAGAATAGGACCCAGAGCAATGGATGTAAGCTACAGGAATAGAGATTTGAGCCCACTTCAACTGCCATGGCTCCCTCCTATAGATTCCTGGGACTTGCCATTTTGTGAGGCACCACCATTCTTTGGCAAAGAAAGCGAAAGACCTTGCAAAAGTACCAGTCCCGGGACTCCATAGACTGAAGCCACAGCAAATCTGGGATGATGGTGGTGGCGGCGGCAGTGAAGCTGGTTTCCTTGGGGCTAAAGTAGCTTATGTGGTTTTTCTGATTGTGCCTGTCTTGGTTTAAATGCCTGGAAATCAGTTCAAGCTGTGGATTACACCGCTGTCCCATAGAGGGTTGCTGATACGACCGCAATTTAATGAGTTGGCTCACAAATATTTCCATTGTCTATCTCCTCTGTTGTATTCCAGTAAGATACAGAAGGCGACATTGCAAAAACATTAAAATAGAGGCTGAATAAAGGCTTGGCACCAAAGTAAGATGGCCATTTCAGGTGGCAAATTTTGTGCGTCCAGATGGTGTGAGAAGATATTACGACGACGAGGACGAAGGAAGGAATGGATTTCCCCCAAATGCAGCAGTTGTAGTGAATGTGATCCCTCTCATGCGTTCCTCCTTTTTCACAAACAGATACCAGGGCACTTTCACATTACAGAATTGCAGCACCCTGATTCCACTTTGTCAGGGCTGCATTCTATGGAATCCTGGGATGTGTGGTTTGATAAGACACTAGTCCAGTGGTTCCCAAACTTCAGTCCTCCAGATATTTTGGACTTCGACTCCCAGAATTCCTGACCATTGGCCAAGTTGGCGAGAGGCTTCTGGAGACTGAAGTCCAAAATACCTGGAGGACTGAAGTTTGGGAATCACTGAGACTAGTCCCAACCACCTTGGCCAACAGTCAGGAATTCTGGGAGCTGAAATCCAAAACACCTGGAGGACCAAAGTTTGGGAATCAGTGCACTAGATTCTCAGCCAGAGAATTATGACTACAAAAGCCAGGATTCCATAAGATGGAACCATAGCAGTTAAAGTGGAATCGTAGTGCTACAACGGTGTAATGTGAAAGGGCCCTGAAGTAGCTTGTAATGAATTATGTATTGCCTTCATGTGTAATGTGACCCTAAAATAGCTGTCTTTACATCTTTCCTTTTACAGCAAGTGCTCAGGTAGTATGGTGCAGTGGTCAGAGTGCTGGATGCTGCCATGTCACTCATCTCCAGTCATGTCACAGCTGCTAGCAAAGAGGGGTTGTCACAGTACAGGACTCATACTTTATCAACTATTTTATACACTATTTATAGACCAAAAAATAGCAGCACGGATGCAGGAGTGTATGGCGGAGCCTTCTACAGACACTGCCACCCTCTGGAAAAGAAATAATTTCCCAGCACATTAGTAGATTTTCTTAAGCTACAAACATCTATGGCAGACACTTTGTTGTTGTTGTGTGTCTTCAAGTAATTTCCGATTTATGGTGACCCTAAGGTGAAGCTATCATGGGGTTTTCTTGGCAAGAGTTGTCCATGCACGTCCGCAAAAAAACAAACAAACAGGAAACACATGAGTAGAAAAACAGAACAAAGGAAGTCACAGCTCTGCATAAAGTGTGCATATGCCAACGGGAATGTACAGGTGAACATTTAGAATTAAGAACTCCTAAAGAACTAGAAAAGGTTTTAAAATGCAAAGTTATATAACTCAGCACAAAAGATAGAATCATACAAGCCATCATATTCCCTATTACTATGTACGGATGGGAGAGGGGGACAGTTAAGAAAGAGGATAGGAAGAAAATCAATGCATTTGAGAGAATGTGGGGCTGGAGAAGAGAGCTGAGGATCCCATGGACGGCCAAAAGGACAAACAAAGGGGTCCTAGAGCAGATCAAGCCAGAAACCTCCCTGGAAGAAGCCAAGAGGACAAGACTGTCGTACTTTGGACACATCATGAGAAGAGAGGACTCTTTGGAAAAGACAATAATGCTGGGAAAGGTGGAGGGAAGTAGGAAGAGAGGAAGGCCACAGGCCAGATGGAGGGACTCTTTGAAGGAGGTCACAAGTTTTAAGGGGTTTAAGCAGAGCAGTAAGGACAGGAGGTCTTGGAGGTGTCTCATCCATAGGGTCACCATGGGTCGAGATCGACTCAAGGGCAGTTAACAACAACAAATCCAGATTTAGAGCCAACATCGCATAGGACTTTGAGTGTTGTTGGACTACGACTCTGGAGACCAGGATTTGATTCTCAGCTCGGCCATGAAACCCATTGGGTGACCTTGGGCAAGTCACATGCTCTCAGCCTCAGGGGAAGACAATGGCACACCTCCTCTGAACAAATTTTGCCAAGAAAACCCCACGATAGATTTGCCTTAGGCTCACCGTAAGTCGGAAACGACTTGAAGGCACACAACAACAATCCAAGCATAAAGAATTTAAATAGGCAAGACACCTTTGTCTGCTTAACCAGCTGTCCTGGCACTCTTGAATGGCAAATTTAAGACTCTTACTCTCCCTTCTCACAGTTCTCAATTTGTAAATGGGATTTGGACTGGACAGACCTTCAAATACAAGAGGAATGGGGAGCAGAGGCATGTCTGTAGACCAACCCACTGTTTTATATTAAACAGTGTAAAAGTGAGGACCTGCAGAGGTTAGTTGCTACTGTTGAAATGAAAATAATTAATCACCTTCTTTGGGCAATAAATACTGTAATATGATCTGGAGACTGTGAAGGGGTTGAAGATCACAGCAAGAGCTTCAGAGGCCAGATGCAATCAAAGGTTGCTGCCTCACTGCAGAATTAATGCAGTTTGACACTGCTTTAACTGTGAGGGCTCCAGCCTATGGAATTCTGGGATTTATAGTTTGTTTGGCACCAGAGCTCTCTGACAGAGATGGGCAATTATCTCACAAAAATACAAATCCAGTAATTCCACAGCACTGAGCCATGGCAGTTAAAGCAATGTCAAACAGCATGAATTCTGCAGTGTAGATGGAATCTTAAAATAGGGGATGCCCTCAAACTGAGGACTGTTCCATCTAAGGTGGACATACAGCAATAGCAAGTACATTTCTATACTACTTATCAGTGCACTTACGCACTCCCTAAGTGGTTTACATATGACCATACTATAACCATTTTCGGCTAAGACTAGAATGAGGAATGGGCATTCTCACAAGTATTACTAACAGGATAATCTTTTGTACATTTACCCATGTATTAATCTTAATTAACTTGGTGAGGCTTCTTTGTTTCTTTCTTTTTTAAAAAATTAAATTTTTATTATCCCGAAAGTAAAAAGGAGCAGCTTTTGTCTACTTTCTGTTCGAGTTAACAACACTTTAACAACGATGTCGTGTGAAAATCAACCCGCTTTGGCGTGCTCTCCCCAGCTTTCAGATCCAATTTCTGTATGGGATTTCCCCCATGTGATAAAGTCCTTAGACAGGGCTTTCATATCGCCTCTTAACCCTCTCTTCTCCAGGCTAAACATATGCAGCTCCTAAGTCTTTCCTCATAAGGCATGGTCTCCAGACCCTCCACCATTTTGGCTGCCCTTCTCTGGACATGCTCCATCTTCTCAAAATCCTTTTTGAATTGTGATGCCCAGAACTGGACACACTATTATTCCAGATGAGGCCTGACCAAAGCAGCGTTTGTTTTTGTTAACTGCCCTCGAGTCGATCTCGACCCATGGCGACCCTACGGATGAGACATCTCCAAGACCCTCTGTCCTCCGCTGCTCTGATTAAATCTTGCAAACTGGTTGGTACTGGTACTGGCACTATAGCTTCCCTCGACCTCGACACCCCCGAGACACCCAGCTTGCCATTGCTGCTCCAAAAGAACAAATGGCCCTAGCCCCAGCCTGCCACCAAACAGCTTGGATTTTCCAAAGCAAGTGTTTCCAAGGGACCTTCCTGCACTAAACACCAGCCCTTGCCTAATGCTGCTGGCCACTTGCCAAGGCTGCCTCTGCACTGCAGAAATAATGCACTTTGACACTGCTTTAACTGCCATGGCCTCATGGCTTAATGTGGCACAATTATTATTATTATTATTATTATTATTATTATTGTTGTTGTTGTTTATTTCTAAAGCGCTGTCAATGTACACAGCGCTGTACAAAGAGACAATCAAAGCATAAAATAGAAATAAAAACCTGCCAAAGGCGTACAATCTAAAAATACAAAACAATAGGTAAAATACTAAAAGTTAATTTAAAAAGAGCCTTTTGACACAGAAGGCTAAAAAGCTCACAAAACGACAAGTCTCAAAACCTCCACAGCATTGTGCCATTGTAGAGTTTTGTGAGACTTTTAACCTTCTCTGTCAGAGAACTCTCATGCCACAATGAACTACAGTTCCTAGAATTCCTTAGGATGGAGCCATGACAATTAAACTGGATTATTTCTGCAGATTTATTATTATTATTATTATTATTATTATTATATTTTATTATTATTGCTGTGGCATCACAGCTCTCGGACAGAGATGGCTAAATGTCTCACAAAACTACATTTCCCAGAATTCCCTGACACTGAGCCAGGGCAGTTAAAGCGGTCTCAAACTGGATTATTTCTGCAGTCTGTTTTGGATCTGAATCTTAAATGGTGGATTGCAGTGATAAAAGTATACAAAACACACTGCAGAAATAATCCAGTTTGAGACCTCTTTAAGTGACCTAGCTCAATGCTAGGGAATTCTGGGAAATGTAGTTTCAGGAGACATTTAGCCTTCTCTGTCAGAGAGCTCTGGTGCCACAATAAACTACAAATCCCAGGATTCCCTAGCACTGAGCCCGGACAGTTAAAGCGGTCTCAAACTGGATTATTGCTGCAGTGTGTGTTTTGGACCTCACTAGCCTAAGGAAGAACCCATTCCCCGGTTTTTTGACGACAAACTCCAACTCCCAGCGTCTCCTTCGGCCCTGGTGGGCTCGCCTTCTCTTTCCCTGCCGCAGATTGGTTATAGCGCTACGAAGACGTCGATGTCTATTGGAGGCCACGGACGTCGCTCCGCAGCTGGGCCAATGGGAAGTTGAGCGTGGAGGGAAGGGAGCGCGTCGTGCGTCGAGGCTGGCGGCGGCGGCGGCGGCGCGGCTTGGTGGCGCAGTTGGCGTGGCGCAGGCGCAGTGCGCGGCGGAGCGGCTGAGGGACGGCGGAGCGAGTGTGTCGTCGGTGTGAGCCCCAGCTGGAGGGTGTCAACAGAGGAGCCTGGCTTCGGGCGGGCGGGCGGCCGGCCTCTCGTCTCCCGGAGGGCCCCCTGCCCGGACTCGGGGGTCGGGCCGCCCCGCTGCATGGAAGCGCCAGAGGGGCTCCTTCGCCTGAGGAGGCCGGACAGGTGAGCCCCTTCCTCCGGCCCAGAAGGCTTCTTCCTGAGGGGACTCACCTTCCCCTCAGGCCCCTCAGAAAAGAAGAGCACCTCTCCCTCCCTCGTTGACCCCCCTCCTTATCCTTCCACAGAGCAACACGCCCCTCTCTCTCTTATAAACTCCCCAATAATCCAGTTTGACCCCGCTTTAACTGCCCTGGCTCCATGCTGTGGAATTCTGGGAACTGCAGCTTTGTGAGACCTTTAGCCTTTTTGACTGTCTTCGCACGGCAGAAACAATCCAGTTTGAGACCGCTTTAACCACCCTGGCTCCATGCTGTGGAATTATAGGGATTGTAGTTTCATGAGACATTTGGCCTTCTCTGTCAGAGAACTCTGGGGCCACGGCAGACTACAATGCCCAGGATTCCATGGGACTCGTCCATGCCGGTTAAAGCAGGGTCAAAGTGAATTGCTTTTTCTGCATTATTATTATTTTTCTCCAGAAGTAATCCAGGTTGATGCCGCTTTAACTACCCGTGCTCCATACTGTGGAATTCTGGGAATTGTAGTTTCATGAGACATTTGCTCTTCTCTGTCAGAGAGCTCTGTGCCACAGCAAACTACAACTCCCAGGATTTCTAAGGACTCTGCCATGCCAGTTAAAATGGGGTCAGAATGGATTGTTTCTGCATGATTATTATTATTATTCTGCAGAGATAATCCAGTTTGATGCCGCTTTAACTGCCATGGCTCAGTGCTGTGGAATCCTGGGAGTTGTCAGTTTTGTGAGACACGTAGGCTGCATCCACATTGCAGAAATAATCCAGTTTGACCCTCTTGAACTGCCCTGGCTCGCTGCTAAGAAATTCTGGGAATTGTAATTTTTTGTGAGCTCTCTGACAGAGAAGGCTAAATGTCTCAGAAAACTACACTTCTCAGAATTCCATAGCTGTGTTTTGTTGTGGCCCCAGAGCTCTCTGATGGAGAAATGTCTCACAAGACTACCAGTTGCCCCCACCTAGACATGCTCTTTCAAGTCATTCCTGACTTACGGCAATCTTAAGGCGAACCTGTCATGAGGTGTTGTTGACAAGGTTTGTTCAGAGGAGGTTGCTGTTGCCTTCTCTGAAGCTAAAACAGTGTGACCCCTCTTTAACTGCTGTGGCTCCATGCTGTGGAGTTCTGGGATTTGTAGTTTGTTGTGACGCCTTCTCCTTTGACAGAGAAGGCTAAACGTCTCACAAAATTCCCCCAACCCCTTCTCCCCTTCCCTCCACTTGGCTATATAACCTAGTTATGTTCTTCTTTGAGATATTTTATTTCATATATTTTGTCATCTACGCCAACTTCTAGGCTGTTTATATACCAATTTTTGTGACAATCAATGAAAGTAATTTTACCTTACAATTTTATAATGGAATAGTTCATGCAGACCTATAATTTATATGCTAACTGATCTTGCAGCACACTTGAAATTAACTGTGCAAAAGAAGTTGTAGCATAAGCTTTTGGAGACTTAAGGCTGCTTCCTCAGGTGCTTCGAGCCCCATATTTGTAAAGCACTTATAGGTTATGAAGACCTTGTTTCTTATACTATCAATTTATGTTTACTATTAGAAATGTTCATATGCAGTTCATAAGTTAGTGGATGTTTTCTTGCATTCTTAGTTTATTTAAGATTCAAAAGATATCAATATGTTGGTTTATGTTACATGGTGTTAGTTTTCTGAGCTTCACTTTACATTCATTATTAGCCTGTTATCACCTCCTTGTGCCTTTTGTTTTTCTCAGAGGGTTTTATTACCCCCTTAGTAGCACAGTCCTACAGTGGTACCTTAAAGATTAACACATTTCTTGCAGCATGAGCTTTTTTTGTGGAGTACAAAGCTTCATGAGTCAGATGGAAGTGGGCTATGGTACACATATAAGTTCACAATTTTTTAGGACACTTTGGAGTTTTTGCTGCAATAGACCAACATAGTTTGTGTATTTCTCTCCACCAACATAGGTTGAGTATTTTCTTTGTTCCTAAAACAGCAGTTACGTTCCTCTGTCCCAGCAACCGACACTCCCCAGTAGTAACTCCAAAAATAAGGGGGGAAGTTTAGTTTTTGCAGTGCTACAAGATTCACAGACTAATTATGTTAGAGATTTCAGGTGCATAGGAAAGCTGTGGTAAATTAAATCTACTGAGGTTTGTTTTGTCTATCTGACAGTAGAATTCAGAGACATGGGGCCAAAACAGACTAGAGAAATAATCCATCTTGAGACCACTTTAACTGTCCTGGCTCAGTACTAGTGAATTTTGGAAACTGTATTTTGTTGTGGTACTGGAGCTCTCTAACAGAGAAGGCTCAAGGTCTCACAAATCTACAGTTTCCGGAATTCCCTAGCATTGAGCCAGGGCAGTTAAAGTGGTCTCAGACTGGATTATTTCTGCAGTCTGTTTTGGCCCATAGTCATATTAGTTTGGAATATCAGCATGCAAAAGAACTTTGTCGCACCTTTGAGGCTAACTGTGCACAAGAAGTTGTAGCGTAAGCTTTTGTAGACTTGGGCTGCTTCCTTAGATGGCTGAGGAGAGATTCTCCGTGCATCTGAGAAAGTAGACCAAGCCTAGGAAAATGTGTGCTGCAACTTGTTTTCCACATTTAAGGCCTTTGCAGACTGCCAGAAATAGTGCAAATTGAGTCCACTTTAAGGGTTAGGGAATCATGGGAACTGTATTTTATTGTGGCACCAGAGCTCTCTGACAGAGAAGGCTCAATGTCTCAGAAAAAACAAAAACAATTCCCATGATTCCCTAGCACTAACCCTAACCCTTAAAGTGGACTCAATTTGCATTATTTCTGGCAGTCTGCAAAGGCCCTTAATCTCAAAGGGGCTGCAGGGTCCTTTTGCATACTGATATCTTGACAGCAGTCTGTGTTTGAGATGTCAGGCAAGGAGTTTTGTTGGTCTTGGTCTTGGTCTTGGTCTGTTTTACTCAGCCTTACCTGGAGATGTGGGGGTTTGAACCTGAGACTTTCACCCTGGAAAACATGCATGCCAACACTAAGCAACAGCACCTCATTAAATCCCTGAAAATCTTTTTATAGGATGCTGCCTTCCTCTGGGTCATTGTTACACTGACCAGCAGTGGCTCTTTGAGGTATAAGACTAAAGTCTTTCTCCAAGTTTGGCTGTGATGTCTCTGATGGAGTCTATCCATGATGAGATAGCTGTGTGAGAAAATATCAGTTACCTTTTGTGTTGGGAGGTAGTATGCCTGTCAGTACCAGTTCCTGAAGAGCATGGGTGGGAGTATGTGTTGCCCTTACATTCTGCTTCTGGGCTTCCTTTAGACATCTTATTGGGAAGAGGATGCTAAAGCATATGGGCCTTCGGTCTGTTCCACAAAGACTCTTTAACATTTTTTACAGCTTAGCATAGCCTATATGTAATTATCCATAGAGTCAGTGTGATGCAGTGGTTTAAATGCTGGACTATGACTCCGTCTGGACACTACAGTTCAAATCCCTGCTTGGCCATGGAAACCCAGTTGGTGGGCTTGAGCAAGTCATACTCTCTCAGCCTCAGAAGCAAGCAAAGGCAACACCCCCTGAATAAATCTTGCCATGAAAATCCCATGGTAGGTTCACCTTAGGGTTGCCATAAGTGAATAATGACATGGAGACACACAA
The DNA here is from genome assembly GCA_026167975.1 of Phrynosoma blainvillii. NCBI lineage: Eukaryota > Metazoa > Chordata > Lepidosauria > Squamata > Phrynosomatidae > Phrynosoma > Phrynosoma blainvillii. Next base: position 25,578,204 of record JANUYF010000008.1, read on the forward strand.
CAACAACAATTTACTGTAGTACTGGGACCGTCTTAAGAGGATAGTTTGCATCATTGTCTTGTGTGTGTCCTGGATGATATGCACAAGCTTTCTGTATACATGTTGGTTGTGTTCTGCAAAACAGAGCTTGATTAAGAAGCCTCTAAAAGTAGTGTGTGGATTAACCCTTCAGTGGCCATAATTGAGATTTGTTTTTTTAAGACAATCTGGTTTGATAAAACCACAAAAAAAGTTACCAGGAATGAGACCGGATTCTCTCATTCTGTAGCTCTTTTTTGTTTTGAGAAACAGTTGTTTCTTTCCTCTCTAATCCCACATCATATTACCTTTGCTGCCCTTTTCTGCAGTTGAGTCAGCGCTCAAATTACAGGAGAGCCAGAGGGAACCTGTCCCCTTTATTGTCTGTTTGAGCTGGCTTCCTTAGCTTGTGTTCTTAGAAGTTTGTGAGAGGGTCATGATTTGTTTACAGTTAGATGGGACTAGGGCACTTTGTCTCAGCCATCTGTGTTCTTCCCTCTTAGAAAAGTAAGAGCCACTAGGGTTTATTGGGCTTTTTAAATAGTTAACGTGTTTGCTTGGTTTGAATTGTTCCTCTTGCTGGAGAGTTTAAAGAACAGAGACAAAGTTGGGTGTTTATATGGCTGTGAAATTCTCCTTCATAGCATCAGGTGCACCATACATTTCAGTCTGTTAGCACAGATTGCAGTGCATGCTGAAGCTGTTTCTTTGTTGAGATATGGACACCCTAATTTACATTCTATTATTAGATTTGTATCCTACCTTTCTCCCACAAATCAGACTAAAGGTGGTTGAACTGAGCATAATGTCTTAATGTTTGCTGAACAAGCCTTAGATTATGAGTTTACTTTGCTGCCACTGCAAGGAAGATTAGAAGGTAACTGTTTTATTGTTACTGCCAAACCCATTGTTAGTGTTAATGGTGGTTTATTGAAACAAGCCAAGATTAAACATAAACAAATCTAAACTATAATTTAAAAAGTCAGTAAAAGCTTCTGATTTCAAGGCCATGCCAGAAAGGAGGAATGAATGTGTGAATCTGAGGCTCACTGTGGATTATCTCCATAACCCATAGTTTAGCATGATTATGCTAGATTTTAATTTGCAAGTCTGGATTAGGTCTGTGTGATGTATGTATCTACTAAGGAGACCCTGCTTCACAGTTTTAACATCCTTTATTGTTGTTAAGGATGGAATGTGAGACAGAACTAAATTTACTGAGTTTAAATTACTAGGATTGCATGGAAAATAGTAGAATGTAGTTTACAGTATTTAGAAATAGATGATCCTAGCATCTTTTAAAAGGGAATTTCCTGTTCTCACGGTTGGTGAAAAAGCATGTAAAGAAAAAGTTCTAATTTGCTGGTGATTCTTGGGATGAGGAGATTTCTAGTGACCAGGGAAAAGGACTGTCAGCTCCTTGCCTAGTTCCTTCAGGTTCCCAGCCTGCACACACCACATTTCAAAACTCACTCATTCATGTGGTCATCCACTCTGGCCTTAGGCAACATCTTTCCTCCTATCTTTGTCCCTCGATGACCATAGTTAAAACTGAACTTGTCACCTCATCATCATACCCACAAGATTTGCACTTCTCTGGCTATTGATGCAGTCTAATAAATGTTCACTCCATGCATCTGAGGAAGTAAGTCAAGTCTATGGAAGCTTATACTATAACTTCTTTCACATAGTCAGTCTCAAGGTGGTACAAGATCCCTTTGCATAACATATGGAAGAGCCACAGTTCCCCCCCCCCCCCCCCCCGTTTTGGGATGGGAAGTGCATTGGTTTATGTAAGAGATGTTACTTTGCACGTCAGATGATTGGACTAAATATCTAAACGTCTCAGATGGCTAGGGCAGAGATTCCTTTCCTCTGACTAGAAACACTTGTTAATATCCTTTATAAATAACTACAATTTTCTCCCCTAACTTTGTTTGACTACAGGTAATTTCAATGTTTTCCCTATAGACATGAACTCTACTGGAATGCTCGGATTCACAGCAACACCTCCACTAACTTGCTTTCGTCAGCCCTATTGTGAGAAGATGGCAAAAGCGAACATTACTAGGGACCTCATCCACAGACAGCTTAAGGTGCATCTTGTTGTAAAGACTATTTTGTTTGTCTTTCAGGAAATGGGGTGGAGGGAGATAATGACATTTGAAAAGATGGTGTTGGAGTATCTCAGTATCTCACTTAAAAAATTACCTTCTGTTTTCGCTCAGACTGTATTTTGACTGTCATTGGTGCCAGTTCCAGAATTCTGGGTGAAAGGACTTGGGCAGGAGGCTCTTTGAGTTGATCAGAAAGAGAGCATGAGGCAAATAAAAGATGCTGATTTGTCTTCTTACTGTTGTCTGCCCAATTTGAAAATGAGGAAGGACTGTAGTTTATGATAGTGTTCCCAACTCAGTGTTTTCCACGTTGCTTGACGACAACTCCCATCAACCTATTCCAACATGGCCAGTGAGATCAAATTGAGCTCTAGCCCACCATTTGATGGGAATTGTAGTCCAACACATCTGGAGAACATCAGATTGAGAAAGGCTTTCATTACACTGTGTAGTGTAATGTGGGGATGGCCATGGGAAATATTGCGGAACTTCTGTAAAAAATTTCCCAAGGCATAGCTATGTTGGTTTGTTGCAGCAAAAACAAGGAGTCCTGTGACATCTTCAGACTAATAAGTGGACTCCTGCCTTTTTCATCTGTTACATGAATAACATGTAACGGAATTGAGGGATATATAACAATGCTCATTATAGAAATTGGGATAGTAGTGGAGTAATAAAGACATTACAGGCAGGAAGGAAGGACTAACAGTGGTAATCATATTTTATATTCACTAGGACATGCTTTATGTTTTATGTCTGCTAGGTCATGCTTTAGCCATGAATTGTCCTGAAAACAATTTGTTTTGCTCTCCCTCTTGTTTGTTTCTCTTCTGCCCCCTTTTGTCATTCCTGTTTCAGGTTTTGTAACAGGGGAAACAAACTTCTCAGTTCAGACATAATAACAAGCCAGAGTTTGTAAACCTACTACCAGCTGTAGTTTCGAACTGTGATTTGAGTCTACCTAACAATTATCTTTGTTTTTTCTGGATGAATTCATGCAGAATTAAAACCAGAATGCAGTAAACCACAAACTCCCTTACCATTGCACGAGAACCTGGTCATTGTCTCCAAGAACTTGAAATATCAGAACTAGAGAATATGATATGCACTGAGTTTTGTGCCAAAATGTTACAATGTTAGATTTATTATTCTCTTATTGATTGTGAAGAACCCCCTCTTGCATAATGTAAAAAGTATTGTATCTGTTCTTCATAGGAAAAAGGTGCCCTCAGCTTCGAACGACATTATCATGTTACAGACCCATTCATCCAGCGCCTGGGATTGGAGGCAGAGCTGCAGGTAAGTACTGGAAAAATTGAAATGCATACCTATTATATGTGATAACTGTTGAATACATGACTGCTAAATGGAAATCCAGTTTTCTCTTTCCAAGCCCCTTCTGACATACTTTTTGGAAGGATTCCCCAAGGAATAAGGCATGCTAGTTAAGTGCCACATGGTTTTGTGATGCCCTTAAGAACCCACCATTTTTTAAGTTTATTTAAATTAAAATAATGGTTGAGGTTGGGAATATGAAGTTCCTCCCTCTCATACCTGAATCCTCTCAGTTATGTGGAAGAGAGGCATCTTTTTTGCATAGACATGCAGCTACACCTACTTGGAATTAAAAGCCATGTAATACACATAATGCTTCCTTTTGGCATATGATGTTGGCATGTTAAGTGATTACTCTTCTTTGGTTGGATGTGTTACAATGTATTAGTTTTGTATTAGAAAATCTTTAGTGTTTGTAAAGGGATATGCTTTTTTAAATTATATTCCTGCAACATAGTATTTAACTGAGGGCCAGCATTGGTGGAGCCTGCATGCTTTTATTGTTGCAAAAAACTTATCCAGGGTTTGAGTGACAAACATTCACTATCCTTTGTTCAGTGGTTGGAAGATACTACTGCTTTGCTTAGCATCAGCATGTATGCTTTAGAAATCGACTACAAGGAAATGTATTCTTTAAAATATAGTCAGCTTATTAATAGTGTATATGCCTAACTTTGTTTATTGCCTATTTATCCCTCCTCCTTTTTTCTGTTTCCCTTCTATTTCTTTTCTTTGTAGTCAGAGTTTGAATACAAAATAAAAAATAAAACATGGTTGTTACTAAATGCAATAAAAGTAATAACTAATTGGCCCTAGGTTTGAGTTTTTGTCACTTCTCTCTGTGCCTGTTTACTTTTAATTACTTTTAATTCCCATTTCTTCCAGGTTACTCTGAATATAAAGATTCTTTCATGAAGTACATATTAGTAACTAGACCCAATGAGTAAATGGAAGCAACTTGGGATACTCTTGACTGAAAATCTAAAACAAGGAAGAAGATCTGAGAATTACATAAGAAACTAGACATAGCCAAACTAAGGGAAGGAATTCTATCCTTCTCTTGCAACAGTGTCAAATATAGGATTTGTATCAAACTTTCTTTCTTCTTTGTTTAGGGTCACACTGGATGCGTCAACTGTCTTGAGTGGAATGAAAAGGGAAAGTAAGTATGTCTTCAAAATGTAAGGGTTGATGGACTGCATGTATCCAAGGTTGGATTTAGGGTCCCTTATTAATCAGAATGCTTAATTGTTTTTACAAAGTACCGCTTTCCAGTTTCCTGTCTTGCAGCTCAGCCAAATTGTGCATTACTGTAGTCTTTCCACTTCCGGTCATACTATTTAATAGAAGGCTTTAAAAATCAAAGATTGGGTGTATTCAAATTGTGGCTAGAAGCTAGCAACACCTATTCGCTATAGCAACAAAGTGATATTGCTATCTGTAGCGTAGTTTATCTCTGAATACCAGGCACTGGTTTGGAAGAAGCCATTATCTTTACCTTGTGAGTTGTCAGAGGTCTTTGGCTGGTTATGATCAAAAATCAAATGCTGGGTTAGACCTTGATTTTGATCCAGCAAGAGAGATCTCACACTTTATTTCACAGAATGCAGTGTTAACTCAGGAAGAGTGTATGGCAGTGGGGGAGGAATATACTGAATATATTGTCCTTAAAGCCATATACATTGAGATCCAGAGAGTACAACTTGGGAACTTTTTGAAGGCTGTTGATGGTTCCTGTGGGCCATGTTAAAATGACAGCTATAAGAAGGCTGGTTCTACCTAGTAAGCTGGATACATTCTTCGCCATTGCAGTGAACAGCTGCAGGATTTTGGAGGACAAGCTGTGTGTATGTGTCATGTGACCTACCTTCCCCCCACCTTAGATGATCTGCTAGTTTCAGACGTGGCAGAGTGGTGCTAAGCTATCTGATGTAGGGGACTGGTAGTTCTTTTTTCCTTATGTCCCCAGGAGTGGTATGATATTTTTGTTTCTTTCTTCTGGAAGTTTTCCAGTGACCAGTAGCAGATGGCTTGGTGACTGGCACTTGTCCACAGACTACCACTCTGAGTAGCACTGTGGTGGAGGATCCTGTTAATTGTTGAAATGAAGTTCAATGATCAATGAACTTGACTTCTGTGCATGGAGTGGAAGGATGTACCATCTTGTCCTTCAGTTCAGGCAGGGGGAAAAATGAGTATGTGCATATATTGTACAGCCCTGGGTATAAGGTTAGAATAAGTTTCTTATCCATATGTAAAGGGATCTTGTGCAAAAGAAGTTGAAACATAAGCTTTTGTAGACTTCATCTACTTCCTCTGATTTCATATCCACGATTCAAGTCTTTGTGTGGCAGAAAAGTATCCCGAGAAAAGAATAGATAGCTCCACCAATCCTTTGTAGAAAGCTCACTGGACTAAGGGGACCGTTTCTAGAATGGTCATCTGTCTTCTGATGATTTGTGGTTAACTTTCCCCATATCTCTTAACCTAGCCTACAAATGGTGGAGTCAGCTGCTTCTCTTGACTTCCTCATTGTACTCTATACCTCTGCAATTCCAGAGTGTCAGAATGGCAGTTGTGCTTAGGGGCTAGCTGAAAATCGATGTGGAATAATTTTCAGCCACCTTTTGTAAACTGCTAATGTAGCTAAACCTATAATGCTCTGTCTCCTTTGCTGTCCTCTGGCAGATAATTATATGTGTTTGTATATTATTATTATTATTATTATTATTATTATTATGGAATTTTCATATATATTCTACTTCTTTTATGAGTTTTGTTATTGTATATAGTATTTTGTATACTGTATTTTGTTGTTCTTATGCTGGTCTGTGACTGTAATAAATACTTATCTTATCTGTTTCCTTTGACTTGTCAGCTTACTGGCCTCTGGCTCTGATGATCAGCACACAATTGTGTGGGATCCCCTGCATCATAAGAAGCTCCTTTCCATGCACACAGGCCACACAGCAAACATATTCTCTGTCAAGGTGAGTAGGATTTTGACTAAGTAGAGAAAAGTCAAGGGACAACTTGGGGCTTTTATCCCTAGAACTGAGTAGCAAAGCAGATACTGTTGCGGAAATTTCCAGTTCATCCAAGGTGTAGTCATGTGTACAGGTAGGCAACTTGGTACCCTCTTGATATTTTGAATGACAACTTCCATAATCTCTGACCATTGCCTTTGTTGGCTGGAGCTTGTGGGAACCACAGTCAAAAATAACTCGGTGTCTTGAGACTGCCTACTCTGGTCTCAATGTGTTCTGAATTAAATAATCCAAATGGTGTGCCAACCCACTAACTGACAGTATTCTTGCATAGCTCTTGCCCATTTCAGTGAGAGTTATGCAGAAAAAACATCCCTGTGGATTGTGCACAATAAGGCAAATCCTTCTGTCTCTCTCACCCTGCTGTTCTAAATAACATCCATTATCCACTGTCTGACACAGCTGCTTCACTGTGACCTTGATAAGAGTCTCACTGCTCAAAGAGTTCCACAGAACAGAAAACTGGATTTGTTTTCGGCTGCTCTGTGGTGTGCTTCCTCATTTCCCAGTCAAATATGTGATAGTGGTGTGAATTGGCTGTCATGAGCACATACTTCTGGCAGACACACAATGGTTTGCATGGATTTTCTCACATAGCTGATTGCATGCTCCCTGGCCATTGGCTTTGTGGCAGCCAGCTCACATGACTTGTTTATCAAGCACAGCCAGGACTAAAGTGGAAAGACAGAATGGCTGCTCAGATTGACAAACTGAGCTTGTTGTGTGATTCTCCTGCTAGCATCAGCATAGAAGTAAAAACTCCCTGCCAGCTGCAAAGAAGAATAAAATGTTACCAGATGTCTTGATTGAGCCACAGATACAACAGATATAGGCACACACAAGCAATAAGTTGTGAAGTGTTCCTAGATACGAAATACCTACATTTCTCTGTGTGAGCAAGCTGAGGTTATCAAATGTATTTAAAATATTCTTTCCATGTTTGGAAGATACTTAAAGGATGCTTATGCTCAGTGTATAATGTGATGCCATGTGCTCTTCAAGTACAACAGCCTCAGTGATATATTCTCTGTAGGCAGTGTCTACCATTGTTTTTATCTTACATCTGCTTTTCTTCTCTTTAATTTTGAACATAAGCCATTCTGTAGGTGTAACGTACAGCCTGAATAAATGCATACTAGGAGCAAGGCCCAGCTCAAGTTCATCCTTGTACATAACATCCAATGGGCTCCAGATTAGAAATAAAATGTCCCTGTGAGTGCATTCAGCCATCTCTTCCATCTAGTTACTAATTAATCAATTAATGTAATGTAATTTAATTTAGTTTATATGGTTCACATTTAAATATATAAGGAAAAAAGCCCTAAAATACTTCTACAGTGTTTTATTTGTGCACTTTCCTTAATGGGTCACTGTGAACATAGTTTTTTTTTTTTAAACTGTTTTGTGACTGGGAAATGAAGGAAGCATTTTGATGCAAGTGCAGAGATCTGCTGATGTCCCCCCTCTAAGTTTCCCTGCCACAATTAATCCAGAAAACTAGTTTGACTTCCTCTGAACACCTGTGCAGATATTTGGATTGTAAGATAAGGCAATCATGTCCTATTGTGTGCCTGTCCTGCTTGCCATTTGCCCAGTGAAGTTGACATTCACATATAGACCTACATAGATAGAGAGGCCATGTGCTTAGACATGATTCATGCAATATTGTGCAGCTGAGGGCTATGTGCATTGGTGGACTTTGTATGCAGCTTCCTATGAAAACAAAGTATAGGCGAGAGCAAGGACAAAAATGGGGTTCAGTCAGATCAACAGGGCACCCCCACAAAGATGGTCTGAATGCACACTGTAAAAATCTGCCTTGACCCTTGGGTCTTCTCTTTTGTGCTGCACCTAAAATTATTTTGTTATAGAAATGTCTAAATGTTCAGGACATTGCAGGTGATAACTGGGGACCTGGCTACAAAGCTAATCAAATGGGATGCTTCTTGACATCTTCCTCAAGCTGAGGAACCTGTAAGAGGAGACGTGATTGTTTATCTTTAGGGAATATGTTCTCACTGTTGGGAGATGACTACACTGAATATCTTGCCTGTTTTCTGTAGTTCTTGCCACATGCAGAGGATCGGATACTCATCACTGGGGCTGCCGATTCTAAGGTGCATGTCCATGACTTGACTGTGAAAGAAACCATTCATATGTTTGGTGATCACAAGAACAGAGTCAAGCGTATTGCCACGGCCCCCATGTGGCCCAACACCTTCTGGAGTGCAGCAGAGGATGGGCTTGTCAGGTATGAGGACACTAGCCTTCTTTTGATTTAATAACTAATATACTTTTCCTTACAAAGAACCCCTTATGATCATTGACTATGTGAGGATGCTAAGAGTTCTTGTGTGTGTGTTGTGTGCCTTCAAATCATTTCCATCTTATGGCGACTTTAAGGCAAACCTATCAGGTTTTCTTGGCAAGATTTGTTCAGAAGAAGTTTTCCATTGCCTTTCCCTGAGGCTAAGAGAGAGTGACTTGCCCAAGGTCACCCAGTGGGTTTCATGACAAAGTAGGGATCGAATCCTGGTTTCTAGAGTCGTAGTCCAACACTCAAACCACTACACCACACTGGCTCCTAAATTGGGCATAATTGTAGTTCTTGGATGAAAGCTGTAACTGTTAAACCAGTCCCATGTTCTATTATCAGTCTGACGTTGCCATATACTGTGTCAAATTTGTGGTCCATCAAGCCCAATTCTTTGCTGTATCTGGTACCAACTCTCTACAGTCACCCCTTATTTAAAGTATGATGCTCATTGTTAGTTTCTTCTGTACTATTGATGCCTTCTGACACTTTCCTTCCTCCTTCTAGACAGTATGACCTGCGAGAGAACAGCAAACACTCAGAAGTCCTTATAGATCTGACAGAATACTGTGGACAGCTTGTGGAGGCAAAGTGTCTTACTGTCAACCCCCAGGACAATAACTACCTTGCAGTTGGAGCCAGTGGGCCTTTTGTACGGATCTATGATATACGCATGATTCACAACCACAGGTAATAATCTGATGTTGGTTACTTTGTGGGACTAAACTTCCATGCAGAAGGAGGAATACTATTACTGTGCACAAAAGGCCTCTCAAAAATTTTCCACTGTATTTGTGGGCAAAAAAATTCTCCAACATTTTCTGAGAGATAGAGTCCACCATTAGTAGTTATTATCACACAATTTTGTTCATTTTTCCTAAGGGTTTTTGTTTGTTGTGCTTTTGCTGCAGTTGGCAACAAGAGCAATTATTTTGATAGTCCAACCACCACTTTGCATCCTCCACATCCTCTTCCTAGTACAGTATCATTCTAGGAAAGCGGTAGTGGTGGAGAAGCGCTTAGGTGGATTGATTCAATTAAGGAAGCCGCTGCTGTCCTGAGTTTGCAAGACTTGAGCAGAGCAGTTGATCACTGCAGTTCTTGGGGGCCTCTCATTCATAGTATTGCCATAAATTGAAGTCAGTCAGTATGGTGTCTAGCTCTGGCGCTTTGCCTAAATTTGCCCTCCCAACTTCCAATTTTTTTTATTTTTCTGAAGAGATTTTTTTTCCCCTATTCCCCCCCCCCCCCCCCCAATTTGTTTTGGTGATATATTTGAATTTACATTGCAAGATGGCTGAGAATATTGCATTCTCCCCATTCCCAGCTAGGCCACTATATCTTCCTCTTACTGACAACATTTTTCAATTACTGTAACCTGAGGGTATAAACAAGTTATTTGGAGGACCAAAGCCTACTACACACAAAGATTTCCTTTCTTTTGGCTAGGAAAACAATGAAACAGAATCCCACAGCTGGAGTCCATACGTTCTGTGATCGTCAGAAACCTCTCCCTGATGGCGCAGCTCAGTACTATGTAGCAGGTATGACTGGCTGTGGTGTCCAGATTGTAGCCCTATTTGCTTAATACATTCAGAAGGCACATTCAGTTGAGAGGGGCCTATCCATTTAAGTAACTGAGACTGGGTATCCTAAAGATAGGTCTTATGAACTACAGATTGTATGTGTAGTTTAAATGAATAAGCCTTTTTGTTCACTGCTAATGGAAGCCATAGAGACTGGCAAAATATGAGATACTATTTCTTTTTTCTTAAAAGAGTATTGTGCAATGTTACCAGTGATAGGCTGCAGTAGCTTCCCAACTGTACGAATGAGTTATATTTGGGTTCCTTCCTCTTCCTGCAGGACATCTTCCAGTGAAATTACCTGACTACAATAACCGGCTGAGAGTTTTGGTAGCTACATATGTCACTTTCAGTCCTGATGGTACAGAACTCTTGGTCAACATGGGAGGGGAGCAGGTAAGAAAGAAACTTGATGAATTAATCATTGTAAAATGATGGTTTCTTTTTTGTGGGGTCCCCCCCCCATTCCCATGTTTTAATCCTTCATTGCTTGGGCATCCTAAATTGGGTCTGGAATATCACTGAAATATTACAGGTACAAAACTTCAAAGGCTTTTAACTCCATCTATAAGGTGCAAAGTGTAGCTAAATACGAGGTAATGTGAACTCCCTTCTCCTTATAATGGATCAAAATTTTATTTCAAATAATCATCATTTTTCCACCCAGAAAGCATTTTTAGTAAGTACTGTGTACTCAGAACTTTACATTTTCAGAGACCTAGTGGATCAAATCAAACGTGAACTTTAATTCTCTGTAACAAAGTTGGAATGTGCATAATAATGCCCCACAAGAAAGCAATTTGAAACGATGAACCTAAGTATATTACTGTGCAACTGAAGGTCTCCTCTTTCCTTTCTTTGCATTTGGTTGCATCCTCCTTTACCTTGTTTCTGCTTGTACAAGCTGCAGATTTTGTTTGTCTTCATTTGATTTTTAGGTTTACTTATTTGACCTGACTTACAAGCAGAGGCCATACACTTTTCTTCTGCCAAAGAAGTGCCACTCTTCTGGAGGTAGGTCCCTGCATTGTGTTAAGTTCCCATGACATAACAACGCAGTGCCTCCTGGGTATGTCTGAATTGCCAGGTAACTTTCTAGTCCTTCTATTAGCTGGCAGCTTTCAAATAGGTATGACTGTTTCTTGCTGTCCTGTGGAATTGTGGCTCAGTAGATAGTAGCAACCCAGTTCCAGTGGATTTGCATGGTTCCTTCTTCCATATAAGTAATTCTTTTTGTTCCCTGTAAACTAGTTACATTCTATTCCATAACCATCTAATGCATTTTGCAACGTTGTATGCATAAGGTAGTCTTTTCCCCCGCCTGCTTGAATAAGTATCAGTTATCCATTTTGACTTCAGCCACGTTCATGACAATGATACATGCATTTTGTTGACAGCAAGTAAGTTAAATAACTGAAAGTAAAAATATTGTCTGTTGCAGCTTTGTTAAGAAGGAAAAGCTCTAGAAGGGCAAAGGATGATGCAGCAGGACTCTTCAGTTCAATCATAAAAGTACACAGTGTCCAAAGCCTGTGCAGAACAGTAAAGGCAGGTGTTCATAATAGATTGAAGCATATTTGCTTAGGAGGTTTAGAGAACTGTGTGAGGCAGAACCTTGTGGCTCTGAACAATCAATAAAGACAGTAAGCCAGTGCTATGAAGCCTCTTCTTCCTGCATCCCTTTTTCAGTTTGCCAGCAATATTGCTGGCCTCATAATACCTTCATTGTGTCATGTAGTTTTCTGTGGTCACAGGTTCAATCTCGTTCAGAGTGGTGGGAAAATAGAACCCTGAAGTCTAACACTGAAATGAATTGTGACTAAACTGGTTTAATGGTAATTTTACTTACACCATCAGGGAATTATAACAGACTTTTCAAGACACTTGCTGAGATGTTATTCTTAGGATTATGAGGGAGAAGCCACATCAGCTGCATCACTGCAGAAAGTTAGCAATAGTTGGTGTAGGATCCATTTGTGAATCAGCCTCCCTTAATATGGTGCCCTCCAGATTGTTGAACTACATGTTCCATCATCCCCAGGCAGGAGGTACAGAGTGGCTGGGGTTGGCAGGGTTGTAGTCCAGCACATCTGGTGGGCACAAAGTTGGAAACGCTGCCTTAAATGTTTCACCAAGTAGCTGGGAATTTCTAGCCTGCTGAAGAGGCGTTTGGAGGCATGCTTGTTGTCTGTCTTATCACTGACATGTAGCCCCAGAGTGATTGAGAAGTGTGTTATCATTACAGCTCTGAACAAACAATTGTAAACAATGGGCTTTGGTGCGCTGCTCATTCTCTTCCTGGCCAACAGTCTGTTGTTGTTAATTGCCATCAAGTTGACTTACGGTGACACAATGAATGAGAGGCCTCCAAGTCACCCTGTTATCAACAGCCTTGCTCAGGTCTTGGAGACTCAGCTTCCTTGACTGAGTCTATCTACCTGTAATGTGATCTTCCTTTTTCCCTGTTGTCTTCTAGTATTTTTGTTTTCCCCCAGCATGTTAATCCTTAGTGCAAATGCATGGGTATGATGCCTGGATGACTTGAATGCTTGTCAGACCTCTTCAACTCATGTTTGGAGTATGTGTGTGCACACACATATCATGCCTGTATCATACCTAGGATTATATATTATAATCGTAGGTTATAGCAGTGCATGTGTCTAGGTCTACTGGCCATGCTTGCATATTCTGGTGGTGGAATGCAGTCTTTTATGTTACACAGTATGTATTGTAGTGGGCAGTGAAAATCAATGGTCCAAAAACACGAAGTGGTTAAGAGTAAGCTGTGAACTGGGTAGTGCTACTTAAAATCTTGTTCCTGGAGTAAACCTACTAAGTAGCCTCAGGACAGCCACACAGATCTGAACCCAGCACCTGCAATATGAGGACAGGTGTATAGAATTGCCTTACCAGAATTTTTTTCAAGAATTACACCAATGGTGGATATGAGCTGCTGTCTAAATTAGAGGTAGTATTAGATACCTGGAGGGTCAGGATGGGTTAGTATCTGATGTTTTAACTCTTGGTCTTCTAGTGTGGTAGATCCATTAAACTGAGAGGTCAGGGGCACACATGGTATCTGTAAATCTGTTTTTGACTTGCACTTGATTTGTCTCTTATGACTCTCAGAGGTACAGAATGGAAAAACATCAACTAATGGAGTGTCAAATGGCATCCATCTCCACAGCAATGGGTTCAGGCTGTCTGAGGGGCGAGCACATGTGAGGTAAGGAGGCATTCTGCCTTGCTAGCAGTTTCAGCTGTATGATTCTGTGAGCAGGTTGCAAGCATTTGGGACACTGTATTCGATATTTTCAGAGCAAGTTTTATGTAGCTGTTATTAGCCAGTGCCTTTCCAGACTTGTTTGATAAGAGGAAACTGTTCTGTGGGTTGGCAGCTCCGTATAGTCTGGGGACCACACCCACTGTGTTTTCAAGAGCCATCCTAAACCCTCATGGATTGCATCTGCCCAATTCTTTTCAATACTGGGTTTGCTACAAGGCTACTTAAGGCTACAAAAGGATCTTGGCCTACCTCATTTAACCTTAAAATGGAACATCCAATCCTTTAGACCAGTAGTCCCCAAACTGTGCCCTTTAAGAGTACAGTTGGCTAATAGTCTGGGATTCTGGGAGCTGAAGTCCAAAATCCCTTAAAGAGCACAGTTTGGGGACCACTGCTTTAGACGCTTCTAGGCAATGACTTGCTATTTGGGAGCCTACGAGGAGGAAATCGTGAAGGAAAAAAATTGGCAATGAGATAGGGTTTAGGGGATGCTGAGGGCCACAGTTGGGTCCTTGACAACATTATCTTTTATCCCCACCAGATGGCATGCATAGCCTTTCCCCTCCTTTCTTTTTGTATTATAATGGATCATTGAAGAGGCTGTTCAGTAGATTGGTATTGTTATCATCAGCCATCCAAAGTTTTTCCTGTCTCTGACTCTCTAGAAGGAAGACTCTCAACTTCATGATAGAGTAGAAGGAAGGTTCTCAACCTAAGAGTGCCCCTCCCCCTTTATAGCTTTTCCCAATCTTGTACTTTCTATATTTTTTGTTATAGAATCCCTATAATTTAGTATAGACATATATTGTGATTATTTATTTATTTATTTATTTTATGTGCCGCCTTTCTCCTAAATTGGACCCAAGGTGGCTCACAAAAGATATTTAAAAACAACATCAAAACAGTACAGTTTTAAAACACGGTTAAAACACTGCATGAATATAACAAGTGTTATAGTGCAACCCATCTGGAGGACAACCAGGCAAGAGAAGGCTGCCTTGCCCAAACGTATCCTACTTGTGTCATACCTTTTTTTGTTGTGGATCTTAATTTGCCAAACCTAGCTGAGTTTTTAAAAATACGTAATGCAATGCAATTTGAGGAGTAGAAGTGAAGAGGGGTTTTGTGGCTTGGGCCTGCTTGACCATATTCCAGCTTTCCTTTTTCCTTTAGCCCACAAATGGATCTCCCTCCCTACCTGGAGAAAATTAAGTTACAAGCCAATGAGGCTTTTGCTTGTCAGCAGTGGACTCAAGCCATCCAGCTTTACAGCAAAGCTGTGCAGAAAGCCCCCAACAATGCCATGCTGTATGGAAACAGAGCTGCTGCCTACATGAAGCGCAAGTGGTGAGTGAACAAGGGAAGCTTCATGGGAGGATCAATGAAACAAATTTTCATTGCTGCTGTTATCTTTTCCTAGAACCCAAGAGGCATCAATATCATCTCCATAGCTGCCTCTTTGGGTAGTTCCTAAAGCTGCAGACCCATGAATTTACTCCTGAGCTGGCTCTGCCATCAGATTGCATAAAATTTATTCTGGTTAATAAAGCCATATTTGTACCTTTCTCCAATAATTCTGCCATCCCAACAGGCTTTCACCACTTGGAGCATATGTATCAGTGCCAGGTTTAGCTTAGGTCTCACAGTTATTTATTGTATTATTTTATTTATAGCATTTGTCCCCAGAACTGGAATTCAAGGTGGCTTCCAGAAATTAAAGAAGATAAAAACATGTAGTGTAAACCATTGTTTCTCACCCTTTGATCCTTCAGACGTTTTGGACTCCCAACTACTTTGAAACCCCAGCCAGCATGGACAATTTTCAGGGCTTCTGGGAACTAAAGTTCAAAACATCTGGAGAACCAGAGATTAAAAATCACTGGTGTAGAGACCATACTAAGCTACAATAAGCAGTGGTCTGACTGTGAAGTGGCTTTTTGTGTTGACCGGGGCAGCAATATGCATTTTGGGCAGTGATGGAGGAAGAAGTTGCTTGCACTGTAAGTATTTTGTCCCTTTTACAGGGATGGGGATCACTATGATGCTTTGAGAGACTGCTTGAGGGCCATTTCCCTGAACCCTTGCCATCTGAAGGCTCACTTCCGTTTGGCCCGTTGTCTCTTTGAGCTGAAGTATGTGGCAGAAGCCCTGGAGTGTCTGGATGACTTCAAAGGAAAATTCCCTGAGCAAGCCCACAGCAGTGCCTGCGATGCTCTGGATCGGGACATCAATGCAGCCCTCTTTTCTAAAAGTGATAATGGTGAGGAGCATCCTGACAGTGTATTGTCCTCATTCGCATAGCATCAGTGAATGTCACATTCCTTTTTTCTTAAATTTCACAGACCTCTGTGAGCTGTATATTGTTCAAAGTATCCACCAGCAACTTTCAGAAAAACTGCCCTGGGGAGGGTGTGTGTCATTTTTTTCTAACGTGTAGGGGTGCTAATATGTGGAAAATGGTGATATCCCACTCCCCTAGTCCATGAGCCTGAGCCCGTTTAAATCTCCCTGCTTTAAAGAGAAGTTAAGACACTTTTGGTTAGAGAAAAGTCATTGATAACTTTTTTGAAAGATTGAAAAACCTTTATTGACTTTTTGAGAAAGAACAAAGATGACAAGATGATTGGTTTTGATTATTAAATCAAATAGATAGCATTTTATGTGACAAGGGAGGAGGTAGAAATGCAGAAGTTACTTTATAATTGCAGAAAAGACAGTTGGAAGTCATATATTGTTGTAGTATGATTGTAGTATAGTTTGTATTGTTTTTAATGAATGTTGTTTTTGTATTTTGTTTAATTTTATTTATTTATTGGATTTATATCCCACCTTTACACCAAAATGAGATTCAAAGAGTCTTGTAGTTTAGTATGTGTTTTTGTGTATGTAGTTTAGTATGTGTGTTTCTATTTGATATATCCAAGTTTTAGTGAATGTAGAATTTCAATTAAAATGATTTTAAAGAGAAGTTAAGACCTCCACCATCTATCTACTTGGAGGATGAGGAAGATTTGGACCCGGAGGTCCTCAATGCAGATCCCAACATCCGTATGCTCAGTGGAGTGGGTTTGGTGAAACTGGAGTGTCCTAACTTATGTTTCCCATTTATAAAACTGGTATGGGGAAGTTGAGGGGTGTGCAGTTGGTTGTCTGTGCAAAGGAGCACATGTTGAAAAAAAAGTTTTCAGTCCTTATGAAACACTTGTGAAGCTTGGCATTTTGCTTTGTTTAGCGGAAGACAAGAAAGGGAGTGGCCCCATCTGGCTCCGAGCAAATGGGCGCAAAGATTCTATCTCTGATGATGAGATGGTGCTGAGAGAGCGCAGCTATGACTACAAATTCAGATACTGTGGCCATTGCAACACCACCACAGACATCAAAGAGGCTAACTTTTTTGGCAGGTATGGGGACCTCTCTCAGGTTCAAGTATGGGATTTTTGTTGTTATTATCATCTGTATGTATATATATTCCAACTTTCCCCAAAAAAGTGTTCTTGCTCTTTAGATTTTAGATAGAAACTCTTGATTGCAGCATATTGTGTGATCAGCTACAATATTAGTTGTACCGTATTTTTCGGCATATAAGACGCTCCGGCATATAAGACGCACCCAATTTTAAAGGAGGAAAATCTAGAAAAAAAAGATTCTTAACCAAATACTGTAGTAAAATATTTTATATCAACTGTATAAAGTTAACAGCAGTTTAAGAACAATTTTAAGTTGTAAATGTAAATTTAAGCCAGCAGCAGGGCCAGGTATTGCACAAATTCCCTGCCCAACTTTCTTGCAAGTCTCCTGTCGCCTTATGGTGACTCCATGAATTTCTTAGGGATTTCTTAGGCAAGAAAGACTCAAGAAGTGGTTTTGCCAGTTCCTTCCTCTGAAATACAGCCTGCAGCACCTGGGATTCTTTGGCGGTCTCTCATCCAAGGACTATCCAGGGCTGACCCTGCTTAGATTCCAAGATCAGATGGACTGGTACCTTTGGAGTTTTTAGGCCATTGTCTTATGGAGTAATTTATGGCTTATTTTGACCCTACCATGAGGGTTTTCTTGGCAGATTTCTTCAGGGGGGGGGGGGTTGCCATTTCCATCCTCTGAGGCTGAGAGAGTGTGATTTGGCCAGAGTAATCCAGTGCCTTGGAGTAATTTCTGGCTCATTTTGACACTACCATGAGCGTTTTCTTGGCAGATTTCTTCAGAGGAGGGAGTTTGCCATTTCCACCCTCTGAGGCTGAGACAGTGCAACTTGGCCAGGGTACTAATCCAGTGCCTTGGAGTAATTTCTGGCTCATTTTGATCCTACCATGAGGGTTTTCCTGGCAGATTTCTTCAGAGGAGGGAGTTTGCCATTTCCACCCTCTGAGGCTGAGACAGTGTAACTTGGCCAGGGTACTAATCCAGTGCCTTGGAGTAATTTCTGGCTCATTTTGATCCTACCATGAGCGTTTTCCTGGCAGATTTCCTCAGAGGAGGGAGTTTGCAATTTGCACCCTCTGAGGCTGAGACAGTGTAACTTGGCCAGGGTAATAATCCAGTGCCTTGGAGTAATTTCTCGATCATTTGGATCCTACCATGAGCGTTTTCCTGGCAGATTTCTTCAGAGGAGGGAGTTTGCAATTTGCACCCTCTGAGGCTGAGACAGTGTAACTTGGCCAGGGTACTAATCCAGTGCCTTGGAGTAATTTCTGGATCATTTGGATCCTACCATGAGCGTTTTCCTGGCAGATTTCCTCAGAGGAGGGAGTTTGCAATTTGCACCCTCTGAGGCTGAGACAGTGTAACTTGGCCAGGGTACTAATCCAGTGCCTTGGAGTAATTTCTGGCTCATTTTGATCCTACCATGAGCGTTTTCCTGGCAGATTTCCTCAGAGGAGGGAGTTTGCCATTTCCACCCTCTGAGGCTGAGACAGTGTAACTTGGCCAGGGTACGAATCCAGTGCCTTGGAGTAATTTCTGGCTCATTTTGATCCTACCATGAGGGTTTTCCTGGCAGATTTCTTCAGAGGAGGGAGTTTGCCATTTCCACCCTCTGAGGCTGAGACAGTGTAACTTGGCCAGGGTACTAATCCAGTGCCTTGGAGTAATTTCTGGCTCATTTTGATCCTACCATGAGCGTTTTCCTGGCAGATTTCCTCAGAGGAGGGAGTTTGCAATTTGCACCCTCTGAGGCTGAGACAGTGTAACTTGGCCAGGGTAATAATCCAGTGCCTTGGAGTAATTTCTCGATCATTTGGATCCTACCATGAGCGTTTTCCTGGCAGATTTCTTCAGAGGAGGGAGTTTGCAATTTGCACCCTCTGAGGCTGAGACAGTGTAACTTGGCCAGGGTACTAATCCAGTGCCTTGGAGTAATTTCTGGATCATTTGGATCCTACCATGAGCGTTTTCCTGGCAGATTTCCTCAGAGGAGGGAGTTTGCAATTTGCACCCTCTGAGGCTGAGACAGTGTAACTTGGCCAGGGTACTAATCCAGTGCCTTGGAGTAATTTCTGGCTCATTTTGATCCTACCATGAGCGTTTTCCTGGCAGATTTCCTCAGAGGAGGGAGTTTGCCATTTCCACCCTCTGAGGCTGAGACAGTGTAACTTGGCCAGGGTACGAATCCAGTGCCTTGGAGTAATTTCTGGATCATTTGGATCCTACCATGAGCGTTTTCCTGGCAGATTTCCTCAGAGGAGGGAGTTTGCCATTTCCACCCTCTGAGGCTGAGACAGTGTAACTTGGCCAGGGTACTAATCCAGTGCCTTGGAGTAATTTCTGGATCATTTGGATCCTACCATGAGCGTTTTCCTGGCAGATTTCCTCAGAGGAGGGAGTTTGCCATTTGCACCCTCTGAGGCTGAGACAGTGTAACTTGGCCAGGGTACTAATCCAGTGCCTTGGAGTAATTTCTGGATCATTTGGATCCTACCATGAGCGTTTTCCTGGCAGATTTCTTCAGAGGAGGGAGTTTGCAATTTGCACCCTCTGAGGCTGAGACAGTGTAACTTGGCCAGGGTACTAATCCAGTGCCTTGGAGTAATTTCTGGATCATTTGGATCCTACCATGAGCGTTTTCCTGGCAGATTTCCTCAGAGGAGGGAGTTTGCAATTTGCACCCTCTGAGGCTGAGACAGTGTAACTTGGCCAGGGTACTAATCCAGTGCCTTGGAGTAATTTCTGGATCATTTGGATCCTACCATGAGCGTTTTCCTGGCAGATTTCCTCAGAGGAGGGAGTTTGCCATTTGCACCCTCTGAGGCTGAGACAGTGTAACTTGGCCAGGGTACTAATCCAGTGCCTTGGAGTAATTTCTGGATCATTTGGATCCTACCATGAGCGTCTTCCTGGCAGATTTCTTCAGAGGAGGGAGTTTGCCATTTCCACCCTCTGAGGCTGAGACAGTGTAACTTGGCCAGGGTACTAATCCAGTGCCTTGGAGTAATTTCTGGATCATTTGGATCCTACCATGAGCGTCTTCCTGGCAGATTTCTTCAGAGGAGGGAGTTTGCCATTTCCACCCTCTGAGGCTGAGACAGTGTAACTTGGCCAGGGTACTAATCCAGTGCCTTGGAGTAATTTCTGGATCATTTGGATCCTACCATGAGCGTTTTCCTGGCAGATTTCTTCAGAGGAGGGAGTTTGCCATTTCCACCCTCTGAGGCTGAGACAGTGTAACTTGGCCAGGGTACTAATCCAGTGCCTTGGAGTAATTTCTGGATCATTTGGATCCTACCATGAGCGTCTTCCTGGCAGATTTCTTCAGAGGAGGGAGTTTGCCATTTCCACCCTCTGAGGCTGAGACAGTGTAACTTGGCCAGGGTACTAATCCAGTGCCTTGGAGTAATTTCTGGATCATTTGGATCCTACCATGAGCGTTTTCCTGGCAGATTTCTTCAGAGGAGGGAGTTTGCCATTTGCACCCTCTGAGGCTGAGACAGTGTAACTTGGCCAGGGTACTAATCCAGTGCCTTGGAGTAATTTCTGGATTATTTGGATCCTACCATGAGCGTTTTCCTGGCAGATTTCCTCAGAGGAGGGAGTTTGCCATTTGCACCCTCTGAGGCTGAGACAGTGTAACTTGGCCAGGGTACGAATCCAGTGCCTTGGAGTAATTTCTGGATCATTTGGATCCTACCATGAGCGTTTTCCTGGCAGATTTCCTCAGAGGAGGGAGTTTGCCATTTGCACCCTCTGAGGCTGAGACAGTGTAACTTGGCCAGGGTAATAATCCAGTGCCTTGGAGTAATTTCTGGATCATTTGGATCCTACCATGAGCGTTTTCCTGGCAGATTTCCTCAGAGGAGGGAGTTTGCAATTTGCACCCTCTGAGGCTGAGACAGTGTAACTTGGCCAGGGTACTAATCCAGTGCCTTGGAGTAATTTCTGGATTATTTGGATCCTACCATGAGCGTTTTCCTGGCAGATTTCCTCAGAGGAGGGAGTTTGCCATTTCCACCCTCTGAGGCTGAGACAGTGTAACTTGGCCAGGGTACGAATCCAGTGCCTTGGAGTAATTTCTGGATCATTTGGATCCTACCATGAGCGTTTTCCTGGCAGATTTCCTCAGAGGAGGGAGTTTGCCATTTCCACCCTCTGAGGCTGAGACAGTGTAACTTGGCCAGGGTACTAATCCAGTGCCTTGGAGTAATTTCTGGATCATTTGGATCCTACCATGAGCGTTTTCCTGGCAGATTTCCTCAGAGGAGGGAGTTTGCCATTTGCACCCTCTGAGGCTGAGACAGTGTAACTTGGCCAGGGTACTAATCCAGTGCCTTGGAGTAATTTCTGGATCATTTGGATCCTACCATGAGCGTTTTCCTGGCAGATTTCTTCAGAGGAGGGAGTTTGCAATTTGCACCCTCTGAGGCTGAGACAGTGTAACTTGGCCAGGGTACTAATCCAGTGCCTTGGAGTAATTTCTGGATCATTTGGATCCTACCATGAGCGTTTTCCTGGCAGATTTCCTCAGAGGAGGGAGTTTGCAATTTGCACCCTCTGAGGCTGAGACAGTGTAACTTGGCCAGGGTACTAATCCAGTGCCTTGGAGTAATTTCTGGATCATTTGGATCCTACCATGAGCGTTTTCCTGGCAGATTTCCTCAGAGGAGGGAGTTTGCCATTTGCACCCTCTGAGGCTGAGACAGTGTAACTTGGCCAGGGTACTAATCCAGTGCCTTGGAGTAATTTCTGGATCATTTGGATCCTACCATGAGCGTCTTCCTGGCAGATTTCTTCAGAGGAGGGAGTTTGCCATTTCCACCCTCTGAGGCTGAGACAGTGTAACTTGGCCAGGGTACTAATCCAGTGCCTTGGAGTAATTTCTGGATCATTTGGATCCTACCATGAGCGTCTTCCTGGCAGATTTCTTCAGAGGAGGGAGTTTGCCATTTCCACCCTCTGAGGCTGAGACAGTGTAACTTGGCCAGGGTACTAATCCAGTGCCTTGGAGTAATTTCTGGATCATTTGGATCCTACCATGAGCGTTTTCCTGGCAGATTTCTTCAGAGGAGGGAGTTTGCCATTTCCACCCTCTGAGGCTGAGACAGTGTAACTTGGCCAGGGTACTAATCCAGTGCCTTGGAGTAATTTCTGGATCATTTGGATCCTACCATGAGCGTCTTCCTGGCAGATTTCTTCAGAGGAGGGAGTTTGCCATTTCCACCCTCTGAGGCTGAGACAGTGTAACTTGGCCAGGGTACTAATCCAGTGCCTTGGAGTAATTTCTGGATCATTTGGATCCTACCATGAGCGTTTTCCTGGCAGATTTCTTCAGAGGAGGGAGTTTGCCATTTGCACCCTCTGAGGCTGAGACAGTGTAACTTGGCCAGGGTACTAATCCAGTGCCTTGGAGTAATTTCTGGATTATTTGGATCCTACCATGAGCGTTTTCCTGGCAGATTTCCTCAGAGGAGGGAGTTTGCCATTTGCACCCTCTGAGGCTGAGACAGTGTAACTTGGCCAGGGTACGAATCCAGTGCCTTGGAGTAATTTCTGGATCATTTGGATCCTACCATGAGCGTTTTCCTGGCAGATTTCCTCAGAGGAGGGAGTTTGCCATTTGCACCCTCTGAGGCTGAGACAGTGTAACTTGGCCAGGGTAATAATCCAGTGCCTTGGAGTAATTTCTGGATCATTTGGATCCTACCATGAGCGTTTTCCTGGCAGATTTCCTCAGAGGAGGGAGTTTGCAATTTGCACCCTCTGAGGCTGAGACAGTGTAACTTGGCCAGGGTACTAATCCAGTGCCTTGGAGTAATTTCTGGATTATTTGGATCCTACCATGAGCGTTTTCCTGGCAGATTTCCTCAGAGGAGGGAGTTTGCCATTTGCACCCTCTGAGGCTGAGACAGTGTAACTTGGCCAGGGTACTAATCCAGTGCCTTGGAGTAATTTCTTTCCACCCCCGTCCTGGGTGCTCCAATGGACTCTTCCTGGGATGGGAGGATGTCCTCTGACCCCAGGAAGACTCCATTGAAGCACCCAGGATGGGGGTGGAAAGAGGAGGAGCACATTCAACTAGCCAGGAAAAGAGGACTCTTTCCACCCCCGTCCTGGCTGCTCCAGTGGGCTCTTCCTGGGATGGGAGGAGCCCACTGGAGCACCGAGGCTCAGGCTGAAATGCGGCCTACTTTTAGCCTAGGCCTCGGCAGTTTGCCCTCAGCTTTTATATTCACTTCATTAGGCGCAGCAACTTCCCCACCCTCGTTTTGGGGAAGAAAAAGTGCGTCTTATATGCCGAAAAATACGGTAATTCAAAGGCACTGGATCCCCAGCCCTGTGTGTGATGATTCTTCTGCTTGCTACTTCATTGGTGTCCTGTGACCTCCAATCTCAATTTGACTGCTCTTGTTCTTCCTAGCAATGCACAGTACATTGTCAGCGGCTCTGATGATGGTTCCTTCTTCATTTGGGAGAAAGAAACAACCAACTTAGTGCGGGTACTGCAAGGTGACGAGTCTATTGTCAATTGTCTCCAGCCTCACCCAAGCTACTGCTTCCTGGCCACCAGTGGTATCGACCCCGTCGTACGGCTGTGGAATCCCCGGCCGGAGGTGAGAATACAGGCAGAGCCTCAGACTGGGGCTATAGGGGCCAGAGCAGAACCAGGAAGAATTAACTTTTTGCAGTACAACTTCCTGAATGGGACAATCTGCGGTCCGAAAAAGGAACTTTTCAAAGCTCTAGATAGGAGTCTTTGGTCATCCTTAATCAAACCAACAATCAGTTTATTCCCATGGTTGTGCAGAGCAATGCTGTGCAGCTCATAGTTTATTGCAGTGTCAGGCCAGATTGCATCAAGACAGTGATGCCCTCTGTATTCCCCTCCCCCAATAGAAGTTGAATAAAAAAATTCAAACCAATTTCTAATATCTAGTTCTGCTTTTGTTTTTAATTTCTTTAACTGTTAATTTCCATGACAGGGGCTTTCTGTATTTGATGCTTTGCTCTGTTATATACTGTTTGGCTTTTTATCTCTCCCCCCCCCTCCCCCCCCAGTAAGCTGCTGTGAGTATTTTTTGGTGGAAAGCTGAGTATCAAATAACTTTTATAATATTGTTGCATCATAGGCTAATCAAAACCACTGATTTGGTGGACAATGCTGAACTACCTCAGTTTTAGTGCTGGACCAAAATATTTAACACAGAGATTTTGATAAATCCAAAGTATTGCCTGCCTTCATCTCAAAATTAGCTTAACATCTGGGTGAAGGTGAATTTTATTAATGTCTGTCCTAGCCATTTCTCTCTTAGGTGGGGTAGGGGAATGACTGTGCCCATTGGTTCTGAGAAAAAATGCATACCTTTGTTCATTCTGGCTTAAAAAGATCTCTATGTAATCTCAATTCCATAGCAGATCTTTCTGGAGCTTGTGAACTCATTGCCTTACTAGCCTTAGATAGATTCTCTAAAGATCAGACATGTTCATAAGCTTATAGTTCACAAGTGACCCCTTCGCTAAATGAGTCTTCCATTTTCAAAGGCCTTGTGCATACTGTAAGTCTGGCCTATTCGTGCAAAATGAGATGTGTGGTGTCTAGCAGAATGAGGTACTCTCCAGCTATGTTTCCATTCATTCTCATGAGCAGATGTAATTTAAATGCTTGATGAGACCAATAAAAGCAACTACATCCCCTCTTGTTTGCTCTGCATGAGCATCTCATTTTGTCTGACATCTTGTTGCCTTTTGCAGAGTGAAACACTGAACGGGCGGGTGGTGGAAGACATGGAAGGAGCTTCCCAAGCCAACCAGAGGCGAATGAATGCCGATCCTTTGGAGGTGATGCTGCTGAACATGGGCTACCGGATCACAGGACTGACTGGCAGTGGGGCTGGAGGCTCGGATGATGAAGACAGCTCTGAAGGACAGGTCCACTGCCGGACCAGCTAAAGCTGAATCGCCTCTCCTTCCCATAATTTTGTTTTTGTTTGTTTGTTTGAAGGGAAATCTAGTTTGCCCAGTTTGAACTCTGATGAACGACTGCACCGTTTCCCACTATGCACAGAGTAGGACGCGCCAGCAGGGGCAGGAGTGGCTTTCCTTAAACTGCTGCTGCTGTTTGTTCCTCTTTGCCTCGTTCTACTTTTGAGCAGCATGGTAATGCAGCCTGTTGAGTTTTGCCTCCTAGCAGAATCTAGTCTGTGCAGGGATTTATTTTCCACGTTGTCAGTGAGTGTAAAAACTGGTTACCATCCCCTTTCTCCAGTGCTGCTGCCTAGCCAGGATGGTAGGAGGCCTTGCCTACGCAAACGCGTGTTGCAGACAGGATGTTAAAAACTCAATAAAAATGTAAACTAGGGCAGGGGTGATGGAATGGAGTCTAATGCAGTGGTCTGTCTCCAAAGCTTGGCTTTGCCTGCTCTGCTGCTAGTTGCAGGCCCATAGTTTGGCCTTCTTGGCATCTCTTTCAGCCCAAAGAACTGTTGATGAGCATTCGCATCTACGACCTGACCATGAGAAGCTGACTGGATAAACATGGCCAGCTCAGTTAACATGGCTGTGGAGGTGCAAAGAATTAACTTTTCTGGTATCCAATACTTTTATTTCTTCCACATGCAGAAAAAGACAGAAATGGCTGTAACAAAGAGAAGCCCCAACAAAGGGCTTGGTGGCTTACATGACTCGAACTAGTAAAAAAAACCTGATGTTGCTGCTCTTTGGAAAAAAATTGACTTTCTTCCTCACTTAAAAAAAAAAAAAAGTTTAATTTTCCATATTTCTGTGGCAAAGGGGGTGGGGTGGGTTGCAGTACTGTGCTGACATGCCTTGTCATTTCTTGAGACACAGAATCCAGAAGGGAGTGTGCGTGAGAATAAACTGCCCTGACCAAGATTAGCCCCTTCCCGTCTCATCCATCAATTTGCTATATAGACAGATTGTTCAATGACCTTTTTATAAACCTGGCCATTCCCAACTCTGGTTTGTGGTGGCTAGGATTTCTAGAAAGTGATACAGAATTCTGGTCTCCCACCTTTTTCATTTGTTGAATGACCCTGTTTAGCTTAGTTTTTGCCAAATTCTCCCCCTCAAATGGATCCTCTATGACTGATCCACATTGTTCTTCCCCCCTCATCTCCTTTAACTGTCTTGCCTCAACCCAGAATGTCCCTGGGAATCATGCTACAGTCGCCCTTAGTATCTACTGGGGTTTGGTTCTGGACCACCTGCCCCACAGATGAAAAAACTGCAGGATCTCAAATCTCACGGTTTTTAATGGCGGTGTGTGCTCCCATGGCCGCTCTGCCACAACTGCATGTATGCACAGCCATTACTTGCCATCTGAGGATGGTTAAATCCATAGAAGGCAAGCCCGTGGTTGGGGAGGTGTAATCTTCCCCTTGTTTTACATTACACTGCCCACCTTGTTCCTTAAGTGTGCAAGGCAGACATGAGTGAGTCTAATGATGCACTAGGGTTGGCTTTTAGAAACATGGAAACATGTCATTCGTAGGTTGATATCTTGGGGAAAGTGTTTGCTAAGGTGATGCGTGACCTTCAGTTCTTCAGTCACATAATGGTCTTCAACTTCTCTGAATCAAACAGTAGCAGAATGGGCATAAGATCTGCTGTCCATACTATTTGGGTGTGGAGTATGATAGTGACTTGTATGAGTTTCTGAACTGCCTTGTAACATCTTTCCCAAATGGCCTCTCTGGAATACTGCATTGAAATTCAGAACAAGCCAGGCAACTGTGTGTGTGCATAAGAGAAAATGTAATTGGGGTAAAATGACTTCTCCATTTCCATAAGACTACTTTTCTCCATCCCCTGCATAAGAATACTCAAAGAAAGCCTTGGTGCATCTCAAGGTGGTTTTTCAGAGGAAAGGAAATTTTGTATGTAGATTCTGGAATAGGCCACCTGGTGCCTCTGTTCTGAACTGCTTTGCATTGTAGGCCATTAACTATGCTGGCTTGGGTTTGAACATTTTAGTTCTGTAGATCCGCGTCATGCAGTGCTTGCTTTTTCTCCTGAGATCACCGTGTTGGAATTAGCAGAGAGCTCTGTGCTTTTTGGGTCCCATTTCTGTCTGAGCAAAGATAGCTATATGTCACATGGAGGCAAAGACCCAGGTTACCCCTCTTTGTCAAGTAAAGGAGGATAACCACTTGGAGCATTTTGCTATCCTTCTGTTTGCTAAAGCCATATTCTCTTATACTGGTCTCTTGAGAGGCACTGTCTTCTAACAGTCAATTGTTGCATGCTCAGTAGTCAGGTTGACTATGTTTTCCATAGGGTGGGGCGGGTGCGTGGGCATGCGCTCATCCTGACTGACCCATGCCTCCTTGAGGAAGCCCTGTCCCTTTTGCCTCTGAAGCTCCTGCACCGGGAGACACTGGAGCCAGGGACACCGCTGAAACCCAGCAATACCTCTGAGAAGTTTCTGTGGGGCTCTCAAGCCTGGAGATGACACCGGCCATTCTACCAAAACAGGCTGATGACCCCAGACATTGTATTAGGTCAGCCCTCTGCTTCAGATAATGGCTTTTCTAATCTCACGTGATCTTGCACAAACTCAGAAACGAAAGGTTGGTCCTTTTGGCTGACTGCTGGTTGTCTTTCCCATGCATCTGAACACAGCGGATGTTCTGCTGCCTAGAAAAGAAAGACAGAAGGTGAGTGAGCTGCCCTGGGACAGGATGACCAGAGAGGTCCTTATTTTTACGGACATGTCTTACATTTCAGCCTTATGTCTGGGAGGAAAACATCCTCTGTTTTGAGCCATAAAACCAGTCCTTGATATTTAATCCTTCTCAGATTTCAGGCTCAGCACCCTCCTGTCTTATGCCTATTGGAAACAGAACTGTATCTACAGTATAGGGTTCCTGGTATAGAATAATAATAGAATTCTAGAGTTGAAAGAGACCCCCAAGGGTCATCCAGTCCAACCCCCTGCCATGCAGGAATACTCAAAGGACTCCCAAGAAATGGCCATCCAGCCTCTGTTTAAAGGCCTCAAAAGAAGGAGAGTCCACCACTCTCCAAGGGAGGGTCTTCCATCGTCAAATAGCTCTTACTGTCAGAAAGTTCCTCCTAGGACTTGATCACAATGGGGAAAATCGGGGGGTTAAATAGTCATTTCACCGGGAAAGTTGCATGATTGTGGTAAATATTTTCACACAATGTCACGATTAAGGAGGACTTATCCCAGGAATAACCAGCAACAAATAATTAACAGGGAAATCACATTTCTTGTACATTTTTTTTCCAGGGATTTTTATTCATGGGATTTTCCCGAAAATAAAAAGCAGTGTGATTTTGCTGCTTTATTCACGGGATAATTGCGCATGAATGATAACGTTGCACAATGTTGTGTGAAAAGCATTGCATCTTCGCTTGATACTGACGGGAACGTAGTGCTCATATCCTGTTTCTTTTGCCCGTGTGATAAACTTCAGAGTCATGATTTCACTTCTCCTTATTCACTGTCCTTCTATCGGTGTAAATTTTTAGGTTGGGAACCTGATCAAGAATAGGAGCAAATGAAGCACCTCCTAGCAGAATTGAACGGAGGAAGGATCCCGTAATCCTGCAGGTGCGTGCCAAAAGCGGTCTTCCGCCGTCCCTGTAAAAAAACGTTGGAAGGAATTGACTCTGGTGCTTATAAATAGTTTTGTTGGCCTGTGTGGCTGCCAAGATCGCCCACCCCATCCCTGCTGCCTGAGGATGGACAAGTGCCGAGATGTAAATAGACCCACACCTGGCTTCCGAAGACGAAGGAAGCAGTTTGATGGCTCCCAGAACACAGCCAGCTGTCGCAAGCGTCTCACTCCGACAGGCGTCGGACCAGTTCGAGATTACACTTTTACGCCCGGGATCCTATGTACATTTCCTCTGTGAAGAAGTCAGTGTGGAAATCTAGGGCTGCATCCACACTGCAGAAAGAATCCGGTTTGACATGGCTTCAACCGCCATGGTTTTGGGATTTGTAGTTTTGTGAACTATTCTGAATGGCTCAGAAGAGAGCTCGGGTTCCACAACAAATTCCGTAGGAAGGAGTCAGCCTGCCAGCGGAAGCATGACAAAGCTGCTTGAAATGAAACTGGTGCTGGTGACACATGGCAGAATTAATGCAGTTTGGAGTTTTTCACACGGGGGACAATTGGAAGTGTAAAGGGTGATTAACCCGTGATAATCCCGCAATTGTGCAAATGGTTTTCACACGATACCGTGTTCAAAGTGTTATTTTCCCATGATAATCCTGCAATTGCGCGAATGGCTTTCACATGATGATGTGTTCAAAGTGTTTTTATCCCGTGATAATCCCACATTTGCGCTAATGGTTTTTACATGATGTCATGTTCAAAGTGCTATTATCCCGTGAACAACCCATGACAATCCCGCAATTGCACTAATGGTTTTCACACGTCATCGAGATGAAACATGATTAAAGTGCACTTACCCCGTGAATAATCAAGCAAGAAACAGCAGCAACTCATTCACAGGAATTACTTTTTGCTGTTTATGGCCTGGTTATTCCCTGGTTATTCCTGGGAAAATGGCTCTTGTGTTAATCTCATTTTAATCGTGTTTTAATGTCAGTTGCGTGATTTTCACGGGTTAATTATTGTTTAAACTCCTAATTTCCTCCTGTGTGATAAACTCTTTGACACTGCTTTCGCTGCCATCCTATGGAATCCTGGGATGTGTAGTTTGTTGTGGCTTCAGTGCTCTCTAGGAAACATATCCAGGGGTAGCTGTGTTGGGAAAGCCAGCATGGTGTAGTGGTTTAAACATTGGACTATGACTCTAGAGACAAGGGTTTGAATTGCTGCTTGGCCATGAAACCCACCAGGTGTCCTTGAGCAAGGCACACTCTCTCAGCCTCAGGGGAAGACAATGGCAAGCCACCTCTGAACAAATCTTGTGTCGAAACCATAAAGATCGACCGATCGACCAAACAACAGCATAGACATATAGCAATGTACAATAACATCGCACCACAGCACTTTGGCAGAGAAGGCTCAACATCTCACCAAACTACAGATCCCAGAATTCAATAAAATTTATTTATTTATTTCAAGGATTTATATGCTGCCTTTCTCCCACTGTGGGATTCAAGGCAGGATGTAAATATAAGGAATGAGAAATTGAAAATGGAAAACAAATAAAGAGACGAGAAAGAGGATAAGAGTGATAAAACGAAATTAAAATGTTAGAAGACTTGTAATGTATAATATATACACACACACATACATATATACATATAGACAGGAGTTAGAACTGGTTTAGAGGACAATTATATTTGAAATATTTGGAATATTTATAATACAAATTATAAGGTTGGAACATAAACACGACTTATTGCATATTGGATATCTTGATGAAATGGAATAATGATGTCAACAAATAGATTGCTGTCGGGTAATGGTCAGTAAAATTTAAAGAAACAAAAAATTGAAAATATTCAGTGACTGAAGAAATGTATATCGAATGAATGCAAAAACAAATTGTCTACTGATATATTCTTTGCTTTATAGATAAGAGCGTGAAGTGAAAAATTTATTTATTTTGTGCATATATATATATATATATATATATATATGGCAGGATGTAAATATAAATTGAGTCATGGCAGTCAAAGCGGTGTCAAACGGCATTGGGTCTGCAGTGTAGATGTACCCTTCCCTAATGGTGGTGATGTTGGGGGATAATGGGATGTGTAGTCATCAACACCTGACGGTCAATGGGTTTCCCAGTTCTAATTTAGGCTTATCAGTTGCTACACAGGCCCTAAGAGTCAAAGCCCACCCATCCCATTTCCCCACTGGTTCCAAAATGGCGCTCAACCTGCCTATGCTTTGCACTAGAATCCCCTTCCCCAAGCTGGTCTTGTAATTCCCCGACCTGGCCGCCAGAGGGCGCTCCCGTAAGATATTTTCCCCTTTTGTTGAGGGGAAAAGGAAAGAGGAAGAGCTTGCACAGGAGTTCACAGCGGCTCCCTTGGCAGAGACACGTCCGGCAATCAATCGCCTCATGGAGCAGCCGCCATGTTGGGGTCAAAACCAGAGAAATAACATTTATTTATTTATTTACAGTAGAAATTTACTGTTACATATATTTAAGTTATATATATACACATATACATTATATATATGTTATATATATACATTTACTGTTCATATATATGTATACACACACACACACACATATATAATGGATATATATTAATTTACAGTTCATACATATATACATGTGTATAACATATATACACACATATATAATTTATGTGTATATTACTGTTATATATATTTACTGTTATAGATTCGTCCCTCCACTTTTGAGGATTTGATTATTCACGGATTTTATTAATATGTTCTCTCTAGGAATATCTAGGTCGTCCAGTGCAACTCTGTGGTCAACTTTAACCAAAAGTCACATTAAAGGAGCTAGAGATTCCTAGAGAGAACACTCCATTAGGCATTTGTAGCTCCTCCAGCGCAACTCTATGTCAATGTCTGACAGATGTTGAGCAGAGTTGCACTGGAGGACCTAGAGAGATAAAGAGAATACCTGAGAGCTCTGTAGGAGGAAGTCATGGCAGTTTAAGAGGTGTCAAACTGGCATTATGCAGAGGTTCCCTAACTCTGGCCTTCCAGGTGTTTTGGACTTGAGCTCCCAGAATCCCTGACTATTGACCAAGCTAGTTGGGCCTTCTGAGTGGAAGTCCAAAACACCTGGAGGACCAACGTTTAGGAACCACATCTAGTGGTTCCAAGCTTTGGTCCTTCAGGTATTTTGGCCTTCAACTCCCAGAAGCCCCTGTCAGCTTGGTCAATAGGGATTCTGGGAACTGAAGTCCTAGAAAGCCAGAGTTCTGGGAGCTGAAGTCCAACATACACTGCAGAAATACTCCAGTTTGAGACTGCTTGACCTGCCATGGCTCGGTGCTAGGGAATCCTTGGAATGGTAGTTTATTGAGTCCCAGTCCAGTGAGAAGGGTGAGATGTTGTTGCTGTTGTTGTGGCCCCAGAACATTCTGATAGAGAAGGCTCCGTGTCTCACAAAACTACAATTCCCAGAATTCCACAGCATTGAGCCAGGGCAGTTAAAGAGCTCTCAAACTGGGTTATTTCTGCAGTGTGTTTTGGACCCCGGTAGATAACACACACAGACCCACACACACTTAGGGACTGCGGCCTACATGTTTTGCAGTGGGCCGCCCCAGCTCACGGTTGCCTAGCAACACAGGGAGCTTCGAATGGGATCGGGAAGTGTGCAGCCGAGGACGGTTTCCTCGTTTCTCTCGCCCTCTTTGGGAGGAGGAGGAGGAGGAGGAGGCGAGCAAATGAGGAGCGACCTCGAGTGACGCGTCGCCGGCGCTGCCGGTTGGCCGGGCGGCGGCGCATGCGTAGTCCCGGGGAGCCCGGGCGAGCTGCCTCGGCCGCCCAAGCAGAGGCTGCGGCTGGAGCAGCGGCTTCTTCTCCTGAGTCCCTCGGTCCTGCCACCGTCCCGGCCCTCTCCTTCCCCGCTAGGCTCGGGGCGACGCCCGCGTGGATGGGATGGAAGCGGGACCCTCGGGAGCAGGTACAGCCGAGGCAAGGGAGGGATGCCTGGGAGGAGAAGGGGGCTCAGGGGACCAGGTGCCTTTGGGAGGAAGGGGCTGAGGGGGAAAGGGAGCCGGACATGGAGCCACAGGACTCTGGGGGAGAAGAGGGCCTCTACTCTTCTCCTCATGGGAATATATATATATATATATATAGGGCCCCAATAGGTTTGGGGGCCCAAGGGACCAAGTGCCATGGGGAGGAAAGGGCTGGAAGGGAAGAGGGCCCTGCCCAGGAGGGAAGGAAATATGGGGATCCTGGAAAGGAAAGGGGCTGATGTCTCCATCCTTCTTCCTCTGAGGTTGGGCCCCAATAGGGTTGGGGGCTCAGGGGACCAAGAGCCATTGGGAGGAAGGGGCTGAGGGGAAAAGGGAGCAAGCCATGGAGCCACAGGATTGGGGGGGGGGTCTGGGAAAGAAGAAGGGATCTACTTTTCTCCTCATGGGGTTGGGTCCCAATAGGGTTGGGGTCTCAGGGGACCAAGTGGGAGGAAGAGGGTGAGGGGGAAAGGGAGATTGAAATGGAGCCACAGGATTGTGGGGGGGGGGTTCTGTGGAAGAAGAGGGGCTCTACTTTTTTCCCCATGGGGTTGGACCCCAATAGATATGGGGGCTCAGGGGACCAAGAGCCATTGGGAGGAAGGGCTGGAAGGGAAGGGGGGTCTCCCAAGGAGGGAGGGAGGGAGGGGTATATGGGGATCCTGGAAAGGAAAGGCATTCCTGTCTCCATCCTTCCTCTGTGGTTGGGCCCCAATAGGTTTGGGGTCTCAGGGGACCAAGTGCCATTGGGAGGAAGGGGCTGAGGGGAAATGGAGCCACAGGATTATGGAGAGGGAGTCTGAGAAAGAAGAGGGGTTCTACTATTCTCCCCATGGGGTTGGACCCCAATAGGTTTGGGGTCTTGGGACCAAGTGGGAGGAAGGGGCTGAGAGGAAAAGGGAGCCTGAAATGGAGCCACAGGATGGAGGGGGGTCTGAGAAAGAAGAGGGGCTCTACTTTTCTCCCCATGTCTTTGGGCCCCAATAGGTTTGGGGGCCCAAGGGAAGAAATGCAGTTGGGGGGAAGGGGCTGGAAGTGAGGGGGCCCTGCCCAGGAGGGAGGGGTATATGGGGATCCATATCCAAATGGAAGGTGCTCCTGTCTTCTTCCTTCTTCCTTTGTGGTTGGGGGCTCAGGGGATGAAATGGAATTGTGGGGAGGGGGCTGGGAGGAAAAAGGGCCCTGCCAAGGAGTGAGGGGGCTGTGGGAATCCTGGAAATGGAGGGTCTTTGTTTTTCTTTTTTGTGGCTGGGCCCCAAGTAGGCTAAGGGGCTCAAGGGATTAAGTGCAATTGGGAGGAAGGGGTTGGAAGGAAAGATAGACCTGCCTTGGGGGCTGTGGGGAACTTGGGAAGGGAAGGTGTTTATGTGGCCTTCTTTGTGGTTGGGCCCTAGTAGGTCTGGGGGCTCAAGGAGCGAAGTGCAATTGGGAAGATGGAGTTGAATGGAGAGAGGGGCCTGCCAAGGATTGAGGGGGCATTGGGCATCTTGGAAAGGGAAGGTGCTCCTGTGTGATTGGCCCCAATAGGTTTGGGGGCTTACAGAGAGAGATTCAATGGGGAAGAGAGAGCTGAAGGAAGGCACGTCTCAAGGAACAATGAGGAGGCAGTGGGCAGTAGGGGGATCTGGAGAGTGTGGGAAACAAGTACAATTGGGAGAAGAAGAGACTGAGAGTAAGCCAAGACCAGCCAAAAGATGGTGGGTTTTGCGGGACAGGATGCTGCTCAGTTTATATGTGGGAGCTTGTGAATAACAGGGTTCGGTAGATTTGGGGGCTCAGGGCAGGCCAGAGGTTCTTGAAAGTAGAGAGAGTCCTGCTGAGGAACAGGTGAAGGGGAGGCCACACATGGTTCTTGGAAAGTATGGGGACTTCCAAAATGCACTTGCCAGTGGAATTTGGGTATTTGGCAGCTGAGTGGGGATTTCTGTTTGAGAATTGGGGAAGGGGTGTAGAGGAGCGTTGGGATCTGTCAGGATGATCATACAAATTGTGGCTCCTTTGGGTCATATGTCAGAGGAGATGCCTGTAGATGATGCGATCTAGAGTAAGGGCTTGGGAAGGCAGTTCTTGGCAACATAGGCAGCAGGGGGATCGAAGAAGGGTTGCTGTGGCATGGAGAGGCATGAAGGAAGACGCAATGCAGAAACAAAACTGGGTATTCAGGTGTACTTTGGGGGCCTGTTGGGGAAAGGACAAGGGGTGCAGGAACACTTGGGGGGGGGGCAGGAAGCAAAGACTGGGGCAAATAGAGAGAGGTCCTATAAGCAAGGTGACCCCCCCCCCCCCCATCCTATGCCGTGCCACTGAACATATTGGGTAGGAGCTAGTGTGGTTGACTTAATGTTGGGCTTTTGGTTGTGCACGGTGTGTGTGTAACTGGCAGACGGCATGAACACTTTGCTACACAGGAAGGCCAGCTGGGGTTGACAGAGGTGCACTGCAGAAATAATCCAGATTGATACTCAGTGCTAGGGAATCCTAGGATTTGTAATTTTTGAGACATTTAGCCTTCTCTACCAGAGAGCTCTGGGGCCACAACAAACTACAGTTTCCAGGATTCCCTAGCACTGAGCCAGGACAGTTAAAGCAGTCTCAAACTGGATTATTTCTGCAGTGTGCTTTGGACCAGAGGTGGATACCAAGGGGGATATTGTTCTTGAGATACCCCAGCATGGCATAGTGGTCTGAGTGCTGGATTGCAACTCTGGAGTGTGTGTGTCAGCTGTGTTTATTCAAGTTTATTCAACCCCTATCCTGGGGTTTTCTTGGAAAGATTTGTTCAGAGGAGGTTTGCCATTGGCTTCTGAGGCTGAGAGCATGTGACTTGCCCAAGGTCACCCAGTGGGTTTCATGGATGAGCTGGAAATCGAACCCTGGTCTCCAGAGTCATAGTCCAACACTCAAACCATTACACCATGCTGGGGATTCTGGAGACCAAGGTTCAATTCCCGCTGGGCCATTGGGTGACCTTGGGCAAGTCACACTCTCTCAGCCTCAGGGGAGGGCAGTGGAAAACGTCCTCTGAATGGACCTTGCTAAGAAAACCCCATAATAGGTTGGCCTTAGGGTCGCTGTAAGTCAGAAACGACTTGAAGGCACACAACAACAAAAAACAAAGGCCATCTGGGGTTGAGGGTGATGGATCCCAAGGGGATGCTGTGGTTGAGATATCCCGGAGTGTAGAGGAGGAATCTGTCCAGAGTGAGAGGGAGGGGAGGATGTACCACTGTTCCTGCTGGCTGGAAGGATGTACCATGTAGTTTTCTACAGGTTGGGGCAATGGTTTGAGGTGTTGGTGGTAGAGAAACACAGGCAATGCATTTATTCATGGCAAAAAAAACCCCATCCGCACTCCCCCATCAGAGGGAAGCTGAGCCTGAGGATTGAGATCTGGGCTGCGAAGCGTGGCTGAAGGGGGAGGAAACAGAAGGATAACTATCCCTTGTTAGGACAAGGGGAGCCAGGAGCAGCTGGATTTCTGTTGGTGTTCTCCCCACTTTTCCTTTCTTCCTCAAGGCAGAGCAAAAAGGTTTGCATATCTGGTTTATTGGGGGTGGGCGAGAATGGAGAGAGATGCACTCGGTAGACTTTGGGCAGACTTATGCTTGTTATGTGCCTTCACGTCCTTTCCGACTTGTGGCAACCCTAAGGAGTTATTCAGATAGCGAAAATAATCCAGGATAAATCCAGGTTGAATCTCCATTGTTTACATGGATACCGAATGCACCTGATTAAGTTTTTTTTTGGGAGGCTGCCAAAAAACCCACTTAATCTGGGATAATAGATATCAGAGCTCTCCCAAGTTTTTTAAAAAGATCCGCGTTGTCGGTAGTGTGAAAAACCGATGCAAATAGACCCAGGATAAAACTTTGCATGCCTTGAATGTGTTCTGAATGCCTTCACATCATCAACTCCATCTTTATTCGAATGCTTGCAAGTGTGAACAACAGAACTTGCAGAGATGTCCATGGATGTGGTTCCATAGTGTGAATAACAAACCCAGAATGTGTGATTGAGATGATTCACATGGAGGGGGGGGGGTGATGTCTGAATATTCCCTAGGTGAACCTATCATAGGGTTTTCTTGGCAAGATTTGTTCAAAGGAGGTTTGCCATTGCTTTCTTCTGAGACTGAGAACATATGACTGGCCCAAGGTCACCCAGTGGGTTATGGGGACCCCATGATTTTTACTAGGTTTTCTTAGGGAAGGATTACTCAGAGATGGCTTTGCCAGTTCCTTCCTCTGAAATATAGCCTGCAGTGGAGACAGCTGACAAGAAGAAAATCCAATTCATTTGAGATGTGATGCTGGAGAAGAGTGCTAAGGATACTGTGGACAGCTTGCTTTATAAATGGATGGATGGCTATTTATTTGCTGTTGTAAACCAATAAAAGAAGACACCCTTTACAAAATTTAAGAATCACATTAGATTAAAACATTATAAAATTACAGTATAAAAACAACTTCAAGCTTATCACCATGGACAACTTAAAAGACAAGCAAATTGGTCCTTGAATGGCTCAAGCCTGAAATCTCCCTGGAAGCCAAGATGGTCAAACTGAGCCTGTTGTACTTTGGACACATCATGAGAAGGCATGAATGTTGGAAAAGAAAAGGTGGAGGGTAGTAGAAAGAGAGGAAGACCACACACTCGAGGGATATACTAAATTTCACAGGTATGAGTTTACAGGATCTGAACAGAGCATTGGAGGATGGGGAATCTTGAAGATGTCTCATCCACAGGGTTGCCAGGAGTCAGGGATGACCAAGGCAGTTAACAACAACAATAAACCTAGTATGTGTTGGTGGTCTCTCGTCCAAGTACTAACCAGGATTGACTCTCCTTAGCTACCAAGATCAGACAGGATCTGGTGCCTTTTGGGTATTTAGGCCCTTTGAGCATCTACTCTGTGTATTCAAGGGGCACTATAAAACACACATTTAATCCCAGGATTCCATAGGATGGAATCATAATAGTTAAAGCAGTGTCAAACTGCATTAATTCTGCAGTGCGCCAGCAGCCATAATCCTGTCACCTAGGCCACTATCCAAAGTGTGGAGGAGTTCACAAAAGCTAAGGTCAAATAAAACACTATTTTAAGGGGCCACAGGATTCTTTGTTATTTCTCCAATAGACCAACACCACTGCTCTCACCCCCCACTCCTGTTTGTAAAAAGAAACTTCAGGCATCTTTTAAAGTGACTCTTTCTCCTCTCGGTGCTTCCCATTTGATGGGGAAAAGATGACTAGTTAAGTTTTCCAAAGTCTTTTTAGATGTGGGTTTTCCATAATGCAATGTTTCTTTGTTGGTTTAACTTCCTGCGGGAGGCTGTTTGCTTAGTACTTATTAAAAACTTGCAAAACTGCTTTGTGGTCTTTAATATCCTACTCCTCTCAGTAGTCCTGTGAGGAAGAATCGCTGCTGTTAACAGTTTTACAGATGAGGATCTCCAACTGGCAGAGAGTTTCTACATTTTCATGCCACTCTAAGCTAGAAATCTGCAGAATTCTGGCTTACTGGAAATGAGGCCGAATTCTTATTCCTGCTGAATTATGCACTCCTGAAATGCTTCTGTTGCAGATGGATGCAGATAAACAAATCACAGATTTTCAGTGTAGGGTTTGCTTGTCATGGAACCTGAACCCAGCATTCTGCTTGTCTCTTCCTCCAAAGCCAGACAAATAAACCAAAAAAAAAAACCTGCCCAATTCATGGGTGGTTTGGCTGGCTTGTTGCAGAAAAAACAAGCCAAGATTTCCAGGTTCAGACATTACAATAAGCAAAATATGGGCTGTATCCGCACTGCAAAAATAATTCAGTTTGACACTACTTTCTGGGAATTGTAGTTTTGTGGCAGAGAGCTCTGGTGCCACAACAAACTACACTTCCCAGGATTCCATACATAACATTGCACCATAGCAGTTAAAGTGGTGTGAAACCGGATTGTTTCTGCAGTGTGGATGCAGCCATGGACTGAAGGTTTCCATAGAAGTTGCTACCACTAGCATGCCTCTGGAAGGAGGCAAGCTTTTTGAGCCAAGTGTATTAATTAATGACTTAATTAGTGAATGAATATATTGCCTTCCTCCCAGTGGTTTGCAATAAAGCTAAATACCAAGCTAAAAACTGCTAAGAGGACAAAACGTTAAAGTACAATTGCAAGCTATCGTAATAAAATTCTGTTAAGTTTTAAAATGTGTAAAATCATTTAAAAACACAGTTTGACACCACTCTATCTGCCATGACTTAATGTTATGAAATTCTGGAAATTGTATTTTTGTGAGGCATTTAGCTTTCTCTGTGAGAGAGCTCTGGCGTCACAACAACTACAGTTCCCAGAATTGTATAGCACTGAGCTATGGCAGTCAAAGTGGTATCAAACTGGATTATTTCTGCAGTGGGGATGCAGCCTTAGTCTACCGCCTGAAATGATTTGAATGCTCTTTTGAAAGTTACCTTTTAAAAATCACACAAACTAGTTAACTGAGTGAACTCTGAATGCTAGAACTGTAGATCGGGTTTGGTGCATGGGCCCAGTGTTGGCTTGAGAAGTCTGCATGATGGTCATATTCTGGACCTTCAAGACCTACACAACCATTTTGTAGGGAGAAAAGCCCCAGTATTCCTTGCCTCTCCTGTTCCTTTTTAACTGGGTCAATGCAGTGGCTTTTACTAGAGCTCCCAAGATACTAGACCCATCACTGCACATGTCGAAGACTAGCCTCCAAAGAGAAACGTGAACATTTCTCCTTTCCTCCCACCTCTTACTAGTCATTTCTCAGCTTCCAGCTTCTCTGCAATTGCTAGCATGATAATTTGTGTGAAATCTGAAGAGTTTGCTATCAGGAGCAGACTCCAAGCCCATCTTAGATTTAATGTTCACTTGCAGATGCCTTGTTTATTGAACTGAATTGTTTGAAGGAATGCTTTTTTAATCAGTTAAATTGGCAGGCAGATTGGCAAGCTTATGGTGTGGAAATGGTGTGGACCTCAGCTGGGGAAGTGGTTTGCATGGCATCCGAAGGAGCCCAAAACTGTTTTTCATGGTGAACAGTGAGCAGAGAGTGATGTTGACTTCATCAGTGCTATAAACTGTACTCCTCTCAATGGGTAACCCAGTCTAGTCAGGGTTGTATAGCTCATGCTTCGGTGGACCAAAGACTAGAGAGATCTCACAGAATTTATCCCTATCTCTAGGCTATCTTTCCTCTATCTCTTCACTCCTTTCCCTATTACCTAGCTAGCTGTATTTCCCTTGTCTCTCTTCACTCCTTTCCCTGTCTCTTGGCTATCTTTCCTTTATCTTTCTCCAGTCCTTTCCTTATCTATTGCTCTGTGGAATTTATATATGCATCTATTTTTAATATTTCCTCTGTGGTTGTGTGCCTTCAAGTCGTTTCCAGCCCTAAGGTGAAGCTGTCATGGGATTTTCTTGGAAAAATTTGTTCAGAGGAGGTTTGCCATTGCCATCCTCTGAGGCTGAGAGAGAGTGACTTGCTTATAGTCACCCAGTAGATTTATGTGGCAGAGCCAGGATTTGAACCCTGGTCTCCAGAGTCTAGTCCAACTTTCAAACCCCTGCACCACGCAGGCTCTCTTTTCTCTATCTCTCTGCAAATTTTTTCCTATCTCTAGGCCATCTTTCCTCTATCTCTCCTCAATCCTTTTCCTATCTGCTGGCTGTCTTTCTTTTAACTCTCTACAATCCCTTTCCTATCTTTTGGTTATCTTTCCTCTCTCTTCAATCCTTTCTCTAGCTCTTCAAATATATAATATAGTATATTATATATTTAATAGAGAAGGGCAGAGCGCATTCTAAATAATGAGAAAAAATAAATTGCAACCCTCAAAATTTCATAGCATTGAGCCATAGAAGTTAGAGTGGTGTCAAACCGATTTCTTGCTGCAGTGTGGCAGCAGCCTAAGTGGGTTTCTGAAAATAGGTGCCCATAAATGGGTGCCCAGGGAAGGCATTTTTTAAAAAGTTGGGGGTTCCGGATTCCAAAAACACAGGTGCTTCTGTATAGTTGGGGCTAGAATGGTGTCCAGTCCTACCCTTTAAATGGTACCCTTGGCAGGGTTTGGGTAGGACCTTCCCATGGGTGAGAAACTTGGCTTTCTCTCCTTTGTGTGCATTTGGTGGAGCCGATTGAGGGCCAGTTCTTTGCCGGGTGATTAATGACATGTGTTGCCTGTGGACACGCTTTAGCTATCTTTTGTAAAGCAAGAGTGTGTTTGTGTGTCACACACCCACATCCCTTTTGGGATTCTGCCACTCTGCCTTCCCCCATGTTAATTTATTGGAACAGCAGGAGAGTGTGTGGGAGAGAAGGGCTGGGCAGAGGGGGCACTTTATCCTTCCAAACACCCACCATGAAAGGAAACTACCTCTTGTGTGTCTGGGTCTGGGATCCCTGGGGGCATTGCCCCCCTTTTCTCTCCCCCTCCCCTTCCCCCTTCTGTTGAGGGCACAAGGATCTAAATAGACATGTTAATTTCATGCCCTCTGAAGGGGGCAACCCCCATCAAGCAGATGTTGTTCTAGAGCTGGCTGACAGCTGTGGAGACAAATCCTTTTGTTCAGGATGGGCTTATCTGAAAGCAACCTTGATTTCTAAACACCCCCCCCCCCAATATGCTTAAATGGATGAGCTTTGGAATAGTGGACTGGATTGCCAGTTCTTGTTGGAATGTACAGTCTCCATGCAGAAAGAAATGTCTCTATTGCCTTCCCATTCCCCTTATGTTGGTTTCCAGTTTCATACTTCTCTACCTCACTGGGTGCCTTATTTTTGACTGAAAAATAGGCTCACCCCCTCATACATGCCCCGCTCCTTGTGCCCCTCTGCAGAGGCACATGCATTTGCATGACAAAGTGGGGACTTAATGCAACTTTGCCATGGTGAGTGGAGGTATGCAAGCAGACAACCCCCTTGTCTCCAAGCAGAATGGGGCAGATTTTGATGAAGGGGTTGGCTGGGGGGGGGGGGGGCAGACTGTCTGGCAGCTTTTCCTGAACAGTTTAGTTCTGTTTTCAGAATTTGCATCATGTGGCTGCAAACCCTCTGTCACCACGGCTTGAGAAAGTTAGAATTTGGGGACTACAGCTTCCATAATGCCCCAGGAATTCTGGGAGTTGTGCCCCAGTAGGTAACTTTTTCCAGGAATGAAATCTGTAAATTTTTGATCAGAATAGTTGTGGAGGGGCTGAACCAAAGGCAAGGCCACAGAGACACCACTGGAAAATGCAGTCAATATCAATTCATTACAATTGGCCCTCTCTATCCATGGATTCCTTTTCCACGGATTCAAGCTTGAATATATTAAAAATAGATGCATATATAAATTCCACAGAGCAAACCTTGATTTTGCCATTTTATGTAAGGGACACCATTTTACTATGCCGCTGTATATAATGGGACTTGAACATCCACAGATTTTGGTATCTGGGGAGGGTTCTGGAACCAAACCCCAGCAGATACCAGAGTCCCATTGTACATGTATTGCATACATTTCGTAAAATAATACTAGTAACTATAAATGCCAATTCTGTAGGTAGATGAATGTAGTAGAATGCAAAAGGTGCATTTTGCATTATCAGGAAATTGCAAATATTTATAGCATCTGTAAGTAATATTTGTGATCATTAAAATCAGGAGAAGAAATGATTAACCCTTTTATTATAGTTTTCAAAGCCATAGCTGTGCTAGTCTCTTTCACCATGAAAAGATACACAGGAATTCTGTAGCACCTGTGAGATTGAGAAAAAGAAATGTCTAGCCTAAGGTTTGGTGGACTTATGAAGTTGACTGGTGTGTAAGAAAGCTTATGCTATTAATGTCTTTTTCTCAATTATTTCTCAGAGGTGCTATAGGATTCCTTTCTATCTTTCATTACACTAATTAGAATCACCTAATGCCTTTTCAAATAGGCTACCCTGTTTAATTACTTCTTGGCTTTCCTTTTGGCATCAAGTTATCAAAAGAGATTTGCTTGGTAAATTTACTTTCTCTGAGCCTCAGAGAAGGTGATTAATGCCGTGGTAGATTTTAGATATTTTAAAACCATTTTTAGCTAAGCCAGTGGAGCTGCGAAAGCTTGCAACATGTATATTGTGCACTTTGGTTGGACCAATAAAGGTATCACTGTTTGGTGGATTTTTGATGTTACTGCATTTTTAGGTACATTCACCTGAAGCCACTGAGATGGGGAATTCAACTATTTATATTGCGGGTTTCTTCTTCTCTCTCTCTGTCTCTTAAAGAGCTCAAAGCAGGGCCCCTAGAGCCAGCCAGTAGTGGTTTGAGCATTGGACTGTGATGCTGAAGACCAGGGTTTGAATCTTCCCACTCAGCCATGAAAATGTATTGGGTAACCTTGGTCAGCCATGTTTTCTCAGCCTCAGGTGAAGGCAAAGACAAACCCCCTCTGAACCAAACTTGCCAAGACGATCTCATGAAATGTCCATCATGCCCCCTTAGAAGTCATTTTGGAGCAATAATTGTTTGGAAAAGTTTTTTTTTTAATCCAAAGGAGGCCCTTTGGGGCCACAAAAACGACCGCGGGGGTTACATTTTGCACTTTGTCCACCCCTGTGTTATGGGATGAGCAATATATAACGGGAATGGGCCTTTAGTAACAGACTAGATTCAAAAGCTCTGTTGTATTTAGATGCTTTATTAAGACTTCTCTCCTTATTACACACACTTTTAACTTCAAAGTGTGATGGGTTTTGGTTCTTATTTTATTCCCTTTGGTTACAATAATCCTGCCAATTTTCTATCTTCCTTGAATGCTTTAGGAAGACATTGACTATGCAATATCAGCTTTGAGAACTCATTTGAATTGAAAATCAGATGATAAATCTTTAGTAAATAGAAAATCTTGCCTCCCTACCCCCTTCCCTACAAGATTGGAAGACCTTTTCAGCCTTTTAACATATTGTAGTTGTATTATAATGAATGTAATTTCTGCATATGACAGGTGCAGGACTGTTGGTGAGTCTGCACAATATTTATCCAGAAATCCTCAGATGTGAAGGGAAATTTTGCAGTAAGGCCTTGAAACATCTTGGACTTGTGACAGTTGGGAAAACCAATGATCTTGACATTTGTATTTGCCACCTCTGTTTCAAGAGCCTTCTAATATTTTTGCCATCATGGTTTGAAATGTAGCTTTTAGCTCCCCAACAGAACAAGAAACCCTTCTTCAGAAGCTGTCTCTTTGTCTTATGTATGCTACACAAGAAGGCATGTGTTTCCATTGTGTTTGTTCAGAAGCAGTGGAAAGTGCAGAATTGTCTGTTGGCACAGGGTTTAACTTCTTCACAATTTCTATTGTATGTTTTAAAGACAAACGTTTTGCCCTTATGACTGCAAATATATGCATCAGTGGATGTGGCCAGTGCATACTGAAATTTCATCAGCTGGGCAACAGCTGAATCATGCTTTTCAGTGACTGGGATGAAGCTTCACACTACTCACCCCTTCCTTGCATAAGAAAAACTAAAATAAATGGTGTGAAATCTGCAAATTAAAAGCACAGCGTGTAAAATAAGGCAGTATGAAGATTTGCCCAGTTGACACAGAGTTCAACTTGTCTGGTAAAGAATTTGGATGGTCTTAGGGTAACATTTTAATTTTAAAATAATAGGAAATGCAGAGGATATACAAGAGACTGGAATGCAGTGGTGCCTGACTTGATCTGGATATCATAATATCATAGAGTTGGAAGAGATCACAAGGGCCATCCAGTCAACCTCATTCTGCCATGCAAGAAGACACCATCAAAGCCTTCCCAACAGATGGCCATCTGGCTTTTGTTTAAAAACCTCCAAAGAAGGAGACTCCACCACTCTCCAAGGCAGCGTCTTCCACTGTCAAACAGCTCTTGCCATCATGAAGTTCTTCCTAATGTTTAGGTGGAATCTCTTTTCCTGTAGTTTGAATCCATTGCTTCGTGCCCTAGTGTCTGGAGCAGCAGAAAACAAGCTTGCTCTGTCTTCAGTATGGCATCCCTTCAAATATTTAAGCATGGTTATCATGTCACCTCTTAACCTTCTCTTCTCCTGGCCAAGGTGACCAG
Organism: Phrynosoma blainvillii; assembly: GCA_026167975.1. Classification (NCBI taxonomy): domain Eukaryota; kingdom Metazoa; phylum Chordata; class Lepidosauria; order Squamata; family Phrynosomatidae; genus Phrynosoma; species Phrynosoma blainvillii. Next base: position 25,623,064 of record JANUYF010000008.1, read on the forward strand.
ATGTCATAACGGCAAAGGAGGGAAAGACATCGCAAAATGTAGGACATCCAAGAAAAATGGAGGGCATTACCCCAGAAAAGCTAACAACACTAATATAAATATAAATTCATGCCTCTTAGTCATGCTCAAAATGAAGGACATTTTGGAATTCCTCCTGGACAGAAGGTTTAAATGTAGGAAATGTCCAGGAAAAGGAGGACATCTGGCGACTCTGCTCCTGTCTAAAAATATCCAGCTCCCTAAGCCTTTCCTCATAAGGCTTCATGGTTTCCAGACCATGGATATGTTCAAAATGGGTTGGAATTGGCTGGGAAAGAATTTGATACAATACTCCTACTTCTCAGGTGAGTGTTGGAGTCCATTGAGTTTTGAGGAGTGAGAGTGGTTTTTAATTGCTTGTCTCATTGCACAGGCATTTTGGAATGGATCTGAGTATATTTATATGTAGTCATAGCCATAGTCATTTATTACTGCTTAGACCAAAGGCCATTCGCATAGAGAATGTTAAAATACAATACATGTAAGAGCAGCATTATAAAAGTATTACATAAACTAAATGGCATAACAGTCTTGCATATAAGGAATTTAAAATTCAGTTCGGTTAAAACCCATACAATATAAACAATAATGCTGTAATTGAATGAGGGCATCCCCAGAGCAGTCAACAGCAATATCAGCCCAATATTTATATGTATGTGGGTATAAATAAGGGGCAGGAAATCCAGAGGATGTGGAAAAGCAGCAGGAGGCAGGAACAAGGATCTCTGGCTGTTTTGTCAGGCTGATGTCTGAGTACCACTTTGCCAGCTGGGATGCTGAGGAGGTATAATTTATGCATTGTGGTCACTCTTTCCTCGCCCTGTGGTTCAGCCGTAATTCTCCAACCGAGCCCCTAGCGTCGCTCATGGGTAACCGCTTTTCATCTGTGCATTGATTCCTTGACTTCATTAATTAATCTACGAGGCTTTCTAAGAAGAGCTTTGGCCACTTTCCGAAATGTTGAGTAAATCTGCATCTGTGTGAAACCCCGCAGCCTCTTGGCAGCACTTGACAATTCAAAATAGCACTCCCCACCACCACCACCACCACGGGTTTCTTCAGACCTTTAACATTTTCCAAACTGTCTCCAGCCCAGATTTTTTTGCTGCAGAGAAGCAACCACTAATCCTCATCTTGATCTGGATGTGAGGAGGGGGAGGAAGAGGGAGAGAAGGGAAGGGAAGGTGCCCAGAAAAGAATGAGCCCTGGGGGAATCTTTGAGAGTTTGGTCCCCATTGTGTGTCTCTAGCCCACAGCTGCGCCTTGTCCATTCATTTCTGTCCTGCGAACGTGTGCAGTGACGCGGCAGGAGCCCTCTCGGAGACCGTTCTCAGGCTGGGCGGGTTGGAAGAGGAGAGGCTGTTTTTCATTCTGTGAGAATTTCCAGCCGGCTTAGTCTGTTGCGGCAAAAGCAACACCAAAAGCTGCATTTTGCATTTACCGCATTTTGGTTGGCCAATAAAGGTGCATACAGGTTGAACCTCCTTTATCCGAAAAGGTTGGAATCAGAAGTGTTTTGGATTTTGGAATGTTTGCCTATAAATGAGATATCTTGGAGATGGGTGTGTGTCTGTGTGTGTTGTTGGCATTCAAGTCGTTTCTGACTTAGACCCTATCATGAGGTTTTCTTGGCGAGGTTTGTTCAGAGGAGGTTTGCCATTGTCTTCCCCTGAGGCTGAGAGTGTGTGACTTGCCCAAGGTTGCCCAGTGCATTTCATGGCCGAGTTGGGATTCGAGCCCTGGTCTCCAGAATCCTAGTCCAGCACTTAAACCACTATGCCAGGCTGGCTCTCCAGACCCAAGTCTAAACATGGAATCCATTTATGCTTTGTATATAGAGCCAGCATGGTGTAGTGGTTTGAGTGTTGGATTATGACTCTGGAGACCACAGTTCTCGGCTTGGCCATGAAATGCACTGGGTGACCTTGGGCAAGTCACACGCTGTCAGCCTCAGAGGATGGCAATGGCAAATTCCCTCTGAAGAAGCATGCCAAGAAAAACCCATGCCAAGAAAACTGCCAAGAATCATGCCAAGAAAACTGAACCATCTCTTTAAGGTTGCCTTAGGGTCACTATAAGTTGGAAATGACTTGAAGGCACACGACAACAAAAACAACAAGCACTTTATACACATAGCCTGAAGATAATTTTATACATAATATTTTTTTATAATTTTGTACATGAAGCTCAAATGCTTGAGGTGTCTTACTATGGGTCCATAGCTGTTGGAAAGAGATGTGTGAGCCTGTTTCTCCAGGGAATGGAATGTGTTGGAAGGAAACCTAACAGTCATTTTACAGCTGAGTATCACAATAATCCAGAAACCACAGTGCAGCATGGCTTGAGATAAGAGGATTCCTTTACTTTCCCTTAAGCATTGCTCTCGGGCAACACGGTCAGAGGGCATTTCAGGTGAAATGCAGTACACAGATGCCAGCCACATGCTACGTTTTCTCTGGAACTTGGAACTTTGGTTTGCGTTATTGCTAGTTCATTTTTGGCTTTTGGAGAACATCTACAGTTGGTAAGAGGGATAGGAGAACTAATCACAATGGGAATTGAATGAAAAGCAGGTAGCTAGGGTGCCTTACCCAGATGCAAAATGGGACACCAAAAAATCTTGCTGTGTTTGGACCAGTATTAAAATGTTTATTTAGATCACAGGTTTCTTTCCAGTCTGGAAGAACTGAGCCATCTCTTCAAGATGTTACTCTAGGGACATCACTAAGGGGGTGCAGGGAATTCGGACCTCGCCAGGTGACACCCCAAGGGTGGGATGACACTACTGCTCCCCCAACAACTGCCTTTTGGCAGAAATCGGCTGTGGCGTTCACTTGCATCCCTTTAAAACATTGGAGTTCAGTGGAAGAATTGGTGTGAGTGGGGCAGGGCTCAGTGGATGAGAAAGAGATCTTAGGTTTTTAAGATTTTAATTAAAATACTTTAAAACATTCTTTTTAAATTTTCTTTAAAAATATCACATCTTACCAAATTTTCCCTTTAGCCACATGAAACAATTTACATATAAAATACATTTAGTTTGTTCATGTGGTGTTGTAATTTAAAGGTACAATTTAAATTTTCTCACAGCTGTTTGCCACTACTGTCAGTGATATACGGGAATTACGGTTTATGAGTAACATTAGTGCAGCAAACATTACTAAGGATTCTGTATGGTGTATCATTGGGAGGAAGCCAATGACGGGGTGGTACTTGAATTATGGCCATGGGTGATGCCAACCCTAGTGACATCATTGTGCTGGTCTCAACACTGGCTTGCTCAAAATTATCCGCCACAAACTCATGTATGTTTATTCAGAAAAAATCTTCTCACCACTGTGTTCAAGATAGCCTTTCTGAGGGCAACAGTTCAGGACTAAAAGTAATAACTGTGTTTTCCTTGCCAAACATCATGTTGTCCTTCCATTAGCAAATCCTCTTCAAACCATAGTTTGTATTTTCAGGCTCACTGGCCAATTATAAACCATGATTTGTCGATTCAGGTAGCATGTCATAAGTAAGCTTCTACAGCTCTTGCCTGTTTCAGTGCCTAAACTGAGTTCCTAAATATGGCTACATCCGTACTGCAGAAATAATCCAGTTTGGCACCACTTTTAACTGCCAAAGCTCAGTGCTAAGGGATCTTGGGAATTGTAGTTTGTTGTGGCACCAGAGCTCTCTGACAGAGAAGGCTAAATGTCCCACAAAACTGCAAATTCCAGAATCCCATACCATTGAACCATGGCAGTTAAAGCAGCGTCAAACTGGATTGTTTCCATAGCACGGATGCAGCCTCTGATTATAAAAGGCAGGAGTATATATGATGGTGGAGGTGGTTCCTCTTCTGCACATTTTCCAAAGGACAGAGATGGTTTTCATTAGATTACAACTTAGCGTTATCGCTACTAAAGTCTATTGGATTTTATCTGAGTTTTAATTCTACAATCTTTTAAAAATGTTCTCACGGAGCACTATCACGGAAGGTGCCTTTTTCTGGTTATCTTTCTCGTCTTCGGCACTCCCCATTTTCCCCATCAGCTCTGAACCTCCCTTGTTGAGGCCTGTAAATCATGCTTCATCCTTGGAGAACAGTTTTGGATGGCTTGTGTGTGAAAATAGTGGCCTAGGGGATAGTTCGGGGCTCTTTGGAGATCAATGCTGGCCCTTGCATGACCTTGGGAAATTCAGTTCACCAGGGAAGCTGGGGGGTTAAAGGCCAGGGTAGAAAGCTGGTGGGATTGATTGCGGGGAACCTTTTTACTGCCTGGAATTGCCTGTGAATAACTTGTGGGTGTTGGAAAACATTTGATAGAATAGAAGAACACAAGGGAATACAGTCGCCTGCCTCCCAGATCTTCCCATTCTGGAAAGAGAAAGATATGAGAGAAGCAGTTTTCCCCATGAAGTGTTCCTCCCCTTGTCTGAATCACCATCGGTCATCACTTTTTCTGTCTTCGCACATGGTAGCAGGAAGAGATCACAGAATGGTCTGTGTCATTTCGGAGCAGAAAGTGATCACATTTCTTGTTCTCTGCTCCCTTTTATAAAATACCGCCAAAAAAAGAGCCCCCCATACATTTCCTTTAGGCAGATGGTAACAAGAAACTCCCTGGGGAGCTGGATCTCTTCTTGCAAAGGGGAATATGTGGGAGGAAAAATCAAGAATGCTCTCAATTCAGAGTTGACTGGTTTAAACCAAATGATTTTTTTTAAAAAAAAAATCATTCCTGGGTTTTTAAAAATTGATTATTCATCTATATATTTATGTATAGATTATATATATTAAAGTCTGGCTATTATTACTGTTTTCCTCTTACAGGAGCAGCAATAACTGTTTGAATTTAAACACTTTAACTTTTAATGGTTTTAATAATAATAATAATAATAATAATAATAATAATAATAAATACACTTACTTATACCCCGCCCCTCTATCAAACAATCGGGGTGGCTTACAAAACAATCGGGCAGTTTTATTGTTAGACTAGTATCCAGTGTCAGTGGCTTCTTTTTAACCACTTTATTTTATAGTGCAAGAAATGCCATTCAGAGCAAATCCTTCAATTAACGTAGATTCAACCAAAGCAACTTGCTTTAAAAGAGCACTTTTTGAAAACAGTTATTATCTAAGCTAATAGCCATAACATCTGAACTGCATTTTGCTACTTAATTTTCTGATTTAGTCCTATATTGGTGTAGCCCTATACATTAATGCAAAAAATAAAAATAAACAAACAACAAGAAAAACAGTAACAGAGTTGTTTGGCATGTTTTTTCCCCTTAAACCTTGATTTCTTTCCCCCGAACCTTGGTTCTGTTGCATCCTGAAGTGGTAAAAACCACTCTATTACTGCAGGACTTGTACCTGCAGTACAAACTCTCTCTCTCTCTCACTCACACACACACACCCTGTTATTATTTTTGTTGTTTGCTTGTTTAAACCATTTGGATATATTTATTTATTTTGCATTCATGTATAGGACTATGCAAATGTAAGACTAATTCAGAAAATTATTGTAAGCTGCCTTGAATCCCATTTTGGGATAAAGGTGGGATATAAATCCCATAAATAAATTTCATTCTGCTGCCACATCAAGACCAAACATTGGTTATATGGTGGGGCAGATCTTTGGTAATGCAAATGACTGTGAGCAGAAGGTTCTGGCTTAAATAGTGGAAGAGCTACCAGGGGAAAGAGTATAAGGCCAGATGGACCTACATAGCTTTCTAGGCTCCCGTGAACTGAAGGAAGTAAACATTTAGGAATTCTGCACTGTCCCACATCCCTTTTGCTTTTAATTCTAGCAATAATTTGAAGTTTGGGGTTGAATGTTGGTCTCTAAGGTTGATGTCTTCATCAATGTAGATCTCACGCAGAACTGCTGGTGCCTGGATGAAGGGGGAGGGAATCCCTCTGAATCTTGTTTCCCTAGAGACTAGGCTTCAGGGGCTGCTTTTCTTGTGGTTCTCATTATTCTCAGGATCTATCCATTGTGCATCTTTGTTCAGAGCTTTTGCCTTTTGATCTAGCTGAACAATAACTCTCTAGCCTCCCAGACTATAGGCAAATCCGTGTTCTGCAAACCATCAAGGTGCATGCATTATGCCTGCCTTAGCACAACCTGTGGAGTTGAGAGCCCTAAAAATAGCCCCAGAGAGGGTTGCTTTTGCAATGAAGCTTTCTGGTAATTTTGTAAAGCAGATAATGTTACAGATTTTGCCATTGGTCTGTAGAATAGTCAGAAAACTCTTGAAGGAACGCTGGAGACTTGGTGGAGCTTGAGAAGGTTACTTATGTTGGGCTATAACTCCCAGAACTCTCCCTTTCGCCATCAACCCTGGACTTCTGGGACGACAGCTCCCAGATCACCCCATCCAGCCTGACCTTGTAACTGTAGTCCGGAAAAAGGATTTTTTCCAAAGCTTTGGCACTGTGGAATAGCATTTGATGAAATGTGTCTCTCCAGAAAGATCCAGTGGGAAACATTGCAGCCACAGTGCATCCTGCTGGAATTAGTTGGAAGTGGATAGGTTAGAAAGAAAAGGATCAAAGTCATATGCATACTATGTGCCTATTTGAACCGCAGATGTAGTTCTGCTCACCAAATTGCCCTTTGGAGAGCTGTAACTGTACCAGTTCTTCCTTTCTGCCACCTTTCTCCACTGTGAATGGTCAGTCTCCCTCTGTAACATAGCCTAAACCCAATGGCTAGTTACAAGTACAGCATATCCATTAAATCAGTTGCTCATGATTAACAGGAAAAGCGGAAGACCACATTCCAGATGGATAGACTCAACGAGTCCGAATCTACAAGACCTGAGCAGGGTGGTCAAAGATAGGGGGACGTGGAGGACTCTCATTCATAGGATCACCATAAGGTGAAGTCTACTTGGCAGCAGTTGTTGTGTGCCTTCAAGTTATTTCTGACATATGATGATCCTAAGGTGAACCTAGCATGGGGGTTTCTTGACCAGATTTGTTCAGAGGAGGTTTATCATTGCCTTCCCCTGAAGCTGAGAGCATGTGACTCACCTAAGGTCATCCAATGGGTTTCCATGGCGGAGCGGTAATTTGAACCACTGACTCCAGAGTCGTAGTCCAACGCTCAATCCACTATGCCAGTTAGCAATAACAAATACCATTAATTCAGTAAGACTGCTGTGGTTGAAGCTAGCAATTTTATTTAGACTTTTGGCTGCTGTCTCTTCTCATTTGTTTAGCAGTAAACCCCACTATTTCCCTCTAAGTAGACAAATAAAGAATTGTAGCATTCTAATACATGTGGCCCGATCTATATATGCAGCCAGATAACATATTTTCCTGAAGTGACTCAATGGGTCTATAAAACCTTATACAGGCAAAGGGTACATTACTACTTTATTACACGAGCCCTGTTCTCACAGCAATTGCATTTTTTTAAAAATGGAAACATACTGGGTTCAGAGCAGCCAATATCACACATTGCTGCTGCCACCATTGTAGTGGGAGTTGTATGGATTACATACAATATAATGTGTGAAATGCTATGAGTAGTCTGTAGGATTATATAGACCTTAAGTTTTGAACTACTACTCCCTTGTTGTTTTGTTTTATTCAGCAGCCGCTGCAGGCGCTTACCTGCCACCCCTGCAGCAGGTATTTCAAGCTCCTCGCCGGCCCGGGATAGGAACTGTTGGGAAGCCTATCAAACTCTTAGCCAATTACTTTGAGGTGGACATCCCCAAGATCGATGTCTATCACTATGAAGTTGACATCAAGCCAGACAAGTGCCCGCGCAGAGTCAACAGGTAAGGCAAGTATTAGTGCTTAGCAATTTTACTCCTTGTACAGCCCCTAAAATGGGAAGAAGCCAAAGATGTCTGAAAAAATGTGGACAGTAGCCCATCTTTTCTCTCTTGCTGCAAGTTTTTGAGAACCTCAATTCTGAGCACACTTGTTGCAGCTATATTTTTTTACCCGGCCCAGTTTGTTAAGAGTGCTGTTGCTTCTCTTGCACAGGTGGGAGGTGACCCTGCAAGCTGACCATCAGATAAGGAGGGGAATAACTTTCTTGTCTCTTCCTTCCGCTCAACCCACGCTAGGTATTGTGTGTCTCTGCTTCCCCCATTTCCCACCCCCAGCTATGCCTTAGTGGGTCAGGAGATAAATGGGCTTTGGGCTCTATCACCGGTCAGCTTACAACAGCTGTGTGGTGTTGGCTGTACTCCCAGACTTTTAGAATAGCTGTCCTTAGACTTTCGGCATTTGTAGTGCCGTTTAAACTCTATCATTCTGAGCTTGGAGGATAAGGGTGAGAATGCTTGGTATGAAGATTCTGCAACTCCCTATGGTTTCACCTATGGAAGTCAGTTTTCACAGGTTGTCTTTGCTGGTGTAGTTGTAGCCCTGTGAATTATGATGGAGTCAAGAGCAGAGAAGCAGGCTGCCAAGGACCCATTCCTTCCAGCTATTTGAAAACTTATTCAACCTCCCATTTCTGAGTTTTCAGCAGACACTGCTTGTCAAACAGGATCAGTTTTGTACTTTCTTGCATGAGGGCTACTTGCCTACTATCCCTTTAGTAGTCAGGAAAAGAGTTCAGAAATAACTAATTACAGATAACCCATTATGAATATTGTTTATGTATTTATTTAATTTATATCCTGCCTTTCTCCTGGCACAGGATTCAAGCTGGCTCACAACCATTTAAAACAAAGTACAATTTAAAAGTGATTAATCCAAGAATTAAACCAGAGTTCTGTTTAAAACACACAAGTTGGAAACAGTCTTATAAGCATGTTTAAAACATAATATAATGGAAAGACATTAAAACAATCACTGCAGCAACTGAGAAGGCTTTCTCTCATGTCCTCACTCCGCGTGTCTGAGCTGGTGGTGGAACTGAGAGAAAGACCACCTCTTAAAGCTTGAGGAGGCTCTTATAAGGAAACATGGAGACAATTAATTCCTTCCATTGCATTAGGATTGTAACAACATGAGAGATAACTTCACCCATAGCTTCACCCTACATCCAAATTTACTTTTATTAGGATATAGGGTGACTAAAGCAATGGAGAAGATATGTCATAGTACAAGTGCCACGTCGTGATGTGCCTTATGTCGCTGACTGGAAAACATTCATATTAAACCAAATTAATTAATTAAAAGAACAATTTTGGTTACTTTTGAAAAACAGAAAAATAAAGAACTGCTTTGTTAAAAGAGGTGTAATTCTTTTAACTAATTTTGGAGGCCTGTATTTTGGAGTTATAGTTATAATTTGTTATTTTTGAAAGTACCTTTCTCAGCTCAAACATAGCAGTACAGCAAAGGTTCATCCCCTGTCTAGCTGCTCCTCGGACTTCTCCAGAAAGAAATTTGGGCCATTGTCCCTGCCAAAGATCATGTTGTAGCAGACAGAGTGTGAAACTAGGATCGAGAGGCTCCAAATTAAAATTCTCATTCAGCTGTGAAACTCATCCTAACCTAGTTTATAGATTTGAGAGTGGGCTGATTTTAGATTTGGTGGATCTTTGTTGCACCTAGGGTCTGCCAACCAAGCGCATAATGTGAAAGTTATGCACATTAAAAAAAAGGTTCACTTGCAGAGTTGAGCATATCTGTCCCCAGGAATTTGTTTTTATAACAGAAAGAAAAGGGCTTGCAATCCTTTCATACAAAAATCATCTTGTTGCCCCAACTTTTACTGAAGACCATAATTTAGGTGGATCAACGTCATTTTTTTATTGCAGCTGTTGGGAACCGGAAACATCAGCTGAGACTTTTAAGGGCTAAGCACTCACATGCAGATATTTTGATCTCAAGTTCTTTTAGGAAGAAATCTGTCAATTAAACTAAGTTCTTTAAAAAACCAAGAAGCCAAATAAAATTCAAGCCAATTCCTGGTTGAGGGTCCAGTTGGTTGATCAGATCTGGTTGAGCTGAGAGAACATACATTTTCCCTCAAAATCTAGTAAGGCAATCAACAGTCCGAATTTTCAACCAAGATTGTAACCCTAGTTTTCTAGCTTCTTTTCCCAGACCCCTTACCAAATCTCTTTCTTTTTGCAGGGAAGTCGTGGAATATATGGTGCAACATTTCAAACCTCAGATCTTTGGAGACCGGAAGCCAGTGTATGATGGAAAAAAGAACATCTATACTGTCACTGCCCTGCCTATTGGGAATGAGAGAGTAAGAGGGCAGTGTTATTTTGGGTGGATGAATAGTTTGTGAATTTTTCTTGTTTAAAACTAGAACTGTCTTCAGATGAGGAGCTGCCTGAGTGCTTCTTCCTAGCCCCATGCTTGCTCTGCTTTATGGCAGTGACTGAAAACTCCCTGGTGGTAGAATTCAAATATGTAGTTGTGTTGTATTGTTTGCCTTCAAGTTTTTTCTGACATATGGTGACCCTATCATAGAGTTTCCTTGGCAAGTTTCTTCGGGGGGTGGGGTGGGGTGCCATTGCCATCCTCTGCGCCTGAGAGAGTATGACTTGCCCAAGGTCATCCAGCGGGTTTTCATGGCCAAGTGTGGATTCAAACCCTGATCTACAGAGTCATAGTCGTGTTAGTGTGGAACGGATCTTGTAACACCTTAGAGACTGAGAGAAATAAAGAAACTGGTAGCATTCTTACCTGAAGAGCCTTTGATGGTTGAACACAACTCATGTAACAACTTTCTGTTCTCCTTTATCTTCTCTGTTGTAGGTTGACTTTGAGGTGACAATTCCAGGTGAAGGCAAAGATAGGATATTCAAGGTTTCTATCAAATGGATGGCCATTGTGAGTTGGCGAATGCTTCATGAGGCCTTGGTAAGCGGACAGATCCCTGTTCCTCTGGAATCTGTCCAGGCCCTTGATGTTGCCATGAGGCATCTAGCATCCATGAGGTAAGTTTATTTCTCAGCTGTGTATTTTAGCAATTGATGGATTGAGGGAGTGCTCCCAAAAGAAAGATCTGCAAAGCAGCTTTGAACTCATTGGCTCTTTTCAGATGTATTTGTAAATCTGTTTAGATAAAATGATTTCCTCTTACGGTTGTTGGGAGAGTGAGCAGGTGAGAAGTGATCTCAGTCTTCCTGACAGAATTTCATTTTCTAACATTCTTAAGAGGGAGAGGTAGAAGAAGTGGAAACAGGGTTTTCCACATAAACAGGGGTTCATGCTTATATACCACTCCAAATATGATGAAAAATGTATTTGTGTTTTAAATAATGTGTAGGCATGAAGAAGGAACTGGATCTCTCATGCCAGAGATGAAACTGTTAGGAGGAGGTTTGAAGTTCAGGGAATCTCTTGTGTGTCTTGTGCCATAATCTAGGTTTTATGTGTCAAAAGGTTTGCTGTCCTTTGTGGGTGTCACTTGGAGTAATGTTTCTTATATTCTTTTATCTCCTCAGGTATACCCCAGTGGGTCGTTCTTTCTTCTCTCCCCCTGAAGGATACTATCACCCACTGGGAGGTGGTCGGGAGGTCTGGTTTGGATTCCACCAGTCTGTCAGGCCTGCTATGTGGAAGATGATGCTCAACATTGATGGTGACGTGCTTCACGTATACTTCCCTACCTCTTTGTTTTTAGTTTTTTACATTTTTTAATAAGGTGAAACATTCAGAGTACTGGAAACAAATGAGGAGTTTGTAGCTGATAAATGGATTGCTGATGATGTAATATGGTCTTACACAAGTTGGAAGAAGTCACTCTGTCACTACAGGTTGAGTGTCCCTTATTTGGATTTTTGTTTGGATTTCGGAATATTTGTGTATACATAATGAGATATCTTGGAGCTGGGATCCAGGTCTAAATATGACATTCATTTATGTTTTATATGCACCTTACATGCATAACTTGACGGTAACATTATTCATAATATTTTCAGCAGTTTTGTGCATAAAACAAAAGTTTGTACACACTGAACTATCAGAAAGCAAAGGTGTTATACTCTCTCAGCCAGCCATGTGAACAATTTTGGATTTTGGAGTATTTCGAATTTCGGAATTCCAGATAAGGGAGGCTACATGTACTACTGTTTTCCTTCCATAGTCAAGGTGAAATAAAGGAGAACCCAGAGACCACACACCTGTTTCTTCCAAGGAGTGCAACCCCTTCCAAAATGGGCTCCTTCTAATTCTTGGACCTGTGAATCACCAATTCACAATACTTCCAGTTTTTCACAATCTTTTCAGGAAGCTATCAGGAAATACAGGAAAACTTATCAAGGACACATCTTTTGTGTCCCTCTCTTGCTGCAGGTCATCTGTCTAGATGACCAAAATTGTTTCAGTAAGATTAGTTTTAAACTGAGGTGGAAATTGCAGACTCCAGACACTGTTAGACTGTAACTCCAGCAGCTCTCCTTAATCTTGGCAGCAGTGAAGAATGCTTGGAATTGCAGTTCAGCAACATCTGGTGAGCCACACAATTTCATTCCCTGGTTTTGATAATATCCTTGTTCCCAATGTACCTAGAATTGCTCATCTGTCACCCTCTCATGTACCCTAAATGGAATTTTTGCAACGGGTTTGTGATTGACTCATGTTTTGCCACACTATCTTGAACGCATTCATCCTTGTGTGATTTTGGAAGCTAATCAAGGTTGGATTTTTTTAGTACTTGAATGAGACATCTATTGGAAATATGAGGGATATCCAGTTATGGTTAGAAAGAATCCTGACTAGGAATCCTAGAGAGTTGCTGCCAGTTAGAGCTGATAGCACTTAGCTATATGGACCAATGGTCTAAATCAGTATAAGGCACTACGGTCATATTACAGGTATGTCAGAAGTTATATAACGTAGTATGCAGGAAGGGTTGGTGACCTAACATGCTATGTTAATGGAGTGTTATTAACCGCAGGGGTAGGCAACCTGTCCCCTTTAAGGGCCGAGGGACTTCAGCTCCCAGAATCCCAGGAGCTATTGGCCAACATGGGACTATTGGCCAACATGGCTGAGGCTTCTGGGAGCCGAAGTCCCTCGGCCCTTAAAGGGGACAGGTTGCCTACCCCTGATCTAGAGAAATACAGAAGATTGATGACATTATGTCTGCTGCCTTGGCTGTCCTGAACTCTTTATCTGCTCTAATCCCATAACAGTGTCAGCAACAGCCTTTTATAAGGCCCAGCCTGTAATAGAGTTTATGTGTGAAGTCTTGGATATCCGGAACATTGATGAACAGCCAAAGCCTCTAACTGACTCGCAGAGAGTTCGTTTCACCAAGGAGATCAAAGGTAAAACAGATGGGGAAATAAGTAGTCTTTAATTCTCATTTAACATTCTGTGCTTCCTCTGTCTCACCACACAATCTTACATTCTGGTATCTGTCCTGAAATTCAATATCCTAATAACCAGAGCTTGGGAAAGTTTTTTTTTAACTACAAATAGCATGACACTGACTGGAGAATTCTAGTGTTAGTACTCCCCCCCATGCCAAAAAAGCTTTCATTTCTAAGCCTGCAAAGGGATCTTGCAGCACCTTTGAGAGTAACTGTGGAAAGAAATTGTAGCATAAGCTTTTGTGGACTTGGTCTATTTCTTCAGATGCATGGAGAACCTCTCCTGGAGTTCAATCTCAGATGCCTCCGTGCATCTGAGGAAGTTGACCAAGTCTATGAAAGCTTATGCAATGACTTTTGCACAGTTTGTCTCAAAGGTCCTTTTGCATACTGATAGTGGAGACTTAACACAGCTATGTTTGTGTTTTCTAAGCATGTTTGACTAGAGTGACTGGAATAAGGGAATACAGGAGGAAGAGAGAAAAGGGGGAGAAAAGAAAGTGTGTGTGTGTGTGTGTGTGTGTGTGTGTGTGTGTATGTAAATTTGGGTGGACAACTTGTGGCCCTTCAAAAGTGTTTTTCCCCCTTGTATAATATTAGCCCCCCCTTACTGTTGAATATTCTTGTTGCTATGTAAAGAAGTAAGTAACATGTCTAAAAAACTAAAAAGTAACCCCAAAGTTTTTAAAGCTCTTGGATACAGATTGTAAAGCAAGCAGCTGTAATAAGAGATTTTTGTATCAAATTCTGATGGAAATCTGAATAAGTTTTATTTTGTGCTTCTACAGTGCAGTTCAGTCTAGAATTAAGCTTCTTTCTTTCTTTCTTTCCTTCCTTCCTTCCTTCCTTCCTTCCTTCCTTCCTTCCTTCCTTCACTAGGTTTGAAAGTGGAAGTGACACACTGTGGGCAGATGAAGAGGAAATACCGTGTGTGTAATGTTACCCGGCGACCAGCTAGCCATCAAACGTAAGGCAGAAATGGAGGGAAGGGAAAGAGACCCTGGTATGGGGAAACCTGTGGTTCCTTGTGGCATGGAACCTTTGGTTCCATGTCACTGCAGCTATCAGGGAATGGGAAAGTGTGCCATTGTTAACCTGTTTATGAAGGAAGCTATGGGAGCTGACTGCAATGACATATATGGTGTGTAGTTGCGGCCATAATTTTTTTGATGTTTATACATGTACATTTCCTTGAGAGAGGTGTGTTTTGCTGTTAGGAGATTTGTTTCAGCTGTGGAAGGTCAATGTAAGGAAAACAATATGCAAATTGAAGTTGCTCCCTCTTTAGTGTATGTTCCTTGTGAGCTTATCTGCTAATGCCCACTTCCTTAGGCTCTTTCTACACACATTGTCCCATATAGCTATCTAAATATATCTATATCTGTATACTTATATGTGAGTTAAAAGGTATCTCCTTCTGAACAGGCTGGAAGTTAACCAGTCATCTTGATTGCTAGATAATAAACTTGGGCAAATTGAACCATTGCAGATCTAGCTGCAGATGGAGAGCTTCCATATTCTTTGCTGTCACATTAATACAGTGTTAGCACATCCAGATTCATCTCCTAGAATCCAAAATTTATAGTCCATAAATTAACATTTCTAAGCTCTGGAGCTAAGTATAGAGTAGACTGATACACTTGCATGTGTGATGAACCAGGTGAATGAGCCATGGCCAGGTCTGACATTACATTTTCTTCCTTAAGATCTAATGCAGGGGCAGGCAACCTTTCCCCTTTAAGGGCCGAGGGACTTCAGCTCCCAGAAGCCTCAGCCATGTTGGCCAATAGTCTCATGTTGGCCAATAGCTCCTGGGATTCTGGGAGCTGAAGTCCCTCGGCCCTTAAAGGGGAAAGGTTGCCTACCCCTGATCTAATGTTTTACCCAATGCAATGCACCCAATGATAGGAATTCTTAGTGAATTCAATCTTGCCAAATTCCTGGTCAGAATTACCTCTTGGGCAAATGAGTATAACAGAGTGGATTATCTATTCTGAGTTTCATGCTTCTGTGGGTTGCAATGTGTGTCTCAGCAGTTTCAGATGTATCAGAAGGCACATTTCAGTCCAATTTTTTAAAGGTGCTTAAAAAATCACAAGTTTATGCAGGGCTGAAATTATTAGTCAAAATGCCTGAAAATGACATGGAAATACAGTGGGCCCTTCTTATCCATGGGGGTTCCATTCCGAACCTACCCACAGATGGCAAAAACTGCAGTACCTCAAGTCCAGTGGTATTCAATGGTGGCAGGTGGCCATTCTGCCAGGACTACCTGCACACACGGCCATTGAAGTCAGTGAGACTTGCCGTCTGTGGATATTCAAACCCCAGTGCATACCAAGGGTCCACTGAACACCACTGGGAATTACTTGGAGGAACAGAAGAATAATATATAAAAATGATGGGTTTATACAGTGACCTGCATGGGGTGGCACTTGCTGTGGCAATGGATCTTTCCCCAGTGGAATAGCTAGGCTCCTTAAGCATCTCCATTTGTCTTTCATATAGGTTCCCCCTGCAGTTGGAGAGTGGTCAGACAGTGGAATGCACTGTAGCACAATACTTCAAGCAAAAATACAACCTCCAGCTGAAGTACCCCCACCTACCATGTCTACAAGTCGGACAAGAACAGAAGCACACGTATCTGCCTTTGGAGGTGAAAGCTTATTTTCTGGAATGGAGAGGATGATTGAAGTAACTTGCTACTCTGGCAAAAGTATGGGGCGGGCAGGATGCCTTGATATGTGTGTATGGATGATTGTTGCAGCCACATTCTATTTTCTGCTCTTACAGTTCTGCCCTCTGCCCTTTTTGGTGCCGCTCTTTCTTCCACCTCAGCAGCCTGAGTTACACTTCCCCTCAGGTTAGGTGATTGATTAAATCCTCTTTGGCTGTTGCCACAGTGCATAAATAATGCAGTTTGACATTGCTTTAACTGTCATGGCTCAATACTGTGGAATCCTGAGATTTGTAGTTTATTGTGGCACCAGAGTTCTCTGACAAGAGAAGGCTAAAACATCTCACAAAACTGCAGATCCGAGGATTACATAGCATTGAGCCATGACAGTTAAAGCAGATTCTGTAGGGTAGAGTCATGACAGCTAAAGTGGTGTCAAACTGCTTTAATTCTATATTGTGGGTAGACACTCAGATTTTGGGAAAGATCATGCTGACAGGAGTTTCTGGGAGCTGTAGTTCAAAAGCATAACATTTCCCAAATCTAGTCTAGTTCATTATCTGTTGATTGCCATTATCTGTTGATTGATCAGGGACTGAGCCATAAGCCATCTTGGCTGCTGCCACACCGTTGAATTAATGCAGTTTGACACCACTTTAACTGTTATGGCTTCATCCTGTGGGATCTTGGCATTTTTAGTTTGAAGTGGCACCAATGCTCTCTGACAAAAAATACTAAATATTGCATAAAACTACAAATCCCAGAATTCCAAGGCATGGAGCTCTGGCAGTTAAAGTGGTGTTCAACTGCATTAATTCTGCAATGTAGATGCAGCCCTTGATACAAGACAGCTGCTTTGCCACTAAGCTTGGGCCTTTGCTGAGCATGGCTGCCTTACTGGGAACATTTAAGCACCATGTGAAATTGGCCATTAATACTACCATTTTACAGAACTGTCCCAACCTCACTCATAGGTTCTACTGGAAGCTGACTCCCATAAGAAGAAAATAAAGTACTTCCATAAGTGTTAATGGGTGAAATGGATATTTGCCTTTAACATATATTTGTATGAACCTTGCTATGCATTGCAGTACACTTGAGAGACTCCATGTTGAGTCAAAAAGCACGGTAATAACTTCAAATAAAATCTATAAATGTTTGGATCACTGTCTATTTTGCCAGGTATGTAACATTGTGGCTGGTCAGCGGTGCATCAAAAAATTAACAGACAATCAGACCTCCACCATGATAAAAGCTACAGCGAGGTCTGCTCCAGACCGGCAGGAAGAAATTAGCAGACTGGTAGGTGTTTCTTGTCCCTTTACTTTGGTGGAAGGAAGCAGTAATAGAGCACCTGTGGTGTTTTTGTTCTTTGGGTTAATAATTTTGGGTCTGTAATTTGGAGTAATTTGTAAATCAGTGAGGGTAAGGAACTAGAGCTGGGATACCCCAGGTGCTTAATGGTTGAATCATGAAAAGTTGAACTTTAATCCCCCCACAAGTAAGCTTGTAGTCCTCATGATTCCAGAGCTAAATTCAAATGTGTGAAAGGTATGATAAACGAGAAGATGCAAATGGTAGGACATGGAGCAAGATAGGATTTCAGAGATCATATTCATGGCTCTAAAACATTCCTAAGTGTGCACGTTCCTATCCCCAAGAACCTAGGGTTATGGAGATGAAATGTGGGAGGGTCTCTCAAGATATCTGCCATGAATCCATCAAAATCCTCTTGGGAAACTGGTGAAGAAGTGATAGGATCTCACCATTACATAGGTAGATATTTCTGCCATTTATAAGAAGAACCCAGCATTCTCATCCTCTGATGTTTTCTGCTGTTCAAGGAGGCAAAGCCTGCAGGGTGTTGTTAATGGTCTATTTAGTATTTATACCAAACTATATCTGTGGTCTGTGTTTTCTCTTCAAGTGAATCATGTGTATCTGCTGGAGATCCTGGTCTGTTTGGAAGAATGTAGCTCTCCCCCTTCTCTTACAGATGAAAAATGCCAGTTATAACCTGGACCCTTACATACAGGAGTTTGGCATTAAAGTGAAGGACGATATGACTGAGGTGACTGGACGTGTCCTGCCAGCCCCAATCTTACAGTATGGAGGCCGGGTAAGCAGCACAGAGACTCTTGAGTACTGTTCTTATAGTTACGGTATTTAGAGTAGGTATTTAGAGTAGTGATACTGATCTTGGATTCCAGTAGATAGGGAATAGCAAACTGTTCATCAAATCTTGGAGAAATTTGGTTCTTGGAGAAGATTGGTTTTTCTTGTAGTCCTCAAAATTCATTTCTATAATCCTTGTACTCTTTTTTAAAAACACTTTTCAATCTCCATCATATTTGCAATAAATGAATGGAGTGGTTGGCATTCCTGTTTCTACAATCAAGGTGCAGCAGCTGAAGAGGAGACTTGCTTGACAGATTATTGACTGGCCAGGCTTCTCAAATGATTCCGTAATGGTTTTTGAGTGTGCCTTAATAGGTATGGTTTCTTTTATGCTTTCCCCACAGAACCGTGCCATTGCCACACCCAACCAGGGGGTATGGGACATGAGGGGGAAGCAGTTCTACAACGGCATTGAGATCAAAGTCTGGGCCATTGCCTGCTTTGCCCCTCAGAAGCAGTGCAGGGAAGAAGTTCTAAAGTAAGTGGAGGATATGTTGTAGTGTGGCCATAGTTTTACCTTGGAGCTCTTAACAGAAGTCCCAGAATGAATTCCTAGATTCTCCAGGCAGTCTTGGGAAAGGCTCCTCTGAAATCAAGGAATGTTGCTGTCAGGCAGTGTAAACAAAACAGACTGGTCTGACTCAGTATGGGAGACTCAACCCAGCTTTGTGTTTATGGGTTGAGTCTCCCATATCTGGAATCCTGAAATCCAAAATATTCCAAAATTGTCCACATAGTTGGCTGAGCTAGTGACACCTTTGCTTTCTGATGGTTCATTGTACACAAACATTGTTTCCTGCATAAAAAGTGATAAAATATTATGTATAAAATTACTTTTAGTCTCTCTGTGTGAGGTATATACCAAATATAAATGAATGTCATGTTTAGACCTGGATCCCATCTCCAAGGTATCTCATTATATATATACAACTATTCTAGAATCCAAAATCCATAACCCTTCTGGTCCCAAGCATTCTGGATAAAGAAAGGTCAATCTGTATATGAAAACCAGGGGTGGTAGAACTGAGCTGAGGTTCCCAGGCCAGACTGACTTTGCCCAGCAGAATTGGGGGAAAAGCCCCTGTCTGAAACCCTGGAGAGCCACTGCTGTTCAGTGTAAACTGTACTCTGAGCCATTGTACACTGTGATGGGGCAATGTTCTAACGTGTTTCAGCGCAGCTTCCTAGTTGAGCCATCAGAATAACTGTTGTAATGTACTCCTGGTGATCACTTTCAAAAAGCAGGCAGAAATATTTTGTGTCAGTTTAGGATGATCTTAGAGAGCTGGAGATGTTAGTCTGCAGGAGATGGCTGCTCATTTAAACTAGAGCTTGGCTCCTGCATACCATTTGTTAAAGATTTTAAATATGGACTGGTGGGTTATTCCTGGAAGAAGATGCCTTCACACCTTCCACTCATTACAAGGCAAGCAGCAGCCCTCTCAGCTGGATGTTTAAGGCCTTGGATTGAACTCTAGTTTGAGAGTAAGTCCAACACATTTTTTTGCCCTGACTGAATACTGCTTGGTAGTTGTAGAACGACAAGCAGTTGTTAAAAGGAACTCTACTGAACTCAGTTTTTTCTTTTTCCCTTTGCAGAAACTTTACAGACCAGTTGCGCAAGATCTCCAAGGATGCAGGGATGCCAATCCAGGGTCAGCCGTGTTTCTGCAAATATGCACAAGGTGCAGACAGTGTGGAGCCCATGTTCCGGCACCTTAAGAATACCTACTCAGGGCTCCAGCTCATCATTGTTATCCTGCCAGGAAAGACACCAGTGTATGGTATGTCACCAGGAAGGGTGCTGGGAGAAGAGGGCTTGGAAAGGAGACATTTATTTCCACTGAAGTCTATATTCATCCAGGGTTTACTTTTAAAACATTAAAATAGGAATAAGCTTTCAATTGACATGGGAAGCTAACTCAGCAGGCTAAATCCCAGTATATTTGTTATTTTTCTCTATTTTAGGCAAAAATTTATATCCAGCACCTTCATCACTAGTCAGTGTTCCTTCGAGAACTTACAAACAAAAATAATATTAGAAAACGTCACATAATCAACCAGCAGCAATGGGAATAATAGGATAGTGGCACATTGTCAAATCATTCTGTGCAGATATCACTAGACCACTGTAAAAGATTTTAAAAGTTGGGGAGATGGAAGCATCTTTGCCAGTACTCAATTAACCAAGCCTCACTCAACAGAGAATTTCACAGGGAGCATACTTCTGACCAAGGACATGCTCTCCCTGGCTGTTGCTGCAGCTCGTCTTAGATTAGCCTATGGGGAGCACCCAGAAAAATTGAGATGTAAATCTTAGTATTTTGTGTGGGCTGGTGTGGGAGAAGGAGTTCCATCAGATACCCAGGTCTTCAGCTGTTTTGCTAAATGTCACTTCTTTGAACTGAGCCTGGAAGTATATAGAGAATCAGCGAAGTTGTTTTAGACCTGGAATGATACAGTTCCATTGCTTGGTCTTTGTTAGCAATCTGGTAGTATTGTTCTGTACTTGTTGAGTGTCTACAGTGTTTTCAAAGACAGACCCACCTAGGGTTAACAATAATGCAGACTCTAGCTTTGGAGCAATTTTATCCACATGCAGAGAGTCTTTAAAGATGTGGCAGACAGATTGCCATTGCCACTGCTAATTGCTGTTTAAAATGATACAGTTACATGTTTGAATTGAATTTCCAGCCCAACTTGGGACTGCTGTCTTCTCTTCCTGAATCTCAAAGGAGGTTCTTTCCAAATCCCAGTCTTTCTGCCAGTCCTTCCAGGGCACAGTCACAGCAGCATAGAGGCTGCTTTAACATTCTGCTGTTCTATCTTCAGCGGAGGTGAAACGTGTGGGGGATACACTCCTGGGGATGGCCACTCAGTGCGTGCAGGTGAAGAATGTGGTGAAGACGTCGCCACAGACACTATCTAATCTCTGCCTCAAGATCAACGTCAAGCTTGGAGGGATCAACAACATTCTGGTGCCCCACCAGCGGTATGTGTGCTGGGTGGAACTGAATGACAGTGGCATCCTTTGCCCCCCCTGGGTGCTCTGTTTCAAGCAGGTACGGGTAACTGCAGTGGGTGCAGGGAGGCAGTTTTCTGCCCTGAGACCTCGGTGGGGTTGCACAGACCACCCAAAGTGCAAAATAAAATTGGAAGTGGCCAGACTTTCACTTCTGGTTTTGAAATACTGGTTAAACCTATGATAGGGGCGGGGGTGTTTTGGCGATACGTAGGGGAATCTGGAGGTGTCAGGGACTGTAAAAACAGGTGAGGGAATGTGGACTTGGGTCATATCTTACCCACAACTGGTTAAAGTGAGAATTTGAAGTATATGCATAGAAAGCACTGCTACTCTGTACCAAGATAATATGAAGACATAATCCTGAATCTTGACTGTAGATCTTTAAAAATCCAACCAGCCCAAATGGACGATTTTGGCACCAGTCATGACAGAAAGCCCATTTAGGGCATGTCTGCATGGGCCATTTGCAGCCCTCACAGCACCCAATCCAACTGCAGACTATCTACATTTGGGAATGACAGTCACACAGTGAATCCCAACCAGCCCTCCCTTAAATCACTTTTAAAAAACTTACCTTTTGCTCTGGATCTTCCCAGAAAATTTGAAGCATGCCAGAGCAACTCTGGGAGGCTGTTTACACAGTGTCTCGTTACGCTGGCCGGTGTGAGCGACGCATCTGAGATCAGAACGAAGTGCCCAGCCATGTTACTGATGCTGGACATTTCATTTCTGGCTCAGAGGAGGCGACTTGTGGCAGCGGGTGGCACAACGGGATGCTGTATAGATGTCCACCTGGTGTCACTCTGAAATGTGTACATAATGGGAAGTCAGGGCACCTTTGAGGCCAGAATATTCTGGGGGCAGCTCAGAGTTTTCTGGCCAATGTAGGCCAGTCCACTGTCCAGCAAAAAAGAATATGTACATTAGGGCAGTGCTTTGTAAGTAGTCTGAAGTGGTGGACTGGCAAATTTATTTCCCCTAGTGTTCTGAGGACCTGCACCATATTTGTGTCTGTAGGCTACTGTTGTTTCTTCTTTTCCTGGAAGGTCACTGTTGACTGGCAGGCAATGGCTCATGGATTAGTACTAGTCCACAGACCACTATTTTAGTAGCATTGAACTATGAATGGACGGCACATGTGATTCATTCAGAGTTTTAGGCAAACTTAACAAATTTGGCTGCCTGAACCTACACATAAACTAGAATTAAGCTATGTGAAGATATATTAGATTTTTCCAAATGTTTTGATGTAATTCACACATTTTTAGACTAAATTGCATGCAGAATTGTATGTAATAGGAAAATGTGTGGATACAATCCATTAAGGGAAATTGCTTGCAAAGATGTGATTACATAAATGTGTCTGTTGAGCAATATGCATTAAAAATGCAAAAACCAGTGTAGAAGTAGAACAGAAGTGTTGTTGGAAAAATAAGGACCTGTGTGAAATTGAATTTGAGAGGCTAACTCATCTCTACCATACAATAGCATCTAGAGATTCTCCCCCTCGAACACTGAACCAAGAAACTAGAATCTATGAACCTGAATGAATTTAATTTATTGCAAAAGCATAACCACACTAAAAGAGGTACTGAAAAATTCCATAGCTCAGAACACTGCCAGTTTAAAAATGAACAAGTCAGCCCCAAGGAAGAGGCTTAAAAATCAAGATTTCACTTAGAGATATAAATATTTCTTACTGTGGATGCCATTTGTAACATTGATAGCTAAGGGCATGAATCTGCGTGAGCAGTGTTCCTCCTTTTTCTCTGGTTTATATCACATGGAATAGTCCATGTACTTCCAGTGTTAGGACAATATGTTAAGCTAATCACATTTCTTTAGAAGAAAGAGCAAGTGTACTTTATGCTGCCATTTTCATTTGGAGCAAACTCTTGAAGGCAATACCACGTTGCCATCAGGTTTCTGCTAGCAGCTGTTAGAAGTGGAGCAGAGTTCTCAGAGTAAAACTAGCATGGACCTTTCATCCCCTAAAGCGCTTATCCTCCAAAATAAATGGCAGCACAGTTATTTGTGCAGTGTATCATATTGGTTTTGTATTTGTGTTACTCCTTCCTTTCTATAGTCTTTTTTTAAAAAATAGATTCTATGCCTTTGGCAGGGCTATCTGTCTCGTTTTATTCTGTGAACTGACATGTCCACTGACAGTGCAATATAAAGTGGTGGTGGTGGTGGTGGTGGTGGTGATGCAGTTTGGTAATTATCTTTACAGCTGGAAAAGTGCCTTTCTTCTTTCTTTTTATAAAAACAAGAGAGAAAAGTTTTGAAATGCTGCTTTAAGTGCCTGATGCTGCAGAACCTGTACTTTTGGAGTTTGCAGAAGCACAAATGCATATGGCATTTATGGTCACAATCAAGCCTCCGGGATCCAAAGAAATATAATTCTTCCCAACATCCACAGTTGTTACTTCTCCCTCCCTGGTGCTACAGTGGTTCTCTTTTGCCCAAGACCTGTTTTCCCTCATATTCTCCATGGTCCCCTAGTCCTTCTTACACTATATTATTTCAAGTTATATAGGTACATTTATTCATAGAATCAAAGAGTTGGAAGGGCCTTCTAGTCCAACCCCCTGCCATACAGGAACTCAAAATCAAAGCATCCCCGACAGATGGCCATCCAGCCTCTGTTTAAAGACCTCCAAAGAAGGAGACTCCACCACACTCCGAGGGAGTGTGTTCCATTGTCGAACAGCTCTTACTGTCAAGACATTCCTCCTAATATTGAGGTGGAATCTCTTTTTCAGTAGCTTGCATCCATTGTTTTGTGTTTTAGTCTCTGGAGCAGCAGAAAACAAGCTTGCTCCATCCTCAATGTGACACCCTTTCAAATACTTAACAGGGCTATCATATCACTTTCTAACCGTCTTTTCTCTAGGCTAAACCTATTCAGCCCCCCAGGTCTTTCTTCATAAGTCATAGTTTCCAGACCCTTCACTATTTTGGTCACCCTCCTCTGGACACGGTCTAATTTGTCAACATCCTTTTTGAATTGTGGTGCCCAGAGCTGGACATAGTATTATTCCAGGTGAGGCCTAACCAAAGCAGAATAGTGTGGCACTATTACTTCCCTTGATCTAGACACTATATGGCCTAAAATCACACTGGCTTCAGATATGCAGCAATATTTATGCTGAGCAAACTGTTTTGTAGTTTCTTGGGGCCAGACTTGAATTGGGCCCTCACCTGTGATAATGGCAGGTTATAAATACATTTTAGGAAATAGTCATGGCAGGGAGGAAAAGAACATGAAATCGTGACTGTGTAGCTTACCAATAGCTGTTTAAGCAAGAGAAGACAAGGCCTGGGACTTTATTCTACAGCAATGTTGGGCAACTAGCCTTTGTGAAGAGAGAATGTCTCCGCAACAAAACACATACACAAACAAACATTTTGGTGGTACTGTGTATTATACCTTCTCCTCTGTCTTGTTCACAGCTCTGCTGTCTTTCAACAGCCAGTTATATTTCTGGGAGCTGATGTAACTCATCCACCAGCAGGGGATGGAAAGAAGCCCTCTATCACAGCTGTAAGTTTTATTTCTCAAATTCTGTTGTTGTAGTAGTCTTTTGAAAGCTGGAGAGAGGGTTAGTCTTGACACTCTCAGGCAGAGTGCTGCTCTGTCCCATTGACTTGATCCTGCAGACTGGGGCATGGTGAGCATCTGTGATACACCCACGAGAACATATCTCTTTCGTCGATATATCTTACAGTAGTTGTATGAATGTACAGTTATCATCGTGCAGGTTAGTGGTACCTCCAAGATTGCAGTGCATATGTGTATAAATTGTTAAGCTTCCTGTATACAATATGTATACTGGAACCACAGGGGATGCAGTGGCTCCAGTGTTTAAGACGCTGTGCAATATCAGCAGGTTGGTAGTTCAAGGCCTGGGTGCTGCATGATAGGGTGAGTTCCTGTCACTAGTCCCAGCTTCTGTCAACCTAGCAGTTCAAAAGCATGCAAGTGCAAGCAGATAAATAGGTACCACCACTTTGGTGGGAAGGTGAACAGCATTCTGGCCAATCATGCTGGCCACATGATCACAGAGTAGTCTCTGACAATGCTGGCTCTTCCGCTTAGTAACAGATGAGCAAAGCAAAAGCAGCTTCATTTATATACCGCTTCATATCGCGCTATGGGATGTCTAAGCAGTTTACAACTGTAAGCTCATTGCCCCCCAACAGTTGGGTACTCATTTTAGCGACCTCGGAAGGATGCCGGCCTGAGTCTAGCCTGAGCCCTGGCTAGTATTGAACTCGCAACCTTGTGGTCTATGAGTGAATGGCTGCAGGACAGGCATTTAACCACTGCGCCACCAGGGCACCGCCCCCTATGGTCAGACACGACCACCTTGTCAATGGGGAATACCTTTACCTTTATACAATAGGGACATCTGTAGTGCACACTTTTAGAGGTAGGCAATACAAACACAGACTGTGTTTTAAAGAGTTCTAAGCCATAGTCTTCAAGATTGCAGAGTATTGTTCATGAAAATATTGTTGATGTAATTTTTGATGACCTAGATGAATTTGGTGCATAAAACCACAATTAAGCATCTATTCCTGCATAGTCATGAAATGAACAGCTTCATTTTCTGGTCTTGAGAAGTATTACAACCAGCAGGTGGGGCCAATGAGCCATGCCTTACTGGAGGGCACAGTGTCCTGCCATTTTTTAAAAAAGTGGTGTTTTTGGAAAATAAAAAGCATAAGGCACCAAATCCCATCTGATCTTGGAAGCTAAGTAGGATCATCCCTGGTTAGTACTTGGATGGGAGACCACCGAGGAATGCCAGGTGGTATAGGCTGTATTCCAGAGAAAAGCAATGACAAAACACTTTGTCTAAGTATTCATTGTCTAAGAAAAATCTATGAAATTCATGGGGCTGCCATAAGTCGACTGGTTACTTGAAGGCACGTGTGTGCACACACTTCTATAAAGCAGGCAGTTTCAGGTTGATCTTTGCAAGGCACCCTTTGCCAATCCAGAGACTTATACAAGCCATCTCACAGTATTTAAGATATAGTCTAAGTACTGGAGAGATGGTTGAGAATTGGATTAAAGATACAGCAGTCACCCGTTATGGACATCTGGGTTCTTACAGCAGTATTGTTCTCTTATAGTGTTCTCCCTTCTTCTCCCTTCGTGGCTCTTCTCATTCTTCCCCACACATACCCATTTTCTACTCCTCACTTCCCTGGTGTAACAGTACCTTATTTCAGAACTCAGAGAAGGTAATTCTGGAGTTAGAATAATAGAATCCTAGAGTTGCAAGAGACCACAAGGGCTATCCAATCCAACCCCATGCCATGCAGGGATTGTTTCAACATCCAGGCTCATTCTGAGTTTCTAGACGTTGTAGTCCAGAAAATCAGTGTTCTCACAATCTGCCTGGTGTGTCTTTCTGACAGCTGTACTAGGGATTTTTGGGTGTTTTTTCCCCTCATTTGGTTATTCTTTTTCCCCACTCCCATGCTGCTGTGCCTTGTTTCACCTCACCACACCACTGATCCTTAGCCCACAGCTGTCATAGCTGTGTCCCTTCTGTCTTGGGAGGAAAAAAGGTGCACAGCAGCTGCTCTTGTTGAGCTGTCCTCATTTCCTCTGCTTTTCTGTCTTCAGCCATTGTGAAGGTCATGGACTGAGCACCAGCAAAAGTAGTGAGGCCCTGAGGGACCATGAGCTGCTTCCAAAGCAAAAAACTGTATGTTTTCAAGTCACTTTTTCCTCCCTGTCCTCCTCACCAGTTGACAGCTTTCTATTTCTGTCACACTTGGTCCCCCAAGCATGACAAAAGTGATGGAGCGTGAGGTCAAAGAAAAAAGAGAAGTAAAGTTACAGTTCTACAGAATTCCACAGTTTTGCTCTGTTGGTTGCAGGTGGTGGGAAGCATGGATGCCCACCCAAGCCGTTACTGTGCCACTGTGCGGGTTCAGCGCCCCCGGCAGGAGATCATCGAGGACCTGTCGTACATGGTCAGAGAGCTCCTTATCCAGTTCTACAAGTCCACTCGCTTCAAGCCCACCCGTATCATCTTCTACCGTGATGGAGTGCCAGAAGGACAGCTCCCGCAGGTGAGAAGACCTCTCTTCCTCAGTACAACTGGCAGAATACTAGGTGCAGGCTAGAAAAGAAATCTCATATTGTTGTTAGCTTTATTTAACTTTCCCCAAAGAACCGGATTCAAGGCATCTTACAAATTAAAATTATTGCTGTAGTTGTGTGCCTTCATGTCATTCCTGACTTAGTGCAAATCTACTAAATTAGCCTTCTGCAAGTCCATTTGGAGCCTGCACTGAAAGCTGTCTATTCATTTATTAGAAGATTTTTAAATCCCATTCTTCAATTAAAAAAGCTCCGAGAATGGCTTACAAAAATTGATACTGGGACAGTCCATGCCCTCAGTTATACAGTCTAAGATATACCAAATGTGGCATTGGAAGGGAAGAGGAGAAAGGCAGGCTCATGATGGATTTAGTTGCCTAAATAAATGAGAATATCCTGGATCCAGCTGGACTCAGAGTTGCACTGTGTCTTTGTCTTTCTGAGTACAGAAATGGATTTGATATTGTTTTCTCATGTTCCTCCTTCTCTTTAAAGCATTGTGGTTGCTTTTTTCATTCTAGATCCTTCACTATGAGCTTCTGGCCATCCGTGATGCTTGCATCAAACTGGAGAAGGACTACCAACCAGGCATCACTTACATTGTTGTACAGAAACGACATCACACTCGCCTTTTCTGTGCTGACAAGAATGAAAGGGTGAGCTTAAATGATGGGTGTTCCTCTTGCATTTTGGTGTTCCTCTTGCACGCAAAAGGTCACCTTAGGCACTGTCCTGTGTACCAAGATTGCCAAAACCCTAAACTATGTATAAACTTGTGGTTAAATTGAAACATAAAGGCAGGCAGCATTTGAAGACTCCCTCCCTAATGCTGTGTATTGTGGCAAAAAAAAAAAAAAAAAAGACTAGAAGTGGACTTTTGTGCCTGCTCTGTAGCTATATTGCACACATGCAGATTTAGATGAGCAGGAAAAGAGATCTTGAGAATTTGCCTGGTTAAGTTTCTGGTTCGTACGGGTTCAGAGAAGGAGCTTGTACATTTTGAGGCAGAGCTTGATAACATCTCAGATAAGAAGAGCAGGGCTTCTGTCACTCATAAGTGGAGGTAAACATGGATATTGTGAATAGTCTCCAATCCCTTCTGGTAACTATTACAAGTTGAATCTCCATTGTCTGAAATGCTTGGAACCAGAAGTATTTTCGATTTTAGGTCGGGGTTTTGGTTGTTGTTTTTTTTTTTTTGGTTTGGAATATTTGCACATACTTAATGGGATATCTTGGAGATGGGACCCAAGTGTAAATATGAAATTCATTTATGCTTCATATACACCTTATATACATAGCCCGAAGATAATTTTATACACAATATTTGTAATATATTTTGTGCATGGAACAAAGTTTGTGCACATTGAAACATTGGAAAGCCACTATCTTAGCCATCCATGTGGATAATTTTGGATTTTAGAATATTTCAGGTTTCAGAATTTCAGCTAAGGGAAACTCAACCTGTTTCATTGTTACTTGAATGTGTTAGTTCAGACAATTCTGTCTGTTCCAGAGAACCTTGTTAATATTTGATCATTCAATTGATGCTAGCACCCAGACAAGTCTAGAGTTTATGATTCCACCTGGAATCATCCTACCATGCTTTTGATTCACACAGTGTGGGAATGGACAAATCAGCCTGCAAACAGATGAATAATTGACCATACTAATATAAAGCTTGGAGCACTGAAGCTAGTTTAATTGTTGTTTGGAAATGTCCCTTTTGAAGTGGCTTGTTAGACACCCCAAAGATACAGTTTTATGGGAAATATAGACAGGATCCATACTTTTTCCAGCATTCTAGGAAATTGCTCTTGCTGCCATGTTTATGCTTGTTTTTCCTTCTTTTCTCTGTGGTCAACTGCAGATTGGCAAAAGTGGGAACATCCCAGCAGGAACAACTGTGGATACAAACATTACTCATCCCTTTGAGTTTGATTTCTATCTGTGCAGCCATGCTGGCATTCAGGTACCTTGCTTTGAATTGCACTTCAGGTGTGTGTGTGTGTGTTTGTGTGTATCGGAGTGTGTGTTAGAGAGTAACTATAATTCCAGAACACTTTTCAGTTTAACCAGTGCCTCTGTACCAGAGGTGGGCAATCATATTAGCCTTCCTGCAGGCCTAGAATATAGTACTCCCTCTTTGTCATTCGTCTCTCTCTCTCACACACACCCCAAAATGGTGGGATTTTTATGCCCTCAAATAACCATAGTGCCATTGCCAATCTTCTGGACATGCTGCTGGCTATTTCATCATGTTTTCAGGCCCTGTCCCTCACCTTTTAAAAGCCTAAATAGACATGATGGGATGTCCTACTCTGGTCATTTCCTGGGTTGAAAAAAGTACTGCACAGGCTGAGTGAGAATTTACAAAAGTCTTCCCCAGCCAGCATGGTGACTGCCCATAACTTTCCAAAGCTCTGAAGAGAGGAGACTGCAAAATAATTAAGCCAGTTTTTGGCAAGTATCCTAGTCAGGGAGTAGGTTCCCTCAAAAATAATTATGATTAAAATTTTAACAAATAATTATGAATAAGAAAATTCAAATAAATCCATGCTTTGAACAGCAGCAAGAGGATCACATCTCAAAAATGCCAGTTGAGAAGGATATGCCTTGGTTGTCCATCAGAAAAGCAGTGATGGGACCATGCAGGCTTCCGTTTGAAGGGCATTTCAGAACTAGTGCAGTGCAAAAACTTCAGTGCCAGTCTGCTGTACCTCAGATAGAGAGGGGAACTGCAGCAATATATGATAAGTGTAGGATCTAAACTTTTTTTATGTGCTGCTCTCCAAGTGTCCATGATTGCTGTGCTGGGAGGACGCTGTCTCATGGCCACCATCACCACACACACATTAATTCACATTCTTCCTCCCACCAGGGTACGAGCAGACCTTCCCATTACTACGTTCTATGGGACGACAACCGGTTTACAGCGGATGAGCTTCAAATCCTCACCTACCAGCTTTGCCACACATATGTCCGCTGCACTCGCTCTGTCTCTATCCCAGCACCAGCATATTATGCCCGCTTGGTAGCATTTCGGGCACGATATCACCTTGTAGACAAAGAGCACGACAGGTGAGCAGCTGTTTGATCATTACCACAATATCCCTTATCCACTCCCATGAGCATGGCAGGATCCCCAGAGGTAGTTAATGTTTTTCCTCCACTACCTGCTATTTTACTATCACTTTGTGGTGGACACCTGATTGGGGAATGTGCAGAGGTGTAACTTTGAAAGGGTCCCACAAAATGAAGGTGCTGCCCCCCCCATCAAAAATTTTCACCCCCAGTGAAATCCCCTTCAGTCCCTAAATTTGTAGCACTGGAAAGCGCAAGACATTTAAAAATGGTTCTCACTTACAACTCTTACATTGTTATGTTTGATTTCTTTTGCTAAGTTTGCCTGTCCCTTTCCTTGGATGCCCTAATGGTATTTCAAAATGCTGAAGTTTTAAGCTACTTCTAATGCTAGAAATTCAGAGACTGAAGGAAAATTTCATTTCATTGGCAAGAGGCACAGTTCTTATTTGGGGAGGGAAATGCTCTCATCTTCATGTTGCATACAACCCTGGTAATATTGAACTGATATACCTTGTAGCTTTGAAAAATGACATGTTTCTGAATTAAGTGCACCATATCTTTTGCACTACTTATGGTTTCTAACACACCTGGTGGTTTAGAGCCCAAGAAGACAGATCTCCACTCACCCACACAGAAGCTTATCATCTAAAGTTTAACAACTAGAAATGGAAAATGAGTACAAGTGGGAATAATAAACAATTATTTCACTCACCCAGACTTAAGTTTAGTTCCAAGTAAGCAGGGGTGCATAAAGTGTAACCCATCAGGGCCCCAATGCAGTATTCATGACTCCTCTATGAAAAATAAAATTTGGGGTGTAAAAATGGCCAAAATAAAAATGTTGTTGTTGTTTGGATACATATTGTGCCCTCTCCCATGGAATCAAACTGGTTTTCTGTTAATGTTGATATTTATATCCCAAAGGGCTCACAATCTAAGGAAGTCAAATAGGTTGGAAAATGGAAGAGGCCAAATAAAATAAATACTAACATTGTAAACAGAAGGCCTATTTGAAAATAATTCATACCACACTATAGTAGAGTCTGATAAGCCAATCAAAGGGCACTAGGCCTTAAAGGCATCTGATGAAGAGGTTCTGGCTTGAGCTAGGATGAATGAAGCAGCAGGCTTAGTTCAAGGTGTGTTGCTAATGAATGTTGATGAAGCTTTTGGAGGGAGGGAGATGGATCTTCACCTGATGTCCTGGAAGAGTCCTGTTGTCCAACACCACCTTCAGCTCTTTGTGGTGCTTAGAATAGGTGGGTTGGATGATGAGCAGAGCTCACTTCCCATTGTATTTTTTTATGTTGTTATTAAAATCCTGCTGAGTTCCAGAGCCTGTGTTCTCACCAAATGTATCAGTGAGGGTGGTGGGACAGAAAGAAGGGCCTCCCTAGCAGATCTAAAAACATGGCCAGGTGTGTAAGAGAGAATACAGTCCTTCAGATAGCCTTGGCCTGAGTCGTATAGGCCAGTATATGGAAAACATGAGGAAGATTGTTGCTTCATATTCTCCAATATGGGATAGTTTTCTATGTAGAATCTCGGGGATAAACCTGGGTATTGACCAAGCATTGGTAAGGCCATTTTCTTCCTGTGGAATATAGAAATATGGAAACTTGTACACATATTTTTGCATTAGAGGAAATAATTCATAAGCATTGGCTCTGTATAGTACCAACGAAATGTTCTGTTTTGTCCTCCACCCTTCCCTCTTCTCTTTCTACTTCCAGCGGAGAAGGCAGTCACATATCTGGCCAAAGCAACGGTCGAGACCCTCAGGCCCTTGCCAAGGCCGTGCAGGTTCATCAGGACACTTTACGTACCATGTACTTTGCTTGAAAGCCTAAATTTTTTACCTCACTCCAGAAAGCTTTCAGATTTGTAGGAGCCATACAAAAAAAAAAGAGAAAAAAAGGAAGCATTGGGAGCACCTTGTGGCATCCAATGAGAAATCACTGCAGGGCACAGACAGCGTTGGAGGCAGGAAACCAGCATCTTCCGGGGCAAATGCAGGAGAGCCACTCAGCCGGATGGACACCCTTTCATAGTATTGCAAGAGAGACTGTCTTTGTTTTTCAGGCTTTCACATTACCTGACCAAACACAACAAGTATTTAAACCAAGGAAGGGATCCAACTTCCTATTCAAAACAAAACACCACAGGTTTTCGGGGTAGGGGGGCGAGGGTGGGGGTGGAGACGCAATAGTAGACTTTTGACTGTGAAATGTTTTGGTCCTCCATTGCCAAATCAAACGCTGGTAAGATTTTGTTTTCTTATTATTTGGGGTGGGTGGGGGAAAGGGGACCTTTGTAGAGCCTTAAAACAGATGACTAGATTTATAAAAACTAATATTTTAGGATACAAAATACTTTAATTGGTGAAGGAAAAGAAAAGAAACCAGTAGTTTATAGATGAATTTTAACTCTGTTTACCTTTCCCCATTGAAGAAAAATTAATTTTCTCCCCTTTATGTATAATAATAATAATAATGTAAGGCACCCCCAGCACTTACCATGAAGCTGAAAAGGAAACTTGTCTTCCATCTGTTTTAAAAGTGGGTTAGCTGCTGTCCTTTTGAAGCAACAGTCACATACTTAACTGTGGGCGAGTGCCTTACTGCAATGCTGCAAAACGTTGACGTTCGTTCACCTTTCAAAGGAAGAAAAACAAAGCAAGCCAACAATACTCTTGCCTCGGTGGTGGTCCCAAACTCCATCTTGAAGGTGTTAGGAGTTCTTTTTAATGTTCACAACGCTTACTGTTTCATGTTAGCTCACAGCTTCACGATGGGTTAAAATTCTGTGCACTTTTAACATTACACATAAAATTGGAGAGCTGCTGATAAAGCCTGCTTTTTAAAAAAACAGAAGCAAAAAACAAACCTGAAGTTGATTTTATTGTTTCTGATGTTATTTCTTGAGTGGATCCCCCCCACTTTTAATTTAAAAAAAACAAAACAAAACCCCACAATCCTGCATTTCTGACAAAATGGAGGATGTTAGAGAAAGAATGTTTGCCAGCCCTGTAAGCACAAAAAAAGAAGTCCATTATCAATAGATGTCCTCAATTTTTAAATATACTGAAGAATTTTTAAATTATCAAGTGTTATTTTTGTACAATACCCCGTTTATTGCCAAAACATACTCAAATCATTCTTAGTATTTACTTTGTTGTTTCCCTGCTGCCTCCAGTCAGCCTCTAGCATGTTCGTAAAGCACATGGGGTACATTTTTGGTGCTTTCTTGGTGACACATAGACAGACATTGGAATGATATATATATATATGAACAGAATAGTCTCAAACCATCCTGATAGTTTCTCCTGTTCCTTTTGTTCTACATACATACGCCTGCATATAGGCTTTCATATGATGTTGGAGGTTGGAAATTGGAAATTCTCTTTGTGTTCCTTGGTCCACAAACCCAGCAACTTCTTTTTTAGAGCAGGACATGAAAATGCACTTTGCAAATGATATCGAAATCACTTTTGATTTTGTTTTGACAAGAGAAATCCATTTTTCTGTGACGTTGATTTTCAGCCTCTCTTTTCGCCAGCAGGCATCTTTCTATTGGAAAGGTAGGGGGTTATTGTTCTCAGGCTGACTCACAATTGGGAAATTCTTGCTCTTTTAGTACAAAAGCAGATGTGTAGCAGGAGGGGAATATATACCTTGCATATTCAAAGCGCATTGTCTCTTCAGAGTTCTGTCTTAAACTGCCAAAGTGAGCCTTCAAAAAAAGAAAATGGGGGAGACTGCATTCTGTGTAGTCATGACCTGTTCTTGTAGGCATATCTCCTGAAAGTAAATGCTTAGCAGCTCTTGTGACCTCCAGGGTCGAGTCAGATGCCCCACTCTTTTTATCCTTACTTCTCTTGTTCAACCCTCCTCCCCTCAAATGTGCCACTTGGAGACAGAATGTTAACCCATCACAATGCTATGCAAACAGAAATAGCCACTCCAAATGGAGCATGATAGTCTTTTTACACAACCTGGGCATTACATTCATATTTAGATAAGATCCAGATCACTGCTGTAGATATGCACCCATAGCTTGTGCACGACTAGTAGGACTTCTGGCTTTGAGCGTCTGATATCTATTTCAAATTGCAAATGACTTTTGAAACTACCCCAGGTTCCAAAATGGTTCCGCTACAGCACTTGAAAGGGAGAGACGTGTATCTCTTTGGCTGCTTTGGGAAGCACAGGTCCAAGATAGAGTTGGCTAAGTAGAGTGTATTATGCAGTTCTTTGGATCATTGCCTTTTCTCTCTCCAGAACACCCCACACACACCTTTTTTACTTCCATTCCACTATTCTGCATCTTGCAAGGCTGGATCACTCTGCTTTGGGCACAGTCTTCTGGGCAAAATTATATCAACACAGAAGAACCTACATTGCTTTAACCAAGTGCCTACGTGGGTAACACATCAACATCTTCTAACAAGAATCCAGTTTATAATCACTGCCCCCAAAAGGGAGCTTTTGCGCAAGAATACATTCTTGTGAGGGGGAAAAAAACCCAACAACACAGGAAGGGCATTTTGAATTTTGTTGGCATCTCTTCACACTGACTGCCTCTCTCTGCGTGGAGTGGGATTCTTGGTTCAGTCACCAGCATGGCAACTGAAAAATTTGATCTTGGATTCTGAAAATACTTTGAGGAAAAACAAATGACTTTTGAACCATTGAGGCGGGGAGGAACAGCAACAACATCACATCTAGATGAAGCTGGCAGCTTTGTATAAATTGCTTTAAAACAAATGCAAACCTCCAGGACTTGGAACTGTTACCAGTGGACTCTTTTTCAGATTTTTTGCACTCCGTCATTAGGTTGCTGCTTTGAACGGAGGGGTGCTTGGCATGACATAAGCAGCTAGAGGACATACATACTTTTTGAAGCGCTTTCTGGCCCCTTGTTCACCTCTTTTCCCTCTTCCCCACCTGGTGCATGCAAAGTTTTCACTAAGTGCCGTAAATGATGTCATTGCTGCACCCTCTATGGAACAAAGTTTCTGGGCTTTGGGTATTTTCCCCTTTTTAGGTTTGTTTGTTTGTTTTTGTTTAGATGTTCTAATAAATGGGTTAGACCTACCTGCATGTTCTATATAACGGAGGCTTCCTACTTCCCCGCTTCGCTTTGGCAAAACTGTGTCCTGTCCTTTCGATAGTGTCAGAGAGAGCACATAAGGGAGGAAGCATTCTTTTCATTGTTTTCTTTTGCTTCGGGCCGCTACAAGGCTACCTAAGAGAAATTGGCAGAAATCCATTTTGAAGCCTTCCACTTTGCACCTTAGTCTGTATTTCGTCGTCGTGCCTCTCTTCCTTCTGCGGCTGGAAATGCTGCCAAATTCCCAAAGGGTGAGTGTGTATGTTTGTACATGTGTGTGTATGTGAGAAAGAGAGAGAGAGAGAGAGAGAGGAGAGGCAGCAAAATGATGTAGCTGTTGTTGGCTTATTAATATTTTTTTACCTGCAGTGCTGCTAGTTCCAATTTAATGCTTAGGTTTGAGCAAAGAAAGAGAATCTTCCCCAACCTACTTGCCCTGTAGAAGTGTTGGAATACCCGATCCTGTCACCTCCAGGTATCAGAGCCGATAACCAGGCTGGCTGGGTTTTGGGGGTTTGTTTTTTTTGGAAGTGTAACCCAGGTGAGCACCAAGGACCATGCTGTTTGGGGGTGATTGGTGTTGTAGTCCAACAACCTGGAGGATTATGAATGCAAGATCATGCTTCTAAAAAGATCTTGAGGGTAGTACAGACATAATGCCTGGACTGCAAGAAGTGAAGTCCTTTGGTTTTGTCAAGGGGTCTTGCAAGAGCCCAGTAAAACGTTCAACTTCCCCGTTCCCAGTGCCATGTCTTGAACTGCCTCTGAACTCCAGTCTGTTTCAAAAGCAGATTGGCATGTACTGAGGATAGGGGTGGCTGCCATCCAATGGGAAAAATAATAATATAAAGGGCCATGGAGTTGGTGGGAATAATTCCACAGTTCTTTGGGTCCTGTCTATTACCGTCTAACGTAGAGACAGGAAACCTGTGGTCCTCCATTTGTTGGACTACTGTTTACGTCATCCCCAATTGTTGGACTACTGTTTACATCATCCCCAACACCTAGCAAAGTTGTCTGGAGGTAATGGGAGTTGAAGTCCAACAATGTCCGACAGAGGGAAGTCACAGATTCTCCAGCCCTCTTCTAACAGAATGCCAAAACTTAAATTGAAAGGATTTGAAATAGAGGTAGGGTGACTTGTGTTTGGTAGGTGCAGGTTTTCGGAGTTACACAACAGTCTGTGGGCAGCAAAACTGGATACAAGTACAAATATGGAACCAGTTTTCTTTAGTTTTAAGGAAGAGCTGCCGTTCCCGTTAGTTCTGTAACTCTGAAATTTGCAAAATTTCTTTCACTGTTGGACATTGGTCTGAAAAGGAAAGTCACCATGCCTCCCTCTTGTTTGTATCTATTGATTTGAGGATGCTACTACTGTCCATAAAAAGTAGATATTGCAAGAAAGCGTAAACTTAAAAGAATTCAAGATTTCTTCCTCTTCTCTTTCTCCCTCCCCCTCATCCTTAATTCAAAAAGCATCTTGGCAGTACGGTGCAAACTTGTTGTGTTTCTCCTGTCTAGAGAGAAGTGTGAGCAACACAGCAGAACAGCAATAAAAAAAAGAGTAAAACCCATTATCACACCTGCGCATGTAATTTTGCACTTCCAAATAATTGTGAAAGTTTTAAACTGGTTTGCATTCAAAACTTTTTTTTAAAAAAAAAACCTGTTACAAGGAAGTGTTGAAGTGTAAATAAGAGAGTGTTCCCAAAACACTCGGTTGGCGTTTTGTTTTCATTTGTGTTTTTTATTTGAAACTAAACGTTGTATGGTCCGTTTATTAAACAGATTTGAACAACTGCTTGTTAACAGTGGTTATTGAGAGAGACGAAAGGCATTCATTCTATAACTTAAAAAAAAAAGGTACATAATAGCTGATCATTCCAGATGTAGGATATCATTTTCTTTAAGGATCAGAAGAAGTGCAGTTTCTTGGAGGAGAAAGAATAAATTATTACCAGAGCAGTAGTTATAACTCTCATACGCTGTCTGTTTCATATTCTTAAATTGATTCTGCACCTACAAGTGGTGAAATAACATTTGGAATACTTTTTTATGTGGGAAAATCTAGAAAGATGGCATAATAGTAAGATGACTTCTGCCTTACCCCATTCTGTTCCTGTTCCTGTTCCTATTCTACAGGCTAGCAGTATTGATTTTATAGATTATTGGTTATATAGCATTTAAAAAAGACAGCTGTCCAGCTGCAATATTAAGCATACAGCATGAGCTGTAATAGGATCCCTATCACTTCTATTTCCCCCTTTCCCTTAAACTGTCTTTTGCTCTTCCATTACAGCTGCATCTGCGCTGCAGAAATAATGCAGTTTGACACTGCTTTAACTGCCATGGCTCAGTGCTATGGAATCCTGGGATTTATAGTTGTTTGTAGCTTGTTGTGGCACCAGTAATTTGTAGTTTGTTGTGGGTTTGTTGTAGTCACGCTGCATTGTGCGAAGAAGTTAAAATATATTTAAATTTAGAAACCCAAAAAGACATGCTGGGTAGGACATAGGGCAGGAAGGTAAGTCAGGGAAAGACCATGATGGCAGAAGCAGCCCCAGTTGAGCGATTGACAAGATGTGTGATGATGGCCGCTCTGAAACTGGTATATTTCCATTTTTATTAACTGATGTGATTGCAGCGAGAATGGTGCTCATGTAGTAATGTCTCTGGAGCAGCAGAAGACTATCCTGGTTCATCTTGCATATGACATCTCTTCAAATATTTAACTGGAGATGACCGAGGAATCCTATAGATGCCACTGAGATGTTTTCCTTGGGAAGGTCTGCCACTTGCTTTACAGACGTTGCCAAAAGAAACAGTGATACGTTTGGTAAGTTATTGCTTGGAGGAAAGCAACCTGCCCTAGTCTGGTGCCCTAAAGAGACGTTGGACTACAAACCTCTATCCTCCCAAGAATTCAAAGACATAGCCATGTTAGTCTGGAAAATCAGGATGCAAAGGGATCTTGTAGCACCTTTGAGACTAACTGAAATAAGTTGGTAGCTTGAGCTTTCGTAGACTTAATAATTGTAATAAATAATAAAGTTTATTGTAAATAATAAAGTTTAAAGACTTGAGCCTACCTTCCTCTGCATCTGAGGAAGTTTATTTCCACAGCCGCTTCCTATCCATCATCCCAGGTTGTCTGTTCTTTATAAACCACAAGAAATCGTGGCAGGAACATTATGTTCCCTCTTGGCTCTGGGCTGCCAAAGCATGTCTAAGACAAACAGTCTCTCTTATTTTCAGGCAGACACTGTAATATGTGTGCGCATGTGTGCAAGCCATAATGTATTTATTTTTAATTGGGCTGGCCGGGGAATGTTTCAAGGCAACGGCAGTTGAGGTCTCCTTTTCGTTTGCCAACATTATGTGCCTTTTCCCCCTTGTGTTCAAAATGTCACAGCGTTCTTTTTATCCTGCGTAAAAAACAGCTTCTAAAAAGTGATGTTGTTCATTATGAAGTTAAAAACAGAGCTTAAATTCTCCTCCATGCCAGTGTAGTGTTATAAGTAAGAAACTGTGTGCAAGGGGATCTTGTAGCACCTTTGAGGCTAATTGTGTGAAAGAAGTTGTTCGTAGGCTTGGTCTGTTTCCTCAGACGCAGACCAAAGTTTATAAAAGCATATGCTACAACTTCTTAGGCTACAAACTGTCCGTCAGGTTTCCATTGTTATACAGTGGTACCTCGACATACGAGTTTAATTCGTTCCGTAACCTTGCTCATATGTCAAATTGCTCGTATCTCAAAGCATCTCAAATTTTCCCCATTGAAATTAATTGAAATGTAGTGTGCGATTCCTCGTATCTCAAATCTTGCTCTCATCTCAAAGCAAAATATTGCTCGCTCGGCGGCTCGTATCTCAAAACACTCGTATATCAGGGCACTCGTATGTCGAGGTACCACTGTATATCTATATACAACTGTAGACTCAAGTAGTCTACATCTTGGCTTGGAGACTTACATTTAGCATATAAGCAGCTAAACATAGCATCCCTCACTAAATGTCTGAAGTGTTTTAATTTCCCCAATGGCAATTGGGCTTCTTTGACTGAACAAACTGCCAGAAAGAATCCATCTTGAGACCACTTTAACTGTCCTGGCTCAGTGCTAGGGAATCATGGGAATTGTATTTATTCTGAAACATTGAGCCTTTTCTGTCAAGAGAGCTCTGGTGCCAGAATAAACTACAGTTCCCATGATTCCTTAGCACTCAGCCAGGGCAGTTAAAGTGGTCTCAAGCTGGATTATTTCTGGCAGTCTGTACAGGCCCTTACTTTGTTTCCATTCCAACCCATCACTCTTTCCAATTGCCATCGATAACCATTCCTTTTCCTGTCTCTTTGGCTCTGAAACCAGAGTCTTCCAGTCTTCGGGGTCAATTTGACCAAAAAACAACATTCCTTGCTATCTTTTCCAGTGAAGCCAAAACCAAAAGCTATTTTACATTTTGCAATGTATTAACAAATGCAGTTTTAAGCAGAGAATATGAGAGCCCCCAAGGGCCATCCAATCCAGCCCCGCATTAGCCATGAGCTTTATAGTTTCTTTTACATTATTTTATCCCTTACATCTCCAGAGCAACTCTATGGTC
The DNA here is from genome assembly GCA_026167975.1 of Phrynosoma blainvillii. Classification (NCBI taxonomy): domain Eukaryota; kingdom Metazoa; phylum Chordata; class Lepidosauria; order Squamata; family Phrynosomatidae; genus Phrynosoma; species Phrynosoma blainvillii. The sequence continues at coordinate 25,663,161 of JANUYF010000008.1, forward strand.
AACTTCTGCCAAAAGTCACGTTGGAGGACCTAGAGAATCCTAGGGAAAAAAGCAAACACTTCTTTGTGCATTTGTTGGTAATATTTGTGGGAAATTATCACACTATGTTGTTACAGGACTGTTATTCCACTTGTGGAATCCTGGGATTTGTAGTTTGGGGAGGGAGGGGCATTTAGGAATACGCAGCCAGAGAAGTCTTAGGCCACAGCAAACTACAAATCCCAGAATTCCACAGGCCGTTAGAGTGGAATACGTCATTCCACTTTATTCCACTATTAGCACTATAACAACTTAGTGTGAGATTTTTAGAGTCGTGGAAGTTAAAGTTGTTTTAAACCTCTCTATTTCTGCAGTGTGGCTCCACCCTTAAATTTCCACAAGGCGGGACTCGAACTGGCGACCTCAAAACTTCTAACGGTCCCTCCGCCTTTCATTATGGCCACGCCCCTTCAGTATTCAGACTGGCAACGCTGAGCCTTCAACGCGCATGCTCCAGGATGCGCGCCAAGTTGGGCGGTCTGAAAAAAAAGAAGGCGAGAGAAGTCAGGGAAACTTTCCCACGGCAAGGGCGGCCGCGCATGCGCAGGAGCCGGCGGAGTTTCTCTATGGTCCCTGTCCTGGCTGCTGACAATTGAGTCCTGAGGAGAAATTTTTCCCCACACGGGGAGGACTTCCGGTGTAAAAGCGGGGGGGGGGGGGGGTAAGAAGAGGAGAAGCAAGGCGCATGCGCAGAAACCGACGAAGTTCCTCTATGGTCCCTGCTCTGGCTGTTTACCATAGAGTCCTGCGGACTTCCGGTGTAAAAGCGGGGAAGAGGAGGAAGGCGCATGCGCGCGGTCTCGAGCGCCGGAGACTGGTTGCTGAGCGCTGAGGAGAAAAGTCGGCTGCCTCAGTCGGGACGCCGCTCAGCGGCGGAAGGAAGGAGCGAGTCGGGGCTGCGGGCAGCCACGTAACCTCCGCTTCTCCAGCCGCCACCGAGGAGAAAGTGGAGCGAGAGGGAAGGAAGGAAGGAAGGCCTGGCTTGGGCGGGGAGCCGTTGCCTCAGGCCCGGCCGGTCCGGACCAGGACGGCGTCGCCGTTGCCGCTGAGGAGACAGAGGAGGAAGACCCGGCAGAAACCGGCCCGGCACCCGTAGCCTGAGAGCGGCCTCACCAAGCTCCATGAATGGAAATCGGCAGCGCAGGTGAGGCAGAGGGAGGGGCGACGGCGGTAATGCCCCAGAGAGAAATAATCCGAGACCGCTTTAACTGCCCTGGCTTATAGACCCATAGAGCCGGAAGAAACCCCAAGGGCCATCCAGTCCAACCCCCCCTTCAGCCATGCAGGAATACACAATCAAAGCACCCCCAAAATATGGGCATCTAGCTTCTGTTTAAAGACCTCCAAAGAAGGAGACTCCAGCACAGTCCCTGAATTCAAGGCTAAATGTGCCTTGGCCAAATTGACTTGCTCCATGTGATACCATCACAGAGTTGAAAGAGACCCCAAGGGCCATCCAGTCCAACCCCCCTTCTGCCATGCAGGAACTCTCAATCAAAGCACCCCCTGTGACAGATGGCCATCCAGCCTCTGTTTAAAGATCTCCAAGGAAGGAGACTCCACCACTCTCTGACGGAATGTGTTCCACTGTCAAACAGCTCTTATTGTCAAGATGTTCCTCCAAACGTTGAACTGGAATCTCTTTTCCTGTAGCTTGCATCCATTGCTCCATGTCTTAATCTCCAGAGCAGCAGAAAACAAGTTTACTCCGTCCTCAATATGACATCTCTCCAAATACTTAAACAGAGTTATCGTATCACCTCTTAACCGTCTCTTCTCCAGGCTAAATATACGCAGCTCCCTAAGTCTCTCCCCATAGGGCTTTATGGTTTCCAGACCTTCCACTATTTTGTTCTCCCTTCTCTGGACACGCTCCAGCTTCTCAACATCCTTTCTGAATTGTGATGCCCAGAACTGGATATAGTATTCCAAGTGAGGCCTGATCAAAGCAGAATAGAGTGGTGCTATTACTTCCCTTGACCTAGATACTATATTTCTATTAATGCAGGCTAAAATCACATCCTGGGAATAATAATAATAATAATATTTATTTATATCCCGCCCTTCTGCAAAGCAATCGGGGCAGCTTACAGCATTAAAATTAAGCAACCTACCCATCCCTTAAAAATTATTAAACAATCATAAATTAAAATATTTTAAAATAAATCACACAGGTACAGACAGTCTGCAACAATAAGCAACAACAACAACGGCTGCAGTGGGAAGTAATAGACAAGAGGACAGGCTAACTCCTGGGGCCAGGAAATCTCGTCAGGAAAGGTCTGCCGGAAGAGATCCATGGGAATCATGGGAACTGTAGTTTATTGTGGCACCAGAGCTCTCCGACAGAGAAGGTTCAGTGTCTTTGAAAAGACTACACTTCCCATGATTCTCTAGCATTGAGCCAGAACAGTTAAAGTGGTCTCAAGATGGATTATTTCTGGCAGTCTGTATAGGCCCTTAATCTCAAAGGTGCTACAATATCCCTTTATAGCCAGTGATACATTTTAAATTGGCTTAAATCCCACCACTCCTTTCCTTTCATCTTACTTTGTGGGGCAAGAGTCCTATCTATTTTTCTATGGCTGCTTCTAACTGCCCTGGCTCAGTGCTAGGGAATCCTGGGAATTGCAGTCTGTCATGGCACCAAAGCTATCTGTGACAGAGAAGGCTCAGTATCTCACAAAACTACAGTCCCCCAAAATTCCCTAGCATTGAGCCAGGGCGGTAGAAGCGGTCTCAAACTGGATTATTTCTGCGGGGTGTTTTGAAGCTTCAGTGGCTCCTTGCCTTCAGAAAACAAGGCAGTGGTTGGGGCTCTCTTCCCCCCGCCCCATTTTAACTTTGCCGTTACAGTCTTATGTAGAAGGGATATGAGAGAGAGAGAGAGAGAGAGAGTGCAGTTGCTATAAGGTTCCCCGATGAATGTGCAAAGACCTAGCCATGCTAGTCTGGAGCATGAGTCTGCAAAAAGTTTTTATAGCACCTTTGAGACTAACTGAAAGGAAGAAATTTGTAGCATGAGCTTTTGTCGACTTCAGTCTGCTTCCTCAGATCTCTCTACATATTGATTCCACAGTCTAACACGGCTATGAAGTTTATCACACGGGGGAAACTGGGACTTTAAGCAGTGATTAACCCAAGAAAATTGCGCGATTGACATTAAAACATGATTAAAATGAGATGAACACAAGAGCCATTATCCTGTGAATAACCAGGGAATAACCAGGTGATAAACAGCAAAAAGTCATTCACAGGAAAATCCCGTGAATGATTTGCTGCTGTTTCTTGCCTGGTTATTCACAGGTTAATGGCACTTTAATCATGTTTCGCCTCAACGTGTGAAAACCATTAGTACAATTGCAGGATTATCACGGGTTAATCACCATTTATACTTCCAGTTGTCCCCCGTGTGATAAACTCCTACATCTTTGAATGAATCTGAGGAGGTAGAGTGAAGTCTATGAAAGTTCATGCTATCAGCTTCTTTCTTTCTTTCTTGATCCTTCTTCTGCAGATGTGCCTCAGGCACTACCAGGTCAGACTGGCTCTCTCAGCAATAGCCCAGGAGGGGCCTCAGGGAAGCCCAGAAGCAAGAGTTTGCCTCATCTCCCCCCCCCCCCTTCTGTTTTATCTTTGCCACAACATTGGTATGTAGAGTGCGGTCAGGATAAGGTTCTCCCAATGAATGTGGAAATACCTAGCTGTGTTAGTCTGGAAAATCAGTATGCAGAGGGACTGAAAAAAAAGAAGCTGGGAGCATGAGCTTTCCTAGACTTGAGCCTACTTCCTCAGATGCATGCAAAGGAAGCATCTGATACATCTGAGGAAGTATGCTCAACCCTCCACATTTGCAGGTTTGACTTTTGCAGATTTGATTATTCACGGATTTTCTCTAGGAATCCCTAGGACGGTCTGCCAGATAAATTCTGTTGGAAGTTGACCATAGAGTTGCACCAGAGGACCTAAAGATTCCAGAGAAAACACTACTCTAGGCATTTGTAGGTCCTACAACATGACTCTATGGTCAAATCCTGGCAGATGTTGACCACAGAGTTCTGCTGGATGACCTAGAAATGCGTAGACAGGTGTTCTCTCAGGTTAAAAAAGTACTGTTTATTTGTGGTTTTTTCACTTTCACTAACCCCAGCAAATGTGGAGGAACAAGTATAGACAGATGTCTGCAAAACCTTCTGGTTCTTTCTTTCTTGATCCTCCTCAGAGGTGGTCCAGGCACTATTAGTCAGACTTGCTCTCCCAGCAGTAGCCCAGGAAGTGCTTCTGGGAAGCCCCGAAACATCAATTCTCTTCTTCCCTCCCCACCATTTTATCTTACTGACAATATTTTTATGTAGGTGGAAACTAAGAGTGTGTGCTTGGTATAAGGTCCCCCAGTGAATGTTGTGGTTGAGGCAATATTAGATCCCAGCAGTAACCTAGGAGGTCCCTCTGGAAAGCTCAGAAACAGCAGTTTTCCTCCCCCGCCAGCCCTGTTTTATCTTTGCCACAATATTCTTATGTAGGTGGGATGAGAGAGAGAGTGCAGTTGGTATAAGGTTCCCTCAATGAATGTTCAAAGACATAGACATGTTACATGCAGGAGTAGCTGTGTTGGCCATTTAGCAAATTCAAACAAAAATCCACCAAACAGTGATACCTTTATTGGCCAACCAAAATGCACAATATACTGGTTGCAAGCTTTCGAAGCCCTACTGGCTTCTTCATCAGGCAAGATGTTACAAACCAAATGGGGAAAATTGGAGATGTTAGTCAGGTGCCTACATTTTGATGTTTCCGTCTTTAGTTAAGATGGTAAGTGGAGGGTATCTTTTGTAGGCTGGCCCCTCCTCCTTCTGTCCTTGTGGATATTGGGAGATTTGCAAAGTCCAGGAAATGTAAAGTCCATTTCCATCTCAACAAGGAACCCTCTCTTGCAATCTTGCAATGGGAAGCTTGCAACAAGTATATTATGCATTTTGGCTGGCCAATATAGGTATCACTGTTTGGTGGATTTTTGTATGAATAGACATGTTAGTTAGTCTGGAAAACTAGTCTGCAAAGGGATCTTGTAGCACCTTTGAGACTAACTGAAAGAAAGAAGTTGGCAGCATGAGCTTTTGTAGACTTAAGTCTACTTCCTCAGATCTGGCTCAGGCACTACCAGGTCACACTGGCTTTCCCAGCAGAAGCCCAAGAGGTTCTCTGGAAAGCCTAGAAGCAACAGTTTTCCTCCTTACCCCCACTCCCCTACCATTTTATTTTTGCCAGAATGTTTTTATGTAGATGGGACGAGTTTGTGTAGCTATAAGGTCCCTCAATGAATGTTGTGGCTTCAGCACTACTAGATCGCACTGGTTCTCCCAGAAATAACCCAGGAAGCCCTCTGTGAAGGCCAGGAGCGACAGTTTGCCTCCTCTCCCCACCTAAATTTTATGTTTGCCATAATAATCTACGGTAATAGGTGGGATGAGAGAAAGAGAGAGAGAACAGTTGGTATAAGGTCTTGCAATGAATGATCAGAGGCATAGCCATGTTAGTCTGGGAAATCAGTATGCAAAGGGATTTTGTAGCACCTTTGAAACTAACTGAAAGAAAGAAGTTGGTTGCATGAGCATGCATCTAAGGAAGCAGAGTGAAGTCTATGACAGCTCATGCTACCAGCTTTTCTTTCCTTCCTTCCTTCCTGATCTTGGGACTGGGTAGTTAGGTAGAATCAGTGGGTCAGGCTGTCGGTGTATTGTGCAGAGGTTAATAGATTGATCTCATAGGTGGAGTCTAGTGGATGCGTGTGATTCAGAATGATCATGGGATATTCTGCAAACTGGAATGTATGATAGTATGGGGGAGCCCTGAGAGGATGGGAGTTTGGATTACTTGTGTGGAGAGTCTCCTTGTCTGAAATAGGTAGTTTAAAACTGTCTTAGAGCTTTTTTGTAACATGTAATGGGGGGGGGGAATGACCCCAAAATGCCAACCCGCATTCGCCTTTGCCATCCTGGTGCATTCCAGATGTGTTGTACATGTTGCCCTCAGCCACCAATGATATGACTACAAGCTGGCACATTTGCAGGGCAACTGTTTTGAGAAAGTTTTTGCATGGTATCCTTAAATCTGGAAATCCAGTTTTTCTTTTAAAAATGTTTTGTCACTATGTATTATATGCATGACCTGGTCTGAACCTTGGTATTGTTGATGAGGGCAGATATGGCAGATGTACATTTGAGAAAATTGCTCGGTTTCTGTACAGTAATATGTACAGTATTTCATCTGTGTTAAATGATCTGTAGTAAATCTGGTAGTCAAATGGCTGATTTGACAGAAATTATTCTTAACAAAAGTTAGGGAATACTTTGAATAGTTGCCTTGAGAGGCTTGCTTTTGTTGATTCTGAAGTGTGGTAGGATTTTACCTGCCCCTTGCTTCTTCTTTCACAATGGCTTCTTTCAGTATGCTGCCAAACAGAAATGGTAGTGTCTTGAACATATCCATTATTGGAGAGTTGTTTAGTTTTGTAATGGGTACACTCTTGAGGAATTTAAATAATGCTAGTCTTACTCCAGCATGGTCTGGGTACATGGTCCAGTCAATTTATTGAAGTCAGTAAGCAGATATATGTGGGTATGTGCCTTCAGGTTGCCTGTTGATGGTGACCCCATGAATTTCATAGGATTTTCTCAGGCAAGGAATACTTAGAGGTGGTTTTGCCAATCCCTTTGGCAATATATATACATCAGGTAAATGTCTGAATGCAAGGTTGCCTTGGAATTTCACAAATGCCACTTTGAGTATCATGAAAGAAGAAATGCAGGATATAAATAATGGCCAATGTTGATTCAAAAATAGTTGTGTTGTAAATTACACTTATTGGTTAAATCAGATAAACATTTTTTCCATATTGTTAGAAAGCATTAACATAATTAGAATCACTCGCTTAAAAAGAACCAGACTTCACCAACATTATTATAACTGAGCATCTCAGGAGCTGCTTATGACTGATTTAACACTGTCCTGTTAACCAACATTCAATACTGTAATTGCTACTGCAAGGTCTTTTTGAACACCAGATATAAACTTTGAATTTAAGGTCTTTTTCTCCTCCCTGTCAAACCAAAAATTCTGACTGTCGAAATTAATAGCAAGAGGTGAAACCATATAAACACTGGGCAGGTGTGAGTAACAATTTTGCTATAGCGGGGAGTTTCCTTTTCCCTGGTGAGTGTTTTGGGGTTTTTTAACATGGGGTGGCAGTGCATATGTCAGATTCTGCCTACAGATTTTCTTTTTTCAAAACAGAAGAGCAGTTTCACTGAAGTGCACACTTGAGCTGCATTATGCTTAAAATAATGATTTATTTCAAAAATTGGCAATGAACTAAGAAGATTTAAAGCCAGTTGTTTGGAAGTTTTGACCTTCCCAGGAGGAAGAATCTGAAAACAGTGACTCCGTTAAAGCAGAAGGGGCTTCTTAAGTTAAACATACTTAATTTAACATAGTTATACATGTTTAACATGTTTAGAAATTGAGCTGTCAAACATGGATATAGTTTAAAAAGCAGAATTCCATATGTATCTTTCTGGAACATTTTGTGAGTTGTTAATATTATTGTTCATCTATATGAACTGTATATATTAAAATAATGAATTTTAATCTAATGACCTGAATGCTCTGAAAGAAAAAATATTTTGGCAAAATATTTATACATTATGATAGAGAAATGTCCCAGGAATGAGAGAACTAAGGTAGATATTAGGAGATTGCTTGCTTCCTTCAGCCTGAGTTAACTCAGATGTCATTCTGTTTCTGAGCCTCTTGCATCCTCTTCTGCCCAGGATATTGTAGAATTTGATTCTCTGATTCGTGTCATATATAGTAGCTTGGAGGAACATGTGTCATGGCACATTTAGTCATGGCACATTTAAGTTTGAGAAGCAGGGGAAGGACCATGTTACATTTCTCACTGTACTATTTTTGTTCTGTGAAATCATAGGTGTTGTCTGAAAATGTGTTCCCATTTATTGTATCTCCTCTTTTAAAAGAGGTAAAAGCACAGTTAAAATCAGAGCTATATATAAAAATGGAAGATCTCTGAGAGTCTAGGCCTTTGCTAGGTCTCCCTGGGCTTGTAAGTTGTTACCTGCACCAGGTGAAAGCAGGTGACTGTGCTCTAACTCAGTATTATAGTTATCCGTTCAGCCATTCTGCTAAAACAAATAGCTGGCCAGACCCGCTTCTGTGAAGAAAGATATGTGTAGGTGGCCTCAACTTAACTTGTACCTTGTTTATTTTATCTAAAAGGTGCTTTCCCATAAATGTATGTGCAATGGTAAATCCCCAGTCAACCAAACAGGTTGTTCCCCCCTAAATGTGAGGTTTGTGTATAATGGTTATCTCCCTGGCTGCATTTAAATGGGTCATGACTTACTTTAATCGAGCCTTTCCTCTTAAACTGAGTGATATAGAACTGACTGGTTAGTCATTTGGTGATTCTTGGGTTTTTTTAATTACTGGAACCAAGTAATGTTGAGAGTATTTAACTGATAATATTTATATCCTGCATTTGTTTTGTGGCAGAATTCAAGGTGTTGTGTGTGTTTGTGTGTTTGTATGTGTATTTGTGTCATACTTGTATCCCAAACAGTTTTTACACTGAAACTTTTGTAGTGATGTTCCTACGTTATTCCCTGTTTTCAGGTATCTCCGAGAGATCTTGTAGCACCTTTGAGAGTAACTGAAATAAAGAAGTTGGCAGCATGAGCTTTCGTAGACTTCAGTCTACTTCCTCAGATGCTTTTGGTGGAAGTAGACTGAAGCCTATGAAAGCTCATGATCTCTCTACATACTGATTCTACAGACTAACATGACTATATCTTTGAATTCAGGTATCTTAGTCTGTTAAATCCTGAACGTGAAGCAAAATCTGTTCAACATACCTTTCCAGTGAGGGATGTGCTCTGTAGCTCTCATGCTCCCAGGGAGAAGTGGTAGTAAGAAGCTTCAAGGGTTGCCTATGATGTCCTATTTGTGTTGTTGTTATATGTCTTCAAGTCATTTTTGAATTATGGTGACCCTAGGCCTAGGGCAACCTTTTTAAGGAATTTTCTAGGGTTGAGAGTGTGTGACTCACTCAAGGTCATTCAGTGGGTTACCATGACTGAGCGGGGATTTGAACCCTGGTCTCCAGGGTCATTGTCCAACGCTCAGATTGCTACACCACACTGGCTGTCGTTTAGTACTGCTGTTGTTGTGTGCTTTCACGTCATTTCCAACTTATGTTGACCCTGTCATATGGTTTTCTTGGCAAGATTTGTTCAGAGAAGGTTTGCCATTGCCTTCCCCTGAGGCTGAGAGCATGTGATGTGCCCAAGGTCACCCAATGGGTTTCAAGGCTGAGCAGGGAATCGAACCCTGGTCTCCAGAGTCATAGTCCAACGTTGAAACCACTGCACCATGCCAGTTTTTGTGGAAAATTTCCTCTTCGTAGCACATTAAATGTGCCATCTCCTCAAAACTAATATTCTCAGAGTCCCACAAGGACAGAGAGTAATATTAAATCCAGTTTATATCAATAGGGTGGTGAAATCTCTCCCACTCAAGAGGCAGGACTGAACCATCCATGTGATAGGTAGGAGGAGGCTAGCAGATGAAAAGGGAATCCCAGCCAGTTCCCACTCCATGACAACACAAAGGCAGCCAAGATGGAGCAGGGAATTTCTCACAGTGTCTGTAGCTTAGGGAGGGCAGAAACAAATAAGTTAAAATTTATTCCTAAAGGCTTATTAATACAATTCATATAGGAGAGATCAGTGTGGCTTGATTGCTTACATAACTCCTTGGTTTGCTCACCTTTTGCTACATTTATAGTTGTTTCAAGATTTGATCATCATGGTATGTGATGAAATTAGTGCATAAACTAATCGTGACATGATTCAAAGATAATAGCTGTGATAGTCAGTATGTAGAGAGATCTAACTGAAATAAAGAAGTTGGCAGCATGAGCTTTCATAAACTTCAGTCTACGAAAGCTCATGCTGCCAACTTCTTTATTTCAGTTAGCCTCAAAGGTGCTACAAGATCTCTACATACTAATCGTGACATGGTTACAAGACAAGCTTATGTTGTGAAAGCATTTTCTCATGTGACTTGAAGTTGGTTGTCAGTTGTGTGATTGTACTTTCTGAAAATCCTTCTCTGCATGGAACAGTTTTTTGAGGAGCTTTTGAAAATGTAGTTACAGCACACTTAAGTCACTGGAGGCCAAAAGCGATGTGATATTCTTGTATCTCTTGTTTGCTTCCCCCCCCCCCATATATGTGATAATATTAACAACTCAAGTCTGTGGGTGGCAACATGCATGGCCTCTGCCATGGTGTAGGAGTCAAAAAGTAGAGGAGCAGAGAGCTGACTTTGATATGTCTCCAAATGATGACAAGTCTCATATGAGTCATTGTAGGAGTAATGCTGAGAGCTCTACAGTAACTCTCTGTATGCATTTGCCCTTTTCCTGTTTAAGAAGAGTAAAGATAATGAAATGAGAACTGCCAGCACTTATGTGCTTCCTGTGCAAAGTAATTTACAGAATGTGGAGACAAAATGCTCAGAACAGAAAAGGAGGAAATTAAGAATGCTGTTTAGTTATAGATGCCTATTCATACATAGCATCTTTCTCTTGATTTTGGTATTGGCTGCCCTCGGATTAAATACATGAATCACTGAAATTTCCATTTGTGGGGAAAAAAATCCCTTCTCATTTGGACCTGTACAGTCTCAGCTAGGTCCTTCTCTGATTTTGTATGTTAACTCTGTTGGCTGCAGAGGGGTAATGCTTTTAGCAAGTCACGTGTACTAAGCAAATGTTGGCATTGTTATCATTCACTTTGTTAGGAGCTGGCAGTAAATTATGAAATGTTTCTGTAGTGTCATTTTGTGGGGAAATGGTGGAGTGGATCCAGTGGTCCTTTTCCATAAATAAAGAGAAGTCCTTATGTAAAGTTTTGAATCTAGTTGCACCTCTTACTCAAGATGGGTTGTGTATTGAGTGATGTTAGTTAATTCTTTTTTTCCCTGTCTCACCTCTCAGTCTGTTCCAGGGAATTCACCAACTTTTTTGAGCATATTTTAGGGACCACAAGGGGAGAGGGGATCACTAAAAACTGCCTTTTAACTACCTATAAACCAGAGACTTCACTATGGATTCCTTCTGTCAATAAAAGGATACTGCTGGATCCAATTGGTTTTATTTCTCTGTTGTTGTTCTTCTCAATTTCATAATCTACCAGACGTTACTGACTGGAATGTTATTCCTTAATTTATTTAGATTCTTCCCCACTACTGTTTTAAATAGAGACCTTATATATTTCTTCTATCTTTACCATATTTATAATTTAATCAAATAGAAATACCTCTTGCAGTACAATGCTTTTAAGAAGCACAATAACAGAGAAAATATGGATTTGGGAAGGTCAGTTTTGAGGTGAATCTGAGGTGTGGGTTTGGAGGCATATTGTGTGTGTGCCTTCAGGTCACTTGTTGACTTATAGCAGTTCCATACATTTCATAGAATTTTCCTAGGGAAGGAATGTTCAGAGGTGGTTTTGCCAGTTTGTTCCTCTGAAATATAGCCCTACTGCACCGGTATTTGTCGGCATCTTCCATCCAAGTACGGTACTAACCAGGGCTGAACCTGCTCATTTTCCAAGATTAGACAGGATCTGGTGCCTTTGTTTAGGGTAAGAGAAAAGAAGAAACTGGCATCCTATTGGCCTTCTGACCCTGGGATATTTGATGAGTGAGCCAACACAGGACTGGAGAAAGCATATTTGTTTAGATATTGTCAGGGTTTATTCCTCAATTCAATTTAGATCTAAAACACATTGCAGAAATAATCCAGTTTGAGACTGCTTTAACTGCCTGGCTCAATGCTAGGGAATTCCGGGAACTGTAGTCTTGTGAGACATTTAGTCTCAGAGCTCTGGTAATAAACTACAGTTTCCAAGATTCCCTAGCATTGAGCCAGGGCAATTAAAGCAGTCTCAGACTGGATTATTTCTGCAGTATGTTTTGGACCTTAACACTGTGAGATCAGCAGGTGGGGGCTCCTGATGACTCCTCCCTGATGAATTTGAATTTAACTCCTTTCCCAATGTAGAGATTCCCTTTCCCCTTGGATGGATTGCTGCCACCAGCCACGATGGATTACATTGTTAGAACTCAGAGACATTGGCTGAACATTTTAATCCACTCACATCTATGGAGCATGATCCTCTGTGCACAAAAGCTATGTATTCTCCCTCTTTAACAGCTGACCAAGAGAAGAGAGCAAGGAGGAGGAAGGAAAGGTTGAAAGTTGGACTGTAAGTCCTAGCAGCCCTTGCAGTGATGAGGAATTCTGGATGTTGTGGTCCAGCAGCATCTGGAAGACAACATGATCTCTGACTCTGGAAAGAAAGTTCTTTTATGCTACTTCCTGATTTCTTTCTAGGCTTACATCTCTGATCTTAGTACCACACAGATAACACAGGAACAGAGATTAGAAGAATTAAATGGTGCAACTTATTTCACTTCCAGTACTTTAAATACAAATGCTGTACGCCGCCCCGATTGCTTGGCAAAGGGGCGGGATATAAATAAAAATTATTTTATAGAAACGATACATATTGCTTGTCTTGAGAAAACACTGATGGAACCACATTGAAAGGGTCATCTATATCAGAGAAGAATGAATTTTCCAGCTGAAAACAGATGGGAATGACAGTTGCAGAAATTGCAACTAGCCCGAGCACTTCATTTAGCTTCGGAAAGATAGGACCAATGTAATACGGGTACCTTACAAATATTTTGAAGGGGAAAGTGCAGAGAGATATTTCGATTGAAGGTTGAATGTATAAGGATTAACAACAACCAGTGGAATATGAAAACATTTCATATAGTAAGCAAAAGGAAAGCTTTAAATTCTTAGAGGTGAAAAATTGTGGGATAAGTCTTTGTATTACAGTTATAGAACTAAATAAGTTCATTAAATCAGAAATGGGGTTGGGTGAGTTTATGAGCAATTTATGTGGCCAACACAGTTACATAGGGTTTTTCTCACTGCTTGTAAATTTGCTTTGAAATGCCTGTGGTTTTGCTCATGCATTGAATCTACCTGATCACTATATAGAACTCTCCCTTCCATGAGTTTGAAGGGTGGAGTATGTGTTTGCTTTGTGTGTTGTTTAGCTTGATTGCTTGAATAATTATGAGCTGTTTGCTCTGCAAGCCCTTTGTCTCCTCTTTTGGCAGTTTGGTTTGTACTGAATGGATCTTTGGCAAGCTCTGAATGCTCAGTCTTACAGAAGGGTCAGATAGATAAACTTTGGAGTAAATTCCTGATATTATGTACTGAGTCAGAACAAGCTTTATGAGCCTGATCATGTTTTTGTGCTGCCTTTTCAGTCATTATATTTCCCTACATAAATATAAAAGTTCTTTCAGGAGATAATGGGATGGACTTTTAATGATGTGCTGTGTTATGGTTTGTATTGTCTTTCAATAAATTTTAATGTTTAATGTCTTAACTTTATAAATTGTTCAATTGCTTTTACAATAACTTTTATATTTATATATTTATCAAAGTTTATAGTTATTGGGAGAAAGGATATAAATGAATGTAAGAAGGAAGAAGAAGGAGATGTTATTGTTGATGATTATGATTTATGGACTTCACATGCATTTTATGCAATGAGAACAAACAATTGGACTTTACTAAGACTTATTGTAAAAATTTAAACCACTTTTTTTGTTTTTGGCAGGACCCGTTGGGGCTCAGCCCCTGCTCATGGTGCCTCGACGACCCGGCTATGGCACCATGGGCAAGCCTATTAAACTGCTGGCCAACTGCTTCCAAGTTGAAATCCCAAAGATTGATGTCTACCTCTATGAGGTGGATATTAAGCCAGATAAGTGTCCTCGGAGAGTGAACAGGTGAGAGACAATGGTTAATATTACTGCAGTTTACTAACAGATATGCAGTTATTGATAAATTTAGATGCTATGCCCTTTTCTACTACAACTGTTTGAGACATGACACATAGAGGTAATCAGACTCTTCTGTCTGATCAAAGTATGTTTGCCCCTAATTTTGTTGGTATGTCAGTAATGTATCTGGGTGTTATTTACACTTGAAATTAAGAGCATCTTTTACTTTGGGGTCTGGAGACCCTGGGTTTGATGCCCACTAGGTGACCTTGGGCAAGTCACGGCTCTCAGCCTCAGAGGAAGGCAATGGTAAACTTTCTCTTAATAAATCTTGCTATCTACCCTTGATAGATTCGTCTTAGGGTCGCTAAAAGTTTTGTTTAAACTCTATATTGCAGTGTTTTAATATAGTTTCCAGTGACCTATTCAGACACATGAGGTAAAACTGGCCAGAAGTTTTTCATGTGATACTAAAAGTTTTTGCATCCAAAGAAGCAAGGATGATCTTTCCTAATGCAGCTGGTTAAGATAGGTTATTAAAAATGATGGCCACATAATTATCAAGAAAGCCAAATAAATTTTCAGAAGTCCCCAAGGATAGAGAAGTTTTAATACTAGATGTTTGCGGTGTCATTTATATGGTCCTGCAGTATGTGTTGGCCCATTTGGGAATCAAAATAGCCCTGTGTAATTGATTCAAAAGACAGATGACTTCAAACTGTAGTTCCTGCAATAGTCATTTGGTGTGAATTCTTGCTTTTGTAACTGACTGATTTCATACCTGCTAAAGAGTTTCATCAGCTAGTGTTTGTAATGCTGTAGCAATTAAAACCCCACAAAAGTTTAGGATAAGTAGATTTTTCAGTTAAGTCTTTGTTAATTATGGGCCATGACCTTATTACATGCTACTTAAAATATTAAACATAGGATGTATGGAAAATACCTGGCTTGAAACCTAAATAGAATAGAATGAAGTAAGAGTAGCTGACAGAAAAAATATTTAGTTTTTGTGAGCTTAATCCTTTGAGGACTGCTAATTCTAGAGCGTGATTTTGTTGCATGGGAGGAACAGTGTTAGTACTGAGTAGAAATATAGAAATGTGCCTAATAGGTTTCTAATATAGACCTAAGTAAAAATGGATTTTTAAAAAAGTGTGACACTTTTCTAATACTGGCTGAGTTCACACACAACTGTAAGCCTTGTTGTGGTTTGTTGAATTGTGACTTTTTATTTCCAGACTTGTTACTAAGTAAACTATAGCTTGGAAGTCAGCTGCAAACAACACATAGAAGCCAGGGTTAGTTATTTTCTGAATTCTAACTTTTAAAAAGTGGAGAAACATCTAATCAGGCCTCTAGAATTAAGATGGATTGGGACTAGGAGTCAACACATTGTTGGTGTACACCTAATATCATTCATAATGGTGAGACCTCAAGTGATAATAACAAATTAGCCTAATCTGTTTGCGGCATCAGTCATGATGTGATTTTGATACCAGCTTCAGTTAAATATTTCTTTAATGGGCTTCTGTATCTAGCTCTTCTGGCCTGAATACTTTAAAGGCACAAGATCTTAGAAGTTACATAGGGTCAGCTCTGGTTAATACTTGGATGGGAGACTGTCAGTGAATACCAGGTCTTGTGCTGTATTTCAGAGGAAGGAATTGGCAAACCATCTCTGAATATTCTTTGTCTAAGAAAACCCTATAAAATTCATGGGGTTGCCATAACTGGGCAGGTGACATGAAGGCACACACATGCACATATCTAGCTGCAACACCTTTCCTAAGGACAGGTCTGTCAATTCATTCATTAAGAAATGCAATCATGGCAGCTGTATGATACTATGAGAGATTAGTAAAAATGGCTCAGGATAATTTGAAGGGACTCCTAATGCTGAACCCTACCCATGCTTTGAATTTTAATCTGATCTTTTTAGTGATATACAAAATGTTAAATTTCTATATTGCTTTATAGCAAGGTTCAAACTTTATGGTTTGCATAAAGTACAGTTGGCCCTCCACATTTGCGGTGGTTAGAAAACCAAGACCCCTGTGAATGTGGGAAAACCGCAGATAAGAAGCCTCAGCCATGTTGGCCAATAGCTCCTGGGATTCTGGGAGCTGAAGTCCCTCGGCCCTTAAAGGGGAAAGGTTGCCTACCCCTGGGCTAAGGCATAGATACTGTGAAGTACACATAGGAATGGAGCTGTTCTTCTCACACTCTGACTGAACGTTTGTAATTTACAACTAACTGAATCAGGAATAAGAAATACAAAACTTCAGAGTGTTAGGAAACTGAATGGGCAGTGATTATAGTAAAACAATACAAATTAATTCAAAGACATAACCATGTGAGTTTGGAAAATCAGTATGCAAAGGATCTTGTAGCACCTCTGAGACTAACCGAAAGAGAGGTTGGTAGTGTGAGCTTTCCTATACTTGAGCCTAATTCCTCAGATGCATGTCTGTGGAGATTTGTACTACCAACTTCTCTCTTTCAGTTCGTCTCAAAGGTGCTACAAGATCCCTTTGAATACAAGTTAATGATCAACTAGTTGAAAATACAACTAGGTAAGATGGCGCTTAGGGTTTTTAAGGTGAAACATATGAGGAGGTGGACAGATCTGTCACACAGTTGAGTCAGAGCAACAATTCCAGCAGGGGAGGAGATTAGCAAGTATTTTACATACCGGTACCTTGCACCCTATAGATCTTGAACATATAACAGCTGTGGTAAATACTGATTGAAAAAGGAGTTGCTTAAGGTGTGTGAAATTCTTCATTCTGTTTTTTTAATTATGCCTGTAAGACAAACAAGTGCACTGAATGCATTTCTGTTCAGTACTCCAGGATGTTCAGCTGCTGTTCTGTATAAAACATTAGATGAAATGGATTTCAGTTAACTTAGAACTATATCACACTTGGCTTTTAAACCACCATATAAGTTCAACACTAGCGCTTTTGACAATACCTCTTGCGCAGTGCTGTCTCCCTCTCGTTGCTGCTTTGTCCTCCAGTTGTGGTTAGCCTGAATTTTGCCGTTAACAGGAAAAACCAATAGGTTCCCAATCACGCTGGTATAGCACTGGTCCACAAGTGTGGTAAGTTATCCTGTGGCAGTTCTGTGATTGCACAGTCACATGACGTCAGTGTCTTTTCTCCTCCCCTTTGCTACTCCAGAAAAGCCTGGTTTTTTTACAAAAAAAAAATACTTTTTTAATGTTAAACCACATTAACACAACTCCAGAGTTGTGTTAAACATGTGTGCACGAAAGACACGCTGGGTAGGGCATAGGGCAGGGAGATGAGGTTAAGGATGAGGATGGAAGGGAGCATGCTGGACTAGCAGCAGCCCATTTGTGCCAATGAAGGGAGATGCAGTAGGGAGCGCTTCCAGTCTGGTATGTATGCACTTCCCTTCATTATTGTGATCATGGTGAGAACGGGTGTTGTGAAATAAAGTCCTTAATCTCATATGGGTATGGGTGTTTTGTTTTTTTGTGGGACAGACAGTGTTATGTGTCTATTTTGTTGAAGTAGTTTTGGAAGAACCATTTTATGTAAATAAGCTTTTTGTTTTCTGTGGCATGAGAAAACAATAACTCTTAGTAACACAAGATGCTGTTGCAAGGCTGCTGATGATATTTTGTGTCATAATGTTGCTATCACCAGGCAGACGGGTTTGCAATACTGTAGCAAGAAATATTAACTGGATTAAGTTTTGAAAAATTGAATAGTTTACAACTTTGTATAAGAGAATAATATGTTGGAAAGAGCTGGGCTTGTTGTCTCTTCATGAATACATGACTGCAAGTTATTTGTCATTCATCATTTTGGGCCTTAAAAACCCCCAGAAAATTGTGTTTGGCATTGAGGAAAGAGTAGTAACCATTCTCTTCTGTCCTGTCATATGTAGTGTCCCCGAACTTTATTTTGTAGTGATAGTGTACACTCGTCCCTCCTCGTTCGTGGGCTTGGCATACATGGTCTCAGTCCTTTGTGGATGGCAAGCAGGGAGGGACAAAATGGGGTCCATGCCTGAAGCTCGTGCACAGGAGCGTGCACCCATTATAATAAATGGGCCTTGAATATTTGCGATTTTCCTGATTTGCACGGGGGAGGTCTAGAACAGATCTCCCACGAATTGAGAGGGATGACTGTAGTTCAGTATGAAAGCTTATAGATGTATGCTCATGCTTATTGTGCTACGACATCTTTATAGATGTGTGGAAGGTATTTCATATACCAACTCCCTTCAAAGTTGTGGGACTTAGGGCTGATCAAAATCAAACTCTGATTGCAGTACAGTTCCCATCTATCCCAGTTGATGCCTATATTAGTTGGAGTGATGACAGATATAAACCGACATTTCTGAAGGATGCTATGTTCTTAAAGGCAGAATTAAATGGTCAGAAATATGGTACAATTTTTTTCTTATGGTTTTACCCCATTGCTATCATGCTGTTTAAATCCAAATGTACTTGTTTGTTTTCCTAGAGAGGTGGTTGATTCAATGGTGCAGCATTTTAAAGTGACAATATTTGGGGACCGCAGACCAGTTTATGATGGCAAAAGAAGCCTTTATACAGCCAACCCACTCCCTGTGGCAACAACTGGGGTAAGTTAGTTTTGTCTTGCCTTAAGTTCTATCTAATTGCTTGTAAGTTAAAGGAATTGCTTTCCCAGAGTGTTACTTTTTTATTGATGGTAATTGCAGAGTTAAAGTAAAGTAAATTGCAGAGTTAGTCACATTCAGTGAAGCAACTTGAGCCAAAAAAAGGAGGATGGGGAAGAATAGGTCCTGCTCTGGAGGAGATTGCAGCCTCAAACTTTACTATCCGAGATGCTGTTGAGGGGAGTAT
Source organism: Phrynosoma blainvillii (assembly GCA_026167975.1). NCBI lineage: Eukaryota > Metazoa > Chordata > Lepidosauria > Squamata > Phrynosomatidae > Phrynosoma > Phrynosoma blainvillii. The sequence continues at coordinate 25,682,017 of JANUYF010000008.1, forward strand.
GGTTAATAATGTATAAGAGCAAGTGCAGATAGACTAGTTCTTCATTTCACTTAAAGTAAGGGCTTAAAGGATTGAGTTCAATGTGTAAAATTTAAATAGGGATTGTGGGGAGATCAACATGCTTGCCTGGACATAAGCTCCCAAAACAAATCATCAGTCTAATGTGGGTGGACCTTGAAATACAGTAGAAACTCTGTACAGATTTACCTTCCTGTAAGATGTGTTGGCTATGCATGTTCTATTTCTCTATTGGATTATAACCATTTCACTGTGTGTTTTGGAAAGCCAGATGTAACCTATTATCTTCTGATGGAAACAGTGGATAGTCTGTGAGATATGTGACTGTTCCATGGAAAAGGCAGAAATACTGGAGAAATGGGGTTGTAGCTCTGTGACAATAGAGCTAACATTTGGCATGCCATTATCGGGATGAAAAATGCTTTTCCAAAGCTGCCATTAGCACCACTGACAGCTTTCCTCATGGACTAAATAGTAGCTTTATAGTGGCCAATTTTTCTTGGATCCTTGGCTCAGAAGGAAAGAGCTGAAACCCTAACTCCTTGTGCACTGTTTTCCTGGCCTCTGTGACCCAGTTGCTTCTTGAAATCAACATGGATGCTCGTGAAATGTGGCTGCTCATATAATGTATTTTCTAGTATGGTGCTTAGAGACAGGGATGCATATGTTTAAAGATTTTCATGGCTCTAGTTGTGGCATATCTCTGCAAAATTTGAGAAATGTTGACAATGCATTTGGATTTTCGAATGATTGTGAGAATATACTCTCCCCTTTCGCTTAGTAAGCTAGTGGGCTTGGAAAGAATCTGGGTTTCGGTTGGGAGTCCTGGGCAATAGGCCCTCAGTGATTTTCCTTCATGCCTTCGGTCTTTATACCCCTGCCCGTCTGCTTTCTCAACACTTTATGTGTTTAAAATCTTTTTTAAGATAGTCCTTTCTTCCAATAGGTTGATTTGGATGTCACATTGCCAGGAGAAGGTGGCAAAGATCGTCCTTTCAAGGTGTCAATAAAATTTGTTTCCCGGGTGAGCTGGCACTTACTGCATGAGGTTCTGACAGGACGAACCTTGCCTGAACCTCTGGAATTAGACAAGCCAATCAGCACTAACCCTGTTCATGCTGTTGATGTGGTGCTACGACACTTACCCTCAATGAAGTAGGTTCTCTGGACATTTCTCTTAATTTCTTTCAAATAGATCTCTTTTCAAGGCTGTACAAATATTTTGGGAAAGGAAGAAATGTTAGCACACACTTCTCATTAATGATATGGTTGAAGGTTGCTCAGCTTTGTCCATTTGACATAGGAAGGGGTTCTTCTGGAAGATCGTTGGCTAATCAGAAACTTTCTACAGTTGAGGTCATTTAGGAGTGATCAAGGACAATGAGATATTTGTGTTGAGTTTGCCAAGTGACAGCAAGTCAGACAATGAGCACGGTAGATCAGTAAAAATATCAAATGTACTGTAACATGTGCTTTGCATGTCTTATTTACTAAGACTCTGTTTCAGAGTTTGTATGTTTTAAAGCAATTTAGTGTGTACTGATATCATCAAAACACCACTGGTTTTGTGGCAGAATTTCCCAAAACAATCAAGATGGAGGATTTGTGTTTCACCTTGGAAATTTCAGAAATATGAAACTACTGTCCTCTGCACCTTGCTGTATTGTGATTCATTCTCTTTTGCATGTCTGTGAGGTATGATTTCCTCTGTAGCAAGATGAAATAAAAAGTAATCTGTTAAAATAATCACTTCAGGCTTTTGGATTTCCGAAAGAGAAGTGAAACTTAAGACTGAGATGAGATACCGAGGCTATGAGACTGAATAATGAAACCAGGTGCCCAGAGTTTACATTTTAGCTCTGTTGCAGAGTTATTAAGATAGTCATTTTTTCACAGCTTGGGAACAACTCCAACCGCAGCACTGGGAAAACAAACCTATTTTACAGGGCTGTAAGCATAAGTGAAAGAATGTACATGAAGCACTTCAAGGACTGAAAGTTCTACACAGATAGAACTAAATGCTATTAAAGCAGCTTTCAAAACCACTGAACCTGAAATGTTCTCTTTGATAAAGTCCTTGTTTTCTGTGCTTCTAAGAACACCGGATAACTGTATTTTTCTTAGTCGAACTAAGATCTGACAAAGTAGTAAGTAAATTTCTTTCACCTAAGTGAGCTCTGACAGTGAGAGGAATGCTGGTACCTCAGGTGGCACAAGTTAGGACACCACTTAGATGAAGGGAATTGGTTTACTATTTTGTTCGATCCTATTTTAAGTTTTTAGATGATAAGCCATGTAGGTAACAGAGCTTGTTTTCTGCCCTTCTGTTGCCCCAAGGTGGAAAAGAGGTTGGTATCCTGTTCCCATCCTTACCAAGGTAAAAAAATCAGGTTCTAGTCCATTTGGTTTTTGTGCATTGAAGCTTTCACTTCAAGTAACCAAGCATCTTTACGCTGACCCTGCACAGTAAACCACTCCTGGTAAAGTACAGAATTGCCTATTTATGAGATACTGCTTGAAGAAGAATATGTATGAATAGTAGTAGTATAATTTGACTCCTTTTTTTACACAGGTATACACCTGTAGGCCGGTCCTTTTTCTCTGCTCCAGAAGGTTATGATCATCCCTTGGGAGGTGGGAGGGAAGTGTGGTTTGGATTCCATCAGTCTGTTCGGCCTGCAATGTGGAAAATGATGCTAAATATTGATGGTAAGACAACAGCCCTGTATTCATGATATACATAAGAATTTTATTTGCATAAATGATGGTTGTGTATGCCATACTGTACATTCATTGCAGCAGTGTTTGGAAGTGAAGATAGTTAATAATAATAATAATAATAATAATAATAATAATAATAAGTTTTATTTATAACCCACCCCTCTGCTCAGCAATCGGGGCGGCATACAACAAATTAAAAATACAGCAAGTAAAAACATTCTTTTAGAAGTTTCAGTTTTGAATGCAGGTTAAATCTGTTGCCTTTGTTATATGGCCTACACTATTTTCCTTGAAATGGGAAATGGATGTGCCTAAACAAACCTCTATGCCTGTAGGACTTGCAGCTTAATGCAGTTGGTGGAGGAAAAGAAATGTAGAAGTGAAAATTTAGGGCCTTTACAGACTGCCAGAAATAATCCAGTTTGAGACCACTTTAACTGCCCTGGTTCAGGGTTAGGGAATCATGGGAACTGTAGTTTATTGTGGCACCAGAGCTCTCTGACAGAGGAGGCTCAATGTCTCAGAAAAAGTTACAGTTCCCATGATTCCCTAGCATTGAATCATGACAGTTAAAGTGGTCGCAAGATAGATTATCTCTGGCAGTCTGTAAAGGCCCTTGGTGCACTTTCCAAGCCCTGTTACCACATTGCATTTCTTGCTCACTGTTCTCCAAGGTGGCCTTTAAACCAAGTACGATTAGCTTTCCCTAAACCAGAGGTGGATCGATTTCACTTGAGTGATGTACATCCTTTACTGTAATCCTATGGTTCACCAGTCTCCATTTAAATAAAGATGGATTCTGAGGATATACCCTTAAGAACTTTTAAAGAGTGACTTGATAAATCAAACCAAGCTCCAACTTTTTAAATTTTTTTGCAAGAACTCAACAATCAAGGGTTTTGAGTGGTCACTTTCTGGGCCATGGGATATTTCTGTCACCTCTGCATTAAACCTGATGTCTCTTGTATAAAGAACATACATAATTTCAATATAATTAATTCATTTCCCCCCCTGCTATTCCCTTTTGCAAAAAATCTTACCTTAATTTTATTAGCAGTTTATATTTGAGTCATACCCATACAATAAAATACAACAACATCCAAAATCCACAAAATAGCTATACTTTTATTGGGTTAACCAAAACGCACAAAATACATCATACAAGCTTTCAAAGCTCCACTGACTTCTTCATCAGGCAAAGGTGTTAAACACCATACAGGAGAAGATGAAAAAATGACAGTGTTAGAGTCTCAAGCCTACATAAAAGTAAAATAAAAGTAAGCCATTTTTATAAACTAAGTAGTAAGGAGAGAATGTGGAATAAATTTCAAACTGACACCACTAGCAGTGCTGGAATATAAATTATTCACTTGAATATACCTTTAATATTTGTACAGATTTACTTTTCCCAAAGCTAAACATAGTTTAGCAAGAAAGGGGAACCAGTGACCATCTTGCCACATCTTAATGAAAGCCTGGCTTTCAGTGAAGAAAGTCCAGGTAGTAGCAGGTGTGTAAACCAGGTTATATTGAAATAATTTGGAGTTAATGAGCCAGTGTGGTGTAGTGGCTTGAGTGTTGGACTATGACTCTGGAGGCCATGATTTAAATCCCCATTCAGCCATGGAAATCTGCTGGGTGACCTTGGGCAAGTCACACTCTCTCAGCCTCAGAGGAAGGCAAAGGGAAACTTCCTTTGAATAAATCTTGCCAAGATAACCCCATGATAACTTCAATGTTGCCATAAGTCAGAAACGACTTGCAGGCACACATCAGCAAGATAACAATGTTCTCCAAATATGGACCACTGACATCAGCATTAATTGGATAACAGAAGGAGTTTTAACAAGTCATTTGAAATGCTTGTGGTTCTAAAGGGTAAACTGATCTCCAAAACTCTTGACTTAACTTTACCATTTTGCTTTGAATAACCTAAGGCTGAAGACCAACAAGCATGAAGCTGATTCATTTTTAGTTTGAAATGCCTACATGAACATTGTAGTTGAGGAGTTAAGCCTTTGTTGTGGGAGAATAATTTTCCCCATCTTGATTGGAAGATGACATGTGCAAGAAATCTTCTGAACCCTCTTAATCACGCCTATCCAATGCTAAGTACTTATAAAATCTTTTCCAATTGGTTGGGCAAATCGTTATGATGAACTGCAGCAGGTTGGGGCTTGGAGCGGGCAGAGTATAAGCTATTTGTGTTCATTCAGTTAATCAGCATCTGTAGGCATCTAGCATGCGTCATGTGAAGTTGGCGGGTAGCTGGTGGTGACGCATGTCTGAAGAATGTTTTGTTGTATTTGTATGGGGACATTCTGTTTGGTGCACTTGAGGCCTGGGAACCTCAGAAAAACCTCATTAACTATTTCACAGTCTAGTAATTTTACTGTATGGAAAGTGCTTGAAATGTGTTGCTTCTCTGCCTAGTGTTCAGTCACTGCAGGAAAGGTGGGGATAAATTCACCACTGCTAAGTTAAGTCATTTATAATACAGCACAGCTTCAAATATCCCAAAATGCTACTTGAGTACATATCATGCTGCACACTGAGATAGTGTTTACACAGGTTATTTTCCTCCTCTGCTGTAAACTGTCGTGTAATAGATGCTCATTCAAAAATCTGTGGATACCTAATGGGGGATTGCAAAGTTGATTTGGAATTCTAAATAATTAGATGAGATATTAGGCTGCAGCCTAACATGAAGATGTACAGGGTTATTTGTATTCTGATCCCAAGCATTTTGGATAAGGGAGAATGAACCCATATTGTACACTTTTCAAAAAATTTAATGGAAAATTGAGATAATCAAAACTGCTTAACTTTGTGTGTGTTTTCTTACAAATATGAATTCAAAATTAAAGCTGTCATGTGAGGTGGAAGGGTTTACCAAACTTAATAATTTCAGGTTTACTTTTGATCATTCATTTAGAGAACCCCCACTCTTGTATACAATTGCCTGCTTTACTTGCCACAAAAATGTTTTGAAGAACATCAATTTCCTTACCTGTTTCTTTTTAAAAATTCTCTTAAGTTTCTGCCACTGCCTTCTACAAAGCACAACCTGTAATTCAGTTCATGTGTGAAGTTCTTGATATTCACAACATTGATGAACAACCACGACCTCTGACTGATTCTCACCGGGTAAAATTCACCAAAGAGATAAAGGGTATGTACAAAACAGAGCAAATGAACCATATAGAGCAACTCAGAATGCTTTCAGTAGCTTTTTCTGCACTTGCTGTATTGATGTTGTTTGATGTTATTTAGAAAGCCAGCTAAGCCAATTTTTATTAATCTGTGTTGTTTGTTGAACGTGATACACGTGTGTGCATCTGTATCCATCTTTATTTCAAGTTCCATCTGTATTTCAAGCAAACAGTGCTATTTAAGAGAGAAGGAAGTGTATTATGTGTTTTCTTTTTAATTGTTTCTATTTTAATATGATGTACCCCACCTTGAGGAGAGGTGGGAAATAAATTCATCATCATCATCATCATCATCATCATCATCATCATCATCCCCTTTTTTATCAACATCCTCATGGATCACCTTGTGAGCAGATCCACCTCACATTGGGATTCTTAATCTGTGTTCCATGGATATAAGGAGTCCATGATTGGGCTTCAGGAGTTCAGTAAACAGAGTGCAGTTCCCCCCCCCCCCCGGCCTCACTCCTTTGATATGCTTCCTGTGTTAACATGTTTTTTCTTCCCCTTGCGGAGGTTGTCTGTGACTTCCATCAGATCCTCAAAAAGGAAATCATGTAGTTCACTGAACATTAGCAACTTCTAAAAATCTAATTACACAGTTGAAAACATGTCAAGGCCCACACATATCTGTGTGCACACATGCAGAATAGAATGTGGAGAGAGGCCCTCTGAAATTTTTATGTGGCTTGTTGCACCCATTTGTGACTTTTTTCCAGGCCCATTCTTTTACATATGAAATTGTAAGCATTCAACATGTGTGTCACACTTCCTAAAATTGTGCCATGGTATTAAGAATCCTGCTGACACACCTGGAGACTCTTATTGTACAGTACTAGTTATTCAGATACATCTATATTTAAATATGTTTTCATAATGTTATGAAATAGCTTTTGCATTTACCACACAAACCTTTTGAGTGCAGGCATTCTTTGACATCATTATTCTTTCTTTCCCATTGTTTTCAAATAGGTCTGAAGGTTGAAGTGACTCATTGTGGAACAATGAGACGGAAGTACCGAGTCTGCAATGTTACACGGAGACCTGCCAGTCATCAAACGTAAGCAAGTGTTTGCAACTGTTAGCATATAACAGTTGATCATAATACTGCTTGTGGAGGAAGCGAAACAAGACCAAAGTTAATTCTCTCTGTTCTGCTTTCATGAAATACACTTTCTCTTTTTCAGTTTCCCACTGCAGTTAGAAAATGGCCAGACTGTAGAGAGAACAGTAGCACAATACTTCAGAGAAAAATACAACCTCCAGCTGAAATACCCCCATCTTCCTTGCCTACAAGTGGGACAGGAGCAGAAACACACCTACCTGCCTCTTGAAGTAATGTTGCCAAACTTTTGACTAACTCTTGACATCTTTCCTTTGTGTAAAAACATTTTATATAAAGAGAGGGGGGCATTTAAGGGTAACACATTTCACTTGTGTGATGAAATGAGGTTTAGGCCATCAAAACTTATGCCATAATGAACCAATTAGAGTCTGAGGAGCCATAAGAATCTGTGTTTACAATTAAAAAAAATTCCACCAACATTTGTCTGGAAGTCCAAACTATTATACAGATATCACCTGAAAACATCATGAAACAATAATTGTGACCCTTGGTCCAGGATGGTCACTCTCAAAACTTTTTGCTCACAAAGAACTCTTTCAAACTGTACATGGGGCCCTCATGGTTTGTTATTAACTGCCTTCATGTCTGTCTCAACCCATGGCGACCCTATGGATGAGACATCTCCAGGTTCATATGGTACCTGGGTGCATTTGTAGAGCATCCTTTCATTTCACACAAAACTGTAGCCAGGCCTGTAGGATTTCCACAGAGAGGCTCAAGTAAAATTATGTTCTTTATGGACAGCTAAAGGTTTTTTTTTTTATTCTGTTAGGTCTTTTATATCATAGCTTTCTCGTTTGTTGCTACCTTTAGTTTTCTATACACTAGTGCTTTTATTCCTTGCTGCTAGCTTTGTCTTAGTTTTATTAGAGGCTGTCTCAAGTTGCTCTTTTGCTGTTTCTGTTTTATACTTTCAGTATTGAACATTGTACAAGGAAAATGGTTATTGCACAGTCTAAAGTGAAATAACATGCTCCATTGAGGCTCATTTTATTGAGTAGCCCTGAAATTCCTGAAAGACAGTTTGAAAATTGATGCACAAAAGCCAGATTCATTGCATAATTCCATGCTGATTTGTATAGTGTTATTCATGTGACTAACTTGTCATATTTCTGCAGGTTTGTAACATTGTGGCAGGCCAGCGATGTATCAAGAAACTAACGGACAATCAAACATCAACGATGATAAAAGCAACAGCAAGATCTGCTCCAGACAGACAGGAAGAAATCAGCAGGCTGGTTAGTTCAGTCTTGAATCAGAAAGAGTCTTTGTATACCCTTGAAAGTTAAATGAATATAAAATATGCTCTATCCCTGTTTTATTCTTTGACATCTCTGTTTGCTTTGTCACATCATCTCAGATTAATATTGTAAAATATAATTTAATATTGAGCAGATATTTCTGACTTTCAGGTCTGTTACCACCTTCCCTGAAATAAACTCTTGGAGAAAATCACAAGCTAACATAATTAGTACGTGGAACTATATGTAGCTTTAAATTCATGCCATGACTGTGGTTAATCTGTTTCTTTTATGTTGTTGTTGTTGTTGTTAACTGCCCTTGAGTTGATCTCAACTCATGGCGATCCTATGGATGAGACATCTTAAAGACCCTCTGTCCTCCAATGCTCTGCTTAAATCTGCAACCCCTTAATACCGTAGCCTCCTTCATAGAGTCTGTCCATCTAGAATGTGACCTTTCTCTCTTCTTACTTCCCTCCACCTTTCCCAGCCTTATTGTTTTTTTCCAAAGAGTCCTCTCTTCTCATGATGTGTCCAAAGTATGAGAGCCTTAGTTTGATCATCTTGGCTTCCAGGGAGCTTTCCGGTTTGATCTGCTCTAGGACCCACTTGTTTGTCCTTATGGCTGTCCATGGGATCCTCAGCACTCTTCTCCAGCACCACATTTCAAATGAATTGATTTTCTTCCTGTCATCTTTCTTAACAGTCCAGCTCTCACATCGATACAATAATAGGGAATCCAGTGGCTTGTATGATTCTAACTTTTCTGCTGAGTTGTATATCTTTGCATTTTAGAATCTTTTCTAATTCTTTCATAGCCACCCTCCCCATTCTTAGTCTTCTTCTGATTTCCTGACTGCAGTCCCCATTTCTATCAATGTTTGATCCCAGGTGTGGGAATTCTTTTACTATTTCTATTTCTTTATTATCTAGGTTGAACTTGTGAAGGTGGTCATTATTTTTGTTTTCTTTATGTTCAACATTAAGCCTACCTTTGCACTTTCTTCTTTGATCTTCCTTAATAGGTGTTCCAGGTCTGTGAGGTTTTATGCTAGTATTATGGTGTCATCTGCATATCTTAGATTGTTGATATTCCTTCCTCCTATTTTTACTCCTCCTTCTTCTGTGTCCAAGCCTGCTTTTCTTATAATATCTTCTGCATACAAATTGAACAGATAGGGTGAAAGGATGCAGCCTTGTCCGACCCCTTTGCCAATTGGGAATCATTCTGTCTCTCTGTGTTCTGCTCTGAGAGTAGCCTCTTGTCCTGAGTACAGATTCCTCATCAGGACTATCAGATGTATTGGCACTCCCATGTCTTTGAGGGCATTCCATAGCCTTTTATGGTCTATGCAGTCAAAGGCTTTGCTATAGTCTATAAAGCACATGCTTTTCTGTAGCTTTCAGTAACATACTTTGTCAGTGAATCATTTCTGATGGTCCAGCTGTGTTTGACTCCAGTTCAGCTTCTCAGTAGAGAGGACCAATTAGTGGAGTGTAGACTGCATGGCAGGATTCAAGAACAAGTTTTGGTCCTGAATATTTCTCCACCTACCTCATTCAGTAGATACCACATGTGATGGCCAGCATCCTATTGCCTGCCATAACTATGTTGCCACAGAGGTGATGACAGAGGGCAAGTGGACACAGGCACTGCAGGAATTTGAGTGGGCAGCAAAAGGCATTACCATCAGGATTAAAAGGTGCTTGGAAGCCAACAGGACAGCTTTATTTCCTGATGGAAACAACTTTCACTGCCATCCCTCTGCCACCACCGTTGTTGTTGTTGTAGTTGTTGTTGTGTGTGCTTTCAAGTCATTTCCAATTTATGGCAAGCCTAAGGTGACTGATGTCTTCAGAAAGTGTGTGAATAATAAAAATAATGGAAAATTGCAAATGGTTTCTGATTAAGGCAGCAAATTCTACAACACATTGAAAAATCCCAGAAAGACCTCTATATTGAATACGGTGTTTAGTTCTGACTTGTAATGGTAGCTCCTTAGAGGAGCTTCCTAGCACCTCTGGAGCTGCAAATTCTTATTCTCAATATGGATGCTCTTTTCACTCCAGGTGAGAAGTGCAAATTATGATGCCGACCCATTTGTTCAGGAATTTCAGTTTAAAGTTCGTGATGAGATGGCTCATGTGACAGGGCGTGTGCTCCCAGCTCCCATGCTGCAATATGGAGGACGGGTAAGAAATGTTTGTGTCATATTGTGTTCTACAGGTCCTATTGTAATACTGGATTGGATTGTTTTTTGTGGGTTTTTCAGGCTGTGTGGCCATGTTCTAGAAGAGTTGGCCACACAGCCTGAAAAACCCACAAAAAACTATGGATGCTGGCCATGAAAGCTTACGACTTCACACTGGATTGGATTGTTACTTTGGCCTGTAGTTCTGTTTTAACACAGTTTTCCTGAGTTTATGTATCTGTACAATGACCCCAGTATTAGGGGGGATATTGTATTACTGTTATTGTTGTAATGTATTTTTTTAATCTGTATCTTATATTTGTAAGCCGCCTTGATTGCTTGGGCAAAATGCGGGGTATAATAAATAAATAAATAAATATTATTGTTCCATTTCTGGGCTGCTGTCAGATATTTTTCACATTTATGTTCATATTTCACGCTGGCTAACCATTTCATTGTTCCTATGATTGTTAGAGCAGTTAGTAAATTAATATGTAATGTAATATTTGTAAATGACTGTATTATACTGTAATGTTTTAATTTGTGAGCTGTCTTGCCTCCCAGTCTAGGGAAAGATGGTAAATCAGTAAATATGACATAAAGTTGCAGATAAATTACATTTCCAGAATACTGATATCTATATTGTATTTTTTGTGTTTATTTCCTTAGAATCGAACAGTGGCAACACCAAGCCATGGTGTTTGGGATATGCGTGGAAAACAGTTTCATACTGGTGTGGAAATCAAGATGTGGGCCATTGCCTGCTTTGCAACACAGAGGCAGTGTCGTGAAGAGATATTAAAGTAAGCCATGTGTTCAGACAATGAGATGTTTCCAGTTTCATCCAACCCAATGCCACCACTTAGGGAATTATAGATCGCTAATTAAGAATTGGGTGGTGGAAAGGGTGTGAGTTCAGTACTTTACCCTTCAAACTGGTGAAACTGACCTACATTTTCAGCTGAAATTGTTCACAAGTAGGATGTATTTGTCCAACGTTTTTTAACTGCTGTTAGTTTGTTTCACACATCTCCATTTATCCCTGAGTAATTTTGAGGATATTGTTAACATTCAGGAGTTGTCTGTTAAGAGTAGGCAGTTTTGCAGACATATCAATGTGCCCTGGGATTGCAAACATTGCAATAGGGTCCTGTACATATGTAGCACTCATACCTGTGGCTGAGGCAGCAGAAATAGATTATGTGGTGGCTACTTCTGTCAGCCCAACCACTCTTCTCATTTTATCACATCTGGTAAACTTAAACATGGTTGAAGGCCTTTGTTAATACTACTGTGAACCATGGCCAATGCCAGCTTGTGATCACCTTTCATGGGGTTTTGAAATTATAGTTTCAGATGCCTTCAAATACTGCTTAAAACAAATCCTTGTTTGTATTACTATACTTGGGGGCAGTGCCCCTGTAACCATGAACAATGATGAAACTTCTCACTACAGAAAAAAGTAGCCTGGGGAATTCAATGTGTGATTCATTAACTTACAGTTTATGAGGATGGGTGAATGATGTCTGCATATATCATAGGGATGTGTGAACAGATATGTTCTAGTTGTGACTGCTAGTGTTCATAAGGCTCTTATTTTGTTGCCAGGGGTTTTACAGACCAGCTGCGCAAAATCTCCAAGGATGCAGGCATGCCAATCCAGGGTCAGCCATGCTTCTGTAAATATGCACAAGGTGCTGACAGTGTGGAGCCCATGTTTCGACACCTTAAAAACACATATTCTGGGCTCCAGCTCATCATAGTCATCTTACCGGGGAAGACGCCAGTGTATGGTAAATAACCAGGAAGCTATATTTAGGTTCATTACATTTTAGATTACTTTCTTCTGTTCTTGCTTTTTCAGATGATGATGTAACCATAGCTAGTGGCAATTAAATAAGTTACAGTTAAATTAGCACAAACAAGTCTGTGGCTGTTAACAAACTTCCATGTGTTGTGAGTTGAGAAATGACCAGACTAGAGGAGGAAAAGGAAGGTTGGAGTATAGTTTTAATGTTTTAATGCCACCACTACTGCCTCCCCTCACTTCTCCCTTCATATAGATTGTAGGCCCTACCAAGACATTATTTTTTTTAATGCAAAATTGCAAATGTTGCGATAATACTGCTTGTGAATCAGGCTACCTGTTGCACTTATTATGCACTGCCTGTTGTTGTTTTTTTAAACACATCCATATAGATAAAGAGAGGTTGGAATATGCAGGGAAGGAGGAGCTGCTGACTGGGATTTTTCTTTTGTTGTCAATCTTGTTGCAGTTAAGTTTCCCTGCTTCTATTATCCCCTTTCTCAACTGCTAGGGAAGATTAGTCCTAACAAGGTGAAGAGCTGAAGAAGAAGAGCCTGCTTAGCAGCTCTTGCTCCCTTGTCAGCCTGACTTCAAGATGCTCCAACTTTCTTTGCCTTTCTGGAGGGATCTCATTCTTCAAAGTTTCAAGCAGAGCTGGGTTGCTTTTTCATGGGTCATCCAGACTGCCTCTTGAGACCTGGGGCATAATTTAAGTAAACTGACACAGCAATGAGAGATTTTAGAATTATCTCTTAACTTAATTGAAGTCCTACATCAATGCTTGTTTCTCAGCGGAGGTGAAGCGTGTGGGGGACACACTTTTGGGAATGGCCACGCAATGTGTTCAAGTCAAGAATGTCATCAAAACATCTCCACAAACCCTCTCAAACTTGTGCCTAAAGATAAATGTAAAACTGGGAGGAATCAACAACATCCTTGTACCTCATCAACGGTAAGAATCTCTTTTTAATGTTAAAGTTGTTAAAGTATTTGTGTAGCATCTAACATCACTTGGCCCATGGAAGTTTTGTTTGTCCTGCAGCTGAAACTTGTGAGTTGGAGGAGCAGCAGCAATAGATTTTGACCAGCTGTACTGCTATGTTTCATCTGGTGTTGGACTGCAGAGACAAATCAGGAGTGCAGTGTACTTATACATTCTATTCCCAAGTAATCTCTCTGACAGGATTTGTGAAGCAATCTTGAGTGTGGTTGATACCAGGATTGGTATTGAGATCAGTTCAGGGCTTCATGACCTTTTTGGCAACCATAGTGCTGTCTCAATTTGTCATTGGTTTCATGTGTAATGCAGGGGATACCCTTCTTTTGGTCTTTGCCCTGAAAGGCTTGTATTTCCATGAATCTTGTTGTTGTGGTCAAACCGTTTCCTAATAAGACTTGGGCTCATAGTGGCCATCTTTTTGAGGTGGACTTTTTAAAATATCCACCCCTTGAGGGGAATAGTTTTCTCATCACCCTTGGGAATTTTTCCAGTGGAGAAAGCTGGGAATTCTGTTGATGCCATGATCTGAATGGGGAATAACAAGATCCACTGTGGTGTTGCACTCACCATGAAAATAACTGGACATGTGCTAAAAATACATAAGTTTCCCTCCAAGTGGTTCCTTCCTCATGGGTCTGAGAGCTTCTTGGCATCCACCAGGAGTAGGGTCTTACTATGTCATTTCCTTTCCTATGCAATGCTCTTCCAACTTCCAACTCGGTTTCAGAAAGGTACATTTTGTTACATGCGGTTTGAATGTAACCGTGAAGATATTTTATGGACCCTGTGGGTACATGGCAGGAGTGTTTTCTTATCTTCCAGAACATGAGGCATAACCCAGGACCTTCTGAGCAGTGCTGTAGACGAATATTGGGTTTGAGGTTGACTTGTCACTTTTTTTTAAAGACCTTCTGTGTTCCAACAACCAGTGATCTTCTTGGGAGCAGATGTTACTCATCCACCTGCTGGAGATGGAAAGAAGCCATCTATTGCTGCTGTAAGTTGCATTAAGAGATTAGTTTTCCTTCAGCTGATGAGTTCTGGCTTGATTTTTGCTTCCTTTTTAGTTGATTCACTATTATGTATATGAAACATGTTCCATGATGTCAAATGACACCTAGATGTCTAGCGTTTGTTGCACTCAAGGTGAGTATCAGCATTATTATGAATCAAATGGATTAATTCAGCATATCTGGTCTCTGCAAGCCACATGTATCTGATTCACTGTTGTCTTCTGCTTATCTGCACTATAAATTTTATGCAGAATGCCTGGCAGCAATGGAGGAACAATTGTATGATTGAAAACCCTGTGCCACAATAGACTATTCTGTTGAGCCTGTTAATTTAGCATTGTAAAATGATATGAAAGTTACTGTATAAATTAAGAGACACTATCAGGGTTGCCTATAGTATTTGATGTAGTTCCTCTATGTTGAGTGTGTTTGCTGTATGTGTATTTCATGATAGCAGCTATTTTCAGCATTCATGAAATGCTGATGAAGTATATTCCATCCAGTTTTCTTCCATCAAAGTTATTTCTTTCCTGGCTCTAACAAACTAAATGTACTTCATTTTGGAAGTGTTAAACTTTCATAGAGCAAATGGTTTTCACAGCTTTCAGTAACTGTTTTGTCATTTTCTGTAGTCCTGTTTGAAATTATGCCTTTATGTTGTGTAATATTGCCCCCCCCCCCCCGACTAGAGACAGCATGCTGCAAATGTTGTCCTTGTGGAATTATTATTTTGTGTCTCTTGTCTTTAGGTTGTAGGTAGCATGGATGCCCATCCAAGCAGGTACTGTGCCACAGTGAGAGTTCAAAAACCTCGCCAGGAGATAATCCAAGATTTGGCCTCCATGGTTAGAGAACTTCTCATCCAGTTCTACAAGTCAACACGCTTCAAGCCCACGCGAATCATCTTCTACCGTGATGGCGTGTCAGAGGGACAGTTTCGACAGGTCTTTAGATAATTTATACCCCGTGTCTTCAGCCCTAACAAGGTCTTCAGAGCAGCTAACAGAGCATATAAAAACACCAGTGTGTATTAAAACAGGAAATCAAACAATGAAAACAAGAGAAAAAGCTACTTCAGTGGCAGAGTACCAGAGAATTGAAAAAGTCACATAAATGTAAAAACATAAAGCACATCAGAGAGAAAAATAAGCCATGAAACCAGAGATATACAACTGTGGCAGGGCTGGGGGCCAGATGTTCAACCTAACACTTGCTGCAGATCCCATCAGTCCAGAAACTGGCAAAACCTGTAATGTAGGAGGGAGAGGAGAGATGTGACCAGGCATCTACTCCCAGTGTTGGTTTGGGTTTGTGTTTTTTTTTTTTTTAATGTTTTTAATTTTTTAATTTTATTTTTTTTTTGAAAGAAGGATAACCTATCAATCCCAAGCTTCCCCTTCTGAGTGTCTCCAGGAGTGGCAAACTCATTTTTGGCAGAATGTTACTGGCAATGCGGAGGGCTATCTGGGAAACCTAATAAAAGGCCTTTGTGGGCTGTGTGTAGCTTGTGGGCTGTACTTTGCCCATCCCTGCATTAGCCACTCAAAATAGCTCCACTAGTGAAAACAAAGCACCATACCTGATGGAATAAGATGCAACTGGTGAAATGCCAGTGTTCCCCCTACTATATTAGATCACATTTTTCAGTGGAATGGTAGGCTCAGTTTAATTCTGTATTATCTGTCACAGTTTGAGGTTCGCAGTCAGCAAAAAGCATGGACCCCTTACTTTTTAGTAGACTGAAGGAGAAACATGTCTCACCAACTTATCTGTGTTACTACATTTATTTACATATCTCCCAAGTACTTTTGGTTTATCAAGGAACTCACTGAGATCTAGACATTCACATCTGTGTGTTTATGAGAATCGAAATTTGATTTAGGCATCATTTCTTGTTTGCTGTTTGAGAGGCAAGCTAACATTTCTGTTTCTGAACTGTAGGTGTTGTATTATGAGCTGCTAGCAATCAGAGAGGCCTGTATCAGTCTGGAAAAAGATTATCAGCCTGGCATAACATATATTGTTGTTCAGAAGAGGCATCATACAAGGCTGTTCTGTGCTGATAGGACAGAAAGGGTAAGACTTTGTCCCATTATGCTGTAGTTGCTTTCACACAGATAGCTAAGAATTATAATTCTTAAGAATTTATATAGTGCTTTAGAGAACTTTGCAGCACTTTTCAGGCATCATCTTATAATCCTTACAACTGTTCTGTTAAGGTAGCTAATAATTATTCAGAGCACTGAAGCTGATGAGGGAAGCAAGATTATAATTGAAGATGTCCTGTTTTATCACCCAGCTTCTTTGCCATTGCATAACAGCAAATTAGTTAATCCCTCACTTGGTAAATGCTTTAAAAAAGGGTCCATATTATGGAGTGGTAAAGTACATGCCTTGCATGTAGGAGATATCAGATTCCATCCGTAGCATCATTGCTTGAATGCATTTGAGGGAGAAGGGCTAGGGAAGACTCCTGCTGGAGATCAAAGAATATTATATTGAGCTAAATGATCAAAGGTGTAATCTGGAAACCAAATACATGTTATATCAGATTAGATCAGGGGTAGGCAACCTTTCCCCTTTAAGGGCCGAGGGACTTCAGCTCCCAGAATCCCAGGAGCTATTGGCCAACATGGGACTATTGGCCAACATGGCTGAGGCTTCTGGGAACTGAAGTCCCTTGGCCCTTAAAGGGGAAAGGTTGCCTACCCCTGGATTAGATTAATGTGTACCAAATATAACTTAGTGTAAGACTGCATTTGTAGTTTTATGCTTCTTCATTTACTATTCATATTTCACGTTAGGCAAAAACAACAGTCCAGTTCATTTTGCTGTGGGTCTCTAGATTCATTCCAGACAGATGTCTAATATTAAAGCTTTTGGCCTTTCCAGTTTGTTGAAGACATTAGGCTTCTTTATACACATGAAAATATGAGTGGCTACATGGAATAGTTCTCTGCCATTCATTGAAGTCTATCTGCTGTAACCGCTATTTTGGCTTGTCACAAGAGCTCTTTTTTATCTCATACAGAAGAAATCAAATAACCGGAGGGAAAAAGAGCCTCTAATGTTGGAAGTGAAAAGATAAGGGCCAGGGAGAGAGAAGTTTTAGTTATTGTTTCTGTGCCCAAATTAAACTGTTTTATTAATGGCTGTTGATGACAGATGTTCTGTTATTGTGAAATCAGTTTATATAGTTTTTCCATTTTTACCCCTTATGCAATGTTGCAATAAAATACTGCTTTGAGAATTGCAAATATGAGTTAATTAAAAGATGTGAGGCTTTAGACTTCTGTCTCAATAATAACCTCTTCCACATGTATAATATAATCCTGAGATCATCATTTGAGGCCCTTACCAGCATGCCCCTCTCCTGTCAAGTGTGATGGAGTGCTATGAAAAGAGATGACTTTTCAGTGGTGGCCCTTCAGATGTTGAATGGTCTTACCAGAAAGACCAAACCCTTTAATAATAATAATAATAATAATAATAATAATAATAATAATTGTTTGTTTGTTTGTTTCTATCCCACCCCTCTGCAAAATCAATCGGGGCAGCTTACAACAATTAAAGAATGTTATGGCTTTATACTGGTTCAAACCTTGTATGGCTATTCTTTGTCTGCTCCTACTTTTTACCATCATTTGTTGAATTTATTTTCCTCTGTTATGTTTTAAAATGCTTTCTCATTGTATTTTTATTTTATTTTATTTTTTTTGTAATTTTGCTTGAGGTAATCCCTGTGTGGCATTTAGAAAACCTGGATTGTGTAAAGCAGCCTGTAAATTAGATATTAAATAAATATGTAAATGTTATTACATTAAATAAATATCAAATATATGGAATACAGTTTACATGCATTAAATTCCATACAACAATTTTAAAATTCTCTTAAAATGTCTTTCTTTCTTTCTTTCTTTCTTTCTTTCTCTTTCTTTCTTTTTTTCTTTCATCTTTCAGTAAATTGTCAGAGCAGCTATGTGTATTTAGCTAATAAAAGTGATTTATGGATCAATTAAAAGGATGGTTGATGGTAACCCATAAACTGTGGTTCTAAACTACGTGTTTAGTTTTTATACTAAAGATTATTGCCAAATAGAGTAGATTCACAGAACCAAATAAAATAGAAGTAATTTTTGGAGTATTTTTCTATCATATTAGCATTTGCTATAAAATTTGGCAGCTAACTTTTTCTCTACTTTTCCCCCCCCCCCTTGGGGAAACACATCACTTTCTAGGTTGGAAGAAGTGGGAACATCCCAGCTGGGACAACTGTAGATACAGACATTACACATCCTTATGAATTTGATTTTTACCTCTGTAGCCATGCAGGAATACAGGTAAGAAATAAGCACAGATAATACATGCAAGAGAGGCTGGGGCTGTAGGTGGAATCATCAGTGAATCTGCAGGCTGGATTATTTTTTTCTTTAAACCAAAGCAGTTTAAAACAGAAAAGACTGACTTGAAGTGGTCCAGATATTTTCTCAAGGATGAAGTAGTTGTTTATTATAAGATTTAAAACATACATTTAAGTAGAAATTTTATATTTCCCAGAAGAGTAACTTTAAACTTTTGCTTGTACATTGGATCTTTGTGATGTTGGAGATAAGACTTATATTACCAAGCCAGAAGGAAACATGCCCAGGACCTTTGCCAGTGGTAGCTCCAGTGGGCTTCCCACCTTTGTGTTTATTTCTCTGCCCTCCTGATAAAGAGGCAATGTATGTGCTTATTCTAAATGTAGCCACATTGGTATCAAATTCTTATGAAGTAATGACTTGTTTCGTTATTGAAGGGTAGTCCTGGAATTTTATTCAGTCTTATGTTTTTGTACTTGAAAACTTAATCAGAAGTGAGTGATAAAATATACTGTGATGCTTTCTTGGGGACACACAGTGGATGCCATACAAGGTTCTCTTTAAAGTTCTGATGTGCAACAAAACATCAAGAGCGTGGCAGAGTGGGACCAAAACAACAGGAAACCCTTTTCTCACATCCACAAGAACTATATATTTAAAATTACACTGTCATCCTCCTGACAATCAGTCAATCAATTGCTGTTGTTTTGAGATAAAGGTTAATTGGACTCTTTGAATCAATGTTCCCTTTTTACTTAGGGTACCAGCCGTCCCTCACATTACCATGTATTGTGGGATGATAACTGTTTTACAGCAGATGAACTTCAGCTGCTAACCTACCAGCTCTGCCACACCTATGTACGCTGCACACGATCTGTGTCTATACCTGCACCAGCTTATTATGCTCATCTGGTGGCATTCAGAGCAAGATATCACCTTGTGGACAAAGAACATGACAGGTAAAAGTAATACCGCCAACTGTCGTCTTAGGGTAATGTGTGCAAACAGCTTGATTTGACCTGGTTAGTTTCCAGAATATTTTTATATAACAACTAGAAGCATGATCCCTTTATAATAACTTTTTGAGGGTCATTTCTACCTAGGAGGCACCTGAACCCAAGCGGCTAACCAGTATACATACTAAATCACCTTGGCCCCAACATACCTTTTCACAAATTGCTGCGTATGGGACTGTGGAGCTTAGTTCATAGTCACTTTGCCAATCCCTTTCCCCGAGTTATGCAGTTATTCTCTGACATAGATCATGCAGTTGAATGTTAGCCCATTTCCTTCTTTTATGCAGCCATGGATTGTAAGAAAGGCTGCCAGCAAGAATGTGCATGGTTCAGGGTGCTTACAGCTAAAACCAATTAACAAGTCCATGGCATTAATGATTCTGTGTTCTTAATTGTTGAGTGTATGTGGCTGTCTTACTTATAAATCCAGCTCTGTTAGAAGTAAGTCTCAGCCACATGTTAGAGTTCCCGCAATGCTCAGTTCATGAATCATCTACAGCAGGTGCCTCTGTGGTGATGGTGAGGAATCCTAAACACTCATTTGCTCTTAAAGTGTGATGTAGTTGTATGTGAACATGATTTGGATTATACACTGCTGTGCACGCGCGCGCACATATACACACAGAAAAAGGAAGAATATTGCATTCCCCATGCAATATATTGTACATACTTACAAGACTTTCCCACCATGTCTACAGAAATCCTCTATGTAATCTTGTGAATTAACCTATAAAAGTGTTTGCAACTTGTAGTCCAGTGATAACTACAGCATACCTTGCAGAAGAGTTTCTACACTTGAAATTTCATCTTTGTGTTGCATTTGTATAATTGTGTAGGCATGATGGGAATGTTTCCCCCCCCAACTCTTGGAGTTGAAACAAACACTGACTGAAGAGGTTTTTCCAAACTGTTTTTGCTGGTTGATGTGTGGAACCCATGTTTTAGATTTTAATGCGTCCACATGGGACTGAGGATTTCTGTATTTATAATGAAGCTGTTTAAAAGCACAAGAAGGGAGCATATCCTAGCCATCTTAAGCTGCAAGTGATTTGCTGATTCTCTCCTTTCTCTTTTGCTCTTGCAGTGCTGAAGGAAGCCATGTTTCAGGACAGAGCAATGGGAGAGATCCCCAAGCCCTTGCTAAGGCTGTACAGATTCACCAAGACACCTTACGCACCATGTACTTTGCTTAATTATTTTAAAAAGTCTATGAGAACGGAGCCTATTCACAAAAAGGAAGAAATGCAGAATTAAAGCCACATACAGTGTATGTTTCCAAGAGGGAGGGGGTCAGTTCATGAGGGGGATGCCTCTGCCACTGCTGAACCTGATCTGGGGGGAGGGAGGGGGAAACAGGCCTTATCCTTGTCTTGATGCAAGGAAGATTGTTTACTTCACCGAGAACACGGCACTATTATGCAATATGAAACCAGCCAACTGCTTTTGAAGCAGCCTCCAAAGGGAAGTGCTGCCATCATTGTTGTCGTCTTTTCCTTTGTCTGTTTTTTTCATTGTAGTCAAACCCTTTTTTATGCCTTTACCTCAAGTTGCTCAGCAGCACAACTCTTTCTGCAAAAAAAGAAAAAAGAAAAAATAATTATTATGGTATTAAACTTATAGGAACAATCAAAGTGATTGTTGGGTGGGTGTGGGTGGGGGAAGTTAGGTAGGGAGAATGTGCAAAAACGTTTTTATCTTTTTGTACCCCTGTGGGTTGCAGATGGCTTCCCCTCAGTGGCTGTCAGCACTTGACTGTGACCATATCAAGTGTATATTTGGGGGAACAGCTCTGAAGAGTATGTTGTGAGAGGTGTGTATTTTGCACATGCAAGTCCACCAGTCCTAATGTAGTTTAGCCAACGGCTGCCTTTCATGTCTGTTTTCAAAACTTGGAGTTGCTCAGTTCAAGTCAGTTTTGGTAACAAAACCAAACTGTCTACTTTTATGCCAGCAGTAGCAATACAGCCTGGTAAATCTAATGATGCTGCTGCTGCTTTCTCCTTGTTCAGAAGTTCCAGCTGATTTTCCATCATCTGCTGTGCATATACCTTCTGATGACATCAGAGTCTCCCCGTTTCACAGGGTGGCCTATCATCACTCACGAATGGATGCTAAGAGTTGAGATCTTTCTTTTTTAAAAAACGGATTAGTTGACTTGCTGCCTCTCACTTTAATGTGATTGCGTATATCTATATCTATATATACATGTACTTTGAGGTTTAGCTTCCTCTTTTATATTTATTAGAGTAATAATAATGCTTTAATTTAAATCAGTGTATTGGCAACAGTTTTTATGTTGAGAAACAACTGTTTTAAGAGAACTGACAAATTTTTTGCTATCTTTTAGTGCAATAAGCTGTTGCAAAGGAGGAGAAATACGGTCTGTTTTTGCTGCACACAAGCAGCAGTGTTTAACACCACTATAGGTGGGAGAATGGACACGTCCATGCATGTGAAAGGACAATGTTAGCCTTAATTTTGAAAGGAAAGTCATGTATTGGGGAGGGGTTTTTTTAAAATAAAAAAAGCAAACCCCGTCATGCTGCTAGCGGTTTGCAAGCTTTAATACTGTTTTGTAACAGGAATTTTTGCTGCGCTGCACCGTGGGGTTTAAGGGCATTTTTTTTCCAGCTTAGAGGACATCCAGAATCTTTAGCTCTGTCCAAACAAAACTGGGCAAAAGTCTAAAACTTATGAAGAGTTTAAAAAGCAATTTTTGATCATATAGACTTTCCTTTTGAAACTGAGTGCTTCATTTCACTTTACAAAATAAAGTTACACGTGGCTGGGATACATTTAAATGAGATCACTGAAATGTGAATCAGATGAATGGGCCTTGTTTTATTTCATTCCACTTTAAAGCTGAAGCAAAGTATTTCACAAGAAATTGGAAAGTGAGCATTTTGACTCAACAGCAGGGATTCAAGGATGTTTTGCACTTTGTAAACACACGAACTGCATTTTTGACTGCTTTATTTGCACTGGTTTTATAGTATGTATGCAGACAGATATACTGCAAATGATTCATATGGGCATTGTTAGTAACCCAGCCCTACTGAAACAAACCAGCCATTCTCCACATGAAAACCATTTAACTGGTTGAAGTATCTTGCTTATCTCTCTGCTCTCTTTAAAGTGACCCACTACTTGTCAGTTTACTGTATTTTAAGCTGAAACGTCTGAGCCCAGTTTGCTCTAACAGGCACAAACCATTCTTATTTTCTTTCCACCACAACCTATGTACCAGAAAAATGAAGTACTGTGTTTTCTATGCTTTCTTGTGCAGACATATATGCTGCTGCTTATGGTGTCTCAAAGTGCATTACTGCACATGATTCAGCAAAGTTTACTCCCAGTTTGAGTGAAATGGTACAGTACACATTTAAAGTTTTGGGGGGCAAGAATCAAAGTGCACTTGACATCATTGTCATAGGGAATCAGCTTGCATTTATGGGGTTGGGACAGGGATGCTAGGTACTAGGGTGAAAGGAAACTGACAGCATCAACAATCCCTTGGTAAATTGAGCTGAAAGTAGTTGTTATTTTCATGCCTCCAGCCTCTGTAAGTGTCTAATCTGACAATATATTATGCACTGTACTTACCTTTGAATTCCTAGCAGAAAATGGCAGCAGGGGGTTTAGTGCAGATAACAGCCAATGGACCCAGACTTTACCTCCTTTGCCTGTCCTTTTTTTGCCTGAAGTGCATATGCATCATGTTGTCAGCACCTTCTACTAAAAGTCATTGAGGCTTTGATCCCATATTATGGTCATAATATGGTAAAGTTAGAACAAGCATTTTCAAATGGTAACATGAAGTTTTCTTCCAGTTGACTGACACTGCAGAAAGTTCTAGTGCAGATTTTCATCCCCCCCCCATAATTAGTTTTTTTTTTAAAGAGCTCATTTTAAAGTGTGTTGTGGAGCAGCGGGGCTTCTCTTTCTTTTTACAAAATACATTTTAGCTGTTTACACCAAGATATACTATAATATTTATTTCCTGGCATTCAAGAATGGTGGCTTGGTGTTCTCTGCTACATTCAGCTCTCTCCCCATAAAGTAAAGCTGATTTACAAGCCCATTGGCAAAGCACCTGTAAAGTATTAGTACCTGGTGCTAGTGTCGTTGGTTTTCATATGGAGAGTAGCTGGTAACTTAAAAACAAAAATACTCAAACTCATCATAAAGTGCCGATAAATGTTCATAATCAACTTACAGGTGTTGAGGGCCTCACTTCTTACAATACTATAGCTGCTATATTTATTTAAGTGGAGGTGAACAATTACTGCACTAGAGAATGAGGGCAGGTGAGCAGAAATTGAAGCTTTTTAAGATGTGGTATTCTAGTTTTTGTTATCATTTCAAAAGCAATTTTAATGGTGTGATATAACAATGGGTGCTGTTTAACCAAGATTATAAAATAGCCAGAGATTCTTCCTTAAAAACCTTTGTTTTTAAAAGACTTAAGATATATTTTGATGTTTGCAGTGGAGAATGGGAGTGGGGGGAAATAAATGGTACCTCATCTGTGATGGCAGTTTCCAGTATATTTTTCACAAGATTATATGGACTTTTATTTTTGTACATGCTCTTAGTTTAAAAAAATAAGATGAAAAAAAAAGCTTTCTTGAATTTAATGTGCTTACATGGATATCTCAGCCTGTTCAGCCTATGTAGTATAGAGGTATAGGTTTAACAGTCGTCTATATCCAGCTTTGCCTTGTTTTTTAGTATGTGTATTCCTGCCTAAAATGGTGGCACTAACTGTTTTTTTTTTTTTCTTGAATCCAATTTGTCCTAGATCCCACTTGTACTTGCAGGTGCCACTGTCTTTCCCTCATAACTTGAGATACTTGAGAGGTGCCTGGAGTTGCCTAGAGCCTTGTCTTAGACACTTTATCTGTAAGTGAATAAGATGTGCTCTCCCATGGGCTGAAACTTTCACCTTGTGCCATAAGGCTTGCTATCTGTCAGGCACAATCCCAGTTCATTTAATCTAGATGTGTGTGAGGAATGATTTTCCTCCCCCATCCTCTTTTGACTAGCCTGCAAGTAGTAGTAGAAGGGAAACACACAGGAACTGTATTGGCCAAGTTTGGTTTAAAACACACTGCAAAAATAATCTAGTATGAGACCACTTGAGCTGCCCTGGCTCAATGCTGGGGAATTCTAGGAACTGTAGTTTTCTGAAGCATTTAGCCTTCTTTGTCAGAGAGCTCTGGTGCCACAAGGAACTACAGTTCCCAGTATTCCCTAGGACTGGGACAGGGCAATTAAAGTGGCCTCAAACTGGATTATTTCTGCAATGTGTTTTGGACCTTTCTTGGTTATCTCAGCAACAACTGCCAAGAAATGGCACAGTTACAAGCACTAACCTGAAAGGTTTGTTATGTAGGATCTTTCAGACTGTGTGTGTGTGTGCACATATGGGTGTGCATGCATACAATTGTGTTAAAATGAAATACTTCTGCAGTGCTAGTGTTAATGTTAAAAACAACAAGGCTATTTCTCAAAGCTGCCTTTTTGGGGTGATTCCTAGGGCAGTTTCCTGCAAGACTACATTCCTAAAGATTGAAAGTCAGTCTTCTTCAAGATACCTTTTGATTCTGTCTTGTTTCCCCATATTCATTCTTGTTTTTAAGAATGAAGCATCAAGTAGACCTATAATCTTCCTATTCTTTTCCTTAATAATAGCAGCAATCTCATGCTCTCAGAATTTCTGCTTAGAAAAGGAGGTTCACTGAATGAAATATCTATGGGAACCATAAAGGAAGATTACTTTTTCAAATCAGTGTAAACCTGACAAAAGTTATCACCATTAGTGTTCTTTCCTTTCTAAATGTGGTATTGGAAATTGGTGTTGAAAGTAGGGCTGGATGTGTGTGTCTTGGGGGGTGGGTGGGAGCAAAGCATAATTCTTAATCAACTTCCACTTCCCATTTTGTTCACTTTAAGGCAGTTTGCACTTGTATGTTGATTGCTTTATTAATGCAACATCAAATAATGACTGGCATGTATAAGAATGGCAATCACAGGTTAAACACCAGAGAATTTTCTCTACTGTCTCCAGCATAATAATGTCTCAATAGAGGCAATTCACTTGGCCAAACTAAAAGTCATCCTGTGAATGAAAGGCAAGGTGTATTTGGTCTGTAAATGTGTTTGAATAATTGGATAATTAACTCTCATTGCAGGCATACTAATACTTGTAAATAATATGTTAATTTTACTTTCATGAAAGATGAAGGCAGGACCCTGAGTTATGACTGCCCAATATATTCTCTGTATTCTCTGTCGTTTTGTTGCTGATAATGAGCTGATGGCTAATAGCCAACAGAGTGGGGGGTAATTGATAGAGGCCTGACATGGGAATAGTAGTCTAACTTGTAAAGCAAACTGAAAAAACACTCCATGGGACATGAAATATTGACAGAGGATGCTAGTCCTATGAGTCACAATGTTTTCTTACTAAAATTTTGTTTGATTTACCTCTGGCAGGCATTTCACTGTAAAAGCAAAGTAGCCCTGCCCTCTAAGTCTTGGGGAGATTTATTTATGAAAAGTAAGATAGTCCTCAAAGTGCCTTTTTTAGAAGATGGTGCTGTTGTTGTTCCCAAAGTTGTGTATGGCTGGGGGAAAGAAACTGAAATATTTAATAAAAATATGCTAAGTTCTCAATAATATCACTAGTAGTGTTGGACACTACATAGTGGGTCTCCCCTGTGTTTGGACCAAAATGATTATGGACCATATTATATTTGGGAAAGGGGATGATACTGATATATGATCAAAATTCACTGTGTGGATCTGAAATACTTAAATATTTTAGAGCAAGTAGTTCAAGACCGTATAAGAATAGATACTATTCAGAAGCCGGAATTGGATAAAGGCTGTGTATCCCTACGTTCTAGGCTCCAAATGTTAAAAATTCTTTGTTTGTTCAGGAAATATATGAACTTCAATTCCTTGCAATAAGAGAGATGACAGCAAAAATGGCCTTTCCCTTCAGAGCAAACCTGTTGTCCCTGGAATTCATTCTTTCTCCTTCTCTTTTATCATACCTTTCAGCTACTTTGAACTTGCTATCAGTCAGGGAAAGGTTAATAAACATTACACCTCAGTAACAGCTTAATGCTGCAGAAGTAATAATAATAAAGTTGGATTACACTGTAAAACTACTTGTACATGCCTGTAAAGAATAATGAATGAAAAATGGTCTTAATGATATCAAGATAATATTTTTCAAATATAAGTTAGATGTATTGGTTGATTGGGTAGATATACACACCGTCTTCTATTTTGACTTGTTGGTTTGCTTTCTTAGAGAAGAGTTTCTTTGTTCTCCCTGAAGTTGCCACTTTATAAGGTGAACTTCCAGGGGAAAATTTAAAAAACCATCCAATTTAGTATTGGCCTTCAGCATACTGGAACACAGTTGTATACACTCACCCTACTTTTTAGATAGGTCAGATTTTTTTGGTGCACCACTGAATTGTACAGGAGGCCAGTTCCTCATGTGAGATATAGTCAAATGCCTCGCCATACCAAGAGAAAAACCTCTTGTTTTGAGCTGGGTGGCAGATTACTGTAGTCTGTTATGAGGTCATCTATTGGCAAAAGTATAAGTAGTGGCCTGCCTATGAGTACAATTGGCCCTTTGGATCCATGGTTTTGTTTTTTTTTTGTACTGGGATGCGAAAAAGCGCTAATAATCACACCCCATATTATTAAATAGCGGTGACACGAATGTGCACACTTGGATGTATCCTCATTCACGCCTTCACCTTTTAATAATATGGGATATGACAATCTACAAATTATTGCATTTGCAGATCCACAGTCTGCTGATCTGATGGGCCAACCGATGTTCAAACTGTACTTTTGCCTATACTTGGCCATAATACTGACCTCCTATACTTAGGATCAGGTGGTCCTGACTCAGTTACTCTCTAGAAGCATGGATACTTTTATGACTGCAAGCACCAGTTTTGGCCTGCTGCCTTAATCAACATGTGCATTGCCTATTAATTTCTGCATATTTTGTATTCATTAATAAGATTATATAAAACGCAATGTATTATTAATTGTTCAGTATGCACTGTGATGTCTGAATTCATAGTAACTTTAGTAACATAGTAAGTGACTTTTTAAATTAACTATATAATATTATGTCAATAGTTCAGTTACTTTGGACTGTTCCAGTGTCCAAGCCTAGCTGAATGTTTAATAGGGCATATGTTTTGATTTTATATTAAAAGTTTCTTGACTATTACATCCCAAGGAACTGAAATGCTAACACAAAAGTGGGCGGCTTAAAGGGGACATTGAAGCACCGGCCTTTCTGAAATGGTTACTGTTACTTCCTGTTTGAACAGGCTGCCTTAGAATAGATTGCAATGTCAGCTTTTGCTAAATTATGATTCTAAAGGTGTAATGTCTACTCCAGAGATAACCCTCTAGAAGAACTGGGGTTGCAACCCAATTAAAAACATTTTAGCCAATTGTACAATAGCCAACCAGTTAAATGTGTATATGGATAAAGAAAATATTTCAGAAGCAAGAAGACTATTTTCTTTGTGTTTAGGTGATGGGCATACATGTTTGAACATTAATCTCAGACACTTTTTCTATATATGAGAGAAAAGTGAATAGCTCACAATAATTTTCTCTTTAAAATATGTGAAATCTGCTTCCTTGGGGCAGGAGCACCTTCTTAATTGATTTAATGTAATCAAGTAAACAAATTGATATAAGTGTTGCATCCCTAATCAGAGGAAAAATTAAATTGTTTAATTGATGTTACAATCCTGTACTTAGCCTAGGTGTAGGGGATTGCCTCTGAATAGACATGCATACAGTTGCACTGTAAAAGTATCTTAGTCCCTCTGACTTTGCCATCTATGAGAAGAGATAAGCTATCTTTTCATTCCTGGTGGCCTCTTAAAGAGTTGTTTGTGTATATTTCCAAACTTTTCTCATCAGTATCTTACTTTTGATACTTAATCATAGAAGGATTTACAAACCTGAACATGTATCAAAATATAAGGAATGGGAATGAAGACTTTAAAATGATGGGGCTGCTTCTGCTTGGTGTTTTGTGTCTGAGGATTTCACAGGCTAATTTTCTAGAGCTTGACAAAGTTACTTTTTGGACTAAGTGCTCAGAATTCGCCAGCCAGCATGGGAAGTGCTTTGGCCTCTCAAAGAAAAACATTATACCTGCAACTCTCCTATGTGAGGGCTCCTCATGATCTTCCATCAAAGACACAATGATGGGATCCTGATCTGTTCAGTTTTAGCAATTGTGCAGCATTAAGTCTTGCACCCCTCTTTTCACCCCATTAAGTAACAATATACTCATAGCTTCTTTTCAGCCTGCTGGGATTTTTACCTTCTGTTTTATAGTCAGCTTAGTTCCCCTTGTGCCCCTAGCACACACACGCTTTCTGTGTCCCTAGTTTGTAATAATCATGCTCATGGATTTGTAAAGGCCATGATCCCAGAATCTTACTTCCTAGTAGCATAGATGAGGTAGAAAGGAACTATTTCCATATATCACTATTTATTGTTGTTGTTCCGTGCCTTCAAGTCATTTCAGACTTATGGTGAACCTAAAGCAAATCTATCATGGTGTTTTCTGGGGCTGAGAGTGTGTGACTCGCCCAAGGTCACCCATTGGTTTTCCATGTCTGAGCAGGGAATTGAACCCTGATCTCCAGTGCCGTGGTCCAATGCTCAAACCACTATACCATGCTGGCTCTTTATATCACTATACTGCTCTAATATTGTATAGGCATCCCAACCCCTTGATTTGCTGTTACCAGCTGCCCTGTGCCCCTGCAGCTACTCCTGGCTGCTGGTGCTTGAACTTTCATTGCAAATGCATTGTTGGGGGAAAGAGTATCTGTATCAGTCAGATTCAGCAAGCCTGGATTCAGCCTCTATATCTTATTGTGGAGGAGACTGCAAGCTGCATAATAGAGCGTGTTCTTAAAAGTAACATGTCTAAGCTTTGGAGAGGGAGCATGCTTTGTAAAGAAAATCTGGTTCTTAAGCCTGCTTTTGGTGGGAAAGGGGATTAAACTTCTCACCTAGAGATCTTCTCCTCTTTATTTGATGTAAAGTATTACAGAACTCTTTCCCCAGTTAAATGGAACCCAATTTGCGATTGGTTAATTAAAACATGAATTATATTGTGTAGTGCCAATCCTTCCTTTGGAAGCACTTTAAATGCCTCTATAGGTCTAGGCTTGACCAATGGCTATGCAAAGGGTGCAGAATCCTCTTGATGATTATAGAGTTTTCATCATACGTTTTGCTTTGTATTTCAGCAGTGCATTTTTCTTCTTCTTTCTGCCCACACTCCACAGCATAAAATGTTGAGTAATACTTCTTGCGTAAGCAAGTAAACTAGAAGCATTTATTTTCTTTTTTGTGTCATCCATTTTACTGATGTTTTTTAAAAACAGTCTTTATGGGCGAGCTATACTCTTGGTTTGGTGTTTGGATCTTTGGGAGGTGGATTACATGAATTTGTAAGATAATTGTGCCGTAAATGTAATGGAGCTGTGTAATGAAGGTGAGCTTTTGGTGTGAGGTAAACTATTTTGGAAGAAGAACAGGGCTTGGGAGAGCTTCTTTTATGGGCTACAGTTCCCTGGATCCTACAGCCAGCGTGTCACTGGCCTTTCTGGGAGCTGTAGTCCAAAAAAGTAACATGTCCAAGCTTTGGAGAGGGAGCATGTTTGAGAAGACAGCATGCTCCAGTTATTTGCTGACAGTGAATATGAAGGGTTTTTCTGTGGGTTCAGAGAAAAAATTGTGTTCAGATGGATTGTAGTGTTCAGATGGATTGTACAGCTGGGCAAAGATCAGCAGACTATGTTAAGGTCATGAAGACTTGTGTGGCGGAAGCAGACCAAGGTTCATGGAGTCTAGCACTCTGTCTCTCCTACAGGCAAGGCATGAAAGTTGACTCCCTTGATAGGTATCCAGTATCTGTGACTCAGGTGTGCTGAACTGCAGCACTGAAGCATAAATTGATTGTATGAAGATTGTGCACAGGTATGTGTACATTAAAAGAAATGTTTTCCCCGGCCACTTCCACCTCAAACTGGTGCCCTCTAGATGTGTTGAAGAATAACTCCCTTCCTTCCCAGTGGGTGCATGTTTGGGGGATGTTGGGAGATGTAGTAAAGTACGATGGAAGGACACTGGGTTGGTGAAGGCTGCACTAGGCTAATTTTGCACATTGGTCAGAGATTGCCTAGTGTTTGGTGTACTGTTTTCCCAGTGAATCTTCCCAATGGTTCCGAATCAAGAATGTTCTCTTTAAATTTCAAGATGGCTCTCTTTGTGCTGTTTACAGTATTGGGAAGAGGTTTCATATGTAAAGTGTGTTGAATCCAAAGTACTGTGAAGTATATTCTGTAAACATTTGTGGAAGTGTCTGCACAAGAGTTCATATACAGCTAAGGTAGTGATAAGATGTTCCATGGCAGGGTTGCTACAAGCAGAGGACTATACTAGGTTTCGTTCAGTTTCAGGGAGTCTTCTGTAAACAGAGGACGCCTTCTGCATGTGGAAGGAGGACTTTGGGTTCAAACCTGTATCTTTCTTCCACATGGCAGTTCAGCCCATCTGGGAGAATCTTCACAAAAAGTAGCATCCTATTCACTCATGGATGTGGGAGTAAAGCATCCATCCTTTGTGAATCGCTTCTTCAGTGCAGCAAGCCCAAATACCATGGAGAAGGGCAAATGAAGTGCTTAGCAAAAAAGACTGGAGTGAGAGGCTAAAAATCTTGGCTGAAACTAAATTAGCAAATAAAGCTCCTGAAATATAGGGCTTAGATGCAACTAATGTTTACTTTTTTCCTAAGTGACTATTCCTGGAGCATTGTGTGCTTTATTGTTGAGATTTAAAGAACATGTAAAACAAAACTAAAATAATTTACCTTTCGTTGGTTAATTATGAGAGACATGCCAAAATAGATCCCAGTTAACTTAGGACATCAGAAAACTTTAAAAAAAATTCTGAATGAATTTTATTTTGGAAAACCACACATTTTCTAGGAAAATGTTCTTATAGATTCAGCATCTTTTGAGTGTTGGCTTAATTAGGCCCCATTCTGTTTGGGCTTAGCTTTGGCTTGTTTGAGCAGTTTTCACTCCAGTTTGGGATATGGGTTGTGTGAAAGTGTCTTCAGTTTGCCTGAGTGTAAATCATTTTGTGAAGGCTGGTACATCATTCACTTGTGGTCAGCAGGGAGATTTGTGTTAAAATGAGAGCTTGAAGAAGTTACCATTTTGAACTAGAGCTCCTAAAATTCATCTGACAAACTTCGCCATTCCAACCATGAAGATTCTGGCAGTTTTCCGAAAAAGTAATTTTTCCAAGCTCTGTACTGTTCCAGTTTAGCATTTCCTTAGACTTGAGAACTGTGTATAAGTAATCATTGTAACCAATCCAGGTTTCTTTCAATGCACACTGAAGAAAAAGGTCTCAAGTGTTTTGTTTTATAGCACAGCCATATGGTTTAGCAAGTTTTCTGTCCTGAAGGCTTGTTGAACAATCAGTTCACTTTGGCCTCTGCTTTTATTCGCACTGGGTTTTTCCAAGATGGCAGAGTGACAAGCACTGGCAGGAATGGATGGCCCATTGAGAAAGGCAGAAGAGGGTAACTTGTGATGATGTGTGTAGTTGGTTGCACAGAGCTCCTTCGCACATGACTGTTAACTCTATGGGTAAGTTCTGTGTAGGAGAATCACATGTACGGGTGATTAAAACAGAGGTGTCTGTTTTGTCATATCCCCACACAGTGAGAACCATCCCTTCAAGATGAATGTACGGAGGATAAAATGGGCCTGGGTATATTTGTCATATATGAAAGTGGACAGGAGGTACATGCAAGGTTTTTCCACACAGAAACTAACTATGAAGAAAACAATAGTATGTGAAAGAAATATGCTACTAATAGGCAAAAGCTGCATTAAGAATGTAGTATAAGCATCCACTCTGTGTGTGTTTGTGTGTGTTTGTGTGTGTGTATGTGTGTGGTTATGGGGAGAACTGAAGCGCTATCCTAAAGACATTCCATTCACTGTGGGTCCATTGGGTATTTAGCTCTGCACCAAGTAGTTGGTTGCTATAAGTAATATATAGCAAAGTACATTAAAGATGCCTCATTGCCTTTGCCAGGGGCATTGCCTTGGTGACACCAGTACTATTCTGTGTGCCATTGCTAGGACACATTTCTTTAGAACCCAGCTGTATGCCAGGTATATCTTCATGTTCTCCTGCAGACATGCTGGTGTTGCACTTAAGCTAATGCCCATGGATATGAAACTCCTGAGAGCATCCTCTTGTTTTGTAGGGTACTGCCATTTTGCATAGGATGTGTTTAAATCTCCGGGTGTCCTTTGCTCCCCACCCCCATAACAAAAATGTGCTCATGTTGAGCTAGTGCAATGTATCTGGGGTTGTCTTAGTTTTCCTTCCTACAGGTGGACAGATGGATGGCAAGTGCATTGATAAAAAGCCTTTACAATTTTTACTTTTTAAACCACCTTGACCGTGTGTGCCTCTTTGTATTGCAAATGTGAGTTGCAACAAATTGGGGAGAGGGTGGGTGGGTTGGTTTATATATATATATATATATATATATTATATATATATATATAGCAAATCTGTATTTCAGTATGTTTTTAAAAATGTAATCTGATTACCCAGAAACAATGTGTCCCCTCTCCCTCCATTCTTTGCCCTGCCAAGTAAACTGCCCTTGCCAAAACCTTTTAGCTATCTTCAGGTTTTCTTCCAGTTTGGTTAAATATCAGCTTGTTGTCATCTTCTCTATATTCACTATTGTCACATATCCATCAGAATTATCAGAGATTGTATTGGCTCTTAACACATTTGGTTGAAATAGGCTAGGTTTGTAAGCCTATATCAACTATGTAAAGATTACATCTTGAATTGGCATGCAAGGCCATATTGC
This sequence comes from Phrynosoma blainvillii, assembly GCA_026167975.1. NCBI lineage: Eukaryota > Metazoa > Chordata > Lepidosauria > Squamata > Phrynosomatidae > Phrynosoma > Phrynosoma blainvillii. The sequence continues at coordinate 25,715,723 of JANUYF010000008.1, forward strand.
TGTAGTGGCATAAGCCTCTTCTCTTGCTGAAGTCATGAACAGAAATTGAGGCTGGTCAGTGTATCTGTAAATGGCTACTTAATCTGTAAATCAGATTAAAGTCACAAAACCAAACATTCTGAAAGAATTACCAAACCCGAACTGCCAAAAATTTTGTTGGAATGTGATTTTTGTTGTTGTTCTAGTTTTTAAAACATTTTTTCCCATTTGAGGAAGGAAGGGAATGCTGAAATGAAAGGGGGATTATTGCATTTAAAAGCAGTCCAACTACAATAGGACTTAAATCCACATAACAGAGCAATCACAATGCATCTGCTATGAACAAAATATCCTCAGCACATGGTTTATAGCATGGGTGCCATATGGGGCATAAGTAGTGGAGGTTTGTGGCACATCTGGATAGGAGTGGGGGCATGAGACATACACTCCTGGCTGCCTTTCTAGCCCTTCTCTGTTTTTTGCGCCTTCCTCTTCTCAAGACACTAGAGGTAAACCACATCTGGGGCCAGGGTTGAGAGAGGTAGGTGATTTGTGGTACTCTTGCCAAATAGGTTGATCACCACTGCTTTATAGAGTAGCAAGATGTGTCATGTTACATCAGAATATGCAGTGCCTCTGATGTTTTGTCTCTGTGTTTGAATACCCAATGTGGTTATGAAATCACCCTAAAATACCTGAAGTAAATATAAAGCCTGGACAAGCAATCATTTTTAGAGTTGTTGGTTGTCCTGGTTTTTGGGGGGGTGGGGTGGGGGTCAACATGTTATGTTATGAAATGTATCATACCTGTCGGTTTTTGAAGTTACACTCTTCAGTTCTTGTTTTGTTGCTCACAAGTATGTAACCATACTAAATTCAATCATGGAACTCCTGAGCCAAATCTGTCCCTAAAGTTGTTTTTCTGTGACAGACTCCACTCCTTTTTGTGTTTTGTTTTGGATTTATTACTATTTTTTGTCAATTTCTCTATACTGGAAGGACTCTGTGTTGTGTGTGTGTTGTTTTTTTTTTAAGTAAAACAATTAGTGTTGCTTTGCTTTGGTTTGAAGTGTAACTTTCACTAATAACTGCAATAAATACGCTTTGCTCCAGAACTCAAGTTCGTGTCCAAACTTTGCTAATGGTTGCTGTCTGAGGTGGGAATCTGCATGTATAGGATTTTGCTTCACAGTTCAATTTACATCATTCATGCCTGTCTGTTCCTGCCAAAGCCTGAAACTGTGTTTCAATGTTTGTACCTCTGATTCAAAGATGAGGCTTGAAAATAGTAGTCAACTTCTGCTACAAACATTTAAGTCCTTTTAATCATATCCAGGACAATGTCCTTGCCCTTTCCTTTGCGATTTGTGACTACATTGCTTACAGGGAACATATAAAGTTCTTTCTCACAAAGTTCTTAAAGTCCATTGCTACCTATTTATCCATCCATCCTAGTTAAACATTGCTAACATGGCATATACATGCACAAAAGAGCCTAGATGTGTAAGAGGTTGACTTAATCCTGAAAGAGACCGAAGAGCAACAGATTTGTCTTTGGGACGTAAAGATGGAATCTATGAAACCGATAGGACATTGGTTTGGCATTTGTAATAGTTGTGACCTGCTGTTAGTTTCTCACATAATCTCAACATTTTCATTTCTGGCCATTGCTATTCTACAACTTCATGCCAGAACATTCTGTTCTAGAAAAGTAGCACTACCCAATTTTTCTAAACCAATGGGAAGAACAGAATTACTAGGATGCTCCGATCAAAAATTCCATATTTTTATTTTCTTCTAGTAATGAAAACTCTTTGAATGAATGTATTGCTTGCCAGGCAGATTACAAAACACAATTACAGTTCGACAGTTTCCTCCTCCTCTAATCTTCATTTGAAGGTTGTGGTGGGGAAGTTAACCAATGTTTGGGAAATCAGTTTTGTTTTTTTACTTAAAGGTTTTGAGTCTTCAGGGTTTGCCTAATTCAGCTAGAATCACTCCAAGGAGCCCTCAATGGTGTTTTTATCTTCTTGATGACCTCCTCAGGATAGATCATTCTCCAAACCACCCATTAAAGCTGAAAGTTGAGCTGAATCTGAATTTACAAAGGCTTTGCCTTTGAGACGCAACCACCAGCCTGCTCCCCAAACCACAGAGCTGCTTGCTTTTACTTGTTAGATTTAATTTCCCCTATGCCTGTAGCTGCACATATAAGCCGTGAAAATCAAGATGGAGAGATGTGTAAATGAAGTCAGTTAAAATTCAAATGAGCATTTGTCTTTTTCAAGACCCTTATTTAAAGTTTCATAATGATAGATGTTGGCACACTAGATGCAATGGGAGCCTTTTGGAGTACTCTGGGTAACAGGAGATCATGGAATGGCCTATTGCCTTGGAAGGAAATTAAAAGAAATACGAGGAGCATGCAAGCAAAATGTGAGCCTAATTGCTGAGAGTTGTGTACTGAAGATAAAATTCATTTGGATCCTGCTTTGGATTGTGAGTCGTACACCTTAGAACACTTCCGTTATGACCTTCATCTTGGCTCCAAAACAGAGCCTTTGGAAATCTAAAACTTCTATATTGAAGTACAACAACATCCCAAATCCGCAAGACCGTGAGCCTACCAAGATGCGCAAAATACATGTTGCAAGCTTTCAAAGCTCCACCGACTTCATCATGCAAAGGTGTTAAAAATCATACAGGAAAAAGAAAATTATGATGATGTTAGAGTCACAGACCTACATTTTGTCAAGATGTTGTTTTCAGTTAAGATAGTATGAAGGGATATTCTTGTAGCCAGGCCATGTAGGTTCTAGGAGACAGAGTCATAAAGCCCAGGAAGTAAAATTTAAATTCCATTAGCACCTCAAAGAAATACTTCCTTTGAGACCCAGGTTGAGATCCAAAATGTAGGGGTTTTTTTTAAAAAAAAGAAGAAGCTGGAACAGTTTCTGAGAAGTTAATGCTATACATCTCCAAAATACAGCAACTGGAAGTAAAAACAGTGGTGAAGGGAACTTTGTTGTAGTTATTTTCTGTTCAGAAGCTAGATCTAAAGTCCTTCCTTGCAAATTGCCATTTAATGTTAAGGTGGAAATAGACAATTGGGGGCACAGTTTCTCCCCAAAGGATTGTAGATCCTCTCCATCTATGCACACTCCCCCCCCCCCAGCATTTCATAAGGAAAATGGATTTAAGTGCTGGACACCAGTTTATTCCATGCATCTGAGAAAGTAGACCAAGTCTACAGAAGCATATACTACAACATCTTTTGCTTGAGGAATAGTGATGCAGCCAAAGTAGTTCCTCAGGCTTTCTGACGTGGGGTACTGGCAGTGTTTTTAATGCCAGGAACCTATACCATATTTGTGCCCATTAGCTACAATTCTATCTTTCTTTCCTCGAAACTTACAGTAGACTGGCATCCAATGGCTTACAGACCGGCACTGATCCATGGACCACCGCTGTGAGTAATACTGAGATAAAGGTGGTGGTGATCACATTGATAAAGAAGCAGCATGCCGGCATGAAGAAGAGCACAGTTTTGCAGAAAAAGCAAGACGTGGACTCACCCTGAAGTTGGAAAAGGGAACAAAAATGATGTATTGGTGCTCAAAAGGTACGGAACAGTTGCCAATATACCTGGTTTCTGCTTTTCATTGTGAAAAGTAGCAGTCTAGTGGTAGGTCTGATCCTAGCTACTTAGGTTGTTTTGGGATTGTTACCCTTCACATTGGAAGATAATGGGCGATTCTTACCTTTCTCATTGATTCAACTGCCATTCCCCCTTGACTGGATTGTGTGTCTCAGGCTTGTTGTTGTGTGCCATCAAGTTGTTTCAGACTTAGGTGACCCTATTACAAGGTTTTCTTGGCAAGTGTTCTTCAGACGAGGTTCGCATTGTCTTCCCCTGAAGCTGAGATCGTATGACTTGCCCAAGGTCAGCCAGTGGGTCTCTATGGCTGAGCGTGGATTCGAATTCTTCTCCAGAGTTGTAGTCCAACACTCAAACCACTACACCACTCCAAAAAAAAGGACTATGTTGGCCATTCCCTCATAAGCACTGCTCTTCTCTAGGCAGGGATGCATGTCTCATTGAATTTTCGAAAGTATGTGTCATTGTTTTGAGCCCAATAGCCACCAAAATTATGGCTGGAAACCTGGGACTGAGAGGAATACTCCCTTGTTTGCTAAAATGAGAGATATTACATGCTCACAGCACAAGATGTTTCCAGGACAAAGCTGGTAAGATCACCATTTTTCTTTGAATACTCAAAATATGATACACAAACAAATTCTCCGGCTAAGACAAGTGTGAATGAAACAGGTTTAGATTAAATCAAAAAGGTGTTTTATTTCACAGAATTTGAAAGCTATACAGTGAAATAATTCAAAAACACTGGAAAGAACACTGTGCAGATTAGATAAAGGAATATAACGTTTTTTCAGGAGTCTGGTATAAAACTGCACCTTTGGAAACGAAAATGTTAGTTTTTAAGAAGCCAATATTGTGAACAGAGGAAAAAGTTGTTGTGTTTTCTTGGAACAACAAATATCATTTCATCCTCTGTACTTCCTTGACAGGTGGGAAATTCTATGACAACTTTGCAGAATTAATATTCCTTCAGAAGAAAAACTACAAGAAACGTTGGCCTACATGTAGTTGCTAGTTTCAACTAGAGTAAACCAACTGAATCAATGGGATGTATACAAGGGTTAGCTTCACCATTCAGCAGTTGCTTCATTGGGTCCATTCTAGCTGAGACAAGCAATTGGATTTAGGAATATTGGTTAGGGATATTATGTAGCTTGTTCAGTAATAAATTTGAAATGTGGCAGCTGAAGAAACAGAATAAAAAAGCAAACAGACTACTGCAGCATCTCCTAGCTTGAGTGTTCTTTCTCATTAATAACTTTTGCCATCTTGATCCACACTCTTGATGTTGCTTGGCCACATGTCTCCTGGTTTTCATCTGTGAAATGCTAGAAGATACGGACTTTCTACCTTGACCGCTAGTGGCCCTCCAGGACTTCAGGTAAGAAGCTTTCTCTTTCACTTGTTCATTGATTGTCTTAAAGTGGAGGCCTCTCAAACTGAACTTCTAGAGTGAAAGCTTGAACTCCCAACACAAATCTCAATTTGGAAGGATTACTGAGGTTGGGGAATGGCAGACATATGTACACTTTTGAAAGACCTGTCTCGCACAATGTCATTCACAATGTGGGATGTAGGAGTGCTTGTTGTAGTTCCACCTAGCTCCTTGCAGATCTGAATTGATCATCTATATCAGATCCACCACACATCAAAAAATTTCTCCAGGTGTTGCAGTACCAGCACAGTTTTTCAGTGTGCTGTTGTTGTTTGCCTTCAAGTCATTTTTGACTTGTGGCAACCCTAAGGCGAACCTATCACAGAGTTTTCTTGGCACGTTTCTTCAGAGCGGGTTTGCCATTGCCCATCCTCTGAGGCTGAGAGACTGTGACTTGCCCAAGGTCACCCAGTGGGATTCGAACCCTGCTCTCCAGAGTCATAATCTGGTGCTCAAACCACTAAACGGTGCTGGTACTGCGACAGAATCCTTCCCATCCTTAAAAATAAAAGAACAAACAAGCAATGCCTTGGTTTACTAACCCTACAAGATATCACAATAATGCAATAATGGCTTATAATGCAATTTTAACAAATGTGTAAGAGCAAGCAACCAAGATGAAACCACGGGCAGACTTCCCAGCCAGGAGATGCCCCCTTCAGCTCCCCTACTCCTAGTTGCAACCTCTGGGTTGGACAAGGATGCTCTACCTGCGGTTGGGATTCTGTGATGGAGGTTGTTCTGAGTGGCTGAAATCTCTCTTTGTCTCCTTTAAACATCTCCAGGTTGCCATAGATTCCTCCCTCCCTCCCTTGTAAACAGTTCCAGGAGGATTCTTTCTGAAGGGCTTCTAGAGAGCATCGCTGCCTGGCAACGGTACCAAGCGTGCTCAGCAACCAAGCCGGTAACATTAAACAGCTGTCGGACGGAGAAGCCAAGAGGAGGACTGGCTGGGAAAAGAGCTGGTGAGTTGATGGAGCCGTGGAACCGATAGGGCAGGGCTGGATTTCCTCTTTCTTTACAAGTCTCCAATGTTATCTAGAAGTTCCCGTAGATCAGCCTTCTAGTCATTGCCCCAAGACTTTGTCTTGGTAATTGTTGACAAGTGTCTTGACCGCCAAGGAAAACCAGGGGCCATAGGCAATATTTCAGAGGAAGGAACTGGCAATGAATATTCCTTGCCTACGAAAACCCTGTGAAATCCATGGGGTTGTTGACAAGTGACTTGAAGGCACACGTGTGTGCTCACACAGACACAACTTTCTTTCCTCCCCTTCCTGTAAGCATCCATGGTGGACCAAACATTTTTGACAACTTAAAATAAATCTGCCCACGCCATCTCTGACATGCCCTTCCCAATCCCAAAAGTAATTATATGTACTCCTCAAAGTATTTTGTAAATTTTGCACTGTAAGCTAACTAATATTCTCCCACCTGTTTGATAATCCACACTCATCAGAGTCAGAAAGCACAGCATATTTCACTTTAAACTCAATGGTTAAGATACAGATGAACTCTATGTTGTGTTCTCTGCACAAAGGAGAGAAATCTATCAGCAGCTGGGATATCCAACATAGTACACGGAGACAGAAAATTTCTGTCCAATTGGACTATAATTGCCTTTCTTCAAAAAATCTTTGTTTAAAATGTCTCTCCATGGGAGCATTGCCCTGTGGAATTGGGAAAAGCATAAATACTGAAGAGTTCCTGCATTTCAATTCACATACTCATCTAAGAGGTGCAAGTTAGGTAGCCTTGACATAATAATTCCAAGAGAATTAATTTATCCTCCATCTCAGCCTAAAGCTAACAATGTTAACAACTGAATATATTTCATTTTATCCCCACTAACAGCTTACTGGAAGAATGCAAGTATGTTTTTCCTTGGCTACTGGTTAAAAATACATGCCTAAGGTCACTGGACTGTTGCCCGCTTCATAAATGTTAGCATATTAAGACATTGCTCTTTCTCTAAATATAGAGTACAGCTCGGTGTTTAATTTTTTATTTGACATGCTTAAGAGGTTAAGCACACATTTCATCCTGTTTAATGCATTTTTCCAAATGAAATTAAAATGTTGCATCCCAGTTATCTGATCATATAACTTGTATTGTATATAGAATGGAGGCTTCAGATAAAACACAAGTATTAAAAAAAAGGTGGGGGGGGGGGACAGCTTCAGGATAAATTAATAATAAATCACCGAACAAGATAACTTACCGTGGTGGTGCATATGAACCATTATAAAATGTAAAATGAAAAATCAGTTGAGGAGGATAAGTGGCTATTCTAGGGAAAAGTCACATTAAACCACAGAGCTGTTTTAGCTGGATCTATCTGTCTCTGAAGCTCAAGCAGATAACTGTTGCCTACTTCCTCTCCCAAACTGATAGCCTTCTCAGTGTTGTCTTTTCTGCCTATTCTATATTGTGATCATCCAACGTAACAAACATGGGGATGGTACCCATAACAAGCACTCTCTTTCAGTTCCTTCCTCTTTGTAACTTTGAGCTTAGAAAGTTTATTTTTTATTTTTTTGTATAATGTCTAGCATTCCCTAGCTGAGGATTCTGAGGACCGTAATCCAAAACAAAATAACTTTTTTTGGAATTTGCCCTTATCCTATGATGGTGGAGCAGAAATGCACAGTGACTTTGGAGCACAGGATAAAAATTTCAAGATAGTACATAGATGGAGGAAGCTTCTGTGAAGGCTGCCATTTTAGGTGGTAGCTCCTGCTTGATTTATATAAATTATAACCCACATGTCCATCTTTCAGGATCTACAAGGTAGGTCCAAAACACACTGCAGAAATAATCTAGTTTGAGACTGCTTTAAGTGACCTAGTTCAGAGCTAGGGAATCCTGGGAATTGTAGTTTATTGTGACACCAGAGCTCTCTAACAGAGAAGGCTAAATGTTTCACAAAACTACAGTTCCCGAAAATTTTCAAGCTGTGGATGGTTGAATCGTGGATGTTGAATCCAGCTGCAGTACAAAAGCTAACAGAGAATTAAACTGAAGTTTTATTTACAACACACAAGTTAAAACCTGTTCCACCCACCCCCCCAAAAAAACCCCTCACATTTAAAACGTAATAAAATAGAAACACAGCACCACATATTGAAAGCTCCATCTGCTGCTACAATAAGGGTTCTTGTGTTTTGGACATGCAGCCAGTGTTCTGTGCATCTCTGATCTTTTCTCTCCAGTTGTCTCTTCTAGCAGGAAGGTGCCATGGCTACCCTGAGCGTAAAGCCAGGCCAGAGGTTCACGCTCCCAGACTGGCATACCAGTCGTGAACTCCTTGTGACCAACGCCGAGCGCCAGCGCTTTGCCTCTCACCAGATCAGGCAGGAGGCTCGGGCCCTTCGTAATGAAACAAACAACCAGGTGAGTGGCATTTTTTAGCCCCTCCATTGTATATCTGCATCTGGTCTACAGAGCTCCAGAGGAAAGAGAAGCTAATCTGGGTCAGAAATTTCAAGCTGAGCAGAGGGGGTGATGAAGAAGGCAGGGAATCATAGTAGAAAAACCAAATTACTCTTAACAAGTTACTGGAACAGATGCAGACCAGATGGAGTGTAGAGATTGCTCGGAGCATGGCAGCATTTGGGGGGCTTTGGGTTAAAGCTCTCAGAATCCCACTAGCCATACCGGCTGGAAGATTATGGTATTCCAAAAAGGTAAGTTATCCAAAGTCTTTCTGAACACTACCTTTGTCTCTGTGCTTCATGCAATTCTAATTATTTAGGCATTATTGATGAGAATTTTTGTGTCCTAGGACAATTTGGAGAGGTCTTCTGTTTTTAAAGCTCAAATATATAATCAAATTGAGTTGGAATAATAAATAGTCCCCATGCTGGTGTGTCTGTGCAAACTGGATGATACAGAGTGTATGACAAGAATTCATTGAAATGGAAATGCAACCTTGAGAACATAGTCTTTCTTCTCTCAGTAAGATATTATGAAGAACGTTGTCCTATTTAATTTGAAACCACAGCTTTCCTGTCTCATCTCTCCAGACAAAATGGGATGAGCATGACAACCGCACACGTTTGAATGAGAGGATTGATTGCGTCAATCGATGGAAGGAAACTTTGGACAAATATCTGACTGATATTGACACAGAGATCAATGACTTAACCCAGGTATGCAATCTGCCTACATCTTTCAACACCCCCACACCTATTCCCCCAAGAGCTGGTTGCCGGGAATAGCATCACAACAATAGGGGATTCACGTGTACTGTATTCTCTGGCTTTCTCTAAGAATAGATACAGCTTCTTAGAAAATGGGTTAACCTGCTTATTTAAGTACAGATACTACAACAAGCCAATTTAACAGTACAACAATTCAGAACTTGTAGGGAAGGGGAGAAGGGTCGATCCTCTTTCTGTGTTGCCTCTCGAAGTTGGAGGGCTCCTTCTCCAAATCAGAACTCTGAGTTTCCCACAGTAGTGTTGTAGACACTTTGTCATAACACATAGAAAGCTGCCTTGCAATCAGGCCATTGACCTGGTCTGGACATTGGTCCACCTAACCACGTCACCTCCCTGTGCCCCTCTCTCTACTCCCAGCTGTAGTTGGCAATGACATGGATCGAACATGGGTTGTGCTTACAAAGCAGGGGTTGAGTCACTAATAGTGGACAAGCTCAGGCATGCAGATCTTAGCTTTCATTTCTGTACCACTTAAAATGGGCTTATTCACAGCATCAGAATGAGGGCCTTTTCCATGTTAAGTGGATCTTTTATGCTCTGCATGGCTCACTGCCCTTTCCCATGACCAGAACAAACCTAGTTATGCAAACAAGGTAGATACATACAAATCTTGTTTAATGTACAGTCACCCTTCCGTTTTTGCAGGGGATCTGTTCTGGACCCTCCCATGTGAAGACAGACGGGTGAGGGATGCAGACTTTAAGTCCACGAAAATGGAGGGGAGACTGTATATATGATTTATCCAGAATTCAGAGCTAAGCTCTCTTGCTGCAAAATGTTCACCTTGGCTCCAAACCTTGATTTTTAGAAACCTTTAATTTTCTTTTGTACACACACGCCTATACAGCCCTGCCTGTATTTGTCAGGGTCTTCATTTTTTTTTTTTAAATCCTGTTTGATTCTTTCCAAGCATGTTATGAAGGGCCAAATAATACAACTCTGTGTACCGATAAAGCATTTTATGTGATACTATATAGCAGTTGGCATGTCATTGCTTCATAGGCAACCTCTGGTTTTGATATCATTCTAGATCCGCTAAAAGTGCACGAAAGAATTGGTGCATAGAAACCACTCTGAGACAAAAGTTGAGCTTATCTATGTGTCTGAAACAAACAAAATACTCTCAAAAAAAGTTATACTGTACTGTCCATTGCATTGTTCTAGAAGTCCATCAAGTTCCCAGGAGTGTGCAACTGTAAGGGTTCAGATCTAAATTGGACTCTCAGGAGACCTTGGAAGTTTGCATGCCATGTCCATGGCACCCTCTAAGCCATTTTATTCCCAGGAGAGATTTTTTTCCCCAACTGGAAGTCAACATTTTTCAAGGCCTTGAGGTCAGTCCCACGCCTTATTAAAGCTTGTCCTTGTCCTCAGATGAAGGAACAGGCAGAGCGTGCCCTGCAGGCTAAGAACTTGCCTCTGGATGTGGCTATTGAAAATCTTACTCTTCGGGAAAGTCGCCGAGACATTGATGTAGTGAAGGACCCTGCTGAGGATGAGCTGCACAAAGAGGTGGAGGTGATCGATGCCACAAAGAAAGCCCTTCAGCAGAAAGTGAGCGAGGCCTTTGAGCAACTCTGGTGAGCCAAAGGGCCTGGGTTTGTGACTTCTTTCGGCTTTAAGGATTAAAGGAGGACTGAGCAAAATGTGGCTCTCTAGCTGTTGTTGGACTGAATCTCCCAGTATACCTCATCACTGGTGCAACTGTTTGATGGGGAGCTGTGGTCCAGCAACATCTGCACTTTGCCCATCACAGGACTGCACAAATCTTTCTTGTTCTAAGGGCTTAAAAACCACACAAATAGCAAAACCATCTAGCTAATTTCCTTCTGTCTGTAACCATACTTTCCTCACTGGTCAGAATTGTTAAATGTTTTTCAAACCTTCAAAGCATTTGGGTGTTGCATCTTCTCTCAATATCATCTTGCCATTGAAAAAGTTTTTGTTTTCTAGGACATTGTATACAGCAGATTTAAAACAGGAAAATACATATAGAAAAACTTAAAATAGACTTGCTGAAAGTGAGATGCCATCTCATAACGTAGTTGCTGCAGTAAGACTAACAGAGATTTATCAGCCATATGCTTTTATCACCATGTTACACCAGATCTCCAGTATACCCTGTAAAAAACCCTTTTATATCCTTGCTTGCGTTGTTGTGTCGCTCCTTTGAACATCATGTTCTTGACATTTAATTCTGAACCCTGTTTATACCATCTCTTATCCTGCAATAAAACAGATGGAAAATCAAAGGCCCCCCTAGTGTTTCAGGGGCTCCATCTTTCTAGTGTTCATTTTCCTTTTGGGTTTTGTTTGGCTGGTTTATATCATCTCTTAGATTTAAACCAGTGCCAAATATGTAATTGCAGAAGAGCTATAGCTAATCCTTTTGTGTTAGACTCTGTCAAGAAAGCCACGGCTGCCCTGAGTCTGCAAGACCTGAGTAGGGCTGTTGATGGCATTGTACATGGCTGGGTTTAGTGTTAGTGGGAATTCATTGTAAACTTTGCCATAGTGGGGAGATTATTTGAGCATCAACTATTACTTGAAGCATTAATTATTAATTTGTTCCTCTTATGTGCCTTCAAGTCAGCTCTAACTTATGGCAACCCTATCCTAGGGTTTTCTTCCCAAGAATTATTTGGAAGAAGTTTGCCATTGTCTCCCTCTGAGGCTGAGTGAATGTGACTTACCTAAAGTCACTCAGTGGGTGGCTAGATTGGGATCTGAACTCTTGGCTCCCATAGCCTTAGGCTAACACTCAAACCATTGCACCACACTGGTTCTCAGTACAGGGTGGGTCTGCCTTATCTGGAATTCTGAAATATTCCAAAATCCAAAATTGTCTACATGGGTGGCTGAGATAGTGACACTTTTGCTTTCTGATGATTCAGTGTACACATACTTTGTTTCAGGGGTAGGCAACCTTTCCCCTTTAAGGGCCAAGGGACTTCAGCTCCCAGAAGCCTCAGCCATGTTGGCCAATAGTCCCATGTTGGCCAATAGCTCCTGGGATTCTGGGAGCTGAAGTCCCTCGGCCATTAAAGGGGAAAGGTTGCCTACCTCTGCTTTGTTTCATGCACAAAATTACTAAAAATACTGAGAATAAAATTACCATCAGGCTATGTGTATAAGCTGTGTACGAACCATAAATGAATGTAATGTTTAGACTTGGGTCCCATCTGCAAGATTGCTCATTATGTGTATGCAAATATTCCAAGATAAAAAATTAAAAATTCAATTTAAAAAATCTGAAATCCAAAGCACTTCTGATCCCAAGTATTTTGGATATGGGAGACTCAACCTGTAATTACTAATGCTAAACCAAAGTGTGAGGAAAGCCATACATTCTGAGCATGTGCTAGACAACTCTTTCTGGAGTCTCTTGTATTCTTCAGTGCAGAATACAAGAGACTTTGAAAACGTGGCCTTCCAGATGTGGCTGGACTGCATCTCCCATCCTTCCAAGCTTCCAGTATAGCCAATGTTGAGGAATGGAAGCAGTTGCAGACTAACAAAATGTGGGAGGTCACACTTTCTGCATCCTTCCTTTACTATCTGCCCAGTCTTCCTCACCACCTAACTTTGCTTTTCACTTCCAGCCTATTGCAAGAAGCCCGCCAACAGCTGAACATGGACCATCGTGCGAAAATGGAAGCTCTGGAGATTGACCGGACCTGTGTTTCCCTCAACATCAATTCTCCCAATATCTCATACAAAGTCAATCCTACCCGAGTGCCAATTGGGTAAGATTATGCCCCATGCATCAAAGAGACTTGACTGTTCCTCTCTCCTCCAATTTTCCCCAAAGAGATAGCCTACAGAGTTGCTGGAAGGTGGGCATTGATTCAAAATGTTCTTGCATTCATGACTTGCAAAGAAACAGAATTGGGATGGCCTAGGAAGGCATAGATGGTGGTGGCGATGACTCATTTATTCTCTTCCTTGATTGATTGATTGATTGATTGGTCAAATGTCAAAGGAGGTTCATTTTTCCCAGCCCCTTAGAATATTTGTTTGTTTATTTATTTATTTATTTCAAGGATTTATATCCCATCTTTCTATGTTAATTCAAGGGGATAATGATTCTGTGAAAACCACAGGAGCAAGCTAAGTCATGTTTGCATATGGCAGGCAGTGTGTGCTGGAGCTGAAATTAAAAGGTAGCACAGACTTTGCTGCTTGCAAGAAATCATACAGTCGTATAGATTTCCTTATACATCTGATAGACAGCAGGAATCTGCCAAACTGTTAATACTGTGAACCTCCTAGTAAGCTCAGGCTCATGGTAACTTGCAGAGTGGCTACTAAGTGAGCTGTAATTATCTGAAATGGCTGCTTTTGCATCATATATGTATGTGTAAATAAATTTTATTATCACAGAAACACAATATGGGTTTATCTTCACTGTAGAAATAATGCAGTTTGACACCATTTCAACTGCCGTGGCTCCATTCTGCAGAATCCTGGGATTTGTAATTTTGTGAGGCATCAGCACTCTTTGGAAAAGAACTTAAAGATCTTGTAAAACTACATATCCCAAGATTCCATAGGATTGGTGTCAAACTGCATAATTTCTACAGTGTAGATGCACAATATGTCTCCAGTGGCTGGTTTCTAGGGAAACCAAATCCTGGCTAAGTGGTTGGAGCGCCTTAAAATTCTCACAACTTGAAAGTTGGATGAATACATGCATAACATCCAGCATCTGGACTTGTATGTGGTGCACCACTAAAACTGAGACTGAATACAAAATGAATTCTAAACAACCAGGCCAGCTGATCTTGTTTGCAATTGTAGATCATTGACTCCAGAGCAGTGGGATCAATACAGCCATTACAACAAGGACCGAGCAGAATCAGAAATGAATGCGGCCTCTGAGTTGCGGGAGGCCATAGCACTCACCATTGCCCAGGTAAATTACTTCAGTTCCTGCTGGCTTATTTAATTAAATAGTTTTAAGTTCTTCTGATATTATGAGCATGTTTGGAGGTATGTGAGTACATCCGTGGGGAAGGTGGCTCAATATTTCAATGGTCTACTCCTTACAAAGGTTGGATATGTTATTAGTCAAGACATTTCAGATGTTTATTAGAAATGCAGGTGGAAAATTTTGTATGCTGTTGGTGGGGTTGTAAAAAATTAAGGGCTACATGGATGTAGGTTGTGTATTTGGAAACCTAGATAAATTCCATGCATCCAATGAGGTGCCAATGTAGAACTGTATTGCAGGACTCTTCTTTTTGTAACATTCAGTATTTCTGCAACATTTGGTGCAACCTTAAAGTTCTAAATAAAAAATACAAGACAAAAGCAAATACATGTTTTTTTGTGGATTTTTCGGGCTATGTGGCTGTGTTCTAGAAGATTTTATTCCTGATGTTTTGCTAGCATCTGTGGCTGGCATCTTCAGAGAATGCTGGAATAGAAGTGTGTGGGGTATATATATACTGTGTGACCCTTGGTTGAGAGAAGGTGATTTACATGTTAATCTCTGTGTTGTTCTGTTGTTGAATGGCAAGGCCTCAGGGTGGAAGGATATGTGAGGAGGAGGCATTGTGTCTACTTAATTAGTGATCCATTGTCTGCTGGGAAAACCTCTGACCCTGGGTGGTTTTCATTTGCACATGCTGGATCACAATATGGTTCAGCTTAGTTTTGACATACATTTTTCTTTTTAGACTGACAACGAACTGGAAGCTCAGCGTGTGGCTACTGAGTTTGCCTTCCGGAAACGCATCCATGACTTGGAGAGAGCTCTTGATGAGTTGAGATGGCAGGAGAAAAACGTTAGTTGTGGTGGGGCCGGTAGATCTTCAGATTTGCAAAAAGATATGAATGAACAATTTGCCCATATAGAATTATTATATGCAAAGTGAAGACCCTTTTCTTTCCTCCCTCTCTCTTTCTCTCTCTCCTTAAGGTCCTTCTGCACTTCATTATCTTCTGCTATTCTTTTGTAGTGGTGTTAGTTGTGTTCTTTTTTTTCAGTGTCAAGAATTATATGTGCGCATGGTGTACACATTTCCAGACCAAAGGGTTCCTCTCTCTTCCTCCTTCTTACCAGCATGTGTTCACTGAGGATGGAAAAGCATTTTTCCCCATTTTGATTTAGAATTAGATTACCACCACATCTCTAGGTGAATGAGTTGCCACTCATAGATGGCCCTGAGACTTCAAATTCCTGATGTTTTATCTCATAGGGCTGGGCTGGCTAGGAAGGCAAAGCACTCTGTATATGCTCAGAAGAAACTTTCTTTCTTTCGATCAGGTTATACATTCCACAGAAACGTCCTTTCACTTCCTAGTGAGCACCCCACTGATAGTTTCTCCCAAGTGAATCTTGCAGATTCAGCCAACCTCTCTCTCCTGTCCGCTGATTCAAATTGTACCCTCTCTCTCTAACACACAACTGATATTTTTTTTCTTTAAAAATGGAGATGAGAATGGCCCTGGTCAAAAGGTGACTTTCCTTCATGTCCATACTGAGGGTTCTGCAAAATTGTGAGCCCCACACTTCTAATATTGTACTAAGTTGCTTGACATCCAGTGTTCTGCCCATGAAAGTAAAGAAGCTTCTACTCCTCTCTATAAAGAAAGCCTTCCCTTATGCATACACCATCCTTAATGCCCTGCCTGGCAAACAGAGTTTGCTGCTTTTAAAACCATTAATCATTTTAAAATCAAGATGAACAGACTTCCTGCATGCTATCCCCCCACACCCCCACTAGCTATCATCTCTTCTTCCTATGTGTCTTTGATTTTGTTGCAGACCTTGGAAGAAATTGCTGAGATGGAGGAGGACATCAGACGTCTGGAGGACGATCTCCGGAACAAAGTGTGGAATCTGAAACTGGCTCACACCCGTCTGGAGACCCGGACTTATCGCCCAAACATGGAGCTTTGCCGTGACCAGGTACAACAATCTTGGGTTTCTTTAAGCTTGCAAGTTCAGACAAATGAGGGAGATTTGGGATTGCTCTTTTATTTCAATAGCAAGGTAAGCCAAAGACAGATGGCATAAAACATTCTTGAAGGATTAATATGCTGTCATTTGAAGGTCTTTGTGAGAGGCTTTAACCACATCACCCCACTGTCTCTTCATGCTTGGTTTCATCATGTGCAGGATGCTGGAGATAGACTCACTGGTTGCATCCGTGCTACAGAAATAATCCAGTTTAACACCACTCTTACTGTCATACCTCAGTGCTATGGAATCTTGAGATTTGTAGTTTTTGCTGTGGCACCAGAGCTCTCTGACAGAGAAGGCTAAATGTCTCACAAAATTGCAATTCCCGGAATTCCATAGCATTGAGCTGTGGCAGTTAAAGTGGTGTCAGACTGAATTATTTCTGCAGTGCAGAGGCAGCCACTATAACTTGGGGAGCTTTCAAAGACATCACCATATTACTCCGGAAAATCAGTGTGCAAAGGGATCTTGTAGCACCTTTGAGACTTACCAAGAGAAAGAGGTTGGTAGGATAAGCTGTCATAGACTTACATCTCCTTCATCAGACGCTTTGCAGGTCTTGGTGCCATTTGTAGATACCAAGCCTGCAAGTAGAAGCTAACTGAAGATTAATCATGTTTTACTGAGAACTCCAGCATTTGGTAACTGTATCCCTGTGACAGTTTCCTGCTTTTGGTTTCCAGGCTCAGCATGGATTGACAGATGAAGTTCATCAGCTAGAAGGCACCATTGCTGCACTTAAACAGAAGCTGGCACAGTCACAGTATGTTCTTCCAATTCTCTCCCCACAAATCTCCTCTTCATGATGAAAGCGAATATCTAAAATACCATTAGAGTGAACATCCTTGGTTGGGCAGGTCAAGGGTGGCTTTGCTTCAGAAAGTGCTGGCCTTACTCTACAACCCTTTGTATGGAAGCTGGGGAACTTTTCTTCTTCCAGCAATATTAGCCTACAACTCCCATTATTCCCATCCAGCCTGAACAATGGTAAGGAATTGTGGGAGGTATAGTCCAAAACATTTGGAGAGCTAAAGGTTCTTCACCTCTGCTTTAGATGATGATTCATCAGGAGCAACTACTGTATTTCTTTAAGAGAGCCAGCATGGTATAAAGGTTTGAGTGCTGGACTTGGACTCTGGGAAACCAGGATTCAAATCCCTGCTCAGCTGTGGAACCTGCTGGGTCACTTTGGGCAAATCATACTTTCTCAGCCTAAAAAGAAGGCAATGGCAAAGCCCCGTGATAGGGATGCCATGAGTCAGAGTTGACTTGAAGGCATATAACAACAACAAACCTAGATTGATGGTCTAAACCCTGAGGAATTTAGGATTCTGCCTTTAGAATGGGAAGATAATCCCAAGACCTTTGATCATGGTGCCTAGATAGTCATTTTGCATTTTCCAGAAGCAAAAGTGAATATTTCCAGGGCCAAATAATGATCACTGTATTTGCAGATACAGGTGCTTTCCTACCCATGTCTGAAATAGAATAGAAACTTTATTACAGTCATAGACCAGCACAGATAAAAAGGAGATACAGAATAAAAGAAGCTAAAAGCACAAATTAAAAACAGTATTTAAAGTATCCTAGCAAGACAAGATTGGTACTAGTCTACTGCAGAGGCTATTGCCTGGCGAATGTTAACCTCAGTTGCACAGAATCTGGCAAGTAATTGTTGTATCGGGGTGATATTTGAAAGCAACAGAGAAGTGTAAAATTGACCGATGTGTCCTTGGTATTTACGCAATAAAGGTGAAATAAGACTGAGGCGGATGTCCGTGTAATATGAGCACTGGAGTGATACATGCTCTGAAATAATGTGACAGCACATTCTAAAACAATCCTGGAGAATGACTTGTGAGCTTTGATCTAAATATAGATAGGATGAATTGTTGAATATCTTTCCTTGGCATTCCACAGGGATGCTCTTGATGCCCTCTACAAACACCTGTATCGCATCCAGTCAGACATTGCAATCAAGTCCAACTCCTTGTTGTTGGATAACAAGTGCATGGACGGTAGACGCAAGCTCACAGTCCCAGCTGAGAAATTTGTGCCTGAGGTGGACACCTTCAACCGAACCACCAACCGCACCCTCTCACCCCTCAAGAGCCGTCAGCTGGAGCTGGCATAGGATAAGGATAAGGATATTTGATCCCAGACCAGTTTACTTCCCTGAGTAATGCTGAAGAAATGCTTGGTTTGGAAAATGAGCACCACAATCCCTTGCAATGTCTAATTTTCATGCTAAGCCAAGCTGAAGTTTTATGTTGCATCTGAATTTCCTTGCCTGATCCTCATACCCAAGCTGTGTAACTGCCTCTTGTTTGACTCTTATGACTTTGGTAACTGAAGAAAGAGTGATACCCAATAAACAAACCTATTCCCAAGTACAGGTGTTGTCTAGTCATTAGCAGTTATGCAAAATGTTTCTGGCATTAAAATTCACCCACACATTAAAATGTGGTTCACAAGACACTCTGTTGCCTGATGCAGAAAATCCAAATGGTGCTTCTGCTAATACAGAGTCTAGCAGGAGGTACTGAACATTTATAGCTCCTGTTTACCTTTATAAAGCTGGGGGGGGGGGTTACAGAGAAATCCTCAGTAGTTGTGCCCCTGTGGGTCCAGATCTACCTGTCTGGCTTCAAGTTGCTCTATTTAATCTGTTTTTTCCCTGCAGCTCCAGAGAATAGGACTTGGAGCAATAGATGCAAACTACAGGAAAAGAGATTCCTCCTAAACATTAAGAAGAACTTCCTGACAAGTAAGACCTGTTCGACAGTGGGATATTCTGCCTTGGAATGTGATGACGTCTCCTTCTTTGGAGGTTTTTAAACAGAGTCTGGATAGCCATCTGTCAGGTTTGGTTTGATTGTGTATCCTACATGGCAGGCGGTTGGACTGGATAGCCCTTGAGATCTCTTTTAATTCTATGATTCTATTATTAAAATCTGCTTTGCAATGAACCAGGAGGCTAAGCTGCATTTGGAGCTGGGTATCACGGACAGTGTCTCTAGCCAACTATGTAAATATCTCAAAAACACAAGATGACTGGTTGATGAAGATGACTGAAGTTGCTGAAATTAACAGTGTTGATCAGTGCTGGGTTGCAGCATGTCTCCAGTAAACAATGAAGTAAAAGCTTGAGCTGGGAAAATATAGGATTCTGGCTTAGCCAGTACTATTATAGCCATGTGAGCCTGCCTACAACTGGCAAGATAAAGAGCAGCTGCCACGTGAATCCCTTTCGGTAAGCACATGTGAACAACAAAACAGAGGGAAAATGGGAGAAGGAAAAATACTAATACTATTACTAATAATAAAACATGTATTTATTTATTACCTGCCTCCTCACAGATTGAGGCAAGGAACAACAACAATTAACAGACAAACATAATCAGTTGAAAAAACATAGACATCAGTTAAAACACACATCAATTTAAAAGGACAAACAATATGTACATATATTAAACCAATCCACGTAATCTTGTGGATAATCTTGTCTCAACAGCAATGTTGATCAAAGCTAAAACTTTGAATGTTTTAAAGAAAGTTTGGGAGTTGTTTGTTACATGTTTGCAGTATCATTGATGTACAAATCAGTTTTAGGCTTTGTGAAACAGAGTTTGTATGTTGTAGAGGCATAAATAGATTGCCATAGACATCAGTCCTATCTATAGATTCTGCATTCTATGGCTTGAAAATACACCCCCAAAGAAAAAAAAGCAAACCTTGATATGCTGTTTTATATAAAGGACACTGTTTTACTATCCATTGTATTTAATGGGACTTGAGCATCCTCTGGGGGTCCTGGAACCAAATCCCAGTGGATACCAAGGGCCCACTGTATAAGGAAATACAGTAATATTGGTATTTTAGTATTTTTGCGTTTTATAGTGTTGTGTTTTATTTTTCATTTTTGATTATATATATTCTGATGTACCTCCATTTCGTAAAAGGGGTGTGATAAATAAACATAGTAAGAATAATAATAATTATATAGCCATCATTTGGAAGAGAAGTCGGTAGTGTATATTTGTTTTTGTTTTGTGGTTTGGTTAAGTTTGTTTTAGACTGTTGCTGTTGTACGCCTGCATGTCACTTCTGATTTACGGCAACCCTAAGGCTTTATATTGGGTTTTCTTGGCAAGATTTGTTTGCCATGGCCACCCTCTGAGGCTGAGAAAGTGTGACTTGCCCTCTGTCACCCACTGGGTTTCATTGCTGAGCTGGGAATCAAACCCTGGTCCCCAGAGTTGTAGTCCAACACTCAAATCATTGTGCCATGCTATAAATACCCATAGATAGATAGATAAACTGATATGTATATATTTAAGGCACACAAGTTATATATGTGTATATATATATATATATATAATATATAGTCATAGCCCAACACTCAAACCACTGTGCCATGCTGTAGTTAACTATAGATAGATAGATAACTGATAACTATCTATCTATCTGCCTATCTATAAATCTATATAGAAACTTAGGTTTGCCATAAATCGACGAAGGCACACAAGATACAGCCTAGCACTCAAACCACTGTGCCATGCTATAGATACCTCTCTCTCTCTCTCTCTCTCTATATATATATATATATATTTATAGATATAGATAACTGAGATTTTATATATATCTGTATCTATTTGAAGGTGCACACACACACACATACACTATATATATATATATATATATATATAATCATAGCCCAACACTCAAACCACTGTGCCATTTTATATATATATATATATATATATATATAGTTATAATTACAGTTATGTATCTATCTATAGGTATCTATAGCATGGCACAGTGGTTTGAGTGTTGGGCTACAACTATATATATGTGTGTGTGTGTATATATATATATATATATATATATATATATATTCTTGTTGTGTGCCTTCAAGGTGTGTCCTCCAGTCAACTCAATGATCAACTTTTATGATCTATATAGTTTGTGTGTGTATATATGTTATCTATAGCATGGCACAGTGGTTTGTTAGGGTTTCCGACTTACGCCGACCCTATCCTGAGGTTTTCTTGGCGAGATTTGTTAAGAGGAGGTTTGCTATGGCCTTCCCCTGAGGCTGAGAGAGTGTGACTTGCCCTAGGTCACCCCAGTGGGTTTCTGGGCCGGAAATAATGCGCAAAGCGTCGCCTTTTAACTGCGATTTTTGAGGGGGGGATAAATGGCCCCGTCCGGCCTCTAAGGCCAGGCCTGAGGAGAGCAGTAATGGCGGGAAGCGGCCGCCAGGGGGCGCGTTTTCTTCTCCCTCAGGCGAGGCAGCGGCTAAGATGGCGGCCTCGGCGGGGGCCTCGGCGTTTTCTCGGAGCCGGTTCCGGGGCTGTTTGTTGGGGGCGCTCCTCGGGGACTGTTTGGGGGGCGGCTTCGAGGCCTTGGAGTCGGTCAACCTGACGGAGCTGCTGCAGTTCGCGCGCAACCTCCAACCGCCGAGGCCGGCCTCTGAGGAAGGTACGAGGAGGCGCTGAGTTTTACCCCAGTTTCGCCTTCTTGGTGAGGGAACACATTTCACCAGAGAGGGGTTTGCCATGGCCATTCTCTGAGGCTGAGAGAGTGTGACTTGCCCTTGACCCTATCGTGGGTTTTTTTTTGGCAAGTTTCTTCAGGGGGGGGTTACCATGACTATCTTCTGAGGCTGAGAGAGTGTGACTTGCCCTTGACCCTATCGTAGGGTTTTCTTGGCAAGTTTCTTCAGAAAGGGAGTTTGCCATGGTCATCCTCTGAGGCTGAGAGAGTGTGACATGCCCTTATGGCAACCCTAAGCCGACCCTATCATGGGGTTTTCTTGGCAAGTTTCTTCGGCGAGGGGGTTTGCCATGGCCACTCTCTGAGGCTGAGAGAGTGTGACATGCCCTTATGGCAACCCTAAGCCGACCCTATCATGGGGTTTTCTTGGCAAGTTTCTTCGGCGAGGGGGTTTGCCATGGCCACTCTCTGAGGCTGAGAGAGTGTGACTTGCCCTTATGGCAACCCTAAGCCGACCCTATCTTGAGGTTTTCTTGGCAAGTTTCTTCAGAGAGGGGGTTTGCCCTGGCCACCCTCTGAGGCTGAGAGAGTGTGACTTGCCCTTATGGTGGCGTCTCTAAGGCGACTGTATCATGGGGTTTTCTTGGCAAATTTCTTCGGGGGGGGGTTGCCATGGCCATTCTCTGAGGCTGAGAGAGTGTGACTTGGCCAAGGTCATCCAGTGGGTTTCCATGGCTGGGCGGAGATTCAAACCCAGGTCTCCAGAGTCGGAGTCCAATCCAACACTGAAACTACTGTGGTGTCCTGGTTCTTTCCCACCTATTATGTGTGAGGATTTATTTCTTTTTTGTTTACATTTATTGTTGCATTTTCCCTCCGAAGAGGAAGTACGCAAGATGTTACAGATCTATATACCTTGTTGTGTTTGTTGTTGTGCCTTCAAGACTTATGGTGACCCTATCATGAGGATTTTCTTGGCAAATTTCTTCAGAGGAAGGTTTGCCATTGCCATCCTCTGAGGCTGAGAGCGTGCGACTGGGACTCTTGGAGACCAGGGTTTGATTCCTGCTGAGCCCTGAAACCCACTGGGTGACCCTGGGCAAGTCACACTCTCTCAGCCTCAGAGCTCAAGCAATGGCAAACCCTCTCTGAAGAAACTTGTTAAGAAAACCCCATGATAAGTTAGCCTTAGGGTCACCATATGTTGGAAACAACTTGAAGGCGCACAACAGCCTTAGCAAGAGGAGACCTGTTCATTTGGTCAGGGGTAGGCAACCTTTCCCCTTTAAGGGCCGAGGGACTTCAGCTCCCAGAAGCCTCAGCCATGTTGGCCAATAGTCCCGTGCTGGCCAATAGCTCCTGGGATTCTGGGAGCTGAAGTCCCTCGGCCCTTAAAGGGGAAAGGGTGCCTACCCCTGGATTTGGTTGTTGAGAAGCGAGTCAGTGTGTAAGGGCCTTTACAGACTGCCAAAAATAAGGCAGCTTGAGGCCACTTTAACTGTCCTGGCTCAGTACTAGGGAATCATGGGAATTGTAGTTTTTTCTGAGACATTGAGCCTGCTCTGTCAGAGAGCTCTGGTGCCACAATAAACTACAGTTCCCATTATTCCTTAGCACTGAGCCAGGACAGTTAAAGTGGCCTCAAGCCGCATTATTTCTGGCAGTCTGTAAAGGCCCTAAGTAATTCCAATTGATTCAGTAGCTCTACTCTAGTCAGGAGCAACAATAGGATTTAGGCCCATGTGGAAAGGTTTGCACTTAAGGGACTCCACTTACACAACTGTGGACTGAACATGTCTGTTGCACAAGGGCCACAAAACTATCACATGTGTCAGAGAACCTACACTTGTGTATGACAGTCTAGAATTACCGCACTACACTCTTACAGCGCTGCTATTCCACTTTAACTGTTCTGGCTGCCTCCTGTTGCATGCTGGGATTTGCAGTTTAAGGAGGGGCATTTAGAATTCTCAGCCAGGGAGCTCTTGGGCCTCATTGAACTACAAACCCCAAAATGCCACAGGAGGCAGCCAGAGCTGTAAAAGTGGAATAGCAGGACTATAGGAGTGTAGTGTGGTAATGTGGACAAGCAGGATTGTGGTTGTTATCTGTTTGCCTCTTGTGTTATTGGTTAGCTTGCTTCCAGGCTGCATCAATCGAAGTATAATGTCTAGATCGAAGGAAGTGATAGCGCCACACTCTCTCGGCCTCAGAGGATGTCAGTGGCAAAATCCCCTCTGAAGAAACTTACCAAGAAAACCCCGTGACCTTAGGCCTTGAACTAATTAACCTTAGGGTCTCCATAAGCCAGAAACTATTGAAGGCACACAGCTACAGCAACAACCACAGTGTTGTTGGTCGAGTTCCAGACAGCCATGAGATGGTCTTAGTTGCAGCTGTTAAAAGTGAAGGAGTCATAGCTTCCATCCACTCTTAATTCCTAAAGGGTATATAGAGCAGTAGTGTTTGGTTTTCCAGATCCAGGACCCTCATTTAATCCCAAACTGCTTGGCATACTTTTCAGATTTTTTTCTGCAAATGGCCTAGCAAAGCAAAACAGGGTTCCTACATTTTGAACGATTGTACATGGCATAATTTATTTTGGTGCCATTGGTTATCTGAGCATGCGTATGTGTGTGTGTATGCCCCTACTAACTGTCTTGTTTATGCCAACTTTCTTTTGCTCCTTGACTAGCTTTTCTCGCCTCTAAAATAAAACTGAAATGACTCAATGAAAAGAAATAGTTGTGATCTTCCTAGTGTGGCCCACCATACGTTGGGGATGTGTATGCCCTGACTGTGGGACCCAACCCACTTATTGAACACCAGTGGTATACAGTCAAGTCAATAAGTAGAAGTGGCTACCTTCCACATAGAATAGTACACAAAAAAGTATCAAGGTTTGAGTGGAAATAATAAGCTTGATATACTTGTTTACCATACATTTATTCTATTTTTTTTTAATTTCCTAGAAACCCTTTTCTATAGCGATGACACAGCAATGACCCACTGTGTGGTAAGGTCACTACTGGCCAAGCGGGACTTTGATGAAGTGGATATGGCAAAGCGGTAAGGAGACAGCTGTAGTTGCAATATGAAGTCTTGGCAAGAAATGTTGAGAAAACTCCCTCTTGACATCTTTTGCCTTTTGGTGCAGGTCATACTGGGCTAGATGAACGGATGGGTTTGAATCTTACTGCACTTATTCAACCTTTCCAATTTTTAACATAAATGAGATGTGACCCAGGAACCATTGTGGTTGATGTGGTGGCTAAAATAATAATAATAATAACAATAATAATAATAATAATAATAATTTTATTTCTAAGCCGCCCCTCTGCTCAGCAATCGGGGTGGCGTACAGCATAATTTAAAAACAAGAGACAATGTAATATTCCTATATCCCACACCCTAATCCTCCCACCCCTTAAAACTAAATTAAACTATAATAACAAAGTTAAAACGATTCTTAAAAACATAATAAAAACAAAAACAAATAAAATCAAAGTAAACAATTTGGGCATGTCCATGTACTATAAGGGGGTTAAGGGCGTAAGGTAACCTCCGCTACAGCCGGGGGATTATTCTGGGAAAGCCTGCCGGAAGAGATTCGTCTTTACTGCTTTCTTGAAAGTAAAGTAGGGTTTCATTGTATCTTCCCGCCCTCAAAGGATAAGTCATCTCCCACTTCTCTTCCTTCATTTTTTAAAAAACAGCAGTGAAAGTTCCCAGACAACTCAGAATTGCTTCTAACATTTTCATCTACAGACGTATGCACTGAGGGCAGATAACAACATGGTGTAGTGGTTTGAGTTTTGGACAACAAGTCTAGAGATCAGAGTTCATTTCTCTGCTTGGTCATGGAAAGCCACTGCATGACTTAGGGTGAGTCACGCACTCTCCACCCTGGAAACCCCTGAGATATGTTCCCCTTAGGGTTGCCATAAGTCAGAAATGACTTGGAGGCACATAACAACAACCAGCTGCTATTTTGCATATCTTGTCAGACCACATACGCAAAAACCCTTTGTTACCCATCAAGAGAAGCTTGAGTAGGAGATGTACTGAATGTGACTTAGAATCTTAGAAGTACTGTAAGCATTAATTTCATTAACTGTTGTGTACATTTATCCATATAGAGAATGTGATTGTCACTGCAGGGCAAACCAGCAGGCACAGCCTCCAAATTTAATGGACATACTAAGCACCAGTCTTTTCTTGACGTTGATAGCTCTTAGGCCATGGGTGGGAATCATGTGAGAACATAGCCCATAATGGTCTCCAGGCTTCCTGGATCCTCCGCCCTACAAAATAGCTGAAAAAATGCTGTGTTCAGCCAAAAAACACCTTCAGGGGTGCAGTTTTGGGCCTTAATTGTTGTCTGAAGGACAGCCAAAATAGTCCCCAAACACTATAAAACACACATACAAACACTCACACTCACACTCACACACACACACACACACTTTTGTGTTAGAAAAATGATTGGTGAGGCCTGTGTAGTGACAGAAAGACCTAAAATGTCCCATTAACCTTCTGCATGTGTGCACTCCTGCTCTAAGCCCATAGAATGAAAATGGATTATGTTATAACCAGTTCTTGTCCTGGCAGCTTCGCTGAGGAATATAAGAAGGACCCTGACCGGTCCTATGGAGCTGGTGTGATTACAGTCTTCAAGAAACTCCTCAGCCCCAAATGCAGAGATGTATTTGAACCAGCAAGACAGCAGTTTAATGGGAAAGGCTCCTATGGGAATGGTGGTGCAATGAGAGTGGCAGGCATCCCACTAGCTTACTTGAATGTTCAAGATGTAAAGAAGGTATGCTGACTCCTTGCAGATTTCTTGCCTAGCATTTCTGTAATGCAGAAAAATCTTCACGTACAGTGACCTGATTCGGATGTTCATCTTTGCTTAGCTGGAATATATATGAGTCTTTTGCCTCTGTGTAGGCCACTTCCTTGTGGGCTGTAAAGTGGCTCCTTCAGATCTTATAGACCTGTTTTTCCCTCCAAAAAGGTTAAAAATGCTTTTTTTTTCTTTTTGGTCATAACATTGCTTGTAGGAGGTACAGTTTTGTCACTAAATATTGTTTCCCTCCAGCCAGAAAATGTTTTTTTTTAAGTGATTTCACAGAATTGATTTCTAATTGCCTAAATTGCAACTTCTGATCTCCAAAAATGGTGGTGTTAGTGCAGCCTTCATAAGGTGAAAAGGTGCCCAAAAGCTCCCTTCCATCTTCAGTGCATGTCAACCCATTAACAAGGTTTTCAGGATTTGGCCTAGTATGTAGCTTTGTGTCAGAGTAGTGTTGATATTGGGATTCTCAGGAACTGCTTTCTGCGAACAAATGTGTGTAACTGTCCTCAACAATGTGGGTTGAAGCATTAAGAACACTTACAATACGGCTTAGGTGCCCTTGCTACACACTTTCAGCCCAATTGTGTTCCAACAAATGCTAGAATGCAATAATGGGGGCAGTATATGCAAGGAGTGTGTGTTCAGAGGAAAGCTCCAGGTAAGGTTACTTCATAAGCGGCCCAAGAGATGGCATTAGCTAAGCATATTGAATGAGGCTCTCCTCTATTAACTCATCCAATCCTCTCTTGGGCTACAAGATGCTATTAGGTTTCACAGCCTCCCTTAACAGCACCAATGCAAGCTCCTCCCCAGTGTCCTCTGCTGTATGGGCATAGACCTTTGCACATTATGTGTGAAGGCCTGAAAAGTGTTTCTAAGCACATTCACTTAAGCCTTTGCATAATCCCAGAGGAAGTAAGTTATATCTGATGATTGGGAAAGTGAGGTTTCCCCCCATTCAACTGCCAGTTTTCTCCAGGCAGCATGGCCAGTGGCCCTGCTACCAAGAGGATTCTAGTTGTTGTAACCACTTGTTACAGTGAAGTCACAGTGGGATACTATTTCCATGCCTTGCTGATGAGTAGCTCACACTAAAGGTACTAATTATTGCAAATGTTATAAAGGTCAGCAAGCACTTAGACTGCTGGGAAGTGGTGACTGTTTTATGAGTTTTCTACAGCAGCATGTGTTACTAGCAACTGTCCAAGAAGATGCTAGCACAGGTATGGATGTACAGTCACATCCATTATTTTACCTCTTCTGGCTTGGATTTTCTCACTCTTGTTCCTCTGCAGTTTGCTAAACTGAGTGCTGAGCTGACCCACTCAAACTCCCTGGGCTATAATGGAGCTATACTGCAAGCTCTGGCTGTTCACTATGCTCTCCAGGGGGAACTGAATCGGGATGAGTTCCTGGAGCAGCTGATTGGCCACATGGAGGATGTGGAAGGCGATGACAAGTCTCTTGCTGATGCCCGAATGTGAGTAATTTCAGCCCAAGGGGAGGTTAATGTTTGTGTTTTGATGTAACACAAGGCAGTAATTTATAGAAGCATTTGTTTCATCTCTCTCTCTTTTCTATAGGCTGGGCTATGAGGAATTGCCCTTTTCAAAGCGCCTAAAAAAGATAAAAGAATTTTTGGAGAAGAGCAGCGTGCCCAAATCAGATGTGGTGTTAGAATTAGGTAAGCATCTCTCTCAGCAAAAGTAGTGCCTAGCTCTTTTGTGGGCCAGTCTGCAGAGGCCCTGTGTTATCCTGGAAAATGAGTATGCAAAGGGATCTTGTAGCCCTTTGTGACTAACTGAAAGAAAGAAGGTGATAGCATGAGCTTTTGTAGACTTGAGTCTACTTCCTCAGATGGATGTTTTAGACTTAAGTCTACGAAACCTCATGCTACCAGTTTTTTCTTTCAATTAGTCTCAAAGGTGCTACAGTGGGGCCTCACTATCCACGGGTTTGCCATCTGTGGATGACAACCCCCCTCTTGTCCCCAGTGGTGGTGTGTGCACACAGCTGTGCCACCATTAGAGACAGTGGGACTTCAAGTAAGCCTGTGCTGTTTGGGGACCACGGGGGCTTACCTGAAGTCCTGTTGTCCCTAACGGTGGTGCAGCTGCATGCACACGCCACCATTGGGGACAACAGGACTTGAGGCTTTGGCTATCTGTGTGTGTGTCTGTGTGTGTGTCTGTGTGTGTGTCTGGAATGGATCCTCCATGGATACCAAGTTGCCACTGTACA
Organism: Phrynosoma blainvillii; assembly: GCA_026167975.1. Classification (NCBI taxonomy): domain Eukaryota; kingdom Metazoa; phylum Chordata; class Lepidosauria; order Squamata; family Phrynosomatidae; genus Phrynosoma; species Phrynosoma blainvillii. Next base: position 25,744,586 of record JANUYF010000008.1, read on the forward strand.
AGATCTCTTTGCATACTGGAAAAATACCTGTTTTTTCTTTGTCAAGTTGGTGTGTGATGGAGAAATGCTATGCTTTTAGAGCTATAATTCTTCTGAACATTTTGCATTAACCTTCAATCTGAATGAGAGCTTGTGTTGGATGCACCTGTTGCCACCTACTGATGGGAACTGATTATTTTCTTAGGCAATGGCATTGCAGCTCTCCACTCTGTCCCCACCGCCATCTATTCCTTCCTGCGCTGTATGGAATCTCAACCAGATCTCCCTGAGGACTACAACAGCCTGCAACAGACCATTATCTACTGCATCTCACTAGGTGGGGACACAGACACAATTGCAACTATGGCCGGGGCAATTGCAGGGGCATATTATGGGGAAGAGCAGGTGCCCCAAAGTTGGAAGCATAGCTGTGAATCCCATGAGGAGACAGAGAAGCTGGCTGACACCTTGTATGACCTGTTCTGCCAGCAGGTCTGATCCACAGGTGAGAGAAATGGAATCTGGTGATCAGATCTTTGTTCTCATTTTATGTTCTGGAGGAGGTAAAACATTTCTGCAGTGGGGGATATTTCCTTAAGGAAAACATGCCTAAGAAGTAATGACAGTGTGAAGAAGATTCCTGCTTAAAAGTGCCAGTTGCTTTCTGCAATATCTTTTTGCCACCTCTCTGGTTTTTAGACTTTTATAATTAAATCTGAGTTGGAACTAAATTTTGTTTTTCTTAATTCACTATGTCCAGCATTGTATGGCAAAGTGCTTGGCCTAAATTTGGCTTCATGGTGTTTTGGCAGCAATGTTTTCACCCAATAATTGTATTTGTAGAACCTTACTATTGGACTATACAAGAGGGGAAAAGAGCACCCCTGTGCTTAGGAAGTAAGATAAGAACAGGGTTATAAGCCAACAGATTCATGTTATCACATCTCAACTAATATTAGGGTAGTAGGTAAAATCAGAAAAAACTACAGAAATGACTTCTTTATTTGCTTGGTAGTTGCAACAGCCCAAGAAGGAAAAGCTGAACTTTCTCTTCTGTAACTAACTGGAAATCTGATTTCTCTGATGTCTTTTAAAACAGGAATTTGTGCTGCCATTATTTTTTTTAAAAATGTGTCATGCTTTGATTTTGTAAGATTTTAATTGTGGGGTATATTGAATGAATCAGTAAAATTGATGATGATAAATGTAAAATAAACTTTGGTTGCTGGCAGTATAAGCCAGGAGGCCAAATTATATGCATTCTCTTGGATGCATGGAAGGAAGGGGAAGTTACCAACCATCCCAAATGTCTGATGCTAGCAAATGTATTTGTGGAGTAACTCTTGATAATACATGTGTAAAATATCACAGTTGATATCACTGTTGAATCTAGAAGTCTGCTGTACTGTTTGGTCTGTGCACATTGGGCTTTTTGGTGATGTTGAAATCAGGACAAAGGCACACTGGGTGATCAGAAGGGACAGGTTCACAGGTACCAGTCTTGCCCTATCTGGCCTAAACTGTTAAAAGGAGTTCTATATTTTGTTTTTAAGAATGGAAATAGTTTAGGTTGGCCTAAAACTGCAGTCTTCCAGTACCCATCTGGCAGCTTCATAGTAGACAGTAGGGGTTCAGGTTGAGCTCTCTGGCTTGTGGCTGGACTGAAAACCTCTCATACCACCCCCCCCCCCGCCTTTTAATATGGAAGTTTGAGCAAAGAAAATATTTGTTCTAAAGATTAGTGAAAATATGTTTGCAGATTTTTTTTTGCAGGTGGTAACTTGGAATACAAATTTATATCTCTTTGTAAAATAAGATTTATTGATGTTGGTTCAATACAATCAAGTACTGTAGTTTCAGTTCAGAAGTGAAGGCCAGTTTTTGATCACAAAACAAGAGTGCATTTAAAAACCAAATTTACTATGAAACAGTGCATGTAACATAAGTATTTACAAAACTAAAAATCCTCTATATACTAGGTTAGAAATGAAGATACCAGAGGCAAACGTTTTTCTTTAAAAACGAGAGAAATGGTATATAAAATGCATATTGCAATGCTTAGTTAAAACAAGTCTCCACAGCTGTTCTGTCTACTGACTGAAACCTATTTCCCACATGCTTTCCAACATGAAAACCCGACTTTTGTCACAAATAGCAGGCACTGAATGTGTCAATAAAAATAAACTACCCCAATTTGCCAATCAGCCTCTTCATCCCATATGTCATCTTCCTTTGTGTGATGGCAGCATCTTTTCATCTGCATGTTATGTTAAAATGTTTTAAAAACTATGCTTGTAGCAGGTTTACGATCTGAATGAGAAGGGAATAGTGAGGCTGCAAAACCTTATCTATGGAACTGAATGTTTTAATACCTCTGAGTTTAGAGATAAATACGTAAATGGTTACTGTGCTTTCTGTCTTACCAGCCAGAAAACTAGTGATAAATCTACAAAGGAAAAAAAAAAAAGGTTATCTCATCATACGAAACCAGTATAAATAAATTGTGTACAAGGTACCTAAAGGAACAAAGCTTAGATTTATGCAATTCTCTGCTGCTGTTAAAATACTTATCCATCATTCTTTCCCACCTCAGGCATTGTTAAATAGTAGCACATTTTCTTTGATCTGTTGGCATTAAACATGGAAGCTTAATGCTCTCCTCCACAGGAAAATATACTTAAGTCAAGAGCACAAGTCTCCTAGAATCCCTCTTCCAATATCAGGCACGCAGAAAATGTGTGTACTTGGCTTCTTCAGTTTTAGCCTGTGGTGACTGAATGTGAAATCAAAGATGTTATTGCAAGTGGAGTATGCCTTTGGCACCCTACTCATCTCCAGGAATTTAAAAAACATCAGATGGAACCAGAAACCTTGGGCCTATACTTTTGTTGTGTCTAAATCCGACAAACACATTTTAAGTTGAAGGAAGGAAGAAAAAGGAGGAAGGAAGGAAGCTGGCTACACAACTGAAATACAGGTGACCCAAATTTTCAATTCCATATCATCCTTGGGACTTTAAGATATTTTTAAGCTGCATAATGTAACGTCTTTTCCCAAATGCCGCTCCAGAATATTGGTTCACAAATGCATTTTGATTGTATATTTTAATGTTTAAATATTTCTATCTACAGTAAACCTGGAGAATTGCACTAAACTGCTTGAGCCATGCACTTGAAAAATCCTGGGCAAGATTAATGCCTTTTCTTCATAAACAGCCTATATGGAAAGGGAGTCTAAACATATTATTTGTCTTAGATGAGAAGGTTCTCTCTTTAGCCATTTAGGGTTATGTACTTATTGTATAAGCCCAAAGAGTTTGATTGCTCCTAGTCAACTAAAATATTCATATGATCACAGCCATACCCACTGTTCCAGAAGCTGTGAATAACCTTGTGACCTAGAAAAGGGACATTTCAAGCATTATTGATATAAAGTGGTAAAAAATGCACCAGACAACAAAAATATTCGTAAGGCATAGAAATCCTTGCATACAACACTTTCCACCTTTTAAAATAGATATTGCACTATACTGAATAACTTTTAAAGTAGCTAACATTAATAGCACTGTTGTAAAAAAATTATTGAATGGAAACATATGGTGGAGTCCTGTTTTTTTAAATTATAAACTTCATGAGTGATGGGTTCTCCCACCTCTCAACAAAAAGTGTAGACATCCTGAATAAAATGGTCTATTTACTGGCATTTTGAAGATGTGCACAGTTCAACCTTTCTCAAGTCAAGCCAGTAGCAACTGAAGCGATGCCTGCAGTGCCTTAATGCTGGCATTGTCAAACAACAGTATTCATGGAACCTTAGGTTTCGAGATTGCTGAATTTCAGATGATGGACATTTAGCTGTTTGAGTTAATAATGGGTTATCATACATGTATTGCAGAGTCTTCTTGGTTGTTTTTTCAGGGGAATCAGAAAACTCCAGTGGTTTTGGAACACATTTCATTTGCCATCCCCTTTTCCATATACTTGCTCTAAAGATGTGCTGAGTATTGTGTAAAAGGTGCTTATGCAAAGCATTCCACGATCACAGTTCACCCTTTGGGGGTGGGGAGTCTTCATTTTTGTCTCAAGAAACTGACTTAAATCACATTTTAAAACAGAAAACTGAAACATGGACAAATGTCAAATTTGGAAGGAGGTGCCTTACGGTGATAAGAGTAATTCTACAACTTTTTCTGTTGTAGGCTGCAGTCCCCCTGCACACTGCCATCTATCAGTTGCCTTCTGTGCATCCTAAGAAAATGGTTTGGCAGCTAATCCCCAAGTTAACATCTGTGTTCAATGTGCAGCCACTTGGGTAATTCTGAATGCAAAGATGGTACAACCACCACCAAATTTTCTCTTCCTTATTAACTCCTTGGCTTGGTCAAAGCGGTTCCAAACCACTAATTTGCACCATCTTCCCAGTGACTTTTGTATTTTTAATTTTTTTTTTAAAAAAAGGACAATTTTATGGCAAAAGTGGATAAAAGCAGGGGTTCCCAACAGCTGTTATGTGGGACAGAGAAGGAATCCAGAAAAAGAAGAATGGATGTATTCAGTGGAGTAAAGACCATTGGCTTGATCTGACGGCATCTGGATCCAGACTTGGTCATTCTCTTTGAGTTCGAGCACGGCACTACCAGAAGCTTGGTCCAAGTAGCCTTTTTTATATTCATCGTAGGTGTAGGTGGCAGGCACGTTGTTTTTATAAAGTGCCACCCAGATATTAGTTCCTTTAACGTGGACATGGTAGGCAAAGTAGTAGATGCCAGAGATTGGACAGGTGAAGATCCCTGTCACAGGATTATAACCATTCTGCCCGTTGTACAAAGTCCTGTCGAATTTGACTGGCATTCCTGAGGCTGGGAATGGTGAGGTCAAGATGGCCGTGAAGGCAGGCAGCATCTGGGCAGAGAGTTCCCCTCGGCCGTACTGAGGCTTCCCGGGCTTGCCATTCCCCAGCACTGCCCCCTCTACACCTCCGTCGGGCAAGTGGAGGCCAGCGATTCCTGTCTCATCAAACATCCCTGGTGCACCCGGTGGCCCTGGTGGTCCAGGCGGCCCTGGTAGCCCATTCAATCCAGGATTGCCAGGAACCCCTGGTGGCCCAATGGGACCTATAACACCTGGCTCCCCTACTTTGCCAACTCCTGGGGCTCCTGGGAAGCCAGGTTCTCCTTTGAGTCCTGGTAAACCTTGAGGCCCCATTGGACCAGAAGGCCCTTGTAAACCTGGTATACCCGATGGGCCTCTGAGGCCTGGCTGCCCTGGAATACCAGACTCTCCCTTTGACCCCATAGGCCCTGTAAGTCCTGGCACCCCAGGGAGCCCCATGAAACCAGTTTCCCCCTTGGGGCCTGTGGGGCCAGGCATCCCTTGGGGCCCTGGCAGTCCTCTCTCTCCAGGAATCCCTGGCTTCCCCACAAAACCACTGGGCCCTTGATCCCCACGCATGCCTGGTAGTCCTGCAGGCCCACTGGGCCCAGCTTCCCCTTTAGGACCTGGAATCCCATGTTTGCCTGGCATACCCATAGACCCAGGAGGGCCTGGGGACCCAGTCATGCCAGGGGGACCCATCTCACCGGGTTCTCCATCCATTCCTGGCTCCCCCTTGTCCCCAATGAGTCCTGGAACTCCTGGTTGTCCACGGTCCCCTTTTAAGCCAGGTAGACCTGGCTTCCCATATCCTGTAGGGCCAGGCATACCTGGAAGGCCCCGCACACCGGGTTCACCCTTGGGACCCATGGGGCCCTGCAGGCCCGGCATGCCAGCTGCCCCTGGCACACCAATTCCATCCACACCTGGTGGGCCACGTGGACCCATGGGTCCAGGCTGACCACTGATCCCTGGCTCACCTGGCAGCCCTGAGTCACCCTTGTCACCTGGAACACCAGGCAGGCCATTGAGTCCAGGTTTCCCAATGCCTGGGGGCCCAGGAGGCCCTGCAGGACCTGGGGCCCCACCATTCCCTCGTACTCCTGGCAGTCCGGGCTTACCAATCCCATTTTCACCTTTCATGCCACGCTCGCCACGAGGGCCAGGCTCTCCTTTTGCACCTGGCTCTCCCCGGAATCCTGGTAGTCCTGGGCTACCGGGTGCTCCTGGTTTTCCATTAACAGAAATGCCAGCTGGTCCAGGCAATCCCGGTGGGCCTGGAAGACCCCTTGGCCCTTGGTCGCCTCTCATGCCAGGCTCACCTTTCATCCCAGGCATCCCTTTCATCCCTGCCTTGCCAGGAAGCCCTGGGATGCCCGGTTTGCCAACGCCAGAAAAGCCAGGTGGGCCGGCAGGTCCTGGTTGGCCATGAAGCCCTGGTTTCCCAGTTCCTGGTTTCCCAGGATAGCCAGGTGGGCCAGGTGGTCCTCTTGGGCCAGGCTTTCCAGGAGGTCCAGGTTCTCCTTTGAGGTCCATCGGTAGCAGCGGTGGCATATCTGTGAAGAGAAGAGTGACATTTCAGTAAGGATCATGAGCAAAGAGAGTACTAGTAGAGTATCCCAGAAGCCAAGGGAAGTACAATAGGCCCTTCCTGTCCATGGGGGTTTGGTTCGGGGAGCCTCTGTGGATGGGAGAAATTGCGGAAGTTCAAGTCCATATTAGTCAATGGGTGGCGATGTGTGTGCACCCATATCAGTGTGCCCCTGGGCATCTCACACCTTTGGCTTATATGCGGTGGGGTGATCTGCAGAAGCTCCAATCCGCAGGTGGCTAGCAGACAATATGGTAGGCTCACTCTAGCAATCTAGGCTGCCTCTTTAATTCAGGTCAGTCTTTTTCAAACATCAGTCCTCCAGGCATGTTGGACTTCAATTCCCAGAAGTCACCTTGGCCAGCAGAAATTCTGGGTGCTGAAGTCCAAAGCATCTGGAGGAAGAAAGTTTGGGAACCACTGATTCAGGCTATAGATGGGTCTGAAGACCATTTTACTTTGCATATTGCTGGAAATGTGTCTTCTTTTGTCTCTGTAATAGATTTATCTGAGCAACTAAGATTCTTTGCTGTTGAAAGCATGAGGGAATATGATGTCTAAGTTTATTGGAGTCCAAAGAACAAATCATACAGTTATTATCAGTCAACTTCATTGTCATTATTTTTCTGCCTTTCTCACAGTCCAGGACTCAGGTCTGCTTGCAAAGATATAGCCTTAAAATAATACATAAAATCAAAAGTACAGTACTGTATAGTTAAAGTAATAGTAAAATTATAAAAAGAAGACAACAAACAATACAGCATATTTTAAAAGGCCCTCTTTCCTCCAGAGCAGCCATTCAAGGCCTGCTGAAACAAAGAGGTCTTCACTTGCCTTCAAAAGGCTATCAAGGAGTGCTCCAGTCTAATTTTGGGGGAATGGTGTTCCAGAGCCGTGTTCCCACCAGATGTACCTGTGAGGATGGTGAGACTGAAGATCTCAGAAGATCTTCAGCAGATCTCAGAACAGACAGGATGACATGGGAAAATAGGATCCTTCAGATACAAGAACAACTCAGTATTTCCAAAGATGTAAGACCCTCTGGAATAATTTCAGCCTTTGGCTGTTTTTTTTTACATTGTGACAGTCCACTGAACAACACACTCTACACTAAATAAGAAAAGACTTTGTTGCTGTTATAGAGAATCAGAAGGGAGTGCCAAGTTTAGCAATACATAGTTACCCAGATCCTTTTTTTAAAAAGACGACGACACTCCTAAAAGATTCAGTTTACAAGATGTAGTGACCAAAATCTGCGTTCAGTCAAGTAAGCCTGCATTTTTGGTTCAAATCATATGGCACGTGAGACTCATTTGACTGTTGTGGTTCCCTTCCCACCCCTGTCAAGAAACTAATAATCAGGAGCTCTGATTTGAGGGAGACATTTTCAATCTTGGTAATATAAACCCACTGAGTGACCTTGGGCAAGTCACATTCTCTCAGCCTCTGAAGAAACTTGCCAAGAAAACCCCATGATGGGTTCACCTTCGGGCCATTGTAAGTTGGAAATGACTTGAAGGCACATCATAACTACAGCAAAGGATGTTCTGGTTTTGTTTTGGGCTTTTGGGTTGGAGTCTGCTCCACTTGGGCCTATGCTTCACCCCAGTTCTCACCAGTCTGTTGACCACCAGGTATGCCCAACTGCACCTCCCATTGTCCCCAACACACCTGGAGGGCACCAAGCAAGGGAAGGTTGCCCCATCCTAATCCTGCGTGTGTGTGAGGAAACATGTATCCACAGAAGGCTTAACCACTGTTAAATCATTTCCCTCAACCAATGGGAAACTAATTTGGCAAATTAAATACACATGTGAAGGAAAGGATACAGATGGCATTGACATACACACAGACAACACAGAGCCCTCCCCCCAAATTAGGTGAAGATATGGAAATGGTGGGTGGATAGATGATCTTATTTTTAAAAAGAAGTCAGGGGGGGAAAATTGCACCAGACATTCTTGATTTTGCTCTGCGGAAACCCATTGAAGCTTCTCTGCAGATCAAAGGCTTGCCCACATCCACTGTCCTAGTTAAGGTCTCATGGACATCTCAGGAAATCCTTGCCCATCTAGTTGTTGCCACTATGGAATAACGCAGCCAAAAAGAGAACCGTTTAAAGCTGGTGTGCTTAAGGAAAGGGTTTCTTTCTTTCTTCCTTTTCATCCCGGAAAAATGCCTACCCAAGAAAAAATTATTTCAATATGTTCATATTGCTGGAGTCAACCGTTTGAAAATACATTCGTTTTCGAGGTCATCAGAACAAGGAAGCAAGTCAGGCCTACAAGAGGAGGGAAGCTAAACAAAACCCCAGTGTTAGGCAAAGGGGTTGTGGGGAGTGGGGAAGGAGGGGGAAAAGACTGACAACCAGCCACAACTTGCCAACTCCAGCCAGCCAAGGAAGCAGACAGGAAAACCAAACCGGGGACGCAAGCTAGCGCACGGAAAGTGGGACACGGACAGCATGGTGGGATACTATTTCAAAGGAACATGTCTCACTGGAGAAACGAGTCTGCTGTGTGGAACAGCAAAGATGCGGGGGATTTCATACCTTCCCATAGAGACACAACTTCTAGTGCAAAAGGCTATGGTCACTGAGGAAAGTGGGGGGGGGGGGAACCACTTGTGGATCAGATTCTTTTAAGTACCAGAACATCAGATGAGTTCAATTTTGAGGGCATCTCAGCTCCAGCTTTTCCTGGATGGGAATGGATTCCAGAGACACAGCTGGGTCTGGAATATCAGTATGCAGAAAGATCATGTACAGTGGTCCCTCCACATTCACTAGGGTTGGGGTGAAGGACCTCCATGAATGTGGAAAAAACACAAACTAAAAAAAAACCCATTTCTTTTTACCTAAGAAAACACTTCTCTAGGAATCTCCAGGTCCTCCAGTGCAACTCTGTGGTCAACATCTGCCAGAAGTTGATCACAGTATCATTCTGGAGGACATACAAATGCTGTTTTCTCTAGGAACTTCTAGGTTCTCTGGCACAACTCTATGCCGAGTTGCACTGGAGGACTTAGAGATTCTTAGAGAACATATTAATCAAAACCGCAAATAGTCAAAGCCACAAAAGTCAAAGCCACAAATGTGGAGGGCCAAGGGTGGTACCTTTGAGACTAACTGAGCAAAAGTAGTTGAAGCATAAGCTTCAATAGACTTTGTTTACCTCCTCAGATGCATGGAATGAAATATTGCCCAGGAAGGACCTTTACAGCCAGACTGTATATGAATAGCCATAGAAATGCAAAATCTTGTATGGAGATGAGGGGACAAGTTCCATTTTAACTATGGCCAGTGAGGGACAAAGGCAGGGGAAAAATGTTGCCCAAGGTGATCTACCCACTCAATAACTTTCTTTGTGCTCCATCTCTTTGTGGCCTGTTAAGAGGCCAAAAGTGTGATGGCAATGGCATGCCCCTAATACCTTCTTGTTGGGTTTAACTGCATCACAAGAGACTGAACCTACAAGTCCAGGATGTTTGCAATTTAAATTTCATCTGTGTCATGGATTCATTGCTTTGCAGTCACACACTCCACATCTACAATCCAGAGGTAGTCCTTGACAGTCTATCTTACAGGGTTGCAAGCTGAAAAGGCGGAAGGGAGGAGAACAGGATGGTGGAAGCAGCACATTTCAACACCTTGCCATCCAGGGGGGTGGATGGGTGGGAGGCAAAAATACTGTGTCTATGCACAAAAAATCAAGCTTATAGAAAGGAAATTTCAAGTTAGCCTTCACCCAACATGATGTGCAACAGGGATATTGTTTATTTCTACAGAGAAGCACAAAATCATTCAACTCTTTCCTCGTACAATCAAAGGAGGGAGGTTGGAAAAAGTTAACACTTGATTGCTCTGGTTTTGTAAAATAGCCTCTTTATATAACAAATGGGACTGGAGAGGAAGCCCTTACAAATGTTTAGTTTTTAATTTGCAGAAAGCTTCACAGAGATCTATTCTCTCTAGTCCAACAAAAGAGCAAGGTTATTATTATTTCTGGGGTTTGGGGCTGGGGAACAGAGGCTGAGAGAAAACAATCACTTGCCATGGCACAAAGGGAGATGCCAACCTACATCTACCCAAGCTCTTCTTACCAGGCAAAAAGGCCAGCTGAGCAAAAGCATTCTTGTAAATAAATCCACAAATGTTACTGGACTAAAAAAAGTTTTACTAGTTTGCTGAGGGCCTGGCAGAAGAGGCACAAGGGTTGCTTTTCTGTGCTGACCATGGAGGCAGGGAATTCTTTATAAGCCTGGTTAGTTTCTGTACCAGGAATAGATCTGCACCACATCTTTCCATTTGGCTTGCTTGCATGCATTTCCTAGTCATCTATGGTGAGTAGACAGTGCCTAAATACAAGATTGAGCTGGAAGGGCCACATAGGCCTACAGTATGTTTTGGAGGCTGGTGCAAGGCAGACACAGTGAGAAATGAGTTTCAAGGTAGATAACAGTAAGATTAAATGGGGGGGGGGGAATGTCTGAAAATGGGGCAAAATGACCAGACCTACACCTGGACATGGCATGGTTGAGCAAAGCTGCCCCCAAATTTTAGTGAGCAGGGATGCAAGGGATGGTGATGGCAGGTCCATATTTCATGAAGTGGTCAGCCTCTGGCAGTTGCCCACCTTTGGCTTTAAAGATACATCCCTACAGAAGTGACTCATGAATATTCCTGTTATCAAGAAACAAGATGCGAGTTTCATTAGCATGTATGTATATTTGCAATAGCAGCAAGATTGAGAGCTTATTGACAGGGTTTGCCCATCAATAAAACGGTACACTACAGTACTGAATGGAATGCAAGGCAGCAACAGGATGAACACGATGTCATGTGGTAAGTACCAGCCAAAGACACTTCTAGTCCATTAAAATTTTACTTTTTAAGCCTCGTGGTAAACTCGTATGTATTGCTTGCAATCAGAAAGTGGGAGAGATGTAACCTTGAGACTGAAGGTTTGCCAGCTTCTGGAACAGTCACTAGATGGTGCTGTTAATCCAAGGGAAATATCCTTTGTCAATGATTTGTGGGCATTACCTGATTGTGAAGCTTATGCTAAGCTTCACATTGAATTGTATTCCTCTAGTTTAGTCCAACAATAGGTGTTCCCCTTGTCTTGAAAAAAGCAATGGGGCAGAGTAGGTGGTTATCCAGGATGCCAGAATGAGTTCTCCCTTCCCTCCCATATCATTTTATTTAATGTTTATTTCAGCTGGAAAAATCGGTGCACACTTTCCCCCCTGCATCGCCCATCCCACATCATATACTTCAGACAGGCAGTTATTGTGTTGTTGTATCTTCTGAGCAATTTCCATACTTAATTTTGGATGCTGGAGAGAATGCAATGCATCCATCACATTCCCAACTTTCTACTATAGGAGAGGTTCCCAAACTTTGGTCCCTCAGATGTTTGGGACTTCAACTCCCAGAAGCCCCAGCCAGCTTGGCCAATGGTCAGGAATTCTGGGAGCTGAAGTCCCAAACATCTGGAGGGCCACAGTTTGAGAACCACAATAAAGTAATGCCAAGTGTCCCTGACAGACTGTAGAAAAAGAAAATGGAAATCCTGACTTGGCTCTTGCCTTCCCATAGATTCCAGATCCCAAGATGGCAAAGCTTAGTCTTAAAACCTTGATGACAGCTCCTTCTTTGCTGTGCTTAGACTACTATGGGCTCGCTTGCTTCTCACCCAGCCAATGTGCCCTGATGCTGCCCTGCTATTTTCACAAATTCAGCCTGCTCAGTGGTGGCATTGGAAGAACATATTGGAAGAAATAAACACCAGCAGAGAGAGATACTTGAATCTCAGCCCATCAGCAGCCAAAAATGTTCCCTTCTCAGTAAGTCTGCGCTGGAGTTCGTGCTTCGTTTTGTTCTCCTTGGCTGAGGTTCAAATAGAAACTTTGCAACAGCTGGAAAAGGCAGTCGGGGGGGGGGGGAGAGACCTTCACTCTGTTTAATGTGACACAGTGGTGGTTGTGTGTGGGTTTAACCCTCTTCCATCCCACATGCACGGATCTAATCATTTGATAAGAGCAGTAAATCAGGTAGAAGAGACCCCCACACTTTTTCTACTAACCTTTAAGGCATCTGGGGAAGATTACTTCTCCCTTCCTCTCTCACAACTCTTTAGGCTGCAGTTCTGTAGTAGCAGATGTGAGTTGTGGAAGATGCTCAGATGCCAAAGACGAAGGAAGGTATCATGAAACTTAGGCTTTTATCACTTGCCCCATGACCCAGACCACATGTACAACTCATTTGGTAAGAAGGGAAACACTATGTTCACTTGCTCTGGACAATACGTATTTTGGTTGTAATAAGTACTGTATTATAATGTTTTCTGATATGTTATGCTCCCTTGATATGGTTGGTTTTAGGTTTACTCTGTGTAATAGAACCACAAAAAGCAGCTTCGGAGTCATGGAAAGAAACAGGTAAGTAAATTTTAAATTTCTCAAGCTGCCTGTTCAAGGTCCATACCAGTTGCTTACTTCTCGCACATATATTGTTACATGCCTTCAAATCTTTTCTGACTTATAACAACCCTAGGGCCCTTAGGCCTAAATACCCACAAAAGACATCAGATCCTGTCCAATCTTGGGAGCTACGCATGGTCAGTATTTGGAAGGGAGACCAGCAATGGATACCAGGGGCTGTAGGCTATATTTCAGAGGGAGGAACTGGCAAAACCACTGAGTATTCCTTACCAAATACAGTAAAACTTGCACAAATGTCAAACTTATCATATGGCTTTCTTGATAAGGTTCTTGTTTTTCTCCAGAGGAGTTTCGTCATTGCCTTTTTCTAAGGCTAAGTGAGGCTGACTTGCCCAAAGTCAATCAGTGGGTTTATGTGGCTGAGTGGGAATTCGAACCCAGGACTCTTAGAATCCTAGAGTGTGGATTTAAACCTTGGTCTCCCCAAATCCTAGCCTAACACTCAAGCCACTATACCACACTGGCTCTCTGTATATATATATTTGTCTTATATAGAAGCTGTCGGGGTCTAGCCCTCTGAAGCTATTCACTACCTCTCTGATCTGGTTGAAATGCTCATTTCCTTCTGATTTCATTGTCACAACCTGGCTAGACTCCATACTGTATCTCCCACCGATAAAAACAGGCCACTTGCCTGCTTTCCGGTCTGCTGTGCCGCTACTGCTTTTTCTGGACAGCATCAGCAGCCTCACAACAAATTGTGACCTGGAAATCTACAACCTCCAAGTTTGGACCTGTCATGGAACTTCCTTGCTCCAGGGCAGAGGAAAAACTATTTTCCAAAGATACATGCATAGCAGTAGTGCCAAGTGACTTAATGTAAGCTTCGTACCTCCGCCAGGGTTATTTACAAGCTCAGAGGTCTCATAACTGGCTTTGTCACCACGCTTGGTGGAAAGAGGAAGAATAAATAACTGGAATTAAACCAAGGAAGAGGGAGGGGGTAACATAATGAACAAAATGTTAGTTATTCTCACCAGGCACTTTTAAAAAATTATTATTGCAGTTATTAATTTTGCAGAGCTACAGAGTTCGGAGTGAGAATCTCCTGAACTACTAGCATACAATTCTCTCAAAATGGGTGCGCAGGGTGCAGCTGCCTTGGAAATAATGCAGTCTGAGGCCACTTTCACTGCCATGGCTCCAGAACACTGGGATATGTAGTTCTGTGATGCACCAGCACTCTTTGGCAGAGAAAAATAAAGACCTTGTAAAACTACAAACCCAGAAGTCCATAGGATGGAGCTGCAGCACTTAAAGTGGTGTGAAACTGCATTGTTTCTATAGTGTAGATGCACCCTGGGAGAGGGGACTTCCCTGTCAAAAGAGCATCCTTCTAATTAATAATAATCTTAATGGGTCAAATAGGGAGAATATCTCCTGGTCCATGTATTACCACAGAATGGCTGTCTTTAAGTTTTGGACCAGTGCAAGCTTATCCATGAGCTGATTTATTTTATAGCAGATCCCAAAGGACCCCAAACCGTCGATCATTTAAATATCCTTCAAATCACCTGACTGGCTAATTTCCTCAGGGCAACATCATCATAATCCCTGTCTAGCCAGAATAATCAGAATAACAGAGCGTCTTAAGCTCTCATTAGATGCTGTTAATACTAGCCCTCCTTCCGTTTGGAGTTGGGGGGGGGTCACAGGTGGGCAACTACAGAGATAGTGAGGGGTCACTCTTCAGCCCAGTGGGACTCCAAGTGATGCAGTGACACTTCCAGTTCTGGGAACCAGCTGAAATATGGCCAATTTCTCTGCATTTGGGGCGGGGGGGGGGCGGGCAATGCAACCCTTGTGTTTGTGGTGCTTGATTGTTTTTTGTGGTTTTGGCCTTTTTTATTAGAAAAAAATAAATAAATTGGGAGACATGGGGCTTTCAGGCTCCCCTGGGAAGCTTGGAGGGGTGTCCAAAATGGGCCACAGGATGCATATCTGCCGCTAGAATCCTCCACATTTTTTCCCTAAAAAGAATATAATTTCCCCCCTTTTATTATGTGATGGAGTCCCCTTCTTTGGAGGTCTTTAAACAGAGGCTGGATGGCCATCTGTCAGGGATGTTTTGATTTTGAGTTCCTACATGGCAGAAGGGGGTTGGACTGGATGACCCTTGGGGTCTCTTCCAACTCTATGATTCTGCGATTCTATGATTTAACTTTCCCCATTTTATTTATTTATTTATTGGCCATCAAAGGCCCCCAGAGATGTGGAGGACAATTTTGTCATGATTTTGGCCCCTGGTTATTTTAGGCCCAGAACAAGTCTTCTTTTCCAACATTTGACAGCAAAATTTGTGATTCCCAGGTCCAGCGGGCAGCCAATGTGATTCTCTAACCCCAAACAGTTGCCCACTAAGTGGTAAAAACTCTCCAGGATTTCAGAAAGAGGTTTTCCTGGCCTTACTTGGAAATACTGGCTATAGTGTGGTGGACACCGGGTCAAAGTTTGGGGATTTTTCAACTTTTCATCTAGCATCTAACTATCTGTTCCCATCTCTGGTAGTTTTCAAAGAAGTAGCTGTGTTAGTCTCTTGCAACATAAAAGACGAAGAAGAGTGAGGAGGAGGGAAAAGCATTTATTATCACTCTGTACTACATCCAAAGAAGTGAGTTTATATCCACGAAAGCTCATGCAAAAATAAAAACCACATTTCTTTTGTTTTCCTGGCTAGCTTTCCCCTGTTGTTTTGTTGTTGTTGTTGTTGTTTAACACAAACCTATATAGATTCCTGTCTTTTCTTCTTCTTCTTGTGTCAAATGTCTTGTGACATTTCTGTGGCTTGGCCTGGACAACCAATATCCAACTAGAACACAGTGTGCCACAAATACTTCTTGTTCTGTGCCTTTAACTTGCTTCTGACTCATGGTGACCCTATCCCAGGATTTTCTTGGCAAGATTTGTTCAGTGTCCCATTGCCTTCCTGGGAGGCCAAGAGAGTGTGACTTGGCTAAAGTCACCCAATGGGTTTTCATGGCTGTACTGGGATCTGAACTCTAGCCTGCCAAAGTCCTAGGCCAAGACTCAAAGCAGCAAACCATGCTGGCTCTGCTATATTCAAAGATTCGCCAACTGTTGCAAAGGCTGAGAGAGAGTGATTTGCCCAAGATCACAGAGTGGGTATCCCTGGCCAAGTGGGGATTCGAACCCTGGCCTCCCAGAGTCCTAACTCAGCACATAAAACTGGCTCTTGCCGCATATATGGTGCTATTAAATTCATGACTTAAATTTGGAAAATATTCTGTGCTGGTGCAGAGTGAATCATACTGTTAAGTCACAGAGTCCATAAAGGAGAAACAACCCACATGCTGCAAAGGATGCAGATTCTGGAAAATAGTTCTTTTTTTAAAATAACAGTTCCCAGAATGCCCCAGCCAGCATGGACATATGCCCATGGGATTCTGGGACGTGTTGTTTTAAAAAGGAACTTCCAAGCTCAGAGAGACAGAGGTAGTGGGATGAGAGGAGAGAAGAAGCCAGAAATCAAGCAGAAAAAAACCCCCACCTCAAGCCACAAACCCAAATACAGCTAATATCACTAATCAAACTTTGTGCCAATTTTAACCCCACGAGATATAAATGAGACCCACTTTCTCAGCCTTACTAAAGGAAGGTTTTTTGTGGCATAATGGCTGTGTTCAAAATCCGCTGGCTCCAGCTGTGTCTGTCCCCAGTAGGAACCCCAGAGGAAAATAAAAAACCCAAATTTCAGGCTATAACAGGAAAGAAAAGTCTTGCCAGCCTGGGCCCCTGTTTCCTCTCCTTTCTGGGTGGCCTGCCCGATTGTACGGTTTTCCTCGGCTGCAAAGCACAACAGTCTTCCTCTCCAACCCAAACCAATACCTGCATGAACATGACGGCAGCGAGCCAAAGCAAGGAACTAAGTACTCAAACATGGGTTCCTAAGCACCCCCGCCAATGCAAACCCATCTCAGCCAAGAGGCGTGCAAAGGCTGCTGGGAATTGCGTTCCACCTCTAAAGGCCAAAACAAAAGGTGATTTGTTTTACTTGGCCACGTAAATGATATAAAGCATCTCTTTTGCTTGCTCACGCCATCCTCTCAGACCCGGGCCTTGTCCTACATTGTGGCAATTCTTCTGCAGATCAAAGCAAACTGCTTGGGAATCTCTTTGGTAGCCCACCCACACTGAGGCAATGGGGTTGGGATGGATTTCTGAACGGGAAAATAAGTTACCAGACCCTCCCTGACTGCAGGACAGAAACTGCAAGTCCTACGCTTGCCATTGTCAAGGTGTGAATCCAAAGAGAAAACTGCTAACTTCAAAAAGAAAGAAAGAAAGAAAGACAATTTCATCCTCTCTCACAGTAAACCAGCATCTTGCCCTAGTACCCTCACATAGGCGTATCTGGGAAATCCACACTGCAGAGATAATCCGGTTTTTCTGGTGCCACAACAACTACAATTTCTAGACTTCTACAGCACTGAGCCATGGCAGTTAAAGCGGTGTCAAACCGGATTATTTCTGCAATGCGGATGCCCAAAGCAAAGTAGGCATTCAAACTTACTCCTTTCCCCGTTGTTCTCCTCCAACTTCACCCTCTTTTTCTGATGTATCTATAGTACAAACACTTATCAAGTCTGTATCAGTTTAACTGTTATGGTTTTCCCCAAAGAATTCTGAGAAACGAGACTATCAACATTTCCGTCTATCAGAAATCCCTCGCTTCTCATGCGCCCCCACAGTTCCCACGTTTGGCTAGGGATAGAGATAAAAATATGCCTTAGACTAGTTCAGTGCTGCGGTGGAGATGCATTGTGGTACAGTGGACAGAGGTCCATCCAAGCATGCTCCATCTTTGACTTTTTGCTTAGCAACTATCTTTGGATGGACAACCATTTGGGAAAGGTCCTAGCATCATAGCCCAGGGCCCTCCACCACTGCCAATGTGAATCCAGGAAAATCTGGAGAAATTGCCCCACACTACCCATCCATGAAAAAAGCTCTCTGGTTCAGAAAAACCCAGTTTTTACACCAAATTGCCCAGAACATCATATGTCAGGATCACCCCCAATTTGGGGTGAATGAGGATTTTTTAAAACAGTATAGACACCCCTACACCTAAAAGAGCAGGTCATTTGCTTTTGATCATCAAGAAAGCACTGGGAGACACACTGTGGCTGCCTCTTGTCACTTAGCAAGTGCAACTTGAGAGTTAAAATATCCTCTCAGTAAGCTACAGTTTCTTAAGCTACAGTTTCTACTGTAGAAGAAAGGGCATGGAAGAGTTTGTCAATAACTAATGTGGAGTTTAGAGGACTGGAGAACAATATTGGAAGCAGTTGTAGTGTTACGCAGGTGAGAAATGAAGACAGACGTTTAAACTTTAAATGCATCACATCTTTTTACCAGGTTTTCAGGGTGGTTTACAATAAAAGTACATAATCATACAAACATGCCTGCCCCCAAACATCTATTATACCAGGGCAGATGCCAGGCAGGGATGTTCCTGGGCAGCAGCGATTATAACCTCCTAGTTGTTCCTCCTCAGTACCTTACCTTTCCTCTCTCTTGTAGGGCAGACCATTCTGCATACTACATGGTCTGTCCAACTCCTCTGACCCAATCTGCTGCATTCAGGTGTAGTAGAGGACCATATCCCATTGACAGTACTGAATTTACATTCATCTGCCAGACTGTATGTATGTAAAATGAGAAAAGAGGCACCATTTCATCCTTTGCTCTAAGCAGCAAAATGTTATGGACCTTTAAACAGAGTATGGATGGCCATCTGTCAGGGATGGTTTGATTCTGAGTTCCTGCATGGCAGAAGGGGGTTGGACTGGATGGCCCTTGTGGTCTCTATCAACTCTGTGATTCTATGATTCCCAACACACACACAGAATGAAAATAGCATATCAGCAATAAAAAAATTGTAAGACTGCAATTTGTTTTTCCTTCGAGTCAAACTTCCCCAGTCTCCTCTCCGCATTGGCTTCCCCACAATTCCCAAAACCTTTCTGCAGTGCCCCAGGTGCTACTTACCTATGTACTGTCCTTTGCCTTCCCGAAATGGAGGGCCAAGGGGTCCTTTCACCACCGGCTGCATGTACTTGATTTGGGCATAACCTCCTCCGGCTCCCCCTCCAGTCACTCCAGTGGAAATGCCAAACACCACAAGTACCAGCCACAGGATCACTTCATGGAGCATGGTGGCTTATTGATCGTCTCTCTAGAGATGAAACAGGAAAGCAAAATTACACGTGAGTGCCTCAAAGCTGTTCACTGGATCTTGTTAGTAAAAATACAGATTTTCTTGCAGTAAATTTCTGGTCCAGTTCCTAAGCCTTTGACACCCAGATTCTTCTGCTCTGCAGCCACTGGTTCCTTTTGACATCTGAATTACCCTAGTGGTAGCCATATTCTCTATACTCCTCTGCATTACTATGTCTTGGAAGAACCCTTTGTGTGTGTGTGTCTCCTTCTGGATTCTGCCATTCACGCTGTGAGTGCTGGTGTGAAATTACCCTCCTCTGCACTGCAGGCAGATGACAGACCAGATACAAGAGGACGGCACTCAAAGTACCATTTTGAGGGGAAGTGGATATATCACCGAGTATATTATGAGCTCTTCGTGATACACAGCACTTGACACATTCTCTTTTGACATATTACTGAAGATGTGGAAAAACCCATCACGCACCCATCACAATTTGGATTAACTCACTTCGACAACCAAGGAGGATGGATGACTCTTACACATCTTGAATGTATGCAGAGAGATCTTGTAGCACCTTAGAGACTAATTGAAAGAAAGAAGTTGGCAGCATGAGTTATCATAGACTTGAAGTCTACTTCCTCAGAGGCATTTGGTCTTGAATGAATAGCTGATTCTTGGGCATGGGGAGGAGAATCCATGCGAACACACTCTTCAGAGCGATTGTACAGTGGGCCCTTGGTATTCGCTGGGGTTTGGGTCCAGGACCTCCCTTGGGATACCAAAATCTGTGGCTGCTGTCAAGTCCCATTAAATACAATGGCATAGTAAAGTGGTGTCCCTTGTATAAAGTGGCAAAAAGAGGGTTTGCTTTTTATTTTTGAATATTTTCAAACTACATGGGATGCTTGAATCTGTGGATAAAGAATCTTTGGATATGAAGGGAAAACTGAATGTAAAAATGGCTGCAGAGCTCACATATGCCTCCGAAATAAATGACATCCACTCTAAGATGGTATCCAACCTATCTGTCCATGACTCCCTTTCAATGAAATACAGTGGACCTTCCAAACTCACTGGGGTTAGGGGCACAAGACTCCCATAAAAGTGGGAAAATGCATTTAAAAAACACACCAAACAAACCTTTTTTAAAACTTAAGAGAATACCTCTCCAGGAATCTCTAGGTCCTTCAAAGCAACTCTGTGGTCAACATCTACCAGAGAATGACCATACAATTGCACTGGAGGACCTACAAATGCCTAAAGAAGTGTTCTCTCTAGGAACCTCTAGGTCCTCCAGCGGAAATTGGCAATAGAGTCACGCTGGATGACCTACAGATTCGTAAGAGAATAATCAAATCAGCAAAAGTCAAAGCTGCAAATGTGGAGGGCCAACTGTAATAAAGAAGAATGCAAAGATATAGCCGTGTTGGGCTGCAGAATCAGTATGTAGAGAGACCTTGTAGCACCTTTCAGACCAAGTGAAATAAATGCATCTGAAGAAGTAGACTGAAGTCCATTAAAGCTCATGCTGCCATCTTCTTTATTTCAGTTAGGGGGGTTGCAGACTGCCAGAAATAATGCAAATTGAGTCCACTTTTAGGGTTAGGGTTAGTGCTAGGGAATCATGGGAATTGTTTTTTCCCCCCTGAAACATTGAGCCTTCTCTGTCAGAGAGCTCTGGTGCCACAATAAAATACAGTTCCCATGATTTCCTAACCCTAACCCTAAAAGTGAACTCAATTTGCACTATTTCTGGCAGTCTGCAACCCCCCTTAGTCTCAAAGGTGCTACAAGATCTCTCTACTAATAGAGGAGGATTACTCCTTCTCTATTAATAATAATTAATAAATAATAAAGAAGGACATGCATGTGTGTGTGTGTCCAAACACACATCTTTTAACCAAGCAGGATTTCCTCAAGACATAAATGTGTGTGCTTGGGATTTGCCTCTTAAGGAGGTCTCCAATTGCGATGCCAAGGTCTCGCTGGACTTGCCTTTGAAAGTCCTGGGCTTGAAGAGGGTTCATGAAGAAACCCCTGTAGTGTTTGGTGGCTTGAAAAATGAATATGTCAGAGACACAATTCCCTCACTTGGAGCTGGTCCCAAAGTCATAATTCTCTACTGTGGTGCTTCTTAAAGCTTCAATGGGAGTTTGTTTGGTCAAGTACTTTTTGAGGAACCTTGACTGCTTATGACGGTCTGCAATGCCAGACGCCGCCTAAAGTGCCCACTTGTGTAAAATTAAAGGCCTTTCTATAAACAAAGCTTGCAACTTTCCCCCCTCCAATGCACAGGCTTCAAACAGGGTCTCTGCGAAGCAAAGGAGAGTTTATTTTTCTGACAGGTTTAATGGTACAGAACACCAAAAGTGCTGCAGACTAATTGAACCACAATCGTCATTAATAAAAATTAAAGGCCTCACTCAGCCTTTTCCTGCAAGGGAAAAGAACGAAGAGGGCTGCTCCTCAGCTGGATTTGATTGGAATTTCCTGAGCTGGTTTCACTGAAACAGCAGAAAATAAAGGCGGAGAGATGGAGAGTACACCGTGAACACAGAGGGGGAAAAGGCGTTTTAATAGGAGGTAGCAGTGGAGAACGGCCCCCACATGGAAATGATTTGAATGCTATGTGGGCTTGGCAGCACCTTGAAAGGAGTTTAGCAACAATGCTATTTTTCGTCCAACCCAAATGGCGTATATTAAACCTCTCTTATTTTATTAGTTTTAGCCTTGAGAACAGGGCTCCTGCCTTTACCCAGGCAAATCGGCAGCAAAGGCTGCAGGTGACATTCCAGTCACTTGAGGTAAAAAGTTTATGTTGGCTGCTTCTGTTCACGCTTCCAAAGATCCTATCCAGACTGCCCTCCTGTCACCGGCAGATTGCTTTGCTAAGAGAACAACAATGTAATTGTTCTTACTACTATATTAATTCAGTTTATTTGAAGACATGGATTGAGATCAACAAAAACTCATGCCAAAATAAATCTGTGAGTCTCAAAGGTGCTTCTAGATTCACCCCCACCAAACTCCAGCAGATACCAAGGACCCACTGTAAGAACATTCCTTATTATGATGTTTGTTTTGTTAGCATAAGCTTTCCACAGCACAACAACAGTTGAAAAGCAGCAACAACTGAACAACATAAGAATCAGGGGATATAGGAGGCCCTCTGACCTTATACTAGTGGCTCACTTGGATCACAGGTAAAGAAAGGGAGATCACCTGGTACCCAATCTTTTAAACCGGAGAAATGAAGGTCTAAACTTTTTCACGCATTTCCAGTGCCCCACCACTGAGCTATTCCTTCTCCTCTACATTGTTGTAGATCTTCTCCTTTTTGGTTTCAAAAAGTTATGAGACCTTTAATCTGAAGTCTTGGTGTAAGCAACCATGTGCTTACGGCAGAATTTTAATATAAAGCACCCTAAGCATAAAGGTGTCTCCATCCTTCTTTCCAATAATGGACTTAAGTGTCTGAGTGACAACTAGTCTGGCGTTAAGGGGGAACAACTGAAAAACAGTACTTTCTACAACTAGTTTCCTATATATCACACACACACACAATTGTCCCTTCATTTTTGTGGGGGATCCATTCCAGACCTCCCCCCGTGAAAATGAAAAAAAAAACACCAACGCAAATATTCAAGCCCCATTGGCTTGAATGGGCACACACTCACGTGTGGCTTCAGGCATATGTGCCATTATTTCCCTCCTGGGGAATATGAAACTAGTTTGTAGAAAGTACTGTTTTCAGTTGCTCCTCCTTAACTTTGTGTGTGTGTGTGTGTATATATATATATATATATATGGACAAGAACTGGTGAGTAGTGGGTTTTCAGAATGGTGCTGGTAGTATATCTTTCACATAAAGTGTTGCCAGGCCAGCATTATCCCAGGCCCTGAGATTTCGGGACCAAAACCTGGGAGCTAGAAATTACCCCTTCTAATGTCACTAAGGTTGCCATAACTCAGAAATGTCTTGAAGGCACACAACAACAGCAACAAACATCACTGGGGCATGCCTTGATGTTAGAAGGAGCAGCCTTTAGTGATGTCACTAAGCATGATATAGTAACTAAGCAGCAACCCCAGCTGAACAAAGGATATCTTCTGAATACAAAACAAGAAGTCTAGCAAATGAGGCAAACACACACACTTTTCAAGACAGTGCTCTCACCCCAAGACTTCTCCCCTTCTCCATGGAGACTAAAGAGGGGCTGGGACCTATTCATATATAACAAGCACACAGATTTAGCCCAAGCACTACAGTAGCCTATATACCAGCGATGGACAAGGTATGGCCCTCTAGATGTTGTTTGCACTGCAGTTCCCATCAGTCTGAGCCAGCACAGGCAATGGTGAGGCATGTGGGGACCTGAAATGCAGAAAAATCTGGAGAGACACATTTTGCCCACCACTGCTATACACAGAAATACAACAGGTTGAGTCTCCCTTATCCAGAATTCTGAAATTATTAATATCCCAAATTCCAAAACTATCTATACGGATGGCTTATACAGTAACACATTTGCTTACTGATGGTTCAGTGTACACAAACTTTGTTTCATGCACAAAATTATTTAATAAAATATCGTGCATAAAATTACCTTCAGGCTATGTGTATAAGGTATATACAAAACATAAATGAATTTCATGTTTTCATCTCCAAGATATCTCATTATGTATCTGCAAATATTCCAAAATCAAAAATAAAATAAAATAAATCCAAAATCTAAAACACTTGTGGTCTCAAGCACAAGAGACTCAGCCTCTACTGTGTAAGTAAATAAATGCACATGATATTTTTATCAGCGAAGGGCAATATACATGGTCTTTTATCCCTGTATGTATTGTTTTTACAAGAACCCTGTCTGCAGTGCAACCCAGAAAATTGAAGTGAACTTCATAACCGAACAGGGATTTGAACTCAGGCCTGCTAGGTTCTAGTTTAATGCTCTAACTACTAAAGCTGACTTAACATGAAAGAGAACAAAACAAAAGGGAGCACAAGCGCATAGGTCATACAAGGTAAAGGGAATAAAACTGCTGATTCAGACTTTTCCCCTCCTTCAGCTTTCTTTTATACAGATGAAAGTATATTTTTACAGCTGAGATCCTTTAATATTAGCTTCTTTTCTCTTTTTAGACAAATCTCATCTAACAATGTTTCAGAAAACAGGTTTTAATTCCAAAAGACAGGGGGGGAAATTACCAGGGGCCCTCAGAGGAGCAAGTTGACTCAAGCCAACCCTGTGATGGATCCATTTCCATAAAACTCAGTGTACTATGAAATGTGGCAGACACAAGTCATTTTGCATCAGATAGCAGAATGATGCTGCAAATACAGGTAAGACTGGAGGATCTATGCGCACCTTTGACCAATGGCCCCACAATGCAGGGTCATTATTCCCAGCTTTGTGGGAGGTGGACTGGATTGCAGAAACAACCCCCCATAACACAAAATGATAACATCGGTGCTGAGATCTGCCAGGGGCTTCCAGGGGTCTCAGCACTGCTATAATTGTTTTGGATCTGTGTTGGGTATGTGAGAATTGAGAGTCAGTGTGGTATAGTGGTTTGAGTGTTGGACAATGACTCTGGAGACTGGGGTTCGATTCCCAGTTCGGCCATGAAACCCATTGGGTGACCTTGGGCAAGTCTCATTCTCTCAACCTCAGGGGAAGGCAATGGCAAACCTCCTCTGAAGAAATCTTGCCAAGAAAACCCCATGGTGCCATAAGTTGGAAATGACTTGAAGGCACAGAAAACACACACACACACACACACACACTACTGAAAATGTGGATATAAAATTTAAGAATTCCTCATACATGTGTATCTCAGAATATACATAAAAGTACATACACACATCTGGAGAGGATACTTGTTAAAAAGATTCCAAACGTTTTCAAAACGGATTCACACGCATGACCGTAAACGTGTAGAACGCAGTCGTGTTTCAAGTGTGAACCCATGGCAAGCAAACTCTGGCCACTTCCCTAGGTACGATGCACTAGTCTCAGCATTATTTGTTAATTGTTTTAATTTCATGATGTTTAATACAATTTTAAGGGGAGGGTGGGTTTGGGTCTGGGAGGGTTTACTGTGAGATTTTATTGTTGTAAGCCGCCCCGATTGCTTCGGTAGAGGGGCGGGACAGAATTTATTTATTATTATTATTATTATTATTATTATTATTATTATTAATACGATGCAACAAGTTCTGGCCTCAGATATGCTCCTTACATGCTTCTTTCCATTCTCAGGGTTTCCCAAGCTTCAACTGGACAGACTGCTTCATTTGCAGGCTCTGCCTTTCCTTCTGTGAAGATCTGGGAGCCCATGCCAGCAAAGTATATCAAAGCAATTGTGCGCTGGTTGTTCAACAGATGGGAATCTGGCATAGCACTCGGTCTCCAGGACATCGACACTTAGCTCTGTAGAAGTTTATGAAAGGATGGGACAGAGAAGACAAGTACCTTTTGAACCTTGGCAACCTCCCATGAAGCCCAAGACTAAAATAAATCAGCTTAAACTGGGTGTGGAAAAGCAAGCTGTTGGTTATATAGGCCAAAGCCTCCTCTGCTGTAAGTTTGTGAATATGTGCGTATAAAATCCATGATATAAACTCAGATCAAAATCAACACTCCACCACACACAAGTTTTAATAACTATGCTTAAAGCAAAATGGACCGTTTCTGGCAACAGTGAAACTGATTCCACTTTGCTCTTGGAAATGGATAATGAAAGACAACTTCTATAGTGCAAACAACTAGAAAAATTAATGACTCAGGCTCAAGCTATACAAGATTTTGACCACATATGAAGAGATGCCTCCTTTTTGTTAACATTCAGCAGTCGCCCAGGCTGCAACCCCCAGATGCTGGAAGGGAGTAGGTCCTAACCCTTTTATTTTCACTAGTGATTCAGCTTCAACCTGCTGCTAATAGAAAAGAGATTATTAAAGGTTATAATATTAAGTGGTGATTACACATGATTACTATTATGTGCAGTTTCAGCTTCATGAATTAATGTTTGTCTAGTTCTCTCTCACACATACGTCCATATGCGCTCACACTTTTCAATTCTGCCCTAAATATAAGGTTAACAGCAGCAGGAACAAGAAAAACCCTAAAGCTTCCTTCTACCTTCATGAGGACTGCAGACTTGGATTTAGATTCGCAACCCCAATCCCAACCACAACCCAAGTTTTAGCAGATTCTAGAATATTCTCCCATATGGCCCAGCCATGGACAGATCTTTGAACTTTGAGCAACTTTGGCACTTGGGCGTTAAAGTATGTTGAATAACTCACAAAAGCAGTGAGGAGTTGGTGGCCAAAAGCCATGGCAGAGATCTTGCATTGGGAGACATACATAGCTACATCTCCATAACTACATCTCCCAATTATTTTTGCTGTTAACTGATTTGTCTTATGGTGGTCCCATGAATGAGAGACCTCCAAGTCACCAGATCAGCAACCACCCTGCTCAGGTCTTGCAGAGCCAGGGTTATGACTTGCGTCTACCCATCTAGAATGTGGCTTTCCTATTTCTCCTGCTGCCTTCTACCTTTCCAAGCATTATTGTATTTTCTAGTGAGTCATGTCATCTCATGATATGGTCAAAATATGGCAGCCTCAGTTACGTCCTTGGCTTCTGGGGAGAGTTCAGGCTTGATTTGCTCTTGGACCCATTTATTTGTCTTTTTAGCAGTCCACGGTATCCATAGAATTCTTCTCCAGCACCAATGTCTTCACTGTCCAGCTTTCACAGCCTTACATAGAAATGGGAAATATGGCATTGACCATCCTAACTTTAGTATTCAACAATATATCTTTAACAGTTCAGGATCTTGTCTAGTTCTTTCATAGAGTATGCTACGATAAACATAATAGCATAAAGTTGTGTGATCCCATTTACTGAATGTAAATCAATTAAGCTCATGTCCTAATATGGTGTAGTGGTTTGAGATTGGATTATGACTCTGGAGAACAGAGTTCAAATCCCACTTGGCCATGAAACCCACTGGGTGACCTTAGGCAAGTCACACACTCTCAGCCTCAGAGGATGGCAATAGGAAAACCCTTTGAAGAAATTTGCCAAGAAAACCCTGTGATAGGTTCACTTTAGGGGCGCCATATGTCGGAAACAACTTGAAGGTACACAGCAGCAACAACAACAACAACAACAACAACAACAACAAAGTCCTGGCACCTTTCTATTTCACCTTTCTGCTACAATCATGTATTGATATCTGATTTCTTTACTGTTTCCAAATCAGGAGACTGACTACATTTTCCAGATCTAGCAACTTTGCTGTTTGTAAGACGAATCAAGTTCTCTGCAGACTCATACAACAAGGCAGTATGCAAAGTAAGAAGTAAGAAAAGTAAGAAAAGAAACAAATTCACATTTTGCCAGTTGGAAGAGAAATTTAAATGATTTTAGGGATATACTTGTTTCTTTGCTGGCTCCAAAATGGCCCACCCTCACTAATTTAAATCTCACTGAAATCATGAGTCCCTTTCCCCTCTTCCTTCATTTCTATTCTGTCTTCCTATCCCAGGGGAAATCCTAAAATAAAATTTAACACAGAAACGCTACCATTCCCTGGTTTTACGATTATACAATCATAAAGCTGTCAAATGTAAAGCTGTGAGAACAAGGAATTGAGACAATTAACCAAGAGTCAAAGTTCTTGGCTCCCTGGGAAGGTCTTCATCCCCAAGACAATGATCCTGTAACTGGAGATTTAGGAGGTTAGGAGAATCCAGCCAATGTGAATTTACTAGCTTCTAACACAGACCCTCTTGTCCTGAGGAGCTGTAAAAGTGGAACAAAATTCAGCCTTCAAGGGAAAAACACAAAGCAGATCCCCCAAGGAAAGGGTAAGTAATGGAGAGAGACAAAACGCATCCTGGCAAAGTAGTCCAATTAACGGCATGGGACCTGAGCTGACTACGTAGTTTCTGGAAATAAAACAGCATTGTAGAAACAACAACTTCATAAAGTAACAAAGGCAGAAGCTATGGGAAGAAAAGAACCACAGGTTCTGCTACAAAGGAGAAGAAGGTTTGTGTGTGTGTGTGTGTGTGTGTTATTTAAATCATATTTTGTCAGTTCTATGTAGGGAATTACAAAACGTAGAGAAAATAGTTATGGAGGGACAGGATGAAATTTGGATCAGAGCCTGTACATACCCTCTTTTGCAATTTAGTTTCATGCCATCAGTCACTTGCTCCTCCTGATGATCTGAATGTTTGCCAGAGTCCTGTGGGCTACACAACACACAACACAGTCTACAAGTTTGGCTTTCTGGTCTTGGTACAGGAGTGACCAAGAGGACTATCATTTCCAGGGACATCTCCTTTTATGTCTGAGAAGTTATTATATTCCTAATATATATATATATATATATATATATATATATATATACACACACACATATATATATACATACATATATATATATATATATATATATATATATATATGTGGCAGCAAAGCAAATATTATCTGTCTCCCTGAATGAGAGTTCTTTTTGCTGCTCAGGAATTACTGAGAAACCAGCAGTTATTCTGGTCCCCATTCGGTATCTAGACACCTACCACAAAGAAAGAGAAATTATATTATTGATTAAGTAAGTCTTGCTTGATTTAACTGATTAGCAAGATTTCATCCCACATCCACTGGCCTCTCTTGTGTGTGGATGGAGCCATTTTGGTTTCACGGATTCTCCCTTTGAAAATGAATTTATTATTACAGACTGACTCTCCCTTATCCTGAATTCCAAAATCCAAACTACTCCAAAAATCCAAAATTGTCCATTTGGGTGGCTGAAATAGTGATCCCTTGGTTCAGTGTACATAAACTTTGTTTCATGCACAAAATTATTAAAAATACTGTGTATAAAATTACCTTCAGGCTATGTGTATAAGCTGTATACAAAACATAAATGAATTTTGTATTTAGACTTGGGTCCCATCTCCAAGATATCTCATTATGTAAATGCAAATATTCCAAAATCTGGAAAAACATCCAAGCCCATTCTTCTGGTCCCAAGCATTTTGGATAAGGGAGACTCAACCTGTAGTATACAAGATAGGGGCAATGTGTGATTAAACCCATGCAGATGACACATCTTGTCTTGTTTGATACTTCATAAATGAAAAGATTCCTTCCCTGTACATTTTCATCATGACCCTTCCATTATGAGACCCCACTGCATCAATGTTATTTATTCAACAAATATTATTCTCATCTGGCTTTCTAACATGAATAAACAATGCATTCCTTCAAAGATACTCCTAGGAAAGTGACTACCAACACAAGGAGCATTCTTGCATGCATCACAACAATGGCTTTCTTCCTTCTTTCTCCCTACCCAACTAGCTAGGCATTGGGCATTTGGATGGCCCTGTCTTAGCCTGATAGTAACACTGAATGGTCTCAATGGACAAGGAATGTGAAATCTATCTATCTTCAGCTCCTCCTCTCCCTGTTCCCCTAAAAATACATGTGGACAGAAGCTGCCGCTTTTCTCTTTCTTATCCCCCCCTCTTCCTAATGGGATAAAGAGAAGCAAGTGCCCCCGACTCCATCCCAAAGCTCGCCTTCAACTCACCTGCCTGCATCTCAAATGCCTCCTTCTCCAAGCCCAGACTGTCTCCCACTTTCTGTCCCAAGGCTCCTGCCTGCAGCCTGAATACTTTGATTGTCTTTTGCCAAGCTGTGACGTATACACCCACTTACATATTCCCTCTAAACATCAACAAAGCTCCATCCCAAGACAAAGTGGTCAATTTATTACTTTGAAGGGGTTCTCTGTGCACAGACGAATGTAGCATTAACCACACACTTCAGCTTTAGCTCTGCCTTATAAACTCTGTGGCAAATACATTACTTTCCCATCTAGCTTTGGAACCAAATCTCCACATGAGGTTGTACCAGAAGGCCAATGAAGGATCTGGAACTGACTAGAGAGAGGAATCGCTACTGGGAACCCATGAATGGCATTTCTAATCTCTGAGCGCTCTATTTTCCTGCCTTCGGAATACATTTGATTTTTCACAGTATACCGCAACATAGCAATGGGTATACAGAGATTTTGTCAGGGTACAGAAAAGCCATGCTAGAAAGAGAAACCCTCCTTAAAATCACAGTATTTCAAAAAGAAACCAGGTTTCTAGTCCTTATGGCTGCAATAATACACTCCAATGCCTACTGATACTGCAGGAACCTGACAAGTGAGACATTATGGGTTCATAGTGCTGCCTTAACTAAGCATCTTGAGCTTTCCAAAGACTGAACCATGTTAGGGGTTAGGAACGTGAATAGATATCCTAGTGATTTTAGTTTTTACCTTGAAGCAGCCACAGAGGATTCTGAATTTGATCGTGATGGGAAAAGAAACTGGTATTTGGACCATACCTATTTTTCCCCAGCACCTGGGAAACAGCACCCAGTGTGTGTGCACACATACATGTATACACACTTCAATATGGAAAATGGCAACAGGGAAAATATTAAAACACCTTATCTCTTGTTGCTGCTTCTCCAATCAAAGCTGAAGAAGCCTCAATCCCAACTGGTTTAAAAGGAAAACACTGGAAAATCAACTTACAGATCTCTCGTGCAATGTGCAGTTTTCAATTCTATTGTAATTTTCCCCATGTTTATATTTATGTGAGATATATGATATCTATATAATCCCACAAGGGTTCATGTAGCCCACTTATTTTCCAGACATATAAACATTTCCCTAAGAGCAAATTGACACACTGTCCAACAAGGAGCAATGGACAGAGCATGTGGTAGGGAGAGGCCCAAAACAGGAGCAAGCTTCAGACACTGTTCCTATTATAGTTCTTCCTTCTCAGGCTGGCCAAGCAAAGGCAGAAAAGTTACGAACAAAGCCTTAAAGGGATAGTCAGTATCTTCAAAGAACAGTCCTCTGCCCTACATCCTAACATTCCCCTTCTTTGCATCAACTATGCACTGCGTATTTATTATGCATTGCTTTGCATGCATTTTACCATTCAACATTTCAGATGAAAACCAGGACACATGTGATCAAACTACAGTAGAGTGCGGCCATGAGGGCAAAAGTTATGAATGACCGAAGAACAGGCAAGTTAGAAAAGGCTGCAGCAGTTTGCTTTTGCTGGAGCCTACTGGGAAGGTCAAGATTCTGCCCTCTCTTCCCCTCTCCTCCCTGTTGAGTTTATTGAGTGGAAATTACTTTTGCACTTTGAACTTTGTTTGCAGCAACTGAATTAAGCTAATGACGAAGGAGGAAAGTGAGGGGAGGAGAGAAAAAGTGGGAAATTTTAAAAGCAGCTGAGAAAGTGGGATGACAGTAGGTTCACTGAGGCTGGGACAGTTAGAGGGCATGACATATTGCTCCTTGGCTGCATGTTCCCTATGCAGGGAAACAGGTACAGTTGGCTCTCTTTATCCACAGATTTTTTTATCCACAGATTCAATCATCCACAGCTTGAAAATATTCTACACAAACACACACACACACACACACACAGTGGTCCCTCCACATTCTCTGGGTTTAAGGGTAAAGGGCCCCCGTGAATGTGAAAAAACCATAAATAAAATATACTATGGTTTTTACCTAAGAGAACACCTCTCTGGGAATCTCCAGGTCCTCCGGTGCAACTCTATGGTCAACGTCTGCCAGAAGTTGATCATAGAATCATGCTGGAGGACCTACAAATGCCTAGAGAAGTGTTTTCTCTAAGAACGTCTAACCTCTATGGTTAATTTCCAGCAGAATTGCGCTGGAGGACTTAAGAGATTCCTAGGGAGAACATATTATAATCAAAACTGCAAATAATGAAACCCACAGAAGTCAAAGCTGCAAATGTGGAGGGCCAACTGTATGTGTGTGTGTGTGTGTGTGTGTGTGTGTGTATTGCAAAAGCAAACCTTGATTTGCCATTTTATATAAGAGACACCATTTTACTATGCCATCGTATATAATGAGACTTGCACATCCACAGATTTTGGTATCCATGGGGGTCCTGGAACCAAACCCCAGCAGAAACCAAGAGCTCCCTGTACTATAATAATCTAGCATGAGCCAGTTTCTCAGAGGAATTTGTATTCAGGGTTTCCAGTTCAAGGGGCTCATGTTGTCAATAAGCTCAGATTTAGTGTTGCCGTTGGATTCGTATCATCTCTATTTTGTGCCACCAATTTTCCTGCTCCTGCTGGCTCCTTCTCCTCCTCTATAGCAGAACACTGACTGCTGCTGAGGGCTGGAATTAAGACAGCCAGCAATGTACTGCCAGAATTCTGAGAAATGGGAACAAGGTTTTGCTATAGCACAGAATGTGACTACTGGATGATGATGATGATGATGATGATGATGATGATGAATGATTTTTATTGACTTGAAAAATCTCCAGGGCCACTGCAATTTCAACATAACATAAAACATATGTTTACAGGAGGAATAAAAGATTAAACTACTAAACGGGCCTGAAACCTCTTTACTTAGTTCAGGGGTAGGCAACCCTTCCCCTTTAAGGGCGGAAGGACTTCAGCTCCCAGAAGCCTCAGCCATGTTGGCCAATAGTCCCATGTTGGCCAATAGCTCCTGTGATTCTGGGAGCTGAAGTCCCTTGGCCCTTAAAGGGGAAAGGTTGCCTACCCCTGACTTAGTTCATCGATTTCTAATCTGCCGTTCAACGCAGCGGCTTATATATCCTCTTGAAAAAGTCTTAATTTCATTCTTTCGAAACTGTACCATTTGAAAGAAGTAATGGCAAGACTGATAATTGTTAACTGCCTGTCTTCCCCCCTGCTCCTGTTCCCAATTCCTGTCAATACTAGACTAAGGAGAGTCCATCATAGCTAATAATCTTCATTAGATCTGCTGCTCAATGTAGGTATAAATACTAGCAGCTTCATTTATATACCGCTTCATATCACGCTATGGGATGTCTAAGCGGTTTACAACTGTGAGCTGATTGCCCCCCAACAAGCTGGGTACTCATTTTAGCGACCTCGGAAGGATGCAGGCCTGAGTCGAGCCTCAGCCCTGGCTGGTATTGAACTCGCAACCTTGTGGTCTGTGAGTGAGTGGCTGCAGTACAGGCATTTAACCACTGCGCCACTAGCACAATAGGATGCTGTTGTAGGACAACTGCAGTTTTTCTCTGCACAATGTATCATTCAGTTATGGGATTCACTGATAGCGGTTACAAACTTTGACAAATTTTTAAAGGACAAGACAGATTCACAGGGGCTGGTTCTATTACTGGCTCCTACCTGGGATATCTAAGACATAGCAGATATAATATTCCACTGAATAACAGGTGCCAGGGCAAAACCACACATAGGATGGCTATCATCACCATCATCATCATTATCATCATCTTCCGATGGTCTCAGAGAGTCAGGGTTGACTTGAGGGCAGATGCAGATCTCTCAGAGACATTATCTGCCTGGCCCCATCTATCAAGATTGTTCTTGGACCAAACAGTTCAATGAGAAACAGCAGAGTGAAGTCGTAGGCTTTCATGGCCGGCATCCATAGTTTTTTGTAGGTTTTTCGGGCTCTGTGGCCATGTTCTAGAAGAGTTTCTTTCTGACATTTCGTCAGCATCTGTGGCTGGCATCTTCAGAGAAACTTTTTCTGAACTTTTTGAACTGAAAATGCCAGCCACAGATGCTGGCGAAACGCCAGGAAGAAACTCTTCTAGAACATGGCCACAGAGCCCGAAAAACCCACAAAAAACTATAGAAACAGCAGAGTCTCAATATATCCACAAACTCTAGTCCATCAATAGTGGGTTGAACAGGGACAATGGTTTCTTGGCTTGTTTGGGGCTATTAAAAAGGATGAACTGCCTTTTAAAGAAACATTTAGAAGTGGCCATTCACCATTTAAATAGGTTGCACCCTACCCACCTCCAGCATAATCTAATGTCATAAAATACCTGTGTGTCAAAACCATAAGTGCACCTTCAGACATGTTTGATCTTAAAAAAAAATCCTGGCAGTCTATGCACACTCCTTGTCTACTCCCACAGATCAATGGGCTAGCTGGTGGCTCCCATGTTCGGGGTGATGGGAATCCAGCCCAGCTATTAGATAGCATTAAAGGAGCTATCCAAGGTACTGAAACTGTTTGGGAAATGGGTGGGTTCAGCAATATGAATACAGTTGGTCCTCCACATTTGCGGGTTTGACTTTTGTGGATTTGATTATTCACAGATTATTTGCTGCCACCTCCTCTGCTGTCCGAATGCCATTTTTAATAGGGGCTGCAAGCCTTGCAGGACTGTGAACATGTGGCTTGTAAGTCCCTATTAAAAATGGAGTACAGCAGCACTGGACGCGGTGGCCAGCTCCACCAGCTGCCTGCTTCTGTCTTGCAAAGGAAACTTGATGCTTCAAAGATATCCACAGTGGGTTGAATCTGCATCTACAGCACTTGGTATTCCTTGGCAGTCTCCCATCCAAGTACTAACCAAGGCTGACCTTGCTTAACTTCCAGATACTGTACCTTCTACTGTAAATGTAAAATGGGGAACTGTGATTTAGTTTAATCCTCATTATGGAACTGTTTCCCATTTGGGGCTTTAATGAGTAATGGCCCAAGTAGGATTGTTGAATCAGTGTTGACATCCACAAGGAGAAGGTGAGAGAGGAATGAGCTGGCTTAGTTTACAGGTTGGCAAATTGTGATTTAGCAAGCTCAGAGTGTTACGTCTGAAAAAGCATGCTATTATATGCGTTACTTTCAAGAGAGCAATAGCCGATTCCTTGTGATTGGGCGGGCTATAAATAAATAATCTATTATTATTATTATTATTATTATTATTATTATTATTAGCCAGTTAAACCTACTTGCGTTCTTTGCTCTTCAGTAAATATGCCTCAAGTTGATATCATGTGGTCAAGATGAAGCAGACAGAAGACTGAATATCATGTGAATAGAGTTTCCTCTCCTGTTGCTGTAGCCTCTGCTGGGTGCTGCTATGATAATAAGACTGTAACTTGATCTTGGACTTCCTAAAAGCTTATTGTCCAGCTTCTTTCCAACAGATCAACAAAGAGACTGGGGTGAATATATTTTGTCTCTTAAGGAAGAACATAAACAGTAAGGCAAGGGACTAAGAGGGCCTGAAGGTAGATAACCACTTCCTTTGGCATCAGCCCTACATAGAGAGAAGGTCATTGTTCATGCCGTAGCACCAGAGAGAAAAAAGTGAGAAATTGCTAGATTCCAAATAGCAGGTTGGAGGCAGAGTTTGGAGAGTTACAACTACATATTACCTAAATGCACGGCACAGTTGGTGGTCCAACAGAATGGAAAATGGGCACATTTATACAGCGCCTCTGATTGCAGGATAGTTCTGCTTCATCCTGTGATAGTTCTGCTTCATCTCCCATTATGATTATCTATTTATTTCTACATCACTTTTACAGGTATAAAGTCCTGGCACAATTCTTATTTCATCCTCCAAACAATAAAGTCATTTTAAACTGAGAGGTAGGCTGCATCTGCCCTGCAGTTTGACACCACTTTAACTGCCATGGCTCAGTGCTATGGGATCCTGAGACTTGTAGTTTGTTGTGGCACCAGAGTTCTCTGACAGAGAAGGCTAAATGTCTCACAAAAGTACGAATCCCAGAATTCCATAGCATTGAGCCGTGGCAGTTAAAGCGGTGTCAAACTGCATTATTTCTGTAGTGCAGCTGCAGCTGCAATAGCTTCATCTGAGGCTACCCAGGCTTCTTCACAACTGAGCAGAAAGCTGAATTTGGGAAGTTCATATTCAACTTCTTCAGCAGTGTATTCAGGGAAGAACACTGACTTGAAGCAGTTTGTCTTGGAGAAACGTGTTTCAAATAATCCGTCTCTCAGAGCAGACTGGGAGGGCAGGAGAAGAAGAATACTAACCAAGAACCAGGAGCCATACTTAGCATGAGCGTTTTCCACTATGGAAACTGGCTGTATCTCAAGCTGTCAAAATCCATGCCAGGCTAATGCTGCTTTTGCCATTTAGCAATATGGCAGCCTGCTGCCGTCATATTTCCAATCTCAACAAACAGACCAGACAAAGGCCTGATTGAATAGCAGGTCCATTCTAGAGAGTCCCATATGAAAGAAAAAGGTTTCCTGAGGCCTCAAATAGAGTGTCATATGAAAGCAAAAAGGTTTCCCAAGGCCTCAAACAGAGTCCTTAACAACCAAGGAAACCCAAGTACTGAGCTATGGAAGGATCTTCTGATAGTCCTTTCTCATTTGGGATTCCCAGCTATCTCACAAAACTTCCATTCCTACAGCCGGGATGGAAAGCTTTGCTTACTTCCCTCTCGTATACAAGAATTAAACATTTGAAAAGTGTTCTCCCCTGCGGGTCAGATTATGAAAACTTTTTTTTTTTAAATGAAATTGTCACATTTCAAGAATTTTGTGAAAATTTCACAGTAGCAATTTTTTGTACAAAAAACATTATATTTTGCTCAATGTGCAAAAGGTTTGACACAAAGATGTATTTTGTGCAAAGAAAGATTTGTTTCACAAAATACCTTTTGTTGTTGTTGCTATAATTACAATGAAATGAAAAGAGCAGGAAAATGTGCGTGTCTTTTTGTCCCTACAATGGAGTGAAAATCGCATGGCAATTGGCAATTTTTTCTGCGTTGACTTCCGAAGGCGCTCTTTTTTTATGTCAATAATGAAATTTTTTTTGAATGTTTAAAAAAATTCCTATCCTAGGGGTATTGAGCTACAACACGACAGTTCAATCTCTTTATTTTTGTAGTGCAGACTTGCTGTTTTGTGCCTTCAAATTGTTTCCAACTTATGGCGACCTTAAGGCAAACCAATCATAGGGTTTTCTTGGCAGAATTGGTTTGGGGGGGGGGGTTGCCTTTCCCTTCCTCTGAGGCTGAGAGAGTGTGACTTGCCCAAGGTCACACAGTGGGTTTCCATGGCTGAGCGGGAATTTAAACCCTGGTTTCCAGAGCTGTAGCCCAATGCTCAAACTATTACACTCTGCGGTCTCTCCTATTACAGATAAAACATAGAATTGTGGTCAAAACATCTTGTGAAATGTTGTGAAATGTTGAAGAGTATGGGATATGGTATTGTTATACTTAAGAAAGGAGTACAATGCACATGTTGGTGGTACTTTTGCTGTTGGTTTCAATTTTGAATCCAACATTTGAGATACAATTAAGTTTAAGCAACACTTAATTGTATCTCAAACACTGGATTCAAAATTGAAACCAACAGCAAAAGTACCACCAACATGTACATCGTACTCCTTTCTTAAGTGTAACAATACCATATCCCATACCCTTCAACATTTCACAGATGAAAACTGAAACATGGGTAGCCAAGTGACAAAAGTTATGTGGTCAAAATGGCAAAAGTTATGAATAAGAGCACACAAGTTAGGAGAGGCTACACCAGTTTACCTTTGCCTGCGCCTACTGAGAAAGGTAAGATTCTGTTCTCTCCCATCCTCTCCTCCTGCTGAGTTAATAATAGTGTGAAAACTACTTTTATTTACACTTTGAACTCAGTTTGCAGCAGCTGAAGTAAGCTGAGGACAAAGGGGGAAAGTGAGATGAGAAACATTTTAAAAGTGATTGAAAAAGCGAGATGACAAAGGATTAAGTTGGGTTATCCTTGCCAAATCAGGACAGTTTGAAGGTGAGACACACTAGATTTCTCTTCAGAAAGCAAAGGGAAACCTCCTCTGAAGAAATTTTGCCAAGAAAAACTCCTAATAGGTTTGTCTTAGGGTCGCAATAAGTTGGAAATGACTTGAAGGTGCACAACCAGATGCTTCTAGGAAGGCAAGCGAGCAGTCCTTTATTCCTTCATCTTCAGCAGCTGGGATTGAGAAGATGGTTGCATCTGGACTTGGAAAAATGTCTTCCATAGGACATAGGAATACATTCTGTTCATGGGACTAACAAACAGATGGTTAGACCATCCCCTGCAGATGTGCATGGGAGCTCTCTCAGACGTGCTTGGCCTGAGCGGAACAGCAAAGGGCTTACGTCCTGGAGCGATGTTAACCACATCCAGAGGACTCTTTGCGTTCCACACTATTAACTCACTAAACCTTGCAGAGCACCTTCAAAGACAAAAAATTGCTGCCCTGAACATGGAGACTGATGGATTGTCGTCAGTGAACTGAGGCATGGTGGGTGGGAGGGTGTCTGTTTGTGGAATATCCAGCAAGTTGTCAGGCGCAATCTCAGGCACCTCATTGTTATTTAATTATTGATATTTGACCTGTGAGGAAGAGGA
The DNA here is from genome assembly GCA_026167975.1 of Phrynosoma blainvillii. Taxonomy (NCBI): domain Eukaryota; kingdom Metazoa; phylum Chordata; class Lepidosauria; order Squamata; family Phrynosomatidae; genus Phrynosoma; species Phrynosoma blainvillii. The sequence goes on from JANUYF010000008.1 coordinate 25,783,014, forward strand.
ATAAAACTGAAGAGGGGAGATATGAGGAGGGGAGCTGACCAATCTGCTAAGACCATGCAGTAGCTGATATACTTCTGCACAGGTTTTCGTCTCCATTGCATTTTTCATGGCTCCTATTTGCTAAGATCTTCTCAGCTGCCCTCCCTCTGGTTCTGTTGCCTCATATGGTGGGGGGAAATACCAGGACCTTTTCTGTAATGGCACCAAAGCAACAGAACTCCACGCTGAACAAATTCTTCATGTTGGACACAGAACTAAAGGTTATATTGTGCCAAAGGGCATCTGCAGTGTCCTATGTACTGAGTCTCTCCCACACTATATTGAGCCTTTGCCCCTCTCTTGTGGTTTTAGTATCAGTTTGTGGCTTACTTAATTGTCCAAGTCATTTTCTTGTTATACTTGCCGGTGGTGATAGTGGTAACTATAGTAATAATAGACCAAATAACACCTCTATGTAGTGTCGGCAAAAAACAACGGGACAGTAAGGATTTGTTTGGTTATTGGTTTTATTTAATGTTTTAATCTAAAATGTTTTAATTAGTGCTTAGTTTAATACTCTTTTAAAGGGTGGGTGGGTATTGGTCCTTTCGGATTTGTATTTTATGTATTTTTAATTGTTGTTAGCCGTCCCGATTGTGCTCAGAGGGGCAGGGTATAAATAAAATTTTATTATTATTATTATTATTTATTATATAATATCCCATAGATCGACCCAGTGTTTGGAATATCCCTGGCTGAATCTACACATGGAGCTGTATCCCAGCTCCATTGTATAGTATCCCTGTCCTGGTTTGACCCCTTTACTGCCACACACACCTGTTTAAATCCAAACTAAAATCAGTTTGGAAAGCCAAACAGGACCCCCCATTACATGGACACATAGGCAAAGTGGGTGATTCTACTGTGTGCATGTGTTTGCTGTACTGGTTTTTGTCTGGTCACACAATCACAGCTGCTGCCTATTTTAAAAAGTCCCATAATGCATGCACATATTCACATATATGCTTAATCTAAATCTTTAAATTTTCCCTTCATTCCAATTGCTCACCTGTGCTTCTACAAAATAAACCCTGTAGAAGGGGGAGGTGAAATGCTGACCTGAGAATAAGTGCATACAAACACCAAATCCCCCCCCCCCCCAACCCACCATCTTTTCCATCTGCCAATACAACCAAGGGACCAACCCTTCGATGGTGAGAACCATCAGGTGATCTAGATGACCACCTGACCTAAACGATCACCCATCTAACTGGTCCACCTCCCCTCCTGATACCACCATGATCCCAATTCGGGGGTCATACTACTTGTTTTAAAAACCTGGTTCTTCCCCAAAACAGCAGAGTAAGATGGAGGTTTTCTTTTTAAAAATTTCCTTAAAGCCCTAAGGCACCCAAAAGAAGTGTTTTCACATTGGAAGGAGAGGAACACTCCAAGAGGACTGGGATTGGGGTAAGGATGCCTGTGCAGATTCAGCACCAGTCATGGTCTATTTATACTGTCCTATATAATTATATAAATATTATGGGAATATAATTATATTTATAAAAGGTAAAGGTATTCCCCTTTGACAAGGTTGTCAAGTCGTGTCCGACCGTCGGGGGTGGTGCTCATCTCCATTACTAAGCTGAAGAGCCAGCATTGTCAGAAACTACTCTGTGATCATGGGGCCAACATGATTGCACAGGACGCTGTTTACCTTCCCACCAAAGTGGTACCTATTTATCTACTTACATTTACATGTTTTAGAACTGCTAGGTAGGCAGAAGCTGAGACTAGTGACAGGAGCTCACTCCATCATACAGCACCTGGGCCTCGAACTGCCAACCTGCCGATCTTGCAATCAATAGAGTCAGTGTCTTAACCACTTGAGCCACTGCATCCCAGAATTATATTTATATAATTATATAAATATAATGGGAACCACTGAAAATGGACCAAGCTTTGAAAAAGTTACCTCCTTTTTACTTTGGTTTCCATTTCTGTGCATGGTGTGATCTTAAAAGCAGGATAGAGGTGGAAAATTGAGAATTGGGTATTATACATCTGAGTTTTTAGATACTAACATCAAGTCAAATCACCAGTTCACCAATTCCAAATCTGTCCACTGTGAGTGCTGGTGGAGGACTGAACTTTACCTTTGCATACCTTCCATGTGCTCCAGTACTGATCTATAGCCACTTTTACAAAAAAGGAATGGAAGGTAAGAAAACAGTCTTACCTGTAATCTTGGTGTGGCAAGACCACGTGCAGATGTTTTGCAGAGACCTGAAGTCCAGTTTCACAGCATTTCTAATGCTCTCTTTGTAGTTCTGCTAAAGGCCAGGAGACCAAGATCAGAGTCATAGTCCTAGAAGGGTCTGAAACAAAGATTATGTTGTAAAACTGAACTTCAGAGTTCCAAGAGGTTTCAGTAATAGGCCAGAGACTCTGTTTTATTGTCATTTCAAGAGATTTTTTCTTAACTGTGTCCCTGAGGTTTTCTTTCAGATTATACTGATAACGCACAATAGTACAACCATTTAATTTATTCATTAAATATGTTGTTGTTGTTGTTTGCCTTCGAGTTGTTCCTAAATTATGGTGACCCTAAGGTGAATCTATCATGGGGCTTTCTTGGTAAGACTTGTTCAGAGGGGGGTTGCTGCCATTGCCTTCCTCAGAGATTGAGAATATGATTTGCTCAAGATCAGTGGGTTTCCATGGCTGAGCAGGGATTCAAACCCTGGTCTCAAAAGTTGTAATATAATGCTCAAACTACTATACCACGCTGGCCCTCATTTTAACTATGCATCCCATTGTTCCTCCAAGACCCTCATTGACTTCACCCTAGCCCACAGGGTCATTTGGGGAAAGAGGACCAAGCATAGACCCTCTTTCTAACTTGGAATGAACAGAAATGAAAATATCCAGTGTCACATTATCTACAAATATAATATTTGAAGGTAATTTATTCTGAAGGCATCCTGTATAGTGATCCCAATTTCTGTGGGTGGAGTGTTATTACAGCATAATTTCTCTCCTCAAACCACCTCTACCCCTCTTCTTCTCAAACCACCTTAGTGACAGAGCCACTTTTGACAAACTCAAAGAACTACTTACCATGCAGCAACCTACCTCAGCTCTCATCAAAATGCAGGGATCAACTGTAAACTATTTCCAACATTATCTCTTAGGAGTTTTTCACACTGGGGAAATCCCGTGCAAAATCGCTGCTTTAAATTAGAAATAAACCGCAAAAGCGGTCATGATTTCACACAATGTTGCTGTTAAATTGATGTTGAAAGGAGGTTAATCTGAACGAAAACCCCTCATGTACGCTTCTTTTTACTTTCGGAAAAACCCGAAAGTAAAAATGAGGGGTTTTCGTTCAGATTAACCTCCCTGTTAACAGCGCTTTTACTTTTCACACAGGGCAGAACTTTAGAAATCCTGTGCTTCCGCTTTTGTGGGTTTTTTTTACTTTAAAGAGCGATTTTGCACGGGGCTCCCCCTGTGATAAACTCCTTAGTATGTTCAGTACTTAAGATACAATGGGAAGTCCCTCACAGGTATTTATTTATGGGCATAATTTTATTTCCACCATCTTCCTTCCCTCTACCTCCTGGCATCTCCTGAAGTGGTCCAGGAAAAGGAAGATGGTGGAAACTGAACTATGCTCAGAGATAATCCTGGAGCACCTTTGGGACTAACTTATAGTCACTCAGTCTCAGTAAACTTCAGTAACTTAGTCAATCTCAATGGTGCCACAAAATTCTTTTATATCCTTCTATGCTCAGAGAGATAATTGCATATAAAGGAGACTGCACCTCAAATACAAGAATCTAGGCAGCACACACCAAGGAATCTTTACTCAAGCAAATAGACATGATGGCATGTGAATCCTTTCTCAATTGAAAAATGCATCTAAGGAGCTATTTAATGTTGAAGCACTTCCTTTGTTTGAACTTCAATACCTATGCACTCTCTCTGTATGTATATATCTCATTTTACACAGCCTTGGCTAGAAGTGGTTCTGACTTCATCTTGAGTGACATGATCTCAGCCTCACTCTGGGAGCTCGGCACAGCCAAAAGTGTGTTTGAAGGGCGACCATTGATTTATGAGCCCTTCCATTTAAATATCAATCACAGAGCCGACAGACGGGGCAGGGTTTCCGCTCACTTCAGTGCTCATTATTTTGAAAAGTTGATATATTTGTTCCATGTTGGGAGCTCAGTGATTGCACCGGAAAGTTCGAGAAAATGGACAACTTGTTTAAACGGCATTCAAAACAAAAGATCAAATCTGGTAAGGGTGTGGGAATGGATGTGTGTTTGCTGCTTAGGCAGGAAACAGTCTGAACCCCCCACTGGTCAAAGAGAAACGGAGAATAGCTGTAGTTAATGGAGACAGATTATGTGGTCTGGTGGGTGAAACAAAGATAGGGGGATATGAAACTACTAGCTAGAAAGAACCTTCTTGGACCACTGTACTGGTAGTTTGATACTCCTCTAATCTCAAAGGCAGAAGGTAGATCATGCAAACTCACATCAAGCAACTGATTATTCACAAACAATTCACAAACCATAGGGTTTGAAGGGGCATACAGATCATACAGCCCAACATTCTGCCAATACAAGAAATCTATTGATGTACCACCCCAAAAGGTGACGATCCAGCTGCTGGCACTTCCACACACATGCACAAGTTATATTACACCAACAAAGTTACCTAATGAGCCCCAAATACTACATCAGAATAGCATCAGATTTAGTTTATGTGGAGTCCTTTTTATTTTATTAATTTTTTTGTGTGTTCATTATTTGGCATCCTTCAATACTTCCGGGGCAACTTGCACCGATTATGGCTTATGGCTTCTTTATGCTCCATTTCTTATATGTTTGGAACACTAATGCTCATAGGAAGAGGAAAAGAAAGAGACTTGGGAATAATAATGGCTTCTTCATACATCATAGTCTTTGGCACATAACGATGGTATGTCCCCAAATATGATCCCATTGTTTGAGCATTGGACTACGACTCTGGAGACCAGGGTTTGAATCCTCACGACCATGGAAACCTACTGGAAGACCTTGGGCAAATCACAATCTCTTAGCTACAGAGAAAGGCAAAGTCAAAACCCTTCTAAAGAAATCTTGCCAAGAAAACTTTAGGAGAGGGTCACCTTAGGCTTATCGTAATTTGGGGGCACACGTAACTTGTGAAGGCACACAAGAGCAAATAGCTTCCAAACAGCCTCTCTTTAATTTGTGTGTGCACAAATACATGAGAATACTGTTATTTCTTGGGATCTGATGCGAGGACTCAATCTGCTACTTCTAAGAATGCATTTTGTCTGCCTTTCTGTACTACAAGCAGCAAGTCCAGTGTGCATTACATTCTCTGCTCTAGTTTTCCTCCAAGTCCAAGGTAGAAATGTAGCTACAGAAAAGAGATGGCAGTTCCAACCCAGGCCTAAAGAAAGCACACACATTTCTCCAATCCCTTTCAGCTAAATTCTGTTCCTGAGCAGGTCGCTCTTGAGGTTCCTATGGCACCAACTCCCTACTTTGACAGCAGATGCTTTGTGGAAGATGAAAACGAAATTGGAGCAGGGAGGAGGAAATAGCTACATCTCTTTTAAGGAGCTGTATATGCAGCCATCGATCTTTATTAATCCTGGCACAAGGGGCTTTCTCTTCACTACTTCCTTGGAGGAAATGTATTTCCCCGCCCTACCATGCTTCTCCCTTTGGCTGCTGCTAAATGCAAGTTTTTCATGGACATTTGGAAAGCTTGTTTTACACACAGATGATGGATTGCAATCATTATCGTCCACCCAGAGTAAGTGTGAACTCACTTTTCAGGGTCCTAAAGCAGCAGACCAAGGCTGACCCATGAAGGCACTGAAGCTACAGTAGGATTTTGGTAATGTCTATGACCCCTAAGCAGGGTCAGCTCTGGTTAGTACTTGGATGGGAGACTGCCAATGAATACCAGATGCTGCAAAATATATTTTTGACTCTGTTAGAAGGAACTGGCAAAACCAGCTCTGAATATTCTTGTCCTAAGAAAATCCTATAAAATTCATGGGGTAGCCATAAGTCAACTTGAAGGCACATACAGTATTTTACTACACCTCACCACAGTGTGGAAGGTTATGACCAGGAGAGCAAGTTGCCTCCTCAATCTGGTGTCCAGATACTCTTGAGGGACAGTTTGAAATTCCCTATTGCTCTCCTTTCTCCAGTATGGCGTGGACAGATCTTTGAGTAGAGGATTGTGTGTTATAAAGCACGGTAGCTGGTCATTGTAGCAAAACATTTGAATTAAGGGAAGTTTCTTTAAAAATGATGTTGCCGGACTTTGGTTCCCCATTTATGGTACAATACTTATTTTTGCAAAAGTCAGTCCCATTCAGTGACAGCTGATGCCTCCTAAGAGAGAGTTGGACCACCAGAGAAATAGTTATGGGGTTGTCAAAAGTGGAGCCAAATACATGTAGTTTGCTACCCAACATCCTCCTTTGCAAGATCTATGAACACTTTGCATCCCTTTGGTTGGTGATGGTAGACAGGCATTGTCCCATCCTCTCAAACAGTCCAGCTATGCCTGGCTTTATTGATTTCATTGGGCTACTCCCTAGTAAAAATGTGGGCTCTCAGTATCCACTGTGGATACCAAAATCTGTAGGTGCTCAAGTCCCATTATATACAATGGAGGCAGTTAAATGGTGTCCCTTATATAAAATGGCAAAATCAAGGTTTACTTTTTGGAATTTTAAAATAATGTATTTTCAAACCACAGATCATTGAATCTATGGATGCAGAATCTGTGGATATGGAGGGCTGGCTGTATTTTGATGTGGGTTTTTTTGGTCTTCATAGTTGTCTATGCTTTCAGTGTTGTTGACCCTGCTTTTAACAAGCAACTGGGTTTTTAAAAATATGTATCTCAGCAACTGTAGCTACCTCTGGCTTGTTTATTTGTTAATTTTGTAAACAGATACATGACTTTTTTTTATCAATTACACGGCTTGTAGAGGAGCTGACATCATTGGACCATGCTTTGATCTAGTTAACTCTGCTCTGGCAAGAGAACTTCTCAATGTAACTATTTGGAAAGCACAATATAGGAACAAATGTTTTGTAGCACTCCAGACAAAACTGTAGCAGAGCAAAGGAGGAGCTGACAAAAAGGCAGTCACAAAGCAAAACATAACAGAGGCTGTCATTCCTTTTGATGGTAGAATGCAGAAACATAGCCACGTTAGTCTGGAAAATCAGCATGCAAAGGGATCTTGTAGCACCTTTGAGGCTAAACCTGAAAGAAATATGCTGGTTGCATGAGCTTTTGTGCAGCTTCTTTCATGCTTTTTTTGCTTTTTTCCAGTTAGTCTCAAAGACGCTACAAGATCCCTTTGCATAGTGATTCCTCTTGATGGTGGGACTTGTAAAGGGCCATTTTGTGCACAAGTAGCCCCTGCTTTGAAAGTTCAATTTTTATAAATAGACTTCATTACCATTATTCTTATTATTTTTGTCCTTCCCTTTCTGCTGTTTGAGATCTAACAAGCCTTTCTTCTCATTTGCTGCTATCTCCCCCTCCACCAGTAATTTCAAGATCCATTGAAATACCAGACAGAGAGCATCATTAATAGGAGGGTAAGACTGCCAGGTGCATATTTTGGCCGGCCAAACAATACATGCCAAACCACAGGTATTTTATGAGACGTTTCCTGTTATGAAGATTTTTTTTTTTCCTGTAGAGATTCTTTGTTACTTCGCGCCCGCGCCCCCCCATTTTCACTCCCTCGGCTACTTTTCCTCTCTCCCCTTCCTCTCTCTTCTATGGGGCTTTTTGTCTTTCTCAGCTGTGTCATGCTACAAAACATCACAGTTTACTTAGCACCAGTAAAGTAAGGCCTTTTGCAAATACACAGAAAAGTATATTTCCTTGCAAATATGAGTAAAAGCAAGCCTCACTCAATTCTGAATGTAAAACAAACCAAAATACTCCTCCACAAGCCTCTTGTAATGTTTCAAGGACCCAGATTTATTACGGCATGAGCCTCATCCACCAGATATATGAAATGAACTAAGGAAGCGAGAAATATATATATATATATATATATATATATATATATATATATATATAGACTCAGGAGCTGGGTTACATTGGAGTTACTGCTAAAAGGTATGCCATACACCCAACCTAGCCAATCCAGAGGATTTATATTAGGGGTAGGCAACCCTTCCCCTTTAAGGGCCGAAGGACTTCAGCTCCCAGAAGGCTCAGGCATGTTGGCCAATAGTCCCATGTTGGCCAATAGCTCCTGGAATTCTGGGAGCTGAAGTCCCTCAGCCCTTAAAGGGGAAAGGTTGCCTACTTCTGATTTATATGGCTTGCAATCTGCAGGGCTTAATACAGGGATGCCTCAGTTAACCAAGGCTGAATCCACACTGCAGAAATAATCCAGTTTGACACTACTTTCACTGCCATGGCTCAATGTCACCCAGTGAGGCCTGAAACCCTCGCACCCCCCTCGTGATGCCTCTGATCAGAGGCTTTGTTAAGTGAGATATGCCTGTACAACAAACCCTATTTTTTCCCCCATCAGAGATTGGAAAAGTAATTTATTTATTTTTTTGGATGACAACACTCAGAATCCTTCGGCCAGCGTTGTCTTGCTGGCTAGGGGGATTCTGGAAAGCAACTTTTCAAAGCTTATGCTTTTGTGTACCTGAAGAGGGCACAAAATAGCACACAGTCTATTTGTTGACACAAGGCTAAACCACGCTGCTTTAAATTTCAGGATCTCTTGTCTTTTTGGCACATGTGGTCTTGAAACACATCAGAACCGTCATGCAGAGGTGAAGTGAAGGAGGTTTAAACTTTCCTCCCATCTGGTTTTTATTTCAAAATTTGAAACATGAGGAATGTACTAAAGTGGGGATGGGAATCCCACTGACACCCATAGAGATTTTAAAGGTTTTTTTTTTAAAGTCCCCATGGTGGTGATGGTACATAAATAAAATAAAAACCAGACAGCATGAAGGTGCACACCTTTCCCACCATGATCACTACTCCCAATCCACTGCTTATTTTAAGTGAAGAAAGACAAGGGTCTTAAATTGCATGCTACATATTTAGTAGTTTAAACCTGCAGTTGCTTACTATTTGTTTATTTTAAAATTGTAAATGTTGCTGCTCTGCCAAAGGCTATATTCAAGGCAACGTAAGAAAATCTCATACAACATACATCAGGGGTAGGCAACCTTTCCCCTTTAAGGGCCGAGGGACTTCAGCTCCCAGAAGCCTCAGCCATGTTGGCTAATAGTCCCATGTTGGCCAGTAGCTCCTGGGATTCTGGGAGCTGAAGTCCCTCGGCCCTTAAAGGGGAAAGGTTCCCTACCCCTGACATACATGCTCAAAAAAGCATGAAGCAGGAATAAGGTCAGACTCAAGCTCCTTAACTTTAACCCCAGACTCCTTGGTAAATATTGCCTGAGTAGGTCACGACACTATAGTGATGCACAATGAATTGAATATTTGAAAATTCTGCTATGAACTGATCTGATTTGCATCTCCTGGAATTAATATAGAAGAGAACATACACTACGATCCTAAGTATGTCTATATAGAAGTAAAGGCCATTGAGTTTAATGAGATCCACTTCCAAATAGGATTATAGCCTCAAGTTATTCAATGGCTGCCATCCTGGCTGGGGATTCTGGGAATCCCAAGGTTCAACCATTTCCAATTTCTTCAGGTCAGATTTCATGAAAAGAACAAAGAAGACGGCAAGAATCCTTTCAGCCAAATTCCAGGAGAAGACATCATAGTGTCAAATGGGGCAAAATGGTGCCTGCTTTTCTACTGGATACCTCCCACTTGTAGACTACAGACTCAATCCAGGAGAATAAAAGCCATCATTTAAATCACCTTATATCCCCTATATATGTGCATTCTTTGGACGTATTCACACAGGCGGCTCTAAAGCCGTCTGGAAGCCCCCTGGAAGCCATCAGGAGTCATTCCGGCGGCGAAAACAGCAGCCACCGGAATGACTCCTGATTGCCTCCGGCAGAAGCGCCTGTAATTCCTTTTTAAAAAAGGAATTAAAAAGATGGGGCTAAAGCCGGCTAGCGGCAGGGATGGCGCAGGGATTGCGCAAGATGGGGCGGGGCTTGCTGCGACGTAGTTTGAACACGACGAGCAAGACCCCGGAGTGAGGTAGGGATGGCGCAGGGATGGCGAAGGATGAGGAGGGGCTTGCTGCGACGTCGTGTGAACTTTTCCTGCACAGAGCCGGAGTGGGGCCAGATGGAGGTAGGAATGACTCCCTTTTTTGCCCCGTGTGAAAACGTCCTTTGTGTTTAAGTAGCTTTGCAAAAACAGCATTTTTTTTTTTGGTCAAAATAGGTTTTTGCTAAAACAAAACAAAAATAGTGCATGCAAAGGACTGAGGAATCATTGTTACCTGTAAACACAAGCAGTATGGCCATTCAAAATCACAGTTTAAAAAATCAGCCAGTGTGAAATCTGCCCTGAATGATAAAAGGTTGCATACACCCCACAAAAATAAGGCAGTTTGTTGTCACTTTAACTGCCATGGCTCCATCCATTGGAATTCTGAGATTTATAGTTTTGTGAAATATTTAGCTTCCTTTGTCAGAGAGCTCTGGTGCCACAATAAACTACAAATCTTAGGATTCCATAGCATTGAGCCATGGCAGCGGTGTCAAACTGCATGATTTGTGCAGTGCAGATGCAGCCAAAATTAAAATGGCATTCATTACAATCAGCAATTCCTTCCTCAAACCTCTCCTGCATCCCACAAACCTGCTCCAAGTGGATTTTATGAGGCAGAAGGAGAAGGATTGTGAAATCCTGATTCCACTGGTATTGGATCCAAAGCGCATAGCTGGATCTTGGCCAAAGAGTATGTGGCCAAACCAACAGAAAATGCTATAAAGAAAGTTTTAAAAGGTTAAGAGTATCTAACCTGGATGGATTGGCTGCTGTATATTATTTGCAAATTGCTTGGTTGGGGGGGGGGGAATCAATTGGTCTGAAAAGTCATAATATATTGCTGAATCTCATCAGTTTTGCAAACAAATTCAAAGGTTAAATAAGGATCCTTCCGCACAGACATGAAACCACTAGATGGCAGGCTTTAATATCTAGCTAGCTGGCTGAGGAAATTGCATTGCAAAGAGAAATAGGACAGGAGAGAAACCGGGAGGGATTCCCTTCTCTAGAATAAAGGAATGTAAAATCTGAGGCTTGCCTTCTGTGTCAAGATTTCTGCAATGCACCTTCATGGGCTGGGCCCATCAAGGCTGCTACTGCACTTACTTAATACCTTGCCAGATCTCTAGCAAAAGGCTGGAATGCAAAGCAGCAAAAAGTTGCCTGGTATCACTCCAAAAGGTTAATTGACCATAAGAGGCAGAAAAATCAAAGACTGGTGCGACGCTAAGCTTCTCTGAACGTCAAACTCACTTTCTATGCAAGAGAAGATAATTGATTCTGCTAAAGCTACTCTAGCCAACCACTGGAGCTCCTTCTTGGGATGGGCATTGAAGGAGAAAGGAGGGATGGATGGTTAGAAAGTTGTATGAAACAATCCTCTTAGAGGCAGGTTTTATATAATCTGAAGAGAAACCAGAGTATTTGACCCATAAAGCCCTAAACAGATCACCCACACATCCCGTATCCCTTATGGTATATTAGATCTTTATCCCTTCGGGTATATTAGATTTTTCACACAATACGTAATTAATTTCAAGGACTTGTTACAATTTGTGGTGATGGCCACACGGTTATATGGCTTTAAAAAAAGGGACGAGATAATTCAGTCATGTAGAATAAAAGTCTATGAATGACTATTTGTCATGCTAGCCAAACAGACCCTCCACAACCAAAGGCAGTGTATCTTAGCCTATAGTTACTGCAAAGCAAACAGCAGGAGCGAGCTCTTGCCTTCTTCTGAATGTTGGTTTGTCCCAAATTGGCAAGATCAGTGCCAATTAATCCCTTGTCATCACACTTTTTCAGCTACTTTTAAAATGCCCAGTTTCTCTCTTCTGCTCTCACGTTTCCCCTCTGCTCTCATCTTATTTAAATTATTACTGAGTTCAAAATGCAAAAATAGTTTGCTCTCCACTAACTCCATTAAGGAAAGGAGGGGACGTAATCATGCCATTTCCTGTAGGCTTAGGCAAAAACAAACTGCTGCAACTTCTCTTAACTTATCTGTTCTTCCTCATTAATAACTTTTGCCACTTTGACCAACCACACTCTGATGTTGCTCAGACACAGATATCCAAGGGCTAGTCTACACATAAGTGTTTCATGCAAATCACTGCAATTTTTTGCACATTTGCATTGATGGTTAGTCTTCATTTTCCTGCACAAATTTGCATCTATTCACCTTTCCTCTGCCAAAAATATGCATTCATTTGAATCCATGTGAGCAAGCAGGCAATTAAATGTGTGATAATATGCATTTCTGTGGATTTCCATGGATACTCTGGTAAAAACTGGGAAGCCCTTTTTTATGAAGTTTAAGGAGTTTTTCAGCTCTGGGGAAGCACCCTTCACATCGCCCCTGCCCCGATACAGGCTGCTGCATCATTGGGGGGTTGTTTCAGCATAATAGAAAAGGAGGGAAGGTTTGTTTTTGCTGCTGCCACAATCATTTCAGCAGCAGGAGCAGGAAGATTTGCATGTGGCCTATGTGTTGCATGTTGGATATATATGGAAGCAGATGGCTGTTTAAATGAAAGAAAATGTGTTATTCTAGGGCAGTGGTTTCCAAACTTTATTTCTCCAGGGGTTTTGGACTTCACCTCCCAGGAACTCCAGTCAGCCTAGTAAACAATCAGGAATTCTGGGAGTTGACGTCCCAAACATCTGGAGGATCAAAGTTTGGCAAACATTGTAGGGGATACAGAGATAAGGTCGGGATGCAACGGTTAGCTACCTGCCTAGGAGAGGGGAAGTTCAGCACTTTATCACACGAGACTAGAAAAGCAGAATTTTAGCAGGATAAAAGCATCTTTCGACAGTACTTATCACACAACATTATCTCCGTCCTCTTGCTGCCTTGCATTCATTCATTACTGTGGTGCACCTTTTCATTGATGGGCAAAATCCATCAATAGGCTCTCAATCTTGCTGCTATTCCAGTACTGCCTTTGTGTGACAGATTCCTTCTACTGCAGTTCTGCTTCCCAGGCAGTCATGCAATGTGAGTGGATATGACTCTGCTGATCTCCCCGATCTCCCTTGAAGACATCACAGCTGCCAATACCTTCCCAAAGCTGGCTGTTGTTGTGTGTACATTCACACAGCAGCTGGCTTCAGGAGGTGGTTGGCAGCCATGATCGCTTGTCTCCATCCTTCCTCCCAGAACGTGGTGTTTTGACAGTGCAGAAAACAGATTGTGTGACCATGGATTACCAAAGCGCTCTCATGGGGGAAAGTATGGTAAGAAATGATACCAAATTGGTATGCTTCCATTCTTAAACTAACACAGTCATGATGTGTCAGCAGGCTGGTGTGATAAAGCCCTCAGGCTCAGAAAGTGAGGAAGCAGCCATTCTGAGAATACCATTAAGCAAAGGAGGAGGAAATTAGGTAAAACAAGAATGGATGCATCACCTGTTTGTCTCCATTGTGATTGACCCTATTGGAACAGTCTGTTGTGTGCATGTGTGGTTCTAATCCACTTCTAGTATTGCCTTCATATCTTCCAACATTTTACAGATAAAAGCTAGGATCCAAGTGGTCAAGCAATAAGTTTGCTCAAGATGACCAAAGTCATCAAAGCCAGCCGCTGTTTGCTTTTGCCTTAGCCTACTGGGAAGGGAAAGATTTTGCTCCTTGTTCTCCTCTCTCCCCTGCTGAGTGAATTGTGCACAAACTACCTTTGCACTTTGAACTCAGTTTGCAGCAACTGAAGGAAGCTGAGGACAAAGGGGGAAGCGGGAGGAGGAGAGAGAAACTGGGACATTTTAAAAGCAACTGAAAACGTGGAATGACAAAGGTTTATTCAGGTAAGTTGGACGGGATGTAGAATCGTATGATCTAACTCAGTTATTACGGAGGTTTCTATGCTCTAATTTCTTCTAGTTCACCAACTCCTCTGCATATCTTGCAAGCTATTGTTCAAACAGTTGATCTGGAGATGTATGTGATGTGTTGTGCTGCATTGCAGGCTTCTCGCATAACAGCTTTGCATCCTTTTGGAAGTGGGGTAAGGTCTGGCCAAACCTACACTGGGTGGGTGGTCTGCTATGTGGGTCACAACGTAGAAGCTGGGACTCCTGATCCAACTGTGATATTTTGCTTAAGCCTCTTTCTCTAAATCATGTGTTGATTAATTTCAATTGTGGTTACATGGAAGGTCATTTTTATAATCTATGGTGGTCTTTATGATATTTTCTGGTTTTATTATGTTTTCCAGCCGTATAATTATATAGTATAAAATAGGAGGCTATTTGTGTTGTAACCAGTCCTGGCTTATTGGGGAGGCAGCACAGAAATTTAATTAGTCTGCGTAGCTTTGTGGATTATAACTTTTAAAAAAACCCTCAAGGAAATGCATGCATATCCATTTTGTCATCTTTTAGAAGGTCATACATGCTACTCCGCCTTTCCAAGGTGTTATTGTAAAACGTCTTTCATCACTTCAGAGACATTATTATTTTGGCAACAGGTCTAACACACTAACATTTGAGAATCTGAAAGTAGCATTGGTAAAAGTAATGGCGGCACACCAGCCTGCTAGAAGAACTTCAGAAATGCCAAATGTTTTCTATGTCGGAAATGCTTCTCATCTTAAAATGCTAACCTTTTCAAAATATCAAAGTTTGGAGCACACTTGAAAGTTACAGCTTCCTCCAGTCTCTTAGTGCCCAAACTAGACTGGCTTCAAAATGGCATGGGACACGCAGATGGTGTCCCTGACTATGACCGTTGTCCCCAAGGACCCCCACTTGGTTATGAAAAGTGGCTTAGCTCTTCTGCATTTGTCTTCTCTTCCTTTTGGTGGAGAGGCAGGACATGACTGAAGGAAGCAAAGGAAGAAAGGGGGAAGAAGAGACAAGGGACGCACAAATGGGAAGCCAGCCATATCTGGGGGTGAGCGAAGGAGAGAAAAGCAGTGAGAAGGTCATACAATGCTATCAGTGGCTGATGGACTCCAGCATCTGGCCAAAATATTCTTTCCACTAATGTCACAGATGGGGGGAAAAAAGGGAAACTTATTTATAGCATGCCTGTGCTTCCATACTGGGGATCACTCCCAGAATTCACATACATGGTTGCTGCCACACTGCAGAATTAATAGATTTTGACACCACATTACCTGCCCTAGCTCAATGCAATGAAATTCTGGGATTTGTAGTTTGGGGAGATATTCAGCCTTCTCTGTCAGAGAGCTCTGGTGCCACAACAAACCACAATTCCCAGAATTCCATAGGATGGAGCCATGAGAATTAAAATGTCAACTTTTCACTGCCTTGGGCCCTTTTCTGGGAGAAAGGCAGCACAGAAATGCACTAATAAAATAAATAATAAATAAATGGTGGCAACCTATATCTAAGCCCCAAATTTCTTATTGATAAATCTTCAACACCTGCTGTATCTTTTTTATTTTATTTTATTTTTTGTAACAGCTTGTTCTGCACTTATTTAGAAGCCTACAGAATGGTGTTCTTAAGCTTAAAAGATCTATTAGAAAAAAATGTGTCAGTTCTACAGTATGTTATCATCAGTTCAAAATAAACCTCATCAGTGATGGATTTGAAAGGGCAGGCTGTGCAATATAAAATGTTTTCGTGTTATTTTTTTAAACACTGGATGCATATGTACAGGAATCGCCCTCTCCACAATTTAATAAGGGCTGGAATCCAAACAGCAGGAATTCCAGCAGCTCAAGCTAGAAACATAATAGTTTTTCAGAGGTCCAGTTCAGACGTAACAGGAAACCATGGTTTCCTGCTACATGGAACAAGCTTGAGGCAAGCTTTACGCTCATTAGGATTGTAAAGAATCACAGGTTTTCTCATCCTCAGTAAGAAAGGATGTCAACATTCACTGAGACACCCTGCTGAGAAAATAGCCAACTACATTCAGATTTAAAAAAAAAAATAACTTTGGGACATTTGTGTTTGTGTGTGCATAAAAAAAATCTGTTTGTGTAAAAAACATGTCACAAAATTTGCAGACAAGTTCTGAAATGCAAAAAAGACCATTGAAATTTTTGCAAAAGCTCTCATGACCTCTTTCAGTGGGGACAGAACATTCAAAATTCTTCCTGGAATAACAGGACTGGAAGGAGCTTCCTGGGCCATCCCTTGCTCAATAAACAATCTCCAGCTAAAGCATCACCAGAAGGCAGCTGTCCAGCCTTGTCCTGAAGACATCCAGAGAAAGAGACCCCCAACACCTTTCTAGGCAATTTGTTCCATAGCCAACCCACTCTGACTGTCAAGAAGTTCCTATTAATGTTCAATCAAAATCTACTCTCCTGTAACTTGAAATCATGAGACCTGGTCCTACCCTCTATGTGGCAGACCATGAAGTATTTAAAAAGCATGAGCATATACGACAATCTTCTCTTCCCTCAATCTTCTCTTCACCAAACTGAACATGTCCAGCTCCTTCAACCTCTCCTTATATGTTTTGTCCTCCATTCCTCTTATCATTCTTGTTGCCCTTCTCAGAACTTGCTCCAGCTTGTCTATATCTTTCTTGAAATGAGGTACCCAGAACTGAACGCAGTTCTCCAGATGAGACTTGACCATTGCAGAATATAGTGGGGATATTACTTCCCTTCACTTGGAAACTATGCTCCTATTAATCCAGGCTAAAATAGCATTCATCTTCTTTGCTGCAGCATCACAATTCTGGTTCATGTTCATCTTATGATCAACAATAATCCCAAGGAAAATTTTTCATGTAGTAGTGCTGAGCCATGTATCCCTCATCCTATAGCTGTGCGTTTAGTTTTTGTGGCCTAAATGTAGAATTTTGCATTTGCCTTTATTGAATTTCATTTTATCATTTTATCAGTTTTCTAGTTGAGAATAAAATATTCTTATGCTAAGCACAAAATAATCAAAAGAGTTACATCCCTTTGGTCTCTGCACATTCATTCATTATCCCTCGATTGTACCCATACAGATATCAGAAGAGTTGGCTTCAGTTTTGAAACAACCTACCAGTCTTTGTGATGTCTGAACTTCAACAAACTGTGGTTTGTTTAAACTCTAGTTATGGTGAGAAGAAACCAGGAGCTAAAACAAATTACAATCTGGATATCATGGGGAAAAGTGGCTTATTCAAAGCTGCAAGTTAATATTTCTGATCTCTTCTTCACGAGCATGGCATGTGAAGCCAAATTTTGCCACAGCCCTGAAGGACTAGGAAAATAGCAGGTCACCACAATTATCCACTGTATCAGAACCAGGCAAGAAAGCTGAAAAAAGTATAAACATCACCGTCTGCGATTTGCTCATTCAAGCCTTTTGCATCACTACTGCTTGTGGTTAGACAATATCCCCAAATGTTTCAAAGCACTGCAAGAACAGCAAAAAATAAGAACAAGGAGATATGCAGACCATACAGGTATCACACCATCCTGAAGCCATCATACACCAAATCTCATCTGATTTTAGAAAACCAAGCAGGTCTGGATCTGGTTAGTATTTGGATGGGAGATTCCCAAGGGAATACCAGTGATCTCCAAGTAGGGTTGGGGAGATGGTTGCCTGGAAATCTGTAGAGCCACACTGCAAGTGAAAGTTTCAAATACTGGACTAAATGGGTCACTGATCTGATTCCAACTTTCAACATGCCTTCACTGAGCCAGCGTGGTGTAGTGGTTTAGGTATCGGACTGGGACATTGGGAGATCAGGGTTCGAATACCTGCTCAGCCATGGAATCCCACTGGGTGACCCTTGGGCAAGTCACACTCTCTCAGGCTCAGAGAAAGGCCATGGCAAACCTCCTCTGAACAAATCTTGCCAAGAAAACCCCATGATAGGGTTGCCATAAGTCAGAAATAACATGAAAGCATACAATAGCAACAACAACCACTGACTTTAACTCTCTTTAAAATATATTCTATGTTTAAAGTCTCTTTAGACATTATCACTATTTACTAACTATTTCCTAGCTAAGAATGCAAACCTCCCTGTGTTAAATCACCCCAAACCACAGTAAGGACAGTAATTTAGCAGGGAATTACACTAGACTAGAACAACAAAACTGATTCCAGATCATCACCTGATATACAAAGTTGATTAATCACTGGCATTACACATAATGCATGAAGTCTGGCATTACACTGGACTGTGCTGGGACACCTACAAACCTGAGTCTCAGTCCAACTCAGTTCAGTAGATCTGCAGCCTGTTTGACTTGACTAAACATAACTTTAAACAAAAATCAATTAACCATGGCACTCTGGAATATTGAACTATCGCATTTAACAACTGCTTTCACCTACACGCCAAAGTTTAGCTTTCCCAGTGGGATCCTAGCCCCTGGCTTACAGCCAACTTGCTGGAGATGGCATTGCAAACTCAGCTATTTATGGCAATGCACAGTGCAGTCTGCAGACAGCAAGCCTATTTACTAACCACAACAATTCAGTTCATCTCCCTTGGCTGGCTTCATGTCTCAGACCGTGGGGTTTGGGTCTGAAACAGTATGCTATGAGAGCTGGATTGACACTGTCACTTGGACCCTGGTCTTAATAGACCAATGGGCCA
Organism: Phrynosoma blainvillii; assembly: GCA_026167975.1. Lineage (NCBI taxonomy): Eukaryota > Metazoa > Chordata > Lepidosauria > Squamata > Phrynosomatidae > Phrynosoma > Phrynosoma blainvillii. Next base: position 25,801,785 of record JANUYF010000008.1, read on the forward strand.
GATTTTTTTTTTTAAATAAAGGGAAACAAGGTCATTTTAACCAGCAGCATCATTTATTCCATTTGGGGTGGAAAACAAAGAAAATGTCATTTAGACTTCAACTGAGTTCAAAGTGAGAGCCAGCATGTTGTAGTGGTTTGAGCATTGGACTATGACCCTGGAGACCAGGGTTTGAATCCCCACTCAGCCATAGAAACCCACTGGATGACTTTGGTCAAGGCACACTCTCTCAGCCTCAGAGGAAGGCAAAGGCAACCCCCCCCCCCTTGAACAAATCTTGCCAAGAAAACCCCAAGATGGATTTGCCTTAGGGTCACCACAAGTCTGAAATGACTTGAAGGCACATCACCATCACAAGTTCAAAATGCAAAAGTAATCTGCACTCATTCCTCCCAGCACACCTCAGCAGACCTGACCTCTGCCACATCACCCCAAAATAACTCTACTTTTGTCAGGGTCTCTGTCAACCAGAAGTGATGGTGTGTCATTTTCAATTCACCAGTTTGAGAAGGACAGCAACAGAAACTGAAGTATGCAGGGTAAATTCTCAAGAGGATGTCTGGGAGTAGGGGGTGTTTTGCACATTTTCAGGACTTTTTCACTCCCCAAGCAGAATCTTTCCAAAATCATGTAGCATTTAAAAAAAAAAAAGGGGGGGGGCTTTGAGCACTGTAAAATTTGGGTCTGGCAGTTGCATGTGGGCTGGATGCCCCATTTGCCCCATCCCTGAAGGACTGATGAGTGCTAAAGTTGATATGGGAAGTCTCTTTTACACAAAGTCTTGTCAAGCAGTAAAGGGAAACCCTACTTTGTTCATTTTTCAGTGACAGTTATGCAAGTCCTCTTCAGTTCTTAAAATGAAAGCTGGTTGGGTAAGACTGAATGATATATAAGCTTATCGCACGGCACTTAAGGAACGGGAATGGAACGGAATGCAAGGGAACGGAATGGAGCAAAAACGCATTTTACTGCACGGGAGAACGCCACCGATGCCGCCGGGAGTCCTCAATCCGTTCCCCAGCTGTTCCTGGCAGCCTGCCAGGAACGGCTGGGAAACGGATTGAGGACTCCCGGCGGCATCGGCGGCATTCTCCTGTGCAGTAAAATGCGTTTTTGCTCCATTCCGTTTCCTTGCGTTCCATTCCCGTTTATGGAGATTTTCAGACCTGGAAAAAAAAAAAAGCTGTGAGTAAAAGGCATACTCCTGGAAAAGTCACGCAATCACGCTGAAGATTTTCAGATACATCATGCTTATCCAGGACCTCTCCCGTGAAGATCCAAGAAATCTCTAGCAACAAACCATTCATGGGGAAGTCCCAGGAATGGTTTGTTGCTGGAGCATTCCTGGCTCTTCCCGGTAGAAGTCCTGGATAAGCGTGACGATTGTCCTGGGTGTATCCCTTTTTCTTCCCCGATTTTCCCCATCAGATAATCATCTATGACTGATACAGGGATATTATTTTACCCTAATGGCTTTACTTCTCCCATAAGATGTTAGCATGTACATACAGTGGGTCCTTGGTAGGGCCTAGGGCAGTGATGGTGAACCTTTTGGAGACCAAGTGTCCAAACTGCAACCTAAAACCCACTTATTTATTGCAAAGTGCCACATTCCTCTGGTTTTCTAGTAATGCACTCTGGCAAACTCAGTTCTGGGGTTATAGCATGCCACTGGCCTAGGGTTTGGTTCCAGAAATCCTCATGAATAGCAAAGTTGGTGGATGCTCAAGTCCCATTAAATGCAATGACATTGTAAAATGGTGTCCCTTATATAAAATGTCAAGATCAAGGTTTGATTTTTTGAATTTTTAGATATATATATATTTAATCCATGGATGCTTGAATCTGTGAATAAAAAATCTGTGGATACAGACAGCTGACTATATACCAGACTTATTTCATGTTGTTGTAATACCAGTTTGCCCAGTATGTGGTTCCTGATTGATTGGGAACACTCAATGAGGAACTAAACTTGGGAAAAGGCAAGCAGCAGCAGAGAGAGATTGGGAAGCAGAGGCTGCCAATAGCCATAAAAGAGTAAAATTACTAGATCTGTGGTGTTTCCAAAAAATTATTATTTTGGGGCAGGGGGAAAGAGTTCAAATTCAGACAACATTCCACTAATACCAATCAATCAATCAATCAATTTTTATTGCTTTTGGCCAATGGCCATTGCATTTCACTAATACCAGTACAAATACTTTTTACAGGCTGTATATTGGATTGATACAGAAATACCATACAACATACACAATGCACATATTTTAAATTAAAAGAGTAGCATCGGCCCTCGTATTCCACAACCTTGTATTATGCGCTTTTCAGTTATTCATGACCGAAAAATACGTTCTCTCTCTAGGCATTTTCTAGGTTCTCCGGCACAATACTTTGGCATGCTTCTGCCAGAAATTGACCATAGAGTCACACTGGAGGACCAAGAAATGTCTAGAAAACTGTTTTCATTAGCTATTTTTAGTTCCTCTATATGACTCTATGGCCAACTTCCAGCAGAAGCATACCACAGAATTGTGTTGGAGGACCTATAAAATGCCTAGAGAGAACATCTTTTAGTTCACTTCAGGTAAGAAAAACAGGGTTCCAGATTATACACAAAAAAACTATTCTGCAAAGGTCCCAAAACGGATTCCTTGCATACTACACAGGCCGACTTTAGTTTGATTTTTCTTGTAAAGTTTTGCTTCTTAGTCACTGATACTGACACAGAAATAAATGTAGAACACATTCTTGGATTTGGCGGAGCTGAACAGGATGGGCAGATCTGAAAGTCAGCAAGGGCAGTGCTAGACAAAACACACACATTATGTTAGCAGCCACGGGTGACAATGCAACCAGGCTAGCTTGCTTGGGGCTGTTTTTCTGCCTTGTTCCAAAGCTACAGTTTAAAGCAACAAGACCAGCACAATGAGCTCAGTCAAGGAATCGCTGCATAGTTATGGTTTGGCCTCCTTCTGTCCTTTCCAGGTGCATTTTCCAGCATTCTTTGATACAATATATTTTATAAATAAACATAATTGTGTTTATCTCCAGACCTCATTAGGATGCACTGTCTGTGTTTCTGGGCCAGGGACTGTGTTTTTGGAGTGGGTGTTAAGGACACATTCCTTCAAACATTATGCTTGGGACGTGCAGCTAAAATGTTTGCCGTTTCCAGACTGAAAATGGAGGAGTTACAATAGCAAGGAAGAAATGGAAAATAAAAATGCTAGGTTGGACTGGACCATGACCACATGGGCTTAGATTAACAAGGAGTTAGAAATATCTCCAAACAAGGTTTTGGTTGGCCAAAAGCCACGTTGAAAATATACCCCAGGGGTCCGCCGAGTTGGAGTTACAGTGGCATTCAAGGTGTAACCACAGTGTGTATATATGACAGAAGCACAGGTTACTTTCCATACTTCTGTGTTTAACCTGCTACAATAGACTAATTTTAAGGGTTATAAAAACAAAAGGGAATCCAGCACTGCTCTATTAAATTCTATGGTAAGATAAGAAGTTTGGATTGTTTTAGAAATAGGTGTATGTGTTTCTTTTAGAGAAATGTTAATTGTTAAATAGAGAAATGCAACCGATTAACTTGAAGGAGGTGGTAGTGGAGAGGAGATGAAGAAAATAAAGCAGGTAAAGAAAGTTGAGAAAAAGTAAGAGTAAGTGGTGAGAAAGGTTTAGAGAGAGATAGGATAATACAAAGGGAAAGGGAGCAGATAAGAAAAGTAAATGAGGGTAAAAGGAAGGAGGAAAGCAAATAAAACACAAGAAGGAGGAAAGTATGGAAAGATAGAAAGGACAAGTGGGAAGTGGGAGAGAGGAAAGAATAGGAAGAGTATTAGAAAGAAAGGAGTCAGAAGGATGAAAGGAACAAAGAAAAGGAGGAGGACTATCAAAGGAAGAGGAAGAGAGTAGACTAGAAGGTAGAAATTTCAGCTATCCAAATATAAGAATTTGAAGTCGTAGGCTTTCATGGCCGGCATCCATAGTTTTTTGTTGAGTTTCTCGGGCTCTGTGGCCATTTTCTAGAAGAGTTCCTTTCTGACGTTTATATGACAAGAGCCATGTGTTTCCTACCCCTGATATATGTGGGCTTGAGGCTCTAAAGTGAAATCTAGTGCAATTATGTGGGCATATATGTACACTATGTTGTCATTACATGCCTTCAACTTGACCCTGACTTATGACATAGGGTTTTCTCCATAAGATTTAACCACAGGACATTTGCCATTGTCTTCATCTTATGCTGAGGAAGTGTGCCTTGCCTGAGGGTACTAGTGGGTTTCCATCACTGACAGGAGGTTTGAACCCTGATCTTCTGGACTCATAGTCCAACACACAAACTCCTACACAATGCTGGCTCCTATTTAGATTATATCAGTGCTGAATATAATCTTGGCCTTGGTAATAACTGTGATGTGAGGAAAAGCTATCTACTTCAGCCAAAATAGACAGCTTTTTCTCCAGCAACCAAGACATATTGTCATGTACTCATGCACAAACATGTTGCTGCAGTGGAGAGATTGGCCTGTCACACATACTTACTATAAATAAGAGATATTTTCCTAGGAATAATAACACACAGCCTTTATATGACATGTCTGAAAATAGGCATATGTTATCAATCACTGCACCAAAAGATGTGTCAATAGTCTAAACTTTCCCCAGTCCTCATTTGACATTGAAGAGATTCAGTGACAACCAGACTTGTATGCACACCTTTGCTTCTACCACATGTGTTTTGGAAGAGCCTACATGCTGTGGCCCCAACTGCCACACTATTTCAGCTCTGTGGAGTATCATCCATTTTGTTTTATGCCAATTGTAGCCTAAGTACTCTACAAACCAAAGAGATGCCACAATGTTTGCCCACAGATCTGGTAAATGTCATTATGCAAAAGCATTCAACAATCTTCTTCAGATCTCCAAGTTGCCATATGACTTCTCACCAGCAATTCCAAACCATGAGCAACCCATGACCAATCTGGTTGGAATGAGGGTTATATATTCCTTCAAAACCACAGGCATTTTGAGGTCTTTGCAAGAGCTGGTATAGACTATTTCTACCACAAGACATTTAAACACATTTTTGAGCCCGAAGTGTTATTTGTGCCTTGTATGAATCTAGACAGAATATGGAAGAGAAACCCAAGCCTCTGAGTAAGAAAAGACACTGACCATGTTTAGACATTGTGCTAAATCATACCATCTATTAGCATGATGGTAATGAGATTAATGATCTTTGATGGGTTCGGATAACACAACAAATTGCAGTTAATGCAAATCTAAAGGATAAAACCAGTTCTAATGGTTTTAAGTTACAGGAAGGTAGATATTGACTGAACATTAGAAGCAAATTCTTGACTGTAAGAGTGGTTTGCAATGGAATCAATTGCCTTGAGAGGTGGTGGGTTCGTTTTCTTTGGACATCTTAAAAAAGAGGCTGACAGCTACTTGCTGGGATGCTTTAGATCAGGGGTAGGCAACCTTTCCCCTTTAAGGGCCGAGGGACTTCAGCTCCCAGAAGCCTCAGCCATGTTGGCCAATAGCTCCTGGGATTCTGGGAGCTGAAGTCCCTCCGCTCTTAAAGGGGAAAGGTTGCCTACCCCTGCTTTAGATAATGCACTGAGCAGGAGGTTCCAACTCTATAGTTCTATGATTCTTTGAACTAGAGATGGTGGGGATTGGACATAGGGTCATCTGCATGTAAAGTATGTGATCCACCACTGAGCTAAAGCCTATCTGCTGAAATAATTAAATAAATCCCATTTGAGGCACTATGCACATGGGGAGGTATCGATTGCATCCCAGCCTGATTTACTTCATGTTTTATTCTCTTTCCACCCTCACCAAAGAACCAGCCTTTCCTAGCACACTTTAAGAAATATGGAAATCCTTTGTGAAGAACAGGGTGATGTCACTGAATTCCCAAAAGCAATAAAAGCCACTTCGACATCGAAGAAGAGGCTAATGCTTATGTGATTAAAGCCCATGTGTTTCTAGTGCATGTCAGGTCACACATTAACTGGAAATAGTTTTCATTGTAGTGGTGGATAAGGGTGGGTGACCAGGAGACAAGAATGGTTTTAATTTCTTTATAGACTGAGTTTTATGTACTCAGTAGTGGCAAAGCCCAAGCTGCTCCAGAATCTTCCTCCCTCCTTTCCCTTCCCCTGAAGATAAATGCATTCATCACTATCAACCAGTTTTATTATCTGGCCAAATCTATAGAATTCTCCTTACCCGCACGCACCCTTTTGGAGTTTACAAGACTTTCCACAGTGGTTATAGTTAATGCAAAACCATCAATAATGGCATCTGTGAACCATCTGTCTGCTTACAGCGGCTCCAAATATTCTTAGGGAGGAAAAACAATGGGAAGAAATAGTTTCTTTATGCTCAGAGCCTTGGAGAACAGCAAAGACTCTTCAGAGTCATGTGCTGGATAAAGTCTGGCTTTGTTGCTAGCTTTGTGTTACCATCTATTCAATCACAGTCATGACTGAAGGTACTTTTAGGCCTCTTATATATTATTAATTTAAAAGGGGAAATTGTCATTTGTACTGGCAATGAAATGAAGCAATGTATCAACCAGTTCACAAACCCAATGGAATTATTTGCCACCTGCTCTGTCTGTAGACCAAAGTTAGGAAACCCACATCTGCCAGGCTAGATAGATATGGCTTACAAGTATTCTCTTGGGTTGAAAAAGTTTCCTTGCTTCTACTTTACATAATCTGGCTCCTACAATGATGGTGGAACTCAGATAAGTATTGAGGTATGAGCAGTGGCATGCACCAGAGCAGTCTAGGCTGTGTTGTTGTTATTGTTATTTGCCATCAAGTTGGCTTTGGATGCATCTACATTGCAGAAATAATGCAGTTTGGCACCATTTTAACTGCCATGGCTCCATCCTATGGAAACCTGGGATTGTATTTTTGTGAGGTATCAGCACTCTTTGGCAGTGAAGGCTAAAGATTATGAAAAACTACAAATCCCAGGATTCCATAGGTTGGAGCTACAGCACTTGGTTCAAACTGCATTATTCCTACAGTATAGATACAGTCTATATTCATGATGGTAGAATTCAAAGATATAGCTGTGTTAGTCTGTAGAATTAGTATGTAGAGAGATCTTGTAGTGGGTTTCCATTTTTTAAAAACTGATGCAACTGCTACAGAACAGGGCTTGTGTGTAACGCCCCTAGTTTGCAATCCCTTAAAATCTACACAAAGCACTGGATAAAAATGAAAATTAAAAAAACCACAGCTTTCACTAAAAATCACAACTGAGGAAAATAATATGGTTTCCACTGAACACATGCAAAAATTCTTGGTTACCACCCAACACAGTGCATTCCATTATGTACTTCAATTCCTGCTGATAAAGGAGCTTTCAGGTGAATCATCTTTCCATCTTGTTTGAAATCCACCAACACTATTAAGAGCAAGTAATTCTTTTTTAAAAATCTGTTAAGATTATCTTTCATTAGTCATCTCAGTTTTTTCTACTGTTGGTTTTCACAATTATTCCACATCTTGCCATTGCTTAGAAGCTGGATCTTTTTCTTCTGGCATTTCAAGTATGCCCTTATAATAATTGGTTTTAAAACACATCTACCTAATTAGAGTTACAATGAGATTAAACACAGCTGATAAGAATCTTTCCAGCATTCAGAAAGAGCTTCATGGTTTACCAGATTTACACACAGTCAAGGGTGGGGAAATATCAGACACTTCATGTATGGGACTGCAACTCCCATTAACACTTCCCAAAGGATAAAGCTGATGGGAACTATACTCCAAATCTGGAGGAACACACGTTCCCCATTCCTGCTATACAAGTCTATTCAGAAGTACTCCCAGATACATGGATTTAGTACTGCACCTTCATTAAGTACTTGTTGGTTTGTTTTCTTTAACAGACTACTAAATCTAGAATTGCCAGCAATACAAGTGTGCTTCTCCCCAGCCCTAGGAATTTCAGACATAAATTTATCATTGCCTAATTATATGAGGTATAAGAATTAACCACAACAAATACTAAGAAAATATACTTTATATATATATGTAGCCGATCAGCGATACCAAACCCACTGATGACAGTTTCATGTGTTTCAACAATCTATGGATAACAACCGCAATGGTCTTGTCTTGATCTTGTTAACATCACCTCAAAATCTTCAGAGAAAATGATTTTATAGTATAACCAGAAATTACCAATACTGCCAACTCAAAGCTGTTGGGTGGTGGTGGTAAGGATTAGGTACACATTTCTTCTGTTGGCAGAAATGGTCTTCTGCCACTTGATCTTAGAGATCTGTTGACAGAGCAATCTCTTAGTAAAACTGCTCTGCTGGCTAAAACCTGCTGACAGATGAGAGGTGCAAAAAAGGTGGAAAAGGGATAGGGCAAAGTAGGAATTGAGTTTCACCAGATCCAAGCCTTCTTCAACTCAGGGACACAGCAACCACAGTAGCTCAATGTTAGGCTAAGAAAATAAATACAAGTATTCCTTAGGTTCAGAAGAGTTTGGATTCAAAGCAACTTCAGCTGGCCCAGCGTTGGACTCAGCTGACCCTTGGCCAGTACTGATTTTGCTCAGAAAGTTGATTTATTAATTTATTCATTCTCATTCATTTTTTCTTTCATTTCATTTGTATCCTCCCTTTCACCCAGAGTGAGACTCAAAGCAACATCCTAACTGAAAAATGTGGAAGCTATAGAGGGTTAAGGAGTAGCCACACATTTCTTCAGCTGGTGAAAATGCCTTTCTGCTGGTTGAAATCTTGGGATCTTCCAGCAAAACAATCTGTCAGCAGAGCTTCTCTTCTGGCTAAGACCTGGCAGGAGAAAAAATGGCTCTTGTCCACTTAGGATTGTGCTCTAAGTTACCTAGAGAGAAATGGTATAGTTTAGTAGCGAAGTGAAATGAGATGAGAGGCAAGAAGACTTCAGTACAAACATCACCTCACTAGTTGGTCTCAGACAAAATACAAGCTTAGCTACATAACAACACAGGTCTGCAGTACAGCCAATCCTAGGCGATTTTCACATGGCCACATGCGAAGATTATCAGACAACATCGTGTGACGTTGTGATAATTGCGTCATTATCCCATGAATAAAGAGGAATTCTAGCTCTGCTTTTCATTCATGGGAAAGTCCTGTGAATGAAAAGTGGAGCTAGAATTCCTCTTTATTCATCGGATAATGACACGATTATCGTGACATTGTCTGATAATTTCGTGCAATTTGCATGATAGAGACAGGAGCATCCCACTATGCTCCTGTCACTTTTGGCTATGTGAAAATCTCCCTACTCACTCACTTTACAAGGTTGTGGTTTAAAGAACTGAAGCAAGACTTTAGGATGTCTCAGAACACTAACCCATGATTTTAGTTTTAAGTGCCTGAACAACTGCATCCATCCCTACCTTTCCCCCTTATTCTCCACATGACAGAAGAAGATTTTGATTGAGGTCAGCATCAAATTGCAATTGGATGTTTCTAATCTCCTCTCCTTACACACTGGGGGAGTCCTTGAAAGTGCTACCAATGTGATAAGCATCATTTTTCAAAAGCTGCAATTAGATAAGAAATCGATGCCAGTATCTCACTCAAAAGTTTTTGGTTACATTCTATGAAGGGAAAAGAAGAGTTATTGGGTTGGACTCTTATTCTTTCCCTTTCCTATCCTATGGTTACAGTACAGATGCCCCTCTGTTTTAGCGGACTTGAAGTCTGCAGTTTTGATTATTCACAGAGGAGCGATCCTCATTAGTCAAAATGGTGTGTATGCACGAGTGCTAAATTTTTCATTTTTGTGGGGGGTCTGGAACAGATCCCCCACAAAAAAGGAGGGGCAACTGTAATAGCAACATATCTTGATCAGCCTAAGGCTTCAAAGACCACCCTTAGGGCATTTGTTTCCTTCATTATATTCATACAGAAAATGATTATCCCAACCTCTGTAACCAGAGTTATTTGGGTATAAATCAGTAAGGACTAATGATACGCATGCCCTATTCAGTTCAGCTCATGATATGCACCTCAGAAGGGTTTTGCCCCAGATTATTTTACCTCTCTATTCCCTGTTGGTACCCCCTTAAATCCACCCATCTTGAGGGAAGGAGGAGGAAGACTGAAAAGAGAAAAAGAGAGGGCGAGAGAGAGTGCTCCTTCTCCTCTGCTCCTGAATTTGGTGTGGGAGTGGCAGAGGGCAATGGGAGAGAGAGAGAGAAAAAAGAAATTTGTTTATGCTTCTTTTAATATCTCCCTTCTGTTTCACATTTACAGTCTTTTCAAAAGATACGGCGCGGGCTTTGCCAAGATTCCTAAAGAGATATCCTGAGAAATGTAGACCGGTTTCCCAACCAAAATTCAAAGAAAACAAATGTCAGGCCAGCAATTGATATGAAATAGTTTAAAAATGAGAAAAAGCTGCCTCAGAGCTAGGTTTACATTAAGCTACATTTCTGCAACAAGCAGGAGGGGAACCTCAGAAGAATCTCTCTCAGCCAAAAAGTAGAGAAAACCTGAGTAGGGTGGAAAAGGCTAAAGTTACCTGCCAGAGAGATGTCCAGAAAAGTCATTGGCAAAGGGTAGCTGGGGAAACATCAATACTTTCTGCTACATATTAAACTGGGGCATAAGTGGGGCATGGACACCCGTAAAAAAACAACCTGTTCTATTCGGAGCAGTCTCACAGAAACAGACAACACCGCTTGCCAGTCCATCATGCTTTTTAATAGCCTGCCTGCCTGATCTTACCTATGAATCCCAGCAACAAAAACATAGTACTGCATAATTGATGGGGAAGAGCTGGAAAGCATATCCCAAAGTATAAACAGTCCACCAGCCAGGGAGGTTCAATTGCAGGGCTAGGATGGAACCAACAAACCATCTTATGAGAGAGAGAGAGAGAGAAAGAGAGAGAGAGAGAGAAGTCCTAGAGAGTGAAACAAACTAGTTCAGGACAATTCCTGAAGGCTGAGAGGTGATATGATAGCCGTGTTTAAATATTTGAAGGGATGTCATATCGAGGAGGGAACAAGCTTGTTTTCTGCTGCTCCAGAGACTAGGACCCGAAACAATGGATGCAAGCTGCAAGAAAAGAGATTCCACCTCAACATTAGGAGGAACTTCCTGACAGTAAGGGCGGTTCGACAGTGGAACACACTCCCTCGGAAAGTAGTGGAGTCTCCTTCCTTGGAGGTCTTTAAGCAGAGGCTGGATGGCCATCTGTCGGGGATGCTTTGATTGGGAGTTCCTGCATGGCAGGGGGTTGGACTGGATGGCCCTTGTGGTCTCTTCCAACTCTATGATTCTATGATTCTATGATTCTATGATTCTGGAGCTGGTAAGATCCATCTCTCACTAGCCAAAAGTTTACAGAGAAACTTTCCTCAAAATGAGTTTAAGATGGTTGGGTCCAGCAAGTTCAGCTTTTACAAAGCTCCCTTTAACTGCCAACAACCTTGTTTTAGAAAACCTCCATAAGTATCGGCGTGTCAAGCAAAACCACGGTGGAAAAAGAAAATGCTGGGAGATCAGATTTCAGACTGAGAAAGTAAAAGATCAACAGAAAAAGGTCTGCATCAGAGAGTTAGCTGAAAGGAATGCCAGCTGAGGGGGCCCTCAACAAGGTGCTATGCAATGGGCCCTTGGCAACTCCAGCTGCCATCTTTGTTTTTCCTTAGAAGTCCCACTATTCCATGGCATTCCACAATTTCATGGCAGCCCCATGGTAATATATATTCTTTACCCAAAATTCCACAGAATAATAGGCATTACATTTTGAGTAGCAATGGCAGCTGCACCTATAGCTTGTGGGGTGCCCAGAGTAGAGTAAAGTGAGTTTTGGTATCTGCTGGGGTTTGGTTCTTGGACCCCCTGCAGATACCAAAATCCATGGCTGCTCAATTTTCATTATATACAATGGTGTCCCTTATAAAAAAATGCCAAAATCAAAGTTTGCTTTTTGGAATACAACGGACGCTTGGCATTCGCTGGGGTTTTGTTCCGGGGGCCCCCATGGATACCAAAATCTGTGGATGCTCAAGTCCCATTAAATACAACAGCATAGTAAAATGGTATCCCTTATATAAAATAGCAAAATCAAAGTTTGCTTTTTGAAATGTATATATTTTTTTGCAATATTTACAAGCCGTGGACAGTTGAATCCATGGATAAAGAATCTGTGAATAAGGGGGACTGAATTTATTTTCAAGCCATGGATGGTGAAATCTGTGGATGCAGAATCCACTGATAAGGATGGCTGACTGTATATAGGAGGCTTCTAGGTCAGAACATAGTGTCCATCTACTCCAGCTATTGTCAGCTTTGACTGGCAGTAGCTCTTCAGTATTGCAAGCAGGATTCTTTCCTACTTCTACTTGGAGAAGCTGGGGAATGAACCTGGGCCTATGTAAGGCATGTGTCTTGTTAAATGCCCTTGAGTCAACCTCAACTCATAGTGACCATGTAAATAAAACATCTCCAAGACTTCCTATCTTCAAGTGCTCTGGTTAGGTCTGTAGACTCAGGCTCATGGCCTCTCTGATCAAGTCTATCCATTTGACATGAGATCTTTCTCTCTTTCTGCTTCCCTCTACCTTTCCTAGCATTATAGTCTTTTCTAATGAGTGTGTCTTCTTATGATATGGCCAAAGTACAACCACAGTTTCATCTGCTTTGCTTCCAGCGGGAATTCAGGCTTGATCTGTTCTAGGACCCATTTATTGTCTTTTTGGCTGCCCACAGTATCCTCAGCACTCTTCTCCAGCACCACATCTCAAATAAGTTCATTTTCTTTCTGTCGGCTTTCTTCACTGCCCAGCTCTCAAATCGGTACATGGTGATGAGGAATACAATGGCTTGCTATAGGCTCAGTGAAATTGCAAGCTGCTCTGGAAACCCTTTTTGGCTGAAGGGCAGGGTATATAATAAGTACTCTAAACAAAAAACAATCAGGTGTATCAAGTGTGCCAGGTAGTGATGCCTGGATGAAATGGCATGCTTCCCAGCTACCAGCTGAATATCACTTCAGGCCTAAATAGCCATCATAGGAGAGCCATGTGGCTGCTTCTAGCCCTCACTTCCTTTGTGTCTCCCCCTGCTAATATCTAGTAAAATAAATAAGTAGCATGATGTCACTTTGTACAGATTTTTCACTCGCAAGCCAATTCAAATGGGACATAAAAAAAAAATGAATGCAAAAACATCCTGTTATATGGTTCCCTTAACAGACATTACCAGATGAGATGCATGTTGGTGGCACATTACTTGGTGGAAAGTAATTCAGAAGCTCCATAATGTCTTGTTAGGCCCACATTCTACCTATGGTCAATGGTAATCAACACTCCAAAATCCAATAATGTGGCCTATAAAGTATATTCTTGCCTCCCCACCCCTGATCACTTCTTTGGGCTCACATGCTTGCTTTCCTCCCCACATCCATTAATCCTATTTCCCCTTTCCCCTCCCCACTTGCTTCTATGCAGATATTTCAATGATCACACGTCCCTTAATCCTCACCACCGCACTGTAGACAGAAACCCTTTTATTTCCTACTGTATATGCCATGGGGCTTTTCCTTTCACAGATGTGGTGTGATAGATTTAAATATTCAAGGAGCTTAGGAACTTCTAGTTTGTTCAGTAGGTGTTTCATCCTCAGAGAGCTCACGAGTCAGATATTAGCCATTGTGAACCAGTCGGGTCTCTCAGAGGCCACCCTGGGCTGTGTCTGCACTCTGCACCAATACATTCCTGGAGTTGGCTTAGGTCCATTACCACCACCCTTGCAATCCTGGAAATATATTGCTCCACAGTTTGCAGGAAGATGCACTCTCATTTTTGGCACTTTTAGAGAATAAAGCCTTTTCCCCACTGTTTATTTATTTAAGATATTCAATATTGGCCTCCCAGCCCACAAGGCTCCCAAGGTGATGAACAAATAAAAGCAATTTAAAAAGTACACAAACATAGAACATTTAAACCACACATTAAGATACTCTTTCATTTTTTAAAAAAAAAAGTATTTAAAACAATCCTAAAGTACAGTTTTAAAACAGAGCACTAAAGGCCATGCGGAACTAACCTAGGATTATGAAATGAGGCAAGCATTTACAAGGTTAGGAGAGTAAATAAAGAGTAAACACAACAAATTAGACTATATTATTAGATAAGGGTTACACCAAACCAAATCCAAGTGATGGTAGCATGTGGTGTGAGACCATGATAATGCTTGACCCTGGTAAAGCATGATTGTCTGAATTCTTAAACCATGATTAAGCAATGTCTGCAAACCAGGACGTGAAACCATTGAGATGGCTTTACAAACCATGGTTACACTCTGTATCTCACCAAGCCAACTAGTTTCCTATCTTCTACAACAGTGGTTCCCAAATTTTGGTCCTCCAGATGTTTTGGACTTCAACTCCCAGAATTCCTGACTGCTGACCAAGCTGGCTGGGGCTTCTGGGAGTTGAAGTCCAAAACACCTGGAGGACTAAAGTTTAGGAACCACTGTTCTAGATCCATCATACATGCAGAGTGACAAACAGCTTCTGTCAGCATCTTCCTATATGTGCTTTCTAAAGTAAAGCCTTATCTTAGCAAGCTAAATCATGGTATGTGGATTTTTAAATGTGAATATCCATGTTTTAATTATTATCCATGCAGGGCTAGTATGGTTTGGACCTGTTTCCTACGGTATTAATATTAATAAGTGTGTGTTGAAATACCATGAGAAATACTTGATTTAAGAAAAGGAACTTTACCTTCCAAATGGCAATGAACAAGCTGCCCACTCTGTTCTGTCCTGATGCACCATCAGAAAACAGCGATTCATTGTCAGCAAACAGTGATCGTTTTGATCAACCGGACCAATGAAAGAAGAAAGCAATTAGAAGCCACATACCTTCAAAGCAGCCCAGTGGCCCACCTCTGTCAGTCAGTCTGTCACTCGCTCCAGATGAGGAACAAGCCCTGCAGATGGATGGAGAACGTGAACTGTCAACACAAGTGAGCAGCAACACGAGTGAAGGGAGCCTTCTGGAACTGCTCCCCCTTGAATAAGCTCAGCCTCTCCCCTCTTCCTGCCCTTGCTTTGCCCTATAAGAATGACTGACAAGCCCAGATTTAACTAAGGGATTTTGTGGGTTTAAAGCATGTGACCATTTTCCTCCTGTTTTGTCCATTAACCCCTTTTCAAAAATATTTCCTCTACAGAGTTTTCTTCCACTCCCCCTTGACTTCTCTTCCTCTTGCAAGTGGGATCCATGGAGCAGGGCTTCTGGGCACCATCTTTTCTTTGGACATTGGGAACCAGCCTTGTTAGCCTCCCCTGAAGAACTGTTCCCCAGTTTTATACAAGGGGACTGGTAAAGGAAGCCAGATAGTAAGGAGAAGGAAGGCAGTTTGAAGATGCCTTGTTCAAATATTTTTATTCTTGTTTTTTTACATTCATTTCTTCATGGTAGGGATCAGCAACTAGAGATACCAATATATCAGCATTCAGGTCCATACCCCATCCATATCCACATTGTCAAACCAGTATGCAACGGGATTCTGTAGCACCTTTGAGAGTAAGGTTGCATCCGCATTGCAGGAATAATCCAGTTTGACACCACTTTAACTGCCATGCCTCAATGCTATGGAATCCTGGGGACTGTAGTTTCTTGTGGCACCAGAGCTCTCTGACAGACCAGGCTAAGGACTTTATCACATGGGAGAAATCCCATGCAGAAACGGGATTTAAAAGGTGGGTAAAACCTGCAAAAGCGGGTAGATTTTCACACACATCGCTGTTAAAGTGTGCTTAACCCAAATGGAAAGTAGTCAAAAGCCGCTCCTTTTTAGTTTCGGGATTTTCTGAAAGCAAAAAGAAGTGGCTTTTGACTACTTTCCATTCAGGTTAAGCACACTTTAACAGCGTTGTCATCTGAAAATCTACCGGCTTTTGTGCTTTTCCCCCCTTCTATTTAAAACCCCATTTCTGCACAGGATTTCCCCCGTGTGATAAAGTCCCAAGTCTCATAAAACACAGCTCCCAGGATTCGATAGCACTGAGCCACGGCAGTTAAAAGTGGTGCCAAACTGATTTTATTCTGTAGTGCGGATGCAGCCTAACTGAGCGAAAGAAGTTGTAACATGAGCTTTCATGGATTTGGTCTACTTCTTCAGAGGCATGGAGTGAAATGGTGGCCAGGGAGGACCTTCATGTTCATACAGTTTGGTTATAAAGGTCCTTCCAGGGCACTAGTTCACTCCATGTCTCTGGGGAAGTAGACCAAGCTTATGACAACCTATGTTACAGCTTTTTTCTTAGTATAAATCTCAAAGGTGCCACAAAATCCCTTCCTGTACTGATATTCCAGACTAACATGGCTAATGTCTCAGAATTTTCAAACTAAGTGGAAGAAAGAAGTGTAGAGGGAAAGGACTGTATCTGAGAGTCTGGGTAGCATTTATTAATTAAAATATTTATGTCCCACCCTTTATCCAAAGATCTCAGGATGGCTTAGAGTAAAATCAACTTAGAACAATAAATAATTACAAAAATTTACAAGATTAAGAATAGATTAAATAGTATTTGGATTTAAAAACAGTCAGTTTAAAACCAGTTAAAACAATTTTGAGTAAAATAACTATAAAACATGTGCAGCCTGGATAAAATCAGTTTTGCCCAAAGGCTTTAATAAAAGCCCAGTTTTCACTTGGCGCTAAAATGATCCAAACGTTGGCACCGATCAGGCTTCCAGAGGGAGGGGATGCCACAACCGAGGTGCTACCGTTTTCTGGTTCGCTACATCCTATAATCTATTCATAGGGGCCTTCAAAGGCTTTTATGGGCATAAGGATGTCAGCAAAAATACACAAAGATGCTTTCAAAACTTCATGCATGCATTCTAATTCTGTATGCCAAGGACAACAAGCTGACCAAGGAGCTCTGATGTGCCAAACTTGTTTTATTAATCTCTTCACCTTGGCTGCATCCTCACTGCAGAAGTAATCCAGATTGACACCACACTGAGTGCTATGGAATTTTGGGAATTGAAGTTTTGTGAGACATTTAGCCTTCTCCGTCAAGAGAGTTCTGGTGCCACAACAAACTACAACTGCCAGAATTCCACAGCACTGAGCCATGACAGCTAAAGTGGTGTCAAACTGGATTATTTTTGCAGTGTGGATGCAGCCCTTGAGACCTAATACATGACTCACTTACACCCAGGAAATTCTTCCTGAAGTGTGTTAAAGCTGGGTTATTGGTGAGCTTGAAAGAAGAATTGTGCCATACTCCCAAGCCATCAGCTCTGGGCAGGAGCACATGTTTTCCTTCTGGTGAAGCCAAGACCATTCAGGGATTTACTTTGAGGACTTTGCCCACATGAACATGGTAGCTTTCATCTCTATGAAATGTATTGCCCCAAACAGAATGCAGATCCGATATCTCCTTTTCATATTTTAGAAAGCCAAAAGCTGTAGCAACCACCACCAAATTCTGAACATAGCCCCAGGCAATTCTGGAAGTCTCTCTATGAACTCATAAAGCCTTCGTGAGGTTTACTGAACTGCCACTTTAACAACTAGGCTAAATAATATGCAGCTCCTATAGTACAGTCTATGGGAGCTTCGCCAGGCTAGGATGATTCACTGGAAACCGTATAACCCACTTTTTGGACATAATACAGTGCTTGGAAAACTTCTGCTCTTACACAACAGCTCTTCAAAGAACTGCCCTCCAAAGACAAATTTGAGTTTTAAAATGAGAAAAATAAGGAATATATCTTTCAAAGAAGATCCTCTTAACTCTCTTCTTTCCCCCCCTCTCACTAACCCTTGCTTTATATTGGATCAAAAGAATTTTAGCAGATTTTATTTAAAAAAACATTTTCAAACACTAGAAGGCTTAAGACACACACACACACATACAAAAAAAACCCTTTTAGCCAAGTCTCAAATACAATTTTCATATTTTAAAAATTTTATTAGCTAAGCTTAAAACCCTTGAAAATACCGGATTTACAGTGGAAACTTTGACAGACGTTTTAGCCGTTGTAAAGTGAACACCAAGCTAACACATTCACTGCAAGGTGTAATTCTTTCCGTGAGCTTAGAATAGACTCCAGACACGTATTTTAATAAAGTTCAAAACTCTATCAGCCATTTGAACAGAAGTAGTAGTTGGAGCAGAGTCAACATAATGGTTCAGATACTTCATGGATAAACTCGGGGGGGGGGGGAAATGTCAAATTATATCAGGTCATGCACTGAGATGCTAATGGGGCTGACATCCCTCAAATTTCTGCAGCAGGTGAAACAAAGTGTTGTCATATTCTACCATTTCACAGTGATGGCTATATGAGGTCCAAATGGACTCCTGTGTGTTGCAGAGGTCCCTGTGCATTCTTCACAGAAACTAGTCAGGCCTGTTGGGCTTCAGCCTTGTTTTGTGTGAACTATCAGCAAGCAATAAAAAAGATCACACAAGAGCCCCTTACAGCTGTACTTAGCAGAAGAGATTCTGCATTCATGGGTAAGTGGATTATTCAAAGAGTTGAGACAAAATGGAGATTTTGAAGTTTGGGTTGACTGTTGTCAAAAAACTTCCTCCATTTAAGTAGTGCCTAAAAAAAAAAACAACCCCAAACCACAGAAGGCTAAGAAGAGGGTTCTCCCTATTTTTGTCGCATTATATTCAAGTCACTGTGGCAAACAAAATAATTCTAAATTGTCTTAGCTAGTAGGATGCACCTTTTCTTCTCCCACCCTATTCAAGAGTGATGGCAATGAGAAGGCTTCATTTGCTCAATGACACTATGCAGCTCTATCCCCCTTGACTATATGATGCAATGATTTAATCACAAACAATATTGGACAGGAACATATAGTGGTAACAGTGGTAAAGGAACACTTTACAAAAGGAATGGCAGAGAAAAGAAATACAGTGACTGTGAACTGCCATCACTGGGGTAAAAAGAATATCTGGGAGCTTTCAACAAAAATATTTGTGAGCAAATATTTTGCAGAGTAGTTTCAGTGTTTTAGGCACAAGTATCATTACCATTAGCAACTTTGTTTTTCAGGAACCCCTATTTGTTGTTGTTGTATATGAAGCGGTATATAAATGAAGCTGCTTTGTGACTTTGAGTGAACTTCAACCTATGGTGACCCTTTGAATGAAACATTTCTAAGAGCCCCTCACCAAAACTGCTCAACTCAGGTTCTGTAGGTTCAAGTCCATGGCTAATTGAGTCTACCCACCTGACATGCGGTCTTCCTCTCTTTCTGCTTTCCTCTATCTTTCCCAGCATTATAGTATTTTCTATGAGTTGTGCCTTCTTATGATGTGGCCAAAATACAACCGCCTAAATTTAGCCATCTTGGCTTCCAGGGATAGTTCAGGCTCAATCTGTTCTAGGACCCATTGATTGGTCTTTTTAGCCATTCATGGTATCGTCAGCACTCTTCTCCAGCACCACATTTCAAATGAGTTGATTTTTTTTCTGTCTGCTTTCTTCACTGTACAGCTCTCACATCTGTACATGATGATGGGAATACAATGGTATGATTTATCCTAAATTTAGTGTTGAGTTTTATCTCTTTGCACTTTAAGATCTTGTCTAGTTCTTTCACTGCTGTCCTTCCCATTCCTAGGCCTCTTCTGATTTCTTGATTGCAATCTCACTTCTGATCAATGTTTGATCCAAAGTATGGGAAATCATAGACTATTTTGATTTCCTTGTCATCTAGGCTGAATTTATGTAGATCTTACATAGTCATTGTTTTTGTTTTCTTAATGTTCAACTTTAAGCCTACTTTATCACTTTCTTCTTTCACTGTCTTTAGTAATTGCTCCAAGTCTTTGCTGTTTTCTACTAGTAGTATGGTGTTGTCTGCATATCTTAGGTTGTTGATGCTCCTTCCTCCTATCTTCGCTCCACTTTCCTCTGAGTCTAAACCTTCTGTTCGCATGATATTTTCTGCATACAAGTTGAACAAATAGGCTGACAGACTGCAGCCCTGTTTGACATCTTTGACAATTGGGAACCATTCTGTTTCTCTGTATTCTGTTCCAACAGTATCCTCTTGTTCTATTTACCATTTATAAAAGACCAGAGTTCCTCAGACCACAGGCACCACTCAGTTAAGAGAACCAAACAGGACTGGGTTCTGTCCTGGCTAAGGCAATGGTGCAGTGATTTGCTGCCATGGCTTACTTGCCCTGTTCCTTCCATGGGAAGCCAATGCTCCTTCCTTGGGCTTACACCTGTCTCCCTAAGAACAAGAGGGTTTTGTTTGACCAGGTCCCAATTGTCCAACCTGGCTCCTGTCCAGTTGTCTCTTGGGCACCTGGCCTCCCTCCTTTTTGGCCTCACCTTGACTAGTGAGAGAAGGGATGGTGGGCTGCTGGCTTTCTGGTGCTCTCAATCCTCTCCCTGGAGAGATTTCACTACCTAGGAGGACTGAAGCTGCAGTGAAAAAAAGCCTGTTGTCTGGTGCAGAGTCTCTTGCAACTCCATGTCTATTTCCTTTGAGCTTTCTCCTTACTTTGTTTCTCTTCCTCTTTCCTTGAAGAGGGAACCTACATCCGAGACCCTAACACATTGCTAGGCATCTAGCTATAATGGCAGCTCCATTATATGGAAAGGGGATGGAGGAGCTGCAGCAATCAATAATACCCTGCTACACTGGTACATTTGGCTCTATCTGCTTCTGGATTGTGGCTCCTGAGACCCTTTTCACTCTGGAATTAGGAGGCTGGGTTGCAAGAGGTTCCCAACTCCTCACCTAGAATAACTTTCTGAATCATTGGCACCATTTTCTAGCACACACTCACCCACACACCCGTTTCCGATTTCATCGTTATTGCGGGGAGGAAAGATTTGCCTTGCTATTATAAACTACACTGAACACAGGGTGGGAAGGCAAGGTATAAAAATATTAAAGAAATGAACAAGGAGACAAGGAACTGAATACTCTGAAAGAGGTTGTGCACGTGTTCAGAGTCAAGGTATGCTTCCCTCCACAGGAAGACTTTTGAAATGATTTAGATGGAGGGATACATGTAAGAAATGGCAGCAGGTATGGAAAATCCGCATGGATTTTCTGGGAAAGTCTTATGAGCAGCAGCCAGCAGGAAACAAACGTTCAGCTGACAAATTGTTCCTGAAAACTTCGTGTGGATTTTCATTCCTAACATTTAGTTTTTCATAGGTGTACTCCTCTGCAGTAAGCATTCCCAAGCACAATACCATCACTGCTACTACTTATTGCTTAACCCAAAGCAATTTCTAAATTACCAAGTACCTTTCCCCCTTTCTAAATTGGATTCTTCTTGCTCTGTGAAACACCCAATGAAAGCTAGGGGGATAAAACCTTCTATGCCAGGCAGGAGAAATCAGTACAACCAGCAATGCTGAAGAAGAGAGAAAATAACTCACCCTGCCTGTTGGCCTCAGCAGGGTAATCTGCAATTGCTGGGAAAGGCTGTGCCCCTGGCTGTAGTAGGCTACCTTGGAAAAGTTAGCCAGGAGGTTAAAGAGAAGGAGAAGCAAGCACAGAGGGCAGAAGGAGCCACCTTGGCTTTACAAGCAAGTTGTCCAGGTTGGGTTAGCCCAAATGCAACAGCAGCAGCCCTTCCCATTCCCATTGTGCCAGAAGCAGCTGCAGCCAAATGAAGGAGTCAGCTTTGTGTCTGACAAATCCAGAGGTAACAAGCTTGATCAGCTGTATCTAGGGCTTCTCTACACAATTAAAATAACTCCTTATTCTATTCAAATTAAATGTGATCCCGCCCCATATGATTTGGAGGAGCTCAGGCTTTTTTTGTTTGTTGGGTGGCCCCCTTCAAAACTTCACAGGAAAAGGATTCACAGTTTTTACCTGAGTATCCGCAAGTATGCGCATTACTGAACGTGTGTGCCGTACACCTGGATTCAGATGGTAGTGTATTTTCAGCAGAGCGATCTCCAAGATTCCCTGTCCTTGACTGCCCTGCTCAGGTCTTGTAGCAGGGGTCGGCAACTTTTGTTGCCAGGGGGCTGGGAGGGGGGGAAATGGTGCGGGGGCCGGACAGCCGGCCAGGGGCTTGTGTGCACACACGCTTGCCCCCGCGTCATGCGCATGCATGTGAGCGTGGAGGGGGCACCATTTTGGAAGGGCCAATGCTGTCATGCGCATGCGGTGCGCCGTGTGAATTTGCACGGCACAGCCACCTTGGGGCGTTCTAAAATTGCCTGCCACTGTGCGCATGCATGTGTAAGTGCGGGTGCCATTTTGGCATGCGCACGTGCTCTCTCTCGTGCGCAGCAGCAGCAGGACCGACCACGGCACGGTTCCAAGGCCTCGGCGGGCCGGATCCGGTCCGTGGGCCGTAGGTTGCCGACCCGTCTTGTAGGTTCAGGCCTGCAGCCTCCCTCTCTTTTTACCCTCTACATTTCCCAGCATCTATGGAGATTATCAGACAGAGGGGAAATCAGGGAAGAAAAAGGCATACTCCTGGGATAATTGCACAATTGCGCTGAAGATTTGCAGACGACATCATGTTTATCCAGGACTTATCCCAGGAAGAAACAGGAATGCTCTAGCAACAAACCATTTCCAGGACTTCCCTATTAATGGTTTGTTGCTGGAGATTTCCTGGATCTTCATGGGAGAAGTCGTGGATAAGCACAATGTGTCTGAAAATCTTCAGCATGATTGCACAACTATACCGGGAGTATGCCTTTTACTCTCAGCTTTTTCTCCCCAAGTCTGAAAATCTCCATTGTCATTTCCAGTGATTCATGCCTTCTCATGATTTGGTCTGATAAACTGTAAAGTTGCATATGTGAATTACATGTGTTCGGCTTGTTTGGCACACTTTGATCAACTGATACTTTGTGCAAAGTGTACGTGCAAAGCAAGAGCTCCTCCTACATTGGACGCAAACACGCATCCTCAAAGTCCCAGCTATGCTAATCTCTAGCTATTCAAAGATGGAATATCTCATTACCATGCTCCCAATTTGCTTTGCAATCCAACATCTAGGCTTAATCTCTTTTAAGGGGTTCCAAATTACCAGAGGCTACATTTTTTCTCATGACTGCTGAACTCATAAGCTTTAGAACATTAAAACAAAAAGAATGTTATCTCTCTTTTTTAATTCTCTTCCGCTGCTGAGATACTATCCAAAGGTGTGGATAGCTATAATTTTCTTTTCTGACAAGATATCACATGTAAGCTGTTCAAACACACATGCACGCACATTAACCTTTATTACTGAGAGCCCAAGAATTCAAGGGGCAATTATTTTATGGCCCCAGGTTGGTCAGAAACCACCGCTACTACAATTTTCTGAGAAAAGGTTCTCAAAAATTCCACATATGGAATTTGGAGGGAT
Organism: Phrynosoma blainvillii; assembly: GCA_026167975.1. Lineage (NCBI taxonomy): Eukaryota > Metazoa > Chordata > Lepidosauria > Squamata > Phrynosomatidae > Phrynosoma > Phrynosoma blainvillii. The sequence continues at coordinate 25,825,180 of JANUYF010000008.1, forward strand.
GATCTCATCCAGCAATGAGTCCAATGAAGAAGGCTCAGATAGATCCTAAAGGCTTGGGGTAGTGGTTGTATTAGGGAAACATGGGGTACTTCCAGTACTAATTCTCCTAGTCAAAGTCATTATGCAACTATTCCATCTTTCATTCTTAACAGATTTTTTTTTAGAGTAAGAAAAAGCAGTTGAAAGAAGCAATGGGAAAATGCAGGAAACTTATAAATGAAAGATGGCATCTGGAAGCGGCAACATTTGAGTTTCAGCTCAAAACAGTGGATATATTGCGCTGGCCTCCCGTTCATGGAAAGGGGACAAGAGGGAAAGACATAACAAAACAGAACTGAATTTCAAGTTATTCCTTTTTTATATGGAAACTGGCTTTGTCTCCATTTAATCATACTCTCCAACTGTCTTGATTTGGCAGCGATTCTGTTGTCCCACTTTTTCAGATGCTTTAAAAACATCCACGTTTCTCCTTCCTTCTCCCACTTTTCCCCTTTGCTCTCAGCTTACCTCAGTTGCTTCAAAGTAAGCTAGAAGTCCAAAAATAGTTTGTACTCAGTTACCTCAGCAGGAGGAAGAAAAGAGAAGAGAGCAGAATCTTGTTCTTCCCAGTGGACTCTGGCAAAAGCAAACTACAGCAGCCTCTCCTAACTTGTGTGTTCTCCCTCATTACGAACGTTTGCTGTCTTGACCACACTGTGATGTTCTTTGGTCACACAGGTCCCTATTTCCATCTGTGACATGTTGGGGGGTATGATTTGAGGCTCAGGTATCTGGTATTTTCTAGCAGCTAATTTCAAGACATATATATGCAGAATTTGGTTCTCCTTCCTACAGTTTTTGGATTTATTTTTAATGCAAAATTTCCAGGGACAGAGGGAAACACTAAAGTACGTCTGGATAAAGAAGGTTTTGCAGGATACACAGGCAAGGCCTTAGTACCTCCTCCCAATAAGAAGAAAACCAAATCTTTATAGGATGATGTTATGCATTCTGGAACACAAACCTGAAAGCAGAATGCACAAAGTTACAATCTTCTTCTTAACAGTCCAGGTGCTTGACAAGAAGCAAATTTGGTACAAAAAGCTAATGGGAAATGGTTAGATGCCAAAACCCAAAGAAATATTTTTAAAAGCAATGAAAACTGCTTCAAAAGGCAATGAAACAACTTTGCGCTGATAGGAAAAAAACATTTTCCCAGATGCTGTTGGACTCAGAACTGATGAGAGATAGCAAGCTAATGGGCTCTTCTGCATGCTGCCTTTTCAACAGCTACAAGTGCCTGCTGATTTCCAATTTACTCTGATAGCAGAAACCAGAATTAGCCCTACAGACATATGTACACACTTTTTAAAAAATTCTCTTTCTTTAGTTTGTGTGTCCTAAGAAACAGCAAATATTTTGAACTGCTGGCTGCCGCTACTATCATTTGGATGAAACTGCACACAGACTGGCTGTGTGTTCAGTCAGCAGTGTTGTCCAACACAGACTGATGACCTAAATTGGAGTGATGATACTAGACCTAAATAGATGGGGTAATGGGAGGTTAAGCAGTCACTACGCTATCCACATTTCCCATTTGCAAACAATTAAATAAATTTCAAAACAATTAAATAAACAATTGGGCATGGGGCTTTCACCCAGAGTTGAGTGTGCTTTGCAACAAAAATGATTTCCAGACTTCTGTAAGCAAAACACATTATGATCTGAAACAAAGGACTGCGACACACCATGCCCTTCAAGAGTCTTGATTTGACAGGGATGCTCCTGATTAATCTGCTGTCATCCCACTTTTTCAGTTGCTTTAAAAATGTCCCAGTTTCTCTCTCCCCCTCCCACTCTCTCTTTTTTCGTCCTCAGCTTACTTCCATTGCTGCAAATGGAGTTCAAAGTGCAAAGGTAATTTGCACTCAGTTAACTTGGGAGGGGGAGGAAGAGGAGAGGAGGTGGAATCTCATCCTTCCCTGTGTAGTCTCAGGCAAAAGCAAACTGTTGTAGCCTCTCCTAGCTTGTGTGTTCTTCCTCATTAATAGCTTTTTCCATCTTGACCACACTCTGATGGGAGCTGTACACACACACAAACACACACACACAGAGTTTAGTCTGCAGGAGTTGAACCCTTCTCTCCCCATCCATCCCCTGGTTGCCTATTATCAGAGTCCACCTGGGAGTGATGGAAAGTCCACTAATGGATTCTGGCCTAACTACATTACAGCAAGCTAAAAAGCAAATACATACCATAGGGTAGACAAGATTATAAGAAAGATAGAAAAACAATGCTGAAGTGGGTTGGAAGCATGAAGAATGCAAATGTCTTTCATTACCGTAACATCCCCTTTTTACAAGTAGGCGATATCTCTCCAGTTTCTACCTTTTATAGCAATGAAGGACAAGGCAGACAAGTCTTAACAAAAATGCTTCCATTATTCTGCTCTCGAAAGTAATCAATTAATTACACACTATCTAACAGATTAACACTTTTTTGGCTAATACAGTTGCCCTACAAACACTGGCAATTCCTTATTGAGCATTATGGTACCAGATCTTTTTGTTTTCTTACCAAAAATACACAGGTGAGGAAAACATCTAAAAATGTTTTCACCAACAACCTTGCCATGAAATGCTTTCTCATGGAAATAAAATTATACATGCTCAAAATATATATTTTTAAAAAGTATCACATTTTCTTTTATTTTCTTTCAGCCTTTCGTTTATTGGCTATGTGTGGAACCCTTGACCTTGTTAGATTGCAACTCCTATCAGTCCTTTCAATGTTAAGGGGATAATGGGAGTTAGAGACTGCCAACATCTGAAGGCTGATATAATCCCCATCCTTGAATGTGTAATAGATATTATTTCTAGGAAGGTTCTCTCCTTCCTTACAACTGGAGGACTTAACATCGGACATTGTGCAAGCAATGTAAAGGGATAAAATGAGCAGATGCAAAAGTCTGTAACGTAGTCCAATAATTGAAAGCTTGTGTTCAATTAGTCTGGTCACCCACTGAACTTCACACCCAGTTTCTGTCTCTCTCTTCTAGCAACAGCAGGAAAGGACTGCTCTTCTAAAGGTTTCAACACATCCAAATGTCAAGGCCTCAGTGGAATTTGGATGGAGACCGCAAATGGATTTACTCACCTCCCAAGAAAACATTTAAAAGCCTGATAAATTTGGGCAGGCTATCAAACTGAAGAAAATGTTCTGCATTAGCAAATTTCAAATGGAGGCAAACCCAACAACTTGCGGGGTGTGTGTGGAATAAATGGGGCATAGGGGCATAATCTCAGTTTATCCGCTCTCATGGCTGCCCTCAAAGATGATGAGGGTCCTTAGATGAGACCTGAGGATTATTCAGATGGCGAAAATAATCCAGGATGAATCTGGGTTGGATCACCGTTGTTCATGTACATCCTGAATGCACTCAATTTGGTTTGGGGGGGCTGCCAACCCCCTCTTAATCTAGGATAATCGATATCAAGGTTTCCCCTGAGTTTTTTCAAAAAAATATCTGTATCGTTGGTAGTGTGAATAACTGATGCAAATAGACCCGAACAGACCAGGAATAAAACTCTACATGCCTTAAACATGTTCCGAATGCATTTGCATTGTCAACTCCATCCTTATTCAAATGTTTGCAGAGATGCGCATCGATGCATTTCCATAGCGTGAATAACAAACCTGGAATGCATGAGTGAAATGATTCACATCATTGTGTTAAAAAAACACAACACATCTGAATGATTGATCCCTCAGTTCCATGTCCCACCAAGAGACCAGGTTAGTGATGTTACTTGGCAGGGCTTTCTCAGTAGTGATATTTTAGTTGCAAGATTTCCATCAAGGAAAGTTGGGTTGGTTTCACCCTTCCTGATGTTCTGGGAGCCTGGTAAGATAGTGCACAGCACAACCTTCAAACCTTAACATTATAGGTGGCTTCTCAGGCTGCTTTAATTGTTTTTTTAAAGCAATTTTTAAGTAACAATTTTATTCTGTTTTTAAATAATGGTTTTATTTGTTTTCTCCATCTGTATCTAATGTTTTAAATGGTGTTCGATCTGTTTCACATCACACAGTGAGCTCAGAGGTGGTAAACAGATACTTATATAAATAAATAAGATGGAAGAAATCATTTTTTACAACAGGATTGAAACATGTCCCAAGTCTTGCTTGCTCCTGACAGCAGATATGAAGAGGCATCCAAAGTTTAAGATAAAAACTGAAAAATGGTTTGTAGTGTCTCTCCCATACATAATTCCTCTAGAACTGAAGTTCTGTGCAATAGCTAAAAGTTCCTTTCAAGGGGACAAATAACTTTAGAGGATTTATGTTAAGTGAAATGGCTGCTAAAGTTAGCCATTAACTGAATTTCAAGTCGCTGTTAAGCACCAAAGAGCAAGTCAGTATTGGGTTCCCCTCCAGTCAGCTGGCACCCACTTTTTTACAAGTAACTTGAAGGCACATACACACACACAAACACACATTACAGGTAGATAAAGGAAGCCACAGCCCTGAGTTTGCAAGACCCAAGCGGGGCAGTGGATGATCTTGGAGGTCTCCATTATAGAAATTGACTTGACAGCAAGTAACAACAACAAATATTAATGAAGGAACCTTTAACTTGTTCACTGTCCCATGGTTATCTGTATAATCAAATTGTGTTGCTTGGGTTAGATCTAAATTCTGTTTTGGTCACCCTTTTTCCAGGTTTATAATTGCCACTAAGATATTTAAACATTTTTCAAAATGTTCATATAGGTTCATACAGCAGTCATAGTGATTTCTAGTGAATGCTCTTGTTGGTGGTGGTGTGCCTTCAAGTTGTTTCTGATATAAATATAGCTTTTACATCAAAAAGAACAGAGACTCTTTTAAGAACCAGATAGACAGGGACAGTGCAAGGTGGATGCACGCACTCAGAGAAGTGAAGTTATACAACACTTATTTTGCTGACAAGCTGGCAAGTTTCTGACAAGCCTTAGGATAAAGTTAGTGTCAAAAACAATTTTTTTATACCTCTGCCTTGAAACACCAAGAACATCTTCCATTTTCTAGGAGTGTCCATAAATACAGTTTTAGACAAACTTCTGCCAAGTTCGAACAGGTTTTTGCTGAGCCTTCAACTCATTAAATATGAAGACAGGCATGGCTGTATTATATATGCACTACATTCACAATAATGTACACAAACCTACAGTAAACAGATACTCCCTTTTGTTTCATTTTATTGTTTTTCAGGATTTCTAATCTGAAGGGCTTGCATTCCTCTGACAGACTCCAGATGAGCATTAAGGGCAGTCTTATGCAGAGTGTGCTCTACACATCAGAGCACAATGGAGACCTCACAACCTACAACACACATACACACACACACACTTTACTGCATCACTTCAAACACCTTTCCACGAAGCTATCTATGGTGTAGTGGCTTGTGTGTTGGACTAGCACTCTGGAGGCCAGGATTCAAATCTCTGCCCCACCGTGGAAACCCACTGGAGACCTTGGGCAAGTCACACACTCTCAAGAGATTATCACACAGGGATTAAGAAATGGGAGAGAAATGGAATGCTCCCATCATTATCACACGATTGCTTGAAGATTATTACACAACATCATGCTCATCCTGTATTCATCCTGTACAGGATGAATGCAATGTCGTGTGATAATCTTTGTGCAATTGCGCAATAATGACAGGAGCATTCTGTCTCTCTCCTGTTTCTTATCCCCAAGTGATAATCTCAGTCTCAGGTGAAGACAAAGACAAACCTCCTCTGAACACACCTTGCCAAGAAAACTCCATGATAGGGTCTCCTTAGGGTCACCATAAATCAGAAATGACTTGAACGCAAACAACAACAAATCCCTATCAACCTGTCTGGTTGTTTATAATCAAAGTTCTGGCAATCCGGTATTAACTGTGGACCCACAGACTCAACCACCTTTCCCTTTCCCCCATCTCCCAGCAATTTCTATGACTTATTAGTAGAATGAAAGAACAGCACAGAGGGAGCAACCTACATGACATTTATTAAATCACCCATCCAATCGTCACAAGCAATACAAAGCACCCTTATTATGATTTTATTATGGAGAACTAGAACTAGAAGAACTCAAGGAAATAGTACCCAACAAATTGCCATTGGAGATTATACTCTCTGACCTGCTATTGATTTAAGATCCAGTACCACAGACATAATGATGGTGCCATCATATGGAGCTCTCTCCCTGAGGAAACCTGTCAAGCTCCTTCTCTTCCTCTTCTTTAGATGAACTTTAAGAACCATTTGTTCCATGAGGCACAGTTGGCAAGGGGGTCAAACAAGGCTGCATTTTACCACTCTATTTATATGGTGAATATATCATATGGAAAGCTGTATTAGACATGGAGGAAGGAGGCATGAAAACTGATGAAAATGAACACCAACAATTTAAGATGTGTAGTTGATCCCATACTACTAGCAAATTTTTTTTAAAAAAATAGCCAAGACATGGAACGACTACTGAGGAAATCTAAAGAATAAAATGCAAAAGCAGGGTTGCAGTTGAACATTAAGAAACCAAAAATAATAACCACAGCTGGTTGTGAAAGCTGGACAGTGAAGAAAGCTGGTAGGAAGAGAATCAACTCATTTTCAATGTGTTGCTGGAGGAGAATTCTGTGGATACCATGGATTACTAAAAAGACAAATAAAAACTAAGATTTCTAATCATACTAAGGAGGGGTACTACAACTAAGTAGGTGCTCTCCCATTTTGATGTCTGGTGTATCCAAGGATACACTGCTAAAGAATTAAAAACAGACAGCCCTCCTTATCCGTGGATTTTTAAATCCACGGATTCAAGCATCCACACCTTCAAAATATATATATTTTAAAAGGTATAAATTCCAAATAGAAAACCTTGATTTTCCATTTTATACAAAGCACACCATTTTGCTATGCCACTGTATTTAATGGGTCTTGAGCACCCACGGATTTTGTTATCCACAGGGTGTCCTGGAACCAAACCCCAGCGGATAACAAGGACTCACTGTATTTTGGTTGTTGGCTCATGGGGCATCTCATCTAGAAACATTTGACGATCACCCCAGTCCAATCTATTTAGGATTTCTGATGGGTCTGTCCCTGCTCCAACTAGAGATCCTGGGAATAAAATCTGGGACCTTCTGCATCCAAAGCATGGCATCCACTGAGGCTCTTCCCGCAACTGCATGACTTTGCTCAGGAATAGATGCCTCTCTTCAAAGGCACACACAAACAGAACCAAATGGAAAGAAGAGTAAACGTAAATGGCATTTCCCCATGCAACTCACTCTGTTGGTGGTCTTGGGAAAATGCCTTGAAAAGAAATGAAAGTGTCTGCTTAGGAAGCACTCCTCTAATGTGCTCCATTTCCTCTGTCCTTATCCTGATTATTGGTTTACCTCTGATTAACTATGGCAGGCTATGGGTCCAGTCCAGGAAGCATTATCTCCACTTTTATTTAGCTCCACTTGCCTGCACTGACATCAGTTTGCAGCTAGATCTGATTAGCTACATAATGCCATATTGTCATCATGCTTCTGATGGGCTGATATGACTCCATGAAGGAGGACAACATTGTAACTGGGGGAGAAATAGGTTGGAAGCAAGAATATACTGCAGCAAGGAGGCTGGCAGTGAAATGCGGGCAGGGGCAGGTTTACTTAATTTTTTGATAAGAGCTGCACAGATCGGAACATCAGAAAAACTCACTTTGGTTCCCCTCATGTCATCCAGACTTTGTTTTCCAATTTTCCTGAAAAGATTATCCTACTTCCTTGTAATGTTGTGCTTCAGTTCTTCTCTGGATTCACTTGCTGTTCTTCTCCTATTCCCTTCCTTCATAATAATTCCTCTTTTTAGCAGTACATTCTTGAAAAAATAAACTCAGCACCACTTTTGGCTCTTTGGGCCCAGAACACGGGACACCACAAGGCCATGGAGAAAGCTAACCACCCCACAGCCATACAAACACATTGACTTCTGTCAGAGGATGGACCAAAAGAAGCGAAACATTGAGCAATGTTAATATCCCGTTGCCCCTTTAACAATCTTTCTCTCTTTCCCTCTCAATCTCTCTCTTTCTGTGCTGGGCCAGGATTGTGGTAAAAATAAAATGTCCTGCCAGACAGCTCTATGAAAGCATGTGGAGACATTTCAGCAAAGATATAAATGGGGATTCTTTCCCTCTCTCGCTTTCTCTTCAGTTACCAGTGTCATCGGCTCATTGCCTGACTTTAGAGAAAATGCCATGTCAGTGAAGATTCCAAAAGTTTAATTGGGTTTCACTAAAACACACCAAAGATTAGATTCCCCCCCCCCCCCTTTTGTCTAAGTTGAAACCTAATATTTGTCTTGTTTCAGGGATGTCAGAACTGGCTTCAGTTCTTATCCTATTGAGTGTTGGATGGTTTGGCCCAGGAAACTGAAACTGTAGACCTGGAAGCAACCTCAAGAAGAAATGCTGCCCTCTGATCGATCTGGTCTCATTTATAAACCTTGATGGCCCAGTTGTTATTTATTAAATGGCTTAAGCTAAATCTCTGCTGTAGAATCTTGCATACATTTGGTTGCTTACTTCAGAAACTCGGGGTCAAAACTAGGCAGTAACAGAAATTAATATTGTGAAGTCGTAGGCTTTCATGGCCGGCATCCACATCAGAAAGAAACTCTTCTAGAACATGGCCACACAGCCCAAAAAACCCACAAAAAACTATAGAAATTAATATTCTTTGTGTTCAACTTAGTTCTCTCCCCCCCCCCCTTGCACAACAGCAACAGACTTGCAAGTTGAAGTAGTGTTTCTATTTCAACAATCCTAAATGTTCCACTCCTAAAGCAAAGAAGGCAGTTGAGGAAAATCACGATCTAAGAGAAATCAACATCTTTCATCACTTGAGGGAGCACTTCTTCTAAATACATGCTAAATGTATCAGTCAACTAGTTCAGTGCTGATATGAGCGGACCAACAATTATTGTCTTCCATTGTGCCAGGGACCAGCATTAAATTTGTGCCCATTAGATACAATTGATTCTTTCTTTCCTGGAAACTAGCCATGGACCAGTAGCTAGTGGTCTAGGGGCCAGTATTGGTACAGAGACACCATTTTGACTAGCGTTGATTTAATTTAACCCTTAGTTTTGCAAGGTGAGAAAAAGGCACAAGTCAAAACCGCACAATTTGAACAGAGGGAAAACTGTGGCCTGTATGGGCTGCAGGTAGGGGCACACTGCCACACAAAGATATGCCTTTTTAGAAACTTTAAAAGTGTTTCTGCATTGTTTTAGGAGCAGAAGGAATGGCTTTCTTCAAAATTAGAAGTGATTTCTGATTTTGAAAAAAGACACCCCTCCAACATTTCACTAGGTGAAAACCAGGATGTGTATTGCAAAGCAGTATCAGAATGTGGTCAAGACGGCAAAAATTAATATGGACAAAAAACACCCAAGCTAGGAAAGGCTGCACCAGTTTGCTTTTGCATGAGCCTGCCTTGAAGGGCGAGATTTTGCTCCTTCTTGTTTTCTTCTCCCTGCTGAATTAACTGAGTACAAACTACTTTTGCACTATGAACTCAGTTTGCAGGAGCTGAAGTAAGTTGACAAGAAAGGGAGAAAGTGGAAGGAGGAGAAAGAAACTGGGACATTTTAAAAACCGCTGAGAAAGCAGGAAAGCCAAGGAATGATTGGGACTGTCCCTGCCAAATTGGACGAGTTGAAGGATATGCTTGTCTATTTGTAAATAAGTTTAATATTACAAAAAGTCACTGATATTTCATCATTGCTTGTCTAGAAGAAACCATACTCAGGTAGCACTGCCCTGGACATTGCTCAGATAAAGTAGAGAGCACATAAAAAACATTATGGCTGGAATCCTGTTGGTTAATCCAACTAGAGGCAACCCATTCAATCACCTGTTCAATGGTGAGTCAACACATAGGTAAATCCAGTTGATTCCATGGCATTGTTCTAGTCAGGATTTAGGCCATTTTTTTTTACTGGTGTGGGGATGGGCATCATTTAGATTTTCTGCCTCAGGCATTTCAATGTTTTTGGCTAACTCTGTCTTTGAGCATGTAGACAGATCTGGTAGCACCACTGAGACTAACTGAAAGAAAGAAGTTGGCAGCATGAGATTTGGTAGACTTCAGTCTACTTCCTCAGATGTATTTGGTCAAATGCATCTGAGGAAGTAGACTGGTCTACCAAAGCTCATGCTGCCCACTTCTTTCTTTCAGTTAGTCTCAAAGGTGCTACCAGATCTCTCCACATACTGATTCTACAGACTAACACTACAATATCTTTGAATTCTGTCTTTGAGCATTAAAGGGCTCTAGCAAGCAGAAAGCAAAGAGAGAGAACTTTTACAGGCTTACAAACAAGAAGGGCCTCACACCATCTCTAAAATGGGCAAACTAGTTTCTCAATTAAAAGGAGAAACAATAGAAACAAGAAACCACCACAGCTATGCTAAACACCAAGCAGATCTCCCCAGCCAAGTCCCCACAGCTCCTGATCCCACACACATACCTCTCCACTCTTCTTCCACCATCGCTGAATTTTTCTTGTTTGAACATCCTGGCCTCATCAACTCCAGCCCAGAGGTGAAGCTATTTATGGAAAATTCAGAACCACCAAGAAAGGTCCCTCATGTGTTCTCTCTGCCACCCAACATGGGGAATATAGCACTTATTTTTCAAATCCGTTTGTTGTCATTCAGCTGCAGTCTATTTCCATGCAGAACCAGTAGAGTGGGCCAAGGCAAATGCAGCTGCCAGAAAGCCTTCTGTCCAAGGTGAGAAGGTAACACACAGGAGGAGCAGGCAGACAAGGCTTTCACTGACCCAGAACATGCAAACTTAAGGCAAGACTTGATATTATACTGGAAAGCATGGGTGGTTTTTTTTTAAACCATGTGTCTACAAATTAATAATAATAATAATAATAATAATAATAATAATTTCTATCTTACCCCTCTGCAAACGCAATTAAGGAGAATACAGAGTAGGAATGTAAATTTCTTGTTTATTACATTCTCACATACAAGAAGAAATCATTGCAAAAGTTTCATCTTATCTGGGCAAGGTGACAAGAGGGGTTTTTGTGCTCCTTCCAGAATTTTTCACATTTCGTGACATTTTTGGTGAAAATTGTGTCTGTGTATTTTGTGCATATTTTTGCATTTAAAAGCATTGTTTTCTTGCAACAGGAGCAAAAGAATCTCATAGCTATCGACTTTTTTTGTGCTCAGGTACCTCTGTGTGTCAAGAGTCATATTTTCTCATGGAAGACAAGAAAATTTGTGGCTACTCTTAATATCCTCAGAAAGGCATACCATTTCATGGGTGGATCAGCAAGCGCTCTGGAAAGAACTGGCAGGTGCTGTTTGTTGCAAGGGTTAAACAAGAGTGGTTAAGGCCCAAACTGTCTGTTATATTCAGTTAAATGGGACTTTGTATCTAATGTTTATTTTTTACTTTTCACATAAAGCATCAATGGGCAGAACAGAAAATGCGGAGGAGCTACTTAACCGTTTCCCTTTTAAAAGCATTTTTTTTCCAGCTAAGCTGGTTTTTTTAATACTTCCAAGGGGAAATGGGCCAGGAAAGATTGGGATCAAGTGTAAAACATCAAAGGTTCAACAGCAGAATGCACTTGGAGCTCCTGCATGCCCAGCTAACCATCATGTTGTACTGTGGGAAAATCTCAGCAAAGGACAGAAAAAAACAGTGCCATCGTTTCTCACAGATAATCCTCATTTCTCAAGATAATGATTTAAAAAAACCCAGACATTTGAAAATTAGGTTTTTCCCTTAGCCAAGAACCTCAGATGCCTAAGGGACCATTCTTTATCATATGCTAGGTATGCAATTAAAATGCTTAACTGTGAAAACAAAGACTATCATCTACAGGTTTGGGAAGGCGGCCCTATTTTCCCCATGCTGTTGTCATAACTGTCCATTTTCTTACTCTCTTCCCTATGGACTCGGGTTGCAAGATCTCAGGGGCCTGTTTTCATGAGCCATTGCCAGACAGGAGACAAGGGTGCAAATTCTCCATTTTTGGTGTGCTTGGCTCCAGCCAAAAGGAAAGGGCAAATCTCCAACTCAGTGGCCCATTAGTTAAGCCCCCTGTCTCAGTTTCTAAACAGAAAAAGTTATTCTCTCTCTTTGAATGACAGGTTGTGGCCAACAGTGGTTGGGATGTAATGCTTCATGACATTGCCAGGGGCTGTTCCTAGGTCTCAGTTTAGGAAACTTAGAGCCTGGGACAATTCTGAATTGGAAACCCTATTCTGTGCCCAATTTTATTACCATCCACACTATCCACATTGCACAATTAATGCAGTCTGACACCATTTACCTGCTATAACTCAATGCTATGGAATACTGGGGTTTGTAGTTTTGTGAGACAGATAGCCTTCTCTGTCAGAGAGCACAAAACTACAAATCCCAGAACTCCACAGCATTGAGCCATGGAAGTTAAAGTGGTATCAAACTGATTTATTTCTGTAGTATGGCAGTAGCCCCAGAAGGTGAGAGCTTCTCACTCTTGTCAATGTTTACACTTTTTGGAAGAAAGGCAAACAGGTAGCAGTTATATGGAAGAGCTCCTACACTGTCAAGACACCCCAGAAATAAAATTGGTAGTAGGGTTCTTTTTATGGACCTTGGCAAGTGCCAACAACTGTGACCTCTTCCAATACTGGCTCTGAAACCAGCATGGTTTAACTTTGCATTGGGACAATTCATTCCTGTAGCCAAGTTTTGCATGATGCATTCACATATGCATTCACATATGTAGAACTTATTATCAAGAGCAAAAAGTTTTGGCTTCTGACTTCTTCAGTTGCCAAAGAACTGAGTTTTATCTCTGGCAACTGAAGAAGGCAGAAGCCAAAACTTTTTGCTCTTGATATAAATTTTTATATTCTTTGTGTTAATCTCTTAAATAAATATATCTCTTCAATGAATAACTGCGTCTTGGATCCAGGACAAACTTGGGAGAAGTGCAGTTTGTTTGCTTTTTAATTACTAATATGTGTGTGTGTGTGTGTGTACACATGCGCTTGTGATGGTGACTTGGAGACATAAACTAATACCACATGTCTAGTTGTAATTTGTGCTCTGCTTCCTGGTGTTTATTGCAGAAATTAGTACCTGATAAAATAATTCCCAGCCTTTAGTGCTAGTAACACTAGTGCTTTCTTACCCACACACTAAGCCACAGTTCCATTCAAACATTAAAGGGGGAGGAAGAGTGGGGAATCACAGCAGTTAGTACAGAAAATGTGTTCAAACCACACACCAACAAATTTGTGACTCCCACCCAGGGCCACCACTTTGCTATTACCACCGTTGAATTTCAGCAGCACAGTGGTAGCAAAAAAATGCCATTTCCCTTTTAAAATATGCCTCTATGTCACCAAAGGCTGCAAGCATGGCATCCACACCAACACAACCATTTATCCATGAAAGAAAGTGCATGGGTAGTATTGGATTGTATATCTTTCTATAGTTTTATTTTTATGCTGCTCTTAAATGTCATTCAAGAGGGCAAGAGAGAAATCAACCAACCAACCTGGAAAGGCATGCATAGGACAATACAGCTGTTCAAATGTATGAAAACCTGTATGGAAAAAAATGGCAGCCCCCACAGACCACCTACTAAGCCTGTGAATAATATTGTCTTTGTACACATTTTATTTTACCTAACTACTAAGCTCCCTACCTATATATATATATATATATATATATATATACACAAACACACCAAGATGTGGCGGAATGGACCAAGGAAGGGACAGAAGGAATGTGATACAGAATCAGACTTTACCAATTTACTCATCCTAGGGAAATGATACATTTCACTATTTCCTGATGTTGCTTCTTCTCCACCAATAATTTCAACTCCCAAGAGGCCAAAGGAACAGTAGAATTTTGCACCCTGGAAGTCCTACCCCCATAGGACAGAAGTCCTGCCCTGGAAGTACCATTCCCCCCAGAAGTCCCACCTCCAGCACGGGATAACATCCGGTGCCAGAAGGCCATTTAGTGTGGGCACTTGGTGCCTAAAAAGCTCGCCATCACCGCCTTAACACCGGCATCAGCAGGAGCTCCTCCAAATGGCACGATGGGTCTGTGCCTTGCTCCAACTTCTTCCCCAACCACTTCCATCATTGCTGTTTTTCTGGTGCACTGACATTGCAGAATTACAATACCTTATATATAAAGATAAAGGTATTTCCCACTGACAAGGTTGTCAAGGTGTGTCCGACCGTAGGGGGCGGTGCTCATCTGTAATTGCTGTAAGCCGACCCAATTGCTTGACAGAGGGGCGGGATACAAATAAATCATCATCATCATCATCATCATCATCATCATCATCTCCTCTGTTACTAAGCCAAAGAGCCAGCATTGTCAGAGACTACTCTGTGATCATGCAGCCAGCATGACTGCACAGAACGCTGTTTACCTTCCCACCAAAGTGGTACCTATTCATCTACTTGCATTTGCATGCTTTCGAACTGCTAGGGCAGAAGCTGGGACTAGCGATGGGAGCTCACCCCATCATGTGGCATCTGGGCTTCAAACTGCCAACCTGCCGATCTTGCAGTCAACAGAGTCAGTGTCTTAACCACTTGAGCCACTGCGTCCCCATATATTTATCCTCCAACATTTCACAGATGAAACCCAGGACACAAGTGACAAGCAACATCAAAGCATGATCAAAATGTCAAAAGTTATTAATGAGGAAGAACAGGTGAGCTTGGAAAGGATGCAGCTGTATGCCTTTGTCTGAGACTACTGGGAAGGTCAAGGCTATGCCTTCTCCTCTTCTCTCCTGCTCCTGAGTTAATGGAGTGCATTAATTCAGCTCTCAGCAACTGTAATTATCTGAAAAAAGGGGCAAAGACAAAGGGGGATTAAAGCAGCTGTAAAAGTGGGACAAAAGGGGATTAACCGGGATAGTTGGAAAATGTGAATTTCCTCCCCTCTCTGGAGATGCACAGTAATTCCCTGAGGCTTCAGGCAGCACCTCTGGCAACTCTAGTTGTATTAAAAAAATTACTTTTCATCTATGTTGGAAGTTATGGAGCAGCTTTGAAAATTATTTTCAAATGAGGGATGCTGCTGATAACCAGGGGGCAGGCGTTGGTGCTTCCTCTACCTTAGACACAGGAGTGTGGGAAAAGTAAACTTCAGGCTGTCTTGCTTCTAGAAATCTTTTCCTATTTACAAACAAATAAATAAATAAATAAATAGTTTAGCTGTCTTACTAATACCTCTGCCCCACAGCGAGAAAATAAAAAGGAAGGAGAGGAGAAGCGACTTGCTCTCCTTCCACCCCAGGAGCATAATTGATGTGTTTGTCCAGAGATGGGAGTGGGTAGCAAAATTCCAGGGTGATTGACTAATTCTGAGCCCAGACAAAGGGCCCCATGAGTCTCGGCCGTGGCTACCTTCAGGGAGCATTTTAACAGAGGCCGTTTTCGTGGAATAACAAATTGTATCATCCAAAAGAAGGAAACCGCGGAACAGCATTGACTCGCAAGCCCCACTTACAAAGAGCCTCTTGTCTAGAAGCCTCTCTCCATACCTCCCTCCTTCTCCCTCCTTCCCTTCCTTCCTGAGGCTGCCACTGAAGTGCAATTTACCTCTCTAACACCACAAGTAGCCATCATAACCACTCCATCCTATGAGCAAGGCAAAGTATGGTAAAGGGGTACACACAGGGGTCCCAATCAGATCCTCTACATAGGCTCCAATGTGCCAGGCTCCCTAGCAATGGAAGAGCAAGCCCCCATAGAAAATGGAGTGGGTTATTATCTAATGTACGTTATTGCTAACAATTAATGGAGATGCTTCTGGAATTTCTCCCTGGATTTCAAAATTGCAAATTACATGTGGTGCTCCCAAATGGAAAGCTCCTTGTGCTACAGAACAAAAGGCGTTGTGCACCTAATCTGATTTCTTTTTAAATAAAAAGACAAGGAAGATGGCGTGAAAATGCAAGGAAATTAGGAATGGATGATAAGATAACATTCTATGCTTAAGATAGCACATGTGTGTGCTGTGTGTGCCTTCACGTTGTTTCCGAATTAATGGCGAGCCTGAGGTGACCCTATCATGAGGTTTTCTTGGCAAGATTTGTTCAGAGGAAGTTTGCCAATACCTTCCTCTGTGGCTGAGAGAGTGTGACTTACCCAAGGTCACCTAGTGGGTTTCATGGCCAAGCGGGAACTGAGCCCTGGTCTGCAAAGTCATAATCCAACGCTCAAACCACTATGTCACACACAGCATATCCTCCAACATTTCACAGATGAAAACTAGGACACATGTCGCCAAACAACATCAGAGTGTGGTTAAGATGGCAAATGTTATTATTGAGAAAGAACAGATAAATTAGACGAGGCTGCAGCCGTTTGCTTTTGCCTTGGTCTACAGGGAGGGGTAAGATTACGTCTCTTCCTCTCTGTCCTGTTGAGTTAACTGAGTGCAACTTCTAAATCATTTTGCACCAATGGAAATATACCAATGAAAAAGGGGTAAAATGGGAAAAGTAGAGCAACCCAGGAACATTTTAAATGCATTTTAAAGACATTTTAAACTGAAAAAGTGGAATGATAGAGGATTAATTGCAAATGTTCCTGCCAAATTGGGACAGTTGGAGGATATGAGACAGGGCTGTTATTGGGTTGTCATGTTTCAAAGTGAAATCTGAACACTGAATCCTCCAGTATCCCAATCTTGCCCAATGCCCTGCAATACACAATTGCAGCCGCTTTCACTCCTTCCTGTTCATTTCAGTCTTCCCTCCTTCAAAACTACTAGAGCACATGTATATTGAAAACAAAAAAGCAATCTTAGCATGGCCTTCTGTGCTGTCCCATTGAACCATGATTCTTTTCTTGCTTTAGATTTTATCTTTTCTTTTGATTCTGTCATACAGTCTTGATGCAGAAATAGGTAGGATAGCTCAAAAAAAGAACTTTGATACAACCACAGACTTCTTTTTTGTCAACGTATACATGTACACTAGTGTCAGAGAAAGACAAAACAGATGGAGATAAACTAAAAGGGTGGAAATGCTCCAGTTCTGGAATTAAATTTTAAAAATTCTTCTAGTTAAAGTGAAATCCAGGAAAAGTGGAATGCAAGATGCAGCCACACTCTATAACTTAATAAAGGGAGAGAATGGGGTGGAGATGTACTCATCTCCACAACAAACAGATCCACTCACTAGCACCCTTAATATGCAGTTGATAGGGAAAAGAAATGGAATCATCTGGCTACGAAAAACCCAATTGTTTGCTATTAGTAAAGAATGGGTAGATAAATTTCGCTATTTTGCTTTCTACACATTCATATATTTTCACCACATTTGTACCCTCCCACTTCTGTATCTTGAAGTTTGTGTATTTGTTTACTTATTGGAAAAGTCTGCACAAAATGTATATGGGATTTGATGGCTTTTTTATGCACAAAATTTGCCTTTTCCCTAACATTAACATTCTAGAAGTTATTTTTGCCAAATACAGTGGGCCCTTCCTATCTGCGGGGGATCCATTCCAGATCCCCCCCACACACCTCCGCATATGGGAAAAAACATATAAAGCTCATACCTCATTAGTTTCTATGGCTGCACGCACCTGTGGCGCACATGCCATTTTGTCCTCCCAGGCTTGTCATACGCGTACGCTCAAATCCGCATATGGCACAGGGCATGCTGTATATACCTTTTTGTATGTTATTCTTCAACATGCACACATTTTTGTACATAGTCTCCCCAGTGTATCCATTTTAAAGCACGTTTTGCCCACAGAAGTGGAAGAGAAATTGTGTTCTGTTCCATGCATTCCATGGATTAGCCTGGCTCATTTTAAAATGTACATGAAATTCATTTATCTCCTATTTTAAAAGTACAGCAGGGGCAGTGATGATAAATGTCACCAAAGTTCTGCAGCTTCTCCTAGCTTCACTGTTCTTTCTCATTAATAACTTTTGTCATCTTGACCCCATTCTTGATACTGCTTGGCCACCAATGTCCTGGTTTTCATCTGTAAAATGTCAAAGGATGTGGTCTTCTGAAGACCTACAGCATTTCCCAAAACACTTTGAAAATCTTTGCCGTACGTACAATATTGAAAGCCTCCTAAGAATACCAGGAAGATCAACAGGAAGGAACTGAGTTTTAAAGTGGATATTGTCACCAGGAACAAGTTGAAGCTACTGGCTATTGGCACATCAGCAGCTGTAGCTACATCCAGAGAGTGTTTTCTCCCACTCATCAGCTCCCAAAGGAGCAAACTCACAGCTTGAGCGTATATCCTGAAGAGCAAGGCTCTCTTTGTTCAGTAGGATTTGCTCCTAAGACACTGCAAGAAAGATTGCAGTGAAAATCTTATTTCTTTGGGAATTTATGCACCAGTGGTAGATATGGTGATTATAGTGGATATGGAACAGATATTTCAAAACCTGACTTTTCAGCTGGGTGTGAAGAGCAGCCAAGCAAAATGACATTCTTCTTTCCTTCCTATTTCATTTCCGTTGTCTTTCCTAGAGGAGGCCTCTGTTTTTAAATATTTCTAAATCACAGGTGTCACTCAAAAGTAAAGGAAGCATTTTAAGGGTTTCACTAGGAGTTCAGATAAATGCAGATGCAGCCATGCAGATATATGAACACACACACACATGGCAATAGTGGCATCCCCCCTTCATTTCCCATAGACCACCCTGGTTGATTTGCTACTGTCAGAAATTACAGAGCTGAAATATTTTCCAATATGCCCTGTACAATCCATCACTCAGAACAAACCAAGTCATCTGAATAACTCCACAGCTTTCCTCTGCCAGCATGACATTAAAAATACATGATGTAGGTCAGCTACTGATGGAGGACTGCTGAGCTCATGCCATCACCAGCCCCATTTCATGAGAATCAGTACAAGCAAGTGAACACATTTTACCTAAAACATCAGTAAGTCTGGTGCTCTGTATCAGCAGTATAAATGCTGTAAATGCTGTTACTTGCATTTGTTATTGTTGTGTGCAACAAGGTGACCCTATCATGGGGTTTTCTTGGCAAGATTAGTTCAGAGGGGGTTTGCCTTTGCTTTCCTCTGAGACAGAGAATGTGACTTGCCCAAGGTCATCCAATGGATTTCATGGCCAAGATGGGAATTGAACCATGATCTCCAGAGTCGTAGTCCAATGCTCACCTCTCTACACCATACTGGCTCAGTTACTTCCGTAGTATTAGAATTCAAAGATAAAGCCATGTTAGTCTGTAGAATCAGTACGCAGAGAGATCTTGTAGCACCTTTGAGACTAAATGAAAGGAAGAAATTGGCAGCATAAGCTTTCTTAGACTTCAGTCTACTTCCTCAGATGCATTTGGTGGAGTGGAAGCCAGGTACAGACATATATATATGCCATTGGTATGTAAGGATGTCATTTCAAATTACAAATCCTTCATGTATGGAAATGAAGTTGCAGGTCCAGTTTTAACAATGGTCGTTAGTGCACAAGGGCATAGGAAATTGTATAGTATGTTCAGTTATTGTCTTTTCAGTCTTTTACAGTTCTTTATAACTTTCCACATACAATTTATGTGTCTTTTTAAACTGTTCGCCTCTAGTACAAATGAATTGTACACAATGTATGAAGGCAGTAAATTCAGCATGCCATTATTTATCCCAGGTATACAATAATTCCAAAAATATAGGTTAAGTCATTTTTTAAAAAATCACAAAACCATGCCTCCATCACTCCAGTACCTTTTCTAGTTGGCAAGCAATGATTTTCAAAGAGGAATACCCAGGGAAAATATGTATCTGAATGTGGTGGTCAAAAAAATAGACAGATGACACGCCAGCTGGGACCATAAGTGGTATGGTTTTAGCCTAACATTGGGAGATAGTTTACATTTGTCTGCTCTGCCCATCCTTCCTCAGCCCTCAATGTTTAAAGGGGCCTCTTTGGCCAATATTCCACTAACAGCTATGGTCAATCCACTATTTTGCTACTGGTCTTTCCTCTTCTCCTTGGCAAACTCTCTGGCCTGCTTTTCTGGCCTTGGCCTCTACTTGGCAAAGCACTCTGACATGGATTCCCTTTTGGCTCTGCTTCATCCGCCTTGACAGGATTCCACTGTCTGTCTGCGACATCATCCAAGGAACATCCCTCTGGCTTTCAGCACCCAGAATGGGGAGGATTCTGCAAAGCTAATATAGAGAATAGGAGGCAAATTTTGTGCTCTATAGTTAATTGTGCATTTGGATCTAATGCATCTACATGGATTAAAAATATACATTAATTTCCCTTTCCCTTTTAAATGGCTCTCCTCCACTGTTAAGTTCTTAGTTAACATTCACATGTCTTCATAAAAATAAAAGAGTAGTGAAATAGATGATTTGAGCAGCAGAGGTGTAAAACTAGACATTATGGTGGCAAAGACCAACTTCAACCTTATTGTAAGACATAGGCAATTGATACAACACTTTCCCCCACAACCTACATTTCCTCCAACTGTCCTCATTTCCCAAGGACAGTCCCAATTTATCTTCTCCCTCACATTTTCAGCTGCTTTTAAAATGTCCCAGTTTCTCTCTCTGCCTCCCACTTTCCTCCTTTATCCTCAATTTACTTCAGTTAGTGCCAACTGGGTTGAAATTTGCAAAAGTAGCTTTTACTCAATTAACTGAAGGGAAGAGAGGAAAGGCAGAATTTTGGCCTTCCCTGTAGACTCAAGCAAAAGAAAACTGCTACAGCTTTTTCTAGCTTGTCTGTTCTTCCTCATTAGTAATGTTTGCCACCTTGACCACACTGTAATCTTGCTTGGCCACATGTGTCCCAGTTTTCAGCTTGAAACATGAAGGGTATGAAATTAAACTAAGCATTTCACATATAGTGTGCTAAAACAAGTGCCAACATCTAGCATACTTACAGGTGCTAGATGAGTGATTCTCACACTTTGGTCCTCCAGATGTTTTGGACTTCAGGTCCCAGGATTCTTGACTGTTGGCCAAGCTGGCTAGGACTTCTGGGAGTTGAAGTCTAAAACACCTGGAGGACCAAAGTTTGGTAATCACTGTTCTAGATGCATCCTGCTCTTGACCCCTCAGGTGAGTTCACCTGGTGACAGTAGCAGCAAGCAGCCATTTTACTTTCTCACAAAGGTTTGGAGTACGTGATGTAGCATTTCTTTCAAGCACTGTAGGAAATTTGTATGGCCATGACACACACTGTCAAGTAAACCTACATCCAAACACCTAGCAATGATATAGGAGAGGCATACCTCAATGTACAATAGTAGTTTGTATTTATAGTTTTTTGTGGGTTTTTCGGGCTGTGTGGCCATGTTCTAGAAGAGCCCACACAGCCCGAAAAACCCACAAAAAACTATGGATGCAGGCCATGAAAGCCTTCAACTTCACAGTTTGTATTTAGTTAACTCTGCAGGAGAGAGAAAAGAGAAGGGGAGCAGAGTCTGGCCCTTCCCAGTAAACTCAGACAAAAGCAAATGGCAGCTGTGTCTCCCAACTTATTCAATTTTCTTCATTAATAACACTTGCCACCTAAACAGCCACATGTGCCTCAGTTTTCATCTTTCAAATGTTAAAGGGTATGAAGTATGCAAGAGCCAGTCTTGTGATTACACACCCATTTAATCCTGGCTTGCACTAGCCCTATGGCCATGGTCAATCCCGTAGTCACTTGTTATCTGAGCTTTCCAAAAGGGTTTGGAGAGCTTGTGGTTACAGTGGAGAAAAAAGGGATATGTGGGAGACGGATAGAAAGAGACACAGACCAATGAGGTTACATTCCCTCAGTACCCAGAAACTGAGAAAGATTACCAGCTCTTTAACCACCACTTCCTCACTACATCCACCAACTCATGTTTAGTCTGGAGCTTTACAGAGAGCCTAAGTACAGAGGACCTAAGCTTCCCTAGATGAACCGAAAAACAGCTGCTCCCTTGATAACCGGACTGCAGGTGGTTGGATGGAGGCCACAGGGAGGAATGAAAGATGTTCCCCCGACACCTCTTAAACCTTCCTAATCCGCTTCTTATCCATCATCACATAGTGCTTTAAAAGAGTCCTGGCTGGCATAAACTGGGTGTTGTGGAAAGATTTATGAGGAAATAAGCTTCTCTGAAAAACTCTAGTTAGCCATTATATAGAGAGCTGAGCCCAAAGGGGCAAGAAAATTAAACAGACAGAGCAGCATACTAGGCAACTGGGTAGGAGAAAAGACAACACAACCAACTGGGTTTTCCAAATTCTCCACGTGTGGAAGATATTATGCCTATGCCCTGAAGAGAAGAAAAATGGAAAAGCTTTCATTTCCCAGTGAAAACAAGGCACAGTTCATTTACTACACTTTGCTTGGAGGAGGAGACATAGTTTGTCAGCTACAACTCAATGAAGACATTCTTCTGGCAAGTATAGAACATAGAGGTCTTGTAATGGAGGTCTTGAGAAGACTGTTCAAGCTGTGGTTTTGTGCACTCTGTTTTAAAACCCTAAAACCCCAAGAATTGGAATCAGAGAATCACAGAACTGGAAGGGACCTGAAAGGGCATCAAGTCTCCCCTCTGACAATGCAGGAAATTTATTACTCCAACTGCAACATCCTTGTTAGTTGGCCTTTCTTAAAAATCTCTAGCAAACTGAAGGCTTTTGTTACAAGCACGAGAAGGTTGTTGTGCAGATACCAAATAAAGTAAATCCACTGAATTAATGGAACTAACATAAGGGCTGACTTTCTCAGCTTCCATTAAATGGTCTACTCAAGTTGGGACTAACAATTGGATTTGTATGTGTGTTTCAATTGCACTCAACCACACACTTCATTAACATATTTACAGTATCAGAAAAATTTCTGTTTCCTTATATCCCCCTACCCCAGGGGTGGAATATTTTGAGGATGGGTGGAAATGTTCTCCCTCGCTAGACCACCCGGCAAGTCAAGATGATATCAAGAATAACAGGAGAGGGATATTGTATTCATGCCATGGTTGTAGGCTTCCCACGTGAGCAAGTGGTTGGGAGGTATACAAATAAAATGCTGCATTAGATTGGTTTTGGTCTGGTACATCATAGCATCTCTGATGTAAATTCTTACAATACCTTCTGGATCAAGGCTCCTGGTCTGAGCAATATTGTTGTTCTGTGCCTTCAAGTCATTTCCGACTCATGGCAACCCTAAAGTGAACCTATCACGAGGTTTTCTTATATAAGCAATTGTTTGAAAGGCTACAAAACACTTTGCTTTGCTCCATTCTCTGCTGCGTAGAGGTCAGGCAATGTGAAAGCAAGCTGCTCAAGCTCTTAGTCCTAAATAACAATACTATTATGTACTTCACACTTCTGTGAGTGGGGAGTGTGCATCTAGTTCCGTAATATTTATTTAAAAGCAAAGTAAACAGAGTATAAATAGAGGCAAGATACAAACACATACTCTTAGGGTCCATAGTCTACACTGCAGAAATAATGCAGTTTGAAATTACAGTATTTTAAATGCTGTAGCTTCATCCTATGGAATCCTGGGATCTATAGTTTGATAAAGTCTTTAGCCTTTTCTGCCAAAGAGTGCTGATACCTCAAAAAACTACAACTCCTAGGCATGGCAGTTAATGGGTAGATGCACCCCAAGTAAGCAACTAACCTTCTACCCTGCATCTGATTCCCAAAGAGAGACGTGCAGCCTATCATACTATCTGCCAATTGTTCTAGTTTGGTAGGGACAGCCCCAATTAATCCTCTGTTGTGCTATGTTTTCAGCTGTTTTTAAAATGTCCCTTTGTCCTCACCTTATTTCAGTTGCTGCAAACAGAGCTCAAAATGCTAAAGTAGTTTGCACTCAATAATTCAGCAAGGAAGAGAGTAAAGGAGGAGACAAAAGTCTAACCCTTCCCAGTAGGCTCAAGCAAAAACAAACTGATGCGGCCACTCTGAGCTTATGTGTTCTTCCTCATTAATAACGTTTGGCATCTGGATCACTGTCTGATCTTGTCTGGCCACACACGCCCCAGTTTTCATCTGTGAAATGTTGGAAGGCATGAGCATGAAGCTTTCAGCCTTCCAGCAATCGCCAATTTCTCTTTTACCACAGTTACAAACTGTTTCTTTTGTTATTTCACACACAGAATGCAAACTGGACCCCATCCTTAGCTGCAAGTGAGTGGGAGGATGAATCACTTTCTCAAAGCTGATGGATTTCATGTTCCAGGAATAACTAAAAACCAATCATGCCAACAATTAGTTCCCATAAAGAAATTAGCCACCCATCTTGAGCCTTGCAGTTGTAATTTCTCAGATGAAAATGTTGCTTCAATGGCTTGGCCACTGACCATTATTATGAAACCAGACATTCCAGTCCAGTATTAATAATTACTGTCAGCTGCCCTTTGGCTCTTATATGCTGACCATTCCTCAATATTTAGCCTGTACAAAATAAAATCAGCATGCAGATTGGGAATGTACATGTGCACACACCTGACTTCAAGTTGCTCTTCAATTTACAGTGACTCCATGAATTTCATACTTTTTCTTTTAGGCAAAGAACACTCAGGGTGCCCCTATACTATAGAAATAATGCATTTTGACACCACTTTAACTGTCATGGCTCCATCCTACAGAATCCTGGGATTTGTAATTTTGTGAGGCACCAGCCTTCTTTGGCAGAGAAGGCTAAAGACCTTGTAAAACTACAAAACCCAGGATTCCATAGGATGGAACTACAGCACTTAAAGTGGTGTCAAACTGCATTACTTCCACAGTGAAGTTGCACCCTCAGAGGTGGGTTGCCATTGCCTTCCTCTACCTGGAGTTCCCCCTTCCCCATACTAACCTTGCTTAGCTTCCACTATCAGACTGGACCTGGTGCCTTCAGACTGCATGATCCTATTTTGTGTGCACAAAACACAACTCACGCTGCATTAGAAGTGAATTGCACCGAGTTCCCCTTCTGCATTCTTGTTTGTTATTATCAATTGCTCTTTTTAAAATGATCACTGTTAACCATGTCATTGGAAATGGCAGTACTTTCTGCATTTAACTTCTCACTGACCGCACTGTTTGCAGCTCAACCGCCAACCATGTATACCTGAACGTCTGGATAACACTCTGTGCATTTGATGAAGTGGACTATATTCCACTGTATATAATAAGATATCTTGGAGTTGGGACCCAGCTTGAAACACAACATTCATTTATGTTTCATATACATCTTATACATATAGCTTGAAGGTAATTTTATACAATATTTTAAACAATTTTGTGCATAAAACAAAGTTTGTGTACACTGAATCATCAGAAAGCAAAGGTGTCACTATCACAGTCACCCATGAAAGAAGTTTTGGTTTTGGAATATTTCAGATTTCGGAATTCTGGATAACAGAGACTCAATCTTTATTTGCAAATGGTGGATAGTTGTCAAGAACCTTGGAGGAACAGTTGTCAAAAAGTGAAGAGTTTTCCTAGCAATGCAACATTTCCCACCTAACATACTTCTGTCATTTCAGCTGTACCTGAGAGATGTACCAGTTCCATGTCTAAGCCATACCCTCCAATATTTCACTGATGAAACTGAGGACACACAGTTGAATGTCAAAAGGGTTATTGCCAGGCAGCAATAAGCAAATGTTATTAATGAGGAATTTTTTTAAAAAAAATATAATATTTTGAGAAGAGGAACCAAGTAATTTATGAACTGAATTTAGGAAGCGATCATAATTCCATGCTCTCCTCTCCTCTTCCTCCTTCTGAATTATTTTTGTACTCTGAACTCAAGTTTGCAGAAACTGTAGTAAGCTAAGAATGAAGGAGGGAAATGGGAGGAGGAAAAGGAAACCAGGACATTTCAAAGGCTGCTGAGAAAGTGGGACAGCAGAGGATTAACTGAAGTTGTCCCTGCCAAATCAGGACACTTGGAGGGTATCCTAGACTTTCACATAGTCCTCTGCCTAGCCTTCTAAAACACTACAGTAAAAACAAGGCACGTGGTGGAGGGAAGAACCTGGGAAGACAGCCAAACCAAACAATGTTCCCACAGTTGATTCAGAATAACCTAACCAAGACATATACAATCTGTGACCATAATTAAGGGCCAATTCACCAAAGCACAACCACTTCAGAGCACGGTGGGTGTAGTTCATCATGTACAGTGTGATCTCATTTGGCAATCTCAGCTAAAGTTGGAGATCACAGAAAGGTTAAATCCTGGACAGTTGTGCATTAATTTTGTACAAATTAACACTCAAGATCATTCTGTTTTCATGCATTCTGGAGCTTATGTCTATTATCTCTCTCCCGCAGGAAAGTGTGTGCTTCAAGTGGTATATCTCAGATGCTAAAGTGCAAGAAAAAGTTCTGGAACTGTACCAACATGTCCACAAAGCTTCATTCATCCATCCTTTCATTCATTCATTCATTCATTCTCTCTTTCTCTCTTATTCACTCACTCCCATACACAAACCAATTTACCATCATCCCAATCCACTGGGATGGCTGTATGAAATAACTTTTCAAAGAAACAGCAAAAGATGTACAAAGCAAGTTATACCAATGGCCTGTATTACAATTATGTACATCTTAACCATAGCATCCAGGCCCACGGCTGTGAAAGCTACATTTTAAAAGTGATTTTCCCCCCTCCCACACCAACGGATTTGTTGGTGTTGTGTGCCTTCAAGCCATTTCTGACTTATGGTGACCCTTAGGCAGCACTATCATGGAGTTTTCAGAGGCTGAGAGTATGTGACTTGCCCAAGGTCACTCAGCAGGTTTCCATGGCTGATTGGGGATTCAAATCCTGGTCTCCAAGTAATAGCCCAAAGCTCAAACCATTACACATAGTTGGCTCTACTCATCACTGTGTTTCAAAAAGTGACCTGTTACCATTACATTGTGTGTTGTTTTTCTATTATTGTCGTTTACATTTTTAAAAATTAAAACACCCTCAGGATTGATATGAGAATGGCATAAAACTTTTAAAATTATTTTTAAAATGGCTTTTAAAGGGCTCCCAAAAGTTACTTTTGAACATAACTAGAAACTATTTGAACATAACTAGAAACTATTTGTTACATCAGTCAAATATCCTGACTTTCCTTTGCTTGTTACACTGCCTTTGAAATGTAACTTGGTTGCACCTTTTTAATGTCTATCAATAATTAGCTAGAGACAATGTTGTTACTGTTAACTTGATGTGTCCAAGCTCTGTTTAGGACTTCTTTGATGTCAGAAATTTGCTTCTCTGCTTCCCCTGACACAGTTTCTTACACGAGTCAAAAGCTCAGCTTCCTACAATTGATAAATTCCTACAAGTTTATGTACAACAATCAGGACAAACAGGGATGAAGAAACATTTCCAGGGGTAGCCAAAATCTACACAAAAGCTTTGTTTTGAAGTTTGCCAAAGCACAAGTTAGAGCATTTTCCAGATGTGAAGCAAACTTGGGGGGAGGGAAATCCTAAATATATTTAAACTGTGTGATTTCCAAACATATTGTTTTATAATTAATATTTCTGTACAGCAAATATAGCACTTGGGCTATTAAGAGCTTTACTCTCTGGAAACGTCAAAGACAAGGTTGACTACAACTTTTTAAAAATGAGTTAACACTACATCAAAAAGAGACAAGTTCACTTGCAGTCCAAGCAGCCAGAGAACATCTCATTAATCCCTGTTTAGGGCTTATTATTTTCAGGTTTACAAAAATGTATAATCCAGTTCTCCGTACCTTTAAAAAAAAAAGAGAGAGAGAGAGAGAGAGAGATTCAAAGTAGCCTACAAAATATTTTTAAAAACAGGCAAAAAAGTAACAATAATTCATTATTAAAACCAAATCAGATTGATACCAGCATCCAGAAAGCAAGAGAACAAACAGCCAAAACTAATACAGGTTGTGTATCCCTTATCCAGAATCCTGAAATACTCCAAAATCCAAAGTTTTCCACATGGGTGGTTGAGATAGTGACATCTTTGTTTTCGGATGGTTCAGTGTACACAAACTTTATTTCCATGCACAATATTTGTACAAGAGGAGAGAGTCCTTGATGTAGCATGGTCCCAAGCTTTTTAGGGTCTTAATGGGAACCTACACCTTGAGTTGGACTTGGAACCAAACTCACAAGTAGCACTGTCAATACCAAAAAGCAGGGATGGGCAACACCATGCTCAACATCAGATGATGCTTTAAGGCCCCTCCAATTGAATTTGCTGCAGTGACAAAATCAGACAACGGGGGTAGGAAAAACTCTTGACATTCAGGTACCTTGTTTTCCAAGGCTAATGGTACTCCTAGAACTCTTTGCCACTTGAAGTCAAAATGTACAGTATTTAGCCCATGGCATTTACAGCCAAGGATATGAGGAATGAATACATGCTGTACTCCTTAATCATTGAATACTAAAGTCAGGGTGGTCCATGCCATCGTATTTCCCATTTCGATGTATGGTGATGAAAGCTGGACAGTGAAGAACGCTGAAGAAAATCAACTTATTTGAAATGTGGGGTGGGAGGAGAGTCCTACAGATACCGTGGACTGCTAAAAAGTCAAATAAACAGATCCTAAAGCAAATCGAGCCTGAGCAATCCCTAGAATCTAAGTTGACTAGACTGAGACTGGTGTACTTTGGACATATCATGAGATTACATGACTCACTAGGAAAGACAATAATGCTAGGCAAGGCAGGAGGAAAAGGGGAAAATTGAATTCCAGAAGGATAGGCTCAATGAAGGAAGCCACAGCCCTGAGTCTGCAAAACTTGAGCACAATGGTTAATGATACGGTGACTTGGGGGTCTCTCATTCTTAGGGTTGCCATGAGTCAAAGTTGACATGACAACAGTTAACAACAATAAAGCAACTGTGAAGTCGAAGGCTTTCACGGTCGGCTTCCAGCTGTGTTCTAGAAGAGTGTATTCCTGACGTTTCGCCTGCATCTGTACCTGGCATCTTCAGAGAAAATAATGCTAGCCACAGATTTAGGTGAAACATCAGGAATACACTCTTCTAGAACACAGCCTCACAGCCCAAAACCCCCACAAAAACCTATAATAACACAACTCCTTAATATTCTCACTAAGGAGAATATTCTCCTTAATATCCTCATGTCTCTTCTTCCCTTTGACGTAGCAAAGGGGGAGAATCAGCTCAATTTGGGACATTTTCAGAATCTGTCAGCTTTTGCAACATTTGTAAAACATATGCTTAGTGTTTACAAAAACAACAACAACAACAAAAACCCGATAATACATTTGAAAGTGAAAGATATTCCCCAGACAAAATACAGATGCATTTAAAGTTCTTGGCAGCCATTTTTGGAAAAGATCATTCTCTGTAAAATAATTCTATAAAAAGAACTTTGCAAAACAACATTTCTGAAATTATTATTTTTTTAAATTTATGGCCAGGACAGCTTAAAAAAAGTAAAAGAGGAGGGACATTGAGCCATCTTTATGGAGACTTCTATTCCAATTCCACAAGGCTGAAACTGCTCCAAACATCCTACCTGCCAATTTCACCATGATCAACACTTCACCAACCCTCCTAGTTCTGGCAGCAAAAGCAATTTTGTTTAAAAAACAAGCCTTCCTGAAATTTATAAAAAGATCTCTCTGGGCAGCAGCCAAGAGCAGCATTAGTTACCCTTTTTATAATCAACACATTAAATAAGTTCTATTTTGTGTGCCTTAAGGAGACACAAATTCTCTCATTCAAGAGCCCCAATACAGGGTTTGCATCAAGCAGCAACTTATACACACAACCTCCCACTACATAAATAAAAACTTTATAAATTTATAATTTGGTTGGAGTCTGGAGTCAATCAAACCACTTTTCCCTTTTCCAAATGAAAAGCTATCCTCTGGGTTTAACAAAAATAACAAGCTTCCTCAACTTGTTTGCTCATTAGATCAACTGATTTAATTTACAGCCAAGCTAATTATGTTATTTTTCTCTTTCTTTCAGGAACGTGCCTATACACACCACCCACATTTCCACTACTTACATATAGGTAGTTACCTACCACCCAGGAATGAAACATATTTTACCAAAACTGTATATGAGCTCTGCATCTTTTGCTGGTTAATGCATCGAGTTTAACTACAAATGACAGATTCAATGGGGAGAGCCACTGGTGGGCCATGCAAGTGTGGCTAGCCAGAAAAGGTCTCTACATTGTGAAAGCTTCAGAGTGAAAGGTACATCACCTACCAGGTATTTGATAGCCTCTTGTATTTTAGCTGTCAGAGCCATGCGACAGAAGCACAACCTGTCTGAAGCCTCTGGTGGTACATCACACTTGATTGGTAGGATGGCCAGGTCAATTGTATCTTCCCTTTCCCTGAATTTTGAGGGACAGAAATAGTAGATAGACCCTTAGGAAGGCGAGAGAGTATGACTTGCCCAGGGTCAGCCACTGGGTTACCAAGGATGAGCAGGGATTCGAACCCTGGTCTTCAAAATCATAGTCCAGCACTCAAACCACTATACCATGCTATTCTCAATAACACTAACCCTCAATGCTTAGATCATGTCATTTGAATAAAAATGTAATCTCACAAAATTTAACAAATGATAAATTTTCACTCCAGCTAGATCAACACATTCAAGAGAAAAGAACCAACCCTTTTTTACTTTGAATGTCTATACTAGCACGCCTTTTAGTAACATATGGAAGTCGTAGTCCAACAAAATAAACTTTCCAAGCAAAAGGAATGTTTTTGAAAGTCTCTCTTTAATGGGGTGCTCCCACAAAGCCATGTACTTCATTGACCACATTTTCCTTTTCTCCCTCCTTTCTTGTGGAATACACATTCAAACCCAGAATAATCATCATCATGCCCTAGAGCAGTCCTGCTTTACAGAGACTACTCTTCTAGAAATCTCTCCAATTAAAGTCTGGCTTAATGCTTAATGCTAAAGAAGCATATAAAGGAAGCACAGGGAGCTTTGAAGTTGCCCATGTACCCAGGCAGCAGACAGACTAGCCACATTAGTCACTATGGTAAGATGCATTGCATTGCTATTTGAAACATTGCAATGCTTTCTAAATTTGTATCTACACATGCACACTCCAGGCAAATCTGCACCATCTTTTAGGTACTGGTTGAGTCTTCCTACCTGGAATTGAGAAATCCAAAATACTCCAAAAAACAAAACAAAACAAAAAACAAAACACCAAGGTCCAAAACACACAGCAGAAATAATCCAGTTTGTGACCGCCTTAACTGTCCTGGCTCAGTGCTAGGAAATCCTGGGAACTGTACTTTATTGTGGCACCAGAGCTCTCTGATAGAGAAGGCTAAACGTCTCACAAAACTACAGTTCCCAGAATTCCCTTGTATTGAGCCAGGGCAGTTAAAGCAGTCTCAAACTGGATTATTTCTGCAATGTGTTTTGCACCCAAAGTGTTTTTCATGGTGGCCGAGATAGTGACACCTTTGCTTTCTGATGGTTCAATGTACACAAACTTTGTGTCATGAACAAAATTATTAAAAATATTGCAGGAAATTACCTCCAGGCTATGTGCATAATCTGTGTATATGAAACATAGGAGGGTTGCAGACTGCCAGAAATAGTGCAAATTGAGTCCACTTTTAGGGTTAGGGTTAGTGCTAGGGAATCATGGGAATTGTTTTGTTTTCTGAGACATTGAGCCTTCTCTGTCAGAGAGCTCTGGTGCCACAATAAAATACAGTTCCCATGATTCCCTAACCCTAATCCTAACCCTAAAAGTGGACTCAATTTGCACTATTTCTGGCAGTCTGCAACCCCCCATAAATGAATTTTGTGTTTAGACTTAGGTCTCATCTCTCAAGATACCTCATTATGTACATATGTACAGATAAAGACATTCCAAAATCCCACAAAAACCCAAAATCTGAAACACTTCTGGTCCCAAGCATTTTGGATAAGGAGGACTCAGCCTGTACTATATGAAACTATGATTTTAATTTTTTGCATTGTGGTACTATAAAGGTAATATTCTAGCATGATAGTATAGCAATGCTCATTTTAATCAGTTTTTAAAGACTATGTTCCAGTCACTTTCATTTTGGTGGTGGCCAAAAAGGGGAAGAATTGCATTAAAAAAACATTTTAAAATTAAAATTAGAAAAAGTAGGGAATCGAATCCTGATCTCCATTGTGGTAGTCCAACACTCAAACCAATATATTTTGCTGGGTCTCATGTACAGAGTACTTTTTTGCATATCACAGCCATATAACAGGGATTAGGGCAAGTTTCTTTGGAGATTTTACTTTCAGACCAAAACACTGGCTTGATTTATAGGCCCTGAACAGGCTGCTGACTTGGATATCCGTTCTGCATCAAATCTCATCTCCTTCCAGTGCACAAAAGAAAATAGGGAATTGATGTGTATCAGACAAAACAGAAAACTAGCTATACAGTTCAAAATTAACTCACTAGGGGGCATCTCAAAGGGAAAAGTATTTTGTAAACAAAACTCATCTTTTACAGATTATACATTGATCTCATAAATTTGACAATTATTTAATAAAACAACATATTTCCTTAACAGATTGTTCATTAAAAATGTATTAGTATCTGGACTGCCTTGGCAGGCTGCTGTTCTGCCAGAAAAAGAGCCCCACCATCCCCATGTTACTAAAATATACATCAATCGAAGTGCTATAGAGAAAAAGAGTCAATGGTATAGCCAACAAACAAAAATTCACAGAAATTACAGTAGTAGAGCAAAGCAATACAAATCATTTATAAAAATAATATTTTAGAGAATAAAGTACAGAGGTCCCTGCACATTTGCTGAGGTTAGGGGGGAAAGACCCCATGAATGTGGTAAAATCCCAAATTAAAAAAACCCCACACTATTATTTTTACCTAAGAGAACATCTCTCTAGGAATCTCCAGGTCCTCCAGTACAACTCTGTGGTCAACATCTGCCAGAGGTTGGTCACAGACTCATGCTGGAGGACCTACAAATGCCTAGAGAAGTGTTTTCTCTAGAAACATCTAGGTTCTCCAGCACAACTCTATAGTCAACTTCTGGTAAAGTTGCCCTGGAGGACTTAAGAGAGTCTACATGGAACACAGGAATCAAAACTGCAAATAATAAAATCTGCAAAAGTCAAAGCTACAAATGTAGAGGCCAACTGTATTGCAATAAACCATAGGAAATGAAGCCTCTCTCACTATTTCCAGCTTTTGAAAAATGACTCCAACCTTTGTGAGTTGGACTAGAAAGCTCTCTGGTCCCTTCTAAACTTCTATAATTTTAGTCAGCAAATGGAGATCAATATTTCTAGGCTTTCAGCCAGATTTTGCTTATTTCAAAACATGCCCCCCAAATGGCCAGGAAGTATAAATTGCAAATATTTATAGGCACTTGGAGAGCTGAATATTAGGACCACATAGATCCTCCGTCATTCCACTTTTACAGCTGCTTTTCAAAGGTCCCAGTTTCTCTCGCCTTCTGCTACTTTGCCCATTTGTCCTCAGTTGTTGTAGGCTGAGTGCAAAAGGCAAATTGTACTCAATTAGAAGGGATGGGAGTGGGGATAGGAAAGATATGGTCTTGTCCTCCCCCCGTAGACTCAGGCAAAAGCAAACTGCTGCAACCTCTCCTAGCTTGTATGTTCTTCCTCATTATTTTCTCTTTGCCATCTTGCCCTCACTTAAATGTTGCAGGCCACACATACCCCAGTTTTCATCTGAGAAATGTTGGTGGGTAAGCTACTGTACCAGTGCTAAGGCTTGTCTACACAATTAAAATACTCCTCATTCTAGTTGAATATAATGTGTCCTGACCATATGCAATTCACAGGAGTTTGGGCTTGGAGGGACTTAAAAACTCCTGAACTCTGCAGAAAAAGGCTTCCTGTTTTTTTACCGAAGTACAGTAGCATCATTAGGGGGTGCGGGGGGTGCAGGCTGCACTGGGTGACACCCCAGAAGGGGGTGACACCCCAGAATAGGGGGGATGACACCCTGTCGCCCCCCCCACACTCCCTTGCTCCTCAGGGGTTTCTGGCCTGGGCAAGCAGTGGTTTTCCCGACCGCACTACTGTTTTTCTCAGCCGTGTGGCCATTTTCCCAGGCCTTGGGGGGAGTCTCCGGGCCTCAGGGGGGTCTCTGGGTGGCGGGTGGCTGTTTTCTTGGCCATGCTGCCATTTCTCCTAGCCGTGCCACCATTTTTCTTGGCTGCATGGCCATTTTCCCAGGCCTCAGGGGAGTCTCCAGGCCTTGGGGGGGGGGGGTCTCCAGTCCCGGTGGGCAGGTGGAAGGCATTTCTGTGGCCCATGGGGCCACTTTGCACATGACCCCACCCCCCAGAAGTCCCATCAGAAGTGCTGACCGAAAGTGCCGCCCCCCAGAAGCCCCACCTCCCCGCACCGGGTGACACTCCGGGCGAGAACGCCACTGCCAAAGTATCTGCAGAAATCTACAGAAATGCACATCATCACACATGTGGCTGTCCTTCTGCTTAACGTGGAATCAGACAGCTGTGCATTTTTGGCGGAGGAAGGGTGAACGCATACAAACAGATGTGAATTTGTAGAGGAAAGTGAAGACAATTAATCATTCCAGCAATAACACACTTACATGCTCATTAGCCCTCAAGCTGATTTGGGAATGAAGAGCGCATTGGAAATGTTGGGCTGCAGTAGAATACCATGTTACCTTCATGCACAAAGGCCCTCACAGAAAAGACCTACAGCAGCACTTCCCCAAATTTCATGTTCCTGTTGATTAAAAAACACACCAATTGCTCTTCTTTCCAAGGCATTTTAATTCCTACAGAGATTATTAACTTTCTTGGAGGTCAGGATAACTAGGGCTTTGGAAGAAAATGACTGTGAGAGAATCAATAGTTGGCAAGGCCAACAAAACAAAACAACTCTGTGTCAAAAATAACTCCTGAAGTTCTCACTTTAAGGAGAAAAAAGTCACTTGACTTAAGCAGCTGGGAGTTTGGTGCTGGGGGGCGGGGGTAGGGGCAAATATTCATATAACATGCAAGAAAACCACAAGAATTTGGAAACACTAAAGGGTGAGACCACCAAACTAATTTTGGCTCTGGGTTTAAGCTAGGATTCCAAGAGGGGCCTCTAGAAGTGAAGACATTAAGACCCCTCCCGATCAGCAGAGCTTTTGACTATGCGGTTAACTTTAAGCACATGCTTAGAAACTGACTGAACTCAACAGAGAGAAGAAATCTCCTGCTTAAGAGCTTGCTGCACTGTGGTACATACTATGGCTCATGCGTAGATTTTTCCAAGGCATCTAAGTAGTCAGGTTTGTGAAATGTTAAGACAGACAGTGGGGTAGATAAAAGGAAGCAGGTGATGTTCAAGGTGACTGAGATATCCCTTCTGAGTCATATACAACATGGTGTGTGTGTTTGTATATGCCTCCAAGTTGCCTGTCAATTTATGATGACCTCCATGAATTTCATAGCATTTTTTTTATGGAAGGAATATCCAGAGGCGGTTTTGCCAGTTTGTTCCTCTGAAATATGGTCTACAGCACTTGGTATGTGTTGGTAGTCTCCCATCCAAGTACTAATCAGGGCTGATGCTGCTTAACATCCAAGATCATACAGGAGATGGTGCCTTAAGGGTGTTTAGCATCATACTCTCCAATTTTCTCCAGATGAAAACCAGGGCACATGTGGACAAGCAACATTCAAGTGTGATCCAGATGTCAGATGTTCTTAATGAAGAAGACAACATTGGCCAGCAAAGGCTGCATCAGTTTGCTTTTGCCTGAATGCAATCCTTCCAAATAAGAATCCTGCCCCCAATTGAAATTTTCTTTCAGTGTCCAAATTTCAAGCATTGCAATAATTTACAACTTCAGTTGAAAATTCTGAAATACAGTTTAGGCACCCAAAGAAAAGGGGCAAGCAAAGTGACCAAGGAAATGCAAACACAGATAATAGAACAGGTCCAGGTAAGAGTTCGCTAGTATCGCACTCTTTGGAATGCTAGAAATTTGTGGACTAAAGGAAAGTTTCATGGTTTTGTTGTTATTTGGGGGAGGGGGGCAATGACCTTATTTGCTTTGCTTCTATGTTTTAAAGACCTCAACAGTCTAAACTTTCCTCATAAGAACACATTCCAGCCTCTTGATCATTTTGGTTTCCCTCCCCAGAACTATTTACAGAGATCACAACTATTTGCAGCTCTACAACAACAACAACAACAACTATTCTCAGGTGCATCCGGAAATCTTTTATTATTTATTTATTCTCAGAATGTGCATGCCATGCTTAAGATTTAAATAGAACAACATACATTCAAAATCATTTTAAACACCAAAAACAACAGGAGTACCGGAGAACAATAAAAGCAGATTAAACACCACTACCATCATCTAAAGAACAGCAACAGAAAGGCTTGAGGGAACAAAACAGCATCCAACATTTCACAGGTGAAAACTGGGACACATGGCTAAGTAAGATAGCAATAGCATTTGCATTTCTATACTGCTTCATAGTGAACTCAGCACTCTCTAAGCGGTTCACAATCTGTAAGCCAATTGCCCCCAACAATCTGGGTACTCATTTTACCTACTTACAAAAGGATGGAAGGCTGAGTCAACCTTGGAGCCCTGGGATCAAACTCACAACCTTGTGGCTGCAGGACTGGCATTTAACCACTGCACTACCAGGGGTCCCATCTGAGTGTGGCCAAGTTGGCAAAAGTGCATCTGAGGAAGTAGACTGAAGTCTACGAAAGCTCATGCTGCCAACTTCTTTATTTCAGTTGGTCTCAAAGATGCTACTAGATCTCCCTACACACTGAGTCTACAGACTAACCCGGCTATGTTTTTGAATTCATCCAAGTTGGCAAAAGTTATTAATGAAGAAGAACACATAAGCAAGGAAAGTGGAGAAGGAGAAACTGGGACATTTTCAAAACAGCTGAAAAAATGGGACAACAGAGGATTAATTGGGACTGTCCTTGACAAATCAGGACAGTTGGAAGGTATGTTTATCTGGTACCAAGAAGATAGCATGGTTTGCACAGGGAAAGTCAGTCTGGAAAGAGGTGGGTCATCCCAATGACCATCATGGTCACCACCCACCTCACTGCCACAGACAGGGAAGAACCTCTGAGGAAGGGTTTAGGCACATTTGTGTGGGTAAAGGTCTAAGGAGCACTTTATATTCTTTCTTGTTCAGTCTAGGCAACATGATGAGACACATAGACCCTGTATCAGTTAAATGTATTCAGCTGCCACATGAACAAAACCACTTCCCACCAGCATCCCTTCCTTTCTCCCTGCCTCCCCACTGCTGATATTCCATATACTGAAGTTAATACATTGTCTACCCAGCCACATTCTTGGTGCATTCCTGTAGTAAGCACTGTGGATTTGCTGCACTTTATGAAAAAATGAAAAGAATGCTTTAAATGAAATTAATTCCTAGGAACCCAACTTTTCATTTAAACACCAGATCAGTCAAGGAAAGACTTTTCTATTCTACCACAAGAAAAAGAAAGGGGAGGGGGTGAAGGAGGGCAATCTCAGTACATTATATATATTAAAACAGGGATGTAAAACTTTGCTTATTTAATTTGTGCACACGAGGAGGAAATTTTTCAAACATTTCCTGCCTGCTGGGTGAGATTATGAAAGTTTTGGCACATTTTAAAATATTGGATTATATTTTTGCACTGGCTTTTTCATTCTTTTTCATTCTTGCTCAGGGACAAAAAAATAATAATCTTGTAGCCATCGACAATTTTTTGATGGGGCCCAAAAACAAGAAAAGCTACAGTTACTGTCTGTATTCTCAATATTAGGGTCTACTTAAGGTTCTTCTTATTCTGTCTGAGAAAGATGTCTTCTGCAAAAGAGTAGAGCTCTCCTCCAACACAACATTTCAAATGAGCTTTTCTTCCTATCAGCTTTCTTCACTGTCCAGCTTTTGCAACCGAACACAGAAATTGGAAATGTGATGGCACAGACAGCAACATCCTTTTTTCTCATGGGAACACACAATTTTACCATCAGGGAAAGTTAGTGCCATGGTAGTAAGGTGAACAGTACCAAAAGGCAAACAAACCATTCAGGCACATGCAATGGAAAATCTCAAAAGTACCTCTCTCCAACCTTGGCAGTACAAACACAGTAACAACAAATTAAATATTTTGTTGCCCTTTTGTAACACCAAAAATCTGCTGCCTGAGGCAGCTGCCTCACCCTACCTAATTGGAAGGCTGTCTGCTAACAACCCTTCCTCCTAGGTTTAGACTCCATTCTTCTTGCAAAAGATGTAAATCATGATCCTTGCCCAGTTTTTCTACAGAATAAGAAGAAATACCAATTTTACTGTTTCTTCCAGGATACTTGTTTGGCAGTCAGCCTTCCATCCCTTATTGTTTAGCTACAGGCCATTTCAGTTTACTTGAACAACTGAAGAAAGCATAGCAAAACACTCTGTAAATATACATAATATCCAATACAGAAAATAAAACAACTTGTTAAAACTGTGCAACAGCAATTTACAAAATAATGACAAATGCAAGCTATCTAAAAATTGCCAACAACTGCATCATACCAAACAACACAGAGAGTTGACTTAGGCTGGGAGATAATAATGAAAATAAAAAAGGCTTGAGTTTGTAAAAGCAATTAAAAAACAAACAAACCACACCATCAGTTTAAGATCAGACTAGATGCATCACAAAACTAGCCATTATTGCTTTGAACAAATTCCACTCTGGATTTAACGGCTGCTGTTATTCTGTATAAAATGATTGTTGCAACATTGTGTACACTTCACTTTTTAGCAGGCATTAATTTTTTTCAATTGTTGTCAATCCCAGTTGGTCAATAAATAATATAAGTAGATAGCCTCCAAACATTGTCACTTAGGCTACATCCGCACTGCAGAAATAATCCAGGTTGATATCACCTGTTGGATGTTATGTACTTGTAGATCCATATCGTCTAACTCACATAGAGCAGGTTTCTATGCTCTAATTGTTCTGTTTTACCTATTCCTCTGTATGGTCTGCAAGATGGCAAATACTGAAGGGAAGGAACACATAAACTAGGAAAGGCTGCAGCAGCTTGCTTTTGCCTAAGCCTACTGGGTGGGGTAAGATTCTTCCTTCTCCTCTCCTCTCTCTCCTGCTGGATTAACTGATTAATTTTGCACTTACAATTCAATTTGCAGCAATTTAATAAGCAGAGGGCAATGTAGGAAAGTGGGAGAAAGAGAGAGAAACTGGGACATTGTAAAAGCAGTTGAAAAAGTGGGATGTCAGAGAATGAATTGGGACTGCTCCTGCCAGGTGGATTAGAAGGCTGGGCCAAAACTAACAAAATGAATTCCAACAGGGAGAAATGTAAGGTCCTACACTTAGGGTGAAAAAATGAAATGCACAGATATAGGATGGGGGACACCTGGCTTGAAAACACTAGTTTTCAAGTAATCCTAGTAGGCCATGAGTCAAAAGTGTGATGTAGCAGCTAAAAAGTCTACATCAAAAGAAATACTTATAGTGTCTTAGAGACCAAGGGAAGTAATAGTGCCCCTCTATTCTGCTTTGGTCAGGCATCACCTGGAATACTGTGTCCAGTTCTAGGAACCATAATTCAAAAAGGATGTTGACAAGCTGGACTGTGTCCAGAGGAGGGCCACCAAAATGGTGAAGGGTCTGGAAACCATGCCTTATGAGGAGTGATTTAGGGAACCGGGTATGTTTAGCCTGGAGAAGGTTAAGAGGTGATATGATACTGTTTAAATATTTGAAGGGATGTCATATTGAGGAGGGAGCAAGCTTGTTTTCTGCTGCTCCAGAAACTAAGACATGGAGCAATGGATGCAAACTACAGGAAAAGAGATTCCACCTCAACATTAGGAGGAATGACCTAAGAGCTGTTCGACATTGGAAAATACTGCCTCGGAAAGTGGTGGAGTCTCCTCCTTTGGTGGTTTTTAAACAGGATGGATGGCTACCTGTTGGGAATGCTTTGATTGTGTGTTCCTACATGGCAGGGGGTTGGACTGGATGGTCCTTGGGGTCTCTTCCAATTCTATGGAACTGTGACAGTTGAAGGACAAGATCTAGTAGTCCAAAGAAAAGGTGAGATGGAGAAAGAAGACTACAGCAGAATTTAGCTGAGCAATGGGTGTGCTTTCAGACCTTTCGTGCCAAATCAGGACAATTGGAGGGTATCCTCGCAAAATGAACAATATAGTAAATGGTATGTGCATGTGTGCTTTTTTGTATTTTTGAAGTACCTGCATTTTTGTCCCTCTCACAAACATGTCTCAATAATGCAGGGTTCCACACATAACAGAATGGAGTAACTTTTTATAGCAACTCATCAAAGGCTCAAAGAGCTGCTGCCACAGAGGAAATAAATCATTTTCTTTCATATGTATGTTTTCACAGGTCTAAATCCAGCATTAAACTTAGCTAGGGAGCCAGCTGGAATCAATAGAAATTACATAAATGTTGATTTATCAAGTTCCCACTGATACAATGTGTCTAAGTGTATTTGGGGATAACAATGTAATTTAGGCCAAAATATTTAGGAGAAGTTGCTGATATGCTCCCTGAGGCAAAGGCAGAAAAAGAAGCAGGAGAGAGATGGGTCTGTACTAGTGATTTTTAGGTTTATGGCAGTGTAAAATATAGCTGGATAAATTCATTTTCCCCACAGCTAATGTGAGGGCTGTAGTTAAGTTGCAGAACCAGTGTGGTGTAATGGTTTGAACGCTGGACTAGGATACTGGAGACCAGGGTTTGAATGACCTCTTGGCCATGGAAATCCCCAGGGTGAGCTTGGGTAAGTCACACTTTCTTAGCCTTTGAGGAAGACAAGGGCAACCACTCTCTGAACAAATTCCCATCATAGGTTTGTCTTAGGGTCGCCATAAGTCAGAAATGACCTGAAGACACACGGCAACAATAGAGGATTAACTTGAATGGTTCCACTGGCAGAGGATTATGTTGGATGGTTCCTGCCAAACTGGGACAGTTAGAGGATATGCATTACTGGGGCCACATGCTTTCCTTTCTATTTGTAGACAATACTGAGAGAGACAGAACTATAGTCTGACTTGATAAAAAGCAGCTTCCTCTATTACAACCTCAGTATTACAAAGGGAAGTTTATGGGAAGGAAAGGCCTAGGCATCTGTCAGATCTTCAACAAATACTTTCACTTCCTACCTAATATCCAAGGATTTACAAGACATCATGCAATAGGTTTTAAAGCATATGAGGGGAAGGGGGAAAGGGGGAATACGTCTCAGGACTGCCAAGACAAAAAACAGATCCCATGTTTTATATCTTAGACTTGTTTGAGCAAAGCTTACAAGATTCTTTCCTCCATTACCTCCAGCTTCCCAACACCGGGAGGAACCATATGGGTCAACAGAAGAACACATGGCCTGAATTCTGAAGGTCCCAACTCTGACATTTGAAGTCATAGGCTTTCATGGCCAGCATCTATAGTTTTTTGTGGGTTTTTTGGGCTGTGTGGCCATGTTCTAGAAGAGTTTCTTTCTGACGTTTCGCCAGCATCTGTGGCTGGCATCTTCAGTTCAGAAAGTTCAGAGAAAGTTTCTCTGAAGATGCCAGCCACAGATGCTGGCAAAACGTCAGAAAGAAACTCTTCTAGAACATGGCCACATAGCCCAAAACCCCCACAAAAAAACTATCTGACATTTGACATCACCCACTAAAGCAGTGATGGACAGCATAAAAACTGTGCATACCATCACAACCACCACCACTGGGGAATTTCTGAAACTGTTCCCCTATTTGCTGTTGTGGTCAATGTCATCAGAAATGCCACTGACAATAGAACTAGACTGCCAAAACACAACAACAACACCAAAATCAAAATGAAACAAACACAAAAAACACCTTACTGACTTTCATTTCCAGAGTGGAAGAGGTTCAGCCCTTCTAATCTGCAGGGATCTATAGTGCAGGACTGTAGCACATCCTCCAACATTTCATAGATAAAAATTGGGACCAGTTAATATCAGTGTGTGATCAAGAGGATAAACTTATTAATGGGGATGAACAGACAAGCCAGAAGAGGCTGCAGCAGTTTGCTTTTCCTGGAGCCTACTAGGAAGGGCAAGATCCCAGCCCCTCCTCTCATCTCTCCCAGATGAATTATATTTGCACTTTGAACTCAGTTCACAGCAACTAGAGTAAACTGACAAAGGGAGAAAGTGGGAGGCGGAGTGAGAAACAGGGACATTTTGAAAGCAGCTGAAAAAAGTAGAACTGAATTTTAAGCAGGAGTTTCCCTTCCAAATTGGGACATCTGAAGGGTATGCAGTGGTTGCTGTTGAATTCTGGGATGTAGCATTGGGAGCCTCAATGGTGGTCGTACCATCCTCAGTGGGTCAAAGCAGTCCAATGTAGTCCCCACCTCTTCATTGCCAGGGTCTCAGGCTAGCATCTTTCTGAATTCACCTCCTGACCTGGCCTAGGAAGATCAATAGTCTCCCTATTTAGTACAGTTTAAGGCCACTCAATAGCATCAATTCTCTGGGTGCTCTACAAAATCATTCAAAAGAAGCTTTCTGTGTTCATTGTTTAAACCAGGCTTCCCTGCCTGGATGCCCTCTATATGTTTTGGACTACAGCTCCCATCATCTCTAGTCTGCATGGCCATGATGGCTGATAATGGTCCAGCACATCTAGAGGGCACCAGGTTGGAGAAGGCTGGCTTTAGTTAAGGCGTGCAAGAATAGAAATTTGCTCATGCAAGAAAGAGCAGAAGAATTTGGAAGATAGTAGTGCCATCTGGTGGCACATGCCACAAAATGTGATATATCTTGTATACATTTTAGAATTAGATGTGTGTCCTCCCCGATAGGTTAGGGTCTGGATCATATATGATATTGCCATCAGCAGAAAAGATTAGTGGTCAAAGAGACTGAGTTTAGCATACAGACTGGAGATCAAATGGTCAGGTATGTTCCCTAGGAGCAACTAGTTGGCCCCTTCATTTCTCAACTGAACAGCAAGAGACTTATATGAGGAGAGTGGTGACTGAGACAACAATACATCCTTATATATCACATGCTGGGATGAGGGGA
This sequence comes from Phrynosoma blainvillii, assembly GCA_026167975.1. Lineage (NCBI taxonomy): Eukaryota > Metazoa > Chordata > Lepidosauria > Squamata > Phrynosomatidae > Phrynosoma > Phrynosoma blainvillii. The sequence goes on from JANUYF010000008.1 coordinate 25,868,281, forward strand.
AAACCTAGGCAGGCCTAACATTCATGAGAACCAAATACCATCCTCCTCCAATCTCTTAGCTCCTGTAAGGATATAATTAGATATTTTAAAAAATGGAGAGGGAGAGGAGGAGAGAAAGTCATCACAATCTAAGACTGGCATTCTACAGTCTTTAAACACCTGAAGCAGCAACACCCCCCTCACACTCTTGCTTCAGTCAGAGGTAGGGATTGCAATTTTATTTCACATAGTTGACTCTTACCAACTGTTTAATCTGTAGTAAGAAGCAGGCGACGCTTGTTTGGCTTCTCCAGTGATTTTTGCAAATCAGATCATCATTCAAGCCATCCATCTGAACACTTTTGAAGGGCAGGCCCACGTCAAAGGAAGGAATCACCTTTCTTTGGGATATACACTTAACCAATCACCTTGCCACCACCTTATCACATCAACAAGATAAATGTACCTCAGTTGTTGTTGTTCTGTGAGTTTTAAATGCTAGTTTTAAGATGCCAGATGAGGTTTGCACAAAATACTCAGGATGATGCTTGTGGGGTGTTGCAAGCCTAGTACATTCTCTTACTGTGCATTCCCCAGGAGGGAGGTCAAGATGCTGACAAAAGACTATCCAAAGAGGTCTTGGAGACAAACAGCTTCTCAGGAGCTCTCCCCACAACTGGGACATTTTGTAATGTGTGTATAATGTGTACCCCTAGATTTCACCAAAGTTCAGCACTTTTAGGGTGCTTTGCTCTGTGTGTGTACTCCCTCTCTCTCTCACACACACACACCAACTGCCTCAAGCAACTATCACATCAGCATCCATTCACACTGAATTACAGATATTTGGAACAGTTGAATCGCTGTACAGAACTGCAAGGCATTTCAGTTGAATCGCTGTACAGAACTGCAAGGCATTTCAGTACAAAGAGAAAAACTGAATTCTTCTCACTGGAATCTAGCTGTGTGTAGTCCAGCTTACAACGAAGACAGAGCAGGAAACGAACAGTCCAAAATATTCAACTTTTGTTTTGTTTTAAAGGGAATAAGAGCTGGAAAACGGGAGAGTGAGTGAGAGAGAGAAAAACAGTAGCTATATATATATATATATATATATATATATTTCACTGAAAGAAAAAACAGACCAGAACACTCTGCTCAGCCAGGACCTGTGGGACACGGAACGGGGCTTCTCCTTCCGTCTGCTTTAAAATGTGACAAATTCCATACTTTAAGCATCACGCTTTTTTTCCGAAAAGCTTGAAAAAACTTACAGCTCTCGGAATGCTACTTTGTGGGTGCATTTTTATTGTGTTTTTTTAAAAAAATGACCTTCCTGGGCAAATATTTTTCTTGCAAATGGAATGCCTAAAAAAAAAAAAAGGATGGGCAAAGAAATGGCCCACAGCCCACACTTCCGCAAAGGGAAGGCAATAGGAAGCTCACATCATTGCTGAAGAAGAGCTGTATTGGGTCAGATCAAAGGTCTCTCTAACAGCAGCCTATATGTACATAATGAGATATGTTGGAGATGGGAACCAAATCTAAACATGCATTTCATGTTTCATATACATCTTCTACCCATAGCTTGAAGGTAATTTTAGACACAACATTTTTAATAATTTTGGGTACATTGAACCATAAGAAAGCAAAGGTGTCACTATCTCAGCCACCCACATGAACAATTTTGGAACATTTTGGAATTTTGGAGAAGGGAGAGTCAACCTGTACTACACTCAGTTTGTTATTACCCATTAATATACATTTGTCATTTATGGAGTCACCTTTGAGGAGTTTGACTCAAAGTTTGGTGTATTCATAGCACAAGTCTGGTTGAGAGGGATGAAGCCTTGACTTGCCAGGCCCTGTAGCCTCCTTAAAGTGGTTGTTCATGTTATTTTCTCAGCACACACAGCCAAAAAGGAAAGGACATAGCTCAGTGCTAAGGCACAGGTCTGCATTCAGATCAACCCATGCTATCTCTAGTTCAGAACAAGTGACAGGAATGCTAGAAAGCTACTGCAACTGCTGTAACTTAGTCCAGTTTCCTTCTGTGGCTGGAGCACAGAAAATGAGGACAGAGAACTGTGGATAATTCTCTTGGCTGATCCCCAGTTCCTAAATCTAGCCAGCTAATAATTTTAGCCAGTTAAGTAGTGGGGCCTTCTAGATTCCTAGTTCAGACTTCAACTGAAGCCAGGCTTCACTGGGATGCACAGTAAGCACAGGCTACTGTAAGTGCAAAGACGACAAAAAGATCACAAAAATCTTTTAGCATGCAAAGGTATGTAAATACTAATTGCCTTCCCTGCCTTACGTTTCTCTTAAAATTACTTAAGTCATCTTGATAGTGAAAAAGAAGTTTCCATGTATTGCATATATTGTAGGAACTCCAGGAACAGGAGGCAGTTAATATTCCAGCCCACAAACTAACAGGAGTTTCTTGCAGTAACATTCCATGTGGCACTTGTTCTCAACATGGTTTTGCTATTGATGCTTCAGCCGTGCCAAGAACAGGGGGCTATCTGCCATGTAATGTAGCATAAAGTCGTAACAGAGAAATATTTACTAGATTCCAAACTTTCCTAGTGTTGTGGCTGCAAGCTGTAAACCAGAAAGGCAAGGTATAGCCAATAATCCTTTTTTGTTGTTGTTGTTGTTCTTTTAAAGAAGGCACAGAGTTATAATTTTGGAGCAGCTTCTTTGGGAGGTCAACAAACATACTTCCATATATCAGGCCCCTCAAGAGACAAGGATGAAGGACTGTAAATCACCCCCATGGAACAATATATGTGTTCCATAAAGGCAGTCTAAGATTCAATCCTGATACCACCAGATGACAATAGGAAAGCCTACTGTCTAACATCCTGAAGAGCTGACAATGTTTAGACCAGGTATGGGGCATGTGTAGCCCTCAGGATATTGCTGGGAAACTGTTGTGTCCTCTTCTGTGCTACCTTTAATTTCCAGAAAAGGTCCAGCAATATATGGCAATGAAAAGTGACAAAACATATCTGTGCATATAGACAGTATTTCCTCTCAATACAGAGTAAACAAAGAAATCCCATGCAAACTAAAAGTATAGGATGGAGACAATTTGTGTTCACATGACACAATTATAGCACTATTATTCCACTTTCAACTACCATGACAACATCCTATGGAATTCTGGGATTGGCAGTTTTGGTGATAAACCAGAGCACTCTGGTTGAGAATTCTGAATACTCATCCCTAAACTTCTAATCCATAGGATGGAACCATGGCAGTTAAAGTGGAATGATAGTGCTGCAATTATGGAGTGTGAATTGGCCCAACTCCACCTTCTATATATATCATATCCAAATGCAACATTTCAATATATTCAGTTGTACTGAAGTATGCTGTTTTAAAAAGTCATGTTGACATAGGTACATGCTTATAGTCTCAGTCACTGTTTCCAAATGGCCTGAAGGATGAGGTTGTCCATGGTTCTGTACCCCAAAACAAGAAAAAAGAAGTCAAGTGTCAAAGGATCTGATTCTGTACAAACATGGTTTCCAAAATAGAGAGAACCAACTGTACTAGTCCCAACACCCAGATTGCTCCCCAAAACCAAACCAGTAGGCTTGATCTCATGGGGTCCTCCAACCAAAGTCCCAACCACTGCTTATGTCATCTGGTTCATCCCCCATGATGTACATTTTATGCCTTGTCCATGAAAAGAAAGGAACTCCTCTGACCAGAAGTAGAACTATTCCCCATTTCTTTGCTGGCATTTCCCATTGGGTTATCATAGTGAACAGCATAACAGCATAATCCACCTACACTGTGTTTGCTTGACCTCTTAGTTGGAAGACAAGCAATACATGAGAGCAATACATTTCTTCAGGAGGCAAAGCACCCCTCAGACCTTTGGATGGCTGGATCTAGACTTGTGGTAGTCAGCATCAGGGCCACAAACCTCAAAGCACCTTGTAGCCCTCATAACTGAGGTTGGATTATATCACAGAGGCCATCCAGTAACTACAGAATTGGATTTCTGGCAGCAAATTATACCTTATAATGAGTGGATAAGCTCCAGGAGTGAAGGGGCTGATTTCTCACCCCAGGATGTACCATGGACAACACCAGATTCCTTAAAATGGAAATTCTGGACCAAGCATAGAATCTTACAGAATCTACAAGGGCCATCTACCCAATGCTCTGTCTCACCAGAAATACACAAATAAAGCACTGCTGAAAGATACATATCCAACCTTCCAAAGGACTTCCAAAGGAGGATAGTCTACTACTCCCTGAGTCAGTCTATTCTGGGATTTGTAGTTTGTTGTAGCACCAGAGTTCTGACAAGAGATGGTTAAATATCTCATAAAATTACACATCCCCAAATTCCATCATACTGAGGCTGGTCCAAAGGCCTCGGGGGGCCGCATCTGGCCCCTGGGCCTTAGGTTGCCTACCCCTGACCTATGCTCTCTAAGAAGGGAATTTCAGAGTCTGGTGAGGGCAGCCACTGAGAAGGCCCTGTCTCCCATCTTCCCATCAGATGTACCTGTGAGGCTGGAGGGACCAAGAGATGCTTCCCTAGAAGATGTCAAAGCACAGGCAAGCTGGTATGGGAACACATGGTCCTTCAGATAACTTGGACCTCAGCCATACAAGGCTATTTAAAGGTCATCACCAGCACTTTGACTTGTGCCTGGAGACAAAACCTCCAAAGTGAAGGAGTTCTACAGCCAAGGTGCCAAAACCAAGGAAGGGGGGTTGCAGACTGCCAGAAATAGTGTGAATTCAGTCCACTTTTAGGGTTAGGGTTAGAGTTAGGGAACCATGGGAACTGTATTTTATTGTGGCATCAGAGTTGTCTGACAGAGAAGGCTCAATGTCTCAGAAAAATAACAGTTCCCATGATTCCCTAGCACTAACCCTAACCCTAAAAGTGGACTGAATTCACACTATTTCTGGCAGTCTGCAACCCCCCGAAGTCTTCATTTGGATCATTCATGCATCCACCACTTTATTCATATCCTGCCTTTCTCCCAGATTGGGACTAAAGGTGAATTGCAAAAAGCAGAAAATTACAGTAAAAGCACATATAGGTCCAAAACACATTGCAGAAATAATCCAGCTTTAACTGCCCTGGCTCAGTGCTAGGGAATCCTGGGAAGTGTACTTTATTTTGGCACCACAGCTCTCTGACAGAGAAGGCTAAATGTCTCACTAATTCCCAGAATTCCCTAGCATTGAGCCAGGGCAGTTAAAGCGGTCTCAAACTGGATTATTTCTGCAATGTGTTTTGGAGCCTAGTTGAGATTAAAACAGTATTAAAATAAAAAGAGAATTAAAACTATTTAAGATTATTTTAAACAAAGATTAAAAACCATGTGTGCATGGTTTCAAGTTTCTTGTTGACTTATGGCGACCT